>CM057344.1:638248584-640648584 GCA_030015575.1 Agapanthus africanus
CGGCACTTCCCACGGTTGTCAGCGGGCGTGAGGACGGTTGAAAGCCATGATTAAAGAAGTTCTCCAAAGGTGAGGAAAGGAAAGGCTCGGCCTTGAGTTATATATAGAGCCAAACACAGAAAATTCTGTGCGCAGCGGAGTTATTTCCAAGCCCCGGGAAATTACAATTTCGGGAATACAAGTTTGACTTGAAAAGAGGAGATGAAAAGATATCTCAGGAGAAGCGGCGCTTCTGATTCTCCAAAATTTAAACTTCAATAAATGAAGCAACGCTTCAGATTCTCTGCGCTGAGCGCAACCCGCTACGTGTCAGGCGCAGATGTATCAGCGCTGCGCCCAAGAAGACGTGCCCAATCAGAGCAGAGCTCTATTTGCCTGAAGCAACGCTTCAGTTGCGCTACGCTCTGCGCCGCACGACACGTGTCAGCGCAGATGCGCTAGCGCTGTTGCGCTACGCTCTGCGCTGCGCGACACGTGTCAGCGCAGATGCGCTAGCGCAGTTGCGCTGCGCTGCGTGACACGTGTCATGCGCTGGGGCATCTGCGCCAAACTAAATTAAGATTTTTAAGAAATCTTTTCTGTTCTTGTTGAAACAAGAAGATTTTCTTCTGCAAAGCAGAAGCCCTTGGATCAAAGATCCAACGGTGGGGAAAATTCCCCAAATCACTCAGAGGATGATCTCTTTAACAAATTTAACTAATTTGTGAGCACTATAAAAAGGACCTTAAGCCTCAATTCAAAGGCATCAACATTTTTCTGGAGAACTCAAGAACTTTAAACAGAGAGAGAGTTCTGAAGATTTCAAAAAAAAAAGGGGTAAAGAACCTTCATGGATTAGAAGAAATTCCTTCTAATAGACCGTTAGTCTAAAAAAAAATATAAGATCAATGATCTTTATATAAAAAAGAAAACAGTGCTTTGCACTTCTTGTGAAACTTCGGTTCTTTAAAAACGATAAAAAAAATAAAAAAAATAAAAAAAATAGTGCTTTGCACTTTTATGAACCTCTGGTTCTTGAAATAAAGAGAAAAACTCATTTTTCTTTGATCCTAATTAGGTCAAAGAAAACAAATAGTGCTTTGCACTTCTGTTCTGGAATCTAAAAAGATTCTTAATGCTTTGCACTTCCAAGTTGCGCCGCTGCGCTCTTAAGAGAGCGCCACGTGTCGGCCATAAAACCACTTGCGCTAAGCGCCCTTAAGATAGAGCTTTGCTCTCTGGAATTGGCGCAACTCGCTGAGAGCGCGCCACGTGTCAGCAACGCAATAGCGCAGCGCAACAGCGCATTGCACTGCGCTAGTGCGCTTGCGCTCATCAGAGCACGACACGTGTCATCACCATATGGACTTGCGCTCATTACTTAGCGCAAAGCGCAGATGCATTAAAAAGGGCCAAGCCCAATTAAGAGAAGGCCTAACAGGCTCAATAAAGCGCAAATGCATTATTTTAAGGGGCAGAGCCCAAACAAGAACAGATGTTTTGCATCATTTATAAATGGGCAGAGCCCAAACAAAATATTCAGAATGCTATGCATTTAAAAAAGGGCAAAGCCCAAACGAAGTAGATACTTTGCAAATGGGCAGAGCCCAAAATAAACTGATACTCTATATCTTTTGTGGGTAGAGCCTAAAAAAAAAAGTGTTGAAATGGACTTAGCCCAATCGTGGCCGTAAGTCCTTAAATTAAATCGACTGAGCACAGCTGCTCTCCTAAATCAATTCATAACCGGTTCGAGGGTACATCTCTGAACTCCTTTGACATCCATCGTTGTAATTCCTCAACGACGTCAAAGAGGTGACGGGTCCCAACGACCACACACCTATTTGGACTGCGGGGTCCTTAAACTCGTGGACCGAAACGTCCTTAAACTAATATTGGACCGAAACGTCCTTAAACTAATATCGGACCGAGACGTCCTTAAACTAATATCGGACCGAGACGTCCTTAAACTAATGATGGACCACTACGTCCCTAAACTGGCATCGGACCGAAACGTCCCTAAACTAATAATGGACCACTACGTCCCTAAACTGGCATCGGACCGAAACGTCCCTAAACTAATAATGGACCACTACGTCCTTAAACTGGCGACGGACCGAAACGTCCCTAAACTAATAATGGACCACCACGTCCCTAAACTGGAATATGGACCGCTACGTCCCTAAACTGACACGATAGGGCCCAAACGCTCTTTTGTCGGATCTAAATGGTCCTGTCTAAGTTGATCTTAACCCCAAATACGGTTAACGTGTCCTTAGACATCTAAATAAACAATAAAATCCCAAACCAACTTTGGTTCAAGGGTACATCTCGGAACTCCTCAGACGTATGTCGTTGTAATCCCTCAACGACGTCAGAGAGGTGACGAGTCCCGACGGCCGGATAATTAAATCAATCACTACGTCAGGTCGATCTTAGTCCAAAACAGGACTAGCGTATCCTTGATGAATGTTTAAGTTGATCCTAGTCGCAACGCGACTAATGCATCCTTAAACTAAAAACACCAAACCCAAATCTAAGCAAATACGGATTTGGACTAATCCACGCCCTACGGGCGACGGCATTACTCAGTCTCCGTATACAATCCACGGGCAGCCACAAACAAAACAAACACACACGACACGAAGTGAAATTCTGGAGAAGGAGAAAGTTGTTACCGCAAAGCGGTAGCGTAATTAACTGCAGGGGCTTGCGCCTGCAGGGAAGAGCGTCCCCATAATCAAAAACCCCTCAAGCGAGGGGGAATCTGACAAAGTCTGCTACATCGGCCGCATCCGTCTAAACCTTCGATACACGGTGCCATAAATCAACTTGGCATCTTCGAAGAGGTGGACGGATAAAAACCAAATAGCATCTGCCCCGAACCCCAGGTTACGTGACGTCCTAACGTCGCAGGCCGCCGTTCGGAGGGGAACAGCTGCTTTGATGATGCCTCCGGGCTTTCTTTTGGCCCGGTGAGTGCGGCCATTGCAGTCAGCATCTCCTAAAGCTTTTGCTGCTGTTGTTCCTGAGCCCTTGTTATTGATCGGGTGAGCGGCCGGTGACCCGTCGAAGCGCGGCTTTCCTCTTTTCCGGAAGCCATGTAAACAGTATGGACCGTTATGCCCCCAGACTTGGGGCGTTTGGGCTTTGCGTCTTTGCAATCTGCCGTAGTCACAGGGGCTTTCTCTGGCCTCCTTCTCTTTTGAACAGCAGATGTTGAGGGGGCCGTTGCAGCGGGCATCCAGGTGGTTGTCGTCCTTTGTGGCTTGCCAGGACGGTTCTCTTCCTATTGAACCTTAAGCTTCTTCTGTCGGCGGGGATAGTCTTGATCAATCACCGACTCCTGGACCCGTCGCCAGACTTTGTAAACCTTGGAGGACAGCCGCTGAAGGGGCTGCTCCGGCCTTATTTCTGTAACACTCTCCACGGGTGGAGGAGATCTTTTCAATACGGCGGTAGGAGAATTCCTACGCACCTTGTTCAGCAGTTCAAAGTTGTTCCCGGTTGGAACAGCAGTATTGACTTCCACCGTTGGGGTTGGTGGAGTTAGCCCAGAGGGGGAGTTGCCCCCAGCTTTCCTTACTCGGCGCCAGTGGCGACGTCGAGCGTGCCGAGCTGTTGGGATAGTTTGAGCTCGAGGGGTGACTCCATTTTGCCCCCTGTTTTGGAGAAGGGTTGTTGCTGGCGTCAGCCTCTCGAAGACTAAAGTCCGTTGAGTAGCAGGATTTAATCTGTTAAAGATAGACCTTGGAGCAGGAGCGGGAGTGAGAGCTGGAATAGTCGATCTTGCAAAGAGCGACCCTTTGGTAGGAGAAGCCGCCTTGACGACTTCAGGAGCAAGGATGGCTATCCTCTTCGGAACAACCTTTTCTGGGACTGCAGGCTTCATCATGGGCCCACATGGACTTTGGCCTAATCTGGCGAAGACTAAGGCGCTGGAGCTGGATGACCCGTTGAGAGGGGCCGCGGTAGTAGCAAGCCGATCAAAGACCGACTTCTTGAGAGCTTCCGGTGTTGGTACAGGGGTGCTGAAGCTCATCGGTGGGAGTATAGTCCCAAAGAACAATCCGGTGGTGGCCTGAGTCACCTGGTCCACCGGCATCGTGAACAAGGAGGCCGCTTGGGGCCCGTAGGCTATGCCTCCGGATGAGGCGGAGCGCGAGTTGCAATTGCAGTTGGAACACTTCTCGCAAGTGGATGCCATTGATGTTTCGCTTTCTGCGCCAAGCAAGAAACCAAATCTTAGTACCTCGAACTCAAGGGCAACCATATCAAACTGCGATTCGTTCGCGCACACGACACATGAAGTGTGGAGTGAAAAGAGGAAAAGGTCCCACCGGGCGTGCCAGAATCTGTTCCCCTCCGAAAGACGCGGACGAAGACGCGGCGAACGTCTTGCCTGAATTTCGGGGCAGATGCTAATTGGTGCTATCCGTCCACCTCTCCAAAGATGCCAAGTTGATTTATGGCACCATGTATCGAAGGTTTAAACGGATGCGGCCGATATAGCAGATTTCGTCAGATTCCCCCTCGTTTGAGAGGTTTTTGATTGTGGGGACGCTCTTCCCTGCAGGCGCAAGCCCCTGTAGCTAATTACGCTACCGCATCGTGGAACTTTCTCCTTCTCCAGATGGTCCCTTCACGTCGTGAATGTTTGTTTTGTGTTTGGTTGCCCGTGGATTGTATACGGAGACTAAGTTGTGTTTTCGCCTGTAGGGCGTGGACTAGTCCAAATTCGTATCTTTCTTAGATTTAGGTTTGGGGGTTTGGGTTTAAGGATACGTTAGCCTCATTTGAGACTAAGATCAACTTAAATGTTTGTTAAGGATACGTTAGTCTAATTTTAGACTAAGATCAACTTAACAGGATCGTTTCGATCCGACAAGAGAGCAATTGGGCTCTATTGTTTAGTTTAGTAACATTGCGGTCGATGATTAGTTTAAGGACATTACGGTCCAATGTTAGTTTAAAGACATCACGGTCGAGGTTAAGGACATCATAGTCCATGGGCTTAAGGACCCCACAGTCCGATGTTAGTTTTAAGACATCACGGTCGAGGTTAAGGACATCATAGTCCATGGGTTTAGGGACCCCACAGTCCATTGTTAGTTTTAAGACATCACGGTCGAGGTTAGGGACATCATAGTCCGTGGGTTTAAGGACCCCACAGTCCGATGTTAGTTTTAAGACATCACGGTCGAGGTTAAGGACATCATAGTCCATGGGTTTAGGGACCCCACAGTCCATCGTTAGTTTTAAGGCATCACGGTCAAGGTTAAGGACATCATAGTCCATGGGTTTAGGGACCCTACAGTCCGTAGAAATGTGTGGTCGTCGGGGCCCGTCACCTCTCTGAAGACGTTGAAGGATTACAACGACAAATATCAGATGAGTAACGAGATGTACCCTCGAACCGATGTGAGTTGGTTGAGAGAGCAGATGTGCTCAATTCAAGATAAGTTGAGGACTTATGGCCAGAATTGGGCTAAGTCCAATTAAAAAAATGTTTAACATTTTATTTTTTGTTCTGGCTATTAAGCCTTTGTTTGGGCTCGGCCCTTTTAATAATGCTAGGCATTGGGCTCTGACATCTTTTGTCTTCATCAGAAAAAATTGTGCTCTAAAAATGCGTCACGTGGCTCGCCAGGCGCTTTGCGCCAGCTAAAGAGCGCATTGCGCTTCTGTCAGGTAGCGCACACGAAGAGGACACGTGTCGCGCTTAGCGCTAAGTGCTAGTTCATTTAGTGCATTGCGCTTTTTAATTTATGAGTGCTCTGCGCTAGTCTGTTGGCGCGCCAGTGAGTGACACGTGGCGCATTTGGCGCTGAGCGCCAGCTCATGAGCGCAGTGCACTGTTTTAAAAGCGCAAAGCGCAAGTGGTGTTTATGGTTGACATGTGGCATGTTTTGGCGCTGAGCGCCGATCCAAGGAGCGCAAGAGCGCAGTTTATGAGTGCAAGGCACTTTTCAATAGCGCAAAGCGCATCTGATCAATTTTAAAATCAAAGAACAAATTTTATGTTCTTCTTAAAGAAGGCTTTGCCTCAAGATGCAAGAACAAAAGTTCTTGTTTTTACAAAAGGGCTCTGCCTTTATAGATCAAAAATATATGAATGAAGTAAAATACTTCTTTTATTTTTTTATGATTAGATTTTTTGATCTTTTTCTTTTTATTAAAGACCTTGGTTTTTTTTCCAGAGTTATGATCTTTTTAGAAGATGGTTCTTCTTTTTATGAGATAGTTTCATCTCTGTTATTCAAGAACATAGTTCTTTACCTTGAAGATGAAGAAAAATCGTCTTTTTTTCTAAGAGCTTGCTCTTCTTTCTCTTTGAGTTTTCTCAAAATTTGCAGAGGGTTTTCTCTCTCTTTCTGCATATTTTAGACTTGAAGTTTAGGGGCCTTTATATAAGGCCAATTGATTTGTTAAATCAGTTTTAAGAGATCTTTCTCTGATTGATTTGGGAATATTTCCCACCGTTGGATCTTTGATCCTAGGGCTTCTGCTTTGCAGAAGATAATTTTCTGGTTTTAATAAGATTGAAAAATCTTTCCATAACAGAATTCTGATTAACTAATAATTTATTATTAGTAGATATTTTGATCTAACGGTGGGGAATTTTTAATTCCAGCGCTGGCGCACCTTGCGCTGGCGCACCTTGCGCTAGCGCACCTGCGTTCGACACGTGGCGCGCAGTGCAAAGCGCAGCGCAACTGCGCTAGCGCACCTGCGCTAGCGCACCCGTGTTTGACACGTGGAACGCAGCACAGAGCGCAGTGCAACTGCGCTAGCGCACCTGTGTTTGACACGTTGCGCGCAGCGTAGAGCGCTGGATCTGAAGCGTTGCTTCAACTTTTAAATTTTGAATTTTAAAACAGAACTTTGCTCTGATTGGGGATGCGCTGCCTAGGGCGCAGCGCGTCTGCGTTTGACACGTGGCGCGCAACGCGCTGAATCTGAAGCGTTACTTCAATTTTTAAATTTTGAAATTCAAAACAGAGCTTTGCTCTGGTTGGGGAAACAGGGAGTTTAAACAACTCTTGACATCCTCATAGAGAAAACAAATTCTGTTAAAATACCCAACAAATTTAAATTCTTGCAAATAAAAAAAACCTATGAAAATGTTCTCAAGAACACCAGGGAATAAAATTCGTGAAGGGCCCTTTTGATCTTTTAGAGCTAAGCTCTTCGGTGAGGAATTAAATTCCTTTTATGTGGTGGAATTAAATTCCAGAAACCCCTAAGATGAGGAAACGTAAAATAAAAATGCTATGAATCCTTAAAGATCAGAAGGGGAATGCCCAAGACATTGAGGTTTACTACTCAAAGATCACGTTTTTGGATCTCTAAGAGATGGGTTTCAGAAGAAAGCAAAGCTCTTATGGTGGATTTAAAATCCAGGATTTTTTTTTTAAAGAAAAGGGTTTCTTTGTTGTTCAAGATCTTTATCTAAAAAAGGCTTTTTTTTACAGAGTTCAACTCTGGAACTGCAATGGGCAAAGAACTAAGCTCTTCTTCGAGAATTAAATTCTCGAAGAAGACAAGGAAGGAGGTAGATGAAAGAACAGTGGCTTCCCAGAGACAAAACCCTTGCATTTATAAGACGTGACAAGGGCGGTTCACCTCCCCATTCCATTAACCAATCCAACGGCTGTAAAGGTGACAGTGTTTCACTCACGTGCAAGCCACGTGAGAACAACGCTGTGGGGGAATTTGTTCCCATATAGAAAAATAAATATAAATAAAAAGCGATGGGAATTACAACCCCAAATAGAGCATCACGTGCCCACACGTGATGCTTCTTGGAGCAAAAATTATAGGCATTGCGCTTAACAATTAAGGCTGAAATTGAGCCTCACGTGCAGGCACGTGAGCATCTATATACAAAGTATATAGGCGCCTTCCTAAAACAAATAACAGGCCAGAGAAGCTTACGTGTTAGCACATGATGCTCGTTGTTGGGCTTAACTTCATGGGGGTCACGTGCCACACGTGACATTCCTGAACATCAGCTCACGTGTCAACACGTGATGCTTTTCTCTGGGACTGCTACATATAAGCAAACCGGTTTAATGCTATGGGGTCACATGCTACACGTGAGGATTCCTAATGCCTTCTGAGCTGATATAATTAAATTCTAAATAAGAGGGATCAAAACCCTGTTTGGAAAATATCTCCTTAGATCTTTCTAAATAAGAAAGATTACGTTCTATAAAACAGAGCACCGTTGGATTAAAAATCCAATGGTGATTAAAAATCACCAGGCTACAGAATAAGCTCTGTAGGAAAATATTTCCCCGATCTTTCTAAATAAGAAAGATTATGCTCTGTAAAACATAGCACCGTTGGATTAAAGATCCAACGGTGATTAAAAATCACCAAGCTACAGAATAAGCTCTGTATGGGAAAATATTTTCCCCATTTTTTTAAAAACAAGAAAAATATCTTCTGTAAAATAGAAGCGTTTGGATCAAAGATCCAACGGTGGATAAAATCCCCAAATCAATTAAGATCTCTCAATGAGAAATTTCCTTAACTAAATCAACAAAGCTGCCTCTACTATGTAAAGGACCCGAGACTTTAAGTCAGAGGAAGAGGAGACCCCCCAGAAGATTTGAGAAAAAAAAGAGGAGGAGTTCTCTTTGAAGAAAAGAAACCCTAGGTAAGAAAAAAGGACCTAGAGATCGTTTTATCTCCTCATACAAGAGTTTATCTCTTCCAAACAAGAACTTAGTTCTTCCTTTGGCTGAAATCTGCAGAAGCAGATCCCCCCACAAGTTGAGAATTTAATTCTCATCGGGGGGATTCTGACATGCAGTTCCAAAACTTAGAGGAAAGAACTAAGTTTAAAGAATTTAATTCCTCCAAAAGATATAGAAATTTAATTCCTCTGAAAAACTAGGGTTTAACCCTGCATGAAAAAAAGAGAACGACTGAGATCGAGTCACGTGATTCCACGTGACCCCCCTAATAGTGCTTAGCAATTTCAAAAGGAAAAGGGAATAAACCCAAAGACATTCCCCGTTTTAGGGCGCCTCACGTGCTCCCACGTGACCCCCAAACAGTTGTTCAACACTCATATGAAAAAGGGGAAAATTCCAAAGACAATTCCTATTCTGGGGTGCCTCACGTGATCCCACGTGACCCCCGATAGTGCTTATCACTTTTAAAAGAAAAAGGAGTAAACCCAAAGAATCAGTGCCCAACTCTGGGACGCCTCACGTGTCCACACGTGATGGCCACAAGATTTAAGTGTTTAACACTTATATGTATAGACGGGGATTTAAACCCAAGGATACCACACCAACCCTCGGGTGCCTCACGTGCCACACGTGAGCGCTCCAAATTGCAGTGTTTAACATTGCTTTAGAGCCTCACGTGGGAGCACGTGAGCGCCAAGCAAATATCAGTGTATAACACTGTGAGAGGCCAACCTTAGCCTAAATTAGCCAAGTCTCCCGAGACCAGAACCTTTTGACCATCAATCAACCGAGTCCTCCTATACTCAGGTCTCCCCAAATCGATGTTAGTTCCAAATATGACCAATGATCCCCTGACACATGGCATCTAAAATGATGTTCGTTCCACCATGGTCCCTCCCTTCAATCTGGAGTTCGGTTCAAGGGTACATATCTCCACATCTCTGATACATGTCGTTGTAATTCTTCAACGATGTCAGAGAGGTGGAGGGTCCCGACAACCAACAGCTCTTGGACGCACTCCCAAGCCCATGAGCATACCCCTAATGACCGTAATATCCTTAAACTAGCTGTGGACCGCAACGTCCCTAAACTAAACCCTCATACCAAAAATGGTGATCTATGGACCGTAACGTCCTTAAACTAAAGCAATAGAGCCAAAATGCTCTTTTGTTGGGTCTGAATGATCCAAAACCCCTACTGAGTAGATCTTAGTCTAAAATTAAACTAACATATCCTCAACAGACATTTAAGTTGATCTTAATCTCAAACGAGATTAACGATCCTTAAATCAAACCAAACCCAAATCTAAGAAAATACGGATTTGGACTAATCCACGCCCTACGGGCGACAACACAAATTAGTCTCTGTATACAATCCATGAGCAGCCAAAAATAAAACAAACACACACGACATGAAGTGAACATCTGGAGCAGGAGAAAGTGTTTATCGCTACGCGGTAACGTAATTAACTGCAGGGGTTTGCGCCTGTAGGGAAGAGCGTCCCCACAATAAAAAACCCCTCACAGTGAGGGGGAATCTGATGAAGTCCGCTACAATGGCCACATCCGTCTAAACCTCCGAAACACGGTGCCATAAATCAACTTGGCATTTTCGAAGAGGTGGACGGATAAATCCAAATAGCATCTGCCCCCAAATTCAGGCAAGATGACCTACGCGGTTTCGTCTCTATTTTCGGTGGTAAACAGGATCCTCTCGACTCATATGGAGAAAAGTCTTTTGAGACCCTCACGGCTCATAAAGTTGAAAAGTCTTAGGCGGCAGATCCGAACCTGTTTCATAAGCCATCGCTGCCCTACAAAGAGATCAAGATGGACTATATACGGGCCACATTTGCCAGAGTTACATGCCAATATGAAATAAAATATGTCTTTTATTCATGAATTCAAGTGAATGCAAGATACATTTCATAAAGGAATCAAAATGAATACATGTTAGTCATGAATCACAAGTTTACAGTCGGTACAAAAAAGGTACAAAGACGGTTATTATGGGGGAGGCGTCTTCAGCAAATCAGCAAGTCACTCGCGCGCTCCTCTCAATCCTTTCTCGTGGTCAGCTACTGCGGCCAACTCCGCTTCAACTTGAGTCCGTTGCCGCAAACAGGACGAAAAATTTTCATCGGTTTCTATCATGGCAGCTTCGCAGTCCTGCATGACCCGCTCGGTGAAGTCAAGCGTCCGCCTCAGCGTCAACCCATCCAAGATACATTGCTGGAGGTAGTCGAAAACAGCTTTTAACTGTACAGCATTCGCTTCAACCTGGACGTACAATCGGACAGATTCGCTAGAAGCCACCTAATGTTCCTTTCGTCTCAGGGTCGCCTCTTGTTCAAAATGTCGAATGAAAGGAACACTATGCTCGACCCATGCAGCCCGCTGGGAGTTCGAAGTCAACACCTCAGGAGCGAGACGCTTGAGCTCAATCTCGTGCGGGCAAGTCTCGATCTTTCTGCAGTAATCAACCCAAGAGCCGACGATATCTTCATCATGGAAGTTCACGAGTGTCGCCAGCAATGGATTGACTTCAAAGGAAAAATCCGTAGCAGAAGTGAGAGTCTCGGCATTGAGATCTTCGATAAATTCGCTCAACATTTGCCGGCTATTTGCGGCGTCCCTGGAAGATATGCGTTTAGCGAAGGGCCCTGCAGGCATTGGAACGCGAGACTCAAAAGGAGCTGGAGCCGGTGCAATTGCTGCAAAATAAATTACGGTCGAATGTCGACTTGGGAGATAAAGAAAACACATGAGGTGTGGAGTCTATTATACCGGCTGTAACAGACAGCGGGATGGGGAGTACCGAAGGCACGGCTATTCTCTCGTCTCCTCCTCCGTCCCGTGACGCTATGATCAATATGAAAAAGGCTTAGCAACAATACGTCTATCCATAAAAGAAAGGGGGAGACATTAACTGAAGAATATACTAACCAATACCAGAAGGTGGAACGATTTCCGACTGAAAGGAAAAATGCGGGTTCAACACGTGGTATAAATGGTCGAAAAGGACTCCTGCAGAGTTGCGGCAATATACTGTCAATACAAGGAGGATGGTACCCATAGTGAAACAAATAAGTCACAAACCTATACCTTCCAATATTTGAGAGGGCACAGAAGAAGGCGAGGGGACAGCGACCGTCAGAGCAGCGACCGGCGACACTTCTTTAGACGGCATAACCTCAGCGTTCACCCCGCCTATGCTCAAGAAAAAAAATATCATGAAAAGGGCTAAACAGGATTGAAAAACTCGAAAACAACAACCTAAGGACTACCTGATAGATCATGAACCAAAACCGCGACGGGGGCGCCACCAGGTGTGCCGGCTTCTTCACTTTCTCTCGGGGGAATAGATTCCGCACCCATAGCTTCATCCACTGACTCGACAAGGGCCGTCGTAACACTTGCGACGCCCGTCGATACCAAGAAGCCACAGGGAGAAAGAGCAGCGGTCTGGACAGTCCCAGATTCCTGAGAAAGAGTGGCCACTTCGGGCTCTTTAATCGTCAACGTTTCACCTGCCATAACATCGCCAGGACTTGGCCCTGCGTAAAAGAAAATCCATATGTCAGAATTTGAGGACCGAGTTCTAATAAAAGACTGGGCGTTATGTTAGCTTGAAGTAGCCATTCAGTTTCTTCCCGAGCTGCGCGTGCAACCTGTCTACGGGCGGTAAACAATGTGGAGGGAACATCCGCCGAAGGAGTATCAGCAAGCGGAATACCGCTTGAGCCTGCACCTACGGCCAAACCGGCATCGCGTTCCCTCGCCGCATGCTTCCTGCACTTCCTTTTAGTTTGAGCAATGAGAACTGACCTCCTTAAGACTTCCGACATGGGGACGTCGTCGTCCGAACCGAGCTCTGCCTCTGGAGCCGCTACGGCATCCATCATCGGCTGCTTCAGCAAAGCCTCTTGCGATGACTTTGGGAGGGTCATGGCCACAGTAGCTGGCTCTAGAAGTTTTGCTGCATCGCCACTTCGGATCAGCACTGCACTTGGAATAACCTGAGTTGAGATAGTACCTGCAATAAAGTAAAATAGAGGGTCAGAGCACGAATAAAAAGAATAAAGGTGTAATGAAGCAACTTATACCAAGACCCAAAGAAGCGCGGAGCTTCTCTTCCTCCTCGAACGTCCTGAGGGAAGCCGCGGGAGCCTCTTCAACAGAAATACCTATTGAAGAAGAGAGCATTAGTAAAAGCATAATAACGAGAAAGGGATAGACAAAGGAGAATATAATTGAAGTATACCTGACTTCGCGATAGTGATCAACACCGCTTCCTCGCGAGCCAGTCGCTCGGAAGCTGCGAGGGCAGCCTGAAGATCAGTGTCGGTCGCAGGCATATCGAACAAACCCTCGTTGGTACCGTATTCGCACAAGCCCTCGCTGTAAGGAGCATGTTGCTCCTGGACAAATATGACATCGACAGAAAATAAAGACTTCTTCTTTTTCTGCGAGCGGACACCGACGGCCGATGACAAGATTTTGCGCTTGACAGGCATTTTTGGGCGGCGGGTCCCGATTTCCGTTCCAGCACCAGATTCTGGGGATGCCACGGCTACTGAAGTTACGGGAACATCAGATTGAAGCCTCTCAGGGAAGACTCGAGGGACTACGACGGTAGTAATTTCCCTCAAGGAAGGACGAACGGTGACCCGACACTTTAAAGGGATAGATGGGTTACCAGCGGGGACGGCATCCTTGTGATCTAGCAATAATTGCCTTTCTTCCCTGATAATAGCACCCGTCGCTTGCTGGTACCATGCCACGTAAGCGTTCGAAGCTTTCGACACATAGCTCGGCTCGCTGAGGAGAAAATTAGACCCCGTATTTAGTCGTATAAAGTGGTGCAGTGCGCTGCGAATGCCCTCTTCTGTAGCGACCGGCTCGGCTAAGAATGCCTCAAGAGGAATATCCTGATTGTAGCCCGACTGTTGAGAGAAGCGGTGTGGGTTATACTTCATGAACAGTGCCGAGGCGTTTTGCCTAAACACTAAAAAGCCCGTCCTAATAGAATACAAGTGTAGGATTTCCTGAGCCTTCAACGTAGGAGCCCCGTCTTTGAAAGTATCACGCAGCGGTTGCATTGCCTTGGTATATTCCTTGCCGATGGTTAAGACCCTGTCAACAAAAGTCATATTATCCCCGACCATACGCGGGCGAAGGACCAAACGTCGAGCCTCTCGCTGTGACGGATCTAACGCAGAAGCGTCAACTAGAAACATGGCCCGGGGAAAGTTGTAGCTGTCATTGAAATAGGGTTGTTTGTGAACACCGAAAGCACCCAGCACGTGCATCTCGACCCATGATGTGAAGTAGAGCAACGGAAGATGTACAGGTTTTACCCTTAGCTGAGTAGTATCTGCCGCTAAGCTTAGGCCGTGATATAGATGAGCTAGCCTTGCAATCCTAACAACTACACGCGTCCCTATGACAATGAGGTGGGCCGGATAAAAAACGGATGGCCTCATGTAGCGAGGGCGCATCGAAAGCACAAACCATCTCAACTACTGGCCGATGAACCCCAGAAAGAACATCTCTTCATCGACGTCTGAAGCAGCAAGTTCTGCAAAAGGGACGACCGGAGTGTCTGGAATAAAGAAATTTTTTAGATCCGCTTCCGCCGTCGGCTAGTTATCCAAACCGAAACCAAAGGGGTCGTCAAGCTTGGCGAATTTTGCGGCTTGTTTTGACAAGACTTCTGGGAGGAGAAAGCGGGTGATGAAATCTGCAAAGTCGACTCCGTGCCCTCCAGATTCTAAAAACAGACTCTCATAAATGTTCAACACCTTGATTAGGCTCAGGAACCGATGTTGAATGGCATTCTCCAGAGTGAGACCCATCACAACTGATTTGGTGGCAAAGATGTACTCATCATAGGGAAGTATCTCCTCGTAATGTTCCCCTCTGACGGGCAGACCTGAAATTTCCGCAAACTTCTCCAAAGAAATTGAGACTTTCCGGTCCGATAGAAGAAATGTATGGGTTGGGATGTTCCACTATTCCAGAAAAGTATTAACCCACCACACATGAGGCGCGGGATATTAGAAGAGGGAAGAATATATGGCAGGATATAGCCCAAGTTTTAGCAGCATCGACTTCTTGGCCGACAAGATATACCGGGCCCACTGCAGGTAGCCGGCTGATTGGCGAGAAGTTAACCCTATCATATAGACTTGTCCCCAAGGACGCGACTCGCCTTGACATATGCGCTGCCCCAAAATATCCAAAGCCATCAGCGGCTGTATGGGTATCGATGCCATGGAAGGCTGAAGACGACCCTCCGAAGTCCAGTTGACTTCTTCTACAGCATAATTCACTTGAGGCGAATCTGCGTAAGGAATTGCTGAAATGGGCTCTGAGGGCACTGCATAAGAAAAACTGCACCGACCCTGGAGAATTTGATTATACCACGACCCCCATAGGTGAAGAGATTTCTGCTCTGGGTCATGATCTTTAATAAGCGCAAAGACTTCCCGATCTACGGGCGCATCGGCAAGGCGCTCTCTGAGCGTATGAAAGGGAAGGAAGAGTCGAAGGCCATTGCACCTGCACAAAAGGAGAAGGGTCAGCTATCGGTGTTATGATTCAGAAATCAGAAATTTAACATTCTTTGACACTCAAAATTTTTGCAATGCAACAAGGAGGGCCCCACAAAATCAAGATGACGTCCCATCATTGATGGGGCAGTCACTCATTAAGAATGGAATTCTAAAAGGATTCTTATTTAATGAGAAATCTCATTGGGCTGAGGAGTTAAACTCCCTCGAGAGCTGTGCTCTGCAAACAGAATTTGCATCTGTTAACTCTAATTAAGAGGGGAATAAAATTCCCTAAAAATTTCTAAAGAGCTATGCTCTGTAAAGACGATGGGGTAATCTACCAGAACCCTCAAAAACAAAGCTTTTAACAGGGTAAAACCCCAAGATCTTTAAGATCTGCAAAACAAACTTTAAGAGTTCTTCATGGAAGATGGACAGCGTTCTAATTAATGAGTTAAGCAACCCTAAAATACATCTTAAGATCTACGATCTAAGAAGAGCAAAGCTCTGTTAAGGGGTTCGATTATGATCCTTACCAAATTGTTGGGCAGAGTTCTAACTCTAGAAGGGATTTCTTTGGGCAGAGATCTAAGCTCTGAAAGGAGAATTAAATTCTCAGAAAAAAGAATAACAAGAGAAGATGAACATCAGTCATCTCAAGAGCCAAAGGCTCTACTTATTGGCACAGGAAGACGATTTAACTTCCAAGAAGATCCAACGGTGGAAAAGCTGCCACCGCTGCACTCACATGTGAGTCACGTGAGCACAACGGTGGTGGCATTTGTTTCCCCAATAAAAGAGCAAAGCCCTGTTCAAAATTTGAAAGGCAGCGCCTCACGTACTTTGCATGAGAGCGCCAGCGCCAAGAGTTAAAAACTCTGAGACAGCGCCTCAGTGCCTTGCACGAGAGCGCCAGCGCCAAGAGTTAAAAACTCTGAGGCAGCGCCTCACATGCCTTGCACGAGGGCGCCAGCGCCAAGAGTTAAAAACTCTGAGGCAGGGCACCGCACCAAGAGTTAAAAAACTCTGAGGCAGCGCCGTGCCTTTCACGAGGGCGCCAGCGCCAAGAGTTAAAGCTCTCTATTAGACAGAACCATTGGATCAAAGATCCAACAGAGATGATAAATCATCAAAATACAAAATTAAATTTTGCTGAGAAAATATTCCTCAAATTTTTCTAAACAAGAAAAATTACTCTCTCTAAAATATAGCACCGTGGGATTAAAAAATCCAATGGTGATTAAAAATCATGAATCTACAGAATAAATTCTGTATGGGAAAATATTTCCCTAATCTTGTTAAAAAAACAAGAAAGATATTTTCTGTAAAACAGAAATCCTTGGATCAAAGATCCAACGGTGGATTAAATCCCCAAATCAATTAAAGTTCTCTCAATGAGAGATTTCTTTAACTAAATCAACAAACTCGCCTCTACTATATAAAGGACCCAAGACTTCAAGTCTTGTAGAGAGAAACCCCCCATAAGCTTCAAACTAAAAAAAATCAAGCAAGAAAAATCTTTAAGAGCAAAGAAAGAAGAATACCTCTCTTCGAAGTAAATAAAAATAATAGAGATCAGAGTATCTCATCTGCATATCCAAGGGTTTAACCCTTATAAAAGAACTTAGTTCTTTCTCTGGATCTGAGATCCATGAGACAAGTCTCCCACAAATGAGAATTTAATTCTCACGGGGATGAATTTGTTCTTGGGGATCAAAGATCCAGAAAAAAACAGAAAAATTGAACTCTTCAGAATAGAATATACGAAAAAAAACCAGCCCAAGTGCCTCATGTGCCCCTCACGTAGGCGCAGCTCAATAAAGAGTGCTTAGCACCCAGTGGTCGGCGCTCAGCGCCAAACGCCTCACGTGGGCGCTGCTCAATAAAGAGTGCTTAGCACTCAATGGTTGGCGCTCAGTGCCAAGCGCCTCACAGTATCAGTCAAATCCCTTAATAGGTCGGAATGGTGGGGAAGGGGGCCCTCCCTACTTCAATGGAAAAGGGGGGTTTCACCGCCTTTGCTTTTCTTCTCTCATTCACCCTTCAGTGGGGGTGTAGCCGGGTCGGAGTCGTAGGCCAATCATCCCTTTTGTCAATGACCCATTTCGGTGGCCTTCTTTCATTTCCGAATTTGCAATAAAGAGTGCCTAGCACTCATCAACCATTATCCAGCGTCTGGCGCCTGGCATCTGGCGCCTCACGTGTTTTGCACGTGGGCGCCATAAAGAGTGTTTAACACTTCATAAAAACAAAACCAAGGGAAAAATAAAGTAAAGTGTGGGTGTCAGAGTCCATATAAATTCTCAGTATTGTTTGCACAGAAAGGGGACTGAGCCCAAGGAAGTGTTTAGCACTCCATTTAAATGACAAAGACTGAGTGGGCTGAGCCCAAGTCGACCAGATCCCTAATTTAGATCAACCGAGCTCATGTGCTCATTATTTCCCAAATTAGTCTTAGTCCTAAACACGAGTACTGATCTTTCGACGGATATTCATCTCACATCTCCCCTCAATTTGGAATCTGGTTCAAGAGTACATCTCTCCACACCTCTGATACATGTCGTAATTCTTCAACGTCTTCAAAGAGGTGGAGGGTCCCGACAACCAAAAACTCTTTGGTGCACTCCCAAATCGATGAGCACATCCCAATACGGACCGCAACGTCCTTAAACTACAACGGACCGCAACGTCCTTAAACTAACAACGGACCGTAACGTCCTTAAACTAAAACAATGGAGCCCAAATGCTCTTTTATTGGGTCTGAATGATCCCAAAATTCTATTGAGTAGATCTTAGTCTAAAATTAGACTAACGTATGCTCAACAAATATTTAAGTTGATCTTAATCTCAAACGAGATTAACGATCCTTAAACCAACCGAAACCCAAATCTAAGAATATACGGATTAGACTAATCGCGTCCTACGGGCGACGACATAAATTAGTCTCCGTATGCAATCCACGGGCAACCAAAAATTAAAAAAAAACACATGACACAAAGTGAACTTCTAGAGCAGGAGAAAGTAGTTATCGCTACGTGGTAACGTAATAAACTGCAGGGGCTTGCGCCTGCAGGGAAGAGCGTCCCCACAATCAAAACCCCCTCAGATACGAAGGGGAATCTGACGAAATCTACTACAACGGCCGCATCCATCCAAACCTCCGATGCACGGTGCCATAAATCAACTTGGCATCTTCGGAGAGGTGGACGGATAAATCCAAATAGCATCCGCCCCCAAATTCAGGCTAGACGATCCATCCCGGATCCGTCTCCCGTTTCCGGCGGTAAACAAGAACTATATCAAACATGCAACATGACTTGAATTGACCGAACCATGGATATATCTTGACTTGACTACATGACTATCCGTTTACATCATGAACCGTTTATATGAACAACTTATATCATGGTTTCGGCAACTCTTATATTACAACTCATTACAATCAATACAGTATACATTACGGGATTTTAAAAGGGTAAACTGGTACGGAATGTGTTAAAAGTGGCACGAGATGATTATTAAAAGTCGTAGATAAATATCTATTGTCGTTGTTCCGTTGGTATTGACGGAACCTTGTACTACGGGTTACTTTAGTCCACGGGGAAAGTTGGACTCCTCTCGTATACACTGATATAATCTGTACCAGGCTACAAACAACCATGTTAGTATAACAAAAATAAATAAATTATCAGATCTATTCCTTTTACTTGATCCATCTCTCTTTTGGGACTTACCGAGCGATTGTTTGCTGATGACATTCATATCTTTTTTTTTTTTTTAAATGTTGTCAGGAGAACCCGACTCTCAGAAGATCGAACCCAGTCAGGAAGATTTGGAGCAGTTTGCTGAGGAGCCAGAGTTCTAGTTCTTACTTGTACTTACTTTTCTTTTCATTTCATATGCAATTGTTTAGGCATCGATTTCCATTATTGTATTTTACTTTCTAGTTGTATGTAAAGAATGAATATAAATAAAAGTTGTTGTTTCATTACATCTCTTATCATTCTTGTGCTTTACTTTTATATTGCTTATTTACGCTTAATGTGTTTACTTCTGATTAAATACATCGCGGCCTCGCCACGTCTACTTTCCCGTATATTGGGAAGCGGGGCATGACAATCGTCGTTATGGATATACATATATGTCTGTTGCTAATGTAGCAAAGATAATATATGCGTTACATTTTTATGAACTTGAGATGGATTATATATGTGTTCTACGGAACTTGTTGTTTTCCATGGATTTGAAAAGCAGCGGTGGAATTTATAAAACTTGTGAATGTTTTTAAATGTGGTTTTCTTGTGATATGATGATTTAGCGTTCAGCATGAGTTCTGATTTTTATGATGAGATATCTAAATCGAGAGAGGGGTTAACTGATTATGGGTACATGGTGGATCCGGTACGATACCGAGGGGCAGAAAGACTGTAACAACCCTAAACTTTCTGTATAACTTTCTGTACAATTTTTCAAAAAAAATACATAAAGGGGTACTTTTGCCAGAGCACAAGATATAAGTTTGTTTTGCTTTTTAATAGCAAGAAGGAGCTTGTAGCTCATTGGTAAGACCTTGCACTGCTGAACCAAAGCACCAGAGTTTAAATCCCATTAGCCACATTATTTTTAATATTGTTTTATTTTAAATTTTTAGAAGTCCAAGGGTTTACACGTGCATAACTCGTAAAAACCCCACTACAAATAAAACAAACTGACCCAGGGGCTACACCATACGACATAAGACATGTGGCAGCGCGTCCCGGCCCGACTCGGCCGACTCGGGCCGGTGACTCGGTCGACTCGGCCCGCCGCCGCCGGCCGAGTTGAGCCGGATCGCCGAGTTGTCAACAGTTAATGTGTGTCTCTCTGCCTTCCCATTACGCCTATACACTTTAAATTTCCTGCAATTTAATAGAGCTCTTTAAAATCCCATTAAACCATATTTTTAATACAAATTTAATACATTTTCAATTCACCCTTTCACCTATCCTAACCCTAGCTTTACCCTATAAATACCACCCCTACACACACACACACCCCACTCACAATTCTGTCCAAACTCTCAAGAAATTCCTCTAGAAATTTATGTACAAGTGGAGTTAGCGAAGGGCAAAACTCCGGCGATCTTCCGACGATGACCCTAGGAGCTCCAGGCGACGAAACGACGCACCGACACCTCCTACTGATTCCTCTCCCTCTTCTCTTGAATCTAAACCCGTAAGTCCCACCTCTCTCTTTCCTTTTCTATTCAAAAAAGTTCTTTTTCTAAAATCCGACGGAAGCGGAGTTAAATCCGACTTCCGATTCGGTTTTCTTTATAAAGTTCAATTTTGCTTAACAAAACTATGTTAAACTCTTATATCTTGACTATTAATCATTAACAAACATGTTGAACAAGTTTCATGGCAATATATTTTATTTTGTAAGTTTTACCGCTCTTTTTCACTAAAATACCATGTAGTTTACCTTTCTACCTTAAAACATCATAAATTTTGCTATATGACCTACCTCCTCACAACACTCATATGCAACATAGCATGATACCTTTCAAGAATATAGAATATGGGAATACGAATTTTACATTTAAATACCTTTAACTTATAAAAAAACCATTTTCATAAGATTATGTATTTTAAACAAATCTTTGCAAAGCGCCGTTACAACCCATTTGGGAAACCCGTTCGGAATGATACGGATTATCGCACATCCTCGGGCTTAGTAGTGCGAGATGCAGACCTCCGCAAGGGGTATTAGGTCTCGAAAGAATTAAAAATACAAATATCTTTAGAAAATGAGATTTCTAGAAAAATAATAAATTAAAATTATTATATATATATATATATATTTATTTATTTATTTATTTTCTTATATGGTATAAATATCCCAACTTTTCTAAATCAAAAAAATCACGTTGCATGAAAATACCGTGAAATTCCATACAAGTTCAATATTACAATTAAATACCCTATATTATGAAAATAGCTTTCATTCACTAGAAATGTCACAAATATAAAATCTACAACTATGAAAACTCCAAAGACGATAATTAAATACTTGAGGTGTATTTTGTAAATTATACAAAATTATTTTTACATAAAAACCCCTCAAGTTCTATAAATTACCTTAAGGGCCCTAGTAAATATAGGTTTAAGCGGGACCAGTCTCTTAAGTCTCGGGGAGCCGGAGATATGGGTGCTTGCCTATTTAAGGTAGACAACTTAACAAACGGTGTTATTAACACGGTAATCGTCTTTGAAAAAGACACAAATCCTGTTGCCCATGTGCAGCGGTTACTGATAACACCAAAACATAATTCAGGAATTTAATTTCTTTTATAATTGTCCGACTCAGACTGAGTCTCATTATAAATAATCTGACTTGAATATAATTCAAGTACAATCTACAATACTACAATTCAACATGAATTCATGAATCCATATATTCAATATATTCAATCTGTATTGACCGAACCGAACCGTGGATATACTTCCATTTACATGATTCTCCAGTTACATCCATGATTCTCCAGTTACATCCATTTACTGATATCATGGTTTCGGCAAGTCATCCAATTATACAATCTACATTACAAGGCAATACAAGTCTTCCATTTACATTTACAAACCAGTACAAACAACATATTTACAATTCAAATAATACAATAATACAAACAAGACATCGCGGGGTTTAAGGGGTAGATTGGTACGGAAGGTGTTAGAAGTGGCACAAGACAGCAACCATAAGACGTAATTACATCCATGCCGTTGTTCCGTGGTATTATCGACGGAGCCATGTACTTCCATTTGCATTAGTCTCTAGCATATAGAGACTCCTCTCGTATACACTGGCATCCTTCTGTACCAAGCTACAAATAACAGTGTTAACTCTAAATACAACTTTAAAAGCTACACTCTTTCTTTTACTCTCTGTCTATTCTATTTCTCTCTTATCTTTAGGACTTACCGAGCGATTTGTTCGCTGACGACATTCTCTTTCTTCTTCTTTGAATGTCGTCAGGTATTTCGGATCTTCCAGAGATCGAGCCTAGCATTGAAGACTTGGACCAGTTTATTGAAGATCCCGAGCTATAGTTTCACTTGTACATTTCCTTTACATTATTTATTTCCTTTTCTGTTATGCCATTGTTTAGGCATTGCTTTCATTCAGATATATTTATTTTCCATGCATTGTACAAAATAATGTTAATAAATAAACTTGTTGATCAGTTATATCTACTGTTTTGTCTCTTGTGCATTTTTATTTATATTGCTTAGATACGCTTAGCGTATTTACTTCAGAATAAATACGCAGCGGCCAGTCGCGTCCCCTTCGCCGTATTCTGGGAAACGGGGCGTGACAGGTTTTGTTGGCGGCCCATGCAGGTCAGAGCTGTATGGAACACTACCATGCAGTTCCGTTCTGCGTGAACAACCTAAACAATATAACACAAGAACCAGCAACTAAAACATTCTTTACATTACATATTTCTTAAATCTTATCATTTCATATACTTTTAATCTGCCCTAATCCAAGATCCCCTTATCTCTTCTACAATCTTACCAAAACCTTCGCATTCTTTAGTTCCTTCACATATTTTTCATACACTATCAATACTTCAGTCACCAAACTTCCTTGAATCTGTAACACTATCCTTTTACAAATTTCGAGGACAAAATTTTTATGAGGATGGTAGAATGTAACAACCCTAAACTTTCTGTACAACTTTCTATACAATTTTTCAAAAAAAATACAGAAAGGGGTACTTTTGCCTTAGCACAAGATATAAGTTTGTTTTGCTTTTTAATAGCAAGAAAGAGCATGTAGCTCATTGGTAAGACCTTGCACTGCTGAACCAAAGCACCAGAATTCAAATCTCATTAGCCACATTATTTTTAATATTGTTTTATTTTAAATTTTTAGAAATCCAAGGGTTTACACGTGCATAACTCGTAAAAACCCCACTACACATATAAAACAAACTGACCCGGGGGCTACACCATACGACATAGGACACGTGGCAGCAAGCCCCGGCCTGACTCGGCCGACTCGGGCCGGCGACTCGGTCGACTCGGCCCGCCGCCGCCGGCCGAGTTGAGCCGGATCGCCGAGTTGTCAACAGTGAAAGTATGTCTCTCTGCCTCCCCATTACCCCTGTACACTTTAAATTTTCCGCAATTTAACAGAGCATTTTAAAATCTCATTAAACCATATTTTTAATACAAATTTAATACATTTTCAATTCACCCTTTCACCTACCCTAACCCTAGCTTTACCCTATAAATACCACCCCTACACACACACCCCTCACACACAATTCTGTCCAAACTCTCAAGAAATTCCTCTAGAAATTTTTGTACAAGTGGAGTTAGCGAAGGGCAAACTCCGGCGATCTTCCGACGACGACCCTAGGAGCTCCCAGCGACGAAACGACGCACCGACACCTCCTACCGATTTCTCCCCCTCTTCTCTTGAATCTAAACCCGTAAGTCCCACCTCCCTCTTTCCTTTTCTATTCTAAAAAGTTCTTTTTCTAAAATCCGACGGAAGCGGAGTTAAATCCGACTTCCGATTCGGTTTTCTTTATAAAGTTCAATTTTCCTTAACACAACCATGTTAAACTCTTACATCTTGACTATTAATCATTAACAAATATGTTGAACATGTTTCATGGCAATATATTTCATTTTGTAGCTTTTACCGCTCTTTTTTCACTAAAATAGCATGTAGTTTATCTTCTACCTTAAAACATCATAAATCTTGCTATACCTTTAGATAGATCATGAGGTAATGACCTACCTCCTCACAACACTCATATGCAATATAGCACGATACCTTTCGGGAATATAGAATACGGGAATATGAAATTTACATTTAAATACCTTTAACTTATAACAAAACCATTTTCATAAGATTATGTATTTTAAACAATTCTTTGCAAAGAGCAGCTACAACCCATTTGGGGAACCCGTTCGGGATGGTGCGGATTATCGCACATTCTCGGGCTTAGTAGTGCGAGATGCAGACCTCCACAAGGGGCATTCGGGCTCGAAAGAATTAAAAATCCAAATATCTTTAGAAAATGAGATTTCTAAAAAAATAATAAATTAAAATTATTATTATATATATATATCATCAAAATATTTATTTTCTTATATGGTATAAATATCCCAACTTTTCTAAATAAATAAAATCACGTTGCATGAAAATACCATGAAATTCTATACAAGTTCAATATTACAATTAAATACCCTATATTATGAAAATAGGTTTCATTCACTAGAAATGTCACAAATATAAAATCTACAACTATGAAAACTCCAAAGATGATAATTAAATACTTGAGGTGTATTTTGTAAATTATACAAAATTATTTTTACATAAAAACCCCTCAAGTTCTATAAATTACCCTAAGGACCCTAGTAAATATAGGTTTAAGCGGGACCAGACTCTTAAGCTTTGGGGAGCCGGAGATATGGGTGCTTGCCTATTTAAGGTAGACAACTTAACAAACGGTGTTATCAACACGGTAATCGTCTTTGAAAAAGACACAAATCCTGCCGCTCATGTGCAGCGGTTACCGATAACACCAAAACATAATTCAGGAATTTAATTTCTTTTATAATTGTCCGACTCAGACTGAGTCTCATTATAAATAATCTGACTTGAATATAATTCAAGTACAATATACAATACTACAATTCAACATGAATTCATGAATCCATATATTCAATATATTCAATCTGTATTGACCGAACCGAACTGTGGATATACTTCCAGTTACATCCATGATTCTCCAGTTACATCCATGATTCACCAGTTACATCCATTTACTGATATCATGGTTTCGGTAAGTCGTCCAATTATACAATCTACATTACAAGGCAATACAAGTCTTCCAGTTACATTTACAAACCAGTACAAACAACACATTTACAATTCAAATAATACAACAATACAAACAAGACATCGCAGGGTTTAAGGGGTAGATTGGTACGGAAGGTGTTAGAAGTGGCACAAGACAGCAACCATAAGACATAATTACATCCATGCCGTTGTTCCGTGGTATTATCGACGGAGCCTTGTACTTCCATTTGCATTAGTCTCTGACATATAGAGACTCCTCTCGTATACACTGGCATCCTTCTGTACCAAGTTACAAATAACAGCGTTAACTATAAATACAACTTTAAAAGCTACACTCTCTCTTTTACTCTCTGTCTATTCTATTTCTACCTTATCTTTGGGACTTACCGAGCGATTTGTTCGCTGACGACATTCACTTTCTTCTTCTTTGAATGTCGTCAGGTATTTCGGATCTTCCAGAGATCGAGCCTAGCACTGAAGACTTGGACCAGTTTATTGAAGATCCCGAGCTATAGTTTCACTTGTACATTTCCTTTACATTCTGTATTTCCTTTTCTGTCATGCCATTGTTTAGGCATTGCTTTCATTCAGATGTATTTACTTTTCATGTATTGTACAAAAGAATGTTAATAAAGAAAGTTGCTGTTCAGTTATATCTACTGTCTTTATCTCTTGTGCATTTTTATTTATATTGCTTAGATACGCTTAGCGTATTTACTTCAGAGTAAATACGTAGTGGCCAGTCGCGTCCCTTTCGCCGTATTCTGGGAAGCGGGGCGTGACAGGTTTTGTTGGCGGCCCATGCAGATCAGAGCTGTATGAAACACTATCATGCAGTTCTGTTCTGCATGATCAACCTTAGCAATATAACACAAGAAACAGCAACTAAAACATTCTTTACATTACATATTTCTTGAATCTTATCATTTCATATACTTTGAATCTGTCCTAACCCAAAATTCCCTTACCTCTTTTACAATCTTACCAAAACTTTCGCATTCTTTAGTTCCTTCACATATTTTTCATACACTATCAGTACTTCAGTCACCAAACTTTCTTGAATCTATTACACCTTCCTTTTACAAATTTTGAGAACGAAATTTTTATAAGGAGGGTAGAATGTAACAACCCTAAACTTTTTATACAACTTTCTGTACAATTTTTCGAAAAAAAATACAGAAAGGGGTATTTTTGCCTAAGCACAAGATATAAGTTTGTTTTGCTTTTTAATAGCAAGAAAGAGCTTGTAGCTCATTGGTAAGACCTTGCATTGCTGAACCAAAGCACCCGAATTCAAATCCCATTGCCACATTATTTTTAATATTGTTTTATTTTAAATTTTTAAAAGTCCAAGGGTTTACATGTGCATAACTCATAGAAACCCCACTACACATATAAAAAAACTGACCCAGGGGCTACTCCATACGACATAGGACACGTGGCAGCGAGCCTCGGCCCGACTCGGCCGACTCGGGCCAGCGACTCGGTCGACTCGGCCCGCCGCCGCCGGCCGAGTTGAGCCAGATCGTCGAGTTGTCAACAGTGAAAGTATGTCTCTCTGCCTCTCCATTACCCCTATACACTTTAAATTTCCTGCAATTTAATAGATCTCTTTAAAATCCCATTAAACCATATTTTTAATACAAATTTAATACATTTTCAATTCACCCTTTCACCTACCTTAACCCTAACTTTACCCTATAAATACCACCCTACACACACACCCCTTGCTCACAATTCTGTCCAAACTCTCAAGAAATTTCTCTAGAAATTTGTGTACAAGTGGAGTTAGCGAAGGGCAAAACTCCGGAGATCTTCCGACGACGACCCTAGGAGCTCCCGGCGACGAAACGACGCACCGGCACCTCCTACCGATTCCTCTCCCTCTTCTTTTGAATCTAAACCTGTAAGTCCCACCTCCCTCTTTCCTTTTATATTCTAAAAAGTTTTTTTTCTAAAACCCGACGGAAGCGGAGTTAAATCCGACTTCCGATTCGGTTTTCTTTATAAACTTCAATTTTCCTTAACACAACCATGTTAAACTCTTAAATCTTGACTATTAATCATTAAAAAACATGTTGAACCTGTTTCATGGTAATATATTTCATTTTGTAAATTTTACCGCTCTTTTTCACTAAAATACCATGTAGTTTACCTTCTACCTTAAAACATCATAAATCTTGCTATACGTTTAGATAGATCACGAGGTAATGACCTACCTCCTCACAGCACTCATATGCAATATAACACGATACCTTTCGGGAATATAGAATACGGGAATATGAATTTTATATTTAAATACCTTTAACTTATAAAAAAACATTTTCACAAGATTATGTATTTTAAACAATTCTTTGCAAAGCGCCGCTACAACCCATTTGGGGAACCCATTCGGGATGGTGCGGATTATCGCAAATCCTCGGATTTAGTAGTGCGAGATGCAGACCTCCGCAAGGGGCATTCGGTCTTGAAAGAATTAAAAATACAAATATCTTTAGAAAATGAGATTTCTAGAAAAATAATAAATTAAAATTATTTTATATAAATATATATATATATATATATATATATATATCATAAAAATATTTATTTTCTTAATGGTATAAATATCCCAACTTTTCTAAATCAAAAAAAACACGTTGCATGAAAATACTATGAAATTCCATACAAGTTCAATATTACAATTAAATACCCTATATTATGAAAATAGGTTTCATTCACTAGAAATGTCACAAATATAAAATCTACAACTATGAAAACTCCAAAAACGATAATTAAATACTTGAGGTGTATTTTGTAAATTATACAAAATTATTTTTACATAAAACCCACTCAAGTTCTATAAATTACCCTAAGGACCCTAGTAAATATAAGTTTAAGCGGGACCAGTCTCTTAAGCCTCGGAGAGCCGGAGATATGGGTGCTTGCCTATTTAAGGTAGACAACTTAACAAATGGTGTTATCAACACGGTAATCATCTTTGAAAAAGACACAAATCCTGCCGCCCATGTGCAGCGGTTACCGATAACACCAAAATATAATTCAGGAATTTAATTTCTTTTATAATTGTCTGACTCAGACTGAGTCTCATTATAAATAATCTGACTTGAATATGATTCAAGTACAATCTACAATACTACAATTCAACATGAATCCATGAATCCATATATTCAATATATTCAATCTGTATTGACTGAACCGAACCATGGATATACTTCCATTTACATGATTCTCCAGTTACATCCATGATTCTCCAGTTACATCCATTTACTAATATCATGGTTTCGGAAAGTCATCCAATTATACAATCTACATTACAAGGCAATATAAGTCTTCCATTTACATTTACAAACCAGTACAAACAACACATTTACAATTCAAACAATAAAACAATACAAACAAGATATCGCGGGGTTTAAGGGGTAGATTGGTACGGAAGGTGTTAGAAGTGGCACGAGACAGCAACCATAAGACGTAATTTCATCCATGCTGTTGTTCCGTGGTATTATCGACGGAGCCTTGTACTTCCATTTGCATTAGTCTCTGGCATATAGAGACTCCTCTCGTATACACTGGCATTCTTCTGTACCAAGCTACAAACAAAAGCGTCAACTCTAAATACAACTTTAAAAGCTACACTCTTTCTTTTACTCTCTGTCTATTCTATTTCTCCCTTATCTTTGGGACATACTGAGTGATTTGTTCGCTGACAACATTCTCTTTCTTCTTCTTTGAATATCGTCAGGTATTTCGGATCTTCCAAAGGTCGAGCCTAGCACTGAATACTTGGACCAGTTTATTGAAGATCCCGAGTTGTAGTTTTACTTGTACATTTCCTTTACATTCTGTATTTCCTTTTTTGTTATGCCATTGTTTAGGCATTGCTTTCATTCAGATGTATTTACTTTCCATGCATTGTATAAAAGAATGTTAATAAATAAAGTTGATATTCAGTTATATCTACTGTCTTTGTCTCTTGTGCATTTTTATTTATATTGCTTAGTTACGCTTAGCGTATTTACTTCTTCAGAGTAAATACGTAGCGGCCAGTCGCGTCCCCTTCACCATATTCCGGGAAGCGGGGCATGACAGACCATAGGGAGGTACGGGAAGCCTAACGAGGTGGATTGATACGGGAGTAAGTATTAGAGCGCGGTGGATATCCGGGAGATACCAACCGTGGCTGTTGATATCGGGAGAGGACCGGTTTGACGAGACGGTGCGTATGATATCTGGATTTACGTGTCGGTGATATTCACGAGATTTATGAGATTTAGAGTGTCGATGCTGGACACTCATATGTTGATATTTGCACGATCCGTCGAGACGTGCTGTTATAGATTATGCCATATAGTAGTCGAACATGACTGATCCATGGGACAGCACCTGAATATTATTTTCATATATCGATGTATATAAAGAGGTTTCCAAATGAGCTATAGTCTCACTATTTTGACGTGTCTGTGATGACACAAGAAACTTTTAAATGGAAACCCTCGTAAAACTCATTTCTAAAAAGCGAGACGTATACTTTAAACAAAACGCATGTAATACTTCATAAAACTACGTCTTCTACTTGTGCCGTGATATACGTATTATACAACTATTTTGAAAGAGTTTTACATACATCTTTCGGTTATTTTATAGGCTTATACATGGATGCATGCTATATATACATATGATATGTTGATATATTTCTATGTTTACGTGATTTATATGGATACGTTTATAGTACTTATGCATGATACACATTTTGGTACAGGATATGATAGAACTATACTTTATGATCTAGGTAGATCGTTATGTATTTCGATTTCTACCTTGCGATATACTTTTATTCACCGAGTTGGCAACTTACCCCTGTTTGTAACAACCCTAAACTTTCTGTACTGAATTTTTCCGAAATACAGAAAGGAATACCTTAGCCTGAGCACAAGTTATGAATTTAATGCTTTTGAACAAAAAGAAGCCACTTGTAGCTCATTGGTAAAGCCTTGCACTGCTGTGATGTAGCCCTTATGATCGAATCCCCCCAGCCACATTATCTTTTTATTAAATTTTCTTTTAATCTTTTAGAAGTCTAAGGGTTTACACGTGCACTACACATAAAATGAAAAGATACAGAATAAACAAATACGTGCACTAGGTTATACCAAGCGACAGGGACACGTGGCGATGAACCAACCCCATTCCACAGGATTATGACCGGCGAAACCACCAAAAACCCCGGTACCGTCGGTTCCCCCCGTAGGTAATGCCTTGAGATTCTTGCCCGAGCACCCCTTGGCCTACCCCACTACCTCCATATTGTTTGTTTACTCTGCATTCATCCAGAGAACAATAAAATGCCCTTTAAACCAATTTTTAATGCATTCTTTAACCCTCTAAACCTTAATTTTCCCTATAAATACTGTAGGGTTCCTAGGCACACTCAAGAGCTTCCACAAGGCATCAACCATGCCAAATTCAAAATTTTCCGGTGCCGAGAAACCCTAAACTAGATCGTTACTAGAGGTAAAGGCGAAACTACAAGCAAGTAAACAACTTTATTGCTAAGTGAATGGAAATACAACCTTTGTAGATCCGGTCCTCCACTTCTCTAGCTCCGTGTTGGCGTCCCTCCGCTGCGATCATCGGAATCCCGGACCCTTGCGTCGATTTCATCGGAGAAATGGGCGGGCTAGGTCGTTGACTTCGATGCCGAAGATGATCTACGTCGAGGCGACTCAAACTCAAGCTCCACCTTCACTTGGTAATGAACCTTGTGAAGATAACACCCTATACAACATGGCAAGTGGTAGAGGATGAAGAAATAGGAAGTGGGTTCACTTTGGATTTTGATTTCTCACTTGGATTCTTCACTTGGAATTTTCTAGTAAGCATTCTTCAACTCATGAAGAAGATGAAGAAGAAGAAAAGAAAATGAATTATTTTCAAAATAAAATTCAAGTGATGCTTATCATATAGCAACCATGGGTTAGTAAACTCATGTAGAGAATAAACTAGGGTTTAGGTAATGGTTAGGTTTAGGAAAGAAACAAAATGGTCAAAACTTTTCAAAGCTTCATGAAGCTTCAAGTATGAAACAAAATAAGCCACCATTTTATTTCTTGCCATAATTAATAAATAAATAAATAACACCTTAACCATTAACCTAAACTATGGTTTAAAGCATGCACACCATAGTTTGCATGTATTATCAAACATGATACATTCAAGTGCACAAAAATATATCATATATACAATGTGCACATCAAGCGAGAAAATCATCTTAAGTGAACCAATACTAGTTAATGTAAAGTAATATATCAAATATATAATTATACATTAAATCATTAAATCAACACTTGATTTAATGATCTGGTCATACTGCATATAACCGACTAATATCAAGTGTATCAATGTATCGAATCAACACTTAATTCAGTAACCCAGCTATATCTTATATAACCGTCCGATGATACAAATTGCGAGAATAGAATTCAGTATCACATACTGATATTATTCTCGGTCCCGCACATATCTCATATGCGCTCCTATTTCGTTTCGCTTGAGCCAGGAAACCTCTGTGTAGGACTCTAAAGACTCGTCAATATGCCGGCAGCAGGTGATGATCATATCAAACACCCACAAGCCGCAAGCGGTCTGCTAAACGTAACGGCCACCCGGGTATTGAGCGATCAGAAGATCAACGAGCAAGCCCGCTCCCACTCCTGTGAATCCAACCAGTAAAACTTACCACACAGTCCGGTCTGTTCGTCTGATATGTTGCATATCTCGCCTAGGGGTGGTAAACGTCAGACCCCAATAGCTCGATAAGTCGTGTCGATATGAGGTCTATAACAGTTCGAGAAACTACTGGTAACACTTACCAGTAAATCTCAGCAACCCTGGCCAGGGATTTCTGGTTATAGCCAATCAAACACAACACAACATCAACTCCCTATACCGGGAGAGATGAATCCCCTCCTATCGCCCATTGCCTCCATGTGATTCGGGACTGTACCCAAAAACCACCGTTTTGCATGCCCTCTTGGACGTGGTAAGGTGGAAATCAAAGCACAGTGGGAATCACACAAGACTCTATGACGATCTCGGGTCTACAGACTAACCTGTACCAGTATCACCAGAGAACTGCCATCTGACGTAAGGTATAATACCATCTGGGAGTTCTCGGCGAGTCCGTCCCGTGTACCCAGTCTCCACTGAGCACCCGTATATCATCTCTGATGTCAAACACCAATGGATATGGGATCATCCATCGCCCATCTGTATGGGTCGAGAAGGTATACGCTAGTCTACTCTGGTATATCGATGCCCCGTCTCGATACACCCACGACTAGGGACCTTGAAGGATGTACTTATGGACTACCATGCCCCCACTAGTATGATCCGCATCATAGTCCAGACAGTCAAGTATACATCCTAAGGGATTTACCAACATGTAACAGAGAGACAATCAGTGTACACGTTAAGATAAAGAGCAACCAGATAGCATACTATCATATCGACCAAGAAAGTCCTCCCTATATATGTCCCAGCGTCCACTACAATATATATCCTATGTACAGTAATGGCCTCTAGGGCATACATATAACTAACAATCTCCCACTTGCACTAGGGCCATCTGTAGCAGTGGTTGCAGTATCTCATACTCAACCATCCCATAATAGTCTCTCTCTGGGAAAGGGCCTTTGTGAGTGGATCCGCCGTGTTGTCCTCTGAGTCTACTCTCCTAACCTCGATCACCCTGGAGATCAACCATCTCCATGATCAGGTGATACTGCCTTAGAATATGTCTGGATCACTGATGGGACATGCGTTCCTAGGCAAAAGCCACAACTCCATTGTCTCACAATGCGAGGAACGAAGTTCATCTCATGAACTAATATACATCCAGACTGCCTCTTTGGTAGCATCTTAAGTAGCGATGTATCCAGCCTTTATCGTCTAGTATGCCACGGTATCTAGCTTGGAACTCTTCCAACATACCGTCCCTTTACTGAGGGTAAAGACAATGCCTGTGACTGACATTCAGTCGTCCTTATCACCCTAAAACCTTTCCAGTGATTCTCCCCAGGATCGATTGATACCATCTCACTACAACTAGTGAGAATCCTAACATCCAATTACTTCTATCTCATAGATCAAAACTCAGGATTTAGGAGGTATCACTTTGATCCTATATGGAGAATCCTTGTGATAAGCGGAGATTGACCGAGCGTAGCATAGGAAACTTCTTCCCCATCAAGAGTATGTCATCCATGTACTCTACGAGGATCACCACCATACTCCCTACTACCTTTTTGTATATACAAGGTTCATCTACCATTTTGATGATGTCAAACTCTTTGACTAGCACATCAAAACAGACGTTCCAACTCCGCGATGCCTGCTTTATCACATAAAACATCTTGCACACGTTTCCGCTGCTCCCACTGTCTACGAAGCCCTCTGACTATGTACTTATAGACGCACTCTTCTAAAACATCATTTAGAAAAGCAGTCATGGCACCCAACTGCCAGATATCGTAGTCATGGTATGTAGCCATGGCAAGTAGGATCTGGATGGACTTAAGCATAGCCACTAGAAAACGGTTTCATCATTATCCACGCCTGGTCGATGACGAAAAACCTTTAACAAGTCTAGCTTTGAAAGTCTCAACTTTTCCATCTACACCAAGTAATCATCTCAAGATATACTTGCTTCTGATGGGGATTTAACCCTTCAGATTTAGCAACCAAAGTCCATACTTTGTTAGTGTACATGGTTCCATCTCAGATCACTAAGCATCCAGCCATTCTTACAGAGTCTCACTCCTGATGGCCAGCTCGAAACTAGTTGGGTCATCATCTCATGATGCAATCCTCACTCCCACTGTCATAGAGAAACTGAAGTAACTCTCAGGTGGATGAGGAACCCTACTAGATCGGCGGAGAGGCTGAGGTTCGTTGGAATTTACTGAATCCTTTGGTTCTATCAAATCATCAGCCGCAGTTTGTATAGCTGGAACATTTCCAATTCTACATAACAGACCTTACCTCGAGCTTGTCCGGATTTTGCTTTTTAGACATAGGCCGGACAACCCAAATATTAACAAACTTAAGATATGGGCTCTTCCCTTTCCATATCACATATGAAATGGTAGGCAATTGATTTGATTTAAACCCTATTCAATAGGTATGCAGCTTCTTAAGTGCATAACTCCGAAAAGGAAATAGGAAACTCAGTAGTACTCATCATAAAGCGCACCATATCATATAGGGTGTGATTGCTCCGCCCCGATACACCGCTGTGCTGTGGTGTATTCAGAGGAGTAACACTGAGAGAGAATCTCATTCTCCTTTAGAATAGTCCACGAATTCCATGCACAAGTATTCTCCTCCCTGATCTCATCATAGGACATAATACTGTTCCCGCCAAAAATTTCTGCGCAAAAGAGTCCAAGGTATCAAATGGCAGCGATACGCTTAAGGAAATACGAACCAGTATCTTCCGGGCTGTTTTTTGACAAACTCCCGAAGGATAAACGGATAAATTCTGATTGTATTGAAAGCGTCTCGAAAAACCCTTCGATTTGATATATTATGGGCCTCATAATTCATCCGGGATCAAAAGTTATGAGCAAATGTCTATGCACATGTGATTTAAGGAAGAAGATGCGAACCAGTATTTTCCGAGCTGTATTTTGACAAACTCCGGAACGAAAAACAGCTAAATTCTGATGATATTGAAAGCATCTCGAAAAGACCTTCGATTTGATATATTATGGGCCTCATAATTCATCCGAGATCAAAAGTTATGAGCAAATGTGTTATACACGTGTAATCTAAAGTAATGCTCTACTACATGGGGAATGCATTTTTTAGTCCCACATCGGGAAAAGGAGAGCTGGCTTCTCTACCACTCCCATATAAATAAGAGGGGATACCTCTTAGAAAGGGTAGAGTAAAAATCCTCAAAGGATTCAATAATCAAAGGAGCTTAGTTCTCCAAGATAGGAGCATGCTCCTCCATAATGCGCATATGCGCAAGCGCCATGTGCGCTACGTGCAACGCACGTGTGCCTGCCATGCGGCACTACGTGCAACGCACGTGCGCACCACATGAGAATATTTAATAATATTAAAAGGAGCTTGTTCTCCATATATAGAAGCTTTGCTTCTCCTCATAATGCGCATGTGCGCCACGTGCAACGCACGTATGCCCGCCATGCGGCACCACGTGCAACGCACGTGCGCACAACAGATAGTGCCTTGCACTTGCTATGAACCTCTGGTTCTCAGATAAATAAATAAATAAAAATAGTGCCTTGCACTTGCTATGAACCTCTGGTTCTCAGATAAATAAATAAATAAAAATAGTGCCTTGCACTTGCTATGAACCTCTGGTTCTCTGAGACAGAAAGAAAGAAAAGATTTTCTTTTCTCTTCTTTGATCTAAATTTAGATCATTAAAAAGTGCTCTGCGCTCATTTTCTTGAATCCAAAAGATTCTTGGTGCTTTGCACTATTTGAAGGGCCAGGCCCAAATCAAAATGACCTGACAGGCCAAAATAAATTGCAAGGCAATAAATGGGCAGAGCCCAAATAAATTGATGCTTTGCATCCTTTATATAAGGGCAGAGCCCAAATAAAATTGATACCTTGCATCATTCCTAAAAGGGTAGAGCCCAAAACAAATTGATACTCTGCATCCTTTCTGGGCAAGGCCCAAATAAAAAAAAAGAAAAAAGAAATGCAATGCAAAAGCAAATAAAATGTTGAACATTTCAACTGGACTTAGCCCAATTTTGGCCATAAGTCCTTAAATTAAATTGACTGAGCAAAATGGCTCTCCTAAATCAATCTACATCCGGTTCGAGGGTACATCTCCGAACTCCTTTGACATCCGTCGTTGTAATTCCTCAACGACGTCAAAGAGGTGACGGGTCCCAACGACCACACATCGATATGGACTGCGGGGTCCTTAAACTCGTGGACCGAGATGTCCCTAAACTAATATCGGACCGAAACGTCCCTAAACTAATATCGGACCGAAACGTCCTTAAACTAATATCGGACCGAAACGTCCTTAAACTAATATTGGACCGAGATGTCCTTAAACTAATGTTGGACCGAGACGTCCTTAAACTAATATCGGACCGAGACGTCCTTAAACTAATGATGGACCACTACGTCCCTAAACTGGCATCGGACCGAAATGTCCCTAAACTAATGACGGACCACCACGTCCCTAAACTGGCGATAGACCGAAATGTCCTTAAACTAATAATGGACCACTACGTCCCTAAACTGGCATCGGACCGAAACGTCCCTAAACTAATAATGGACCACTACGTCCTTAAACTGGTATCGGACCGAGACGTCCTTAAACTAATAAGGGACCACTACGTCCCTAAACTGGAACAATAGAGCCAATTGCTCTTTTGCCGGATCTAAACGATCCCGTTTAAGTTGATCTTAGCCCCAAATATGGCTAACGTATCCTTAAGCACTTAAATGGACTATAAAACCCTCAATCAGCTTTGGTTCAAGGGTACATCTCTGAGCTCCTCTGACACCTATCGTTATAATCCTTCAACGATGTTAGAGAGGTGATGAGTCCCGATGGCCATAAATTAAATGAATCACCACGTCAGGTTGATCTTAGTCCAAAGCAAGACTAACGTATCCTTGACGAATGTTTAAGTTGATCTTAGTCGCAACGCGACTAATGCATCCTTAAACTAAAAACACCTAACCCAAATCTAAGTAAATACGGATTTGGACTAATCCACGCCCTACGGGCGACGGCATTACTCGGTCTCCGTATACAATCCACGGGCAGCCACAAACAAAACAAACACACACGACACGAAGTGAAATTCTGGAGAAGGAGAAAGTTGTTACCGCAAAGCGGTAGCGTAATTAACTGCAGGGGCTTGCGCCTGCAGGGAAGAGCGTCCCCACAATCAAAAACCCCTCAAGCGAGGGGGAATCTGACAAAGTCTGCTACATCGACCGCATCCGTCTAAACCTTCGATACACGGTGCCATAAATCAACTTGGCATCTTCGAAGAGGTGGACGGATAAAAACCAAATAGCATCTGCCCCGAACCTCAGGCACGTGACGTCCTAACGTCGCAGGCCGCCGTTCGGAGGGGAACAACGAGTTTCATTAAGGACGTCGATCTCCTCAAGACGAAGATGGGCATTTTCTTCATCCATCGGTTCATGTCGGACCGCCACTCATAAAGAGGGTAGGTCTATCTCCAAGGGAAGTATCGCTTCCGTGCCAAATACCAACGTGAATGGCGTTGTATTCGTGGCCGTCTTGAATATGATCTGATAAGCCCAGAGAGCTTCATGCAATCTCTCATGCCAATCTTTTCTGTTTCTGGCCACCGTTTTCTTTATGATCTTCGTCAAGGTCTTGTTGAAAGCCTCAGCTAGACCGTTAGCTCGGGGGTTATAGACTGAAAAATATCTCTAATCTATTTTTTGCTTCTGTGGGAAGCGGCTGATCTTATGGCTTTTGTAGGCCGGCCCATTATCCGAGAAGATCCGTCGCGGAGTGCTGAACCGGTAGATGACATGTGTCTTGAAGAAATGGAGGATGTTCTCCGTTTTCACCTCTCTTAACGGTATTACTTCTGCCCATTTAGATAAGTAATCGTTCGTTCCCAATATGAACCAATGTCCCTTGGATGATGTTGGTTCGATAGGCCCGATTATATCGGTTCCCTACTTTTCGAATGGCCAGCTAGCCAATGTCGAGTGTAGCGGATTCGGATGCTAGTGGATGAAGTCCCCGTGAATTTGGCACGAGTGACACTGCTTCGCATATTCGAGACAGTCCTGAATCATCATGGGCCAATAATAGCCCATTCTTTTGATCTTCAGCTTCATTTTTTGCCCGACTTGATGAGAACCGCAGAGTCCGTCATGAGTTTCTTGGACAACACTCTTTTCTTCTTCTGGTCCTAGGTATCTCAGCTACAGACAGTCGAACGATCTCTTATATAGAGTATCATTGACGAAGGCGAAGGACAGGGCTCGCTTCATAAGTTGATGTCTTAATGACGCTTCTTCGGGCGTTCGATGGGATTTGAAGTAGTCTATGAAGACCTCTCTCCAATCCTTAGCCTATTCTTCGTCCTCTATTCGGAAGACCGCTTGTTCAGTTGCTCCCTTTCTTTAAGACAACTTTAGAGATATTTCTGCTGGCGTGAGAATCTGACGGCTTTGGCACAATGATTCTTACGTCATCGAGGTTTTCGTCGGCCAGTTCTTTAGCGAGCTTGGCTAACGCATCCACCTTGCTATTTTCCACACACGGTATGCTTTCTAGGGTGTAAGAGGGGATTTGCGTCAGAAATTGCTGCACTCTTTCACCATACCTGATCAGTTCTGGCTTGCACGTCTGGTAGTCGCCATTTACTTGGCAACGACCAGCTGGGATCTCCATATATGAGGAGGTTTTCGATTCCATGTCAATGGCGATCTCGAGACCTGCTATCAAAGCTTCATATTCCGCTTCGTTGTTTGTTCCTGGCTTTGTTAAGGAAAGGGCAAATCGCATTATCTGTCACGACCCGCAGGGTACGGAACGTGACTGGCACTTAAGTTTACGAAACGTCTCAAGACGTCTGTAAAATAAGTAAGCCAAAACCCAGAAAACCAAAACCAAATAAGCAAAAGAGTGAAGAGAACCCAATCAATTGAAAGCGAGTTTATCAAATAAGTCATATAAAACCCTTTTTTAAAAACAATACCAATTTTTCCGAAAATTTCGGCAGAGTCTCCTTTGTAAATACTGGCCCCCAAAATGGGTACAACAAGAATATATATGAATCCAACAAATATGGCATCCCCAAGCGGGAGCTAGCTCTTCGCCACAAGGCGGTCACAAATCCCACGCAATATAAAGCAACAACATGCGAAATAATTATAAGGAAGCATGAGAAAAACAGCATGTCGACTCAAGTGAGCTCGACCCCAAAATACAGCATAAAGTCCACAAATCTCACAGTCTCATCTCTAGGTCAATATACAACAATACTGATAGAAACAGTAGATGGAGTGCACTAGATACAAAGAATATACAAGATGGTACAAAAATAATGATATAACCCACCTAAGAGCAAAACCTCGAGTCCAGGCAAAAGAGCAAAATAAGCAAGTGCGTCCGCCGCTACTGTACTGACGGAGCGGACCTAAAAAAGGCTGTGGCACAACGGGGGTGAGTTGCCAACTCGTGAGTAATAAATAACATCTACCCAGGCTATCGTATGCATGCACACAAGCATCCTAGCATCTAAATACAGGTAAGGCAGGTCATAATGGCAAGTATGTACGCAATATGAATATGCTAGCAGGTATGAATGCAATGCGAATCAACTCGTGATCTGAATGTGTAAGTATAAGAAATCATGTTTTTCTCTTTAAGAATCTCTTTTGAAATACCAGCACAATACCAACAAAATCAACAAGAACCTGTGTCCAGCAATGACACCTCAAAACTATCACAAATCTCATATATCCATGTCATAGTATCTCTGGCCTCAGCCATCCGGCTGATCCAGCTAAATATCAAAATCTCATCATCTCGCGGCCACGGTCGGTATCCTCTGGATATCCGCCGTGCCAAACAGTCACCGGTAGGTAATCCGTCCCCTGCCAGGCTCAACGTCAACACCACATTCATCTTGCCCCGGGATACCATACCGGGCCCACCATGTACCCGTGACAGTTCCTCCACTCCTCGACACGGATCTCGAAAACCACAGCAAACTCATGGTGGACGACACTTACATCACTAGAAAACCGCAATTTACATATTTTAAAAATATAATAAGTTTAGAAATTTTGCGGCTTTCCCCCGAAATCCAGAAATATCATAAAATCTCAAGAAATCCTCATAAGTGCATATGTCAATGATAATGAATGCATATGGTATCAATAATCAAGTTGTGATGTGTGATTAATAGATTAGGCATGAACAAATAATATGATGAAGCACATGCACATGAATAGCAATCCTACGATTTCATTTTAAGGAATTAAAGCAATAGCGCGAGTTTAAGTATCAATTATAGTAAAAGGTTTCAATTTAAAGGTTATCTAGTGTGGTGGCATGGCAATTAGCAGGGTGTGTGTGTAAGCATGAATAGTGCTCGTGCTGCATATAAAAACCCTGGCAATGGTGCAGGTGTCCTATAAAATGGTTTCGTATATGTATGTCAATATAGGGCATGAATGTAGCAAATAATCATACAAGTATTACACCCCTAATTACTAACATTACTAAGAATCTTTTTAAGGTACTAAAACTATCGGGCGACTTGCGCCATCCAACGATAGTCCCCCGTAGATGTTACATCTACTCACCGGAATCCCTAGCTAGCTGCGTCCAATCACCGCTTTCCCTTTTCGAGCCGCGTCTGACGTCTCCGCGACCGAACCTGGAATTAACATCAATACAAACATAAGGTTACAAATCAAGAACGACGCAATTCCCTAACGAAAATACCAACATTCACTAGCTAGGTACAACGTGCACAAGGTGCGCGGAACACACGTGAAAATCGCAAAAACTGCAAAAATCGCCGATTTGGTCGCCCGGCAAAACTAAAACCCGATTACTCAAAAATCCGCACTCACGCATCCTAAATGTCATAGGATAAGCCAATACAATCATCAAGATATCAAAACTAATTTATCACATACTTTTATCACAAAACTAGTAAGCACAAATATTCTAAAAAAAACGACGCAACATCGCCGTTATGCGATAAAGTGCTCACAATCCAACACAATATCCAACTAACCCACTAGATAGCCATTACATTAGTTTTAAACCATTAGCAATGCTTAAAAACCTAATTTCCATAAACAAAACCTTTCTTGATTTTCATCATTAGCAATTTCAATCCAAAACTAAACATGACAATACCAAATTAGCACTAATTTGAATCCCACACAAATAAAGTAACCTCATTAACTTAGATTAGCAAACAACTAGATAGCAAAATAGATTTAATTAACTAAATAATGGTTTCTAAAAACCCTAGATTAATTTCAACCATGAACTTTTTTTTAAAAAAAACTAGAATGAAACTAACACTAAATTTAACACTAAACAATTTTCAAGGTTCTAGTTTAGCACACTTAAGCTATAATTTAACCATTTGATTAGAAATTATACCTCAAAAGATCAATCCTAAGATTGCTCAAGCCTCCCAAGACACCTCCTTTCACCTCGATTTGAACCAAATTAGGTTGGAGAAGAGATGGAATATGGTTTTGCTTTGAAATTGTGAAGAAATTTGTTGATTTTGTTGATTTTTGAGATGAATTTGTGAACAAAAGAGAGAGGAAAAATGAAGGGGGGGAGCTGCTGGTTTCTAGCCAGAAATGAGGGAGAGGGGAGTGGTGTGGGTGTGGGAAAAAGTCTCTAGTCAAACTCCCCCAAAGTCAAAGCACCATACCCAATTAACAATTCAAAAACCTTTAAATAAACCCTCATTTCCACACAATAACACAAGTCAAAGAGCATGGAATTTTTTTTCCCATGAGCTGCTGGAAATGGCCGGCCTAGGGTGAGGGAAAAGTGAGAGGGAGTGCACAAAAATTTTTTTATGCAAAAAGACCCCGTACAAGTCCAAAATTGCAAGTTTAAGCTTAAATTCAATAAATTTCGTTTTCTATAATAAAAATTAGTTAAAAATCAAAATAAAATACTAAAAATTTATGTTACAACTAGATTTTATTTAACATAATTTTAAAGATTAAAATTAGCCCAGAAAAATTTGTATTTATCGCTAATTTAATGTATTTTCTTACCGGCTTAAAATAATATTAAAAAATTGAAAAATTAGGGAAAATTTTTAAACGACCAGAATTTCATAATTAACTCATTTTCTACTAAAAACTAGCAATTACCTATCCAAATTAGGTATAATTAGTCCTAAACTGCAAAATAACAAAAAAGACGGTTTTCGGAAAAATACCGAATTTTCACCGATTTTCAGGAAAACACCAAAACGACTTTTCGAGGCATTACATTATCCCTCCTTGTGGAGTCACAAAGATAAGGCCTACTCCGGCTTTGATTATGGGGGTGCTTTGCTTCCGCCTTTTCATAGACAATGCCCCATCGAAGTAGATTTCCTATCGGGTATCACTTTCTTCTTTCTCCCCATCTATTGCGTCAAACGCGTGTTCTTCCGGCAACTCGTAGTTTAAGGAAGAATTAGCTGGTATCGAATGCACAACAAGAAAGTCAGCGATAGCCTAGCCTTTTATTGCCTTGAGGGGTCGATATACTATCGAGAACTCCATCAAGAGGAGGGCCCATTTGGCAAGCCTCCCCATTAGTATGGCTTTTGACATCAAATATTTGAGAGGATCCACCTTTGATATGAGATGGACCTCATGTGCTAAGGCGTAATGTCAGAGCTTCGTCACCACGAAAATCGGTGCTAGGCAATGCTTTTCGATGGGGAGTAATTGTTTTCTGCCCCCAAGAGAACTCGACTCAAATAGTAGAGAGCTATTTCCTTCCCCTGGTCGTTCTCTTGTGCCCATAGTGCGCCTAAAGAACCTTTAAGGGTGTTGTGTACAGGATGAGGGGCTTTCCCTTGACTGGAGCGGTCAGTACCGGCGGGTTCTGCAGATATTGCTTGATTTCATCCAGTGCACTTTGGTATTTACGATCCCAAACGAACGGGGTCCTCTTCTTTATTAGATGACTGTCGGGACGGCATTTGCTGGAGAAGTTATCTATGAACCGCCGGATATATGCGAGCATTCCTTAGAGAGACCGTAGTTGCTTGAGAGTACTTGACGAAGGAATTTCTATAATCGCCTTGATCTTTGACGGGTCTATTTCGATACCTCGATGTCGTATGATGAATTCCAGGAATTTGCCTGAGGATGCTCCAAACGCGCATTTCAGAGGGTTCATCTTCAGGTTGTATTTGCGAAGGCGCTGGAACACTATTTTCAGATGCTCCCAGTGCTCCTCGTACGATTTGCTTTTCACCACGAGGTCGTCAATATAACATTCGACAATCTCGTGTATGAGGTCATCAAAGATCTTTATCATGGCCCTCTGGTAGGTGGCGCCAGCGTTCTTTAGACCGAAGGACATCACTTTGTAGCAAAATATGCCCAGCGGAGTCCGGAAAGCAGTGTGCTTTTGGTCTTCAGGATGCATCTTGATTTGGTTGTACCCTGAGGATCCGTCCTTGAAGAAGAAGACTTCATGGGTGGATGTGTTAGGGATCATCGGCTCGGTAACAGGAACTGGGAAGTCATCCTTCGGACAAGCTTTATTGAGATCCCGAAAATCTACGCAAATGCATACTGTCCCATTTTTCTTCATTACCGGAACAATATTGGCGATCCAGTCAGGGTATTGAACTTCTTGGATAAAACCGGAGTCGATTAGCTTCTTGACTTCAGCATTGATACTCATCTCAAGCTTGAGCCGCATTCTTCTTGGCGCCTGTTTGACTGGCTTGAGGTCCGGAGATATCGCCAGTTTATGCACAGCTATCTCTAGATCTAATCCTGGCATTTCGGAATAGTTCCATGCGAAGCAGTCTTTATACTGCATAAGCACGTCTTTTAACATATCAACCTGTTTCTCAGACAGCAGCTCACTGACGAACGTTGGCCTTGGCTAGTTTGCCGTCCCCAAGTCGATTTTTCTCAGGTTGTCTGTTGTGGTGTGTATTCCATCTTCCAGCTATTTTGGCGCCGGTGGAAATCGTGAAATCACCTCGTTCTCATCTTCATTTGCGAAGCATTGGGAGAGGGCATCCATATTCTTGTGCTTTCCCTCCTTTGAGAATGTTATCATATGGTAGATGCGAGCTCGTATCCAAGCTCGATATTGATCTAGACTTCCCTTGCAGTGTAAGTTGCTCACGGCTCATGCTTTCATGGTGGGGCTACCCTCCAACTATCGGATAGAGCAAACCTGCCTTACTGATACTAATTTTCAACCCAGTCTTTGAAGGTGAAGCAGTCTTCAAGAGGATGTCCCACTACTCGGTGATAGGAGCAATAATCTGGGTGATGGACCTCGTTTATCTATTCGTGGTATCGAGACTCCAGGAGTGTCATCATTTGATGCTTCAAGACAAGGTTGAATATTTTCCTTGTCTTGTCTTGAGGGAAAGAGTATTCCCGACCCATCTTCTTCAAAAAAGACGGGTTCTAGCTGACTTTTTCTTGCTCGTGTGGCTTCTTGGATCCGCTTCGCTGTCTTTGAACGCCGTCCCCATTCATTATCTTGTCATTTCTTCTGTGTCGGACTTTTTCCTTGCCGTGAGAGCGCACAGTGGGCTGAGGGTGAAGGGCATCGTCGTCTTCTCCTTCCGTAGCCTGTTGAATGATACGATGCGTCATGGCTTTCTCGTAAATGACCATTTCGCGGCTATGGTCGTCCTATACCTTTTGACCCGCTTCTCTTATCAACTTGTCAATCTGGTCTTCAAATGACGGGCTTGGTATCCTCACGGCGGGATCTCGCTCTGGTTCGACATCAACGCTATCTGGAAATGCATTCGCTTCTCTACCGGAGTTATTTATGAGATGGCAACCATGGAATCGCTCCCGTTTCTTGGACCGATCGTATCCAAGGCCAGTCGTCTCCATTCTTCCGTTGGGCATCTTCCGCTGAGTCCCGGGAACGTCCTAAATCTTGTTATAGAACTGGGCTTGTCGAGCAATCTGTCTGAAGGGTACGCCTTGGCATCTTAATAGCCTTTTCAGTCCTTCTGTGTAGTATCTGGGAAGATGGATTAGTTGAAGTCTGTCGAGCGCAGGTTCAGCACCGTGCCATACTTCTTTCTCCACCTTGGTCTTCGTGGATTGATAGAAAAGGATCGCCTTCTCACCCTTTTGCTTAGGAAGGACGTAGAAGGTTTGCAGCTCTTGCACGCTTTACGTATCAACTGCATCAAGTTCTTTGTAATGCCGCTGCTGAACCATGGTAATTTGTAAACTTTGGTCAGCTCCAGCAAAGGTCTGTATTGACGGGCGGATGGAGAACATTGTGTTGGCCTCGTCCTCAGAGTCACTGCCAAAGACTAGAATAGGAGTAGATGGTCCTGGCCTATTACCTTGGGGTTGTCCAGAGTAGACCATCTCTTCGTCCTCCTCGGTATCGCTCCTAAAGATCGGGATAGTGGCGATAGTTTTTTGTTTATTCTCCGGTTTGCGACATCTTTCCACGTCTTCGAAGTCTGGTAAGAAGTACTTGGCGTCTTCATATTTGTGGACTTCATTTACGGAGAATGGGTTCAGCTCCCCTGTAACTGTATACTCGAGGCCATCCTTGAAGTACTTCATTCACTGACGTTGTGTAGAAGGGATGATGTACTCATGTAACCAAGGCCTGCCGAGCAAAGCGTTGTAGCAAGTCTTGGTGTCAATAACATGGAACTTGATGTCAGTGACGAGAAGCCCAAAGCGTAATGTCGGTATTACATACCCGAGCGTTTGTGATGATTGGGAGTCAAAACCGGAGATAGTAATTTTATCCCGAGCTAGGTGTTGCACGTTCATGAAAATCTCCTTCAACACCCTTACATTGAGAAGGTTGACGGAAAACCCGTTGTCGACCAGGATCTTCCCTATCTTGATATCGTGACAATACCCGGTTACATGCAGCGGGCGGTTGTGCTCACACGTTTCGAGAAGGAGGTCTTCATCGCTGAAGGTGATATCATCCATGTGGACTTCTTCTAGTTCGTCCTTCATCTTTTCTTCCACCAGGAAGGCTTGAAACTGGTCGGGCTCTTGTAACGTCTTGATCAGAGAATCTCGTGCCTCTTTAGACAGGAGAAGAGTATCCAAAATGCTTGATTGTGAGGGTACCTTCCTCAGATGTGCCAGGACATTGTAATCCACCTTGTTCTTCTTGGGCAGGTCTTTGGCTGTGAGCTCTTCGACGACTCTATCATCGAGAGTAATCTCCTCAGGGACTTTTTCCTTCCTGTTCCCTGATTAAAAATCAGGAAAACTTCAAAAGAGGCATCACGTGCTCACACGTGACCAATGGTCACGTGTTGACACGTGATGGTTAAAGCAGCAGCGCAAAATAGCGCAGAGAAGAGAAGCCATTCGGGGGTCACGTGCTTACACGTGACCGGGGGTCACGTGCTCACACGTGACCAAAAGGTCACGTGTCAACACGTGACTTGCTTTAAAAGCCTCACGGTTTAATAGAATTGAATTCTAAAAGATCATTTAAATCTTTCCAAAATGAAGAAGAATTAAGGAGAACCGTTAGATTAAGAATCCAAGGGTGATTAAATATCACCAATTTATGGAAAAATCTTGGACAAGGAAAGATTTCTCCTAAATCTCACCGAAATAACAAATAGAATATCTTTGGATTAAAACATCCAACGGTGGATAAAATTCACCTAATAAGCTAAAGGCTCAGATTAATGATGAAAACAAATCAAATCTTTCAAGGAGAGATTTACTAAAATAAATTGATTCTTTTCCTCCTCTTATAAATAGGAGTCGAGATAGAGAACTGGATATACACAATTTTGGAGAGAGAACTTCGGAGAGAATTTTGGCATCTTGAAAATTCAGAAAAGAAAACCCTACGTGAGAAAAAGAAAGGGGATCAAAACTTCAGAAAAAAAAGAGAATTTAATTCTCAAAAATCTAAGAGTTTAACTCTTTTGAAAAGAATTTAGTTTCTTCCTCTGGTTAAGGATCTGCAAATAGCACATCTCCCCATAAGTTGAGAATTTAATTCTCATCGGGTTGAGATCCTGCCATGCAGATCCAAAACTTAGGGGGGGAAACGAGTTTAGAGAATTTAATTCTTCCAAAGCTATAGGAATTTAATTCCTTCCAAAATAAAGTTAGGGTTTAACCCTATGTGAGAATTCAATTCTCCAAAATTATAGGAATTTAATTCCTTCAAGATGGACAGAACTAGGATTTAACCCTAATTGAGAATTTAATTCTCTCAAGCTCACAGGAATTTAATTCCTCTAAAAGTGAAATTAAGGTTTCACCCTATGCCAGAACTTAATTCTTTACATATATGGGAATTTAATTCCTCTAAAAAGAAAATTAGGGTTAATCCTACATAAGAATTTAATTCTTTCATATGAGGGACATTAATCCCCCTCGAGTCACAATTAGGGTTTAACCCTATGAAGAATTTAATTCTTAAAAAGATAAAGAGATCTTCAAACATGCAAAGAACCAGGGTCACGTGTCCCCACGTGATCCCTATAAAGATCCACAGAAATAAGGAGGAAAGAGCTCGGAGGCAATGCCTCACGTGCTCCACGTGACCCCCGAAACACAGAAAGAAAAAGTAAAAGAAATAAAGGCCTTGGGCGCTCTCACGTGTTCCCACGTGACCCCTCGGCTGACGCTCTAACAATCAGTGCATGAATCCTCCTCACGTGTCCCCACGTGACCCTTTTCTTTTTTTAGTGTTTAAATACTAATTCAAGAGCTTTATTTCCAGTGTTTAACACTGATCATCTTTTAGTGTTTAACACTAATTTGAGAATTTTACTTCCAGTGTTTAACACTGATTATCTTCTAGTGTTTAACACTAATTCGAGGATCCTATTTCTAGTGTTTAACACTGTTATCCTCTAGTGTTTAACACTAATCTGAGTGCTTTATTCCCAGTGTTTAACACTGATCATCTTTTAGTTTTTAACACTAATTTGAGAATCTTACTTCCAGTGTTTAACACTGATTATCTTCTAGTGTTTAACACTAATTCGAGAATCCTATTTCCAGTGTTTAACACTGTTATTCTCTACTGTTTAACACTAATCTGAGAGCTTTATTTCCAGTGTTTAACACTGCTGTTTCCTATTGTCTAACACTACTTTTAGCCAACTTGGTTAATTTTCTAGAGGCAAAGCCTCCCCTTCAATTGAATCTCAAAATTGAGGAAATCAAAGATGAAAATGTTTAGCATTGCTAAATAATGGGGGCTTGAACCCAGATAAATGCCTAATGATCCAACAGAGGGCCAACATTCCAAACTTAATTGGACTTAGCCCAAGTTGGCCATAAGTCCTCAATCCAGACTTAACTGAGTCATTGTGCTCGTAATATAATTAATTGGTCTTGGTTCCAAATTGGGCTACAGATCATTTAATCCACCTTGGTTCAAGGGTACATCTCTTCACTCCTTTGATATTCGTCGTTGTAATTCCTCAACGTCTTCAAAGAGGTGACGGGTCCCAACAACCATACATTTCACGGACTGTGGGGTCCTTAAACTCATGGACTATGATGTCCTTAATCTGGACCAAGATGTCTTAAAACTAACAATCGGACTGTGGGGTCCTTAAACTCATGGACTATGATGTCCTTAACCTCGACCGAGATGTCTTAAAACTAACAATCGGACTGTGGGGTCCTTAAACTCATGGACTTTGATGTCCCTAACCTCGACCGTGATGTCTTAAAACAAACATCGGACTGTGAGGTCCTTAAACTCATGGACTATGATGTCCTTAACCTCGACCGCAATGTCTTAAAACTAACAATGGACCGTAATGTCCTTAAACTAATTATCGACCGCAATGTCATTAAACTAAACAATAAGGCCTCCCTTAATTGCTCTCTGTCTGATCTAAACGATCCCGTTAAGTTGATCTTAGTCTAAAATTAGACTAACGTGTCCTTAACAAACGTTTAAGTTGATCTTAGTCTCAAATGAGGCTAATGTATCCTTAAACACAACCCCCCAAACCCAAATCTAAGAAAGATATGGATTTGGACTAGTCCACGCCCTACGGATGACAACACAACTTAGTCTCTGTATACAATCCACGGGCAACCAAACACAAAAACAAACACCCAAGACACGAAGTGACCATATGGAGAAAGAGAAAGTTGTTACCGCGATGCGGTAGCGTAATTAACTGCAGGGGCTTGCGCCTGCAGGAAGAGTGTCCCCACAATCAAAAACCCCTCAAACGAGGGGGAATCTGACGAAGTCTGCTACATCGGCCGCATCCGTTTAAACCTTCGATACACGGTGCCATAAATCAACTTGGCATCTTCGGAGAGGTGGACGGATAGCACGTATTAGCATCTGCCCCGAATCTCAGGCAAGACGTCTGTCGTGCCGTCTTTCGGAGGGGAACAGATTCTGGCACGCCCGGTAGGGCCTTTTCCTCTTTTCACTCCACACTTCGTGTGTCGTGTTCGCGAACCAATCGCGGTTCGCCAGTGGTTGCCCTTGGGTTTCAAGGAACTAAGATTTGGCGTTTTGCTTGCTGCAGAAAGCAAAGGATCAATGGCTGGCACCTGCTCAAAGCGTTCCACATGCAACTACAACCTACACTCCGCCTCGACTGGGGGCATAACCTACGGGCCCCAAGCGGCCTCTTTGTTCGCGATGCTCGTGGAGCAGATTACCCAAGCCACCACAGGGCTGTTTTCCGGGACCATGCTCCCGCCAACGAGCTTCACTGCTCCTGTGCTGACACCGAAAGCTTCCAAGAAGTCGGTCTTCAATCGACTTGCTGCTACCACGACCCCTCTCAACGGGTCATCCGATTCCAACTCCTCGGTCTTCACCAGGCTGAACTCGAACTCTAAAGGGCTTACCGAGAAGCCCATAACACCCGAAGTGGCCATCCCAAATAAGATAGCCATCCCCGCTCCTGAAGTCGTCAAGGCGGCTTCTCCTGCCAGTGGGTCGGTCTTTACAAGACTGACTGCTCCCATTCCCGCTCCCGCTCAGAAATCTGTTTTTGACCGGTTGGACATGGCTTCTCAACGGATGTCAGTCTTCAAGAGGCTGACACCAGCAACAGCCCCTTACCTGAACAAGGGGCAAGACAAAGCCGTCGCTGAACCAACCCCAACAAATCGTCACGCTCAACGTCGCCATTGGCGCCGGGTAAGGAAGGCTGGGCGCAACTCCCCCTCCGGGCTAACTCCACCGGCTCCACCGGTGGAAATTAATGCTGCTGTTCCAACCGGGAACAGCTTTGAGCTGCTGAACAGGGTACGCAGGAATTCGCCAGCTGCTGTGCTTAAAAGATCTCCTCCATCAGTAGAGACCGTCGTAGAAACAAATCCGGAGCATTCCCCTCAACGGCTGTCTTCCAAAGTTTACAAAACTTGGTGACAAGTCCAAGAATCGGTGATTGATCCGAATTTCTCCCGCCAGCATAAGAAGTCGAAAGTCCGACAGGAAGAAAACTGTCCTATTAAGCCACGAAAGACGACGGCTACCTGGGTGCCCACTGCAACGGCCCCCTCAACTTCGATCATCCACAAGAGGAGAAGGCCGGAGAAAGTCCCCACGCCTGTGACAAATGTCAAAGGCAGTGAGCCTAAACACCCTAAGTCCGGGGGCATGATGGTACATACCGTCTACACGGCGTCCGAAAAAGAGGATAGCCGTATATCCACAGGTCATCAACCGCTTACGCGATCAGTGACTAAGGCTCAAGAGCAGCAGCAGAAGCTCCAAGAGATGATGACCGTGATGGTCGCACCCACCGGGCCAAAAGAAAGATCAGAAGCATCCTCGGATCAACGCCAGGAGCAAGAAACCGATACCGAATTCCTTCGGAGAATACTTGAAAAGAAGGACAAAGAGGGTGTGGAATAAGCAGCCAATATAAAACGAATGGGCCTTCTCTTCCAAAACATGGTGGGCATGATGATCCAGCCGGATCCCCTAGCCAAAAATCCTCCAGTAATAATTGAAGATGACAGAGGAGAGACATTGAATCCTCTACCGGCTCTGTCAACAGCCAAAGAGGATATAATCTCTAAAGCTACCCTGGATGACTATATAGCTCAGCAGATACGAGTTCACCAGGAGAACGAAGCGGCTGGATAAGTTGTTAGAACTGGGCGACCGTATCCAGGCTGGTATGATCAGATAAAATATCCGCCGGGCTATACGATCCCGAAATTCTATGTCTACAAGGGGACAGGCAATCCTCATCAGCATGTTGCCCAGTTCAGGGCTCTTTGTGGTAACACCGGTGGCGATGATAAGCTCTTGCTTCGCCAATTCGTCGGCAGTTTATCAGAGACGGCATTTGAGTGGTATTCCGAACTTCTAAATGACTCCGTCAAAACTTTCGCTGAAATGGAGTTGTTGTTTACCCAGCATTTCGCAAGCGCCAGCGAACGTACTCCAATCACAACATTGATCAATGCCAGGGTGAAACCAGGCGAGACATGGGTCCAATATGCAATCCGATGGTGGAACCTGTGGTCGAAGTGCAAACAGCGCATCGAAGAAGCGCCGGCGGTGGGCATGTTCATGGGCACCCTAGATCCGCATGCAACTATTTCACAGTTCATGATGTTCTTCAAACTGACCACATTCCAGGCCTTAATCGACAAGCTAGCCCAGATGGATCAGATGGGTCACAGACCGTCTCCTCCAAAACTGGAACCGCGGAACGAAAAGGGTAAAGGGAAGGCGACCTTCATTGCGAACACCCAACAGCAGCCCAGTGCTCCAAGACTAGCGGATCAATTGAAAGAGAGAAGACGCTATTACAATGAGAAAATGAAGCGCTCTTACTCATTCCCACAGGATAAAACGAAGAGGCTGTTCGAGCTGGCAGTGTGCAACAGGCTTATCAACTTACCAAATCCAAGGCGACCGCCGCAACCCAGCGAGGTGAATAATCCCAATTATTGCCCTTACCACCAAACGGTAAGCCATCCGATTGAGAATTGCTTCGTTTTTAAGGGATGGATTGAGAATCAGTACCTACAAGGCAAGTTTGCATTGTCTGAGAAATGGAAGGTAAACCCGCCACAACCACACACTCCTAAGAAGACGGACACACTGGGGGCAACTTGTTCTTTTATTGAAGAAGCTCTATGGGAGGTCATGCTTTCAGCCAAAACCAAAAGGATGCTGAATGATCTCCAGACATGCCCGACGATCGGGTGGAAGAACCCGCTAGAACCCCAGATAATCAAAGGAATGCTAAAGACATGCCCAACTCCAAAGTTTGGTGATGATAGCCAAAGCGTTCATGTTCAGCCGTCGAAATCTTCGAAAAAGAAGAAGAAGAGATCCAAAAAGCCCGTGAAGCCTGGCGATGAGCGCACGGACCTGCAGAAATAGATCGACGCGCTGGAGGAGTATAATCAGAAGGCGCGGACTCCAATCACGCTCCAAGAGTTCCTCAGCCACGTCCTTGAGGACGAAGATGATGGAGAAGACTCGTCGGATGGATCTGAGGAGTACGTGGCAAGTTGCCACGTGATCTCTCACTCATCGATAAACGATGAAGAAACTCCTGGCACTGAGAAGCTGGGGGCATATCCTAAGCCGGAACTTCTGAGGCCATCGGATGAAATAATTGATGCATTCCTGAACACGGCTCTTTTGAAAAGTAAAGCTGATCGGGAACGCGAGATGGCCATATTTGAAAGAGCCAAACGCCGGCGACTAGACGAAAGAGTCGAGACACTCCCGCCGAATCAAGGAACATCCGTCACGGATAAAAGCAAGTTCAAGACGATGAAAAGGTTTGCTAAAGCCATATCAATGGGAATGAAGCTACCACCCTCTGAAGGAAACTCCCCCAATGAAGCAAAGATGCATCCTAGCTACTGCTCATATCACCGAAAGATTGCGCACCCCATTGAAGAGTGCAATGCTTTTAAAAGACGGTGGCAGGGATATGTTGCTCACTGGCAACATTTTAAGCGGATGAAACGCAGAACTCGTCGGGAGAAAAGAAGTATGACCGAGGAGTACAAAAGAACTACCGGTAACTGTCGCACGGTCAGCGCCGGAGAATCACAGGTTCTCACTTTCAGGAGCGACTCTGATGAGGAAATGGCTCTGGGCCCTCTCTTTAAAGAATCCATCTTAGGGAAAGAAGAAGAACTAAAGGCCTGCGAAAACATTCAGCTGCGCAATCACACGCTTCCAGAAAAGAATCTCGGACCCACGAGTAGAAAAGATAAGGGAAAGGAAAAGGTCGCTGAGGATATCGCCTTAGATGACCAAGTCATGAAAGAGCTGACTGCCAAGGACCCACCAAAGAAAAGTAAGGTGGACTACAACGTCCTAGCGCACCTGAGAAGGCTACCCTCTCAGCTCAGCATTCTCGATGCCCTCTTATTATCAAAAGAAGCAAGAGATTCATTAATCAAGGCACTGCAAGAGCCCGAGCAATTCCAAGCTTTCCTCGCCGAAGAAAAGATGAAGGACGAGCTGGAAGAAGTGCACACAGCCGATATCACTTTCGGTGATGAAGACCTTCTCCTCGGGACGCGCGACCACAACCGTCCCCTATATGTCTCCGGATACTGTCACAATATCAAGATAGGTAAAATCCTGGACAATAATGGATCCTCCGTCAATCTCCTTAATGTACGGGTGTTGAAGGAAATCTGCATGAGCGTCCAGCATCTCGCTCGTGATAAAATCACCATCTCCGGTTTTGACTCCCAGTCATTACGAACTCTCGGGTCTGTGATATTGACATTACGATTCGGGCTACTTGTCATGGAGCGGGCTACTTGTCATGGATATTAAATTTCATGTCATTGACGCCAAGACATGCTATAACGCTTTGCTCGGCCGGCCTTGGTTACACGAGTACAACATTATTCCTTCTACACAACATCAGTGTATGAAATACTTTAAGGATGGTCTCGAGTATACCGTGAAGGGAGAGTTGAACCCTTTCTCCGTGAATGAAGTCCGCAAGTATGAAGATGCAAAATACTTTTTGCCAGATTTCGAGAACACGGAGAGATGTCATAAGCCAGAGAACAACGCTATCACCACCATTCCGTTCTTCGGGAGTAATACCGAAGAAGAAGAAGAGATAATTTATTCTGGGCCGTCTCGACGCAATAACCCAGAACCGTCCGCTCCTATCTTAATTTTTGGCAGCGACTCAGAAGATGAGGTCCATGCTATATTCTCCGCTCGGCCACCAATACAAGCATTCGCTAGTAATAATCAGAGTTTGCAAATTACCATGATTCCGCGGGAGCACTACAAAGATCTCGACGCACTTGAAGCTTATAGTGTGCAAGACCTGCAAACATTTTACGTCCCTCCCAGGCAAAAGGGTGAAAAGGCGATCCTATTCTAGAACGGCTCGGATTCTACACTTGACAGGTTCCAGCCCATCCGTTTGCCCAGATATTACACGAACGGACTAAAAATGCTATTGAAGCGCCAAGGGGTACCCTTCAAACAGACCATTCGACAAGCTCGGTTCTACAACAGGATTTGGGATATCCCTGGAACTCAGCGCAAGCTGCCCAACGGGAAAATCGAAACGCTTGGGCTTGGATATGTGAAATCCGGGAAACGGGAACGAGTTCATGGTAGCTACGCCGTATATAACTTCGATGAAGAAGAGGACGCCCTGTCAGAAAACGCCGGCCCCGCACCAAAACAAGATCGTGCAATCAAAATGCTGATTCCGTCATTTGAAGAACGAATGGAAAAAATTATTAGGGAAGCCGGTCAGAAAGTTCGAGACGACCATAACCGCGAAATGGACATCTATAAGAAAGCCAGGACGCAACGCCTTCTTCAACTGGCTGCGAAAGATGAAAATGCTCCTCCCTGTCAACCTGCTGTGCAAAAGGCCCGACGCAGAGGCAGAAACAGGTTAAAGAGCGGGAAAGGCGCTCGGCAGCAACAAAGCGGGACCAAGAAGCCACGCAATCGGGAATCGAGCAATCCGAATTCGTCCCTTATGAAGAAGATGAGTCGAGCGTACTCTTTTCCTCAGAACAAAACACGGAAGATACTTGATCTCACTATAAAACATCAGATGATTATACTTCCGGAGTCCAAACACCCCGAGCAAGTCAACAAGACCTCCCACCCAGATTACTACTCTTATCACCGAGCAATAGGACATCCTCTCGAAGACTGCTTCACCTTCAAGAACTGGGTCGAAGATCAATATCAGCTTGGCAAATTCGCTCTATCCGGCAGTTGGAGGGTAACACTGCCGCAGAAGCATGAACCCAAAGCCGTGAGAGTAGAACCAGAACAACATCGGTCTTGGAAGCGAACTCATACTTGTCATATGCTATCAAAAGAAGAGCCTGAGGATAGGGATGACCTCCCCTGGTGCTTCGAAAATGATGATGACGAGGTGATCTCAGAATTTCCACCGGCGTCAAAAGAGCTGGAAGATGGAATACATACCACTGCAAATGAGCTCAAGAAGATTGACTTGGGGACGACAAGTGACCCACGACCGACATTCGTCAGTGAGTTGTTGTCTGAAGAAAGGATAGCTGCACTAAAAGACGTGCTTATGCAGCATAAAGATTGCTTCGCATGGAACTATTTCGAGATGCCAGGACTAGATCCAGAGATTGCTGTCCACAAACTGGCCATATTCTCGGACGTCAAACCAATCAAACAAGCGCCGAGAAGAATGCGGCTTGAGCTTGAGATGAGCATCAACGCCGAAGTCAAGAAGCTGATCGACTCTGGCTTCATCCAAGAAGTTCAGTACCCTGATTGGATCGCCAACATCGTCCCGGTAATGAAGAAAAATGGGACCATGCGCATCTACGTAGAATTTCGGGATCTCAATAAAGCTTGTCCGAAGGACGACTTCCCAGTACCGGTCACCGAGCTGATGATAGACAATACGTCCACTCACGAAGTCTTCTCCTTCATAGATGGATCGTCAGGATACAATCAGATAAAGATGTTAGTGTATATGCCCTAGAGGCCATTACTGTATCATACTAGTTTGTATATTACTTAATTGAAGCTTGGGATATTCACCTTGTATTGACAATCTTGCTCGAAATAGTAGTATGCTACTTGGTTTGTTTCTACTTTAATATGTGCATATGTTTCTTTTAGCATATTGCTTATACATATTAGTAGAGCCCTTAGGATCTTTGCTTGATTACCGGCGTTGTGATGGCAGTCACACTCGTGGGGGCTGGGTAATCCACAAGCACATCTTTATACAGGTCCCTAGTCGTAGGACTATCGAGACAGGGCATCGATACTCCGGAGTAGACTAGCGTATGCGCTTCTCATCCCAGCAGGAGAGACGGTCTGTCCCACAGCCGTTAGTACGTCGTACTTGAGATAGTATGCGGGTGCTCGTTACGTTACGAGTACACTGGACATGACTCGTTGGGAACTGATTGGTTGGTACTATACCTATCGTCAGTTATCAGTTCTCAGGTGACATGAGTACAGCTTAGTCCGCTGACTTGACACTGTCACTTCGCCTCGAGTGTGTTCCCACTGTACTTTGATTACTACCCTACCACGGCTCAAAGGAGTCGTGCAAACAGGTAGTAGTTGGGTGCAGTCCCGAAGCACTTGGAGGCAGTGACGGTTAGACAGGATTCTTCTCTCCCGGTATTGGAGGTTGACATCGCGCTGTGTCTAGGAGAGCCATTACACAAGTAGTCCCTGGCCAGGGCAAGCGAGATATACTGGTAGGTTTCCAGTGTTATCTCAGGGTGTTCTGGGCTACACTCCGGCACGACTTGTACCGCTATTAGGGGACTGACGTTTACCGCCCCCTAGGCCCGCCATGCAATGTACTTAGAAGAACAGACCGGACTGTACGGAGACTGTCACATTCAGGCTCAGTAGGAGTTCAGATGGGTTATACCTCGTCCGTCTTCTTATCGGCATCTACCTAGGGGCCGTTACGCACAGCTAGTGCCGCTTGCGGTCTGTGGTTAAACCCACTGCCAGCGTAGTGTCAAGACTTTAGAGTCCCACACAGAGAGCTATTCGCCTTTAGGCAAAAGAGTAGAGGTCGCATAGTTTTGAGACAGGTCGCATGGTTTTGCGACAGGGTTCGGTCACATCCGTGCACTTGTGCGCGTTTAGTGTCCGGGCAGTTATTACTAGCGGGCTTTGGTTTAAGCCAGATCCTAGTATACGTTTTGGGATTGCTTTTATCTCGTTTGTATTCGTGTTCCCCGGAATGCGGATACGGGTGTGTATGCACAGTTGACAGAGACAGAGGCAGAGGATTCTCATTAGGGTTGTTGACTGTTGACTTTTGCTAAACCCTAATGAGAATTAGACTTATGATTAACAATAATATTAATTAAGTATTATAGTGACATGGTTAGGATTGAAAGGTTGACCTTGTTGACTTGTTGACTTTTGTTGACCGGTTGACTAGGTTGGACTTGTTGACCACCATCATGACAATGGCTATCATTTGTTTGCATTGACTTGTGCTTGCTTGATGGTTCACAAATTGCATTTAATGCAAGAAATGATATTGTCATTTGTCATGATAACAACCATCACATTATACTCAATTATTATTACTTGTTATCATAATTTTTTGGATTATGAGAGCTTGGATGACAAAAGACTTGCTCATTCTCCCATTTCATTTCTCTCTCTTGCCATCACTTGCTCAAGCTCTCCCTCTTCCTTTTGCTCTCTCTAGCTCAAGGCAAAACCCCTCTCATGAGTTGAGAACCATTGCGTTAGAGATAAAAACACCAAAACAATCCTCTACTCGTCCTAGTTCACAAGGCCTAGCAAGCCAAGTGTTCTAGTTTCTTCAAGTTCAAAGAATAAGCCAAAAGGTAGAAGCTTTCGGGTGGATCCATCTTCGGCGCGAGAAGACGACGAGGGGAGGCCGGTCCGTACACCACAAGAGTTGAAGACGAAGGAGTTCAAGAAAGGTATAACCCCCTAACCGAGTAGGTAAAACTCCTAGTTAGGTTGTTAGGTAGTTGTTTAACAAAGATCCGTATTATGAGTCCATGTTACCACCCTAGAAAAATCGTTTTTCACTATTTCCGCAACCCCAAAGAACCGGGAAAGGGTAACGTGGACTTACAGTGGTATCGGAGCCTAGTTAAACACTATCTAACATGTTAGCAAAGTAACTAGAAATTCGATCGGAAAAAAAGTCACGAAATACACCCGGAACTCAAACTTTCTGTCGATTTTTAAAGTGCTGTAAAAATTATTTGACATATACCAAAAACCGACTCAGGGTTTTTATAGTATACTGTAGAAAAACGATCCATAGAGCCAGCCAACTCAACGCGGTTCCGCGGCAACAACAGCTTCTTGCCGCGGATCCGCGGCCGAGTTTACTCGGCCGTGGATCGGTTTCACTGCAGTATACTCTATGGGGTATTTTAGGATTTTTGGAGAATTTTTTTTCAGCCCAGATTTTCCAGAAAGCAAAATTTGTTTTTGGGGCTTAAAAAACCGTATTTTGATCGAGTTTCTAAAGACTAAAGCTGACGGGTTTATATCTGTGATGTGTTATATGTATTGAACGTCTGCTAATCGCTATATGTCGATTAGTGAGGGTTATACATATCTGTGATCTGTAATGTTGATGGTATGTGTATATGAATTCATTGGATTGTCGCGGATGAATAGCCGGGGAGTTGTGAGATGAGAGATTTTTCTTTATCTTTCAATTCATGTAAATTTGTAATTGATGTAATATTATTTATTTGGCCACACAACCGGGGTGAGGTTGTAGCCATCATTGTATAATTTCTTTTACTATTTTTGCTCCTAGGATAGACCCATAGAGGGGGTGCACAAACTACCGGGTACCTCGAAGTCCCGAGTGGCCTACTCACGAGTTGAGGGAGGTTGTTTCGCTTCGGGTATTTGGCGGGTAGTTTGCCGCACCCGTAGGGGTCTTGGATGGGGTATTGGCTATTCACCGCGACTGTGTAATTCGCTTTTCGTTACAGGCTCGTACGAATTCTGGATTCCTAGTATATCCAATGTGTTCATCTGTGATCTGGATTGGCTATCATTGCAATATATCTATATATGATAACTATTTAGGCGTTGCTTATGTTTTGCATCCGCGCTAGTCCAGCCCCCGCTCTGTCGTTAGTTAAGTAACCTAACGGGTAATGACGGGGCCCCGTGGCGAATGCGGATGGCATAAGCGTACGTCATATTTTGGTTGTTTTCTGCAATGGTAGGATTAAATGATGGGACGCATTAAAAAGAATTAATGCAAGAAAATAAACCAAAGTAAAGTCGTTGGAATACTTTCAAAACCACTCGGTTCTTTTCAAAAACCAACTTTTAAATGCGGAGCTTGAGCCACTCCTTTTAAAAGCTATCTCGTTCCATCGATTATATCAAGTTCACTATGTTCACGGTTTCGCCAAAACCATTCGTAGCCCTCCATCATTTCAGTTAAATATTCGGTAGTATTCAAGCTATGTATTTTGACCACACGCCAAGGCATAGTGATTGGTAGCTGCCGGATATTTATCTTTTGCATAGATAGAATGCGTTGGTTTGAGACAGTCGTACTACTATTTTGGCCTACGTCAAGGGTAGGTACGGGTGGGTTCAAATTAACCTGGATAATGATGGGTAGAACTTGACATGTGACTTATGACATTTTGACCTCACGCCAAGGTCATAAGAGCATGGGGCAAAAATCCACATCGGGAGTTTCAAAAGAACCTGAAACTTGCTAGCGCTGCATACCATTTGGAGTGTGATGATTCTGGTAGGATTCCTTCAGTTTTGTCACGCGATTATTTTGATCCCGATCCTACTGTGAGTATATGCTACTCCTCGGAAAATTTCTCACTTAACGATCAATGCTATAAACTAAGTAGGTGTCTAGAAAGGTGTTAGCGAGGCTACGCCCCTAGGGAAAAGAGGTTATTTAATTAAGGAACTTCGCGAAAGCGTTGGAAAACCTCCCTCGAAGTACCAACACTGGCCTGGCTGAACGGTTAAGCAAGTATTGTACGGTGAGATTGATTCCGACTAATTCTTCCTTTTTGGTTTGAGGAGGAATTCGAGATACAGTGGGAGCCATCCTGTTTAGACAAACTAAAAACCACTCTAAACTTGCAAGAGCATCATGCTGAGTGTTTCTTCTCTCTCTCCTAATTGCAGCGACCAATCGTCATGACCGGACTTAAGTTACTTCTAGATAAAACCATACTGACAGGGCCAAACTACAAAGATTGGCTCAGGAATGTCAAAATGGCAATCACTTACGACAAGCTGGGGTATCTTCATACCACCAAAGCTCCCCCTGTCCCAGGTCCCACCTCCAGCGTCGCGGATAAGGAAATCCATAAGACTTGGGAGATCGATTGCGCGAAGGCCAAGTGCCTCGTGCTTGCCTCTATGGACAATGAACATCGGAGGAGGCACGAGAATATGGACCTCGAATCCATATTTCTCCATACAAAAGGACTGTATGGAGAGCAATCTCGTATCGCAAGATACGAAGTGTCGAAAAAGCTATTTTCGGCAAGGTTGGGCATCGGATCATCGGTAGCGGAACATGTGCTTAAGATGATTGGCTTCATTGAGGAGCTCGCGGACCTTGGGACCACGTTAGAGAACGAGCTCTATACGGACTTGATTCTCCAGTCCCTTCCTTCCACTTACGCCCAGTTTATCCTGAACTTCAACTTGCAAGGAAAAGAAGTTGAACTTTCGGAGCTCCTCAACATGCTGAGGAGTGCAGAGGGCACCCTACAGAAAGGTAGGGAAACATCTACTTTGTTTGTAGGAGGATCTCCCTCTTCTAAGTCCAAGGCGAAAGCCAAGGGAAAGAAGAAGAAAGCCCCCGCCAAACCAAGGGACGGTGTTAGTAAAGTGGACACGAAGGGAAAGGCAAAGGCAACAAAGATAGCGGGGCAGCTTGTGGGTAAGGAAGAATGCTTCTATTGTCATAAGAAGGGACACTGGAAGAAAGATTGCAGGGCTTGGAAGGCCAGAAACCAGGATCCGAAGCAAGTTGCGGCTTCGGCTTCAGGTGTGTATGTTATTGAAAATTGTCTTTCAATAAACTGTACTTCCTGGGTATTGGATATCGGATCAGGATCTCATATCTGTAATTCTTTGCAGGCACTGAGAAAGCGTAGGGTTTTGAAGGCAGGTGATATGACCCTCAGAGTTGCAAACGGAGCTGGCATGGATGCTGAGTCCGTGGGGGACTATCACCTGGGCTTGTCAGATGGACACGTTTTGGTTTTACGTAATTGCTATTTTGTACCCAATGCAACTTGTAATATCATTTCTGTATCTTTATTATCTAAAGAAGGTTATGAATTTGCATTTGTAAGTAATGTTGTGAACATTCACCTTAATCAAGTTCTGATTGGGTCAGGTACATTAAGCAATGGTATATATGTATTAAACCAACCACATATTTTCAATGTCCAGAATACACACAAAAGAAAGTCTCCGGAAACTAATCAGGCTTTCTTATGGTATTGTAGACTGGGTCACATCAATGAGAGAAGACTGACTAAGTTACATACAGAAGGATATTTGGATCCATTCGAATATCATTCGTATGCAACTTGTCAATCATGTCTCAAAGGAAAGATGACAAAGACTCCATTCACTGGACACGGCGTAAGAGCGAGTGAGCTCTTGGGACTCGTACACAGCGACGTGTGCGGTCCAATGTCTACACATGCACGAAGCGGTTATTCTTACTTCATTACTTTTACAGATTATTTTTCAAGGTTCGGACATGTCTTGTTAATGAAACATAAATCCGAAACCTTTGGAAAATTCCAGGAATATAAGAATGAAGTAGAAAAACAAACCGGCAAAAGTATCAAGACACTGAGATCTGATTGAGGTGGTGAATACTTGAGTGCCGAGTTCCTGGATTACCTAAAAGAGAATGGTATTCTCTCTCAGCTTACTCCTCCATACACTCCGCAACATAACAGTGTATCGGAGAGACGGAACCCCACCCTATTGGATATGATACGTTCCATGATGAGTAACGCTGAGTTATCGCGATCATTCTGGGGATATGCACTAGAATCAGCTGCATACCTTTTGAACCGAGTTCCAACTAAGACTGTGCCTACCACACCATATAAAATGTGGAGTAGGAAAAAACCCTATTTTCAGTATCTGAAGATCTGGGGATGTCCAGCTTTTGTCAAAAAGCAGCATGCGGACAAACTCGAGGCACGCTCAGTGCAGTGCAAGTTTGTGGGATACCCAAAGAACTCCACGGGGTATCTTTTCTACTACGCAGAGGAACAAAAGGTCTTTGTTTCTCGTAATGCCCACTTTCTGGAACACCAGTTCTTAGAAAAAGAAATAAGTGGGAGCGCAATAGAACTGGAAGAAATTCCAGAACCACAGACTATTACTGAAAGCTTAGTAGAACCAGAGGGTTTGAAAGAACAGGACATTCGTACGCCGCTCCGCAGGAGTAGTAGGCAGTCTCATCCGCCCGAGAAATACTACGGTTTTCTCATAGACGGGGATAGAGAGGATTGCATCATTGATTATGATGAGCCTACTAGCTTCCAGCAGGCCGTTCAGAGCGTTGACTCGGTAAAATGGCTGGATGCAATGCGGACCGAAATGGAGTCCATGTACACCAACAAAGTATGGACGTTGGACATTGCTCCAGATAGGGTAAAACCCGTAGGATGCAAGTGGATCTTCAAAAGGAAGATTGGTGTAGATGGACAGGTTGAGACCTATAAGGCTAGACTTGTTGCAAAGGGTTTTCGTCAAAGACCTGGTTTGGACTATGATGAAACCTTTTCTCCAGTGGCTATGCTGAAATCCATTCGGATCCTTCTTGCCATTGCTGCTTTCCACGATTATGAGATTTGGCAGATGGACGTAAAGACCGCTTTTCTAAATGGAAATTTAGAGGAGTGTGTCTATATGGACCAGCCAGAGGGTTTCATTCAGAGTGGGAGCAGCGGAAAGGTGTGCAAGTTGCTTAAGTCCATCTATGGACTAAAGCAGGCATCGCAGAGTTGGAACATCTGTTTTGATAAGACGGTCAAAGAATTTGGCTTTATCAAAAATCCAGATGAACCATGCATCTATAGTAGATTTGTAGCAAGAACTGTCGTGTTCCTCGTATTATACGTGGATGACATTCTTTTGATAGGAAATGACATTCCTATGCTACAATCTGTCAAGGGGTTCTTGTCACACAGATTCTCCATGAAAGACCTGGGTGATGCCACTTACATTTTGGGGATCCGGATCCATCGTGATAGATCTAAGAAGATGTTAGGACTTTCGCAGTCCAGGTGCATCGAAACCATACTAAAGAGATTCGGTATGGAAGATTCCAAGCACGGTAATCTACCGGCTTGTCACGGGATCACCCTCTCCAAAGAGATGTCTCCCAAGACTGATTTAGAAAGGGATCGCATGTCTATTATACCCTACGCTTCTGTGGTAGGCTCTATAATGTATGCGATGTTGTGTACCAGACCGGATGTAGCTTATGCACTGAGTGTAGTAAGCTGGTATCAGTCAAACCCTGGGGAGAAATACTGGATAGCGGTAAAGAACATTCTCAAGTACCTGAGAAGGACTAAGGAGATGTTCTTGGTGTATGGCGGAAAAGACCTCCATATCCAGGCCTTTGCTGACTCCAGCTTCCAGAGTGACAAGGATGATTCCAAGTCCATGTCGGGTTTTCTCTTTACCCTCAATGGAGGGGCGGCGTGTTGGAAGAGTTCCAAATAGGAAACCCTTGCTGACTCGACGATGGAAGCGGAATACATCGATGTTGCTGATGCAGCAAAAGAAGCCGTCTGGATGAGGAAGTTCTTGAAAGAACTTCAGGTGGTTCCGTCCATTGTTGATCCAATACCTCTGTATTGCGACAACAACGGGGCAATAGTTTTACCGAAGGAACCCAGGTCCCATCAGAAATCCAGACACATCTTGAGGCGGTATCACCTGATCAGGGAGATCATGGATCGCCAAGAGATCGAGGTTCAGAGGGTTGCTTCAGAAGATAACACTGCAGATCCATTCACCAAGGCCTTGCCTCAGACTCAGTTCGAGCGGCTGATCGAGATGATAGGTCTTCGATACGCCAGTACATGGCCTTAGTGCAAGTGGGAGATTGTTAGTGTATATGCCCTAGAGGCCATTACTGTATCATACTAGTTTGTATATTACTTAATGGAAGCTTGGGATATTCACCTTGTATTGACAATCTTGCTCGAAATAGTAGTATGCTACTTGGTTTGTTTCTACTTTAATATGTGCATATGTTTCTTTTAGCATATTGCTTATACATATTAGTAGAGCCCTTAGGATCTTTGCTTGATTACCAGCGTTGTGATGGCAGTCACACTCGTGGGGGCCGGGTAATCCACAAGCACATCCTTATACAGGTCCCTAGTCGTAGGACTATCGAGACAGGGCATTGATACTCCGGAGTAGACTAGCGTATGCGCTTCTCATCCCAGCAGGGGAGACGGTCTGTCCCACAGCCGTCAGTACGTCGTACTTGAGATAGTATGCGGGTGCTCGTTAGGTTACGAGTACACTGGACAGGACTCGTCGGGAACTGATTGGTTGGTACTATACCTATCTTCAGTTATCAGTTCCCAGGTGACATGAGTACAGCTTAGTCCGCTGACTTGACACTGTCACTTCGCCTCGAGTGTGTTCCCACTGTACTTTGATTACTACCCTACCACGGCTCAAAGGAGTCGTGCAAACAGGTAGTAGTTGGGTGCAGTCCCGAAGCACTTGGAGGCAGTGACGGTTAGACAGGATTCGTCTCTTCCGGTATTGGGGGTTGACATCGCGCTGTGTCTAGGAGAGCCATTACACAAGTAGTCCCTGGCCAGGGCAAGCGAGATATACTGGTAGGTTTCCAGTGTTATCTCAGGGTGTTCTGGGCTACACTCCGGCACGACTTGTACCGCTATTAGGGGACTGACGTTTACCGCCCCCTAGGCCCGCCATGCGATGTACTCAGACGAACAGACCGGACTGTACGGAGACTGTCACATTCAGGCTCAGTAGGAGTTCAGATGGGTTTCACCTCGTCCGTCTTCTTATCGGCATCTACCTGGGGGCCGTTACGCACAGCTAGTGCCGCTTGCGGTCTGTGGTTAAACCCACTGCCAGCATAGTGTCGAGTCTTTAGAGTCCCACACAGAGAGCTATTCGCCTTTAGGCAAAAGAGTAAAGGTCGCATGGTTTTGCGACAGGTCGCATGGTTTTGCGACAGGGTTCGGTCACATCCGTGCACTTGTGCACGTTTAGTGTCCGGGCAGTTATTACTAGCGGGGCTTTGGTTTAAGCAAGATCCTAGTATACGTTTTGGGATTGCTTTTATCTCGTTTGTATTCGTGTTCCCCGGAACGCGGATACGGGTGTGTATGCACAGTTGACAGAGACAGAGGCAGAGGATTCTCATTAGGGTTGTTGACTTTTGCTAAACCCTAATGAGATTTAGACTTATGATTAATAATAATATTAATTAAGTATTATATTGACATGGTTAGGGTTGAAAGGTTGACCTTGTTGACTTGTTGACTTTTGTTGACCGGTTGACTAGGTTGGACTTGTTGACCACCATCATGACAATGGCTATCATTTGTTTGCATTGACTTGTGCTTGCTTGATGGTTCACAAATTGCATTTAATGCAAGAAATGATATTGTCATTTTTCATGATAACAACCATCACATTATACTCAATTATTATTACTTGTTATCATAATTTTTTGGATTATGAGAGCTTGGATGGCAAAAGACTTGCTCATTCTCTCATTTCATTTCTCTCTCTTGCCATCACTTGCTCAAGCTCTCCCTCTTCCTCTTGCTCTCTCTGGCTCAAGGCAAAACCCCTCTCATGAGTTGAGAACCATTGCCTTAGAGATAAAAACACCAAAACAATCCTCTACTCGTCCTAGTTCACAAGGCCTAGCAAGCCAAGTGTTCTAGTTTCTTCAAGTTCGAAGAAGAAGCCAAAAGGTAGAAGCTTTCGGGTGGATCCATCTTCGACGCGAGAAGACGACGACGGGAGGCCGGTCCGTACACCACAAGAGTTGAAGACGAAGGAGTTCAAGAAAGGTATAACCCCCTAACCGAGTAGGTAAAACTCCTAGTTAGGTTGTTAGGTAGTTGTTTAACAAAGATCCGTATTATGAGTCCATGTTACCACCCTAGAAAAAATCGTTTTTCACTATTTCCGCAACCCCAAAGAACCGGGGAAGGGTAACGTGAACTTACAAAAGATGCATCCCGAAGACCAGAAGCACACCGCTTTCCGGACCCATTTGGGCATATTTTGCTACAAGGTGATGCCCTTTGGTCTAAAGAACGCCGGTGCCACCTATCAGAGAGCCATGACGAAGATCTTCGATGACCTCATACACGAGATCGTCGAATGCTATATCGACGACCTCATGGTGAAAAGCAAATCATACAAGGAACATCTCAAGCACCTAAAGATCGTATTTCAACGTCTTCGACAATACAACTTGAAGATGAACCCTCTCAAATGCGCGTTCGGGGTGTCTTCAGGCAAATTTCTAGGATTCGTCATCCGACACCAAGGTATCGAGATAGATCCGTCAAAGATCAAGGCGATCATGGAAATACCTCCGCCAAGGACTCTCAAACAATTGCGGTCTCTCCAAGGGAAGCTCGCGTATATCCGGCGGTTTATAGCCAATCTCTCTGGTAAGTGATGCCCTTACAATCACTTGATGAAGAAGGGAACCCCGTTCATTTGGGATCACAAATGCCAAGGCGCACTGGACGAAATCAAGCAGTACCTGCAGAACCCGCCAGTGTTGGCCGCTCCGGTCAAGGGAAAACCCCTTATTCTTTATACAACAGCCCTTGAAGGTTCTTTAGGCGCGCTGTGGGCACAAGAGAACGACCAAGGGAATGAGAGAGCTCTCTACTACTTAAGTCGAGTTCTTCTGGGGGCAGAAAGCAATTATTCTCCCATCGAAAAATACTGCCTGGCGTTGATCTTCGCGATAACAAAACTCCGGCACTACGCATTGGCACATGAAGTCCGTCACATATCAAAGGTGGACCCTTTCAAATATTTAATGTCGAAGGCCATACTGACGGGGCTACTCACTAAATGGGCCCTGCTTTTGATGGAGTTCGCAATAACTTATCAGCCTCTTAAGGCAATGAAAGGCCAGGCCATTGCCGACTTCCTCGCCGAGCATCCGATACCGGCCGATTCTCCCTTGAATTGCGAATTGCCAGACGAGCATGCGTTTGATGCGATCGACGGTGGTGATACCCGATGGGAACTTTACTTTGATGGAGCGTCTTCCATGAAGAAATGCAAACAAAGTACCCCCATTATCAAATCAGAGGTAGGACTTATCTTCGTGACTCCGCAAGGAGGGATAATGCGCTTCGCCTTCTCCTTGACAGAGCCAAGGACGAACAATGAAGCTGAGTACGAAGCTTTGATAGCAGGTCTCGAGATCGCCATCGACATGGGAATTGAAAACCTCCTCATATACGGAGACTCCCAACTGGTCGTTAGTCAAGTAAATGGCGACTACCAAACGTGCAAACCAGAGTTGGTGAAGTACGGCGAGAAAGTACCGCAGCTGTTGACCCAAATTCCTTCCTACACCCTCGAAAGCATACCGCGTGTGGAAAATAGAAAAGCGGGTGCATTAGCCAAGCTCGCTAAAGAATTGGCCGATGAAAACCTCGATGACATGAGAATCGTGGTACAAAGCCGTCGGGTTCTTGCACCGGCGGAGATATCTCCGGATTCATCTGAGGAAAAGGAAGCGACCGAGCGGACGGCCCTACAAATAAAAATCCAAGAGAAGGTTGAAAATTGGAGAGAAGTCTTCATAGACTACTTCAAATCCCGTCGAACGCCTGAAGATGCGTCCTCAAGATATCAGCTCATGAAACGAGCCCTATCTTTCGCCTTCGTCAATGATACTCTGTACAAGAGGTCGTTTGATTTTCTGTGGTTGAGATGCCTGGGACCTGAAGAGGCGAAAAGAGTCGTCCAAGAAGTTCACGACGGACTCTGCGGTTCTCACCAAGCCGGCCCAAAGATGAATCTGAAGATCAAATGGATAGGTTATTATTGGCCCACGATGATCCAGGACTGCCTCGAGTATGCGAAGCAATGCCACTCATGCCAGATTCATAGGGAATCCACCAACATCCAAATCCACTACATCCAACGGTGGCTAGCTGGCCATTCGAAATGTGGGGAACTGACATAATCGGTCCTATCGAACCAGCATCGTCCAGGGGACATCGATTCATTTTGGCGACAACTAACTACTTCTCCAAATGGGCAGAAGCAATACTGCTGAGAGAAGTGAAGACGGAGAATATCCTCTACTTATTCAAGACACACGTCATTTATCGGTTTGGAACTCCGAGACAGATCATCTCCGATAATGGGCCAGCCTACAAAAGCCACAAAATCAGCCGCTTCGTACAACAGTATAATATAGACTGGAGATACTCCTCAGTGTACAATCCTCGAGCTAACGGTCTAGCTGAGGCTTTCAATAAAACCTTGACGAAGATCATAAAGAAGATGGTGTCTCGAAATAAGAAAGACTGGCACGAGAGACTGCATGAAACTCTCTGGGCATATCGAACTACGTTCAAGATGGCCACGAACACAATGCCGTACGCGCTGGTATTCGGTACAGAAGCGGTACTCCCCCTCGAGATAGAGCTACCCTCTCTACGAGTGGCAGTCCACTACGAGCTGACGGACGAAGAGAACTCTCACCTTCGTCTTGAGGAGCTTGATGCCCTTGATGAAACCCGGCTCATAGCGCAACAAAATCTAGAGGCTTATAAAGCAAAGATGATGCGCTCTTACGAAAGATTGACTAGGCCGAGGACATTCCGCCAAGGCGAACTCGTGCTAGTGGTAAAAAGACCTATGATCCCCAATCGTGCTAAACGGGGGAAATTCGAGCCCAACTACGAAGGCCCATATATCATAGACAAAGTCTACCAGGGTGGAGCCTATCTACTCATGGACATGCATGGCGAAAGGCCCTTCAGGCCAATAAACGGCCGCTTCCTGAAGAAATACTACACTTGACGAGTCATGGCCTAGGTTAATGATAGATGATGACGACTATGTCCGCACGCTATCTTCCTAAGCCCAAACTCTATAAGTAGTAACCGGCTTACTTTACAACGAACCGAAACGTCCTTAAACTAACAACGGACCGAAACGTCTCTAAACTAACAACGGACCGAAACGTCCTTAAACTAACAACGGACCACTACGTCCTAATACTAGCTGTTGACCGAGATGTTAATAAACTACAGTAGATTGCGGCATCCCAAAACTGATACAAAAAAAAGAGAAAATAAAAAAAAAGAAGAAAATGGTACGTCCATAAGCAAAATGGGCACGGATGAAAACTCGAAAGGGCTCCGTGAGTAAAAACAGCAGGGCTACTGGCGAGTGTTTGTGAAAACCCGAAAGGGCACAATCTCGTTAAAAGACACTTGCAGGGTCCTCTCGACCTTGTAAGGAGAAACCACCTGCATGAGATCCTTACGACTCACAAGGGAGCAACACACTTAGGGATCCCCACGATTCCTAAGGAGAAATTACACTTGCAAGATCCTCACGACTCGTAAGGAGAACTCTCTTATGAGACCCTCATGGCTCATAAGATTTGAAAGTCTTAAGTTACAGAGACCTGAACCTGTTCTTAAGCAAACCCCCACAACCTTCGATATTGCCCTACAAGCGGCTCAATGCTGACCCTTGTATATAATCCACGGGCGCGAATAAACATTTCCCAAACAAAGTCCCATCTGTGACTAGGGATATGTCAATACGATGAACCCCCTTGTAAGCCCTCTCGACTTATAAGGAGAAAACCCTCTTGTAAGATCCTTACGAATTACAGGAGAACATGCACTTAGGAATCCTCACGATTCCTAAGGAGAAAACACACATACGAGATCCTCACGACTTGTAGGGAGAAATACCTTTGTGAGACCCTTACGGCTTATGAAGTCAAAAGCCTTAATCGACAGAATCCTAACCATGTTTACTAAGTCATCTTTGTTCGACATCGACAGAGGCAAATGATGATTCGCTCCTGGCAATATTCCAGTTGTAGCGGTGCTGATGCCGAAATCGGTGCCTAATCCCAAGCTTGCAGCAAAAAGGCAGCAAGCCACACATGCATACGAAATAGCCGAAATGATGGGGCAACTTGCAAATAAAATCAGCAAGTAAAAAAAAAGTATGCATGCAAAATAGCCGAAATGATTGGGCAACTCGCAATAAAAAGCAGCGAGTAAAAAATAAAATAAATAGCCGAAATGATTAGGCACCGCGAAAAATAGCCGAAATGATAGGGCAATCGCGACCTTCGCGATATAAAAAGCTGAAACGATAGAGCATCGCGGAAAGAAATAAAGTAAAAAGAAAATATATATATATATATAATGAAATTTATGCCCTACAGGTGATATCACAGAAATCCCTGTATACAATCCAGGGGCGCAAACAAAGAAGGAATCACACTCCTCCTCCCCTAGGTTTACAGGTAGCCTGGGGATCATCTCATTTGTCTCAGCAGACACAATTTCAAGCAAAGCGGAACAGCGGCTACTCCCAGTGCCATGACTCTACGGTGTACAGATGACCGAGAGTCAAGTCCCAACTCCGTGAAATGAGGATATAATCAACAAAATTCCTGGTTATGTGGAATGCGGATAACGTCACTTTTGACCCCATGGAAAACGTCCAGAGCGGAGCCTGGTCCTCGCCGAACACGGCAGTGAACCCGTGGGAAGCATCCAGAGCAAAATTCCTGGTTACGTGGAACACGGATAATGTCACTTCTGACCCCGTGGAAAACATCCAGAGTGGAACCTAGTCCTCGCCGAACACGGCAATGAACCAGTGGGAAGCATCTAGAACAAAATTCTTGGTTACGTGGAGTGCGGATAACGTCACTTCTGACCCCGTGTGAAGCATCCAGAGCGGAACCTGGTCCTCGCCGAACACGGCAGTGAACCCGTGGAAAGAATCCAGAGAAAAATTTCTGGTCATGTGGAACACGGATAACGTCACTTCTGACCCCGTGCGAAGCATCCAGAGCGGAGCCGGGTCCTCGCCGAACACGGCAGTTAACCCGTGGGAAGCATCCAGAGCAAAATTCCTGGTTACGTGGAATGCGGATAACGTCACTTCTGACCCCGTAGAAAACGTCCAGAGCGGAGCCTAGTCCTCGCCGAACACGGCAATGAACCCGTGGGAAGCATCTAGTGCAAATTCCTGGTCACGTGGAACACGGATAACGTCACTTCTGACCCCGTGGAAAACGTCCAGAGCGAATCCTGGTCCTCGCAGAGCACGGCAGTAAACCCATGTGAAGCATCCAGAGCGGAGCCTAGTCATCGCCGAACACGACAGTGAACTCGTGGGAAGCATCTAGTGCAAATTCCTGATCACGTGGAACACGGATAACGTCACTTCTGACCCCATGAAAAACGTCCAGAGCGGATCCTGGTCCTTCCAGAGCACGGCAGTGAACCCGTGTGAAGCATCCAGAGCGGAGCCTAGTCCTCGCCGAACACGGCAGTGAACCCGTGGGAAGCATCTAGTGCAAATTCCTGGTCACATGGAACACAGATAACGTCACTTCTGACCCTGTGGAAAACGTCCAGAGAGGATCCTGGTCCTCGCAGAGTACGGCAGCGAACCCGTGTGAAGCATCCAGAGTGGAGCCTGCTCCTTACGGAGCACGGCAGTGAACCCGTGTGAAGCATCCAGAGCAAACATCGGACTGTGGAGTTCTTAAAATCCATGGACTATGATGTCCTTAACCTCGACCGTGATGTCTTAAAACTAACAATCAACCATAATGATTCTAAGCTGATTTTACCTTGGTTCAAGGGTACATCTCTTCACTCCTTTGATATTTGTCATTGTAATTTCTCAACGTCTTCAAAGAGGTGACGGGTCCCAGTAACCACACATTTCGTGGACTGTGGAATCCTTAAATCCATGGACTATGATGTCCTTAACCTCGACCGTAATGTCTTAAAACTAACATTGGACTGTGGAGTCCTTAAATCTACAGACTATGATGTCCTTAACCTTGACCGTGATGTCTTAAAACTAACATTGGACTGTGGAGTCCTTAAATCCACGGACTATGATGTCCTTAACCTCGACCGTAATGTCTTAAAACTAACATTGGACTGTGGAGTCCTTAAACCCACGGACTATAATGTCCTTAACCTCGACCGTAATGTCTTAAAACTAACATTGGACTGTGGAGTCCTTAAATCCACGGACTATGATGTCCTTAACCTCGATCGAGATGTCTTAAAACTAGTAACGGTCGGTGGAGTCCTTAAACCCACGGACTATGATGTCCTTAACCTCGACCGCGATGTCTTTAAACTACGGTATCCTGGAAAACATCCAGAGCAACCCCCTGATCCCATGAAATACAGATAAGGGCAACTGCACCCAGCATTTGTGGGTCCTTACAACCCGTAAGGAAGCAAATTCTCTTGTGAGATCCTTACGACTTTCAAGGGAAAAACACGCTTAGAAATCTTCACGATTCTTAAAGAGAAATTACACCTATGAGATCCTCTCAACCTGTAGGGAGAAAAACTCTTTATGAGACCCTCACGACACATAAAGTTCAAAGTCTTAGGAGGCATATCTTAACCCTGAACCCTAAGCCATCATTTTCCTACAAAAGAGATCAAGATAGACTATCCGCAGAATACATTCAATAACAAGGGACACCCCATTGAGAAGAAAAATATGTCTTTTATTTGGGTGTCAGAGGAGTTCGGAGATGTACCCTAGAATTGGTCGTAAATTGATTTAAGAGAGCAGCTGTGCTCAGTCAATTTAGTTTGAGGACTTACGGCCATGATTGGGCTAAGTCCAGTTTCAACATTTTTAGTTTCAACATTTTTTTGTCTTTAGCCTGTGCTAGGGCTTCACCCCTTTTTAGTAATGCACTGCATTATTCTTGTTTTGGTTGGGCTTTGCCTTTTTATAAATGATGCAGAGCATCTATTTTTTTGTTTGGGCTTTGCTCCTTTTTTTTTAAAAATGCATAGCATTTTATTTATTAGGCCTGTTAGGCCTTTTAATTGGGCTCTGTCCCTTTTCTTTAATAATGCAGAGCATTAAATACTCTGACAGTGCCCCACGTGGCTTGTCAGGCGCTTTGCGCCAAGTAATGAGCGCAAACTCATATGATGGTGACACGTGTCACGCTCTGGTAAGCGCAAGCGCAACAGTGAAGTGCGCTGTGTCAGTGCGCTGCGCTGTTGCGCTGCTGACACGTGGCGCTTCCTGGTGGCTTGCGCAAACACAGGAGCGCAACAGCGCAGATATTGCAAGTGCAGAGCACTGTTTTATCTTTTGATCGATTTTAAATCAAAGAAAACAAGTTTTTCTTGTTTTCAAGGAACCAATGGTTCATAAGCAAGTGCAAAGCACTATTATTAGTTTGTTTTCTTTCTTATTGAAGATCATTAATCTTGTTCTTAGATCAATGATCTGTTTTTTTTAAGAGAATTTTCTCTTTTTCTGAAGGTTTTTACCTTTTTTGTTCTTGAGGAGTTCTTCAGAGTTCTCTTTTTTTTCTCTCCGAAAAATGTTGATGCCTTTGAATTGAGGCCTAGGGTCCTTTTTATAGTGCCCATAAATTAGTTAAATTTGTTAAAGAGATCTTTCTCTGAGTGATTTGGGGAATTTTCCCCACCGTTGGATCTTTGATCCAAGGGCTTCTATTTTACAGAAAAAAAATCTTCTTGTTTTAACAAGAACAGAAAGATTTCTTAGAATTCTAATTCTGTGTGGCGTAAATGCTCCAGAGCATGACACGTGTCGCGCAGCGCAGCTGCACTAGCGCAACTGCGCTGACACCTGTCGCGCAGCGCAGCGCTTGCGCAACTGCGCTGCGCTGACACGTGTCGCGCAGCGCAGCGCTTGCGCAACTGCGCTGACACGTGTCGCGCAGCGCAGCGCTTGCGCAACTAAACCTTTGTTTCTTTAATTTTGTTTTTTAACAGAGCCTTGCTCTGATTGGACGCGCTGTCTTGGGCGTTGCGCTGACGTATCAGCTTCTGACACGTAGCGCATTGCGCGCAGCGCACGGAACCTGAAGCGTTGCTTCCCAATTTGAATTTTGAAATTCAAACAGAGCTTTGCTCTGATTGGGGGAAACAAATGCCCCCCACCGTTGCGCTCACGTGGCGCACACGTGAGTGCAACGGTGGCAAGATCCCAACCGTTGGATCAATCAGGATGATCTGAAGGGGCGCAGGCGCTTATAAATAGAACCCTTAGTCCTTGGTGATTTTTACCATCTTCAAGATTTTATTTTCCAGAGCCCTGCTCTTGCTTTTAACAACTTCAGAGCCTTGCTCTTGTTTTTCAAGAACTTTAGAGTTCAAACTCTAGAACATTTTTAGGTAAAATTTAACTTAAATAAATTTAATTTAATTTAATCAACAGAGCCTTGCTCTCATAGATCTTTGATCTAAAGGAAACCCTTTTGGGGTTTCACCAACAGAGCCTTGCTCTCAAGAATCCATAGATCTGAAGAGATCTTGTTCATGGGTTTTAACCCATGAACAGAGCTTTGCTCATGAATCAAATGTAGATCTTTCTCTTCTTTTTTTTAATCTGAAAATGGAGAACTCCTAAAAGTTTTCATGGATCTTTAAGATCCTAATTTTTTTATCCTCAGGAGTTAAAATTTCTCTTTGATGGATTTTCCATCATTATTATAGAGCTAGTCTCTTTTTAAGGAAATTTTACTCTCTTAAGACCAGAGTTTGACAAATGTCACTTTGTGACAGAACTTTGCTCTAAAAGAGGAGATTTTCTCCTCGTCTCTAGGGATTTCCCATCAATGAGAATATTCACTTGGGGATCTGTTCATTAATTGACAGTCTCACCCAATGATGGGGCTGTCTTGTTAAATGATGCACTATCATCCAGATTTTATGGGCCCCCATGTGGACTCCCTACCCATTGCATTGCGGTGTGGTGTAAAAATTTTAAAATGTTGAGCGTTGGAATTATAACATTGACGGCTAATTTTTGTCTCTTTGCAGGAAACTTGTCTGCCAATTTGTCTTTTCCGTTTGTTTGCTCGGAGGGAGGGTTTCCCCAGGCACCGGTGGACCGCGTGGTGCTCGCTCTCATCAAGGATCATGACCCCGAGCACAAGAATCTTCACTTGTGGGGTAGGTGGTACAATGAGATCATCCAGGGTCGCCGAAGTTTCGATTTCGCCACGCCGTCTGAGCCAACATCTTCACTCCCCTACGCAGATGAACCCCCGGTGAAGTATGCCGTGGAGGTCAAAAATTGGAATTCGGATGACCTCCTCCAGCCTGCGATTGGTGCTATCCCCGTGCAGCCGCCGCCAGCAATAGATATTTTAGGGAGGCGAATTTGTCAGGGTGAAGCGCGCCCTTGGGGACAGGCTTATAACATTGGATTGATCCCATGACCGCCTACCGAATATTTGCAATGGGCCCGGTACATCCTATCAGCGAAGAGGACTCATCTGATGAGGATTGGTTTGTACTCGGCCATTTACGTCTCGCTCTTTGAGTATCCTTCTCCTCCAACGTGGTGGGTTAAGGCTTTTATCGAGCAATGGAATATCCCCACCCATACCTTCCTGATGACGGACCGGGAAGTCTCTATCTCCTTGGAGGAGTTTGCTGAAATCTCAGGTCTGCCGATGAGGGGAGAGCCTTACGAGGAGCTGCTTCCTCCCGATGAATACGTCTTTGCCACCAAGCCGGTGGTGTTTGACCTGACGCCGGAGAATGCTATTCAGCACCAGTACCCGGGCTTGGTTAAGGTGTTGGAGATCTATGAAGGACTCTATCTGGAATCGGGCATCCGGGGTGTCAGTTTCGCAGATTTTATTGCCCGCTTCATTCGACCGGAGTTCTTATCGGAGCGGAGCGAGAAGTTCGCCCAGCTCGACGACCCTTTTGGATTCGGTTTGGATCGCCGACCCACATCAGAGGATGACCACAAAGACTTTTACCTCCCCGGTGCTGCCGTCGTCTCTTTTTCAGAAATTGCCGTCCCGGGCATGGATGAGGAGACTTTTTTTGTAGGGTTTCTGGGCTTGTGGCTGTGCAGCTTTGCGCTCCCTATGCACCCACGCCACATGCGGCCATCTGTTTTTTACCCAGCGCATCGAATGGTGGCTGGTTTGCAGTTGTCAGTAGGAATCGCCGGGCTGGCTTACCTTTATAATGGGCTTAGCGTAGCGGCGGACGCTAGTGAGCCTGGGGTACAACCCGCCAACTTCCCGATGCACTACTTTACCTCTTGGATGGAAATGCACGTGCACGGGGTGTTCGGCGCCCATAGGATTCCTCCCTTTTTTGAGAAATGCAGGCTCCCAAGGGTCATACGGTTGGTCGGGGCTTCGATCGTAGTTGCATCTCCGCGAGAGGCTAGGGGGCTTCTCCTTCGACCACACCTGGTCGGGGCGAAGGTTTCCTTCTTGGATAAGGTCATAATAATAGGCTCAGAGACCACCAAGTCGGTAGTGTTGCTACGCAATGATTTTAAAGACGGGGCTTCCATACTGAAGGCTCGGGAAATCCTCCACCTCTACTCCATTCGGCCGGGCTACCTGGTGTTCAGGCAGAATGAGACAGCACTCTTCATGAGGTATAACCCTCACCGGTTTGCTCAGCAATCGAGCTACAACCAAGGGATCCCGATGGAAGCTTTCTTGGAAAAGCCCGTGGTTAGCCGAGAGGGGATAAAGAATGTAATGCACCACTTTATGCGGCTTAACACGGGTTCTTATTTCTTCATCAGTGAGCCGAGCTGCATCCCCAAAGTCCTCAACGTGTACGTGGCCTGGTATGCGCATGCTATGGGTCCAGTTATCCAAATGGAAAAACGCTTGCTGGTTGACCGCAAGGGTATGCCTCCCGGCGGCGATCTCAAGGCTCCCCTGAAGCCGAGGACCCCGGTCATTTCTCCATTGAAAGGTGCTGGGGTCGGACCTCCACACGTGTTGAGCCCTCCGCGCGGATTGCCGCTTCGCGATATTGTGGATGCGCCACCAGCCTCCCGTGCTCCAATGGAAGCGGTAAATGTGGTATCGCCAGAGTCCGGCACAGGCGCGGATATCGGGACCCGCCGCCCCAAGGTGTCTGCCAAGCGCAAATCAATCCCGGGTGCATCCAAAGCTGGCGGGCAAAAGAAGAAGAAGTCGCTCCTCTCCCTTGACGCGATCCTCAGTTTAGAGCCTGAGGCCCCTCTTAACGAAGGAATAAGCGAGTATGGCAGCAATAAGGGCTTCTCGGTAGACCCCGCAGACACCGATTTGGCGGCCGCTATTGCAGCTTCTGAGCGATCAGCGAGGCTCGAAGCGATGTTGAGTAAACTCGCTGAATCAGGTAACCCTTAGTTGCTTTATTCATCATTTTATTGCAATTTTCTTTTATCATTATTCTTGACTAATACTTTCCCCCATTTTTCAACAGGTGTCACTACCGAAGAAGCCATTGCTGCCTCTTTAAAGACCTTCCAGGAGGAGGAGGAGAAGCGCGCTTTAATGGGCGTTGGTACGTATCGCCTTATCAGAAATTTTCGTCTTCTTTTCTGATGGCCAATCTAACCTTCTCTCTTTGTTTCCTTACAGAGGCTGCGCCCGCCGATGTGGGGACTCTCCCCGGATCCTCCACTGAAGTCCCGGCTTCCTCGGGGCTGCCGCGGGAGGTCCGTCTTGAAGAGCCGATGAGAGATGCCTTAAAGGCTCTGGAGGCGACTCTAAATGAGGACGACGATACCTTGATTAAGGAAGCGTCGAAGAGGTCTATTGCGACGGCCCGGGAGGAGAGGAAGCGGTCGAGGCGCGAAGCGAAGGCACGCAGGGCTGCCTTGGCCATTGGAGCGGGCCCAATCTACTGCTCGCAGACAGGTGGCACGTGCAGTTCGGAGTGCTAACGACAAATCCACTTCAGGTAATGAATGTTTCGAGATTTTTTTGTAAAAAAAAAAATGTAAACTCGCCGATTCTTATGTATCTTGTCTTGCAGAGCCAAGTCCAACCGAGGGGGAGGCAGAGACTGTCGAACCCAAGGAAACAGGGGAGGAGGCACCGGCCGAACTCGAGCCGACGGTGGGCAATGTTGCTAGGGTTGCCGAGCCTGAGCTGGGGAATGAAGGAGCTGAACCCGAGAAGGTCGTTGATGCTGAGCTTGAGGTGGCAGCAAATGAGACGACCACTACAACTGAGCCCGGGGCAGCGGCGGACTAGGCGCTTGAGATTGGCGACCCCACGCTGGTGGAGAATGAGACAATGGAGACAGCTGAGCCCGAAGAAGTAGCGGGTGAGATATGCATGACTCTTGGGGAAGAGCCAGCCGCTCTTTCTCAAGAGTCCGGCAATTCTCCGATCATTGCCCTCCCTGTGTACGATCTTCCGCCGTCTCCAGGTCTTGCGAGCACGACAACGGTCCCTATCGAGTCGGGTGATGAAGCCACGGGCGGCGGCCTCATGTCGATGGAGGAAGGAGTCGCCTCCGTTTCAGCCGGCAGCTCATCAGGTAAATCCCAAGTTGCTGTCTTTCTTTACCTTACAATCCTTTCTGACAAGTTCACCCTTTTTCGTAACGCAGGTGCAGCCAGCGCTGATGCCCCACTGCTCGAGGGAGCACCTTCAACTACTGCCTTGGCGGTGGTCACCTCTCAGCCCTCTCTCATACCGTCAAAGATGTTGGAAGGTATGAGTTTGCAACTTATTAATCTCACTTTTCAGACGTATAATCTGTATACTAAAGTTATACTGTTGCGTCTTTCAGGAGTGCTTTTTGACCATCTTTATCAGGTGTTGCTCCCACACTTCTCCTTCCCATCCGAACTCGCCTCTTCCTCTGGTGGCGTTGGTGAGTATGATTTCCATTGATATCCTTCTTTTTTCATTGATGGAATTACTTCTAACCCCCTTTTTTCTCATCTCGACTGCAGTGCTACAGATTGAAGGAGGGGATAAAAGATCGGCTGCGCCACCGGTCCTTCCAACTTTGCCACCTGTCTCAGCTGGTACGGCGACTATCACGTCGATAACTCCCCCCGTTTTTATATATATATATTTTTTACTGTTATCTGATCACATCCTGTTTCTTTTCAGCTGTTGTTCCGGTCTCGGCGCCCTTCGAGCCTCGCATTATAATGCCGGCGGGTCCTTATCTGAGACGTCCGTCTTCGAAAGGTGCGGCAAATAGTCTGCGCATGTTGAGCGACTACATCGAGGAACTCGACGTCGAGACTCCTACGTCTGCTGCGGACTTTGCTACGACGGTTAACCAGATTTTGGTGATATTTGCCAACTTCCATGACGAGGGCATCGTCGCATCTTGGGTTAACCATTGCAGGGAGATCGAGGCCCGCCTGCATCATTTGGAGTCGCTGCATCCCGCTCCCGAGACCTTGGCCCCCAGCCATCAAAGAGCAGCGTGGATTGAGCGGAGCGCTTCTTACTTCCGCCATCTCGAACAAGAAGTCATTTCAAGGCGTAGGGAGCACGGTGAGACTTCGATCAAGTCTGCCCAACTGCATGCTCGGGTGGAGGCCAATGCTGTACGGCTGAAGGTTGCCTTTGAGGGTCTTCTGCAATGTCTTTCCGAGGGGTTATCCTTGAGGCAACAGCTTGACGTTGTCGAGCGGGACGCACCCAGCCAAGAGGCAGCCCAGAAGGCGTCCGAGGAGCAACTTTCATCCTTTTTACAGCAACGGGCCCAGGTGGAAGCGGAGGTGGCCGCGACAGTCACTCAGGAGGAGGCGCTGAAGGAAGTGCGAGAGCAGCTTGTGGATTTACTAAAGACACTTTCTCCTCAGTAGCTATCCCTCTTTGTATCGTTTGTACTTGTAGATAAAAGAATGTGTATATATATTTTTTTATTCTTTGACATAATGTATTCTGTACCCAATCAAGTTTATGAATAAAAGATACACATTTTTTGTAATGTCTTGTGTCATTTTCTCCGTCTTTTCTTTCTTTTATTATCAGCATGCCACCTTAGTAACCATGGTTGACGGATAATAGAGCACGCATCTTGACTTTCTTAAGGCACAGCGATGGCTTAGGCCGCAGGTTCAGATCTGCTGCCTAAGACTTTTCAACTCTATAAGCTGTGAGGGTCTCATAGGGATTTTTCTCCCTACGGATCGAGAGGATCTCGTAGGTAGGTTTTTCTCCTTAGGAATCGTGAGGACTCCTAAGTGTGATTTTCTCTTATAAGTCGTAAGGATCCTATAAGAGAATTTTTCTCTCTTACGAGTCGAGAGGGCCCGTAAGCGGTTGTTTCCCTCCTTGTCGAGATTCGACTTTGGAGAGTGAGACCCGTGAATAGTATGCAAGAGATCTTTTTGGATCGACTTGCAGGGTCCCATTGTTCAGGAAGCAAGTTTTTTAGTCCCTGCTGCCTGAGGCTTCATCTTGCAACTTGAGACGAATCGGGAATTTTCCCGCGGAGACACTGGTTTCTCTGCGAGCCGACGCGAATCAGGAGGCTCTCGTCAAGGAGTGTTTGTATCCGTGAGTCGAGAAATTTTCTAGGGATTATTTGTTTCCCTAGCACCAAGGATTATTTGTTTCCTTGGGTTTGAAACGAGTCGAGAATTTCCCACGAGGCACTGGTTGCTCTGCGAGTCGACGCGGATCAGGAGGCTCTCGTCAAGGAGTGTTTGTATCCGTGAGTCGAGGGATTTTGCTAAGGATTATTTGTTTCCCTAGCGCCAAGGATTATTTGTTTCCTCGGGGTTGAAACGAGTCGAGAATTTCCCACGGCACTGGTTGCTCTGCGAGTCGACGCGAATCAGGAGGCTCTCATCAAGGAGTGTTTGTATCCGTGAGTCGAGGGATTTTGCTAAGGATTATTTGTTTCCCTAGCGCCAAGGATTATTTGTTTCGTTGGGGTTGAAACGAGTCGAGGATTTCCCACGGAGGCACTGGTTGCTCTGCGAGTCGACGCGGATCAGGAGGCTCTCATCAAGGAGTGTTTGTATCCGTGAGTCGAGAAATTTGCTAGGGATTATTTTTTTCCCTAGCGCCAAGGATTATTTGTTTCCTTAGGGTTGAAACGAGTCGAGAATTTCCCACGGAGGCACTGGTTGCTCTGCAAGTCGACGCGGATCAGGAGGCTCTCGTCAAGGAGTGTTTGTATCCGTGAGTCGAGGAATTTGCTAGGGATTATTTGTTTCCCTAGCGCCAAGGATTATTTGTTTCCTTGGGGTTGAACGAGTCGAGGATTTCCCACGGAGGCACTTGTTGCTCTGCGAGTCGACGCGGATCAGGAGGCTCTCGTCAAGGAGTGTTTGTATCCGTGAGTTGAGTTGTTTGCTAGGGATTATTTTTTTCCCTAGCGCCAAGGATTATTTGTTTCCTTGGGGTTGAAACGAGTCGAGGATTTCCCACGGAGGCACCGGTTGCTCTGCGAGTCGGACTGAACCGTCGAGATTTGGCTTCTTCTTCTGGCGGAGCCTGTTGGGAAAGTATGTTCCCTCTTTGTTTACGCCCTTGGATCGCATACAGGGATCAATGTGATCTTAACTGTAGGGCCAAAGTTTTATCATCATTTTTTTTTTGTTTTATCTCCGCGATGCTCTATCATTTCAGCTTTTATATCGCGAAGGTCGCGATTGCCCAACCATTTCGGCTATTTTTCGCGGTGCCCAATCATTTCGGCTATTTATTTTATTTTTACTCGCTGCTTTTTATTGCGAGTTGCCCAATCATTTCGGCTATTTTGCATGCATACATTTTTACTTGCTGCTTTTTATTGCAAGTTGCCCTATCATTTTGGCTATTTCGTATGCATGTGCGGCCTATTGGCTTTTCGCTGTAAACCGATTTCGGCATCAGCATCGCTACAACTGGGATATTACCAGGAGTGAATCACCATCTGCCTCTGTCGATGTCGAACAAGGGTGGCTTAGCAAGCAAGGTTAAGGTCCTGTCAACTAAGACTTTTGACTTCATGAGCCGTAAGGGTCTCACGAAGTTATTTCTCCCTACAAGTCGTGAGGATCTTGTAGGTGTATTTTCTCCTTAGGAATCATGAGGATTCCTATGTGTTCGTTTCCTCTGTAAGTCGTAAGGATCCTGCAGGAGGGTTTTCTCCTCATAAATCGAGAGGATTTACAAGGGTTGTTTACCATGCGAACATATCCCCAGTCACGGATGAGACTTGGTTAGGGAAATGTTTATTCGCGCACGTGGATTGTATACAAGGGTCAGTATTGAGCCACTTGTAGGGCAATATCGGAAGTTGTGGGGGTTGCTTAAGCACAGGTTTAAGTCTCTGTAACTTAAGACTTTCAACTCTTATGAGCCGTGAGGGTCCCATAAGAGAGTTCTCCTTACGAGTCGTGAGGATCTCGCAAGTGTATTTTCTCCTTAGGAATCGTGGGGATCCCTAAGTGTGTTGCTCCCTTGTGAGTCGTAAGGATCTCACGCGGGTGGTTCCTCCTTACAAGGTCGAGAGGACCCTATAAGTGTCTTAACGAGGTTGCGCCCTTTCGGGTTTTCACAAACACTCGCCGGTAGCCCTGCTGTTTTTACTCATGGAGCCCTTTCGGGTTTTCATCCGTGCTCATTTTGCTTATGGACATACCGTTTTTTTTTATTATTCTTTTTTTTTCTTCTTTTTTTTTTCGAGGTCGCACCCTTTCGGGTTTTCACGAACACTCGCCGGTAGTCCTGCTGTTTTTACTCACGGAGCCCTTTTGGGTTTTCATCCGTGCCCCTTTTGCTTATGGACATACCGTTTATATATATATATATATATATATATTTTCTTTTATTCATCTCGTCGGCCTAAGGATGCTGCGGTATTAGTTTAAGGACGTTTCGGTCCGTTATTAGTTTAAGGACGTCCCGGTCCGCTATTAGCTCATTAAGCGTAATATTTCTTTAGGAAGCGATCGTTTATTGGCCTGAAAGGCCTTTCACCGTGCATGTCCATGAGTAGATAGGCCCCACCCTGGTAGACCTTATTTATGATGTACGGGCCTTCATAGTTTGGCTCGAATTTTTCCCGCTTGGCGCGATTGGGGATCATAGGCCTTTTGACCACTAGCACGAGTTCGCCTTGGCGGAATGTCCTCGGTCGGGTCAATCTTTCATATGAGCGCATCATCTTTGCTTTATAACCTTCCAGATTTTGTTGCGCTATGAGCCGTGTTTCTTCAGGGGCGTCAAGCTCCTCAAGCCGAAGGTGAGCATTTTCTTCGTCCGTCAGCTCGTAGTGCACTGCCACTCGTAGAGAGGGTAACTCTATCTCGAGGGGGAGTACTGCTTCCGTCCTAAATACCAACGCGTACGGCGTTGTGTTTGTGGCCGTCTTGAACGTAGTTCGATACGCCCAAAGAGCCTCTAGCAGTCTCTTGTGCCAGTGTTTCTTATTTCGGGACACCGTTTTCTTTATGATTTTCGTCAAGGTCTTGTTGAAGGCCTCGGCGAGACCGTTGGCTCGCGGATTATAATCCGAGGGATATCTCCAGTCTATGTTATGCTGTTGCGCGAAGCGGCTGATCTTGTGACTTCTGTAGGCTGGCCCGTTATCGGAGATGATCCGTCGCGGAGTTCCAAATCGATATATGACATGCGTCTTGAAGAAATGGAGGATATTCTCCGTCTTCACTTCCCTCAGTGGTACTGCTTCCGCCCACTTGGAGAAGTAGTCAGTTGTCGCCAGGATGAAACGATGTCCCCTAGACGATGCTGGTTCGATGGGGCCGACTATGTCAGTTCCCCACATTTCGAACGGCCAGCTAGCCACCGTTGGATGTAATGGATTTGGATGTTGGTGGATGAAGTTCCCATGGATTTAGCATAAGTGGCATTCTTCGCATATTCGAGGCAATCTTGAATCATCGTGGGCCGGTAGTAGCCCATCCGTTTGATCTTCAACTTCATCTTTGGGCCCGCTTGGTGAGAACCGCAGAGTCCGTCATGAACTTCCTGGACGACCCTTCTCGCTTCGTCAGGTCCTAAGCATCTCAGCCACAGAGAATCAAATGACCTCTTGTACAGAGTATCGTTGACGAAGGCGAAAGACAGAGCACGTTTCATGAGCTGGTGTCTTATGGGCGCTTCTTCAGGCATTCGGTGAGATTTGAAGTAATCTATGAAGACTTCTCTCTAATCCTCGGTATTTTCCCAATCTTTTACTTGCAGGATCGTCTGCTCGCTCGCTCCTTTTTCTTCGGATGATTCCGGAGATATTTCTGCTGGGGCAAGCACTCAACGGCTTTGCACTACGATTCTAACGTCATCGAGGTTCTCGTCAGCCAGTTCTTTAGCAAGTTTGGCCAACGCGTCTGCCTTGCTGTTTTCCACGCGCGGTATGTTCTCCAATGTATAGGAGGGAATTTGGGTCAACAGTTGTTGCACTTTTTTGCCGTACTTCACCAGTTCTGGCTTGCACGTTTGGTAGTCGCCGTTTACTTGACTAACGACCAGCTGAGAATCCCTGTATATGAGGAGGTCTCCAATTCCCATGTCAACGGCGATCTCAAGGCCTGCTATCAAAGCTTCGTATTCGGCTTCGTTATTTGTCCTCGGCTCTGTTAAGGAGAAAGCGAAGCGCAATATCCCTCCTTGTGGAGTCACGAAGATGAGGCCTACCCCCGATTTGATTATAGGGGTACCTTGTTTGCGCCTTTTCATGGAAGATGCTTGTTCACATCATAATATTGCAATTCATACGCCCCATTTTTTGTGCAATTTATAAGTAAACAGGTGCTTTTGACGATCGTTTGTTACATGATACAGGATACAGACTTTTGAAGCAATTACAGTGAAAAGACAAAGATGATACAGGAAAGGGATTTTTGACCAAACAGCACACGGATCCTACTCAAGCCGAGACGAACGTCAAGAGAAACGGTCGAAAAGATCCTTACAAGATTCACTGAGAACCTGGAGAATACTAGAAAGCCCAACAGAGAAAAGAGCAGTAAAAGAAGAGAGCCCAAGAGAGGATCAGTCAACCACAGAAAACTGGTGGGCCAATCCCACCATATGGCCGCGGATCCGCAGCCAAAGGCATGTCTTTGCCGCGTAACCGCGGCCATATGGTGCCCGTGTTGGCACCGACTTCTTGTGTCGGTGTGTCGTTTCATTGTTGGGATTTTCAGGGGTTAAATCAGTAAAATCATGTCTACGAAAGTCTGTAACCCTACCTTCACTAGTTACTTATAAATTGTAATCTAGATCTTAAAAATTGTATGCCTCTTTATAATCAATAAAAGTGAGATTTGTTGAAGAATTCAGAGCATCATCTCTTCTTGTAAGTCTTTAGTTTTATTTAATTCTTGCCTTAGCATAATCTTTTACTTGCCCTAGTTATTTAATTTTTGCTCTAGTGTAATCCTCCTTAATTGCACCAAGTAGTTAACCTTTAAAACATAAACATAAAAATGTCTCTTTGCAATAATTCCCTAATGTGCGAGTAAAAATTCTCGCTCGTTAGGGTTAGGAACAAGGGAGTGAGTGAGAGACGGATGTCTCTCACCTCTTTCAATGTCAACTTATTTTTAAACGAAACCTTCATGCACACATATACGATCCGCCCCCTACGGCACCCTACCTATAAGGTAACGGTGTTCCGTAGTATAAAAGGCCGGACTTATATGATGTCCATGAAGCTCACATCAATGAATGAGAAAAGACGGACAAGGATCTAGAGGAAGAAACTTTGTTTCTTCCCGATCATCCTAATCCCTTTTCCTATTGATTGTTGTGACTTTCCTAAAAGCTTAAATCACGACATTGAAAGAGGTGAACATACTTATCTCAACACTCCTACCTTCGACCTAACCCTAATGAGTTCCTTCTCATCACATAAATTCGTCTTAAACTCAATCGATAAAAAAAAAACCAACAATGATTTGAATCAACTCGTTATAACACAAAAAAATCAGAAATTAACCATCCCTGTGGATCGACCCGTATTCACCGGCTAGCTGCGAAGCGATGCCGTTTCTGATTACGGTAAACTACAAATTTTTGGACTAATCAAATGGCGCCGTTGCCGGGGATGGCGTAATTTTTTTTTTTTTTGTAGGATTTCGGGTTGATATAAAATTTTAAAATTATAAAAATCTGAAAATACAAAATATAAAAAAAAAAATTCTTTTCATTATCTTTATCTGTTTGAAGGGTTTCCCGTTTGAATCTTGCAGGAACGACAAGGAATTTTGGATCTGGAGTTTTACAGAAGGTCAAAACAGAAAAGGAGGCATAAAAACAGAGAGGACTTGAAAGTACAGAGCGCCAGAAATTTTTCCAGAGGCTGATCCCTCTACTCAACCGCGTTTCCGCCGCAGTAGGAGGCTCCAGGCCGCGGATCCGCGCTTCTACTGACACGTCAGCACATAATTTTTACAGGGTTTGCTCTCTTTTCTTCCCCTCTGCAACCTCCATATATCCACTGTTAAAAAATTTTCTGCAGGGTTCTTTGCGTAAAGAGTCTTTCTCCCCCTTCTAAATAACAGATTTCTGCAGGTTTCTTTGCGCCGCGCTAAAAAAATTGATTGCAAGTGAATTGTTGTTTTGCATATTTTAATCGGACTTAAGGGGCTATTTGACCAAACTCAGATTGGGTGGGGATTTCATCACCCTTCCCAGGACCCCAGAAAACACATAAGCATTTTGCATCGACCACCTTTAATTAAAAAAGATTAGACTCAGACCTAAGGACAGCGAGCTCAATAGGAAAAGGACTAGGGTAGGCATCGGCCGTTTATCCTAACCGACATTGCGGTGTCTAGGCTAGTGGTTTTTAATTAGGCCCACTGTAGTGGTGGTTCCTTTCCACTTACCTGGCCGTATTTGTCCGTGAAGAGGCGGTTTGAGGTCTATTTCTAGCCCTAGTTAGGAGCTGTCTAGTAGACCTAGGCGACCCTAGATCTAGGCCTGATTGTGCATGTGTGGTTGATACTTTTTGTGTCACGAGTCCGTTTTCAAAAACTTCCTTGCAAAAGTCACAAATAAAAAATAATAAAATCTTTTAAAAACTTGCAACTTGCCGCTAAAGAAACTTGAAACCTCACTTCCACCACTTCTTCTCACTGACGTTATCTTACCCCCACCTTCTGTTTTTCTCTTTTTTCTGACTGCACTACCCTTTAGTGTATGACATTTTGGACTAGGGATACTAACGCCCGATTAGTCCGCGTTTCGTTGATACCGACCAACGAACCCTTCGACGAACCCTTCGTCGATCTTCCGTCCACTTCCTTACCTCCACATTCAATTTCTTCATTCGAAGGTATGTCGGGATTCAACCCCAACGATACCTTACCGACGGGAATGATTCCACCTCCGCCAGGTGCGAATAACCCGAATCTACTGCCTGTTGTAGCGCCCGCACGAGTTGCGCTCCAGGATCTCTTCTACCCCGTTCGCACTTCTTTACCCACTTGTCTTTCACCCCCACCGGCGAATGGGGATAATTTTGAAATAAAACCACACTTCATCAATATGCTGCCTAAGTTTCATGGTTTGGAATCCGAAGATGCATATATTTTCATTAATAAATTCCAAAACGTTTGCAGCATGATGAAGACAACCCAATTAAGTGACGATGCTATAAGGCTAAGGGTCATTCCTTTCACCTTATGTGACCTAGCCGAGAAGTGGCTATATAGCACCGCGTCACATTCCATAAGAAATTGGGATGAGTTTGTGAAGGCTTTTCTGAAAAAGTTCTATCCTCACCATAAAACTGCCAGAATTCGAAATGAAATAATTCAATTTTCACAACTTCCCTCTGAACCATTCTGGAAGTGCTTCGAGAGATTTAAAGACCTACTAGTTCAATGCCCTCACCATGGGATAGAAAGTTGGCAACTTTGCCAAACATTATATGAGGGATTGAACTCGGCAACGAAGCAGTTGCTAGAAACCATCTGTCAAGGTCATTTTCTCTCTAAGTCTAATGATGAGGCGTGGCAGTTTCTTGAGGATCTTAGTGAGCAGACAATACAGTGGGAGAGCACCAAGACCACATCAACTTCTAGTGGTCAATCTAGGGCGGGCATACATCAAATAGAGATGTCGATTGCTATGAAGGCCGAGATGGCCGCTCTTACGAAAAAGCTAGAAGCGATCGAGACCAAAATCTCGTCGTCTTCTCCTGCCCCTGCTATGCCCCCACGAACTGTCTGTGCTTGTTGTGCGGATCCATCGCACTTAACTGAAGAGTGTCCTTATAATGCATCCACTCAAGGACAGGATCAAGTCAATGCTGCATTTCAGCAACGACAAAGGAACGATCCGTACTCTTCGACGTATAATCCGGGGTGGAGGAGTCACCCAAATTTCGCTTGGAACCAAAATCAACAATTCCAAGGAAATAATAATAATTTTCAAAGACCTCCTCCTCCACAACAACAAGCACCCTCGCAAACTCAATATCAACCGCAACAATTTCAACAACAACCTTACCCTAATCAGGTGAACAATTTTGTGCCGAACAATGCTTACCAGCCAAACAATTATGTTCAACCTAATAATGATAAGGTTAGCTCGCTCGAGAAAAGTCTAGATGCATTCCTTAAGCAATCTACACAGTCTACAGCAAGACTTGAGACTTCTATTCAATCTTTAGTGCAAAACAGTGCCTCCCACGATCAGAGTATCAAATCTATTGAGGCACAAATTGCACAACTTAATGCAGCTTTGAGCGAGCGCGAAAAAGGAAAACTCCCGTCTCAACCGTTGCCCAACCCCGGTCACGCACATGCTGCCCAAAATCAGCAAAATCATAATGTGAATGCGGTGACCACATTGAGATCGGGAAAAGTGTTGCGGAACAGTGTGGGCATTAACAATGACACCCCTGCTGGTGGGACTACTACTTCTTCTTCTTCTTCTTCTTCTTCTTCACCATCTTCTTCTTCTGTAGAGCCTATTCTCCACCCTTCACATGGCTCTACCTCTTCTAGCTTGAACGGACCTAATTCTCACGACACGAACACATCTACACGAGGTACCGTTCCAACTCGACAATCTGATCCACACAAGTTGGACTCAACCACTTTTCAAAATGTTCCTTTTCCTAATAGGTTGAGATCCAATAAACCAACTCCTCAAATGGAGAAGATTGTCGAGCTGTTTAAACAGGTTAGCATAAACATCCCTCTCTTGGATGCAGTTCAGCAAGTTCCTTCATATGCCAAAATTTTAAAGGACTTGTGCACCAAAAAGAGGAAGTCGCAAGTGCCAAAGAAAGTTTTTTTGGCTAGTGCTATTAGCGATGCTCTTGTCAATTCCCTTCCCCCAAAACAAAAGGACCCCGGGTGTCCCACCATTTCGATAACAATTGGGGACAAGAATATCAATAGAGCACTCTTAGATCTTGGCGCGAGCGTCAATTTGCTACCCTATTCTGTGTACGAGCAATTGGGCGTTGGAGAGCTTAAGCCCACTCACTGTACTCTCCAAATGGCTGACCGGTCGATCACTCATCCTAGGGGAGAGCTCGAGGATGTGTTAATAAGAGTAGGGGATTTCATTTTCCCCGTAGACTTTATAGTGATGGATACACAACCTGTTGCGAACCCCCGGAACCAAATTCCGGTTATATTAGGTCGACCATTTTTGGCTACTTCCAACGCAGTGATAAATTGTCGTAACGGTTCAATGAACTTATCTTTCGGCAATATGACAATTGAGCTCAATATTTTCAAGTTAGGAAGTCAGCCTGCTGAGCCCAATGCTAGCATACTAGACGTTTGTTCGATCAATGAGATCGCGGAGGAGGACTGTGAGTTCGAGAATTTTTTATTCGACCACAGCAATGTTAACGCCACTAGTGCGTTCCTCCTAGAATCCGACTCAGTTTTCGCGGCGGATAATGATTTTGAATGTTTTACATTCGTCGACGACTTCGAAGACTCATCACCTGATTTGGAGTCTTTTGCTTTTTCGGATGAGTTAGTAGAACCATCCGACACTGTTGCGTACACTCGGTACGAACCTTTGATGGAATCATTCGAGTTTGAAACAACTACCCCTTTGCTACCATCTATTGTTTCACCTCCTAAACTCGAATTAAAGCTTTTGCCGACACACCTAAAATATGCATATCTAGGTGATAATGAGACCTTACCTGTCATTATATCAACTTCTCTAGCTCTTGAGCAAGAGAAGGCTCTCTTGACGGTCTTACTTAATAATCGGCAAGCTTTCGGCTGGTCTATGGCGGACATAAAGGGGATTAGTCCCCTCATAGTCGAACATCATATACACTTAATGGATGATGCCAAGCCAGCACGAGATCCACAAAGGCGCCTCAACCCCATCATGAAAGAGGCGGTTAAGAAGGAAATTGTCAAATGTCTGGATAGCGGTATCATTTACCCTATCTCGGATAGCCAATGGGTTAGCCCAATCCATGTCGTGCCCAAGAAATCGGGCATTACGGTCATTGCAAACGAGGCAAATGAGTTGATTCCCACTCGCACCCAAACTGGGTGGCGAGTCTGCATAGACTATAGGAAACTCAATGCCGTTACAAGGAAAGACCACTTTCCTTTACCTTTCATTGACCAAATGCTCGAGCGATTGGCAGGGCACGAATTCTATTGCTTTCTCGATGGCTATTCCGGTTACAATCAAGTCCCCATCGCCAAAGAGGACCAAGACAAGACAACATTTACTTGTCCCTTTGGCACCTTTGCTTATCGTCGCATGCCCTTCGGGTTATGCAACGCTCCCGCTACATTTCAGCGGTGTATGATGGGGATCTTTTCAGACATGGTCGAAAAGTTCTTGGAGATTTTTATGGACGATTTCTCCATCTTTGGCGACTCCTTCGACGAGTGTTTACGCCATCTTGACGCTGTTCTTACCCGCTGCAGGGATAAGAACCTAACATTAAATTGGGAAAAGTGCCATTTCATGGTACGAGAGGGCATTGTCTTAGGACATGTTATCTCTCAAAACGGCATCGAGGTAGACAGGGCTAAAATCGAAGTGATTTCTAACCTACCTCCCCCAAAATGCGTCAAAGATATTAGAGCCTTCCTTAGCCACGCCGGTTTTTACAGACGGTTTATCAAGGACTTTAGCAAGATTGCTAGACCCTTGACCCTTTTACTGGCCAAGGACACGACCTTCGCTTTTGACTCCACATGCACTGAAGCATTTGAGTCTTTAAAACATTCACTCATCACTGCACCCATCCTCTCATCTCCCGACTGGACGCACCCTTTTGAAATCATGTGCGACGCATCAGACTTTGCAATTGGAGCTGTTCTTGGACAGCACATTAATAAGATGCCGCACGTGATTTATTATGCCAGCCGAACACTAAATGAGGCCCAACTTAATTACACAACAACAGAGAAAGAATTTTTAGCTGTTGTGTTTGCACTCGAGAAATTTCGGCCTTATTTAATCGGCTCTCCAGTCGTTGTTTATACTGATCATTCGGCTCTTCGCCACCTCTTTGCGAAGAAGGATGCTAAGTCTAGGCTAATACGTTGGATCCTTTTATTGCAAGAATTTGACCTTGTCATTAAGGACAAAAAGGGATGTGAAAACGTAGTAGCTGATCACCTATCACGACTTCCTTCTTCGCCCACGCTCGATCTTCCAATCTCTGACGTTTTTCCCGACGAGCAGCTCTTGACCGTTTCTTGCGAACCATGGTTCGCCGATATTGTAAATTATTTAGCCACCGGCCTGATTCCTAATGATTGGTCGAAACAGGATAAGCTTCGATTTTTGTCCCAAGTAAAGCATTTTTACTGGGATGAACCCTATCTTTTCAAATACTGTTCCGACCAAATCATTCGTCGGTGTGTGCCTGAGAGTGAGGTCAAGAGCGTGCTGTCTTTCTGCCACGATCAAGCATGTGGCGGGCACTTTGGCCCAAAGAAGACAGCCGAAAAAGTTTTGCAGTGTGGTTTCTATTGGCCACGACTCTTCAAGGATTCATTTGAATACTGCAAAACTTGCTCCCGGTGCCAACATTTGGGCCGGATTTCGCGGAGAAACGAAATGCCACTCCAACCCATTTTGGTAGTGGACATTTTTGATGTTTGGGGTATAGATTTTATGGGACCATTTCCTAACTCTTTTGGAAATGTGTATATTCTGTTGGCGGTTGACTACGTTTCTAAGTGGGTCGAGGCTGTGCCCAGTCGAACGAACGATAATAAAGTTGTCGTTCGATTCCTTAAAGAACACATATTTTCTCGATTCGGGCACCCTCGAGCGATAATAAGTGATAATGGTTCTCACTTCTGCAATAGGACTTTCGAGTCCTTAATGCGTAAATACTCTATCACCCACAAATTGTCAACGCCATATCACCCCCAAACATGTGGGCAAGCCGAGGTTTCAAATCGGCAGATAAAGCAAATTTTGGAGAAAACGGTTTCCAAAAACCGTAAGGATTGGTCGCTTAAATTGATAGATGCACTATGGGCTTTCCGTACTGCATATAAAACCGATCTGGGTATGTCTCCTTACCGGCTTGTGTACGGGAAGGCTTGCCACCTCCCAGTGGAGATCGAGCACAAAGCTTTCTGGGCTATCAAAGAGCTAAATTTGTCTTTAGGAGATGCGGGCAGCAACAGAAAGCTGCAACTGAATGAGTTGGAGGAGCTAAGGGATGAGGCATATGACAATGCCATAACTGCTAAAAACCGAGCTAAGGTGTTCCACGATAAACACCTTTTACGAAAAACTTTTGAACCTGGTCAACAGGTTCTACTCTATGACACTCGGTTACACTTGCATCCTGGTAAGCTCCGGTCCAGATGGAGAGGACCTTTTGTGGTCCGCACCGTTTATCCGCACGGTGCGGTTGATCTTGAGAACCCTGAAGACGGTACCTTATTTAAGGTAAATGGGCATCGACTAAAACCGCTCTTCACTGCGGATCCTTTGGAGGAGCTCTTGTTTTTGCAGGAGCCGATTTACACCGATTGATTTTCCTCCGTTTTCACCCCCAAACTTTGCTTTCCAGTGACACTATTTCAGATAAGTTTGGGGGTGTGTGTATCATTTATATGTATATTTCCAATTACCATAAACATAAAAATAGAAATAAAAATAAAAAATAAAAAAAATAAAAAATAAAAAATGGGGGGGGTTTAATATTTTTTGGACCAAATTGCAAATTTGCAGATTACAAGCTGTTTTTACAAATAAAACCCTCATCTTATAGGGTGTTTTGTGTAAATAACCCTTTCTAAACCCTATATAATGGAACCGAGCCCTTTCCTCTGTTTACCCTAAAACATTTTCCCCTCATAAAAACCCTAGGCGCCGCCCTTTCCCTCTGCAGAAATCTCGAGACGCGCCGCCACCTTCCAACCGCGGAACCGCCGCTCTTTCCGTCTCCCGCCGCGCAACCGCCGCCGATCTGCCTCGTCACCCCCTGAAATTTTCAGGGGAGGTAAACCTGAACACTTTCTCTCTGTTTCTTCATAGAACTTTCTCTGTAAACTTGTGATGGCCCACAAAATGCAGTACGAGAGAGATTTCTCACCGGTGTTCGCACACGAGATCTATGGATCATACTTTCCACACGAAATTGCACAAAGGGGATGGAATTTCCTCCTCTATAACCATGGATCTGCATTTGCTGTCCCTAGCTTAGTTACCCAATTTTATGAGTCAATGGAAGAAAATAGCCTAGACAACTTAGGTTATATTAAACTGATTTGGGGAAATAATGAAATTCGCATTGATAGGGATATGATACACGAGGTGACACTAATACCACGTGTACCGGCACACGAACAACCCCTTCGCTTTGAAGACTATATTCCTTTAATGGGTAATGACTGTGCGCGAGAACCGCGCAAGGGGATCCAAGCACGGACCCTCTTCGCAAATGTTTTAACTGTGTGCCGGTGGGCACAAAACAATATTTTTGGAAGTTCTCACAACACAACCTTTTTCACCCCTTCCTTACATGTCGTTCATACTTTAATGACGAAAAACCCTAGATTCGACATGTGCACAGTTTTGCTACACTCCATAGGTTCGGGTAAACGAGGGAGTGTATATCCATGTCCCATGCTCGTGACCCAACTCTGCCGTTATTTCCTCCCGGCCGAAGAATTTGACTCTTATTTGACAGAAGGTACCGCAGTTCGACCACTTTTAGAGGGTGTCTCGTCGTCTTACTCTAGACTGACGGATATTTGGACACGGACTGAGCCGGGAGAAAACATACCTGCACACACCCCCAGCTCGAGCTCAACTTCGAGCGGGGAAGAACTAACTCCCCAAGAACATGCGCGTTTAATGAGAAGAACAGTGAGGAGATTAGACTCTTTGCGGGATGAGTTTCGGGAAACGGCACGAGAACACGACCGTCGGTTGACGGAGATTGAGAGAGGGATACAAACACTTCTGGCTAGGGGGGAGAGATCACGTTCACGCTCACGAGCGCGACGTGGGGCCGGGCAGTGAGGGCACTGCTTGGTTCAAGTTTGGGGGTATTAGAGGTGATGTATATAGTTATCCTTGCATTGCATATTGTATATATCTTTGTTTTCCTTTTGCATATTTAATTTCTGCATTGCATTTTTATAAAAAAATCATAAAAATTTTGCATATTTGAAAAATAAAAAAATTAGAAAACAGTAAAACCCATAAAAAAATTGAAAAAAAATTCAAAAAGTAAAAAAATTGATGTATTCAATTTTGGTTAATTGACTTGAGTTTGATAAATAGGTTAACTGGCTACGAAAAACTAAATCTTTGACTTAGCAAATTAAAAACCCTAAAAATAACCTTCCTTAAAGTTTAACTGTGGAAAGCATATGTCTTTGTAGGCTATTTAGAAATAGGCAAATCTTGGGTTCAGTTCTTGGGCTAAGTCGAAACGAAGGAAAAGTATTAAAACTTTTATTAGAGTATAAGTTTGAAAAATAATTCCTAGCTTAAGTCTAGATTCTGAAAACATATACCCTACAAAATGCACAAACACGCGCCTTGAAGCTTGGATTAGTAGAAGAAACCTTGAAATACTCTTGTCTAAAGTCCTTAGCACAATGAAAATAAAAAGAAAAAAAATGAATAAAGAAAAAAAAATGGACACTGGTTTTTGTGATTACTTAAGGCTGTAAAAAATAGAAAAATATTTAGCGAGGGTGCTTCATCACCTAGTGCCTTAGACCAACTGGTTTGGGAGCCACTGCTAAAAGCCTTGGGTGTTGCAAAACTAGGAAGTACGCCTTAAAGTGCTAACGCATCTGGTAATCGGTTGTTGGTACCTCAAGAAGTATTAGCAATCGCATGAAGGATGTGAAAGCGAAGTCTCACAAGTGCTTTGGACAATGGGCTGGAGTATGATTGCTTGATTTGAATTTCCAAGTGTAGGGGTGATATTTACACACACGTGGGGATATGTGATTAGAGTTTAGATAAGAGAAAGGAATGAAGATTAGAACTTGTGTCTTTAATAGAGTTGATAGAAATTCCTAAGTGGAGATGGAACTCTAGAAGGAAAACTTAAGAAATGCCGAAAGCTAGGTAATTCTACAGGATATGTGTAATCTTAAGTTAAATAATGAGCAAGCGTGAAGAATATGGGTGGATAATTTGCGGGTCAACGATAATAGATTTCCTTGTTAGAAAACCTGATTGGAGAACAAAAGTTGAGAAACCAAATTGATAGGATTTTGTGGGTGTAATCCGCTGAAAACCCTCAGGAGACAACACTCCTCCTACTAGGGACACCTAGAGGTTTAACGGCTTGTTGCACGTGCTCAGTGCAATCGCGTTTCCCTGCGAAAATGTGGCTAGGTTAGAATAAACTAATAAATTTGCTCGAGGACGAGCAAAAGGTAAGTTTGGGGGTATTTGTTCACATCATAATATTGCAATTCATACGTCCCATTTTTTGTGCAATTTATAAGTAAACAGGTGCTTTTGACGATCGTTTGTTACATGATACAGGATACAGACTTTTGAAGCAATTACAGTGAAAAGACAAAGATGATACAGGAAAGGGATTTTTGACCAAACAGCACACGGATCCTACTCAAGCCGAGACGAACGTCAAGAGAAACGGTCGAAAAGATCCTTACAAGATTCACTGAGAACCTGGAGAATACTAGAAAGCCCAACAGAGAAAAGAGCAGTAAAAGAAGAGAGCCCAAGAGAGGATCAGTCAACCACAGAAAACTGGTGGGCCAATCCCACCATATGGCCGCGGATCCGCGGCCAAAGGCATGTCTTTGCCGCGTAACCGCGGCCATATGGTGCCCGTGTTGGCACCGACTTCTTGTGTCGGTGTGTCGTTTCATTGTTGGGATTTTCAGGGGTTAAATCAGTAAAATCATGTCTACGAAAGTCTGTAACCCTAGCTTCACTAGTTACTTATAAATTGTAATCTAGATCTTAAAAATTGTATGCCTCTTTATAATCAATAAAAGTGAGATTTGTTGAAGAATTCAGAGCATCATCTCTTCTTGTAAGTCTTTAGTTTTATTTAATTCTTGCCTTAGCATAATCTTTTACTTGCCCTAGTTATTTAATTTTTGCTCTAGTGTAATCCTCCTTAATTGCACCAAGTAGTTAACCTTTAAAACATAAACATAAAAATGTCTCTTTGCAATAATTCCCTAATGTGCGAGTAAAAATTCTCGCTCGTTAGGGTTAGGAACAAGGGAGTGAGTGAGAGACGGATGTCTCTCACCTCTTTCAATGTCAACTTATTTTTAAACGAAACCTTCATGCACACATATACGATCCGCCCCGTACGGCACCCTACCTATAAGGTAACGGTGTTCCGTAGTATAAAAGGCCGGACTTATATGATGTCCATGAAGCTCACATCAATGAATGAGAAAAGACGGACAAGGATCTAGAGGAAGAAACTTTGTTTCTTCCCGATCATCCTAATCCCTTTTCCTATTGATTGTTGTGACTTTCCTAAAAGCTTAAATCACGACATTGAAAGAGGTGAACATACTTATCTCAACACTCCTACCTTCGACCTAACCCTAATGAGTTCCTTCTCATCACATAAATTCGTCTTAAACTCAATCGATAAAAAAAAAACCAACAACGATTTGAATCAACTCGTTATAACACAAAAAAATCAGAAATTAACCATCCCTGTGGATCGACCCGTATTCACCGGCTAGCTGCGAAGCGATGCCGTTTCTGATTACGGTAAACTACAAATTTTTGGACTAATCAATGCTCCATCGAAATAAAGCTTCCATTGGGTATCATTACCACCGATCGCGTCAAACACATGTTCGTCTGGAAGATCGAAATTCATAGAAGAATCGGCGGGTATCGGATGCTCAGCGAGGAAGTCGGCGATGGCCTGGCTTTTCACTGCCTTGAGAGGCTGATAGGTTATCGAGAACTCCATCAAGAGCAGTGCCCATTTAGCAAGTCGTCGCATCAATATGGCCTTTGACATTAAATATTTAAGAGGGTCCACCTTCGAAATGAGACGGACCTCATGCGCCAATGCATAGTGCCTGAGCTTTGTTATCGCGAAGATCAACGCCGGGCCGTGTTTTTCAATGGGAGAGTAGTTGCTTTCTGCCCCCAGAAGTGTAGGGTTCCTAGGCACACTAATGAGGTCTCACAAGGCATCAACCATGCCAATTTCAAATTTTACAAGTGCCGAGAAACCCTAATACGGATCGTTAACTAGATATTTAGGCGAAACATGCAACTAGTTAACAACTTAACTAAAAGAACGGAAATACAACATTTGTAGATCCGGTCCTCCACCTCCATAGCTCCGTGTAGACGTCCCTCCGCTGTACAAATCGGATCTTGGACTCTAGTGTCGGTTTCATCGGAGAAATAGACGGGCTAGGTCATCGACTACGATGCCGAAGATGATCTACGTCGAGGCATCACAAGATCAAGCTCCCACTTCACCAAGTCATGAAACTTGTGAAGAAAACACCCTATACTACTTGGCAAGAGGTAGAGGATGAATAAATAGGAAGTGGGTTCACTTTAGAATTGGATTTCTCACTCTTTTCATCAAGTCACCATTGATGAAGCAAGGTTTTCTTCAAGTGAAGAAGAAGAAGAAGAGAATGAATATTATGATAAGTTTTCTTCAAATAGAAAAGAAAATCAATACTTATCATAATACAACCATGGTCAAGTGTAGAGAATGAACTAGGGTTAAGTGGAGTGGTTAGGGTTAAGCATGAGACAAAATGGTCACTTAGTCAAAGCTTCATGAAGCTTCAAGATGCAAACAAAGAAAGCCACCATTTTCTCTTTATGCCATTTATTTTCCAAAAAATAAATAAATAAATAAATGAATAAGAAAACAAAACCCTAACCATTCATATAACCATGGTTTAATCTTTACACAAACCCAAGTAAACATGTATCATCAAACATGATACAATCAAGTGCACAAAAGTATATCACATATACAACTTGTGCAATGCAAGTGAGAAAATCCATTTAAAGTGAACCAATACTAGTTAATGCAAAGTAATATATCAAATATATAATTATGCATTAAATCATCAAATCAACACTTGATTTAACGATCCGGTCATATCGCATATGACCGACTAATATCCAATGTATCGGCTTATCGAATCAACCCTCGATTCGATAACTAGGTTATATCACATACAACCATTCGATACATTCATCGCGAGAATAGAATACGGTATCACATACACGCATTATTCTCGGTCCCGCACATATCTCATATGCGCTCCTATTTCGTTTCGCTTGAGCCAGGAAACCTCTGTGTAGGACTCTAAAGACTCGTCAATACGCCGGCAGCAGGTGATGATCATATCAAACACCCACAAGCCGCAAGCGGTCTGCTAAACGTAACGGCCACCCGGGTATTGAGCGATCAGAAGATCGACGAGCAAGCCCGCTCATACTCCTGTGAATCCAACCAGTAACACTTACCGTACAGTCCGGTCTCGTCGTCTGATATGTCGCATATCTCGCCTAGGGGTGGTAAACGTCAGACCCCAACAACTCGATAAGTCGTGTCGATATGAGGTCTATAACAGTTCGAGAAACTACTGGTAACACTTACCAGTAAATCTCAGCAACCCTGGCCAGAGATTTCCGGTTATAGCCAATCGAATATAGCGCAACATCAACCCCCTATACCGGGAGAGACGAATCCCCTCCTATCGCTCATTGCCTCCATGTGACTCGGGACTGTACTCAAAAACCACCGTTTTGCACACCCTCTTGGACGTGGTAAGGTGGAAATCAAAGCACAGTGGGAATCACACAAGACTCTATGACGATCTCGGGTCAACAGACTACTCTGTACCAGTGTCACCAGAGAACTGCCATCTGACGTAAGGTATAATACCATCTGGGAGTTCTCGGCGAGTCCGTCCAGTGTACCCAGTCTCCACTGAGCACCCGTATATCATCTCTGATGTCAAACACCAATGGATATGGGATCATCCATTGCCCATCTGTGTGGGTCGAGAAGGTATACTCTAGTCTACTCTGGTATATCGATGCCCCGTCTCGATATACCCACGACTAGGGACTTTGAAGGATGTACTTATGGACTACCATGTCCCCACTAGTATGATCCGCATCATAGTCCAGGTAGTCAAGTACACATCCTAAGGGCTTTACCAACATGTAACAGAGAGACAATCAGTGTACACGTTAAGGTAAAGATCAACCATATAGCATACTATCATGTCGAGCAAGAAAGTCCTCCCTATATATGTCCAAGCATCCACTATAATATACATCTTATGTATAGTAATGGCCTCTAGGGCATACATATAACTAACAAGAAGAACTCGACTCAAGTAATAGAGAGCTTTTTCTTTCCCTTGGTCATTCTCTTGCGCCCATAATGCGCCTAAGGAACCTTCGAGGGCGGTTGTATAAAGAATGAGAGGTTTTTCCTTAACCGGAGCAGCCGACACTGGCGGGTTCTGCAGGTACTGTTTAATTTCTTCCAGCGCGCCCTGGCATTTTTGATCCCAGACGAATGGAGTTCCCTTCTTCATCAGGTGACTGTAAGGGCGGCACTTGCCAGAGAGGTTGGCTATAAATCGCCGAATATATGCGAGCTTTCCTTGAAGAGACCGCAACTGTTTGAGAGTCCTTGGCGAAGGCATTTCTATGATCGCCTTGATCTTGGACGGATCTATTTCGATACCCCGGTGTCGGACGATGAGTCCCAGGAATTTGCCCGAGGAAACTCCGAATGCACACTTGAGAGGGTTCATCTTCAAGTTGTATTGTAGAAGGCGTTGAAATACAGTCTTTAGATGCTCGAGATGTTCTTCGTATGATTTGCTCTTAACCATGAGGTCGTCTATATAGCACTCGACGATTTCATGTATAAAGTCATCGAAGATCTTCGTCATGGCCCTTTGGTAAGTGGCACCGGCGTTCTTTAATCCGAAGGGCATCGCTTTATAACAGAATATTCCCAAAGGGGTCCTGAAGGCTGTGTGCTTCTGGTCTTCGGGATGCATTTTTATCTGATTATAACCTGATGAGCCGTCCATGAAGGAGAAAACCTCATGAGTGGACGTATTGTCTATCATCAGTTCGGTGACTGGCACTGGAAAATCATCCTTCGGGCAAGCTTTATTAAGATCCCGGAAGTCTACGCATATGCGCACTGTCCCATTTTTCTTCATCACCGGGATGATGTTGGCGATCCATTCAAGGTATTGAACTTCCTGGATAAAGCCAGAGTCGATCAGCTTCTTGACCTCAGCATTGATGCTCATCTCAAGCTCGAGCTGCATTCTTCTCGGCGCCTGTTTGACTGGCTTGATGTCCGGGGATATCGCCAATCTGTGTACAGCAATTTCTGGATCTAGTCCCGGCATTTCGGAATAGTTCCACGCGAAGCAATCTCTATGCTGTAGAAGCACGTCCTTTAACGCAGCCACCCTTTCTTCAGATAGCAGCTCACTGATGAATGTCGGTCGCGGATCGTCTGCCGATCCCAACTCAATCTTCTTGAGGTTATCTGCAGTAGTATGTATGCCATCTTCCAGTTCTTTCGGAGCCGGTGGAAATTCTGAGATTACCTCATTGTCATTGTTTTCGAAGCACCAAGAGAGCTCATCTATGTCCTCGGGCTCTTCTTTTAATATTGTAATCATGTGACAGGTGCGAATTCGCTTCCAATCCTAATGTGGAACCGGTTCTTCTTTCGTGGCCTTAGGCTCGTGCATCTGTGGCGGCGCTACTCTCCAGCTGTCAGACAGAGTGAATTTGCCAAGCTGATACTGATCTTCAACCCAATTCTTGAAAGTGAAGCAATCTTCAAGAAGATGCCCTATTACTCGATGGTAAGAGCAATAGTTCTGGTGTGAGACTTTGCCCGCTTGTTCGGGGTTGTTTACCCCAATCAGAGCAAAGCTCTATTCAAATTCTGAGGCGGGAGATGGAGCAACGCTTCATCTTCCCCCAATCAGAGCAAAGCTCTATTCAAATTCCAAGACGGAAGATGAAGCAACGCTTCATCTTCCCCCAATCAGAGCAAATCTCTACTTTGAAAATTCAAACTTTAATTAAAGAAGCAACGCTTCTGCTGGCCTGCGCTCTGCGCTGCGCGCCACGTGTCAGCGCAGTTGCGCTGCGCTGTGCTCTGCGCGACACATGTCAGCGCAGTTGCGCTGCGCTGTGCGCTGCGCGACACGTGTCACGCGCTGGGGCGCTTGCGCCAAACAAAATTAAAATTCTAAAAAGATCTTTCTGTTCTTGTTAAAAACAAGAAGATTGCCTTCTGTAAAACAAAAGCTCTTGGATCAAAGATCCAACGGTGGGGGAAATTCCCCAAATCACTCAGAGAAAGATCTCTCTAACAAATTTAACTAATCTATGGGCACTATATAAAGACCCCTACACCTCAAATCAAAGGCATGAACATTATCATTGAGAACTCTGAAGAATTGGAGAGAATTCCTCAAGAACAAAAAGGGTCAAAACCTTTAGAAAAAAGAGAAAATTCTCTTAAAAACGGATCATTAATCTGAGAAGAAGATCAATGATAAAAAAAAGAAAAAAATAAGTAATAATAGTGCTTTGCACTTTGCTTATGAACCATTGGTTCTCTAAGATCGAGAAAAATAAGAAACACTTGTTTTCTTTGATCTAAATTGGATCAAGAAATCAAATAGTGCTTTGCACTTTTGTGAACCATTGGTTCTGGAATCTTAAGGATTCTTTTCTTAAATCCAAATTGGATCAAGAAATTAAAACAGTGCCTTGCACTTGCAAATCTGCACTATTGCGCTCCTGGATTGGCGCAAGCCATCAGAGAGCGCCACGTGTCAGCCCCATAACCACTTGCGCTATGCGCTTTAAAGATAGAGCATTGCTCTCTGAATTCGGCGCAACTCACCAGAGCGCGCCACGTGTCAGCGGCGCAACGGTGCAGCGCACTGGGGCAGCGCACTGCGCTTGCGCTCACCAAAACGTGACGCGTGTCACCTCCACATGCGCTTGCGCTCAATAATTGGCGCAAAGCGCCTGACAAGCCATTATCAGATAATTAATGCACTGCATTATTTACAGAAGGGCCAAGCCCAATTAAAAAGGGCCTAACAGGCCAAATTAAATGCAATGCATTACTTTAAAAAAAAGGGTAGAGCCCAAATAAAAACAGATGCTGTGCATCATTTATAAAAAGGTACAGCCCCAATAAGGGTCTAATAGACCAAAAATAAATAAAATATTGAACATTTTCAACTGGACTTAGCCCAATTCTGGCCGTAAGTGTAGGGTTCCTAGGCACTCTTGTGAAGGTTCAAAAGGCATCAAACATGCCCGGATTAAATTTTAGACATGCCGAACAACCCAAAGCCGGGATCTTTGCTAGATTATTAGGGTTAAACATGCAATATGATAACTTTTATCTAAGTGTGAGAGATTACAACCTTTGTAGTCCGCTCCTTCACTTCACAAGCTCCGAGTAGAAGTCCCTTTGCCGCGATCCAGGATCTCCCGGACTCATGAGAGGCTCCACGACTCGAACGATCCATTCTAGCTTGTCGTATTCCAAATCTCCGATGATCTACCTTGAAGTTGCTACGACTCAAGCTTTCTCACTCAAAAGAGAAGAACACACTAATCCCATGGGCTAGATGAGATGAGGATGAGAGAGTAGTAATTTTGCTTTCTTTTAATATCATTTTCTCATTTTATTTCATCACTTAAGAAAAACTAGCAAGCTTTCTTGAAGAAGGAAGAAGATGATCATGAAAAGATAATGATAATCCTTTTTCTTTTGTGATGAATAGAAATAAAACATATGATTGATATATAACCATGGTCAAGGATGAATGGATAAGAATGAGTAGAGAAACAACTAGGGTTAGGGTTTGGTTAGGTTAAAAGAATGTGTCATTCTAAATATCTTAAGAATGACAAAAGAAGAAAGCTTCTAGAAGGAACTTGAAGCATCCAACCATAATCAAACCTTAACCTCAATTAATCAACCTTAAACATGTTTAACAATTAATCATATCATGTCACAATAATATATATCACATATATATTATATATTTGCAACAAAAGAAAATAATACAATTAACATATATCGCATATATATCAATGTATCATCCACTGAGAAAATGAAATAATAAAGCGAGCCAATATTAGATAATGTAATACAATATATCATATATATTATAATACATTAAATCATCGAATCAACACTTGATTCGACGATCCGGCTATATCGAATATTACCGACTAATATATCATATACCGATTCATCGAATCAACACTTGATCCGATGACCCGGTTCATATCCATATATCGCGAGAATATAATACGGTATCCCATATCGCATTATTCACGCTCCTGCGCATATCGCATATGCGCCACTACTCCGTTTCGCCTGAGCCAAGAAACCTCTGTGTAGGACTCTAAAGAATCGTCAATACGCCGGTAGCAGGTGATGATCATATCAAACACCCACAAACTGTAAGCAGTCAGCTAAACATAACAGCCACCCAGGTATTGAGCGATCAGAAGATCAACAAGCTAGCCTGTGCGTTCTCCTGTGAATCCAACCAGTAACACTCCCGTACAGTCCGGTCTGTTCGTCTGATATGTCGCATATCAAGTCTAGGGATGGTATACGTCAGACCCCAGTAACCGATAAGTCGTGTCGATGTGTGGCTCATAACGGGTCGAGAAACTACTAGTAACACTTACCAGTAAATCTCTATATCAGCCCTGGCCAGGGACTTCCAGTTATAGCCAATCGAACACAGCACAACATCAACTCCCTATACCGGGAGAGACGAATCCCCTCCTATCGCTCATTGCCTCCATGTGATTCGGGACTGTACCCAAAAGCCACCGTTTTGCACGCCCTCTTGGACGTGGTAAGGTGGAAATCAAAGTACAGTGGGAATCACACAAGACTCTATGACGATCTCGGGTCTACAGACTACCCTGTACCAGTGTCACCGGAGAACTGCCATCTGACGTGTGGTATATCACCATCTGGGAGTTCTCGGCGAGTCCGTCCAGTGTACCCAGTCTCCACTGAGCACCCGTACACCATCTCTGATGTCAAACACCGATGGATATGGGATCATCCATCGCCCATCATATGGGTCAAGATGCGTATACGCTAGTCTACTCTGGTGTATCGATGCCCTGTCTCGATATACCCTCGACTAGGAACAGTTATAGGATGTACTCATCGACTACCAAGGCCCCACTAGTATGATCTCATCATAGTCCCAGTAGTCGAGTACAGATCCTAAGGGCTTTATCAACATGTGAGAGAAAAACAGTAAACCAATACAAGTCAACATGTTAAGATAAAGTGAAACCAAATAGCATACTATCATGACGAGCAAGAAAGTCATCTCTATATATATCCAAGCATCCATTATAATATACATCATATGTACAACAATGGCCTCTAGGGCATATACATAACTAACAGTAAGTCCTTAAGTTAAATTGAACTGAGCGCAAATGCTCTCTTAAATCAATTTACCTCCGGTTCGAGGGTACATCTCCAAACTCCTCTGACACTTCTCGTTGTAATCCTTCAACGACGTTAGAGAGGCGACGGGTCCCAACGACCACACATGGATATGGACCACGGGGTCCCTAAACTCGTGGACCGAAACGTCCTTAAACTAATAATGGATCGAAACGTCCTTAAACTAATAGTGGACCGAAACGTCCTTAAACTAATATTGGACCGAAACGTCCTTAAACTAATGATGGACCACTACGTCTTTAAACTGGCGATGGACCGAAACGTCCTTAAACTAATAATGGACCACCACGTCCCTAAACTGGAATATGGACCACCACGTCCCTAAACTGGAGCAGTAGAGCCCCCCCAAATGCTCTTTTACCGGATCTAAATGATCCCGTTTAAGTTGATCTTAGCCCCAAACATGGCTAACGTATCCTTAAACATTCAAATGGACTATAAAACTCCAAATCGACTTTGGTTCGAGGGTACATCTCTGAACTCCTCTGACACCTATCGTTGTAATCCTTCAACGATGTCAGAGAGGTGATGAGTCCCGATGGCCAGATATTAAATGGATTATCACATTAAGTTGATCTTAGTCTCAAACAGGACTATCGTATCCTTAACGAACGTTTAAGTTGATCTTAGCCGCAACGTGGCTAACGTATCCTTAAACTAAAAACACCAAACCCAAATCTAAGTAAATATGGATTTGGACTAATCCACGTCCTACGGGCGACGGCATTACTCAGTCTCCGTATATAATCCACGGGCAACCACAAACAAAACAAACACACACGACACGAAGTGAAATTATGGAGAAGGAGAAAGTTGCTACTGCGATGCGGTAGCGTAATTAACTGCAGGGGCTTGCGCCTGCAGGGAAGAGCGTCCCCACAATCAAAAAACCCTCAAGCGAGGGGGAATCTGACGAAGTCTGCTAAATCGGCCGCATCCGTCTAAACCTCCGATACACGGTGCCATAAATCAACTTGGCATCTTCGGAGAGGTGGACGGATAAAACCAAATAGCATCTGCCCCGAATCTCAGCGTCAGGACATCGCAGTCCTGTGCGCCGCCGTTCGGAGGGGAACAGATTCTGGCACGCCCGGTGGGACCTTTTCCTCTTTCCACTCCACACTTCGTGTGTCGTCTTCGCGAACCAGTCGCGGGTTGTTAATGGTTGCCTTCGGATTTCAAGTTACTAAGATTTGGTCTTTTGCCTAGCGCAAAACTCAAGATTCAATAGCCTCTAATTGCACCAACTGCTCGAAGTGCCACTGCAACGGACGCTCCACCTCACTGGGAGGTGTAGCATATGGGCCCCAAGCGGCTTCCTTCCTCACTCTGCCAGTAGACCAGGTGACCCAGGCCACCACTGGCCTGTTCTTCGGGACCATGATCCCACCTACAAGCTTCTCTGAGCCAATACCTGCACCGGAAGTGAACAAGAAGTCGGTCTTCGACCGGCTTACTGCTGCGACGACCCCTGTCAACGGGTCGCCCACTGCCAAACCAACAGCCTCGATTTTCGCCAGGCTAAATCAGAACTCTAAATTGGCTGTCCCAAGGAAAGCAATAACTGCTGCTCCAGAAGTCGTCAAGGCGGCTTCCCCTGTCAAAGAATCAGTCTTTTCAAGAATGACGATTCCTGCTCCTGCCATTGCTCGAGGATCCGTCTTCGATAGGTTAAACATCATCCCTCAAAGGACAACCTCAGTCTTTAAGAGGTTAACGCCAGCAGCGCCTCATTCAGACAGGGGGCAAAAAGAAGCTATCTCAATCTCCGAGCCAGTCCCAACGGCTCGTCGTGCTCGACGTCGCCATTGGCGACGAGTGAGGAAAGCAGGGGGCAACTCCCCCTCAGGGCTAACTTCACCGGCTCCAGTGGTGGAAGTCAACGCTGCTGTTCCAACTGGGAACAGCTTTGAACTGCTGAGAAGGGTACGGAAGAATTCTCCAACCGCTACACTGAAAAGATCTCCTCCGCCTGCGGAGAGAGTCCCAGAAACAAAGTAAGAACAGCCCCCTCAACGGCTTTCCTCAAGAATTTATAAAGTTTGGAGGAGGGTTCAAGACTCCGTGATTGATCCAGACCACTCTCGTCAACAGAAAAAGGCGAAGGTGCAAAAAGAAAAGGACCGTCCTATTAAACAGCAGGGGACAATGATCACCAGGATGCCCACTGCAACGGCCCCCTCCACTTCAACGGCCCACAAAAGAAGAAGGCCGGAGAAAACCCCCGCGCCGGCGACAAATATCAGAGGTGGTGAACCCGAACGCCCTAAGTCAGGGGGCATTGTAGTTCATACCGTCTATATGGCGTCTGGTAATGAGGACAGTCGCATATCTATGGGTCATCGACCGCTTACGCGATCAGTGACCAAGGCTCAGGAGAAACAGCAAAAGCTCCAGGAGATGATGACCGTGATGGCCGCACTCACTGGGCCAAAAGAAACCCCTGAAACGTCCTCGGATGAACGTCAGGAACAAGAAACTGACACTGAATTCCTTCGTCGTATACTGGAAAAGAAGGATAAAGAGGCTGCGGAACAGGCAGCCAGCATAAAGAAAATGGCCTTCCTGTTCCAGGACATGGTGGGCATGATGATTCAACAAGATCCACCTGCTGAAGATCCCCCGATCATCCTTGAAGACGATAGGGGAGAAACGTCGAATCCTCCTCCAGCTCTCTTAACGGCCAAGGAGGAGGCAATCTCCAAAGCCGACCTGGACGAATATATAGCTCAGCAGATCCCGGTTCATCATGCGACTGAGGCAGCCGGTCAGATCGTCCAAACGGGACAACCATATCCGGGCTGGTATGATCAGATACAGTATCCGCCGGGCTATACAATACCTATGTTCCGCATATATAAAGGGATAGGGAATCCGCATCAGCATGTCGCTCAATTCAGGGCCTTATGCGGCAATACTGGAGGCGATGACAAATTGATGCTTCGCCAATTCGTCGGCAGCTTGTCAGAAACAGCGTTCGAATGGTATTCCGAACTCCCAAACGATTCTGTCAAGACGTTCGCTGAAATGGAGTTGCTATTCACTCAGCGATTCGCGTGCGCCGGCGAACGGGCCCCGATAACAGCGTTGACTAATGCCAGGGTAAGGCCGGGCGAGACGTGGGTCCAGTACACTATACGCTGGCGACACTTGTGGTCGAAATGCGAACAACGCATTGAAGAAGCGCCTGCGGTGGGCATGTTCGTGGGTACCCTAGACCCTTATGCCACTATCTCACAGTTCATGATGTTCTTTAAGCCGACCACATTCCAGGCTTTGATCGACAAGCTGGCCCAGATGGATCGAATGGGTCATAGACCTTCTCCCCCAAAGCCAGAACCGCGGAACGACAAGGGTAAAGGGAAGACAACTTTCGTTGCGAATGCTCATCAACAACCCAGCATCCCAAAGCTAGCAGATCAATCGGGAGAAAGACGGCGGTTCTATATTGAGAAAATGAGGCGCCCCTACTCATTCCCGCAGGATAAGACGAAGAAGTTGTTCAAGCTGGCTGTGCGCAACAGGCTTATCAACTTGCCGAATCCAAGGCAACCGCCACAACCCAACGAGGCGAATAACCCCAATTATTGCCCTTATCATCAAACGGCAAGCCATCCAATTGAGGATTGCTTCGTCTTCAAGGGATGGATTGAAGATCAATACCTACAAGGCAAGTTTGCCCTATCTGAAAAGTGGAAGGTAAATCCACCCCAGCTACACATTCCGAAGAAGACGGACACGATAGGGGCAGCTTGTTCTTTTGTCAAGGACGAAAACGATGGGGAAAACTCATCAGACGAATCCGAAGACTACGTAGCGACCTGTCATGTGATCTCTCATTTACTGGCGAATGATGAAGAGGCTCCTTGCGCCGAGAAACCAAGGGCGAACCCTGAGCCAGAAATTCTACGGCTGTCAGACGAGTTGATCGATATCTTCCTAAATGAAATTCGTCTGAAAGCAAAAGCCAATCAAGAGCGTGAAATGGCCATACTGGAAAGAGCCAAGACATTCCCGTCAAATCAAAAGTCATCCACTGCAGATAAAAACAAATTCAAGACGAGGAAAAGGTTCGCCAAAGCCCTATCAGCGGGAATGAAGCTACCGCCCTCTGAAGAAAATACTTTCGGTGGAGTAGAGATGCATCCTAACTTCTGCTTATATCATCAGAAAATCATACATCCTACTGAAGACTGCGAATCCTTTAACTATTGGTGGCAAGGGTATGTCGCTCAAAAGCAACACTTCGATAGGACAAAATGTGAAGCTCGTAGACGTCGAAAAAATGCGATAGATGAACGCAAAAGAGCCGCCGCCGACTGTTATATAGCCGGCTCTAAGGGATCGCAAATTATCACCTTTGGAAGCGACTCTGAGGAAGAAGCTGCCCTCAACCCTCTCCTCAAGGAATCTATTTCGAAAATGAAAGAATTAAGGAGTTGCGAGAACGTTCAGCCGTGCAATCGCACGCTGCTCGGAAAAAATCTCGGCCCCGCAAATAAAGGATCGAGCACAAAAGATAAAGGAAAGGAAAAAACAGCCCTCGATGCCAACATTCAACAGCAATCGAGTGGCCCTAGACCGGTTGTTCGCCAAAACAACCTGCGACCACGCCCGTCCCTCGAAGAGAGGTTGAAACGTCCTTACTCATTTCCGCAAGATAAAACAAGGGGACTGTTCGAGCTGGCATTGCACAACCGACTCATAAATCTGCCGGAGCCAAAACGTCCGTCGCAACCAAATGACGTCAATGAGCCCAACTACTGTCCCTATCACCGAGTACTGGGTCACCTGATCGAGAATTACTACGTTTTCAAAAACTGGGTTGAAGATCAATACCAACAAGGAAAGTTCGTCATCCCCGAAAACTGGAAGGTAAGCCCGCCACAACCGCACGCATCGGGAAAGATGGAGACGCCGGGGGCATCATGCTCATTAATAGGGGAGGCCCCAGGGACCGAAAAGTCAATAAACTAGATGTTCGCCTCAAATACGGCAAAGGCGGACCGAAACGTCCTTAAACTAATGATGGACCGCAATTTCCTAAAACTTGCAAGCGGACCGAAACGTCCTTAAACTAACGGCGGACCGCAATGCCCTAAAACTTGCAAACGACCGAAACGTCTTTAAACTACTACCGCAGCATCCGTAGGCTGACGAGATTTTAAAAAAAAACAAAAAGGGGAAAAATATAATAAATAAAAACGGTATGTCCATAAGCGAAATGGACACGGATGAAAACCCGAAAGGGCTCCGTGAGTAAAAACAGCAGGGCTACCAGCGAGAGTTCGTGAAAACCCGAAAGGGCGCGACCTCGTTAAAAAAAATGGTATGTCCATAAGCGAAATGGGCACGGATGAAAACCCGAAAGGGCTCCGTGAGTAAAAACAGCAGGCCTACCGACGAGAGTTCGTGAAAACCCGAAAGGGTACGACCTCGTTAAAAAAAAGACGGTATGTCCATAAGCGAAATGGGCATGGATGAAAACCCGAAAGGGCTCCGTGAGTAAAAACAGCAGGGCTACCGGCGAGTGTTTGTGAAAACCTGAAAGGGCACAACCTCGTTAAAAGACACTTATAGGGTCCTCTTGACCTTGTAAAGAGAAACCACCCGCGTGAGATCCTTACGACTCACAAGGGAACAACACACTTAGGGATCCCCACGATTCCTAAGGAGAAAATACACTTGCGAGATCCTCACGACTCGTAAGGAGAACTCTCTTATGAGACCCTCACGGCTCATAAGATTTGAAAGTCTTAAGTTACAAAGACCTAAAACTGTGCTTAAGCAAACCCCCACAACTTCTGATATTGCCCTACAAGTGGCTCAATACTGGCCCTTGTATACAATCCACGGGCGCGAAAAAAACATTTTCCTAACCAAGTCTCATCCGTGACTAGGGATATGTCCATATGGTGAGTAACCCTTGTAAGTCCTCTCGACTTATGAGGAGAAGACCCTTTTGTAAGATCCTTACGACTTGCAAGAGGACATGCACATAAGAATCCTCATGATTCCCAAGGAGAAAACACACCTACAAGATCCTCACGACTTGTAGGGAGAAATGCCTTTGTGAGACCCCTACGGCTTATGAAGTTAAAAGCCTTGGTTGACAGGACCCTTAATCCTGTTTACTAAGCCACCTTTGTTCAACATCGACAGAGGCAAATGATGATTCGCTCCTGGCAACATCCCAGTTGTAGCGGTGCTGATGCCGAAATCGGTGTCTAAAATCCAAGCTTGCGGCAAAAAAAAAAACTAGCAAGCCACACATGCATACGAAATAGCCGAAATGATGGGGTAACTTGCAAAAAAAGGCAGCAAGTAAAAATGTATGAATGACAGATAGCCGAAATGATTGGGCAACTCGCAATAAAAAGCAGCGAGTAAAGATAAAATAAATAGCCGAAATGATTGGGCACCGCGAAAAATGGCCGAAATGATAGGGCAATCGCGACCTCCGCGATATAAAAGCTGAAATGATAGAGCATCGCGGAAAAATAAATAAAATAAAAAAAAAGAAAGTTTTAATTTATGCCCTACAGGTGATGTTCCATCACACCCTGTATACAATCCAAGGGCGTAAACAAAAAAGAGATCATACTTCTCCCCCAGGTTTCATCATAAGAAGAAGCAAAATCTCGACGGGCCGCAAACGACCTAGAGATCATCCCAACACTCGTCTCATAACAACGGAAACAACTTCAAAGAAAGCGGAGCAGCGGCAACCCCTAGTTCCATGGCTCGGCGATATACCTATCACCAACAGTCAAATCTCTATTCCGTGAGATGCGGATACAATCAGCAAAAATTCCTGGCTATGTGGAAAGCGGCTTACGTCAATCCTGACCCCGTGGAAAACGTCCAAAGCGGATCCTGGTCTTCGCAGAGCACGGCAATGAACCCGTGTGAAGCATCCAGAGCGGAACCTAGTCATTGCCGAACACAGCAGTGAACCCGTGAGAAGCATCTAGAGCAAAAATTCCTGGTACGTGGAACGCGGCTTATGTCAATCCTGACCCCGTATGAAACATCCAGAGCAAAAAATTCCTGGCTACGTGGAACGCGGCTTATGTCAATCCTGACCCCGTGTGAAACATCCAGAGCAAAAATTCCTGGCTACGTGGAAAGCGGCTTACGTCAATCCTGACCCCATGGAAAACGTCCAGAGCGGATCCTGGTCCTCGCAGAGCACGGCAGTGAACCCGTGCGAAGCATCCAGAGCGGAACCTAGTCCTCGCCGAACACGGCAGTGAACCCGTGGGAAGTATCTAGAGCAAAAATTCCTAGCTACGTGGAACGCGGCTTATGTAAATCCTGACCCCGTGTGAAACATCCAGAGCAAAAATTCCTGGCTACGTGGAACGCGGCTTATGTCAATCCTGACCCCGTGTGAAACATCCAGAGCAAAATTTTCTGGCTACGTGGAACGCGGCTTATGTCAATCCTGACCCCGTGTGACACGTCCAGAGCAAAAAATTCCTGGTACGTAGAACGCGGCTTATGTCAATCCTGATCCCGTGTGAAACATCCAGAGCAAAAAATTCCTGGCTACGTGGAACGCGGCTTATGTCAATCCTGACCCCATGTGAAACATCCAGAGCAAAAATTCCTGGCTACATGGAAAGCGGCTTACGTCAATCCTGACCCGGTGGAAAACGTCCAGAGCGGATTCTGGTCCTCGCAGAGCACGGCAGTGAACCCGTGCGAAGCATCCAGAGCGGAACCTAGTCCTCGCCGAACACGGCAGTGAACCCGTGGGAAGCATCTAGAGCAAAAATTCCTGGCTAAGTGGAACGCGGCTTATGTCAATCCTGACTCCGTGTTAAACATCCAGAGCAAAAATTCCTGGCTACGTGGAACGCGGCTTATGTCAATCCTGACCCCGTGTGAAACATCCAGAACAAAAAATTCCTGGCTACGTGGAACGCGGCTTATGTCAATCCTGACCCCGTGTGAAACATCCAGAGCAAAAATTCCTGGCTACGTGGAAAGCGGCTTACGTCAATCCTGACCCCGTGGAAAACATCCAGGGTGGATCCTGGTCCTCGCAGAGCACGGCAGTGAACCCGTGCGAAGCATCCAGAGAGGAACCTAGTCCTCGCCGAACACGGCAGTGAACCCGTGGGAAGCATCTAGAGCAAAAATTCCGGGCTACGTGGAACGCGGCTTATGTCAATCCTGACCCCGTGTGAAACATCCAGAGCAAAAATTCCTGGCTACGTGGAACGCGGCTTATGTCAATCCTGACCCCGTGTGTAACGTCCAGAGCAAAAAATTCCTGGTACGTGGAAAACGGCTCATGTCAATCCTGACCCTGTGCGAAGCATCCAGAGCGGATTTTGGTCCTCGCAGAGCACGGCAGTGAACCCGTGCGAAGCATCCAGAGCGGAACCTAGTCCTCGCCGAACACGGCAGTGAACCCGTGGGAAGCATCTAGAGCAAAAATTTCTGGCTACGTGGAACGCGGCTTATGTCAATCCTGACCCCGTGTGAAACGTCCAGAGCAAAAAATTCCTGGCTACGTGGAACGCGGCTTATGTCAATCCTGACCCCGTGTGAAACGTCCAGAGCAAAATAATTCCTGGCTACGTGGAAAGCGGCTTATGTCAATCCTGACCCCGTGGAAAACGTCCAGAGCGGATCCTGGTCCTCGCAGAGCAGGGCAGTGAACCCGTGCGAAGCATCCAAAGCGGAACCTAGTCCTCGCCGAACACGGCAGTGAACCCGTGGGAAGCATCTAGAGCAAAAATTCCTAATACGTAGAACACGGCTTATGTCAATCCTGACCCCGTGTGAAACATCCAGAGCAAAAAATTCCTGGCTACGTGGAACGCGGCTTATGTCAATCCTGACCCCGTGTGAAACATCCAGAGAAAAAATTCCTGGCTACGTGGAAAGCGTCTTACGTCAATCCTGACCCCGTGGAAAACGTCCAGAGCGGATCCTGGTCCTCGCCGAGCACGACAATGAACCCGTGTGAAGCATCCAGAGCGGAACCTAGTCCTCACCAAACACGGCAGTGAACCCGTGGGAAGCATCTAGAGCAAAAATTCCTGGCTACGTGGAACGCGGCTTATGTCAATCCTGACCCCGTGTGAAATGTCCAGAGAAAAAAATTCCTGGTACGTAGAAAGCGGCTTATGTCAATCCTGACCCCGTGGAAAACGTCCAGATCGGATCCTGGTCCTCTCAGAGCACGGCAGTGAACCCGTGCGAAGCATCCAGAGCGGAACCTAGTCCTCGCCGAACACGGCAGTAAACTCGTGGGAAGCATCCAGAGCAAAAATTCCTGGTACGTGGAATGCGGCTTATGTCAATCCTGACCCCGTGTGAAACATCCAGAGCAAAAATTCCTGGTACGTGGAACGCGACTTATGTCAATCCTGACCCCGTATGAAACGTCCAGAGCAAAAATTCCTGGTACGTGGAAAGCGGCTCATGTCAATCCTGACCCCGTGGAAAACGTCCAGAGCGGATCCTGGTCCTCACAGAGCACGGCAGTGAACCCGTGCGAAGCATCCAGAGCGGAATCTAGTCCTCGCCGAACACGGCAGTGAACCCGTGGGAAGCATCTAGAGCAAAAATTCCTGGCTACGTGGAACGCGGCTTATGTCAATCCTGACCCCGTGTGAAACGTCCAGAGAAAAAAAAATCCTGGCTACGTGGAACGCGGCTTATGTCAATCCTGACCCCGTGTGAAACGTCCACAGCAAAAAAAATCCTGGCTACGTGGAAAGCGGCTTATGTCAATCCTGACCCCGTGGAAAACGTCCAGAGCGGATCCTGGTCCTCGTGGAGCACGGCAGTGAACCCGTGTGAAGCATCCAGAGCGGAACCTAGTCCTCGCCAAACACGGTAGTGAACCCGTGGGAAGCACCCAGAGCAACTCCTAACTCCGTGAAATGCGGATAAGAACAACCTCACCCATCACTTACGGGTCCTCACGACTCGTAAGGGAATAAATTCTCTTATAGGATCCTTACGACTTACAAGAGAAAACACACTTAGGAATCCTCACGATTCCTAAGGAGAAAACCCACTTATGAGATCCTCTCAATCCGAAGGGAGAAAAATCTCTATGAGACCCTCACGGCTCATAGAGTTGAAAAGTCTTAGGCGGCAGATCTGAACCTGCGCCCTAACCCATCGCTATCTCTCGGAGAAATTAAGTTATCTACCAATTATGTTTATCAAGACAGCATGCTGATAGTAAGAGAAAGAAGAAAGCAACAGAAAGAGCATCCGATTTACATTTGATCAAGCATTCAAGACACATTCAGTCATGCATAAGCAAAAGACTCAGAACAAAAGATAAGACAGGCTAGGAAAAACAAAAATCTCCATTAATATTGCCAGAAGTTCTTACAATCATAAAAGCAATAAACGAAAAACATTATTACAAGGGAATAACCTCGGACCCAGGACATGGATTGAGGAACTCGAAAGCGACCCTATCTATGACTTTCCAAGCCTCGCGGACCATCCTAGTGTGCTTTCTTTCGTGAGCACAAGCGTCAGGGTCCCCCCTGATGTCTTCCACCCTCCGATAAGCAGCGAGTATGGCAGACTGTTGAAAGACCTCGTGCAAGAGATCGATAAGACTGTCTCGCCGTCTCTTTGAGATAAAGTTCAACAAGTACACCGAGTGCACCTTATCCTCAGCGGCATCTAGCGCCCTAAGCGGCACACCGGAACAGAACAGGGGAAGCGCTTCCCAGATGGCTCCCACGATAAGCTTAAGAAGGGAGGAACGCCGGGGGAGCAGGGGACCGTTGTATGCGTCGAAGCGGATCATGATTTCAGCACACTCCGCGTTTGTGAACTCTCGATTTTGAGAGCGGCCAAGTCTGCGGATATCCCCGTAAGAGATGATCTCGTTAAGAGCATACATATGGGCGTCCATTGTTCCTGTGAAGGAAGATCAGCAAAATTAGCAGACTGACTAATTAGGCGAATTCTTGTTAAAAAATGAGCACAGAGAGTTAAACTCCTCGAGAGCAATGCTCTGCGAATAGGGGTGACTCCTATCAAATTCCATAATAATGGAAATTTGAAGAAGTCCCCCAAGAACTCTGAGATCATTATTATTAAAAGATGATATAATCCTTTAAACACAAAACTCCATTTTTAATTTTCATTATCCATACTCAAACTCTTAAGAGTTCATCTCATTTTTAGATCAAAGAGATCTATGTTTTGACAAAGATGCAAGGTTCTGTTCATGGGTCAAGAAACCCCGAAACAGGTTCTTGAGAGCAAGGCTCTATTGATGAAACCTCAGAAGGGTTTTCTTTAGATCAAAGATCTATAAGAGCAAAGCTCTATTAATTAAAATTGATTTAATTCAAGATTAATTCTTACCTAAATAGTTCCTTTTAAAGAAAATCTAAGAGTTCTTAAAAACAAGAGCAGGGCTCTGAGATTCTGAAAATAGATTTTTTGGAGATGATGATCATCTGAGAAGGACCAAAGGTCCTATTTATAGGCATCAAGTGCCCTTTCAACTTCCAAAGTTGCCGCAGCGGTTGGAATTTCGCCACCGTTGCGCTCACGTTTGGCGCCACGTAAGTGCAACGGTGGGGGGGGCATTTGTTTACCCCAATCAGAGCAAACCTCTGTTCAAATTCTGAGGCGGGAGATGGAGCAACGCTTCATCTTCCCCCAATCAGAGCAAAGCTCTATTCAAATTCCAAGACGGAAGATGAAGCAACGCTTCATCTTCCCCCAATCAGAGCAAAGCTCTACTTTGAAAATTCAAACTTTAATTAAAGAAGCAACGCTTCAGCTGGCCTGCGCTCTGCGCTACGCGCCACGTACTGCGCTGTGCTCTGCGCGACACGTGTCAGCGCAGTTGCGCTGCGCTGTGCGCTGCGCGACACGTGTCACGCGCTGGGACGCTTGCGCCAAACAGAATTAAAATTCTAAAAAGATCTTTCTGTTTTTGTTAAAAATAAGAAGATTGCCTTCTGTAAAACAGAAGCCCTTGGATCAAAAATCCAACGGTGGGGGAAATTCCCCAAATCACTCAGAGAAAGATCTCTCTAACAAATTTAACTAATCTATGGGCACTATATAAAGACCCCTACACCTCAAATCAAAGGCATGAACATTATCATTGAGAACTCTGAAGAATTGGAGAGAATTCCTCAAGAACAAAAAAGGTAAAAACCTTTAGAAAAAAGAGAAAATTCTCTTAAAAACGGATCATTAATCTGAGAAGAAGATCAATGATAAAAAAAAGAAAAAAATAAGTAATAATAGTGCTTTGCACTTTGCTTATGAACCATTGGTTCTCTAAGATCGAGAAAAATAAGAAACACTTATTTTCTTTGATCTAAATTGGATCAAGAAATCAAATAGTGCTTTGCACTTTTATGAACCATTGGTTCTGGAATCTTAAGGATTCTTTTCTTAAATCCAAATTGGATCAAGAAATTAAAACAGTGCCTTGCACTTGCAAATCTGAACTATTGCGCTCCTGGGTTGGCGCAAGCCACCAGAGAGCGCCACGTGTCAGCCCCATAACCACTTGCGCTATGCACTTTAAAGATAGAGCATTGCTCTCTGAATTCGGCGCAACTCACCAGAGCGAGCCACGTGTCAGCGGCGCAACAGCGCAGTGCACTGGGGCAGCGCACTGCGCCAACTGCGCTTGCGCTCACCAAAACGTGACGCGTGTCACCTCCACATGCGCTTGCGCTCAATAATTGGCGCAAAGCGCCTGACAAGCCATTATCAGATAATTAATGCACTGCATTATTTACAGAAGGGCCAAGCCCAATTAAAAAGAGCCTAACAGGCCAAATTAAATGCAATGCATTACTTTAAAAAAAAAGGGGGTAGGGCCCAAATAAAAACAGATGTTGTGCATCATTTATAAAAGGGCAGAGCCCCAATAAAGGTCTAATAGACCAAAAATAAATAAAATGTTGAACATTTTCAACTGGACTTAGCCCAATTCTGCCCGTAAGTCCTTAAGTTAAATTGAACTGAGCGCAAATGCTCTCTTAAATCAATTTACCTCCGGTTCGAGGGTACATCTCCGAACTCCTCTGACACTTCTCGTTGTAATCCTTCAACGACGTCAGAGAGGCGACGGGTCCCAACGACCACACATGGATATGGACTGCAGGGTCCCTAAACTCATGGACCGAAACGTCCTTAAACTAATAATGGACCGAAACGTCCTTAAATTAATAGTGGACCGAAACGTCCTTAAACTAATATTGGACCGAAACGTCCTTAAACTAATGATGGACCACTACGTCTTTAAACTGGTGATGGACCGAAATGTCCTTAAGCTAATAATGGACCGCCACGTCCCTAAACTGGAATATGGACCACCACGTCCCTAAACTGGAGCAGTAGAGCCCCCCCCAAATGCTCTTTTACCGGATCTAAATGATCCCGTTTAAGTTGATCTTAGCCCCCAAACACGGCTAACGTATCCTTAAACATTCAAATGGACTATAAAACTCCAAATCGACTTTGGTTCGAGGGTACATCTCTGAACTCCTCTGACATCTATCGTTGTAATCCTTCAACGATGTCAGAGAGGTGATGAGTCCCGATGGCCAGATATTAAATGGATTATCACGTTAAGTTGATCTTAGTCTCAAACAGGACTATCGTATCCTTAACGAACGTTTAAGTTGATCTTAGTCGCAACGTGGCTAACGTATCCTTAAACTAAAAACACCAAACCCAAATCTAAGTAAATACAGATTTGGACTAATCCACGTCCTACGGGCGACGGCATTACTCAGTCTCCGTATACAATCCACGGGCAACCACAAACAAAACAAACACACACGACACGAAGTGAAATTCTGGAGAAGGAGAAAGTTGCTACCGTGATGCGGTAGCGTAATTAACTGCAGGGGCTTGCGCCTGCAGGGAAGAGCGTCCCCACAATCAAAAACCCCTCAAGCGAGGGGGAATCTCACGAAGTCTGCTATATCGGCCGCATCCGTCTAAACCTCCGATACACGGTGCCATAAATCAACTTGGCATCTTCGGAGAGGTGGACGGATAAAACCAAATAGCATCTGCCCCGAATCTCAGCGTCAGGACATCGCAGTCCTGTGCGCCGCCGTTCGGAGGGGAACAGGGGTGTTTAGACTCCGGCAGTGTGAGCATTTGATGTCTTAGAGCAAGGTCAAGTATCCTCTTCGTCTTATCCCAAGGAAAAGAGTATGCTCGACTCATTTTCTTCATGAGGGATAGATCAATAACTCTCGACTCCCGTTTGCGTGGCTTCTTAGCCCTGCTTTGTTGCTGTTGAGCGCTTTTTTGGCCTTTCAACTTATTTCTGCTTTTGCGCCGAACCTTCTTTATAACTGGTTGACAAGGAGCGGCATTTTCATCTTTCACGGCCTGTTGAAGGAGGCGTTGCGTTCTGGCTTTCTCGTAGATGGCCATTTCGCGGTTATGGTCGTCCCGGACTTTTTGACCTGCTTCCCTTATAAGCTTGTCCATTTGTTCTTCGAACGACGGACTGAACTCTTTTGCATCTGGAACTTTCACTGTCTCAGGATTAGCGTCCTCCTATTGAGCATCCGCTTCTTTATCGAAGTCATACATGACATAGCAGCTGTTTAGTAGCTCTCGTTTCTTTGACCGGATATATCCAAGTCCTTTTGTCTCCATTTTCCCATTAGGCAGTTTGCGTTGAGTCCCGGGAACGTTCCAGACTTTGTCATAGAACTTGGATTTTCGAACGGTCTGCTTGAAGAATATCCCCTGGCGTTTCAGCAGCTTTTCAAACCTTCCGTATAATATCTGGGAAGACGGATAGGCTGAAGCCTGTCAAGCGTAGGATCCGCGCTATGCCATATTTCTTTTTCCACCTTGGTTTCTTCAGAGCGGTAGAACATAATTGCTTTCTCGCTTTCTCGCCTAGGAGGGATATAGAATGTTTGCATCTCTTCTACATTGTAAATATTAAGTGTATCCAGTTCTTTATGGTGTTTAAGCGGCACTATGGCGACTTGTAGACTTTGCCCTTCGTCAGCGGACGTTCGTATTGAAGGTCGAGCAGAGAATACAGCATGGATCTCATCTTCCGAGTCGCTACCAAAGACCAACGTAGGAGTGGACGGTCCTGGCTTGTTGTGTTGGGGCGGACCCGAACAAACTATCTCATCTTCCTCCTTGGTATCACTGCCGAAGACAGGGATGGTGGCATTAGCTTTGTTCTCTGGCTTGTGACACTTCTCCATGTCTTCGAAATCCGGTAAGAAGTATTTGGCATCTTCATATTTGCGGACCTCGTTCACAGAGAACGGGTTCAATTCTCCCGTCACGGTATACTCGAAACCATCCTTAAAATACTTCATACACTGATGTTGTGTAGAAGGGATGATGTTGTACTCGTGTAACCATGGTCGGCCGAGCAAAGCGTTGTAGCATGTCTTAGCATCTATGACGTGGAATTTAATGTCCATGACGAGCAGCCCAAAGCGTAGCGTCAGTATCACAGATCCAAGAGTCTTTGACGATTGGGAGTCGAACCCGGAGATGGTGATCTTATCCCGAGCAAGGTGCTGGACGCTCATGCAGATTTCTTTTAACACCCGCACGTTGAGGAGATTAACGGAGGATCCATTGTCGATCAGGATTTTGCCTATCTTAATATCGTGGCAGTATCCTGAGACATAGAGGGGGCGATTGTGTTCGCACGTCCCAAGGAGAAGGTCCTCGTCGCCGAAAGTGACATCGGCCGTGTGCACTTCCTCCAATTCATCCTTCATCTTTTCCTTGGCCAGGCATGCTTGGAATTGTTATGGATCTTGGAGTGCCTTAATCAACGAATCTCTCGCCTCTTTTGATAGCAAAAGGGTGTCAAGAATGCTGAGCTGTGAGGGCAGCTTCCTCAGATGTGCTAAGACGTTGTAATCCACCTTATTCTTCTTTGGCGGGTCTTTGGCAGCTAGCTCTTCCACCACTTGGTCATCTAAGACGATATCTTCAGGGGCCTTTTCTTTCCCTCTATCTTTTCTGTTCAAGGGTCCGAGGTTCTTTTCGGGCAGCGTGCGATTACGTAGCCGGATATTTTCGCAAACCTTCGGTTCTTCTTCTTTTCTCGAAGCGGACTCTTTAAAGAGAGGGGCAAGTTCTAGCTCTTCATCAGAATCACTCCCGAATGTAGGCACTTGTGATCCACCGGTGTTAACCATGCAACAATCTCCAGCAGTTCTTTTAAGCCCTTCGGTCGTATTTCTTTGCTCCCGCCGAGTTTTGCGTTTCTCTCGCTTAAAGTGTTGTCGATGAGCAACATATCCTTGCCACCATCTATCGAAAGCTTTGCACTCTTGAGTGGGGTGTGAAACCTTCTGATGATATAAGCAATAGAAGGGGTGTATTTCTATTTCACCACTAATTTTTCCTTCGGAGGATGGTAGCTTCATGCCCATTGATATGGCCTTAGCAAACCTTTTCCTCATCTTGAATTGGCTTTTGTCAGTAATGGAGGTATTTTACTCCAGCGGGATCGTCTCAGCTCTTTCATCAAGTCGCTGGCGCTTGGCCCTTTCAAATATGACTGCCTCACGTTCTCGACCAGCTTTACTTTTCAACCGAGCTTTGTTAAGGAATGTGTCAATTATCTCATCTGATGGCACCGGAATTTTTGATTCGGTATACGTCCCTAGCGTTTCAGTACAAGAAGTCTCCTCCTCGTTTATGAACGAATGGGAAATCACATGACAGCTCGCCACGTGTTCCTCAGACTCATCAGATGAACTTTCTCCCTCATCTTCCTCTTGAAAGACATGATTGAGGAACTCTTGGAATGTAATAGGAGTCCGTGCCCTCTGGTTGTATTCCTCCAGCGCGTCAATTTTTTTTTGTAAGTCCGTGCGCTTGTCGCCGGGCTTCACGGGCTTCTTAGATTTCCTCTTCTTCTTTTTCGAAGATTTTGGCGGCCGGTTGCGAGTGCTTGAGCCACCACCATTGGTCTTTGGAGTCGGACGCGGTTTCAACACCCCCTCAATGACTTGCGGTTCCAACGGGTTCTTCCACTTGATCGCTGGGCATGTCTGAAGGTCGTTCAGCATCCTCTTTGTCTTGGTTGATAATACAACTTCCTAAGGAGCTTCTTCAACGACGGAGCATGTTGCCCCCGGCGTATTTGTCCCCTTAGAGGTGTGGGGATGCGGGGGGATTCACCTTCCAATTGTCAGATAACGCGAATTTACCCTGTCGGTACTGGTTTCAAGCCAATTTTTGAAAACGTAACAATCCTCGATCGGATGACCCAGTACTCTATGATAAGGACAGTAGTTGGGCTCATTGACATCACTTGGTTGCAACGGACGTTTTGGATCCGGCAGATTTATGAGTCGGTTGCGTAGCGCCAGCTCGAATAACCTCCTCGTTTTATCGCGGGGAAAGGAGTAAAAGCGTCCTAGCCTCTCCTCAAGGGCCACGTACGGACGCATATTATTTTGACGAGCAACCGGCTTCAAGTCGCTCGGTTGTTGTTGAGCATTAGCGACAACGATCTCTTTTCCCTTCCTTTTGTCATTTCGGGAGTCCGGCTTTGGAAGAGGGGGTTTATGGCCCATCTGATCCATCTGTGCTAGCTTGTCAATCAAGGCCTGGAAGGTAGTCGGCTTGAAAAACATCATAAATTGCGAGATGGTTGCTTGTGGATCAAGGGTTCCCACAAACATACCCACCGCGGGAGCTTCTTCAATGCGCTGCTCGCACTTCGACCACAAGTCCCGCCACCGTATAGCATATTGAACCCACGTCTCGCCTGGTTTTACCCTGGCGTTAATCAGTGCCGTCATCGGGGTGCGTTCACTGGCGCTTGCAAAACGCTGAGTAAACAGCAGCTCCATCTCTGCGAAGGTCTTGATAGAGTCGTTCGGGAGTTCAGAGTACCACTCGAACGCCGTATCTGATAAACTTCCAACAAACTGGCGAAGCAAAAGCTTGTCATCACCGCCGGTGTTGCCGCAGAGCGCCCTGAACTGGGCAACATGCTGGTGAGGATTGCCCGTCCCCTTGTAGACATGGAATTTAGGAATTGTGTAACCTGGAGGGTACTTGATTTGGTCGTACCAACTTGGATATGGTCGTCCCGTTTTTACGATCTGGCCAGCTGCTTCAGTCGCATGATGAACCCGTATTTGTTGGGCTATGTACTCGTCCAAATCAGCTTTAGAGATTGTATCTTCTTTAGCCGTGGAACGAGCTGGCGGAGGATTTGATGTCTCTCCCCTATCGTCTCCAAGGACGATCGGGGGCTCTTCAGCCAGAGGATCTTGTTGTATCATTATCCCTATCATGTCTTGGAAGAGGAGGCCCATACGCTGTATGTTGGCTACTTGTTCAGCAGCCTCTTTGTCCTTCTTCTCCAATATCCGACGAAGGAATTCGGCGTCGGTTTCTTCCTCTTGGCGTTCATCCGATGGCGTTTCAGGGTTTTCTTTTGGCCCTGTAAGTACGGCCATAGCGTTCATCATCTCTTGGAGCTTCTGCTGCTGCTCTTGTGCCTTGGTCACTGATCACGTAAGCGGTCGATGACCCGTAGATATGCGACTGTCCTCTTTTCCAGACGCCACATATACGGTATGAACTACAATGCCCCCTGACTTAGGGCGTTTGGGTGCATCCCCTCTGATATTTGTTGTAGGTGTAGGGACTTTCTCCGGCCTTCTTCTTTTGTGGGCCGTTGAAGTTGAGGGGGCCGCTGCAGTGGGCACCCTGGTGACTGTCCTCCTTTCCTGTTTGATAGGACGGTCTTTTTCTTCTTGCACCTTCGCCTTTTTCTGTCGACGAGAATGCTCTGGGTCAATTACGGAGTCTTGAACCCTCCGCCAAACCTTGTATATTTTTTAGGACAGCCGTTGAGGGGGCTACTCCTGCTTCATTTCCGGAACTCTCTCCGCAGGTGGAGGAGATCTTTTCAGTGTAGCGGTTGGAGAGTTCTTACGTACCCTCCTCAGTAGTTCAAAGCTGTTCCTAGTTGGAACAGCAGCGTTGACTTCCACCACTGGAGCCGGTGGAGTTAGCCCTGAGGGGGAGTTACCCCCTGCCTTCCTTACTCGTTGCCAATGGCGACGTCGAGCACGACGAGCCGTTGGGACTGGCTCGGAGATAGAGATTGCTTCTTTTTTCCCCCTGCCTGAATGAAGCGCCGCCGGTGTTAGCCTCTTAAAGACTGAGGTTGTTTTTTGAGAGGTGATATTCAACCTGTCGAAGACGGATCCTCGAGCAAGGGCGGGAGCAGGAATCGTCAGTCTTGAAAAGACTGATTCTTTGACAGGGGAAACCACATTGACGACTTCTGGAGTAGCAGTTATTGCCTTCCTCGGGACAGCCAATTTAGAGTTCTGATCCAGCCTGGCGAAAACCGAGGCTGTTGGTTTGGCAGTGGGCGACCCGCTGACAGGGGTCGTCGTAGCAGTGAGCCGGTCGAAGACCGACTTCTTGTTCACTTCCGGTGCAGGTATTGGCATAGAGAAGCTTGTAGGAGGGATCATGGTCCCGAAAAACAGGCCGGTGGTGGCCTGGGTCACCTGGTCTACTGGCAGAGCGAGGAAGGAAGCCGCTTGGGGCCCATATGCTACACCTCCGGGGGAGGTGGAGCGTCCATTGCAGTGGCACTTCGAGCAGTTGGTGCAGTTAGAGGCCATTGATGCTTGAGTTCTGCGCCAGGCAAAAGACCAAATCTTAGTAACTTGAAATCCAAAGGCAACCATTTAACAAACCGCGATTGGTTCGCGAGGATGACACAAGAAGTGTGGAGTGGAAAGAGGAAAAGGTCCCACCGGGCGTGCCAGAATCTGTTCCCCTCCGAACGGCGGCCGACGATGCTGAGGATGTCTAGCCTGAGATTCGGGGCAGATGCTATATGGTTTTATCCGTCTACCTCTCCGAAGATGCTAAGTTGATTTATAGCACCGTGTATCGGAGGTTTAGAAGGATGCGGCCGATGTAGCAGACTTTGTCAGATTCCCCCTCGCTTGAAGGGTTTTTGATTGTGGGGACGCTCTTCCCTGCAGGCGCAAGCCCTGCAGTTAATTACGCTACCGCATCGCGGTAACAACTTTCTCCTTCTCCAGAATTTCACTTCGTGTCGTGGGTGTTTGTTTTGTTTGTGATTGCCCGTGGATTGTATACGGAGACTGAGTAATGCCGTCGCCCGTAGGACGTGGATTAGTCCAAATCCGTATTTACTTAGATTTGGGTTTGGTGTTTTTAGTTTAAGGATACGTTAGCCGCATTTGAGACTAAGATCAACTTAAACGTTCGTTAAGGATACGTTAGTCTGATTTGAGACTAAGATCAACTTAACGGGATCGTCTAGATCCATTTCCAGTTTAAGGACATAGTGGTCCATTTAATATATGGCCGTCGGGACCCGTCACATCTCTGACGACGTTGAAGGATTACAACGACATGTGTCAGAGGAGTTCGGAGATGTACCCTTGAACCAAAGTTGATTGGGGGTCTTATAGTCCAATTTGGGACTAAAGTCTGTTTGAATGTTTAAGAATACGTTAGCCATATTTGAGGCTAAGATCAACTTAAACGGGATCGTTTAGATCCGACAAAAGAGCATTAGGGAGCTCTATTGTTCCAGTTTAGGGACGTGATGGTCCATGTTCCAGTTTAGGGACGTGGTGGTCCATTATTAGTTTAAGGACGTTTCGGTCCATCGCCAGTTTAAGAACGTAGAGGTCCATCATTAGTTTAAGGACGTTTCGGTCCATTATTAGTTTAAGGACGTTTCGGTCCACGAATTTAAGGACCCCACGGTCCATATTGATGTGTGGTCATCGGGACCCGTCACCTCTCTGACGTCGTTGAAGGATTACGACGATGGGTGTTAGAGGAGTTCGGAGATATACCCTAGAACCGGTCGTAAATTGATTTGAGAGAGCAGCTGTGCTCAGTCAATTTAGTTTGAGGACTTACGGCCATGATTGGGCTAAGTCCATTTTCAACATTTTTAGTTTCAACATTTTTTTGTCTTTGGCCTGTGCTAGGGCTTCACCCCTTTTTAGTAATGCACTGCATTATTCTTGTTTTGGTTGGGCTCTGCCCTTTTATAAATGATGCAGAGCATCTATTTTTTTTGTTTGGGCTTTGCCCCCTTTTTTTTTTAAAAAAATGCATAGCATTTTATTTATTAGGCCTGTTGGGCCTTTTAATTGGGCTCTGTCCCTTTTCTTTAATAATGCAGAGCATTAAATACTCTGACAGTGCCCCACGTGGCTTGTCAGGCGCTTTGCGCCAAGTAATGAGCGCAAACTCATATGATGGTGACACGTGTCACGCTCTGGTAAGCGCAAGCGCAACAGCGTAGTGCGCTGCGCTGTTGCGCTGCTGATACGTGGCGCTTCCTGGTGGCTTGCGCCAACACAGGAGCGCAACAGCGCAGATTTTGCAAGTGCAGAGCACTGTTTTATCTTTTGATCGATTTTAAATCAAAGAAAACAAGTTTTTCTTGTTTTCAAGGAACCAATGGTTCATAAGCAAGTGCAAAGCACTATTATTAGTTTGTTTTCTTTCTTATTGAAGATCATTAATCTTGTTCTTAGATCAATGATCTGTTTTTTTTAAGAGAATTTTCTCTTTTTCTGAAGGTTTTTACCTTTTTTGTTCTTGAGGAGTTCTTCAGAGTTCTCTTTTTTTTTCTCTCCGAAAAATGTTGATGCCTTTGAATTGAGGCCTAGGGTCCTTTTTATAGTGCCCATAAATTAGTTAAATTTGTTAAAGAGATCTTTCTCTGAGTGATTTGGGGAATTTTCCCCACCGTTGGATCTTTGATCCAAGGGTTTCTGTTTTACAGAAGAAAATCTTCTTGTTTTAACAAGAACAGAAAGATTTCTTAGAATTTTAATTCTGTTTGGCGCAAATGCTTCAGAGCGTGACACGTGTCGTGCAGCGCACAGCGCAGCGCAGCTGCGCTGACACGTGTCGCGCAGCGCGCAGCGCAGCACAGCTGTGCTCTGCGCTGACACGTGTCGCGCAGCGCAAAGCGCAGCACATCTGCGCTGACACGTGTGGCGCGGCGCAGCGCTTGCGCAACTGCGCTGCGCTGACACGTGTCGCGCAGCGCAGTGCTTGCGCAACTGCGCTGACATGTGTCGCGCAGCGCTTGCGCAACTAAACCTTTGCTTCTTTAATTTTGTTTTTTAACAGAGCCTTGCTCTGATTGGACGCGCTGTCTTGGGCGCTGCGCTGACGTATCAGCTTCTGACACGTGGCGCATTGCGCGCAGCGCATTGCGCGCAGCGCAAGGAACCTGAAGCGTTGCTTCCAAATTTGAATTTTGAAATTCAAACAGAGCTTTGCTTTGATTGGGGGAAACAGGTTGTCCTGGAGCTCTTTCAATGCCTTTGAAGCCAACCCCCTCTCCGAGAATTTACGGCCGAGCCTCTTCTCGCATGACACCATATTCGCCGCGCACCGCTCGATTAAGCCCCGTAAGCTCACCTTCGCAGCCACAGCCTCTGGAGTAGGACATGTACACTCAAGACTGTATAAACAAACCTCCATTCGACGGCAATAGTCAATCTGAAACACGCACACATCACCTGATATGGGAGGCAAAAAGGGAAATTTCCGATGCGGACCCTATCAAGCATGCATTTGTGACTATATGAATATTCGAAAAGAACTGATACCCGAAGCTCTGATGTGCATACAACATAATGGTAGTACTCGCAATTAAAGAAAGTTCTCATGGGAGGATTATGAAGCTCATTTACGCAGGCAAAACACACGTACGAGTGCACAACAAACATGAAAATTCAATATAAAGCATGCAACAACTAATAAAAAAGGAGTACACTAATTTGAATATACTACGCTAGCGAAAAAAGGTCACCAAACTAAGGATCGGTGGCACAAGGGTTAACAAAACAAAGAGCAAAATTCTCCATCTCTCTTTCTGCCTTCTCCAACACATCGAAGCAACGGTTCTTGCGAAGAGTCGCTCCCCACCGATTGGCGCCATGTTCATCCGCAAAAGCAGACATAATAGCCCGTCGGGCTTTTATTTGGCCCAACAGGTGAACCAAGCAATCTTTCAAAGCCTGAATAATCAGGCACACTTCGTGAAAACACTCGAGCTTGTCTTCAGCCGCGTCAAGCATCGCCAGGGTCATCTCCGCTGGGTGAGGAGGGATGTCAGCAAGCACGGCAGCAAGAATCATCCGGAGCCAAAGGGATCCCATTGGGAGGGGGGACCCCCTACGGATCAAGAGATCATATATCGCCGAATCACATTCATCGTCGGTAATAAGGGGATCCACCAGTCGTGCAGCAAAGCGAAGAATCATCTCCTCGATAGGTACTTCCCATGGCTGTCGACGAGCATGGGGACGGTTGCAGGCCATGGCACTCAATTGTTTTATCAAGATAAATCACACTAAAGTGAGAATAGATTTTTATGTGAAGAAACAAAGAAGACCATGGCCTCGGGTTATAAAGAGGGGCATTAAATGCTGTGCCCGAAGAATATTGCATGGTGGAACTATTTCCAAGGCCCAAAAAAGGGAAGGCATTGGAAATCAAGGAGATGGAATTATTTCCAAGGCTCTTTTTCAGCATCTAATGCTGTGCACGGAAAATATGGCATGAAAAATTAAACAGCACCATCAAAAGGGCCCCACGTACGGAGCATGTGAGCATCACACTTGGTGTACACTGAAAAGTGAAATAGTGCCTCACATGCCAAACACATCAGCAGCAACAATGACAAAATGATGAAATCCTATAAAGAAGGCATGCAAACACAGAAGGGCACAATAAAGCTTATCACTCATACTTTAAAAGTTCATACAAAAATAAAAAAGAAACGATTACAACGGCAAGACCTCAGATGGGGGGCAGGGATTGAGAAACTCAAAAATGACTTTGTTCAAGATCTTCCAGGCATTTCAAACCATCCTAGTATGTTTTCTTTCACGATCATAAGCGTCGGGATCCTCACGAATGTCTTCCACCCTCCGATAGGCAGCAAGTATGGCCGACTGCTGGAAAGCCTGGTGAAAGAGATCAATGAGGTTGTTTCGCCTCCTCTTAGAGATTAGGCTCATCAGATACACCGAATGCACCTTATCCTCGGCGATATCTAATGCCCTGAGCGGTACGCCGGTGCAAAAGAGAGGGAGTGCCCCCCAGATCGCCAGCATAATAAGTCTCAAAAGAGAAGAGCGACAATGGAGTAACTGACCGTTGTACTCGTCGAAGCGGCTCATGACCTCAGCACACTGAGCGTTGGTGAACTCCTGGTTCTGACTGCGGCCCAGTGCGTGAATATTTCCGTAAGAAATAATTTCGTCAAGATCATACAAATGGGCATCCATAATACCTGAAATAAAGATCATGGAGATTCATTACAAACTTCTTCTTCTCGGATTGTGAGAGAGACAACTCAGGGCAAGGAAACCCCAAGAAGTCCCCATGGGAAGAACTTAGTTCCTCATAAGAATTAAATTCCTTTTTGAAAAAGGGAATTAAATTCCCAGAATTTTTTTTTTGTTCCAGAGGCAGAGCTCCTTTATGATGGAATTAAATTCCATGGAAAAGACAACCGACACTATCATCTCTCTAAAGAGTAGAGAAACCTTAAGAGATCTACTGTTTGAAGATTAAATGGTTTTCTGTTTGAAGAAAAAAGGGTTCTTGTTAAAATAAGGGGGGAAATCCTTGGTATGGATTTAAAATCCAGAGAGTTGTATGTGTATGAAAGTGCTTCGATTGTTCAAAGATCACTACCTGAAGAGATGGGTTTTCCCTGAACAGAGTTAAACTCTGAAGATTTTGGAGCAGAGAACTAAGCTTTGGAAAAGGAGAATTAAATTCTCAAAGGAAGAAAGTTATCAAAGGAGGAAGATGAAAAGTGGAGGTGCTTCTGAAAAGACCCCTGCATTTATAGGATGTGATGGAAAACGTTTCATCTACCTTACTCACTAGACAGATCCAACGGTCACAAAAGTGACAGCGTTGCACTCACGTGCAGACACGTGAGAGCAGTGTTGTAGGGGCATTTGTTCCCTGATTAAATATCAGGAAAAACTTCAAAAGAGGCATCACGTGCTCACACGTGACCAATGGTCACGTGTTGACACGTGATGGTTAAAGCAGCAGCGCAAAATAGCGCAGAGAAGAGAAGCCATTCGGGGGTCACGTGCTTACACGTGACCGGGGGTCACGTGCTCACACGTGACCAAAGGTCACGTGTCAACACGTGACTGGCTTTAAAAGCCTCACGGTTTAATAGAATTGAATTCTAAAAGATCATTTAAATCTTTCCAAAATGAAGAAGAATTAAGGAGAACCGTTGGATTAAGAATCCAAGGGTGATTAAATATCACCAATTTATGGAAAAATCTTGGACAAGGAAAGATTTCTCCTAAATCTCACCGAAATAAAAAAAATAGAATATTTTTGGATTAAAACATCCAACGGTGGATAAAATTCACCTAATAAGCTAAAAGCTCAGATTAATGATGAAAACAAATCAAATCTTTCAAGGAGAGATTTACTAAAACAAATTGATTCTTTTCCTCCTCTAATAAATAGGAGTCGAGATAGAGAACTGGATATACAGAATTTTGGAGAGAAAACTTTGGAGAGAATTTTGGCATCTTGAAAATTCAGAAAAGAAAACCCTAGGTGAGAAAAAGAAAGGGGATCAAAACTTCAGAAAAAAAAGAGAATTTAATTCTCAAAAATCTAAGAGTTTAACTCTTTTGAAAAGAATTTAGTTTCTTCCTCTGGTTAAGGATCTGCAAAGAGCACATCTCCCCATAAGTTGAGAATTTAATTCTCATCGGGTTGAGATCCTGCCATGATCCAAAACTTAGAGGGGGAAACGAGTTTAGAGAATTTAGTTCACCTAAAGCTATAGGAATTTAATTCCTTCCAAAATAAAGTTAGGGTTTAACCCTATGTGAGAATTCAATTCTCCAAAATTATAGGAATTTAATTCCTTCAAGATGGACAGAACTAGGGTTTAACCCTAACTGAGAATTTAATTCTCTCAAGCTCACAGGAATTTAATTCCTCTAAAAGTGAAATTAGGGTTTCACCCTATGACAGAACTTAATTCTTTACATATATGGGAATTTAATTCCTCTAAAAAGAAAATTAGGGTTTAACCCTACATAAGAATTTAATTCTTTCATAAGAGGGACATTAATCCCTCTCGAATCACAATTAGGGTTTAACCCTATGAAGAATTTAATTCTTAAAAAGATAAAGAGATCTTCAAACATGCAAAGAACCAGGGTCACGTGTCCCCACGTGACCCCTATAAAGATCCACAGAAATAAGGAGGAAAGAGCTCGGAGGCAATGCCTCACGTGCTCCATGTGACCCCCGAAACACAGAAAGAAAAAGTAAAAGAAATAAAGGCCTTGGGCGCTCTCACGTGTTCCCACGTGACCCCTCGGCTGACGCTCTAACAATCAGTGCATGAATCCTCCTCACGTGTCCCCACGTGACCCTTTTATTTTTTTTAGTGTTTAAATACTAATTCAAGAGCTTTATTCTCAGTGTTTAACACTGATCATCTTTTAGTGTTTAACACTAATTTGAGAATTTTGCTTCCAGTGTTTAACACTGATTATCTTCTAGCGTTTAACACTAATTCGAGAATCCTATTTCCAGTGTTTAACACTGTTATCCTCTAGTGTTTAACACTAATCTGAGAGTTTTATTCCCAGTGTTTAACACTGATCATCTTTTAGTGTTTAATACTAATTTGAAAATCTTACTTCCAGTGTTTAACACTGATTATCTTCTAGTGTTTAACACTAATTCGAGAATCCTATTTCCAGTGTTTAACACTGTTATTCTCTAGTGTTTAATACTAATCTGATAGCTTTATTTCCAGTGTTTAACACTACTGTTTCCTATTGTCTAACACTACTTTTAGCCAACTTGGCTAATTTTCCAGAGGCAAAGCCTCCCCTTTGATTGAATCTCAAAATTGAGGAAATCAAAGATGAAAATGTTTAGCATTGCTAAATAATGGGGGCTTGAACCCAGACAAATGCCTAATGGTCCAACAGAGGGCCAACATTCCAAACTTAATTGGACTTAGCCCAAGTTGGTCATAAGTCCTCAATCCAGACTTAACTGAGCCAATGTGCTCGTAATATAATTAATTGGTCTTGGTTCCAAATTGGGCTACAGAGCATTTAATCCACCTTGGTTCAAGGGTACATTTCTTCACTCCTTTGATATTCGTCGTTGTAATTCCTCAACGTCTTCAAAGAGGTGACGGGTGCCAACAACCATACATTTCACGGACTGTAGGGTCCTTAAACTCATGGACTATGATGTCCTTATCCTTGACCGAGATGTCTTAAAACTAACAATCGGACTGTGGGGTCCTTAAACTCATGGACTATGATGTCCTTAATCTCGACCGAGATGTCTTAAAACTAGAAATCAGACTGTGGGGTCCTTAAACTCATGGACTATGATGTCCCTAACCTCGACCGTGATGTCTTAAAACTAACATCGGACTGTGAGGTCCTTAAACTCACGGACTATGATATCCTTAACCTCGACCGCAATGTCTTAAAACTAACAATGGACCGTAATGTCCTTAAACTAATTATCGACCGCAATGTCATTAAACTAAACAATAGAGCCCCCCTCCTTAATTGCTTTCTGTCGGATCTAAATGATCCCGTTAAGTTGATCTTAGTCTAAAATTAGACTAACATGTCCTTAACAAACGTTTAAGTTGATCTTAGTCTCAAATGAGTCTAACGTATCCTTAAACACAACCCCCCAAACCCAAATCTAAGAAAGATACGGATTTGGACTAGACCACGTCCTACGGGCGACAACACAACTTAGTCTCCGTATATAATCCACGGGCAACCAAACACAAAAACAAACACCCACGACGCGAAGTGACCATATGGAAAAGGAGAAAGTTGTTACCGCGATGCGGTAGCGTAATTAACTGCAGGGGCTTGCGCCTGCAGGGAAGAGCGTCCCCACAATCAAAAACCCCTTAAACGAGGGGGAATCTGACGAATTCTGCTACATCGGCCGCATCCGTTTAAACCTTCGATACACGGTGCCATAAATCAACTTGGCATCTTCGAAGAGGTGGATGGATAGCACCTATTAGCATCTGCCCCGAATCTCAGGCAAGACGTCTGTCGCGCTGTCTTTCGGAGGGGAACACTTCCCTTTGTCTCTTTTCCCCGAACCATTGTTTGAGGGTCTGACAGGCAACGTACGGTTACACAGCTGAATGTTCTCACAGTTCCTCATCTCTTCTTCTTTTTCAGAGGCGGATTCCTTGAAGAGAGGGCTGAGGGCTATTTCTTCGTCAGAATCGCTCCCGAAGGTAAGAACTTGAGATTTTACTCTTGTCGCACTTGTATCAACCATATGACAGTTGCCAGCCGTTCATTCACGCTTGTCTGTCACGCTTCTCTGCTCCCGATAGGCTTTGCGCTTCATTTGCTTGAATCGTTGTCGATGGGCAACGTATCCCTGCCACCACTTCTTGAAGGCATTGCACTCTTCGGTAGGGTGTGTGACCTTCCAATGGTATAAGCAGTAGTTCGGATGTGCATCCGGTTCGTCGGGGTACGTACTCCCGGAAGTATTTTCTTTGAAAGGTGGCAGCTTCATTCCCACTGACAGAGCTTTGGAGAACTGCTTCCTTATCTTGATTATGCTCTTGCTGGTGGCAAGGACACTTTGATCCGGTTGAGATACTTTATGGCTTCTTATCAATGGAGCTTTTTTGGCCTGACACCGACACTTGGCCTTTTCGTAAATGGCCGCTTCACGTTCTCGATCAGCTTTTCTTTTTTGAAGAGCTTCGTTCAGTAGCTTGTCGATGAGGTCATCTGACGGTTCCATGGATTTTGGTTCTGAATCTACCCCCAGTTTCTCTACGTCAGGAGCCTCTTTGCCATTTATCGATGAGTGAGAGATCATGTGGCAACTCACTACATAATTCTTGGGGTCTTCCGAAGAATCGTCTCCTTCATCAATGTCACTGTTTCCGTCCTCAAGAACATGCTCGAAGAACTCTTGCAGTGTGACTGGGGTCCGTGCCTCTTGGTATTATTCCTCCAATGCATCGATGTATTTCTGCAGACCCATACGATTGTCGTCGAGCTGGACGGGCTTCTTGGCCTTCTACTTTTTCTTTGAGGACTTCGGAGGCTTGGCCTGGTGGTTTTGTCCATCGTTACCAACTTTTAGCGTTGGGCGCGGTTTCAGCATTCCGTTAATAATTTCAGGCTCCAGCGGGCTTTTCCACCTAATCGCCGGACATGCTTGAAGATCCTTCAGTATTCTTTTAGTTTTATCTGAAAGGACCACTTCCCACGGAGCTTCTTCCATAAATGATCATGATTCCCCGGCGTATCCACCATTTTAGGAGCATGTTGCTGCGGCGGGTTTATCTTCCAGTTTTCGGACAGCGCGAACTTGCCCTGTTGGTACTGGTCTTCGACCCAGTTTTTAAAGACGTAGCAATCTTCGATTGGTGGCCTATTATTCGGTGGTAGGGCAGTAATTGGGATTGTTGATGTCGCCCGATTGCAGTGGACGTCTCAGATCCGGCAGAGTGATGAGCCAGTTGTGCACCGCCAATTCGAATAACCTCCTCGTTTTATCCTGGGGGAATGAGTAAAGACGTCTCAACTTTTTTTCGAGAGATCTTGGTTTGTTGCTTTGGCGAATGACCGGTTTCGGGTCACTCGGTTGTTGTTGAGCGTTGGCGACGAAGCTCGCTTTCCCTTTGCCCTTTTCATTTTGAAGATCTGTCTTTAAAGAGGACGGCCTATGGCCCATCTGCTCCATTTGGGCCAGTTTTTCAATCAAAGCCTGGAAGGTGGTCGGCTTGAAGAACATCATAAACTGGGATATAGTTGCCTAAGGATCAAGGATCCCCACGAACATGCCCACAGCAGGAGCTTCTTCTATGCGCTGTTCACACTTTGACCATAGGTTATGCCACCGAATTGCGTATTGAACCCAGGTCTCTCCCGGTTTCACTCTGGCATTGATTAATGCCGTGATTGGGGTGCGCTCGCTTGCGCTTGTGAACCGCTGTGTGAATAGTAGTTCCATCTCCGTAAATGTCTTGACAGGGTCATTTAGGAGCTCGGAGTACCATTCAAATGCCGTCTCCGACAAGCTGCCAACAAACTGGCGAAGCAACAGTTTGTCATCGCCCCCAGTATTACCGCACAAAGCTCTGAATTAAGCAACGTGCTGATGCGGATTGCCCGTCCCCTTATACACATGGAATTTGGGTATCGTATTGTTAGTTATATGTATTCCCTAGAGGCCATTACTATACATAGGATGTATATTGTAGTGGATGCTGGGACATATATAGGGAGGACTTTCTTGCTCGACATGATAGTATGGCATCTGGTTACCCTTTACCTTAACGTGTATGCTGATTGTCTCTCTGTTACATGTTGGTAAAGCCCTTAGGATCTGTACTTGACTACCTGGACTATGATGCGGATCATACTAGTGGAGACATGGTAGTTCATAAGTACATCCTTCAAAGTCCCTAGTCGTGGGTGTATCGAGACGGGGCATCGATATACCAGAGTAGACTAGCGTATACCTTCTCGACCCATACAGATGGGCGATGGATGATCCCATATCCATTGGTGTTTGACATCGGAGATGATATACGGGTGCTCAGTAGTGACTGGGTACACTGGACGGACTCGCCGAGAACTCCCAGATGGTATTATACCTCACGTCAGATGGCAGTTCTCTGGTGGCACTGGTACAGAGTAGTCTGTTGACCCGAGATCGTCATAGAGTCTTGTGTGGTTCCCACTGTGCTTTGATTTCCATCTTACCACGTCCAAGAGGGCGTGCAAAACGGTGGTTTTTGGGTACAGTCCCGACTCACATGGAGGCAATGAGCGATAGGAGGGGATTCGTCTCTCCCGGTATAGGGGGTTGATGTTGCGCTGTGTTCGATTGGCTATAACAGGAAATCCCTGGCCAGGGTTGCAGAGATTTACTGGTAAGTGTTACCAGTAGTTTCTCGAATTGTTATAGACCTCATATCGACACGACTTATCGAGCTATTGGGGTCTGACGTATACCACCCCTAGGCGAGATATGCGACAGATCAGACGATCAGACCGGACTGTACGGTAGTGTTACTGGTCGGATTCACTGGAGTGTGAGCGGGCTTGCTCGTCGATCTTCAGATCGCTCAATACCCGGGTGGCCGTTACGTTTAGCAGACCGCTTGCGGCTTGTGGATGCTTGATATGATCATCATCTGCTGCCGGCGTATTGACGAGTCTTTAGAGTCCTACACAGAGATTTCCTGGCTCAAGCGAAACGAAATAGGAGCGCATATAAGATATGTGCGGGACCGAGAATAATACGAGTATGTGATACTGTATTCGATTCTCGCGATGTGACATTGATCGGTTATATGCGATATAGCCGGGTTATCGGATCAAGTGTTGATTCGATAAGATGTTACTAATGGTACCAGTCGGTTATGTGCGTCATGACCGGATCGTTAAATCAAGCGTTGATTTAATGATTTAATGCATAATTATATATTTGATATATTACTTTGCATTAACCAGTATTGGTTCACTTTAAATGGATTTTCTCACTCGGTTTGTGCACATTGTATATGTGATATACTTTTGTACACATGATTGTATCATGTTTGATGATGCATGTTTACTTGGTTAAGTATAAAGAATTAAACCATGGTTAAACATATAATTAGGGTTTTATTTTCCATTACTTATTTATTCATTTATTTATTTGTTTATATATTTTGGAAAATAAATGGAAAAGAGAAAAGAATGGTGGCTTAATTTGTTGTTTAGTTGAAGCTTCATGAAGCTTTGACCTTGACCACCATTCTTATCTCATCCTTAACCCTAACCAATGATTTAACCATGGTCAATTATCTACACATAACCATAGTTAGGATTATGATAAGTTTGGATATTCTTTTCATTTTTAAATAACTTATCATAATTCTTTCTTCTTCTTCTTCATCTTCTTCAAAGAAGAAAAGCTTTCTTCATCAATGGTGGATTGATGAAACAAGTGAGAAATCCAATTCTAAAGTCTACCCACTTCCTATTTCTTCATCCTCTACCTCTTGCCAAGTAGTAGAGTGTGTTTCCTTCACAAGTTTTTATGACTTGGTGAAGTTTGGAGCTTGATCTAGTGATGCTTCGACGTAGATCATCTTCGGCACGTCGTCGACGACCTAGCCCGTCCATTCTCCGATGAAGCCGACGCTAGAGCCCGGATTTGATTTGGACAGCGGAGACGACCTTATCTCGGAGCCGTGGAGGTGGAGGACTGGATCTACAAAGGTTGTATATCCGTATCCCTTAGTTAAGTGTTAACTAGTTAGTCTTTTCGCCTAGATTTCTAGCAAACGATCCGTAGTTTAGGGTTTCTCGGCACCGTAATTTTTGAAAATGGCATGGTTGATGCCTTGTGAGACCTCACTAGAGTGCCTAGGAACCCTACAGTGGTATCAGAGCCTAGCTAGAACCTTAGGAGAAGTCTAGACGGAATTTGAAGTCCGAACGAACCCGAAACACCAAACCAAACTTGCTCTCTGTCCATTTTTTAAAATCTGGTCTTTTTCCAAATTAAAAATATGCAGAAAAATCAGCAGGCAATTTTAAGAGATACTGTGAAGTTCGACTGTCTAACTCCATCAAACTGCCGTGGTTCCGCGGCACGAGCATGGCTCGTGCGACGGTTCCGCGGCCTTACGTCATCATTGGTCAGTGAATATTACACAGTAACTCCTAATAGTTAGTGCTGGACTTTCTGGGTATTTTTAATATTTTTTCAAGAGTTGAATTTTCTGCAGTTGTTTTGGGGATTCGGTGTTTCGATCAGAGTATCAAATTTTGTCTGTGTGGCTTTCCGGATAAATTTTAGAATATGTTAAAAAGTTCGACCGGATATAAATACCCAATTTTTCCCCTGTCGGGAAATTTCCAAGTGTTGGATTTTTCCGTAGTTTAACGACGTTCTAAGTAGTGCAAGTAACGCGATGGTCCCTCTAGAAGACAACAAACCTTAACTCGATTATGTGACCGTCTTGAACTGCCCTTTGAACCTTCGGGTTTGGGGGAGTACGGCGTGCCACATGTGAGGCGTTGGCTTGACCCTTCTACGGCTGGACCGTTGGTACTGAGGCACGAACTGAATGTTGTTAGACTTATTTCATGTGTTGAGCTGTATCGGGAAAACTTGGGTGTTCGAATGTTCAATCGGAAAGTTTAACATTTTCTATTTATCTGGAATGGGATACAATAATTGGAATTCACAAGTAGTTATGAGATAACTAAATGAATGTTATAAACATAGCAGTTTAGTCTCACTTGATCGGTTGCCACGGAATTTTGATGTGATCAAAAGTCCGTCGCAATCACGTAGCGTACGCGGATACTCGCCGGGTAAACTTAATAGACAGCCTCACTCCATAGCCCCGACCAAGTGATTGTAGGAGAACCCCGTCGCCGAAAGCATCCGTTCGGGTGCTCGCGGCAACGGTGTTCCGCCTTGGTGCACTTCGTCGACGGTATCGGGGGTGCGGCCGCCTACTAAAGTTTGCGACGAGCATTCGATCAGGATGTCGGGAATCTTGTTGAATTGCCCGACTTGATATTGAAAAGTGTTTTCAATGAAGAGACTAAAATGCGGGGTTTATAATTGTTAGGCATACGATGTCTAAGTAATTCATTTGGTCAGGCATGCGATGTCTGAGGTGGTTGCGGATTCCAACTGTTGTAGTTTTACACCTTCTTTTCTGTGACCGTAAGTGTAATATGTGATATCGCTGGTTTCGTTGCTATATGTCAACGACAATTGGGATGCGCATATTTACTTACGTTGATGACATGTGATGTTATGTGTTGCTGGATATGTTATATTGGATCGTCGTGTACGAATAGCCGGGGGTTTTTATGTGAGATGAGTGTTTTTCATTTTCATTCATGTAAAAACTTGTATGTAATATTCTTTTATTGGGGCGCTTCCAGGTTGCGGAAGTTGTCACCCGTTGTATATTATTTACTTTTCCGCACTAGGATAGACCTAAGGAGGAGGGCATAAGTAACCGGGTTCTGGAGTCCAGTGGGAGACCAACTCGAGGAGTCGGGTCCGGGTCTCCTAACTCCAGAATTGGTAGGGTTGATTGCCGCTCTCGTAGGGGTCTAGGGGTGTGGGTTTGGCTATTCATCACGACCGTGGAATCCGTGTTTTATACTGGCCCGTATTGAAAACACGGACGTCCTAGTATATCCAATATTTCATATGATTCTTCTGCTGCGATATCTGTGATGTGATCATGAGATGTTCTGTGATAGATACAGTATATAGTATATATGATATATTATATAGACGTTACTTATGTTTTACACCCGCGCTAGCCCTGCCCCGCTCTGCCGTTAGTTACCTAACCTAACGGTGCACGAGGGGACATCGAGGCGAATGCGGATGGCATAAGTGTACGTCGTATTTATCTGTGATGATTAGGTACTTAAATGATGGGACTTCATTAATGTGATTAATGAAATAAAAGAAACCTAAGATGTTGTAGAATCGAATTTCAAAATAAAACAGGTAGCTACAGTTCTTGCTTTGCACAGCGGTATATGTGATATATCCTGCACCTTATTCGATGAGGAAAGGACCGAGATCCCTTCACCGGGAGTGACTACTTTAGCAATAACTGGCAGATGCTACACACTCGGTTTGTCTTTTGATTGCTTTTAAGTGTTTTTGCTTTGCACAGTGATATATATGATATATCCAGCACCTCACTCGACGAGGAAAGGACCGACGATCCCTTCACCGGGAGTGACTCCTTTAGCAAAACTAGAAAGCCTCAAAAACACTCCATTTCAAAATTCATTTGATTCTACAACGATATCAAGTTCTATACGCAATAGGTTTTCAGAAAAACCTGTCGTAGCCCTCCGTCATTTCAGATAAGTACTAATTAGTATTCGTGCTACGTTTGTTGACTATGTTAAGGCGTAGTGTGCGGTAGCTAATTAGTGCTTATCTGCATAAGCATATGATGTGATTGGATTAGGGTAGTCGTGCGACTTTGTTGACTATGTTAAGGGTCGTGCGGATGGGTTTAATTCAATCGGGAAATGACGGGTTGAACTTGACTAGCACTTATGATTTGTTGACTATGTTAAGGTCATATAGCTGCTAGGGGCAAAATATTATCGGGAATTTCAAGTGTTGAAATTTGCAATGAGATTGCATACCTTCTATGAGATAGTTGGATCCCGATACCCGCTGCGAGTAAGAGTTACTCCTGGGAGAGTTTTACATATTGCAATTAGCCGATCAAGTAAGTGTCTAGAAAGGTGTTAACGAGGTTATGCCTCTGGGAAAACGAGGTTTACATTAATTAGGTTCGTGCGAAAGCACGGGGGACCTCCCTCAAAGTACCGACACTGGCCTGGCTGAAAGATTGGCGAACTTGTAGTGTGTAATTAATCCCGGCTAGTCTTTCCTTTTAGGGTTTGAAGGAAGATTTGATAAAAAGCAGTGGGAGCCATCCTGATTAGATAAAATAAAAACCAATCTATTCTTGACAGAGCGCACGCTGAGTGTTTTCTTCTCTCTCTCTCCAGGTAGCGACCATATCACACCTTAATCAAGATAATAATACGGAATACTGACCGAACCCGCTTGTTATATTGAGCTGGGGAACGTTGGTCCCGCTCCAACTTATAATTGTTATAAGACAGAGCAGGAAATTGGGGAATACCAGATTTCCCGTGCCGCCCAAACGAAGAGAGTGCATGCTGATGCATCATCTTCGGGTGTGTTCATTACAGAGAACTGTTTCTCAGTGTCCTTTACGTCCTGGGTATGTGATACCAGATCAGGATCCCAGATATGTAATATGTTACATAGGGCTACAGAAAGGTATAAAAACTGAGAACGGGTGATAAGTTTCATGAGGCAGAAAACGGGGCAAGAGTTGCAGCCAAGTCTGTCGGTCACTGTCACCCTGTATTACAATACATTGATTCTGAACGAATGTTATTAGATACCGAACCTGATATACAAAATCATATCAGTCTCTTTATTAGTAAAGAAATGATATAATTTTGTGTTGTTGGATAATGTTTTGTACATTTCCTATATCAAAAGTTGATCGGTTCAGGCACGTTATCTAAAAGCATTGATGTTCTAAATCAAACTACAGTTCTTAGTATACAGAACACACACAACAGGAAGAGTTCAGAAATGAACGGATTCTTCTTGAGGTATTGTAGACTAGGTCAGATCAATGTGACCCGACTAGCTAGAGTTACATAAAGATGCATATTTAAATTAGTTTGAACTTACATCTTGTGAAACTCGCCAGTCATGTCACAAAGATAAGATGACCATAGCTCCGTTTACTGGAAACAGAGAAAGAGTTATTGAACTCTTGGGATGATACATGTTGATGTATGTAGGTCCCCTGTCTACACATGCCAAGACCGGTTCTTTGTACTTCATTACATTCTCTGATAATCTCTTTAGATTCAGACATATGTTCCTGTTGAAACACAAGTCCGAACCTTTTGAGATATTCACAGAATATAAGTTAGAAGTAGAGAACCAATACGGGTATAATTATTATGTCCTATGATGAGATCAAGGAGGAGAATACTTGAGCACGGAAATCCTGGACTATTCTAAAGGAGAATGAGATTCTCTCTCAGCATTACTCCTCCGTATACACCATAGCACGATGGTATATCGGGGTGGAGCAATAACACCCTATATGATAAGGTGTGCTCTATGATGAGTACTACTGAGTTACCTATTTCCTTTTTGGGAGCTATGCACTTGAGAAGCTGCATACCTATTGAATAGGGTTCAAATCAAATCAGTTGCCTACCGCTTCATATGTGATATGGAAAGGGAAGAACCCATATCTTAAGTTAGTTAAGATTTGAGGTTGTCCGGCCTATGTCTAAAAGCAAAATCCGGACAAACTCGAGGCAAGGTCTGTTATGTAGAACTGGAAAGGTTCCAGCTATACAAACTACAGCTGATAATTTGATAGAACCAAAGGATTCAGTAGATTACAACGAACCTCAGCCTCTCCGCCGATCTAGTAGGGTTCCTCACCCACCTGAGAGATACTTCTGTTTCTCTATGACAGTGGGAGCGAGGATTGCATCATGAGATGATGACCCAACTAGTTTCGAGCTGGCCATCAGGAGTAAGACTCTGTAAGAATGGCTGGATGCTTAGTGATCTAAGATGGAATCCATATACACCAACAAAGTATGGACTTTGGTTGCTATATCTGAAGGGTTAAATCCCCATCAGGAGCAAGTATATCTTGAGAAGATTACTTGGTGTACATGGAAAAGTTGAGACTTTCAAAGCTAGACTTGTTAAAGGTTTGCAACATTGACCAGGTACGGATCATGATGAAACCTTTTCTAAGGATCTATGCTTAAGTCCATCCAGATCCTACTTGCCACGGCTACATACCATGACTACGATATCTGGTGGTTGGGTGTCTTGACTGCTTTTCTAAATGATGATTTAGAAGAGAGTGTCTATAAGTACACAGCCAGAGGGCTTCGTAGACAGTGGGAGCAGCGGAAACGTGTGCAAGATGCTTTATAGGATTAAAGCAGGCATCGCAGAGTTGGAACATCTGTTTTGATGGATTAGTCAAAGAGTTTGACATCATCAAAATGGTAGATAAACCTTGTATATACAAGAAGGTAGTAGGGAGTATGGTGGCGATCCTCGTAGAGTACGTGGATGACATACTCTTGATAAGAAAAGAGTTTCTTATGCTACGCTCGATCAATCTTCGTTTATCACAATGATTCTCCATATAGGATCAAAGTGATACCTCCTAAATCCTGGTTTTTAGATCTATAAGATAAATCTAATTGGATGTTAGGACTCTCACTAGTTGTAGTGAGACGGTATCAACCGATCCTGGGGAGAATCACTGGAAGGGTTCCAGGGTGATAAAGACGACTGAAAGTCAGTCACAGGCATTGTCTTTACCCTCAATGGAGGGACGGTATGTTGGAAGAGTTCCAAGCTAAATACCGTGACATACTAGACGATAAAGGCACGATACATCGCTACTTAAGATGCTACCAAACAGGCTGTTTGGGTGTATATTGGTTCATAAGATGAACTATGTTCCTCCCATTGTGTGACAATGGAGTTGTGGCTTATGCCGAGGAACGCCGGTCCCATCAATGATCCAGACTTATTCTAAGGCAGTATCGCCTGATCATGGAGATAGTTGATTTCCAGGGTGATCGAGGTTAGGAGAGTAGACTTAGAGGACAACACAGCGGATCCACTCACAAAGGCCTGTTCCCAGAGAGAGACTTTTATGGGATGGTTCAGTATGAGATACTGCAACCACTGCTATCAGATGGCCCTAGTGCAAGTGGGAGATTGTTAGTTATATGTATGCCCTAGAGGCCATTACTATACATAGGATGTATATTGTAGTGGATGCTGGGACATATATAGGGAGGACTTTCTTGCTCGACATGATAGTATGCTATCTGGTTACCCTTTACCTTAACGTGTATGCTGATTGTCTCTCTGTTACATGTTGGTAAAGCCCTTAGGATCTGTACTTGACTACCTGGACTATGATGCGGATCATACTAGTGGGGACATGGTAGTCCATAAGTACATCCTTCAAAGTCCCTAGTCGTGGGTGTATCGAGACGGGGCATCGATATACCAGAGTAGACTAGCGTATACCTTCTCGACCCATACAGATGGGCGATGGATGATCCCATATCCATTGGTGTTTGACATCGGAGATGATATACGGGTGCTCAGTAGTGACTGGGTACACTGGACGGACTCGCCGAGAACTCCCAGATGGTATTATACCTCACGTCAGATGGCAGTTCTCTGGTGACACTGGTACAGAGTAGTCTGTTGACCCGAGATCGTCATAGAGTCTTGTGTGGTTCCCACTGTGCTTTGATTTCCATCTTACCACGTCCAAGAGGGCGTGCAAAACGGTGGTTTTTGGGTACAGTCCCGACTCACATGGAGGCAATGAGCGATAGGAGGGGATTCGTCTCTCCCGGTATAGGGGGTTGATGTTGCGCTGTGTTCGATTGGCTATAACAGGAAATCCCTGGCCAGGGTTGCAGAGATTTACTGGTAAGTGTTACCAGTAGTTTCTCGAATTGTTATAGACCTCATATCGACACGACTTATCGAGCTATTGGGGTCTGACGTATACCATCCCTAGGCGAGATATGCGACAGATCAGACGATCAGACCGGACTGTACGGTAGTGTTACTGGTCGGATTCACTGGAGTGTGAGCGGGCTTGCTCGTCGATCTTCAGATCGCTCAATACCCGGATGGCCGTTACGTTTAGCAGACCGCTTGCGGCTTGTGGATGCTTGATATGATCATCATCTGCTGCCGGCGTATTGACGAGTCTTTAGAGTCCTACACAGAGGTTTTCTGGCTCAAGCGAAACGAAATAGGAGCGCATATGAGATATGTGCGGGACCGAGAATAATACGAGTATGTGATACTGTATTCGATTCTCGCGATGTGACATTGATCGGTTATATGCGATATAGCCGGGTTATCGAATCAAGTGTTGATTCGATAAGATGTTACTAATGGTACCAGTCGGTTATGTGCGTCATGACCGGATCGTTAAATCAAGCGTTGATTTAATGATTTAATGCATAATTATATATTTGATATATTACTTTGCATTAACTAGTATTGGTTCACTTTAAATGGATTTTCTCACTCGGTTTGTGCACATTGTATATGTGATATACTTTTGTACACATGATTGTATCATGTTTGATGATGCATGTTTACTTGGTTAAGTATAAAGAATTAAACCATGGTTAAACATATAATTAGGGTTTTATTTTCCATTACTTATTTATTCATTTATTTATTTGTTTATATATTTTGGAAAATAAATGGAAAAGAGAAAAGAATGGTGGCTTAATTTGTTGTTTAGTTGAAGCTTCATGAAGCTTTGACCTTGACCACCATTCTTATCTCATCCTTAACCCTAACCAATGATTTAACCATGGTCAATTCTCTACACATAACCATAGTTAGGATTATGATAAGTTTGGATATTCTTTTCATTTTTAAATAACTTATCATAATTCTTTCTTCTTCTTCTTCATCTTCTTCAAAGAAGAAAAGCTTTCTTCATCAATGGTGGATTGATGAAACAAGTGAGAAATCCAATTCTAAAGTCTACCCACTTCCTATTTCTTCATCCTCTACCTCTTGCCAAGTAGTAGAGTGTGTTTCCTTCACAAGTTTTCATGACTTGGTGAAGTTTGGAGCTTGATCTAGTGATGCTTCGACGTAGATCATCTTCGGCACGTCGTCGACGACCTAGCCCGTCCATTCTCCGATGAAGCCGACGCTAGAGCCCGGATTTGATTTGGACAGCGGAGACGACCTCATCTCGGAGCCGTGGAGGTGGAGGACCGGATCTACAAAGGTTGTATATCCGTATCCCTTAGTTAAGTGTTAACTAGTTAGTCTTTTCGCCTAGATTTCTAGCAAACGATCCGTAGTTTTGGGTTTCTCGGCACTGTAATTTTTGAAAATGGCATGGTTGATGCCTTGTGAGACCTCACTAGAGTGCCTAGGAACCCTACACGTATATCCTGACGGGTACTTAATTTGGTCATACCAACCTGGATAAGGTCGCCCAGTTCTGACGACTTGTTCTGCCGCTTCGTTCGCTTGATGAGCTTGTATTTGTTGAGCTATGTAGTCATCAAGGGTATCTTTGTAGATCGGCTCCTCCCTGGCTGTTGATAAAGCCGGAGTAGGGTTTGATGTCTCCCCTTTGTCATCTTCAATGATTATTGGAGGGTCTTCGGCCGGAGGATCTGGCTGGATCATCATCCCCACCATGTCTTAGAACAGAAGCACCATTTGTTTTATATTAGACGCCTGTTCCGTGGCCTCTTTGTCTTTCTTTTCAAGAACCCTCCGTAGGAATTCGGTGTCGGTCTCCTGCTCTTGGCATTGTTCCGACGATACTTCCGGGCTTTCTTTCTGCCCAGTAAGTGCGGCCATCCTTGTCAACAACTTCTGGAGCTTTTGTTGTTGCTCCTGAGCTTTCGTCACAGACCATGTGAGTGGTCGATGTCTCACGGAAGCATGACTATCCTCTTTTCCGGATGCCATGTAGACAGTATGCACAACCATGCCCCCAGACTTAGGACGTTTGGGTCCACTGCCTTTGAAATTTACCGTGGGCAGGGGGATCTTCTCTGGCCTTCTCCTCTTGTGGGAGGTCGGGGTTGAGGGGGCCGTTGCGGTAGGCACCCATGCAAATGATACCTTTCGTGGTATGGCAGTTGGATGGTCCTCCTCTTGCCGAGCCTTCGTCTTCTTCAGTCAGCGAGAGTAATCTTTGTCAATTACAGAGTCTTGGACTTTCAGCCAAACTCTTTGGATCTTGGAGGACAATCGCTGAAGATGCTGTTCCGGCTTCACCTGTGTTGTTTTTTCGACAGGTGGAAGAGACTTCTTCAGTATGGCGGTTAGAAAGTTCTTGTGCACCCTCCTGAGTAGCTCGAAGCTGTTCCCAGTCGGAACAGCAGCGTCAGTTTCCACCGTTAGAGCTAGTGGGGTAAGTCTAGAAGGAGAGTTGCCCCCAGCTTTCCTCACCCGGCGCCAGTGGCGACGTCAAGCATATCTTGTGGATGGGATCACCTTAGTTGTAGAAGCGACCTCGTCATGCCCCTTGCTTTGATGAGAGGCTGTTGTTGGTGCCAACCTGTCAAAGACTGACGTCCGTTGAGAAGGAACGTCTAACCTGTCGAAAACTGACTTTCGAATAGGGGAAGAACTTGTAACAACCTCACCCGTAGTAGGAGTTGGAACGACCAGTCTTGCGAAGACCGATCCCTTAGCAGGAGAAGCCCCTTTGACGACTTCTTCTATCGGAGCTGGAATGGCTATCCGCTTCGGGATAAACCCTTCAGGTATTGTAGGCCTCTTTACGGGCCCACTGGAGCCTTGGCCCAGTCTGTTAAAGACTGAGGCGTTGGAATTGGTCGACCCGTTGAGAGGGGACGTGGTAGTTGCAAGCCGATCGAAGACCGACTTCTTTGGAGCCTCATGTGATGTCACTGAAGCATTGAAGCTCATTGGTGGGAGCATGGTCCCGAAGAACAATCCAATGGTTGCCTGAGTCACCTACTCCACTGGCATCGCAAAGATGGAGGCCGCTTGGGGCACATAAGTCACTCCTCCAACAGGGACGGAGTGGTAGTTGCTGTTGCAATTGGTGCAGTTAGAAGCCATCGATGTCATCTTCTCTTCTGCGTGGAGCAAGACTCCAAATCTTAGTATCTCGAATCCAGGGGCAACTATATTAAACCGCAATTCGTTCGCGAACATGACACACGAAGTGTGGAGTGGAAAGAGGAAGAGGTCCCACCAGGCGTGCCAGAATCTGTTTACCGCCGAAAACAGAGACGAAATCGCGTAGGTCATCTTGCCTGAATTTGGGGGCAGATGCTATTTTGATTTATCCGTCCACCTCTCCAAAGATGCCAAGTTGATTTATGGCACCGTGTTTCGGAAGTTAGACGGATGCAGCCATTGTAGCAGACTTCATCAGATTCCCCCTCACTGTGAGGGGATTTTGATTGTGGGGACGCTCTTCCCTGCAGGCGCAAGCCCCTGCTGTTAATTATGTTACCGCGTAGCCATAACCACTTTCTCCTGCTCCAGATGTTCACTTCATGTCATGTGTGTTTGTTTTATTTTTGGCTACCCGTGGATTGTATACGGAGACTAATTTGTGTTGTCGCCCGTAGGGCGTGGATTAGTCCAAATCCGTATTTTCTTAGATTTGGGTTTGGTTTGATTTAAGGATCGTTAATCTCGTTTGAGATTAAGATCAACTTAAATATTTGTTGAGGATACGATATTCTAATTTTAGACTAAGATCTACTCAGTAGGTGTTTTGGATCATTCAGACCCAACAAAAGAGCATTTAGACTCTATTGCTTTAGTTTAAGGACGTTACGGTCCATAGATCACCAATTTTGGTATGAGAGTTTAGTTTAGAGACGTTGCGGTCCACAGCTAGTTTGAGGACATTACGGTCCATAGGGGTATGCTCTTGGCTTGGGAGTGCATCCAAGAGCTGTTGGTTGTCGGGACCCTCCACTTCTCTGACATCGTTGAAGAATTACAACGACATGTATCAGAGGTGTGGAGATATGTACCATTGAACTAAACTCTAGATTGAAGGAAGGGACCATGGTAGAACGAACATCATTTTAAATGCCATGTGTCAGGAGATCATTGGTAATCTTTGGAACTAAGATCGATTTGGGAAGACCTGAGTATAGGAGGACTCGGTTGATTGATGGTCAAAAGGTTTTAGCCTCGGGAGACTTGGCTAATTTGGGCTAAGGTTGGCCTATCACAGTGTTACACACTGATATTTGCTTGGCGCTCACGTGCTCCCACGTGAGGCTCTAAAGCAATGTTAAACACTGAAATTTGGAGCACTCACATGTGGCACGTGAGGCACCCGAGGGTTGGTGTGGTATCCTTAGGTTCAAATCCCGGTCTATACATATAAGTGTTAAACACTTAAATCTCGTGGCCATCACGTGTGGACACGTGAGGTGCCCTAGAGTTAGGCACTGATTCTTTGGGTTTATTTATTTTTCTTTTAAAAGTGATAAGCACTATTTCGAGTCACGTGGGATCACGTAAGGCGCCCCAGAATGGGAATTGTCTTTGGAATTTCCCCATTTTTCATATGAGTGTTGAACAACTGTTTGGGGGTCACGTGGGAGTACGTGTGTAACAACTCCATTTTTAATGTACAAAGAATTGATTTAAATTCAATCTATACTTGGAGTATTTATTGTGGCTGATATCTCTTTAAGTATTTATTTCACTCCATAATTACAAGAAGGAGCTTATAGCTCATTGGTAATACCTTGCACTGCTGAACCAAGCCACCAGAGTTCAAATCCCATGCCCCACATTATTTTTGTATTTATTTTGTTTTAATTTCTTTTGGAAGTCAACAGTCAAAAGTCCATAACTCACAAAATATGTACTGGACAGGAGAAAGTAAATATACCAAATTGTACCCCAGGAAAAACCCCGGCCACTGGAAGCCTGACTCGGCCTGACTCGGCGCCGTCGGCCGGCGAACCGGCTGACTCGGTCCGACGCCGCCGGCAGGACTTGGCCGGACGTCCGAGTCACCAACTGAGAAAAGTTGGGTCTTGAAGTGGTCAACCCTCCTGCACACTCTAAATGCTTGGATCGGTTATCATTTAGCCAATAAATCCCTTTTAATCCTAGATTTAATGAGTTTTAATGAATTTTTATATATTTTTATAATTTTTTTTATTAAAAACCCTAACCCTAGCCTAACCCTATATAAACCCCCCATACCCTCTACCCGCTCATCACTTTTTTTAAGTCCACTCTCCCAAAATTCCAAGAGAACCTGGTACGTGAGAAAACGAGTGAAAGGCGAAGCGCTGACGAAATCGACGGCGAAATCCCGGCAATCGTACTAGGACCTCTTCACGACTTTTCGACGCACCGGCAAACCCACTACCTTCCTCTCACTCTCTAGCGTTGTCCAAACCCGTAAGTCCCCCTTTTCTACCTTTCTTTTCCTTCATAATAATACGACTTTATAAACCCGACGGAAATCGGAACAACCCGATTTTCGATTTGGTTTTCTATCAAATCTCACTTATCACGAATTCCATAATGCTTAAACATATTCATGTTGACTACTAATCACTTAAAAATTAATTTGAATAAGTTTTCACACATGAAATGATAGCCTTTTTAATATATCGTATTCTTTCACTTAAATACCATCATGTTTAGTTTATCACATTTAACCTCTTAACATTGTTATACCTTAAAGTAGATCACGAAATAATGACATACCTCTACACACACTCATATGCAATCATAACACGCTACCTTGAAAACTTAGAATACGATAAAACAAGATTTTACATTAAAATACCATTTTCTTAATAAAACCTTTTCTAAAAGTTTTAGATTGCTACACTTTTAAAACAAATATCTTTTAATAGGAAAATACGATAAGTTGTGGACATCGATCATTTATCTAAACCTGAATTTGTGGTGTCTAGGCAAGTGTGTCTAAGGCGAGTGTTTACTTAATTAGGGTCACTACTTGTAGTGGAGAGCCTCCCACTCACTTGCCACTTACCTGGCCGCAATTGGCGGTGAAGAGGCGATTTAAGGTTTCTAATGACTTGTCGTTTAGACCATTTAGAAATAGGCTAGTTGGTTTAGAAAACCCTAGAATCCAAAATATGGAAATTTACACCCTTTTACAAATAAATACCTTATCTTTATAAAATCGTTTTCTAAATGATTAGTATTTTTTAAATCTTTGCAAAGCGCCACTACAACCCATCTTTGGGGAACTCGTTAGGGATAGTACGATATATCGTGCACCCTCGGGCTTAGTATTGCGAGATTCAAATCTCCGCAAGGAGCATTCGGTCTCGAAAGGTTTAAAATACGACATTTAAGAAAAATGAGATTTTTGGAAAATAAAATATTTATGAAAAATTATTCTTGTATAAACATATGTATATTTATCATTCAAACACCTATTTTATTATAAGATAAAGTTTCCACATTTTCCTAAAAAATTACAAGATTAAAAGTTATATTAAAATACCATGAATTTCAAATAAATCAATATTACAAATTAATACATTTATTTATGTAATTAGGATATTATCACTAGAAATAACACAAAATAAAATCACACTCATTATAACTATAAAGACGAATAATAAATACTTGAGGTGTATCTTAAAAACTATATATAAGTATTTTTACATAAAACCCCCTCAAGTTTTATAAATTACAATAAGGACCCTAACAAATATAGAACTTCGATTTACATTTCTTTTGGTCTGACTCGGGTTTGAGTCTGATTATTTCTGACTTGAATATGATTCAAGTCAATCTACATTCTTTAATATTCCAACTCAACATGAACACATGAATCCCAGAATCCAGTTAACAATCTATACAACTTGACTGAATCAAACCATGGATATACATCCATTATTCCGTTATTCCTTTTACCTGATTATGCAGTTACAATCTATTTACTGATATCTTGGTTTTGGTCAGTCATCCAACTTACACAATACAATACAACAATACTATCAAAACACTACGGGGTTTAAGGGGTAGATTGGTACGGAAGGTGTTAAAGGTGGCACGAGGTGGTCAGATTAAGACACCTAACCTATATTCCGTTGCTGTTGTACCGTGGCTTAACGGTTCCTTGTACATTCCGTTTGCCCTGGTCTCTAGCATATTGAGACCCCTTTCGTATACACTGGCATCCTTCTGTACCAAGCTACAAACAATAGCGTTAACACAATATTCTACAATATTTTACATTCTCTTTAGAAAATACTTCTTATTCTGTCTTTTCTAATTCTTCTTTATCTTTGGGACTTACCGAGCGATCTGTTCGCTGACGACATTCTATTTCTTTTTTCTTTGAATGTCGTCAGGTGCTTTGGACCCAGCAGAGATCGAGCCCACCGGTGAAGACTTGGATCAGTTTCATGAAGACCCCGAGCTCTAGACACTGTACCTTGTTCTATTCAGTATTTTCATTTCCTGTTATGCCATTGTTTAGGCATCGCTTTTCATTTCAATTGTATTTACTTTTCATGTATTATACAAAAGAATGTTATTAATAAAGTTGTCGTTATTTCTATATCTCTTGTCTCTTGTGATTTATTTTTATACTGCTTAGATACGCTTAGCGTATGTACTTCTAAGTATATACGTAGCGGACCTCGTCGCGTCCCCTTCGTCGTACACCGGGAAGCGGGGCGTGACAGGTTTTGTTGGTGGCCCATGCAGGTCAGAGCTGTATGAATCCCTATCATGCAGTTCTGGTCTGCGTGAACAACCTAAGCAATATAACAAAAGAACCAGCAACTAAAACATTCTTTACAATTCATGTTTCTTGAATCTTACAAATTTCTATTCCTTGAATCTTATCATTTCATATATTTGAATCTGTCCTAACCCAAATTTTTCTTCAAGGTTTTGGATTCCCCGAACAACACCAGCACCAACGTCAACAACACACCTCCAGCACTACCTCTCGCACCAGCTGTTCCCGCACCGCCCACCGAGCAAACAGTGCTACTTGAGGCGATTCGCAGCCTTCTTGAGGGACAGCAACAACTCCTGAACCGTCCTGAGACCGACGCACCAGGGGTAAAGCAATTCAGGGCTTTGCACCCCAAGCAGTTCTCTGGTAAAGGAAGCCCTCTTGAAGCTGAAGAATGGGCACAAAGCATCGAAGATGATCTGGCAGCTGCACAAGTGCCAGACATAGCTTGGGTCCGTGTGGCGAAGCTACAGCTCACGGATAATGCTCGCAACTGGTGGAAGGCAGAAGAAACCCGTCTGGTACAGCCGATTGAATAGAAGACTTTTCACGAGAAGTTCGACGGGAAATACTTCCCTGTGACTGCCAAGTTTGCCATGGAGCAGCAATTCATTCATCTACAACAGGGTTCAATGTGGGACAAATCAGTAGATGAATATGACGCTGAATTCACCATGTTAAGACGGTAAGATATATCACAATAGTTTAATTTTTAAATATCACATACTACACAGCTAATACAATCCTTAAACAGATTCGCGGCATACTTGATACCGACGGACGAGATCAGAGCCCGTCGCTTTCAACAAGGACTGGACACGGAGATTCAGGCTGCTCTAGCCACAGGAAAATTTTTGACTCATGAGGATGCTCTGGAAGCTGCCCGCAGTTATGAGGCAGTGATAAAAGAAATGGGCAGACCTCATTCTGTAAGAGTCAAACGCCCTGCCAACCAGATGGCAGGTGGAGCCTCGTCCAGGCCACCTTTCGTGTCAAGGCGACCTGGAGTACCAACCCATCGTCCCAGCCCAGCCTTTTGCACCTACTACAAGATAACTGGACATATGATGAAGGACTGCTGTCGAGCCAACCACGTTTTCTTAGTCTGCGGCTCAGCTACTCACGATATTGGGTCTTGTCCCCAAAGACAGAACCCAGTTGCTGCACCCAGGCCAGCCATTACTTATCCGCAGCGACTAGCTCTTCAAGCACCTGCTCCCAGACCTGCACTACCTTCATCGCGAGAATAGAATACGGTATCACATACACGCATTATTCTCGGTCCCGCACATATCTCATATGCGCTCCTATTTCGTTTCGCTTGAGCCAGGAAACCTCTGTATAGGACTCTAAAGACTCGTCAATACGCCGGCAGCAGGTGATGATCATATCAAACACCCACAAGCCACAAGCGGTCTGCTAAACGTAACGGCCACCCGGGTATTGAGCGATCAGAAGATCGACGAGCAAGCCCGCTCATACTCCTGTGAATCCAACCAGTAACACTTACCGTACAGTCCGGTCTCGTCGTCTGATATGTCGCATATCTCGCCTAGGGGTGGTAAACGTCAGACCCCAACAGCTCGATAAGTCGTGTCGATATGAGGTCTATAACAGTTCGACAAACTATTGGTAACACTTACCAGTAAATCTCAGCAACCCTGACCAGGGATTTCCGTTTATAGCCAATCGAACACAGCGCAACATCAACCCCCTATACCGGGAGAGACGAATCCCCTCCTATCGCTCATTGCCTCCATGTGACTCGGGACTGTACCCAAAAACCACCGTTTTGCACGCCCTCTTGGACGTGGTAAGGTGAAAATCAAAGCACAGTGGGAACCACACAAGACTCTATGACGATCTCGGGTCAACAGACTACTCTGTACCAGTGTCACCAGAGAACTGCCATCTGACGTAAGGTATAATACCATCTGGGAGTTCTCAGCGAGTCCGTCCAGTGTACCCAGTCTCCACTGAGCACCCGTATATCATCTCTGATGTCAAACACCAATGGATATGGGATCATCCATCGCCCATCTGTATGGGTCGAGAAGGTATACGCTAGTCTACTCTGGTATATCGATGCCCCGTCTCGATACACCCACGACCAAGGACCTTGAAGGATGTACTTATGGACTACCATGTCCCCACTAGTATGATCCGCATCATAGTCCAGGTAGTCAAGTAAACATCCTAAGGGCTTTACCAAGATGTATCAGAGAGACAATCAGCGTACACGTTAAGGTAAAGATCAACCAGATAGCATACTATCATGTCAAGCAAGAAAGTCCTCCCTATATATGTCCAAGCATCCACTACAATATACATCCTATGTATAGTAATGGCCTCTAGGGCATACATATAACTAACAATCCCCCACTTGCACTAGGGCCATCTGATAGCAGTGGTTGTAGTATCTCATACTCAACCATCCCATAAACAGTCTCTCTCTGGGAAATGGCCGTTGTGAGTGGATCCGCCGTGTTGTCCTCTGAGTCTACTCTCCTAACCTCGATCACCCTGGAGATCAACTATCTCCATGATCAGGTGATACTGCCTTAGAATATGTCTGGATCACTGATGGGACGGACGTTCCTTGGCATAAGCCACAACTCCATTGTCACACAATGGGAGGAACTAAGTTCATCTCATGAACCAATATACACCCAGACTGCCTCTTTGGTAGCATCTTAAGTAGCGATGTATCGAGCCTTTATCGTCTAGTATGCCACGGTATCTAGCTTGGAACTCTTCCAACATACCGTCCCTTTACTGAGGGTAAAGACAATACCTGCTACTGATTTTCAGTCGTCCTTATCACCCTGGAACCCTTCCAGTGATTCTCCCCAGGATCGGTTGATACCATCTCACTACAACTAGTGAGAATCCTAACATCCAATTAGATCTATCTCATAGATCCAAAACCCAGGATTTATGAGGTATCACTTTGATCCTATATGGAGAATCATTGTGATAAGCGGAGATTGACCGAGCGTAGCATAGGAAACTCCTTTCTTATCAAGAGTATATCATCCACGTACTCTACGAGGATCATCACCATACTCCCTACTACCTTTTTGTTTATACAAGGTTCATCTAGCATTTTGATGATGTCAAACTGTTTGACTAACTCATCAAAACAGATGTTCCAACTCCGCGATACCTGCTTTATCCTATAAAGCATCTTGTACACGTTTCCGCTGCTCCCACTGTCTATGAAGCCCTCTGGCTGTGTACTTATAGACTCTCTCTTCTAAAACATCATTTAGAAAAGCAGTCATGACACCCAACCGCCAGATATCGTAGTCATGGTATGTAGCCGTGGCAAGTAGGATCTGGATGGACTTAAGCATAGCCACTTGAAAGGGTTTCATCATTATCCACGCCTGGTCGATGACGAAAAGCTTTAACAAGTCTAGCTTTGAAAGTCTCAACTTTTCCATCTACACCAAGTAATCTTCTCAAGATATACTTTCTCCTGATGGGGATTTAACCCTTCAGATATAGCAACCAAAGTCCATACTTTGTTGGTGTACATGGATTCCATCTCAGATCGCTAAGCATCCAGCCATTCTTACAGAGTCCCACTCCTGATGGCCAGTTCGAAACTAGTTGGGTCATCATCTCATGATGCAATCCTTGCTCCCACTGTCATAGAGTAACCGAAGTGTCTCTCAGGTGGGTGAGGAACCCTACTAGATCGGCGGAGTGGCTGAGGTTCGTTGGTAACTATTGAATCCTTTAGTTTTATCAAATCATCAGCTGCAGTTTGTATAGCTGGAACATTTCCAGTTCTACATAACAGATCTTGCCTCGAGCTTGTCCGGATTTTGTTTTTCAGACATAGGCTGGACAACCCCAAATCTTAACTAACTTAAGAGATGGGCTCTTCCCTTATCATATCAAATATGAAGTGGTAGGAAACTGATTTGATTTGAACCCTATTCAATAGGTATGCAGCTTCTCAAGTGCATAACTCCCAAAAAGGAAATAGGTAACTCAGTAGTACTCATCATAGAGCACACCTTATCATATAGGGTGAGATTGCTCCGCCCCGATATACCATCGTGCTATGGTGTATACGGAGGAGTAATGCTGAGAGAGAATCTCATTCTCCTTTAGAAAAGTCCAGGAATTCCATGCACAAGTATTCTCCTCCCTGATCTCATCATAGGACATAATACTTATACCCGTATTTTGGTTCTCTACTTCTAACTTATATTCTGTGAATATCTCAAAAGGTTCGGACTTGTGTTTCAATAGGAACATAGGTCTGAATCTCGAAAGATCATCAGAGAATGTAATGAAGTACAAAGAACCAGTCCTGGCATATGTAGACAGGGGACCTTACATACATCAACATGTATCATCCCAAGAGTTCACTAACTCTTTCTGTGTTTCCAGTAAACGGAGCTATGGTCATCTTATCTCTGTGACATGACTGGCAAGTTTCATAAGATGTAAATTCAAACTGACTTAACTATGCATCTAAAATGTAACTTCAGCCAGTCGGATCGCATTGATATGACCTAGTCTACAATGCCACAAGAAGGATTCGTTCATTTCTGAACTCTTCCTCTTGTGTGTGTTCCGTATACTAAAGAACTGTAGTTTGATTTAGAACATCAATGCTTTTAGATAACGTGCCTGATCCGATCAACTTTTGATATAGGAAATGTTCAAAACATCATCTTCCTATACAAAATTTTATCATTTCTTTACTAATAAAGAGATAGATATGATTTTGTATATCAGGTTCGGTATCTAATAACATTCGTTCAGAATCACTGTATTTGGAATACAGGGTGACAGTGACCAACAGACTTGGCTGCAACACTTGCCCCGTTTTCTGCCTCATGAAACTTATCACCCGTTCTCAGTTCTTTACCTATCTGTAGCCCATGTAACATATTACATATGCGGGATCCTGATCCGGTATCAAGTACCCAGGACGTAAAGGACACTAAAAAACAGTTCTATATAATGAACACACCCGAAGATGATGCATCAGCATGCACTTACTTCGTTTGGGCGGCACGGGAATTCTGGTAATCCCCAATTTCCTGCTCTGTCTTATAACAATTATAAGTTGGAGCGGGACCAACGTTCCCCAGCTCAGTATAACAAGCGGGTTCGGTCAATAATCCGTATTATTATCTTGATTAAGGCGTGATATGGTCGCTACCTGGAGAGAGAGAGAAGAAAATACTCAGCGTATGCTCTTGCAAGATCAGATTGGTTATTATTTTATCTAATCAGGATGGCTCCCACTGTTTTTTATCAAATCTTTCTTCAAACCCTAAAAGGAAAGACTAGCCGGGATTAATTACGCACTACAAGTTCGCCAATCTTTCAGCCAGGCCAGTGTCGGTACTTTGAGGGAGGTCCCCCGTGCTTTCGCACGAACCTAATTACAGTAAACCTCATTTTCCCAGAGGCGTAAGCTCGTTAACACCTTTCTAGACACCTACTTGATCGGCTAATTATAATGTGTAAAACTCTCACACGAGTAACTCTTACTCGCAGTGGGTATCGGGATCCAACTATCTCATAGAAGGTATGCAATCTCATTGCAAATTTCAACACTTGAAATTCCCGATAATTTTGCCCCTAACCTCCTATGACCTTGACAAAGGCCAAAAAACCATAGGATGCTAGTCAAGTTCAACCCGTCATTTCCTGATTGAATTAAACCCACCTGCACGGCCCTTGACAAAGGCCAACAAGGTCGCACGACTACCCTAATCCAATCTGCATCATATGCATAAGCAGATAAGCACCAGTCAGCTACCGCACACTACGCCTTGACAAAGGCCAACAAACGTAGCACGAATACTAACTACTACTTATCTGAAATGACGGAGGGCTACGACAGGTTTTTCTGAAAACCTATTGCGTAATGAACTTGATATCGTTGTAGAATCAAATGATTTTAAAATGGAGTGTTTTTTAGGCTTTTCTAGTTTTGCTAAAGGGGTCACTCCCGGTGAAGGGATCGTCGGCCCTTTCCTCGTCGAATGAGGTGCGGGATATATCATATATATCTCTGTGCAAAGAAAAACTCTTAAAAGATATCAAAAGACAAACCGAGTGTGTAGCATCTGCCAGTTATTGCTAAAGGAGTCACTCCCGGTGAAGGGATCTCGGTCCTTTCCTCATCGAATAAGGTGCAGGATATATCACATATACCGCTGTGCAAAGCAAGAACTGTAGCTACCTGTTTTATTTTTGAAATTTGATTCTACAACATCTTTAGATTTCTTTTATTTCATTAATCTCATTAATGAAGTCCCATCATTTATGTTACCTAAACATCACAGATAAATACGACGTACACTTATGCCATCCGCATTCGCCTCGATGTCCCCTCGTGCACCGTTAGGTTAGGTAACTAACGGAAGAGCGGGGCAGGGCTAGCGCGGGTGTAAAATATAAGTAACGTCTATATAATATATCATATATACTATATACAGTATCTATCACAGAACATATCACATGATCACATCACAGATATCGCAGCAGAAGAATCATATGAAATATTGGATATACTAGGACGTCCGTGTTTTCAATACGAGCCAGTATAAAACACGGATTCCACGGTCGTGATGAATAGCCAAACCCACACCCCTAGACCCCTACGAGAGCGGCAAGCAACCCTACCAATTCTGGAGTTAGGAGACCCGGACTCGACTCCTCGAGTCGGTCTCCCACTGGACTCCAGAACCCGGTTACTTGTGCCCTCCTCCTTGGGTTTATCCTAGTGCGGAATAGTAAATAATATCCAAAAGGTGACATCTTCCGCAACCTGGAAGTGTCCCAATAAAAGAATATTACATACAAGTTTTTACATGAATGAAAATGAAAAACACTCATCTCACATAAAAAAAAACCCGGCTATTCAAACACGACGATCCAATATAACATATCCAGCAACACATAACATCACATGTCATCAACGTAAGTAAATATGCGCATCCCAATTGTCGTTGACATATAGCAACGAAACCGGCGATATCACATATTACACTTACGGTCACAGAAAAGAAAGTGTAAAACTACAACAGTTGGAATCCGCAATCTTTATAGACATCGCATGCCTAATCAAATGAACTCCTTAGACATCGCATGCCTAACAATTATAAACCCCGCATTTTAGTCTCATTATCGAAAACACTTTTCAATATCAAGTCGGGTAATTCAACAAGATTCCCGACATCCTGATCGAATGCTCGTCGCAAACTTTAGTAGGCGGCCGCACCCCCGACGCCGTCGACGAAGTGCACCAAGGCGGAACACCGCTGCCGCGAGCACCCGAACGGATGCTTTCGGCAACGGGGTTCTCCTACAGTCACTTGGTCGGGACTATGGAGTGAGGCTGTCTATTAAGTTTACCCGGCGAGTATCCGCGTACGCTGCGTGATTGCGACGGACTTTTGATCACATCAAAATTCCGTGGCAACCGATCAAGTGAGACTAAAGTGCTATATTTATAACATTCATTCAGTTATCTCATAACATCTTGTGAATTCCAATTGTTGTATCCCATTCCGGATAAATAGAAAATGTTAAACTTTTCGATCGAACAATCAAACACCCAAGTTTTCCCTAAACAGATCAACACATGAAACAAGTTTAAAAACATCCAGTTCATGCCTCAGTACCAACGGTCCATCCGTAGAAGGGTCAAGCCAACGCCTCACATGTGGCACGCCGTACTGCCCCAAACCCGAAGGTTCAAAGGGCAGTTCAAGACGGTCACATAATCGAGTTAAGGTTTGTTGTCTTCTAGAGGGTCTATCACGTTACTTGCACTACTTAGAACGTCTTTAAACCACGGAAAAATCCAACACTTGGAAATTTTCCGGCAGGGGAAAAATTGGGTATTTATATCCGGTCGAACTTTTTAACATATTCTAAAATTATCCGGAAAAGCACAGAGACAAAATTAGAAAATCCGATCGAAACTCCGAGTCCCCAATACAACCCAGAAAACTCAACTCTTGAGTAAATATTAAAAATTCCCAGAAAACTCAGCATTTCAAGAAAGAAGTTACTGTGCAAAAATTTTTGAATGAAGTGATTAACTGGCCGCGGAACCGCCGCATTAGCCATGCTAATGCCGCGGTTCCGCCGCTTAATGATCGAATCATGGGTCCCGTTTTGTACGGTAATTCTTAGAATCCCCTGCTGAGTTTTCTGAATATTTTTAATCTGGAAAAAACCCAGTTTTTAAAAAATGTACAGAGAGCCGTTTTCGGGTTAGGGTTTTGGTTCGATCGGACTTCAAACTCCGTCTACGCATCGCCTAAGGCTCTAGCTAGGCTCTGATACCACTGTAGGGTTCCTAGGCACGCTAATGAGGTCTCACAAGGCATCAACCATGCCAATTTCAAATTTTACAAGTGCCGAGAAACCCTAATACGGATCGTTAACTAGAATTTTAGGCGAAACAAATACAAGTAAACGACTTTACTCTAAGTGAACGGAAATACAACCTTTGTAGATCCGGTACTCCACCTCCATAGCTCCGTAATGATGTCCCTCCGCTGTACAAATCGGATCTTGGACTCTAGTATCGGCTTCATCGGAGAAATGGGCGGGCTAGGTCATCGACTACGATGCCGAAGATGATCTACGTCGAGGCATCACTAGATCAAGCTCCCACTTCAGCAAGTCATGAAACTTGTGAAGAAAACACCCTATACTACTTGGCAAGAGGTAGAGGATGAAGAAATAGGAAGTGGGTTCACTTTAGAATTGGATTTCTCACTCTTTTCATCAAATCACCATTGATGGAAGCAAGGTTTTCTTCTTTTTAAGAAGAAGAAGAAGAAGAAGATAATTATGATAAGTTTTTAGAATAGAAAAGAATAATAAATCTTATCATAATTTTAACCATGGTTTTGTGTAGAGAACTAACTTGAGTTTAGATGAATGGTTAGGGTTAAAAGAAGAAGACAAAATGGTCACTTGGTCAAAGCTTCATGAAGCTTCAACAAGCTTCATGAAGGAAAGAAAGAAACCATTTTGTTTTTCTTTTATCTATTTCTCAAAAAAGAATAGATAAATAAATAAGTGAATAAATCAAAACCCTAACCATTATCATAACCATGGTATAAGTCTTTACACAAAGCCAATTTTGCATGTATCATCAAACATGATACAAACAAGTGCACAAAAGTATATCACATATACAATGTGCACATCCGAGTGAGAAAATCCATTTAAAGTGAACCGATACTAGTTAATGCAAAGTAATATATCAAATATATAATTATGCATTAAATCATTAAATCAACACTTGATTTAACGATCCGGTCATATCGCATATAACCGACTAATATTCAATGCATCGGCTTATCGAATCAATACTTGATTCGATAACTAGGTTATATCGCATACAACCATTCGATACATTCATCGCGAGAATAGAATACGGTATCACATACACGCATTATTCTCGGTCCCGCACATATCTCATATGCGCTCCTATTTCGTTTCGCTTGAGCCAGGAAACCTCTGTGTAGGACTCTAAAGACTCGTCAATACGCCGGCAGCAGGTGATGATCATATCAAACACCCACAAGCCGCAAGCGGTCTGCTAAACGTAACGGCCACCCGGGTATTGATCGATCAGAAGATCGACGAGCAAGCCCGCTCATACTCCTGTGAATCCAACCAGTAACACTTACCGTACAGTCCGGTCTCGTCGTCTGATGTGTCGCATATCTCGCCTAGGGGTGGTAAACGTCAGACCCCAACAGCTCGATAAGTCATGTCGATATGAGGTCTATAATAGTTTGAGAAACTACTGGTAACACTTACCACTAAATCTCAGCAACCCTGGCCAGGGATTTCCGGTTATAGCCAATCGAACACAGCGCAACATCAACCCCCTATACCGGGAGAGACGAATCCCCTCCTATTGCTCATTGCCTCCATGTGACTCGGGACTGTACCCAAAAACCATCGTTTTGCACGCCCTCTTGGACATGGTAAGGTTGAAATCAAAGTACAGTGGGAACCACACAAGACTCCATGACGATCTCGGGTCAACAGACTACTCTGTACCACTGTCACCAGAGAACTGCCATCTGACGTAAGGTATAATACCATCTGGGAGTTCTCGGCGAGTCCGTCCAGTGTACCCAGTCTCCACTGAGCACCCGTATATCATCTCTGATGTCAAACACCAATGGATATGGGATCATCCATCGCCCATCTGTATGGGTCGAGAAGGTATACGCTAGTCTACTCTGGTATATCGATGCCCCGTCTCGATACACCCACGACCAGGGACCTTGAAGGATGTACTTATGGACTACCATGTCCCCACTAGTATGATCCGCATCATAGTCCTGGTAGTCAAGTAAACATCCTAAGGGCTTTACCAACATCTATCAGAGAGACAATCAGCGTACACGTTAAGGTAAAGATCAACCAGATAGCATACAATCATGTCGAGCAAGAAAGTCCTCCATATATATGTCCAAGCATCCACTACAATATACATCCTATGTATAGTAATGGCCTCTAGGACATACATATAACTAACAATGACTTGTCAAGCATAGTATTTCTAAAGGAATTGACCGTTTATTGGCCGAAAGGGTCTTTCACCATGCATATTCATGAGCAAGTAGGCCCCACCTTGGTAGGCCTTGTCTATGATGTACGGACCTTCATAGTTTGGCTCGAATTTCCCCCGCTTTGTACGGTTGGGGATCATAGGTCTTTTTACGACTAACACGAGCTCGCCTTGGCGGAATGTTCTCGGTCTGGTTAGTCTTTCATATGAGCGCGTCATCCTTGATATGTAAGCTTCCAGGTTTTGCTGTACCATGAGACAAGTTTCATCGAGGGAGTCAAGCTCCTCAAGCCGAAAATGGGCATTTTCTTCATTCATCAGCTCATGTCGAACCACCACTCGTAGAGAGGGTAGTTCTATCTCTAAGGGAAGTACCGCTTCCGTGCCGAATACCAACGCAAGTGGCATTGTATTCGTAGCCATTTTGAACGTGGTTCGATTCGCCCAGAGAGCTTCATGTAGTCTCTCATGCCAGTCCCTTTTATTTCTGGAAACCGTTTTCTTTATGATCTTCGTCAAGGTCTTGTTGAAAGGCTCAACTAGACCGTTAGCTCAGGGATTATAGATTGAAGAGTATATCCAATCTATATTATGCCGCTGTGCGAAGCGGCTGATCTTATGGCTTCTATAGACCGGCCCATTAGCCGAGATGATCCATCGTGGAGTGTCGAACCGGTATATGACGTGTGTCCTGAAGAAATGGAGGATGTTCTCTGTCTTCACTTCTCTTAGCGGTACTGCTTCTGCCCACTTAGAGAAGTAATCGGTCGTCGCCAATACGAACCGATGTCCCTTGGATGATGCTGGTTCGATAGGCCCAATTATAACGGTTCCCCACATTTCGAACGGCCAGCTAGCCAACATTGGGTGTAGCAGATTTGGATGCTGGTGGATGAAGTCCCCGTGAATTTGGCACGAGTGACACTACTTCGCTCTGGTTGGAGTACTTTATGACTCTTCCTCGCTGCGTCTTCTTCATCCTGACGCCGATACTTGGCCTTTTCATATATGGCCGTCTCACGTTCTCGGTCAGCTTTGCTCTTTTGAAGGGCTTCGCTCAGTAGCCTGTCGATTAGGTCGTCTGACAGTTCCAGGGATTTTGGCACCGATTCTGCCCCCAGCTACTCTACGTTATTTTCTAACACTGAGGGAGCTTCTTTGACATTCACTGACAAATGGGAGATCATGTGGCAACTCGCCACATAATCTTCGGGTTCTTCTGACGAGTTGCCTCCCTCGTCATTGTCACTGTCTCCGTTCTCAAGGGTATGGTTGAGAAACTCTTTAAGTGTGACTGGGGTCCGCGCTTTCTGGTTGTATTCCTCCAGCGAGTCAATGTAGTTCTGCAGGTATGTACGCTTGTCGTCGTACTCGGCAAGCTGCAGAAGCTTCTTGGTCCTCTTCTTTTTCTTCCAAGACTTCGAAGGCCTAACCTGAGTGTTTTGCCCGTCGCTGCCAACTTTCGGTGTAGGCCGCGGTTTCAGCATCCCGTCAATAATCTCGGGCTCCAACGGGCTTTTCCACCTGATCGCTGGGCATGTGTGAAGATCCTTCAGCATTATTTTAGTTTTATCCGAAAGGACAACTTCCCACGGAGCTCCCTCTACAAATAAACATGATACCCCCGTCGTATCCACCTTTTTAGGAGCGTGCTGCTGTAGCGGGTTTACCTTCCAGTTTTCGGACAGTGGGAACTTGCCTTGTTGGTACTGGTTCTCAACCCAGTTTTTGAAGAAGTAGCAATCTTCAATTGGGTGGCCCATTACTCTATTGTAGGGGCAGTAGTTGGGACTGTTGACGTCACCAGGCTACAGTGGGCGTCTTGGATCCGGCAGAGTGATGAGTCTGTTGCGCACCGCCAGTTTGAACAATCTCCTTGTTTTACCCTAAGGAAATGAGTAAGGATGCCTCAACTTCTCATCGAGGGATCGGCATATGTTGCTTTGGCGAGCAACAGGTTTCGGATCGCTCGGCTGTTGTTGAGTGTTGGCAACGAAGGTCGCTTTCCCTTTGCCCTTTTCATTCCGGGGATCCATTTTTGAAGAGGACGGCCTATGGCCCATTTGATCCATTTGGGCCAGCTTGTCAATCAAGGCCTGGAAGGTGGTCGGCTTGAAGATCATGAATTGGGATATAGTTGCCTGAGGATCAAGGGTCCCCACGAACATGCCCACGGCAGGAGCTTCTTCGATGCGTTGTTCGCATTTTGACCATAGGTTCCGCCATCGAATTGCGTATTGAACCCAGGTCTCTCCTGGCTTCACTCTGGCATTGATTAATGTCGTGATTGGGGTGCGCTCGCTTGCGCTTGCAAACCGCTGTGTGAATAGTAATTCCATCTCCTTGAATGTTTTGAGGGAGTAATTTAGGAGCTCTGAATACCATTCGAATGCCGTCTCCGACAAGCTACCAACAAACTGGCGAAGCAGCAGTTTGTCGTCGCCTCCAGTATTACCGCACAAAGCTATGAATTGAGCAACGTGCTGGTGTGGATTGCCCGTCCCCTTATAAACATGGAATTTATGGATCGTCTATCCTAGCGGGTACTTGATTTGATCATACCAGCCTGGATAAGGTCGCCCAGTTCTGACGACTTGGCCTGCCACTTCACTCGCTTGATGAGCTCGTATTTGTTGAGCTATGTAGTCATCAAGGGTAGACTTGGAGATTGTCTTTTCCTGGGCTGCTGAGACGTTCGGAGGAGGGTTTGACGTTTCTCCTCTGTCGTCTTCGATGATCATTTGAGGGTCTTCGGCTGGACGTTCCGACTGGATCATCATCCCAACCATATGTTGGAACAGAAGCGCCATCTGTTTTATATTAGCGGCCTGTTCTGCAGCCTCCTTATCCTTCCTTTCCAGCACCCTTCGTAAGAACTCGGTGTCAGTCTTTTGTTCCTGGCGCTGCTCAGACGTTGATTCCCGGCTTTCTTTCTGCCCAGTGAGTGCGGCCATCTTTGTCAGCATCTCCTGGAGCTTTTTGTTGTTGCTCCTGAGCTTTTGTCATAGACCATGTGAGTGGTCAATGACCCATGGAAGTACGGCTTTCCTCTTTCCCGGAAGCCATGTACACTGTGTGTACTACCATGCTCCCAGACTTGGGGCGTTTGGGTCTACTGCCTTTGAAATTTACCGCAGGCATAGGGATCTTTTCCGGCCTTCTCCTCTTATGGGAGGTCAAAGTTGAGGGGTCCATTGCAACAGGCACCCATACAGACGATACCTTCCGTGGTACGATGGGGGGATGGTCCTCCTCTTGCCGAGCCTTCGTTTTCTTCAGTCGGCAGGAGTAATTTTTGTCAATTACAGAGTCTTGGACCTTCCGCCAGACCCTGTGGATTTTGGAGGACAGACACTGATGGGGCTGCTCCTGCTTCACCTGTGTCATGTTTTCAGCAGGCGGAGGAGACTTCTTTAGAACAACGGTTGGAGAGTTCTTGCGCACCCTCCTGAGCAGCTCGAAGCTGTTCCCAGTTGGAACAGCAGCGTCAATTTCCACCATTGGAGCTGGTGGGGTAAGTCCAGAGGGGGAACTGCCCCCAGCTTTCCTCACTCGGCACCAGTGGCGACGTCAAGCATGCCTTGCCAATAGGATTGCCTCAGTTATGGGAATGGCTTCGTCATGCCCCCTGCACTGATGAAGGGCCACTGCTAGTGTCAGTCTGTCGAAGACTGACGTCCGTTGAGAGGGGACGGTCAATCTTTCGAAGGCTGACCTTCTGGTAGAGGGAGCATTTTTGTCGACTTCACCCATAGCAGGAATCGAAACGGCCAGTCTTGCAAAGACCGATCCTTTAATAGGAGAAACCCCTTTGACGACTTCTTCTGCCGGAACTGGAATGGCTATCTGCTTCGGGATAACCCCTTCAGGTATTGCGAGACTCTTTGCAGACCCACTGGATCTTTGGCTCAGTCTGTTAAAGACTAAGGTGGAAGACTTGGACGTCCCGTTGAGAGGGGCCATGGTGGCTGCAAGTCGATCGAAGACCGACTTCTTGGGAGCTTCTTGTGGTGGCATCGGGACGCTGAAGCTTGTCGGTGGGAGCATGGTCCCGAAGAACAGTCCAGTGGTGGCCTGAGCCACCTGTTCCACTGGTATTGCAAAGATGGAGGCCACTTAGGGCCCATAAGTCACTCCTCTGGCAGGGATGGAGTAGGAGCTGCTGTTGCAGGTGCAGTTGGAAGCCATTGATTTTTCTTCTCTTCTGCATAAGAGCAAGACACCAAATCTTAGTACCATAAATCCAGGAGAAACCATATTAAACCGCGAGTTGTTCACGAACACGACAAACGAAGTGTGGAGTGGAAAGAGGAAAAGGTCCCACCGGGCATGCCAGAATCTGTTTACCGCCGAAAACGAGAGATGGATCCGGGATGGATCGTTGAGCCTGAATTTAGGGGCAGATGCTATTTGGATTTATCTTTCCACCTCTCTGAAGATGCCAAGTTGATTTATGGCACCGTGCATTGGAGGTTTGGATGGATGCGGCCGTTGTAGCAGATTTCGTCAGAATCCTCCTCGTTTATGAGGGGGTTTTGATTGTGGGGACACTCTTCCCTGCAGGCGCAAGCCCCTGCAGTTAATTACGTTACCGCGTAGCGATAATCACTTTCTCCTGCTCCGGAAGTTCACTTCGTGTCGTTTATGTTTATTTTATTTTTGGCTGCCCGTGGATTGTATACGGAGACTAATTTATGTCGTCGCCTGTAGGGCGCGATTAAAACAAATCCGTATATTCTTAGATTTGGGTTTGGGTTGGTTTAAGGATCGTTAATCTCGTTTGAGATTAAGATCAACTTAAATGTTTGTTGAGCATATGTTAGTCTAATTTTAGACTAAGATCTACTCAACAGGATTTTGAGATCATTCAGACCCAACAAAAGAGCATTTGGGCTCCATTGTTTCAGTTTAAGGACGTTACGGTCCGTTGTTACTTTAAGGACGTTTCGGTCCATAGCTAGTTTAAGGACGTTGCGGTCCGTTGTAATTTAAGGACGTTGTGGTCCGTATTGGGATGTGCTCATCGATTTGGGAGTGCACCAAAGAGTTGTTGGTTGTCGGGACCCTCCACCTCTCTAAAGACGTTGAAGAATTACAACGACATGTATCAGAGGTGTGGAGAGATATACCCTTGAATCAGATTCCAAATTGAGGGGAGATGTGAGATGAATATCCGTCGAAAGATCGGTAGTCGTGTTTGGGACCAAGACCAATTTGGGAAATAATGAGCACATAGGCTCGGTTGATCTAAATTAAGGATCTAGTCGACTTGGGCTCAGCCCACTCAGTCTTTGTCATTTAAATGGAGTGCTAAACACTTGCTTGGGCTCAGTCCCCTTTCTGTGCAAACAATGCTGAGCATTTATATGGACTCTGACGCCCACACTTTACTTTATTTTCCCCCTCATTTTGTTTTTATGAAGTGTTAAACACTCTTTATGGCGTCCACGTGCAAAACACGTGAGGCGCCAGATGCTAAACGCCAGACGCTGGACACTGGTTGATGAGTGCTAGGCACTCTTTATTAAGCAGTGCCCATGTGAGAGACACGTGAGGCGCAGCGCCAACCATTGAGTGCTAAGCACTCTTTATTGAGCAGCGCCCACATGAGAGACACGTGAAGCGCTTGGCGCTGAGCGTCGACCACTGAGTGCTAAGCACTCTTTATTGAGCAGCGCCCACGTGAGGGGCACGTGAGGCGCTTGACGCTGGGTTTTCTTCGTATATTCTGTTCTGAAGAGTTCAATTTTTCTGTTCTTTTTTGGATCTTTGATCCCCAAGAACAAGTTCATCCCCGTGAGAAAGAACTAAGTTCTTTTATAAGGGTTAAACCCTTGGATATGCAGATGAGATATGTTTACCCCAATCAGAGCAAAGCTCTGGTGGGAAAAGAAGCAATGCTTCTGTTTTTCTCCAATCAGAGCAAAACTCTGTCTTGAAAATTAAAGTGACAATTAAAATTAAAATAAATGAAATAACGCTTCACATCCCCTGCGCTGCACGCAGAGCACCACGTCTCAAAATCATACACAGTAGCGCAAAGAGCGCAACGCCCAAGGTAGCGTACTCCATCAGAGCAATTAAAAAAACAAAAAAAATTGCGCAACTGCGCAGTGCGCAGTCTGCGCTGCGCAGTGCGCAACTGCGCAGTGCGCAGTGCTCTGCGCAGTAAAAAAAATAATAAAATAAAATAAAAAATAAAAAAAAAATTAGTTGCACGACACGTGTCTGCGTAGTTGCGCAAGCGCTGCGTTGCGCGACACGTGTCACGCGCTGGGGGAGTTGTGCAAAAACAAAATGGAGATTTAAAGAAATCTTTTCTGTTCTTGTTAAAATAAGAAGATTTTCTTCTGTAAAGCAGGGGCCTTTGGATCAAAGATCCAACGGTGGGGAAAATTCCCCAAATCACTCAGAAAAAGATCTCCTTAACAAATTTAACTAATTTATGAACACTATAAAAAGGACCCCAGACCTCATTTCAAAATCATCAAGATCTTGCTAAAAAAAGAAGAGAAGAGAACTCTTGAGAACTCTTGAAGAATAAAAAAAAAGGTAAAAACCTTTAAAAGAAGAGAAAATTCTCTTATGAACAAGATCATGGATCTTCAACAATAAATAAATAAATAAAATAGTGCCTTGCACTTGTTTTATGAACCATCGGTTCTTGAACCTAAAAGGTTCTTAAATTAATAGTGTTTTGCACTTTCATGAACCTTTGGTTCTCTGAGATAAGAAAAACAAGAAAAAACTTGTTTTTTTTATATCTAAATCAAATAGTGCCTTGCACTTGTTTCATGAACCATCGGTTCTTGAACCTAAAAGGTTCTTAAATTAATAGTGCTTTGCACTTTTATGAACCCTTGATTCTCTGAGATAAGAAAAACAAGAAAAAACTTGTTTTTTCTTAGATCTAAATCAAATAGTGCCTTGCACTTCTTTTATGAACCATCGGTTCTTGAATCTAAAAGATTCTCAAATTAACAGTGCTTTGCACAAATGCAATGCATTACTTAAAGGGCCAGGCCCAAATTAAAATGACCTGACAGGCCAAAATAAATTGCAAGGCAATAAATGGGCAGAGCCCAAATAAATTGATACTTTGCATCCTTTATACAAGGGCAGAGCCCAAATAAAATTGATGCCTTGCATCATTCTTAAAAAAAAAAAACAGAGCCCAAAACAAATTGATACTCTGCATCCTTTCTGGGCAAAGCCTAAATAAAAATAAAAATAAAAATAAAAAGAAATGCAATGCAAAAGCAAATAAAATGTTGAACATTCTTAATTGGACTTAGCCCAATTTTGGCCATAAGTCCTTAAATTAAATTGACTGAGCAAAATTGCTCTACTAAATCAATTTACAATCGGTTCGAGGGTACATCTCCGAACTCCTTTGACATCCATCGTTGTAATTCCTCAACGACGTCAAAGAGGTGACGGGTCCCAACGACCATACATCAATATGGACTGCGGGGTCCTTAAACTCGTGGACCGAAACGTTCCTAAACTAATATTGGACCATCACGTCCCTAAACTGGAATATGGACCACTACGTCCCTAAACTGGAACAATAGAGCCTCCTAATACTCTTTTGCCGGATCTAAACGGTTCCGTTTAAGTTGATCTTAGCCCCAAATACGGCTAACGTATCCTTAAACACTCAAATGAACGATAAAATTCCAAATCGACCTTGGTTCAAGAGTACATCTCTGAACTCCTCTGACATTTGTCGTTGTAATTCTTCAACGTCGTCAGAAAGGTGACGGGTCCCGACGACCATACATGCAGTGGACCACTATGTCCTTAAACTGGAACAATAGAGCCCAAATGCTCTTTTGTCGGATCTAAACGATCCCGTTAAGTTGATCTTAGTCTCAAACCGGACTAACGTATCCTTAACGAACGTTTAAGTTGATCTTAGCCGCAACGCGCCTAATGCATCCTTAAACTAAAAACACCAAACCCAAATCTAATTAAATACGGATTTGGACTAATCCACGTCCTACGGGCGACGGCATTACTCAGTCTCCGTATACAATCCACGGGCAACCACAAACAAAACAAACACACACGACACGAAGTGAAATTCTGGAGAAGGAGAAAGTGGCTACCGCGATGCGGTAGCGTAATTAACTGCAGGGGCTTGCGCCTGCAGGGAAGAGCGTCCCCACAATCAAAAACCCCTCAAGCGAGGGGGAATCTGACAAAGTCTGCTACATCGGCCGCATCCGTCTAAACCTTCGATATACGGTGCCATAAATCAACTTGGCATCTTCGGAGAGGTAGACGGATAAAACCAAATAGCATCTGCCCCGAATCTCAGTGCCAGGCCATCGCGGTCCTGTGCGCCGTCCTTCGGAGGGGAACAGATTCTGGCACGCCCGGTGGGACCATCTTCCTCTTTCCACTCCACACTTCGTGTGTCGTGTTCGCGAACAAATCGCGGTTTGCTGTGATTGCCTGTGGATTCAAGGTACTAAGATTTGGTGTCTTGCTTTATGCAGAAAACAGAAAATCGATGGCTTCGAACTGCACCGCCCGCAGCGATAACTCTCGCTCCGTCATTGCTGGAGGAGTGACTTATGGGCCCCAAGCGGCCTCCCTTTTCAAAATGCCGGTGGAGCAGGTGGCTCAAGCCACCACTGGACTATTTTTTGGGACCATGCTCCCACCAATGAGCTTCAACGCCCCAATGACATTGCAAAAAGCTCCAAAGAAGTCGGTCTTCGATCGACTTACCACTGCCGCGACCCCTCTCAACGGGTCGTCCAACTCCACTGCTTCAGTTTTTAACGGACTAGGCCAGAGCTCTAACAGGATCATGAAGAAGCCTGCCATACCAGAAGGCGTTATCCCGAAGTGGATAGCCATCCCAACTCCCGTTCCTGGCAAAATCACCAAGGTTGCTTCCCATGTTCAGAAGTCCGCTTCTGACAAGTTGGCCGTCCCCGTTCAACGAACGTCGATCTTTAAAAAGCTGGTACCAGTATATTCTGACCAACACAGGGGGCATGAGGAGGTCACCCCTATAGCTGAAACAACTCCATCAGCACGACATGCCCGACGTCGCTACTGGCGCCGAGTGAGGAAGGCTGGGGGCAACTCCCCCTCTGGACTTACTCCTCCAACTCTAATGGTGGGGATCGATACTGCTGTTCCGACCAGGAACAGGTTTGAGTTGCTGAACTCGGTGCGCAGAAACTCTCCTACTGCGATGTTGAAACGAACTCCTTCACCTGTGGAGAATACTCCAGAGAAGAAGCTAGAGCAGCCCCCTCCACGGCTGTCCTCTAAAATTTACAAAGTCTGGCGACAGGTCCAAGAGTCGGTGATCGATCAAGACTGCCTCCGACGACAGAAAAAGATGAAGGTTCGGCAGGGGAAGGATTACTCTGTCAAACCATAAAAAGCAGAAGCTACTTGGGTGCCCACTACAACGGCTCCCTTAACTCCAATCACTCAAAAAAGGAGGCCACAAAAAGCCCCTGTGAACATGGCGAAGCATAAAAGCGCTGAACACAAACGCCCCAAATCTGGGGGCATGGTGGTGCACACTGTTTATATGGCTTCTGGAAAGGAGGAAAACCGCACTTCTACGGGCCACCGACCGCTCACCCGATCCGTGACGAAAGCCCAGGAGCAACAACAAAAGCTTCAGGAAATGATGACTACAATGGCTGCACTCACTGAGCCAAAAAAAAGCTCTGAAACATTTTCGGATGAGCGTCAGGAACAAGAAACCGACGCTGACTTTTTACGCAGAGTCCTCGAAAATAAGGACAAAGAAGCTGCAGAGCAAGCGGCTAACATAAAACAGATGGCGCTCCTCTTCCAAGATATGGTAGGGATGATGTTACAGTCGGCCCCTCCTGCTGAAGATCATCCGATCGTCCTTGAAGACAACATGGGAGAAACGTCAAATCCTCCGCCGGCTCTGTCAACAGCCAAGGAGGAGGCAATCTCCAAAGTTGACCTAGACAAATATATAGCTCAGCAGATCCGGGTTCATCAGGCGAATGAAGCGGCTGGGCAAATTGTTAGAACCGGACGACCGTATCCGAGCTGGTATGACCAAATCAGTTACCCGCCAGGATATACGATCCCTAAATTCCACGTATATAAAGGGACAGGGAATCCGCATCAGCATGTCGCTCAATTCAGGGCCTTATGCGGCAATACTGGAGGCGATGATAAATTGTTGCTACGTCAATTCGTCGGCAGCCTAGCAGAAACAGCCTTTGAATGGTATTCGGAGCTACCTAACGACTCTGTCAAAACATTTGCGGAGATGGAGCTGCTGTTTACACAAAGATTCGCAAGTGCTAGTGAACGCACCCCGATAACAGCACTGATAAATGCCAGGATAAGGCCAAGCGAAACGTAGGTCCAATACGCAACACGATGGCGGAACCTATGGTCGAAATGCGAACAACGCATAGAAGAGGCACCTGCGGTAGGCATGTTTGTGGGCACTCTCGATCCGCAGGCGACCATCTCACAATTCATGATGTTCTTCAGGCCGACCACCTTCCAGGCCTTGATTGACAAATTAGCCCAAATGGACCAGATGGGCCATAGACCGTCTCCTCCAAAATCAGATTCCCGAGATGAGAAAGGAAAAGGGAAAGCGATCGTCGTCGCCAATGCTCAACAACAGTCGAGCAACTCAAAACCGGTCGTTCGCCAAAACAACGTGCGTCCACGCCCATCCCTCGAAGAGAGGCTAGGACGTCCTTACTCGTTTCCTCAGAATAAAACGGGAAGACTGTTCGAGCTGGCAGTGCGCAACAGACTCATTAATCTGCCGAGTCCAAAGCGTCTGTCGCAGCCAGGTGATCTTAATAATCCTAATTATTGCCCTTACCACCAAACGGTAAGTCACCCGATTGAGGATTGTTTCGTCTTTAAGGGATGGATCGAGGATCAATACCTACAAGGCAAGTTCGCGCTGTCTGAAAGCTGGAAGGTGAACCCACCACAGCCGCATACTCCAAAGAAGACAAACACGCCGGGGGCAACTTGTCATGTGATCTCTCACTCATTGGAAGATAATAAAGAGGCTCCTTGCGCCGAGAAAACGAGGGCGGACCCTGAAACAGAAATTCCGCGGCCGTCAGACGAGTTGATCCATGCCTTCCTAAATGAAATTCGTCTGAAAGCAAAAGCCAATCAAGAGCATGAAATGGCCATACTGGAAAGAGCCAAGGCATTCCCGTCAAATCAGAAGCCATACACTGCGGGTAAAAACAAATTCAAGACGAGGAAAAGGTTCGCCAAAGCTCTGTCGGTAGGAATGAAGCTACCGCCCTCTGAAGAAAATTCTTTCTCTGAGGTAGAGATGCACCCTAACTTCTGTTTATATCATCAGAAGATCATACATCCTACCGAAGACTGCGAGTCTTTTAACTGTTGGTGGCAAGGGTATGTCGCTCAAAAGCAACACTTCGACAGGAAAAAGTGTGAAGCTTGTGGACATCGGAAAAATGCGATATATGAGCGCAAAGGAGCCGCCGCAAACTGTCATATAGCCGACTTCAAGGGATCACAAATTATCACCTTTGGAAGCGACCCTGACGAAGAAGCTATCCCCAACTTTTCCCTCGGGGAATCTATTTCAAAAATAAAGGAATTAAGAAGCTGCGAGAACGTTCAGCCATGCAATCGCATGCTACTCAAAAAAAATCCCGACCCCGCAAACAACGGAGCGAACAAAAAGGATAAAAGAAAAGGAAAAAGGGCCCTCGTCGCCAGCGCTCAACAACAATCAAGTGACCCTAGACCGGTTGCTTGCCAAAGCAACAAGCGGCAACCCCTTCAAGAAAAGTTGAAACGTCCTTACTCGTTTCCGCAAGATAAAACAAGGAGACTGTTCGAGCTGGCAGTGTGCGACAGACTCATCAATCTGCCGGGTCCAAAACGTCCGTTGCGGCCAGGCGATGTTAATAATCCTAATTATTGCCCTTACCACCAAACAGTAAGTCACCTGATCGAAGACTGCTACGTCTTCAAAAACTGGGTTGAAGACCAATACCAACAGGGCAAGTTTGCGCTGTCTGAGAACTGGAAGGTGAGTCCGCCACAACCGCACGCTCCGAAGAAGATGGATACGCCGGGGGCATCATGTTCATTCATGGAGAAGGACTCATAGACTAAAAAGTCAATAAACCAGATATTCGCCTCAAATACGGCGACAATGGACCGAAATGTCCTTAAACTAATAGTGGACCGAAATGTCCTTAAACTAATAGCGGACCGAGACGTCCTTAAACTAATAGCAGACCGAAACGTCTTTAAACTAATACCGCAGCATCCTTAGGCTGACGAGATAAAAATAAAAAAAAATAAAAAAAACGGTATGTCCACAAGCAAAAAGGGCACGGATGAAAACCCGAAAGGGCTCCGTGAGTAAAAACAGCAGGGCTACCGGCGAGTATTCGTGAAAACCCGAAAGGGCGCGACCTCGTAAAAAAAAAGAAAAAAATATATAAAAATAAAAAGAATAAAAAAACGGTATGTCCATAAGCAAAATGGGCACGGATGAAAACCCAAAAAGGCTCCGTGAGTAAAAACAGCAGGGCTACCAGCGAGTGTTTGTGAAAACCTGAAAGGGCGCAACCTCGTTAAAAGACACTTATAGGGTCCTCTCGACCTTGTAAGGAGAAACCACCCGCGTGAAATCCTTACGACTCACAAGGGAGCAACACACTTAGGGATCCTCACGATCCCTAAGGAGAAAATACACTTGCGGGATCCTCACGACTCGTAAGGAGAGCTCTCTTATGGGACCCCCACGGCTCATAAGATTTGAAAGTCTTAAGTTACAGAGACCTAAACCTGTGCTTAAGCAACCCCCACAACTTTCGACATTGCCCTACAAGTGGTCCTATATTGGCCCTTGTATACAATCCACGGGCGCGAATAAACATTTCCCTAACCAAGTCCCATCCGTGACTGGGGATATGTCCACACGGTGAACAACCCTTGTGAGTCCTCTCGACTCATAAGGAGATAATACTCTTGTAAGATCCTTACGACTTATAAGAGAACATACACTTAGGAATCCTCACGATTCCTAAGGAGAAAATGCACCTGCGAGATCCTCACGACTCGTAGGGAGAAATACCTTTGTGAGACCCTTACGGCTCATGAAGTCAAAAGCCTTAGTCGACAGAATCTTAACCCTGTTTACTAAGCCACCCTTTGTTCGATATCGACAAAGGCAAATGATGATTCGCTCCTGGCAATATCCCAGTTGTAGCGATGTTGATGCCTAAATCGGTATCAAATTCCAAGTCCTTTCATGGCAGATGATGATTCGCTCCTGGCAATATCCCAGTTGTAGCGATGCTGATGCCTAAATCGGTATCAAATTCCAAGTCCTTTCACGGCAAATGATGATTCGCTCCTGGCAATATTCCGGTCGTAGCGATGCTGATGCTAAGATTGGTATCAGATCCCAAAACCCACACTCGCGATAAAAAAAATCAGCGAGCCACACATGCATACGAAATAGCCGAAATGATGGGGCAACTTGCAATAAAAAGCAGCAAGTAAAAATGTATGCATGCAAAATAGCCGAAATGATTGGGCAACTCGCAATAAAAAGCAGCGAGTAAAAACAAAATAAACAGCCGAAACGATTGGGCACCGCGAAAAATAGCCGAAACGATTGGACAATCGCGACCTTCGCGATATAAAAGCTGAAATGATAGAGCATCGCGGAAAGAATAAAAAAAAGGAAAGAATGAAATTTTTTGCCCTACAGGTAAAATCACATCGATCCCTGTATACAATTCAGGGGCACAGATAAAGAGGGAACCATACCTTCCCAACAGGCTCCATCAGAAAGCGAAGCCAAATCTCGACGGTTCATAGACAACCTAGAGACCATCTCGGCATTTGTCGCAATATTACAGACACGATGTCAACAAATGAAGCAAACGAAGATCTCGAGCTTCAGGGTCTCGACGTCAACATCGACAACTTAGAGATCACCAAGTGTGTGCCTCCCCATTCCAGCAAGACACAGATATTACACCATCAAGCGGAGCGATGGCAAAATCCCAGCTTCACCTCAGCATTCGTCTCGATACAGTAGACGCAATATCAACAACAGCGTTCCTTCGCAGTCCAGCAGGGTGTACATGCAAAGTTAACAAAAGACCTCACGGTCGAAACAAGCGGAGCATGGCAAAATCCCAGCTTCACCTCAGCATTCGTCTCGATACAGTAGACGCCATGTCAACAACGGCGTTCCTCCGCAGTCCAGCTGGAGGCAGATGCAACGTCAACAAAAGACCTCACAGTCGAAACAAAGCGGAGTAACGGCAAAATCTCAACTCCACCTTAGCATTCGTCTCGTTACAGCAGACGCAATGTCAACAACGGCGTTCCTTCGCAGCCCAGCAAGGTGTACATGCAAAGTTAACAAAAGACCCCATAGTCGAAACAAAGCGGAGTGATAGCAAAATCCCAGCTCCACCTCAGCATTCGTCTCAATACACCAGACGCAGTGTGAGCAAATGAAGCGAAGGCCAAATTCCTAGCTTCAAGGTCTTAACGGCAAGTCATATAAGGCCTGAAAGACCACCGGAGATCATCTCACATGAAGTGGTCACCTCCTCGACGTTCGTTTCGATGCAGCAGACGAGTTGTCAGCAGACGAAATGTCAACCTCAGCGTTCTTCCTCCAGCAGGGATTCGGACGTGACAAAGCAAACGAAGCGAAGGCCACATTCCTAGCTTCAACGTCTTTACGGTAACTCACATAAAACCAGAATGACAATCGGAGATCATCTCGCACCAGCACAGAGTGGTCACTACCTTGACGTTCGTCTCGATACAGCAGACGAAATGTCAACCTCAGCGTTCTTCCTCCAGCAGGGATTCGGACATGACAAAGCAAACGAAGCGAAGGCCACATTCCTAGCTTCAACGTCTTTACGGTAACTCACATAAAACCGGAAAGACAATCGGAGATCATCTCGCACCAGCACAGAGTGGTCACCACCTTGACGTTCGTCTCGATACAGCAGACAAAATGTCAACCTCAGCGTTCTTCCTCCAGCAGGGATTCGGACGTGACAAAGCAAACGAAGCGAAGGCCACATTCCTAGCTTCAACTTCTTTACGGTAACTCACATAATACCGGAAAGACAATCGGAGATCATCTCGCACCAGCACAGAGTGGTCACCACCTTGACATTCGTCTCAATACAGCAGACGAACAGGATTTGGACACACCAAAGCAAACGAAGCGAAGGCCACATTCCTAGCTTCGACGTCTTGACGATAACTCATATAAAACCGGAAAGACAATCGGAGATCATCTCGCACCAGCACAGAATGGTCACCACCTCGACGTCCGTCTCGATACAGCAGACGAGATGTCACCCCAACGTTCGTCTCGACACAGCAGACGCAACGTCATCAAACGAATGGAGCCACGGCAAAATCCCTAGTTCCAAACCTCGGCGGTTCACCAGTAACCTAGAGACAACCTCGACGTCCGTCTCGATACAGCAGACGAGATGTCACCCCAACGTTCGTCTCGACACAGCAGACGCAACGTCATCAAACAAACGGAGCCACGGCAAAATCCCTAGTTCCCACCGCAACATTCGTCTCGATACAGCAGATGCAATGCCAGTAAACGAAGCAAAGGCCAAACTCCTAGCTTCAGGGTCTTGACGGCAACTCACATAAAACCCGAAAGACTATCGGAGATCATCCCCACACCAGCGCGGAGTGGTTATGACTCATCGGGGCTCACCAAAATAAGCCTAACCTCAAGTAAAAAGCGACATGGCAAACTCCTAACGCTTGCTCTTCCGACGGTCAAACTGCCAAGGAGGTTTTGCTTGAAGACGTCTTGTCCAGCCCCCGAAGGGATCAGAGACACGGCAGTCGCAGGGCTACTCGAACAGCACGATTGCCTATCGAGGACTATATCAGCTTATGCGACGGTACGATGGCCAAAACCCTAAGTACCACCAACCTTAACGGGCTTCTGTCGTAAAGAGCAGAGGTTAAATGCGACGTTAAGATGTTCTTGCGAGAAACGTTCGATTCGTCTCGACTTGTGAAAAATTGTCGAGGCAGCTCGACTCATGAGATAAAGCCTTAGGCAGTGGGCATAAAAGAAGCCTGTTTCCTAAGCATTGGGACCCCGCAAGTTGGCCCAAAACGGTCTCTTGCATGCCATCCATGGGTCTCACTCTCCAACGTCGAACTTCGACAAGGAGGGAAACAACCGCTTACAAGTCCTCTCGACTCGTAAGAGGGAAAAATTCTCTTGTAGGATCCTTACAACTTACATGAGAAAACCACACTTAGGAATCCTCATGATTCCTAAGGAGAAAAACCCACCTATGAGATCCTCTCGATCCGTAAGGAGAAGTCTCTATGAGACCCTCACGGCTCATAGAGTTGAAAAGTCTTAGGCAGCAGATCTGAACCTGCGGCCTAAGCCCTCGCTATCTCGTGAAGAAATCAAGAACCTTACTCTATTACCTGCTAATTGTGACGACATGCTGAAAAAGAGGAAAAGCAACAGAAAGAGCATCCGATTTACATTTGATCAAGCGTTCAAGGCACATTCATTCATGCATGGACAAAAAGACTCAGGACAAAAGATATATAATAAAGACAAGCTGGGATAAAAAAAATTTCCATTAATATTGCCCGAAGTTCTTACAGTCATAAAAACAATAAACGAAAGTTACAATGGAATAACCTCAGATCCAGGGCATGGATTGAGGAATTCAAAAGCGAGCCTATCTATGACTTTCCAAGCCTCGCGGACCATCCTAGTGTGCTTCCTTTCGCGAGCACAAGCGTCAGGGTCCCTTCCGATGTCTTCCACCCTCCGATAAGCAGCGAGTATGGCAGACTGTTGAAAGACCTCGTACAAGAGGTCGATAAGACTGTCTCGCCGTCTCTTCGAGATAAAGTTCAATAGGTACACAGAGTGCTCCTTGTCCTCAGCGGCATCCAACGCCCTAAGCGGCATGCCGGAACAGAATAGGGGAAGCGCTTCCCAGATAGCTCCCACGATAAGTTTAAGAAGAGAGGAACGTCGGGGAAGCAGTGGACCATTGTATGCGTCGAAACGACTCATTATTTCAGCACGCTCCTCGTTTGTGAACTCCCGATTTTGAGAGCGGCCAAGTCGGCGGATGTCCTCATGAGAGATGATCTCGTTAAGAGCATACATGTGGGCGTTCATTGTTCCTGTGAAAGAGGATCAACAGAATTATCAGAAAGACTGATTAAGCAAAACGATATAATGCACTGAGAAATACAATGCCATCTTTAAGTTCCAAGATCCATGAAGAATTCTTAAGAGTTCTTCTATATGATTTGGGAGGAGCAAACCTCCATTAATGAATTAAGAAAATCCAAGGAAAATCTTTCAGAGAGCAGAGCTCCATGGAACCCTAGTAGGGGTCCCCTTTAGTTCTCTTTAGATCTCTTTAAGACCTGTAGAGTAAAGCTCTGCTAAGTGAAACCCTAAATAGGTTTCCTTTAGATCAGGGATCTATTGAGAGCGAGGCTCTATCAATGAAAATTAATTTAATTTAATTTAATCCAAATTAAAATTTTCACCTAAAAGTTTTAAGAATGTAACTCTTAAAGTTCTTGAAAATAAAGAGCAGGCCTCTGAGTTCTGAAAGTAAAATTTTAGAGATGAGAATCATCCAAGAGACCAAAGGTCCTATTTATAGGCATCAAGTGCCCTTTCAGCTTCTAAGGGATGGCGCGACGGTTCGGAGTCTGCCACCGCTGCGCTCACGTTGGGAGGCCACGTAAGCGCAACGGTGGGGGGGCATCTGTTTATCCCAATCAGAGCAAAGCTCTGGTGGGAAAAGAAGCAATGCTTCTGTTTTTCTCCAATCAGAGCAAAACTCTGTCTTGAAAATTAAAGTGAAAATTAAAATTAAAATAAATGAAATAACGCTTCACATCCCCTGCGCTGCACGCAGAGCGCCACGTATCAAAATCAGACACAGTAGCGCAAGGAGCGCAACGTCCAAGATAGCGTACTCTATCAGAGCAATTAAAAAAAAAAATTGCGCAACTGAGTGCGCGGCTCGCACGCGCTGCGCGCTGCGCAGTAAAAAAAATAATAATAAATAATAATAAATAAAATTAAAAAAAAAATAGTTGCGCGACACGTGTCTGCGCAGTTGCGCAAGCGCTGCGTTGCGCGACACGTGTCACGCGCTGGGGGAGTTGCGCAAAAACAAAATGGAGATTTAAAGAAATCTTTTCTGTTCTTGTTAAAATAAGAAGATTTTCTTCTGTAAAGCAGGGGCTTTTGGATCAAAGATCCAACGGTGGGGAAAATTCCCCAAATCACTCAGAAAAAGATCTCCTTAACAAATTTAACTAATTTATGAACACTATAAAAAGGACCCCAGACCTCATTTCAAAATCATCAAGATCTTGCTAAAAAAAAAAAGAGAAGAGAACTCTTGAGAACTCTTGAAGAATAAAAAAAAGGTAAAAACCTTTAAAAGAAGAGAAAATTCTCTTATGAACAAGATCATGGATCTTCAACAATAAATAAATAAATAAATAAATAAAATAGTGCCTTGCACTTGTTTTATGAACCATCGGTTCTTGAACCTAAAAGGTTCTTAAATTAATAGTGTTTTGCACTTTCATGAACCTTTGGTTCTCTGAGATAAGAAAAACAAGAAAAAACTTGTTTTTTTATATCTAAATCAAATAGTGCCTTGCACTTGTTTCATGAACCATCGGTTCTTGAACCTAAAAGGTTCTTAAATTAATAGTGCTTTGCACTTTTATGAACTTTTGATTCTCTGAGATAAGAAAAACAAGAAAAAACTTGTTTTTTCTTAGATCTAAATCAAATAGTGCCTTGCACTTCTTTTATGAACCATCGGTTCTTGAATCTAAAAGATTCTCAAATTAACAGTGCTTTGCACAAATGCAATGCATTACTTAAAGGGCCAGACCCAAATCAAAATGACCTGACAGGCCAAAATAAATTGCAAGGCAATAAATGGGCAGAGCCCAAATAAATTGATGCTTTGCATCCTTTATACAAGGGCAGAGCCCAAATAAAATTGATGCCTTGCATCATTCTTAAAAAAAAAAAAACAGAGCCCAAAGCAAATTGATACTCTGCATCCTTTCTGGGCAAAGCCTAAATAAAAATAAAAAGAAATGCAATGCAAAAGCAAATAAAATGTTGAACATTCTCAATTGGACTTAGCCCAATTTTGGCCATAAGTCCTTAAATTAAATTGACTGAGCAAAATTGCTCTACTAAATCAATTTACAATCGGTTCGAGGGTACATCTCCGAACTCCTTTGACATCCATCGTTGTAATTCCTCAACGACGTCAAAGAGGTGACGGGTCCCAACGACCATACATCAATATGGACTGCGGGGTCCTTAAACTCGTGGACCGAAACGTCCCTAAACTAATATTGGACCATCACGTCCCTAAACTGGAATATGGACCACTACGTCTCTAAACTGGAACAATAGAGTCTCCTAATGCTCTTTTGCCGGATCTAAACGGTCCCGTTTAAGTTGATCTTAGCCCCAAATACGGCTAACGTATCCTTAAACACTCAAATGAACGATAAAATTCCAAATCGACCTTGGTTCAAGGGTACATCTCTGAACTCCTCTGACATTTGTCGTTGTAATTCTTCAACGTCGTCAGAGAGGTGGCGGATCCCGACGACCATACATGCAGTGGACCACTATGTCCCTAAACTGGAACAATAGAGCCCAAATGCTCTTTTGTCGGATCTAAACGATCCCGTTAAGTTGATCTTAGTCTCAAACCGGACTAACGTATCCTTAACGAACGTTTAAGTTGATCTTAGCCGCAACGCGCCTAATGCATCCTTAAACTAAAAACACCAAACCCAAATCTAATTAAATACGGATTTGGACTAATCCACGTCCTACGGGCGACGGCATTACTCAGTCTCCGTATACAATCCACGGGCAACCACAAACAAAACAAACACACACGACACGAAGTGAAATTCTGGAGAAGGAGAAAGTGGCTACCGCGATGCGGTAGCGTAATTAACTGCAGGGGCTTGCGCCTGCAGGGAAGAGCGTCCCCACAATCAAAAACCCCTCAAGCGAGGGGGAATCTGACAAAGTCTGCTACATCGGCCGCATCCGTCTAAACCTTCGATACACGGTGCCATAAATCAACTTGGCATCTTCGGAGAGGTAGACGGATAAAACCAAATAGCATCTGCCCCGAATCTCAGTGCCAGGCCATCGCGGTCCTGTGCGCCGTCCTTCGGAGGGGAACAAGATACTCTGATCTCTATTATTTTTATTTACCTCGAAGAGAGGTATTCTTCTTTCTTTGTTCTTAAAGCTTTTTCTTGCTTGCCTTTTTTTTAGTTTGAAGCTTATGGGGTGGTTTCTCTCTATAAGACTTGAAGTCTTAGGTCCTTTATATAGTAGAGGCGAGTTTGTTGATTTAGTTAAAGAAATCTCTCATTGAGAGATCTTTAATTGATTTGGGGATTTTATCCACCGTTGGTTCTTTGATCCAAGGACTTCTGTTTTACAGAAGATATCTTTCTTGTTTTTAACAAGATTAGAGAAATATTTTTCCAATACAAAATTTATTCTGCAAATAGGTGATTTTTAATCACCATTGGATTTTTTAATCCAGCGATACTCTATTTTACAGAGAGTAATCTTTCTTGTTTAGAAAAATTTGATGAATATTTCCTCGGCAGAATTTAATTCTGTATTTTGATGATTTATCATATCCGTTGGATCTTTGATCCAATGGCTCTGTCTAACAGAGAGCTTTAACTCTTGGCGCTGGCGCCCTCGTGCAAGTCACGTGTGGCGCTGACTCAGAGTTTTTTAACTCTTAGCGCTGGCCCCCTCGTGCAAGGCACGTGAGGCGCTGCCTCAAAGTTTTTAACTTTTGGCGCTGCCTTTCAAATTTTGAACAAAACTTTGCTCTTTTATTGGGGAAACAGTTCTGGTATTCATGTTCAAGTTCAAGTATATATTGGATTCATGTTGTATTGGAGTTAAGCTTGGATTCATATTTGGATTATATTCAGATTAGACTGAGACATGGATTGAGTCAGACACTTAAACAGATTTGGGTCCTGAATTAGATTTAAGAGTTATCGGTAACTGCTGCACATGGACGGCAAGATTTGTGACTTTTTCCAAGCCAATTACTATTGATAATCTCGTTTTAGTTTTCTACCTTAAATAGGCAAGCACCCACTTTCTCTGGCTCCCTGAGGCTCAAGAGAATTGATCCCGCTTAAACCTATATTTACTAGGGTCCTTATTGTAATTTAATATAACTTAAGGGGGTTTTATGAAAAATATTTTTAATATACTTTCTAAATAAACTTCAAGTATTTATTTATCATATTTAGGGTTTTCATGAATGTAATTTTTAAAAGTGAGGTATTCTAGTGAATAAATACCTAGTTTGAATAGTTCATGGTATTTTAGTGTAAAGTTGACTTGTATGGATTCTTGATGGTATTTTCATGAAAATTGTAATTCTATTATTTTGTTTGGAAAACATGGAATTTAATAATATCTTTAAAATATGTGTTTTGATAATATTTATATATTTATTGAAAGATAACTTTTTATTATTAAATAGAAATCCTCGTTTTTCTTTAAAAAATTGTATAAAAATTCCATCGAGATCGTATGCTCCGTGAGAAGGTCTGCATCTAGCTCTACTGGTCCCGAGGATGTGCGATAACCCGCACCATCCCGATCGGGTTCCCCAAAATGGGTTGTAGAGGCATAATCGTAAGGAATGTAATCACACAATTTAAAGAAATACGGTTTTTAATAGTTTAAGATATTTATTTGAAAAGTCGTATTTGCCACAAGATATTGTTTTCAAACGAATTGTGCTATATCAAGATGTGTGTATGTGGGAGGTAGGTCATTACCTCGTGAGGTTTTCTAAAGGTATATTAAGTTAAAGTAATTAAAATATGTCATATGTAAAGTTTGTGGTATTTAAACGAAAAATGCAAATGGAAGTTACATAACATAGTCTTTTAAGATGAAACTTATTCTCAATATTTTTTCATGATTACCAAGTAAAATATAATGATATGGATAATTGGTTATTAAGAAAGATTATGATTTTAACGAGTTTAGAATCCGATGTCAGAATAACTCCACTTCCGATAAGTTTTAAAAAGAGAACATTTTAAATTAGGAAGAGAGGAGAAGAGAGGGGACTTACAAGTTTAGAGAAGAGAGGGGAGGTTTAGGAAAAGGTTGGTGGTTTCGTGAAGTCGTGGGGTCGCCGGAATCGTATCGAATCCTCGCCGGAACTTGACCTGGTGCTAACTCCACTTGTACTCTTCTTTGACTTGGAAAATTTTGTGGATTTTTAACAATAGATTTCAGAATGAAGAGGGCTAGGGTATGGGGTTGTATTTATAGGGTAAAATTAGGGTTTTGAGAATGAAGAGAGAATTAAAGATACATTAAAATAAGATTAAAGCTGTGAATTAACACTCTCTGGATAAATGCAGGGAAATCAAACAGCATGGGGGTAGTGGGGTAGGCTAAGAGGTGTAGTGTGCAGAGTTTGGGGGCATTATCCACGGGTGGCCGGCGGCGTCAGTCTGGGGAGGGATCTCGCCGGCCATTCTTGTGAGGTGAGATCTTGGATTTGTGCCATGTGTCGTAGTCTGTTTAAATACCCTTTTGCACATGTTTATTTTCTCAGACTTTTCAATTTTACGTGCAGTGCACGTGTAAACTTTTGGGCTTCTAAAAAGTTTAAAAGAAAATCAGTAAAAATAATATGTGGCTGAAGGGATTTGAACACAGGGGCTATATCACAGCAGTGCAAGGCTTTACCAATGAGCTACAAGTGTTTTCTTTCCGTTCTTAAACGAAAACAACATTTAAAGTATACTCCGGCTTGCAAACTCCTTTCTGTACTTTTAAAAGAAAATTTTGTACAGAAAATTCAGGGTCATTACAACGGTATTCATATATGAAAATCATTATCAGTATCATCACATCAATCATGGATATCTAGAACACAAGTAAAATGGCAGTCCTACTGTGTCATGGCAATACTAATGATGTATAGTCTAGCATACGCGTCTGTACTCGTACAACATGGCAATCATTAGTATTTGTGCAAGTGTTCTATCAGAGGTGTTTGAACATCACTATCACATGGATATGTCTATCATTGCATTCAAATAATAACATTAACGCTATCAAGCGTGGAAATCATCGCCGCCTCGAAAATCCTCACGATCGTATTTACAATCGAAATCATGACACAGTGGCATAAATATCCAAATCAAAAACGATAAAACGAGCGAAGCGTACATAGGTTTGAACCTATGGTGCACATAGGTTAGAACCTATGGCCAACATACGCTAAATGCGATCAAATACCCTCGGCGTCGACATACAAACGTCGAACGATCAAGTCGAGATATAGAAAAACATAAAACCAAGTTTTAAAAACCGAAAAATATCGCCAAAACCACACTAAAGCACTCCCAGATTTCTCTACATGAAACCTGGAGCAAAAACCCCAATACAGTGGCTTAATTATCACAAGATGAAGCTACAGACCAAAAATCAAGACATAACTATAAAGGGGGCCACAAATTGCGATTTTGGGGGATAAAATGTGGCCACGAATAGAAGTTAGGGGCTCGGGCTTTTAGTCTTCTACTGGTCTATACACCTCTCTGTATCCTCTATAAAATTTTCAGAGTTCCCAAATAGTACCAAATTCCATTTGATTCTCAAATCTCAATATAAAACCGATATCGAAAAATTCTAAACTTATCTTTGAAACTTGAAAACTCATCTAAACCAGAAGTACTATCACTAATAGACTAGTAATCGCTCTCTCTACCCTTTACTACATCATTCCAACAAGTTCTATCCTCAAAAACTCACTTTAGAAAACTTAAGTTTTGAAAATATGCACTTTTTAATTCTAAACTAGTTGTGAAGGTAAGAATACTTAAAAAATAATCTAAAAGTAGGGTTATTATCTCATAATAGCAACTCAAGAATTTTCAAGATGGCAAACGATCCTCAAAATGAAAATTTGATCCCACCATGATACTTAGGATGAGATTAGGAACAATTTTAGTAAAGGTTGTAGAGTATTTTGAGATGATTTGTTGAAGAGAGCTTAGGGTTTGGATGAGGGTTTGAAAGAGTTAGAGATAATTGAGCGATGGAGATATTTGTGCAAACAATAAAGAGGAGAGGAGAGAGAGTGTGACATATTATGTAGGATATTTTGTGAAGTGTTGTAGTGTGCATGAGATATAAGATAAGCTAACATATCCTCCCTCACTCTCTCACAAAACCCTATAAAACATACACAAATCGCTTAAATCACGTATCTTTTCTCAAAACAAAATACACGTCATCTTCAAAATATTTCATATTTTTCATTTTTCCAAAATAATTATATTTTTATGGATACCGATCCGAAAACCCAAAATCCATACATGATATTATTTTCGTAACCTCATAATATCTATATTTAAATTATAAAATAATATTTATAATTTCAAAATATTACAATATCCCCCCTTAAATAAATTTGGTCCCCGAATTTAAATTTAATGCCCAAATCCTTAAAACATCTTGCCCAATCAAAATCAAATCAAATCAACGAGGTCCAAATTCTAAAAACATGTAGCCCGCTCCAATCAACGGGACTTCAAAGCCCACACGAGCTAAGACTACACTAACGCAACACATACGCATGAAAATCCAACATATAAAAACTCCCATAACTGTAACTCTAGCAGATGCTATGAGAATTACACAAGCTATGATACAAAATACAAAACGTGAAATCAACCATGTAAATCGAGCACACAATCATAACTGTAGCCGTAGTGCAATATTTATAGCACACGACCAAACGAAAATATATAATCAAGCTATAATCTATCTCCTCAAGTGCAATGCACGAAAACAAAATCAACCATAACGGGTTTGCACGAAAACCAAATAATATGCCACGGGTGTGCATGAAAACGATATCTACTGCATCGAATGTGCATAGAACCAACATCAAGTGCATCTAGAGAACACGAAAGCAACTTCGAGTGCATCGGGGCGCACAAAATCAACCTCAAGTGCATCAAGGTGGATAAAATCAACATGAAGTGTATCAGGGTGCACAAAACATCACCGCGTGCAACTAGTGTGCACAAAAACATCAATAAAGTGCAGCTATTGTGCACGAAAAATCCAAATCAAGTGCACCTGGTCTGCACAAAATATCGATCAAGTGCAACTACGATGCACAAATTAAATGTATGACCCTCAAATCATCAAAACACATAAGTCAAAACAACGGATGTCGAAGTATCCATTTTTCAACGTCGAAAATATGATACTCGGATCACAAAAACACAAATAAAAAACAAATGACATTAAAGTACACTTCTTCAATATCGAAAGGTGTCTGTATACCCGGAGCTGGCAGAGCAAGGATTCTTACTTTCCTTTTGCCCACGGTCTAGTGTTCTCTATCTCTAGGTCATGTTCTCTCTGCGGACCTCAAAAATCTTGGTCTCTCGATACAATCACCTGGTGAGAAGTAGCGACGAAAACAGTCTCATTTTGACGCTTCTCAGAACACTTCCTAGCTATGTAGCCTGGCCTCTTGCAATGTAACATGTCAAAGACGGTGGCCTTTAGCCCTCTGAGTACGCGCTATACAACTGGCCCTGAGTCCAATCTCTATCATTAGCATCCCAGAATGAACCCGCCATGGCTTCTGCCGAACTATTCAGAAGCCAGCACTCCTTAATGAATCCACTTCCGTTCTGGAACAGCTGCAATCTCATCAAGACTTTTCTCTGAAAGTGTGGCTGTATACAACGCCTCTGCATACGTATCAAATTTCTTGCACCAACAGAAGGGAACAACTGTGCATCGAGACCTCACGCGAATTTTTTAATCCACTTCTCTTTAGTATCGACTAAGTAGGGAGCGTATCGCGATAGCTATGCGAACTGCAAGTCATACTCGACTACGATCATGCCCGGAGTCTTACGCAAAGACTCGAAACTATGAATTCAGCATCTCTGACACTCTGCAGAAGAAATCTGGCTAAGTACGCATCGAGAACTCGTCCCAAGTTATCGGAGGAAGACCCACTACTCGGTCTCTCTCAATCGACTCACACCAGGTCTAAGTATGACTCTTCATACGAAAACTAGCCAACTTCACTGATCTCGCATTGGAGCATCACAACAAACGAAATATCTTATCCATCCTGTCCTGGAATGACTACAGGTCCTCTGTCACATCCATGCCCGTAAACTCCAGCGGCTTTAGCTTCATGAACTCTGGAAGCGACACCTCGATAATCTTAGCAATGGCTGGTATAGCTGTCTGAACCATAGGCAGCACAACGATCTCTGGAGTAGGCTGAACAACATCAGGCCTCTAAGTCCAGCTGGTCTCAAGCAATGACCCGACCATATAGCACGGATCCAAAGAAACTCGCCTCCAAACAATAAATCCTATCATATAAGGATAAATAATATGTTCATATGTCACTGGGATATAACCTTGGTCGGTCCTCGTCACAGACTAGCCTGTCCTGACCTCGTCTCTAGCCACAGCCCTCTCGGCTCGTGTAAACATGGTGACCGAAACAACCAACAAGTATCGATGAGGATAGATAAACTGAACGAAATAGAAGAAAGGATCACAAGATATATATCCTAAGATTACTTAGGCGGAGTCTCATATCGTAAATATACCGCGGAACATACGTACGGTACGCCCCTCTACTTAGTACTTACTCTATCATACCAAGGTCGACCTACGAAGTTCGGCTATAAAACCCCCAAAGTCAAGTCTAAGTTCCGTAAGGTTAAACCTAGGTAACGAAAATATACGTCCTAGATTCCGCATAGTCAAACCTAGACTCGAACAAAGGTTAAGCCTAACGCTTTGATACTAAATTTGTCACGACCCGAAACGGCATGTGACTGGCACTTAGATCACGTGATGTCAAAAGATGTCGACGCGATTCAGTAAGATAAAACCCCGAAATCTAAATATTTTTAAAGAAATAGCAGAGGTGGAGTTTTAAAAAGAGTTACAAAATGGAATCAAGTCTATTTTAAAGGTATAAGTAAGTTTGTTTGAAACGCCTACGTCGTTTGAAAATCGGGCAGCACCTCCTTTGTAAATTTTTGAATAAAACTACATACAAAGCATAATATATATAAAGCATCCCCAACGGAAGCTAACTTCTATGCCCAAACGGCGGAGCAACCACGCAGATAATATACGACATCTAAAGCGAAGAAATAGAAAGCGAAATATAACCAACAACAATATAAAGTCGACTCCAAACGAGTGCGACGCCCAAAAACACATAAACATCTAAGTCTTGCTTCTAAGTCCACAAATATACAAATTTAGGTCGATAGAGTTTTTAACTAGATCCAAAAGAATATACATATACATCGGGTGGTTACGATCCAACATGTAACCCCTAACCAAAGCAATCACCGAAGAAGAAATATACCAGCAAGCCGTTACTGATCCAAGCGGTCGATCCTGCAAGAAACTGGGGCACAACGTGGGTGAGTTGCCAACTCAGTGAATAAAACTATATCGTAAGGTAGAAATCGAAATGCATAACGATTTACCTAGGTCATAAAGTATAGTACTATCATATCATGTACTAAAATATGTATCATGCATAAATACTATAAATGTATCCATATCAATCACGTAAATATGGAAATATATCAACATATCATATGTATATATAGCATGCATCCATGTATAAGCCTATAAACTAGCCGAAAGATGTATGTAAAACCCTTTCAAAATAGCCATGTGATACGTATATCACGGCACAATTAGCAGACGTAGTTTTATGAAGTATTACATGCGTTTTGTTTAAAGTATATGTCTCGTTTTTAGAAATGAGTTTTACGAGGGTTTCCATTTAAAAGTTTCTTGTGTCATCCCAGACATGTCAAAATAGTGAGACTATAGCTCATTTGGAAACCTCTTTATATACATTGATATGTGAAATAGTATTCAGGTACTGTCCCATGGATCAGTCCTGTTCGGCAACTATATGATATAATTGTTGGAGATAGTGCCCTCAGAGTCAATTATTGGATCACAGGTACGTGATTGCAATAATTGAGGGAGGACCTATCCCGGTAGGACAGTCTTACTCGAGATGATAGTATGCTATCTGGTTTACCTTTATCATCGTGTACTGTTTTAAGTGACCTGACACGTCGCTATTACACGTTGATAGAGCCCCTAGGATTCTTGCTTGACCACCAGCAGTATGAGGGCGATCATATAAGTGGGAGCTGGGGGTCTATAAGCATATCCTTAAAAGGTCCCTAGTCGTGAGAGTTTCGAGACAGGGCATCGATTCTCCATAGTAGACTAGTGTATACAGTCGAGACCCCGACGAGGGGCGGTGGCCGGTCTCACAAGCCACTGGTGTCAGTTGGATCACCTAAGATGTATACAGGTGCTCATTGGGTTATGAGTACACCGGACAGGACTCGCCGGGAACATGCCAGTTGGTCATATACCAGACGTCAGATGGCAGTTCCCTGGTGACATGTGTACAGGTTAGTTCATCGACCTGGGGATCGTCATTTGTCTTGTGTGAGTTTCCACTGTACTTTGATTACTACCCTACCACGGCTCAAAGGAGTCGTGCAAACAGGTTTTAGTTGGGTACAGTCCCGAGCCACATGGAGGCAGTGAGCGTATCTTCAGGGGTTCGTCTCTCCCGGTATTGGGGGTGAGGTCGTGCTGTGTCTAGGAGAGCCATTACACGAAGCCCTCGGCCGAGGCAAGGAGATTTACTGGTAGGTATTCCAGTAGTATCTCAGGGTGTTCTGGGCTACACTCCGACACGACTTGTACCGCTTTTGGGGGTCTGACTTTTACCAACCCCCTAGGCCCGCCATGCGATGCTCATAGACGAACGGACCGGACTGTACGGATATTGTCACTGACAGGCTCAGTAGGGAGTCAGGCTGAGTTCGCTCACAGACGTCCCTTTTGGTCAATACCTGGTAGCCCGTTATGTATTGGCTTATCCCTCTAACGTGCTAGTGGTTAAATCCACAACCAAGCTGTTGATGAGTCTTTAGAGTCCCCCACATTCAGTTACTCAGCTTTCGAGCGAAAGGTTGTAGAGGCCGTATGGAGATATGGCAAGGTCCGATCAGATACGTGCGGTATTGCACGAATCAGGATCGGACAGTTTGTACTATAGGCCGTATGGTTATATGGCAGGGTTCGATCAGATACGTGCGGTATTGCACGGATCAGGATCGAACGGATATTACTAGCCGGTTTTGGTATAAGCCGGATCCTAGCATAGTACAGTGTAGAGTTTGTCTCATTGCATTTGTATTTCGGTCGAAATACAGATGCGGGTGTGTATGCACAGTATCGGGGTTTTCCTGTAATTTATTACGGGACCAGTTTTCTGGAGTTGCCAGTTTGCTTTCCGTTTCGGCCGATTTCCATTGTTCCGTTCATTGGCCGAAGATTGGTGGAGGAGGGCTTATTTGCATTGTTGCAAATAGGCATTTGTGGAGGGGGTTCTTTGCATCTTGTTGCATCATGATGGCTTTCATGATGTGCACCATCCCTTGACTTTGCTTCATGATGGTGTCATGATGGCTTGACCTTTTTTGTGATGATGAGGTTGGTGGAGTATGGCTTTGTTGATAATCATTTTCTTTTGCATGATAGCTTTCCTCTCTCTCTCTTTTGGATTAGATGAGAATGGCTCCCATTTGATTCACTCTCCCACTCACTCCATTCTCTCCATTCACATGTCATGGCCGGCCAAAGCTTGAGGGGGGTTGTCCCAATTTTTGATGGGGTGATTTTGGTTGATATCATATCATTTTCTTCACCAAAATTCCCAAGAAAAACTCCTTGTATCATCCCTCCACCAAAAGGCAACCTCCACTACCCTAAAGTGAGACTTGAGTACTACATATTCTACAGCGAACCTTGGGCACGTCGAGTAGCCGGCTTCGTGCCCGAGTTGCCTCGGCATTGAGGTGGGAGCCCGTAAAAGAAGTAGGCGATGTGGTGCACTTCCGGCGACGAGGAGGAGACGGGACATTCCGCAAGAGATCGGGACGATGACGAGAAGACCGAAGGATTTGGATCGTCGGTATATCTCTTTCCCATCTTGTAGATAGCTAGGACTAGTTAGTGGTTCGATCCGGGTATTAGTGCGCGGCGGTTTGCCAGTTCAAGTAAAATTAAAGTTTATCACCGCTTCCGCATTTGGCCGTCGGATTGACGGCCGGGGCGCCGCCGTGCACTTACAGTGGTATCAGAGCCTCGCCATTAACTTAGTCTAGCTTGGTTTAATGTGTTTTGCATTTCCGATCGACCAAAATTCCAAAATCTACATTTTTACTTGCATCAGTTTTCTGTTGAAATTTTTTGGTGTCGAAAATTTTTTCAGGTTACAGAAAAGTGATGTACTGGAAAATCTAAGAGTTCTGTGAAAATTCGATGCACTAAGTCCACTGTTGGAGCGCGGATCCGCGGCCAAACACCCCTTTGGGCCGCGGATCCGCCGCACACTGTTGGGTTTCCTGCACCAAATTTCTACAGTATCTTTCTGGGGTTACAATTGGGGTTTTGGAATATTAATATTGGGCCCAGAATTTCTTGATGTGCTACAGTAATGCTTGGGGGCCCACTTGTTAAAATTTGATTGATCGGATATTTTAAACACATTATTTCACAGTATTTACATTATATCTGCGACCGTGAATGTCACTCGATCGGTAAATCCTGTCTAACTGCTATAGCCCGGTTAGACGGATTTGCGAACGTGACTTTCACGTTGATGTTCTGTTTTTGCTGTGATGTTGCGGATCGGTCGTGGGGGATAGCCTGGATGCAATGCTACTACAGTTGTGGTTGTATTATGTACATTTGATATTGCGGGACGAGCGTCCGACATGTGGACTGCCGTCACTGCCTGATTGTATTATTATTTTGGGGCACGGCCAGGTTGCGGTCGATGTACCCGTTGTATGTATATTTTACTTTCTGTACTAGGATTGCCCCGCGGAGGGGTGCACGGATAGCCGGGTTCTAGAGGGCAACAAGCCCGCATCTCATGGCATTGAGACGGAGGGGGCTTCACTCTAGGATTGGCGGGCTATTCGCCGCACTCGTAGGGGGTACAGGTTGACCCAGGAGGGGTGCCCAAGTTACCGGATTCCGTGAAGTGCTGGGTGGTCCATTCACGGTGCTGAAGGGGGCTGCCTCGCTTCAGGTTTTGGCGGGTGACTTGCCGCGCCCGTAGGGGTCTAGGATTACATTGCACAGGCTATCCACACGACCAGGGGAACGTCGGGTTTCAGCAGTGGCTCTGTGAAACCCGGGGATCCCAGATATCTGTATTGTTTCTGTGATGCTGTACATTTCTGTGATGTTGCATTTTTATTCACGCCTTGAGCGAATATAATATATTGGTATATATATTAGTAGATGTTGTATATGTTTTGCATCCGCGCTAGTCCAGTCCCCGCTCTGTCGTTAGTAAGCTAACCTAACGGGTAATGACGGGACCCAGTGGCGAATGCGGATGGCATATACGTACATCAGTATATTTTCGTTCTTTTTGGTGTGATCAATTGATGGGACTGCATTGATTCGGATCAATGCAAGTTAAAAACAAAGCTAATCTGATGTTGTTGGAACACTTTTCAAAAAGCTGTTAATGCAAGGACGTTCACTTTTGTTTTGCATCGTGGTATTCAGTTGGAATATCCTGCTCCTCAGTCGACGAGGCAAGGGCCGAGATCCCTTCACCGGGAGTGACCCCTTGGACAAAAAGTTTGCGTCAGGGCATTAACTTCACTATAGCCGATTACTTTTGCTTTGCACCGTGGTATTCAGTTGGAATATCCTGCACCCCATTCTACGGGGAAAGAGCCGAGATCCCTTCACCGGGAGTGACCTCTTTAGCAACGGTTTTCGTCACTATATTTTCAAAAAGCTATCAGTTCCTTCAACGATATCAAGTTCTTTACGTTAAAGGTTTTCGCCAGAAACCATTCGTAGCCCTCCGTCGTTTCAGACGGGTAGCACGTAGTATTCATGCTATGTTTGTTGGCCTTCGTCAAGGCATAGTGTATGGTAGCTGCTTGTTGCCTTTCTGCTGCATAGATAGATGCGTTGGTTTGGGACAGTCGTATAGCCTTGTTGACCTTCGTCAAGGGCTTGTACGGGTGGATTCAAATTAACCTGGATAATGACGGGTAGAACTTGACATGTGACTTATGATTTGTTGACCTTCGCCAAGGTCATAAGAGCATGGGGCAGAAATCACATCGGGAGTTTCAAAAGAACTGAAACTTGCCAGATATGCGCATACCTTCTGGAGTGTGATGATGTGAGCGGATTCCGTCACGTTGTCATGCGATGAGAGTTGGATCCCGATTCCCACTGATGAGTTGGTTTACTCCTCGGGTGTTCCCGACTAATTCTTCTTTCAGGTTTGGAGGAGAATTTGAGGTACAGTGGGAGGTTTCCAGATTAGATAAATTGGTAACCATTCTGATCTAGGTTAGAGTGCACGCTGAGTGTTTCTTTTCTCTCTCTCTTTGGCAGCGACCATTGACCCGACCCTAAGACTATGACTCAGTGACCAAGTTGACCGAACCTTCTTAAACACTGGCTTTTGGATTGTCAGAGTTGCAAACCTCATTGCCACTCCTACTTTTACCCTTTTCTCCAGGACACCCCGTACTACTACGAACGTCCACTTCCATTGGACAAAACCATCGTATGGTTAGATACGAACTCGAAAGAACTTATTCGAGGATGGTTTCAGGTTCTGGAGAAAACGGATAGGATTATTCAGTTGTCTTTTCCTTTTTTCCTTCTCTCAGGTTGCGAGTACTCCTTGGTTTAGGAGATAGTACACCTATTACGCAAATTGGATAGTCTTCTTCCAAGCCTTAGGCTGGTGCCGACCGGTAGGGAATGAAGAAAACCAATTAGCCTAACGATGGTGTACAGAAGGTATTAAGTTCAGACAAAACAAGGGATTAGTAAGAGGGCAAAGTAAATTGCAACAGATATTCACGACCAAACCAAATATTTCGTTACCACTCCCACATCACCTTTGTATTTCTCCAGGACACTCCGTATCACTACGAAGATCCACAGTTTATTTGGATACTCCATCGTATGGTTATATACGAACTCGAATGGAACTTGTTCCAGTTCGGGGATGGATTCTGGTCCAGGAGAAATAGGAATAAGGTTTATTCGGTTGTCTTTTATCTTCACCCTCCGTCATTGCGAGTGTTCCTAGGATTGGGACAGTACACCCATTATGCTTATTGGATAGTCTTCTTCCAAACCATAGGCTGGTGCCGAACGGTAGGGAAGGAAGAAAACCATTTGGCCTAAAGGGGTGTACAGAAGGTAAAGACTAAAGACATATGAAGGGATTTGGAGAGGTGGCAAAGAACTATACGGTTACAGTCGTGAATCTGGAAGAGGTATTACTAGGAATACCAGGATACCCCATCGAAACATTTCGATGTTTCAGTCTCACTGTGTACTGTTAAAGGAAAACTGATTTCCCGATTAGACACTTGCTCCAGGGTATGTATTTACCAGGTATGATTCTCACATCTGTATGGTTTTACAGATGATGAGTGGGAGTAGGTTATTGGGAATTGGGTGATCATCCTCATTATATCGGGATTCGTTACAATCGGTGATATTTGAGGAAATCACCTGGGTAGTTTGCCGGTCGGCAAATATTTGGTTTTGAATATCCGCTGTTATGCACCAATTTCAAATTGATATATCTGTACGTCTATTTTCATAGAGTGAGATATACCTTTCTGAAATTATGTCTACGACATTTACCTATATCAGTGGATGGTTAGGTAAGGAGCATTAAGCAGCGGTGTAATTCTTCTTGACCATAAGTACAGTTTTCAACCTACGACACACAGTGAATGAGTTATCAGACTCAAGGGACTTATACAGAGTATTGCATGTTGTCCAGGGTCCATTAGGACAGAGGGGTTGGTCCTCGTACTATATTCGGTTTACTTATGACTTCTCTAGTTTTTAGACAGGTGTTTCGCGGAAACACAGGGTCTGAATTTTGAGAAGTTATAGGTATTTGAATAAAGTAGAGAACCAGGTATTGCAAGTATCGGGATTCTTCAAAGTGATCAAAGATGAAGGTACTTGTGTATGGTATTCAGTTGACAGTAATGATTTAAGAGATCTTGCTTCTCCTTCAGGTTACTCATGATTGGAAGCATTCCTAAGTTGAGTAACGCTGATCGGCCTCCTTCCATTTAGTTGACATGCACTGGAGACAGCTGTATGATTTGAATCTGGTTCAATTAAATTAGTGCCTCTGGTCCTATATTGGATATAGAACAGTTCGTATCTTAACGATGTTAAGGTACGGGGAGTTGTCCGGCTTATGCTTAAAACCAGACACTGGACAACTCAAGGCACGTTTCTGTAATGGCTGTTTGTGGGTTGACCCAGGCTATGACGCGGGTTGATTTTCTACCATCTGGATGAACAATAGCAATATTGTTCTAGACTCGCCACAGTTTTAATAAAAATGGATTTTTTCAGAAAACAGTAGTGGGAGTATGGTAGAACTGGAAGTGATTCCAGAACCACAAACGATTACTGAAGATTTGATAAGGAACCTAAAGATTCAATCTGGATTGACATTCCATTGGCCACTCCGCAGATGAGGTGGGTAACTTCAGGCACCCGAGAGGTACTCCGGTAGCCTCAAGGACGGTGACAGGGAAGTTCTTGTTTACCCACACTTGCCATTGCTGTTGTTCCAGACTGTGAGACCCGGCGGGAGGATGAGTATAGCGTCGTTCTGAACTCGCTTCAGAAGTGTACGTGTATATGACTCTGCCAGAGGGTTGTCGTAGTCAGTGGGAGCAGCGGAAGCATTGGTGGACAGGTAGCTTATGTCTATTTATAGACTGAAGCACCAGTAGCGGAGATAGATCATCTATTTCTGACGTGACAGTCATAGGTTTGACTTCATCAGAATAGGGGATGGATCTGTTGAGAAGGTAGTAGGGTGTGATATCCTGGTATTTGGATGACATACACAGAATAGGAAAAGAAACTCCTATACTACGATCGGTTATACTTTGGTCGTCACACAGTGGTTTCTCCACAAAGAAAATGGATTTTATATCAGACATACTGGTTACTGGATCTATGGTATTAGATCTAGATTTGGGTGGTTTCCCAATCAGGGTACTTGACAGCATTCTAAGAGTATTTAGGATGGACGACTCCATGCACGGTAGTGTACCTGCAGGTGATGGAGTCACCCTCTCTGAAGCTGTCTTACAGACTAAAGGGGAGAGGGATGTGCATGATTGGCAGATCACTTGCTCAGGCGATTGAGTCAATCATGAGATGTCAAGTACCACACCAGATGTTGTTCTTGCACTAGATGCAATAAGTTGACATTGATCCAATCCTGGAGAAACGGTCGGAAGCAGTTTTAGAACACAAGTGGATGTTCTAGGGATATGATAACGACAGCCTCATTCGGGAGACAGTTATCATTCCAGGCTTCCAAGGTGACATGGACGACAAGGAAGTTGTCAGAGTTATAGCTTTCCTTCTGATGAGGGGCAGTATTTTGGACAGGTGGTCCAAGGCAATACTGAAGGGTGGCATGGCGCAGGATACTGATTAAGTTCAGTTGACGATACAGTCTAAGAAGTTTGGATTTGGAGTTCATTTATGAGCTATGTCCCATCAGACATCCAGACACATTCTAAGACAGGTATTGCTCATTTCGGGAGATGGCTTTCTCCGCGAACTTGAGATATAGAGAGACATGGAAAGAGACAACAAAGCGGATCCACTCACTGAGGCTATTCCTCGAACGCAATAGTTTCGCAAACGAGCTTTGTGAGACTGACTAGTAGAGGAGTTGGGTGTTCGGTATCACACGGGCTGTGAGTATGCGACATCGTAATAATTAGCCTTGAGTGCAAGTGGGAGATTGTTGGAGATAGTGCCCTCAGAGTCAATTATTGGATCACAGGTACGTAATTGCAATGATTGAGGGAGGACCTATCCCGGTAGGACAGTCTTACTCGAGATGATAGTATGCTATCTGGTTTACCTTTATCATCGTGTACTGTTTTAAGTGACCTGACACGTCGCTATTACACGTTGATAGAGCCCCTAGGATTCTTGCTTGACCACCAGCAGTATGAGGGCGATCATATAAGTGGGAGCTGGGGGTCTATAAGCATATCCTTAAAAGGTCCCTAGTCGTGAGAGTTTCGAGACAGGGCATCGATTCTCCATAGTAGACTAGTGTATACAGTCGAGACCCCGACGAGGGGCGGTGGCCGGTCTCACAAGCCACTGGTGTCAGTTGGATCACCTAAGATGTATACAGGTGCTCATTGGGTTATGAGTACACCGGACAGGACTCGCCGGGAACATGCTAGTTGGTCATATACCAGACGTCAGATAGCAGTTCCCTGGTGACATGTGTACAGGTTAGTTCATCGACCTGGGGATCGTCATTTGTCTTGTGTGAGTTCCCACTGTACTTTGATTACTACCCTACCACGGCTCAAAGGAGTCGTGCAAACAGGTTTTAGTTGGGTACAGTCCCGAGCCACATGGAGGCAGTGAGCGTATCTTCAGGGGTTCGTCTCTCCCGGTATTGGGGGTGAGGTCGTGCTGTGTCTAGGAGAGCCATTACACGAAGCCCTCGGCCGAGGCAAGGAGATTTACTGGTAGGTATTCCAGTAGTATCTCAGGGTGTTCTGGGCTACACTCCGATATGACTTGTACCGCTTTTGGGGGTCTGACTTTTACCAACCCCCTAGGCCCACCATGCGATGCTCATAGACGAACGGACCGGACTGTACGGATATTGTCACTGACAGGCTCAGTAGGGAGTCAGGCTGAGTTCGCTCACAGACGTCCCTTTTGGTCAATACCTGGTAGCCCGTTATGTATTGGCTTATACCTCTAACGTGCTAGTGGTTAAATCTACAACCAAGCTGTTGATGAGTCTTTAGAGTCCCCCACATTCAGTTACTCAGCTTTCGGGCGAAAGGTTGTAGAGGCCGTATGGAGATATGGCAAGGTCCGATCAGATACGTGCGGTATTGCACGAATCAGGATCGGACAGTTTGTACTATAGGCCGTATGGTTATATAGCAGGGTTCGATCAGATACGTGCGGTATTGCACGGATCAGGATCGAACGGATATTACTAGCCGGTTTTGGTATAAGCCGGATCCTAGCATAGTACAGTGTAGAGTTTGTCTCATTGCATTTGTATTTCGGTCGAAATACAGATGCGGGTGTGTATGCACAGTATCGGGGTTTTCCTGTAATTTATTACGGGACCAGTTTTCTGGAGTTGCCAGTTTGCTTTCCGTTTCGGCCGATTTCCATTGTTCCGTTCATTGGCCGAAAATTGGTGGAGGAGGGCTTATTTGCATTGTTGCAAATAGGCATTTGTGGAGGGGGTTCTTTGCATCTTGTTGCATCATGATGGCTTTCATGATGTGCACCATCCCTTGACTTTGCTTCATGATGGTGTCATGATGGCTTGACCTTTGTTGTGATGATGAGGTTGGTGGAGTATGGCTTTGTTGATAATCATTTTCTTTTGCATGATAGCTTTCCTCTCTCTCTCTTTTGGATTAGATGAGAATGGCTCCCATTTGATTCACTCTCCCACTCACTCCATTCTCTCCATTCACATGTCATGGCCGGCCAAAGCTTGAGGGGGGCTGTCCCAATTTTTGATGGGGTGATTTTGGTTGATATCATATCATTTTCTTCACCAAAATTCCCAAGAAAAACTCCTTGTATCATCCCTCCACCAAAAGGCAACCTCCACTACCCTAAAGTGAGACTTGAGTACTACATATTCTACAGCGAACCTTGGGCACGTCGAATAGCCGGCTTCGTGCCCGAGTTGCCTCGGCATTGAGGTGGGAGCCCGTAAAAGAAGTAGGCGATGTGGTGCACTTCCGGCGACGAGGAGGAGACGGGACATTCCGCAAGAGATCGGGACGATGACGAGAAGACCGGAGGACTTGGATCGTCGGTATATCTCTTTCCCATCTTGTAGATAGCTAGGACTAGTTAGTGGTTCGATCCGGGTATTAGTGCGCGGCAGTTTGCCAGTTCAAGTAAAATAAAAGTTTATCACCGCTTCCGCATTTGGCCGTCGGATTGACGGCCGGGGCGCCGCCGTGCACTTACAATAATCTATAACAACGCATCTTGACGGATCGTGCAAACATCAACATATGAGTGTCCATCATCAACACTCTAAATCTCATAAATCTCGTGTATATTACCGACATGTATATCCTGATATCATAGGCACCGTCTCGTCAGACCGGTCATCTCCCGATATCAACAGCCACGGTCGGTATCTCCTGGATATCCGCCGCGCTCTAATACTCACTCCGGTATTGATCCACCTCGTTAAGCTCTCTGTACCTCCCGATGGTCTTTCTGCTCCTCGGTATCGTACCGGGTCTACCATATACCCATAATCGGTTAACCCCTCTCTCGATTCAGATATCTCATCTTAAAAACAAAAACTCATGGTGGACGCTGAATTATCATATCAGGAGAAAACTGCATTTAAAAACATTCACAAGTTTTATAATTCTCACCGCGGCTTCTCAAATCCATGGAAAACAACAAGTTCCGAAGAACACATATATAATCTGTCTCAAGTTCATAAAAACGTAACGCATATATTATCTTTGCCACATAGTGTCACGCCCCGCTTCCCGGTGTACGGCGAAGGGGACGCGATGAGGCCGCTACGTATTTATTCTGAAGTAAATACGCTAAGCGTATCTAAGCAATATAAATATAAATGCACAAGAGACAAGATATAATAAAACAACAACTTTATTTATTCACATTCTTTTACAACACATGGAAAAGTAAATACAACTGAATGAAAGCAATGCCTAAACAGTAGCATAACAGGAATGAAAAGTACTGAAATAAAAATGTGTACAATGAAGCTAGAGCTCCGGGTCGTAGGAAAGCTGGTCCAAGACCTCACTAGTAGGCTCGATCTCCTGAGTGTCCAGACCACCTGACAATATTCCAAAGAAGAAAGAGAAGGAATGTCGTCAGCGAACAATCACTCGGTAAGTCCCAAAGATAAGAGAGAAATAGAATAGACAGAAAGAGAAGATAGCTTTTAAAGTTGTATTATATGAGTATTTGGTATTAACGCTGTTGTTTGTAGTTTGGTACAGAAGGATGCCAGTGTATACGAAAGGAGTCTCTATATGCTAGAGACTAGGGCAAACAGAATGTTATGCCACGGTACAACAGCAACAAAATATAGGTTAGGTGTCTTAATCTTGCAGTCTCGTGCCACTTCTAGCACCTTCCGTACCAATCTACCCCTTAAACCCCGTATTGTCTTGATTGTATTGTTGTATTGTATGGTCTTGTAATTTGAATTGTATAAATGGATGACTAGCTGAAACCATGATATCAGTAAATAGATGTAACTGGAGAATTATGGATGTAACTGGAGAATCATGTAAATGGAAGTATATCCATGGTTCGGTTCAGTCAATACAGATTGAATAGATTGAATATATATATTCATGGATTCAGGTTGGATTGTAGAGTGTAGTTTGTACTTGAATTATATTCAAGTCAAATTATTAATGAGACTCAGTCTGAGTAAGAACAATTAGAAAAGAAATTGAAGTCATGATTGTTTTGATGTTATCGGTAACCGCTGCACATGGACGGAAGGATTTGTGTCTTTTTCAAAGACGATTACCGTATTAATAACACCGTTCTTCAGTTGTCTCCCTTAGATAGGCAAGCACCCATATCTCCGACTCCCTGAAGCTCAAGAGACCGGTCCCGCTTAAACCTATATTTACTAGGGTCCTTAAGGTAATTTATAGAACTTGAGGGGGTTTATGTAAAAAAATACTTTTTGTATAATTTTCAAAATACACCCCAAGTGTTTAATTATCGTCTTTAGAGTTGTAATAAATTTAGATTTTATACATGTGACATTTCTAGTGAGAATAACCTAATTTCATATTATAGAGTACTTAATTGTAATATTGAACTTGTATAGAATTCATGGTATTTTATGTAAAGTGTTCCTTGTGATTTTAGAAAAAGTTGGAATATTTATATTATCACAAAATAGATATTTTAATGATACATATATATATATATATATATATATATATATAATTTTAATATATATATTATATTCCTAGAAATCTCATTTTCTTAAGATATTCGTATTTTAAATCTCTTGAGACCGAATGCTCCTTGCGGAGGTCTGCATCTCGCACTACTAAGCCCAAGGATGTGCGATAATCCGCACCATCTTAAACGGGTTCCCCAAATGGGTTGTAGCGGCGCTTTGCAAAGATTTGTAAAATACTTAATCTTTTAGAAAATGGTTTTATTAGTAAATGGTATTTATTTGAAAGGTTTCGTTTTCCCGTATTCTATATTCCCGAAAGATATTGTGCTATATTGCATATGAGTGTTGTGAGTAGGTAGGTCATTACCTCATGATCAACTTAAAGGTATAGCAAGATTGTGATGTTTTAATGTCAAAATGAAACTACATGGTATTTTACTGAAAAAGATCGATAAAAGTTACAAAATGATATAGATTGTCATGAAACTTGTTCAACGTGTTTGTTAATGATTAATAGTCAACATGTAATGGTTTGATATGTTTGTATTTAAGAAAAGATTGAATTTTTAGAAAGAATCGAATCGGAAATCGGATTAACTCCGATTTCGTCGGGTTTTGGAATTACGTATTTTTAGAAGAAAAAAAGGAGAAGAGGGAGGTGGGACTTACTGGCTTAGAGGTTAGGGATGAGGAAGAAGAATCGGGAGGAGGCGCCGGTGCGTCGTTTCGTCGCCGGGAGCTCCTAGGGTTGTCGTCGGAAAATCACCGGAGCTTCGCCCTTCACTAACTCCAAAAGTACACTAAACTTCTAGGGATTTCTTAAGAGTTTTGATCATAATTTTGGAGTGAGGAGGGTGTGTTTAGGGGTTGTATTTATAGGGTAAGGCTAGGGTTTAGGGCAGGTGAAAGGTTTAATTGAAAAAATGTATTAAAAATAGAGTAATTAAGGTTTTAAAGGAGTTCTGGTACTGGTCTGTACATTTAAAGTATACAGGAGTACAGGGGAGTCCAAGAGGCCCAACTTTGATGTTGGGGACTCGGCGGACCGGTCGAGTCCGGCTGGCGGCGGCGGCCCGAGTCGGCCGAGTCCGGCCAAGTTGGGCGCCCAGAAAGTTCCCCGTCACTTCATTAACCCTCTGGTCCAGTTTGTTTATTTAGTGTAGTGGGGTTTTACGGGTTTAGCACGTGTAGACTCTTGGACTTCTAAAATTTTAAAATGAAAATAATATTAAAAATAATGTGGGGTATGGGATTTGAACTCTGGTGGCTTGGTTCAGCAGTGCAAGGTATTACCAATGAGCTCCAAGCTCTTTCTTGCTATTAAAAAGCAAAACAAATATTTATGGTACTCACAGAAAATGGAAATACCCAAGTATACATTAATTTTTAAACAAATTTTTGTACACTAAAATTGGAGTTGTTACAGTCTACCCTCCTTACAAAAATTTTATCCTCGAAATTTACAACTTTTATTTTAAGAACTAGTTTATAAAGAGATGAGGATATCTTGCACGCATCTCATCTTCTCTTGCCCAAGTTGATTCTCCTGGAGTGTCTTTTCTCCACATCACTCGAACCAAGTTGACTTCCTTGTTCCGAAGTGACTTCACTTTCCTATCCAGGATCTCCACAGGTTGTTGCTCACAAGATAAGTCAAGCTGTATAGTGAGCTCGGAATGATCAAGTACATGGCTGGGGTCACTCACATACCTTCTGAGTTGGGATATGTGGAACACATTATGCACTCCTTCCAATGAAGGTGGAAGTGCTAAGCGGTATGCCACTTCACCGACTCGTTCGAGTATGTCGAACGGTCCAATATATCTCGGACTTAACTTTCCCCGTCTTCCAAATCGGATCACTCCGCGGTGAGATATCTTTAAGAATACGTGATCTCCTGGCTGGAACTCCAAGTGACGTCGCTTTGCATCAGCCCAGTGCTTCTGTCGATCTTGGGCTATGCATATCTTTTCTCTGATAGTACGAACCACATCAACAGTCACTACTATCATCTCAGGTCCAAGAAATTCCCTATCTCCGATGTCGTCCCAACTTAATGGCAATCGACACTTCCTTCCATATAGTGCTGCAAAAGGTGACATTCCTATGCTTACTTGGTAGCTGTTGTATGAAAACTCCACAAGATGTAGGTGATCTTCTCACGATCCTTTGAAATCTAACATACATGCTCTGAGCATATCCTCCAAGATCTGAATAGTTCGCTCAGACTGACCATCTGTTTGTGAATAATAAGCTGTGCTGAAGTTTAGACTTGTTCCCAAGCTCGCTTGCAGACTCTGCCAAAATTGCAATCTGAACCTGGTGTCACGATCTGAGACAATGCAGACCGGTACTCCATGAAGTCTCACAATTTTCTGTATGAGTTCATGGGTATCAGAGATAGTACATATTTAAAGAGTTTAAATCTTAAGTAGACTATTACCTCCATGTACTTCTTTGCTAATGTCTCAGTTGATTGGCCAACTCGAAATGGGATGAAGTGAGCCGACTTTGTGAGTCGATCCACTATGACCCATACCGCATCGTTACCCTTTGTGCTGTGAGGAAGAGCAGTCATAAAATCCATCGTGATGTGTTGCCACTTCCATTCTGGGATAGGTAACGGTTGAAGTAGTCCAGCAGTCCTGTGATGTTCAGCCTTTACTTGCTGACACACTAAACATTTAGCGACGCTTCTGGCTACTTCACGCTTCATTCCATGCCACCAGTAATTCTGACGTAGATCTTTGTACATCTTTGTACCTCCAGGGTGTACTGAGTAGGGAGAGTTGTGAGCTTCTTTCATTAACTCTTCCCGAACAGGACCATTTGGTACACATAATCTGCTGCCATATCTCAAAGATCCGTCTTCATGGATGATAAAGTCTGTTCTGAGTCCATTCTCCACTTGTTCTTTGATTTTTTGCAACTTAGCATCACTTGCTTGAGCTGCTTTGATCTGATTGACAATTGTTGATTGAACTTGTAAATTCATCAAACTTGAAGTGTTACCTGGCATGACTACTTCAATATCCATCTGATGCAAGTCTTGTTGAAGCTTCCACTGAGTGGTGAGATGCATTGCTAATGGTTGGCGACTAAGAGCATCTGGAACCACATTCACCTTCCCTGGGTGATATTGCAAGTTGATATCAAAGTCGGACATGAGTTCTAACCATCGTCTCTGCCGCATATTCAACCTCTTCTGAGTAAACACATATTTCAGGCTCTTATGATCTGTGTATATGTTCATTCGTTCGTCGAGAAGATAATGGCGCCAAATCTTGAAAGCAAAGATGACGGCTGCCAATTCTAAATCATGGGTCGGATAATTGCGCTCATGAGTCTTCAGCTGTCTTGAAGCATAAGCCACAACCTTACCGTGCTGATATAGAACACATCCTAATCCCTTACTGGATGCATCACAATGCACTTCAAAACTTCCAGATTAGTCCGGTATAACGAGAATAGGTGCTGATGTCAACCTTGACTTGAGTTCTACGAAAGCTTGTTCGCATGCTTCTGACCACACAAAGTCTTCATCTTTACGTGTGAGCTTGGTCAGGGGTGTTGCTATCTTTGAAAATCCTTCAATGAACCTTCTGTAATATCCAGCTAAACCCAAGAAACTCCGAATGTCCTTCACTGAATTTGGTGTCGGCCATTCGCTTACTGCTGAAACTTTCGCTGGATCCACAGAGATTCCTTCGCCTGATATGATATGTCCAAGAAAACCAACTTTTTTTAGCCAAAACTCGCACTTGCTGTACTTGGCATAGAGCTGATGTTGTCGTAGAGTTTCCAAGAAAATTCGTAGGTGCTCGGCATGTTCTTTCTGACTCTTTGAATATACCAGGATGTCGTCGATGAAGATGACAACAAACCTGTCTAAGTACTCCCGGAAAAATTGATTCATTAGGTTCATCAATATTGCTGGTGCGTTGGTCACTCCAAATGGCATCACTAGAAATTCGTAATGTCCATAGCGAGTTCTGAAAGCCGTTTTATGAATATCAGCTTTCTTGACCTTCACCTGATGATAACCTGAACGAAGATCTAATTTAGAGAAAACACAACATCCACTTAGCTGATCGAATAAATCGTCGATGCGCGGGAGTGGATACTTGTTCTTTATAGTGACTTTGTTCAAGGCTCTGTAATCAATGCACATTCTGTATGAACCTTCCTTCTTCTTCACAAGCAGTACCGGTGATCCCCAACTTGAAATGCTGGGACGAATCCATCCTTTCGACAATAATTCATCCAACTGTATTTGGACTTCCTTCAAACCTTCCGGACTTAATCGATAAGGTGCTTTGATCACCGGTTGTGCTCCTGGTACTAAATCAATACTGAATTCAAGAGCTCGATCGGGAGGCAAACCTGATATATCGTCAGGAAACACGTCGTCGAACTCTCGAACCACTTCTAGCCTTGATTCTTCCTCTGCTTGAGTTGTTGCAATCACTGCTTCCCTTGGCTTCGCTTTATATGTACTTGGCTCCAGGGTACGGTCTCCGCTTTTGAAATAGAAGACCGGATGGTCTGGAATCTCGAATACTACCCTCCTTTGACGACAGTCGCTGGTAGCATAAAAGGTTCCTAACCAATCCATACCTAGAACCACATCGAAGTTTGGTATGTCTAGCACTTTGAAGTCAGCATAGAATTCTCTGCTGCAGACGACTACTGGACACAAGCTGTATCCCATTGTTGCCTTTAGAACGCCATTCCCTGAACTGACATTCCAGCTGGATACAAGCGGTGTGACTAGAATCGCATGAGTTCGGACGAACCGTTGCGACATAAAGCAGTGAGATGCTCCAATATCGAACAGTGCTAGTGCAAGTAGTGAGGCTACTAAGATTGTACCTAAGGTATGTGGGATATGTTTTAGGTGTAGGTAAAAGTATGTAGATAGGTAGTAAGACTGAAAGAAAATTTGAGAAAGAAAGGGTTACCAGTGATAATTTGACTAGTGGCCTCAGCTTCTTCCACTGTCATCGTGAAAGACTGGCGTCGTGGTACATTCCTCCTGGCCTGAGGAGCATTCCTCGGAACGTTCCTTTGAGCTTGATGGAACTGACGAGGAGGAGGTGCAGCTTGTGGTCCTCTAGGTGGTGGAGCAGGTGTGCAAGTCTTGGAGCAGGTGCTTGAAGGGCTGGTCGTTGCTGGTAAGTGATTTCTAGCCTGGGTGCAGCAACTGGATTTTGTCTTTGGGGATAAGACCCAATATCATGAGCAGATGAGCCGCAGACTAAGCAAAGACGGTTAGCTCGCCGGCAGTCTTTCATCACATGTTTAGTTATCTTGCAGTAGGTAAAAAAGGCTGGGCTGGGCCTGTTGTTCGGTACTCCGGGTCGCTTTGGCACAAAGGGTGGCCTTGACAAGGCTCCTCCTGTCATCTGGTTGACAGGGCGCTTAACTCCTGCAGACTGAAGTCTGCCCCTCGCCTTTACCACTGACTCATAACGGCGGGCAGCTTTCAGAGCTGATTCATGAGTTGGAAAATCTCCTGTGGCCAGTGCAGCCTGGATCTCCGAGTCCAATCCTTGTTGAAATCGACGGGCTCTGATCTCATCCGTCGGTATCGGGTGTGCTGCAAATCTGTTTAAAGTATTGTGTTAGCTGTGTAATATGTGATATATTGAACAATTCAAATTATTGAGACATATCTTACCGACTAAGCATGGTGAACTCAGCGTCATATTCATCTACCGACTTGTTCCACATCGAACCTTGTTGCAGATGAATGAACTGCTGTTCCATATCGAACCTGGCAGTCTCAGGGAAGTACTTAGCATCGAACATGTCGCGGAAAGTCTTCCATTCGATAGGTTGTTCAAGACAGCTTTCTTCCGCCTTCCACCAGTTCCGTGCATTGTCTGTGAGCTGCAGTTTCGCAACACGGACCCAAGCTCCCTCTGGCACTTGTGCCGCTGCCGGATCATCTTCGATACTCTGAGCCTATTCCTCAGCTTCCGGTGGGCTCTCCTTTCCTGAGAACTGTTTGGGGTGCAAAGCCCTGAATTGCTTCATCCCAGGTGCTTCTGTCTCGGGACGGTTCATTAAAAAAGCAATCTGCTGCTGCTATCCCTCAAGGAGGCTGCGGATTGCCTCAAGCAGAACCGTTTGCTCGTTGAGCAGAGAAGGGACGGCAGGTGTGATTGGTAGTGGAGCTGGAGTGTTGTTGAAGTTGGTGCTGGAGTTGTTTGAGGAATCGATAACTTTGAAAGAAAAATTTAGGTTAGGACAGATTCAAAGTATATGGAATGATTAGATTCAAGAAGTATGAATTGTAAAAAATGTTTTAATTGCTGGTTCTTGTATTATATTGCTTAGGTTATTCACGCAGAACAGAACTGCATGGTAGAGTTTCATACAGCTCTGACCTGTATGTGCCACCAACAAAACCCGTCACGCCCCGCTTCCCGGTGTACGGCGAAGGGAACGCGATGAGGCCGCTACGTATTTACTCTGAGTAAATACGCTAAGCGTATCTAAGCAATATAAATATAAATGCACAAGAGACAAAATATAATAAAACAGCAACTTTATTTATTCACATTCTTTTACAATACATGGAAAAGTAAATACAACTGAATGAAAGCAATGCCTAAACAGTGGCATAACAGGAATAAAAAATACTGAAATAAAAATGTGTACAATGAAGCTAGAGCTCCGGGTCGTAGGAAAGCTGGTCCAAGTCCTCACTAGTAGGCTCGATCTCCTGAGTGTCCAGATTACCTGACAACATTCCAAACAAGAAAGAGAAGGAATGTCATCAGCGAACAATCGCTCGGTAAGTCCCAAAGATAAGGGAGAAATAGAATAGACAGAAAGAGAAGATAGCTTTTAAAGTTGTATTATATGAGTATTTGGTGTTAACGCTGTTGTTTGTAGTTTGGTACAGAAGGATGCCAGTGTATACGAGAGGAGTCTCTATATGCTAGAGACTAGGGCAAACGGAATGTACAAGGAACCGTTATGCCACTGTACAACAGCAACGGAATATAGGTTAGGTGTCTTAATCTTGCAGTCTCATGGCACTTCTAACACCTTCCGTACCAATCTACCCCTTAAACTCCGTATTGTCTTGATTGTATTGTTGTATTGTATGGTCTTGTAATTTGAATTGTATAAATGGATGACTTGCTGAAACCATGATATCAGTAAATGGATGTAACTGGAGAATTATGGATGTAACTGGAGAATCATGTAAATGGAAGTATATCCATGGTTCGGTTCAGTCAATACAGATTGAATACATTGAATATATGTATTCATGGATTCGGGTTGGATTGTAGATTGTAGTTTGTACTTGAATTATATTCAAGTCAGATTATTAATGAGACTCAGTCTGAGTCAGAACAATTAGAAAAGAAATTGAAGTCCTGATTGTTTTGATATTATCGGTAACCGCTGCATATGGATGGCAGGATTTGTGCCTTTTTCAAAGACGATTACCGTATTGATAATACCGTTCTTCATTTGTTTACCTTAAATAGGCAAGCAACCATATCTCCGGCTCCCTGAGGCTCAAGAGACTGGTCCCGCTTAAACCTATATTTACTAGGGTCCTTAAGGTAATTTATAGAACTTGAGGGGGTTTTATGTAAAAAAAAATACTTTTTGTATAATTTTCAAAATACACCCCAAGTGTTTAATTATCGTCTGTAGAGTTGTAATAAATTTAGATTTTATACATGTGGCATTTCTAGTGAGAATAACCTAATTTCATATTATAGGGTATTTAATTGTAATATTGAACTTGTATGGAATTCATGGTATTTTATGTAAAGTGTTCCTTGTGATTTTAGAAAAAGTTGGAATATTTATATTATCACAAAATAGATATTTTAATGATACATACATATATATATATATATAAATAATTTTAATATATATATATATATATATATATATTATATTCCTAAAAATCTCATTTTCTTAAGATATTCGTATTTTAAATCTCTCGAGACCGAATGCTCCTTACGGAGGTCTGCATCTCGCACTACTAAGCTCGAGGATGTGTGATAATCCGCACCATCCCGAATAGATTCCCCAAATGGGTTGTAGCGGCGCTTTGCAAAGATTTGTAAAATACTTAATCTTTTAGAAAACGGTTTTATTAGTAAATGGTATTTATTTGAAAGGTTTCGTTTTTCCGTATTCTATGTTCCCGAAAGATATTGTTCTATGTTGCATATAAGTGTTGTGAGGAGGTAGGTCATTACCTCGTGGTCTACTTAAAGGTATAGCAAGATTGTGATGTTTTAATATCAAAATAAAACTACATGGTATTTTACTGAAAAAGAGCGATAAAAGTTACAAAATGATATAGATTGTCATGAAACTTGTTCAACATGTTTGTTAATGATTAATAGTCAACATGTAATGGTTTGATATGTTTGTATTTAAGAAAAGGATGAATTTTTAGAAAGAACCGAATCGGAAATCGGATTAACTCCGATTCCGTCAGGTTTTGGAATTACGTATGTTTAGAAAAAGAAAAGAGAAGAGAGAGGTGGGACTAACTAGCTTAGAGGTTAGGGATGAGGAAGAGGAATCGGGAGGAGACGCCAGTGCGTCGTTTCATCGCCGGGAGCTGCTAGGGTTGTCGTCGGAAAATCGCCGGAGCTTCGCCCTTCGCTAACTCCAAAAGTACACTAAACTTCTAGGAATTTCTTATGAGTTTTGATAAGAATTTTAGAGCGAGGGGGTGTGTTTAGGGGTTGTATTTATAGGGTAAGGCTAGGATTTAGGGTAGGTGAAAGGTTTAATTGAAAAAATGTATTAAAATGTAATAAAATATATTAAAAATAGAGTAATTAGGGTTTTAAAGGAGTTCTGGTACTGGTCTGTACATTTAAAGTATACAGGAGTACAGGGGAGTCCAAGAGGCCCAACTTTGATGTTGGGGACTCGGCGGTCCGACCGAGTCCGGCTGGCGGCAGCGGCCCGAGTCGGCTGAGTCGCCGGCCGATTCGGCCGAGTCAGGCGCCCAAAAAGTTCCCCGTCGCTTCATTAACCCTCTAGTCCAGTTTGTTTTAGTGTAGTGGGGTTTTACGGGTTTAGCACGTGTAGACTCTTGGACTTCTAAAATTTTAAAAAGAAAATAATATTAAAAATAATATGGGGTATAGGATTTGAACTCTGGTAGCTTGGTTCAGCAGTGCAAGGTATTACCAATGAGCTACAAGCTCCTTCTTACTATTAAAAAGCAAAACAAATATTTATGGTACTCACAGAAAATGGAAATACCCTAAGTATACATTAATTTTTAAACAAATTTTTGTACACTAAAATTGGAGTTGTTACACATTGGCAACAAAGATATACGAATATCCATAACGATGATATTGTTGGATATAATGCCCTCAAGGCAACTATCATAGTCGCGGACAAGTGATTATGATGATTGAGTGAGGACCTATACCGGTAGAACAGTCTTACTCAAGATGATAGTATGCTATCTGGTTTGTCTTTATCATCATGTACATGTTGATAGAGCCCAAGGATTCTTGCTTGACTACCAGCATTATGATAGCGATCATATACGTGGGAGCTGAGGTCTATAAGCACATCCTTAAATGTCCCTAGTTGTGGGAGAATCGAGACTGGGCATTGATACTTCAGTGTAGACTAGTGTATACTGATCGAGACCCCGACGAGGGGCGGTGGCCAGGTCTCACAAGCTATTGGTATTAGTTTATGCACCTAAGATAGTATACATGTGCTAATTGGGTTATGAGTACACTGGACGGACTCTCCTGGAATGTGTTAGTTGGTATTGTACCTATTGTCAGATAGCAATTCCCAGGTGACATGTGTACAAGTAAGTCTGTCGACCTGAGATCGTCATTTGTCTCGTGTGAGTTCCCACTATGCTTTGATTACTACCCTACCACGGCTCAAAGAAATCGTGCAAACAGGTTTTAGTTGGGTATAGGCCCGAGCCACAAGGAGGCAGTGATCGGATCGTCGGGGATTCGTCTCTCCCGGTATTGGGGGTTGATGTCGCGTTGTGCACGGATGGCCATCACCAGAAAACCATGGCCATGGTGTATGAGAATTACCGATCCAAGATCGATAGTTTCTCAGGTGGTGATGGGTTTCATGCCGACACTAAATGCCCGTTGTTAGGGGTCTGACTTTGTCCACCCCCTAGACTCGATATGCGATACTCTTAGACGAACAGACCGGACTGTACGGATATTGTCACTGTCAGGCTCAATAGAGGTTCAGGATGAGTTTGCTCGTCGGCTTCCCTTTCGCTCAATACCTGGGTAGCCGTTACGTACAGCTAGTGCCGCTGACGTGCTTGTGGTTAAACCCGCTGCCAGCGTATTGACGAGTCTTTAGAGTCTCACACAGAAGGTTTCCCTGGTTATGGTGAAATGATGTAGTAGCCGTATTGGATACGTGCAGGGTTCCGGTCGATTGATGTACTTTGTATCCGGACTTTCGATCGGACAGTTGATAATACTAGCCGGCTCGGATTTAAGCCGGATTATTAAATCAGGGATTAATTTAATAATTTGCGTATATGTATTTCGATGCGTATATTCTAGTATTATGTTCTTTGTGTTATTCTATCTCTTTGGGTATTCGTATTTCGGTACGAATGCGGGTATGTATGTACAGTAGAATGTAATCCGTATTTTATCCGGAAAACATTCTAAAAGGTGGCCGCCTCATCTTTTGGATTTGACCATTTTTTAGAAAATGGTAAATGAGGTGGAAATTAGAATGAGGAGAGTATGGTGATAACCATGCTTGCATAGTGAACACAAATGAATTGTTAATTCATTTGTGCTCACTATTCAAGTATGGGAGCTATTTTAAAATGCAAACAATTGTTTTACAAAACCAAGTATGCTGATTTTCTCTCTCCAAGAGAGCTCATTTTTTTTGGATGCTTGATTTTTCTTCACATGAGCATGCTTTGAGCTCCTTCACCATTTGTGCTTCACTCTCCTCTAGTTTGCATGTTTTGCCTCCACCTTCATTCTTCACCTCCTTTCAACTCTCTCATGTGTTAAGAATCATGAAAGGAAGTGAGATGAGATAGACCAACACATGGATCACACTCACTACATCCTAGGCTCTCTAGGGTGGCATCCTAGAGACCCTAGTTGCTCCATTTGCCTCTTAATATGGAGTTAGAGCCGGAACTACATCTCTCGGGTGGATCATCGGAGATAGAGGAAGACCGGCAACCAAACTTCATCAAGGAATCACTAGAAGCTTGGAATGAAAACCGAAGGACACGGATCAACTCGGTATAACCATTCTAACTTCTTTATATTACTTGCTAGTTTAGGGTTTAAGGTAGATCCGGGCATCGGGTAATGGTAGCGCCGGTTTACTAAATTTTTGTTCCGCATTTGGCCACGGTTTGATGGCCGGGACGCTGCCGTAACCCAGCATGGTATCAGAGTCAGCCTTTAAACCCTTGCTAGCTTGTTTAGACGTGCTTAAAAGATCGATCGACGAAAGTTTCCGAAATCACGATTCCATTTATGAAGTTTCTGCCGATTTTCAAATGCGGTCAAAAATATTTTCCAGTGGCTTAAAAATCCGTGCAGGATTTTTTAGGAGTACACAAAAAATTTGGGCTCATGATGCTTCTAAAGAGCCGTGGAACCGCCGCATTTGACCCCTATTTGCGGCGGTTCCACGGTCATTTAGTAGCAACGGAGCACCAAATTTTTCTGTAGCTCATTTATATGGAATTATGATTTTAGACATATATGGTTTTAGCCCAGTTTTCTGTTTGAGTGCTGGATTTGCATTTGGGGCCAATTTGGGAAATTTAGTCCATCGATATTTTAAGTGTGCATTTAATAGTACATGCACTACTATCTGTGACCGTGAATGTCATTTGATCGGTAAACCCATCTAACTGCTATATGTTCTTTTAGACGGGTTTGCGAACGTGACATTTACGTTGATGTTCTGTGTTGTGCTGTGATGTTGGTTAGATCGTCGTGGTGGATAGCTTGGGTGCAATGTTAGAACAGTTTAGTTTCATTTGTACATTTGATATTGCGGGGCGAGCGTCCGACATGTGGACTGTCGTCACTGCCTGTTTGTATATTATTCTTTTGGGGCACGACCGGGTTGAGGTCGATGTCATCCTTGTATATTATTTTCTTTTCTGTACTAGGATTACCCCGTGGTGGAGTGCACGAATAGCCAGATTCTAAAAAGCAACGGGTCCGCATCTCATGGCGTTGAGACGGAGGGGACCTTACTCTAGAATTAGTGGGTTATTCGCCGCACTCGTAGGGGGTATAGGTTGACCCACGGAGGGGTGCTCAAGTTACCGGATTCCGTGAAGTACTGGATGACCCATTCACGTTGTTGAAGGGGATTGCCTCGCTTCTGGTTTTGGCGGGTAACTTACCGCGCTCGTAGGGGTCTAGGTTTTTATTGCACAGGCTATCCCCACAACATGGAACGTCGGGTCTCATTTGCGGCTCAAGTGAAACCCGGGGCTCCAAGTTTATCCACCATTCTGTGTTGCTTCTGTGATGCTTCTGTGATGTTGCTTTATATCATGCCTGGGACGATTGTTATATATATTTATATATACTAGTAGATGTTGTATATTTTTTGCATCCGTGCTAGCCCAGTCCCCGCTCTATCATTAGTTAAGTAACCTAACGGGTGATGACGGGACCCAGTGGCGGATGCAGATGGCATATACGTACATTTTATTTTCGTTCTTTTCTGGTGTGATTAATTGATGGAACTGCATTGATTCTTATCAATGCAAGGATAAAACTAACCTATACGATGTTGTTGGAACCAAGTTTTTTAAAACTGGCACTACAGACGTTCTCTTTTGCTTTGCACAGTGGTATTTAGTTTGGCATATCCAGCACCTCATTCGGCGAGGCAAGGGCCGAGATCCCTTCATCGGGAGTGACCCCTTGAGTAAAAGTTTGCGTCAATGTAATAATTTCACTATAGTCATTTCCTTTTGCTTTGCATCGTGGTATTCAGTTTGAAATATCTTGCACCTCATTCTACGAGGAAAGAGCTGAGATCCCTTCACAGGGAGTGACCTCTTTAGCAAAAGTTTTCGCCACTATATATTTATAAAACCACTTGGATTCCTTCAACGATATCAAGTTCATTACGTTAAAGGTTTTTCGCCAAAAACCAGCCGTAGCCCTCCGTCATTTCAGAAAAGCGGCGCCTAGTATTTGTGCTATGTTTATTGGCTTCCGTCAAGGCAAGTGTGCGGTAGTTATGTGTTATTTTTCTGTAGCATGGATATGCCTAGGATAGTCGTGCAGCCTTGTTGGCATACGTCAAGGGCGAATACGGGTGGGTCTAAATTAATCAGGACAATGACGGGTAGAAATTGACTTGCAACTTATAATTTGTTAGCATCCGTCAAGGTCATAAGCTGCTTGGGGTAAAAACACACATCGGGAGTTTCAAACATACAGGAAACTTGCCAGGCTTGCGCATACCTTCTGGAATATGGTGACTTGAGTAGCTTCCATCAAGTCATCATGCGATGATAGTTGGATCCTGATTCCCACTGATGAGTAGGATTACGCCTCGGGTGATTCCGACTAATTCTCCTTTTGGGTTTGGAGGAGAATTCAAGGAAACAGTGGGAGCCATCCAGATTAGATAAAGTGATTGACCGTTCTGATCTAGGTTAGAATGCACGCTGAGTGTTTCTTTTCTCTCTCTCTCTCTCTCTCTCTGGCTGCGACTATGACCCGACCCAACGAACATCCACTTCCATTGGATAAATCCATCGTATAGTGTAGGGAAGGAAGAAAACCAATTAAGCCTAAGTATGGTGTACAGAAGGTAATAAGTAAAGACATATAAAGGGATTAGATTAACGGCAAAGAAAATTGCGACTGCTATCATTCACGACAAAAACCATGTATACCCCTGCCACTCTCACAACCACTTTGGATTTCTCCAGAACACTCCGTATCACTACGGATATCCACTTCTATTGGATATGCCATCGTATAGTTATATACGAACTCGAAAGAATTCGTTCCACAGTCGAGGATGGTTTCCGGTTCATGAGAAATAGAATAGTATTATTCAGATGTCTTTTCCCTTTACCTTCTCTCAGGATGCGAGGGCTCCTAGGATTAGGAGAGTACACCTATTATGCTTATTGTATAGTCTTCTTCCAAACCTTAGGCTGGTGCCGAAAGGTAGTGAAGGAAGAAAACCAATTATCCTAAAGGTGGTGTACAAAAGGTAATAAGTAAAGACATAATAAAGGGATTGGAGTGGGGGCAGATAAGTATATGGTTACTGTCATGAATCAGGATAATGTATGAGGTGTTACTAGGAATGCCAGTTAACCCCTTTTGAAACATTCTCATGTTTCAGTTTCACTGTGCGATATTAATTGAAAACTGTTTTCCCAATTGGAATCTAACTCCAGGATATGTATTTACCAGATCAGTTTCTCACATCTGTATGCTATTACGGATGGTGAGTGGGAGTAAGATATTGGGAATTGGGTGACTAAATCCTCATTATATCGGAATTCGTTGTAATTTGTGATATTTGAGGAAATCATCTGGGTTTTTACCGGACAGCAAATATTTGGTTTTGAATATCCGTTGTTATGCACCAATTTCAAACTGATATATCTGTACGTTTATTTTATAAAGTGAGATATAACTTTTTGATATTATGTCTGTGATATTTACCTATATCAGTTGGTGATTAGGTAAGATGCATTCAACAGCGGTGTAATTCTTTTTAACCATAGTACAGTTTTTCAACATACGACGCACAGGGTTTGAGTTATTGAACTCAGGTGTAACGTCTTAGATTCGGTTAGTGTTCGTTTAGACGTTAATGCGGGTTTACTGTACAAAGTTTACCAATTCGGGTTCCTCATATTTTATAACATTTAATTAATAAATTATTATTATTTGTTCTAAACATGCACGCACGTGTGCACGTAAATGTGAGGATTTGTTTGTGTTAATTTTGATCTTAGCAACCTTGACACTTAACCTAATCCTTGTTTAATCCACCCTTTGCTTAATCCTTGATCTTTTGTGAGTGAGAGAGAGAGAGATATTTTCTTTTGGGTGATGAGTTGTATGAAAGCATTAATGTGAAGGCATGGTTAGCATTTAAGGATGTGATACACTCACCCTCATCTCACACCCTACACTCACCTCCCTCTCTCATTTCCTCACACACACTCTCATTTCTTATCTCTTCTCATTTATTCTCTCATCTCTCCCTTATCAAACTGAACACTCTCCATTTCCTACACAAATCCATCACTAAACATCACAAATATTCACAAAAATCACATTTTTTTCTTGGTTTTTGCCTCTTAGATGCCTAGGAGCATGCAAAGCTTGGATCTTTGTGTTCTCTTGGTTAGGTAATGATCCATATCTGTTGCTTATATAGTTTTTGTGCTTTGTAGACTGTTAGATTTAGTTTAGATTGTTTAAAGTTAGGTTTTGTGCATAATATCATATTTTTAGTGTCGATTTGTGATATCTGTATTTCTGCTGTGACCCGGAGATTTTACTAGAAAACTAAACAATTTTGTTGTGTTGTACCTGTGACCATAGCACCTCACCTGGAGCACGAACCCCATCAGCTCGGACTCGGCCGGCGACGTCTGAAAGCAATTCCGGCGAGATCGGCCCCTTGGTTGAGTTGGGATTTGGGTTTTTCTGGATAGGTATCTGCAGTGGTTTGGGTAAGTTTGGTCTTGTTTGATTGTTGAGTTTTCTCTGTATGCAAAATCTGGGATCACCTAGGTAGTTTCTAGTGTTTTGTATCCGCGCGATACGTTATACGACACGGATCGTGCACTTTGTGTGGTTTTGCTTTTGGGTTAGTTTCGTCGTGTCGCTACGCACGTTAGCCTCAATACGAACACTTGAGAGTATGTTTTGTGTTGTTGCGTCGGTCTAATATAGTTTGTACGTGTTTTGGGTCTATTATTAATATATACTTGTTTTATTGTTTTAATGTTGCAGGTTCGCAGGCGGGGACTTCGGACACTGCTACGAAGGGAATACAGGTGGTGGGCTTCATTTAGCCAGGAGCGTTGGTGGGTAGATTTAACATCTACAGGGGAATCGCCCGCATGGCGTTATGCGTCTGGGCTAGAGATGTTACTTTTGTCGCATATTCTATGTCATATTTAGAATTGCGCATTCATCCTACTGCTTAGTTATTGTTGTGCTTGAACTAGTATCCTTAGGACACTGCACATATTATTGACGATTTATGTTGCACGAGCACTGATTGTATGCCCCACACACCGTCAATAATTGTCATGTCACGCACAACCCACTTATAGATATGATATTGCTTGGTTAGGGATATTGAGACATTGATTCATATTTCTTATCGCATATGACATTTAGCATACCTGTATATCCACATGCTTACACGTATGCCTTCACATATTTACATGCTAGTTACCTGTATACCTATAGAGTATTGTACCATTAGTGATAGGTACATGCATACCTTATGCCATAGCTACAGGTATACCTTGCACACATATTTCACTTATACCCAGGAGGTATACTACATCATTACTTATAGGTAGATACATATATCTTGTTATACCTCATTGTTTACACATATATTTGGTTATAGCTACATGTTTATCTTTACTTGATGTTATTTAGAATTGGAGAAAATAGGAACCGCATGATATTTTATATTAACTTGTTGCAATTAATTAGCGGTTTTTCCTTTATATGCTTACATTTCAGTTTTATGTTGCATATATTATATTCATGGATTTTTCACATTGAGCTATGGATTTTTCATGATGTTTTCTGGATTTGGGGACCGTGGGAGTTCATGAAATTATGCATTATTTGAAAAACCCGGTTTCCCTTGATATGATATTTCAGCATCCACCATGAGATTTATCGGTTCTGATATATATATACCCCTGCGAGGAGGCGTTGAGGCCGTATGAGGGTACATGGTGGGGCCCGAAGGTACCCCGGGGCAAGAAGATCGATAGACCACGCCGATGAGCCTGACAGGGGAACCATACCATCCGGTGACATTACCTATGACTCGGCGGTTATCATGGGGATACCGACGGGAGTCATGTACGTATGGATACGTCGAAAGGCGAAGATCAGAGCTAGGCACTCGAGCTTTCGGTATAGTGTATGATACGTACCTATCAGGGTGCCAGTCTTGGTGACAGCACCTGATAGATCAGCATTTCTGTGTCGATGCTTGACATATTGGTTTCATGATATTTCTTTTTACTCCTATGTATATATAACAGTGGAATGGGACGCTGTTATATATGCATTTACACCAATATTAGTGGAATGGGACACTAATATATATGTATTGATATCAATTCATATACTTCATCATATTTATTCATGCAAATATACCTAGGTTATAAGAGATTCACTTGATATTGGATTTAGGACATATGACATTTACTTGATATTGTACATAAAGGATATATGAGATTCACTTGATTTTTTATATATTCAGGATATAGGAGATTCATTCGATATTGTACATTAAGGATTTGTGAGACTTATATGATATGAGAGCCAATTTGGGGGTTGATTGAGGAAATTGGGATTTGGATTGTCTTGATGGATTGTGATCCTACCACGAGGTCAGGATTCCGTAGAAATGACATATTTCATTCCATACTTCATAACTATTGTTTGTGCACTACTTCATGTATTAGTAGTACATGTTAGTGTACCTTTCATGACTGTTGCATTTACATACCTTTATTTATATGCATTGCTTCATGTATAGTTGTACCTGTTAGTGTACTTTTCATGATTGTTGCATATATACACTTTCATATCATTATTACATGATTATTGCATACTAATTGTCATATTATTATTGCTTCATATATTAGTTGTACCTGCTAGTGTACTTTTCATGATTATTGCATTCATATGACCTTTTATTGCCTTTAATTGCATATGTTAGATTCGCGCCGTACGTGCATACTTGCGATTACCTGCATATGTTATTTACTATTCATGAGTTGGCAACTCACCCCCGTTGTGCCACAGTTGTTTTGCAGGGTGTTCCCCAGAGTAGTCGAGGCAGGCTATTCACCTATCCGATCATCTTTTGCTGCGGATACCGCTTCAGCTCATAGTGTGCGGTTTTGCTTAGGTGGGTTTTGTGGTTATCCGTATTGTTGTATTGTATGTTCGTTGTATCCTTGTACTCTCCATCTACTATTTTCATGTTGACTTAAAGACTTGGTGAGGACGATATTGTATATTATTTTGTGACTTGTTGTCTTTTATACAGTTTCCTTTCTATCGTCTTTTATTTCTTCGCTACGGCGTCGTATATTTGTTGTGGTGGTTGTTTTCCGCCTTTGGACGTGTATTTGCTCCCTTTTGGGGATGCTATATTTATATTTATGTTGTACCCATTTGTGGGGCTAGTTTTTACAAAGGAGGTGCTGCCAAAATTTTAAAGAAAGAAAGTTGGACTTTTAAAGAATTTGGGTTGTGATTTCAAAGACTTTTAAAAATGTTTCTTATCTTATCTTGTCTTTTATTAGTTTAGATTTCTTGGTTTTGGCTTTCTTTTACTGTGTTACACATGTAGACGTTGCGTAGTATTAGGGCCGTTACGTGCCAATTTTCGGGTCGTGGCATCAGGGGACTTGTACAAAGTATTGTATGTTGTCCAGTGTCCATTAGGACAATGGGGTTGGTACTCGCACTATATTCTGTTTACTCATGTTTTCGAGTCGTGGCATCAGGGCTCTTGTTTTCTGCACGGAGCAAGACACCAAATCTTTAGTACCTCGAATCCACAGGCAACCACAGCAAATCGCGATTCGTTCGCGAACACGACACACGAAGTGTGGAGTGGAAAGAGGAAAAGGTCCCACCAGGCGTGCCAGAATCTGTTCCCCTCCGAATCTCAGCGCCAGGACTTCGCAGTCTTGTGCGCCATCTTTCGGAGGGGAACAGATTCTGGCACGCCCGGTGGGACCTTTTCCTCTTTCCACTCCACACTTCATGTGTCGTGTTAATCGCGGTTTGCTGTGGTTGCCTGTGGATTCGAGGTACTAAAGATTTAGTGTCTTGCTCCGTGCAGAAAACAGAAGATCAATGGCTTCAAACTGCACTGCCTGCAACTGCAACTCTCGCTCCGTCCTTGCTGGAAGAGTGACTTATGGGCCCCAAGCGGCCTCCCTTTTCAAGATACCAGTGGAGCAAGTAACTCAAGCCACCACTGGACTATTCTTCGGGACCATGCTCCCACCAATGAGCTTCAATGCCCCCAATGACGTTGCAAGAAGCCCCAAAGAAGTCGGTCTTTGATCGACTTACCACTGCCGTGACCCCTCTCAACGGGTCGCCCAACTCCAACACTTCAGTTTTCAACAGACTGGGCCAGAACGTCTACAAGCCCGCGATACCCGAAGCTGCCTTCCCAAAGCGGATAGCCATCCCGGCTCAAGCGAACGAAATCATTGGAAAGGCTCCTCCTTCCAAGAAGTCAGTTTTTACAAGGCTGGCCATTCTGGTTGCTGCTCCAGGAGAGGTCATCAAAGCTGTCCAGAGGTCTGTCTTTGACAGATTAGACATTGCTTCTCAACGGGTGTCGGTCTTCGATAGGCTAGCACCAATAATAGTCTCTCCTCAAAGCAGGGGGCATGAAGAAGCTTATCCGATAACGGAGGTGACTCCATCCGCACGACACGCTCGACGTCGTCACTGGCGCCGAGTAAGGAAGGCTGGGGGCAACTCTCCCTCTGGGATAACTCCGCCAGCTCCAACGGTGGGGATCGATGCTGCTGTTCCAACCGAGAACAGCTTTGAATTGCTAAACACGGTGCGCAGAAACTCTCCTACTGCGGTGCTGAAGCGAACTCCTTCACCTGTGGAAAATACTCTTAAGGTGAAGCTGGAGCAGCCCCCTCAACGGCTGTCCTCTAAAATTTACAAGGCCCGGCGTCAAGTCCAAGACTCCGTGATGGATCAAGACTATCTCTGTCGACAGGAAAAGATGAAGGTTCGGCAGGAGAAGGACTACTCCGTCAAGCCACAAAAAGCAACGGCTACTTGGGTTCCCACTACAACGGCCCCCTCAACTTCGACCACTTAAAAAAGAAGGAGGTCGGGGAAGATCCCTGTGTCTTTGGCAAATGGCAAAGACACTGAATCTAAACGCCCCAAGTCTGGTGGCATGGTGGTGCACACTGTTTATATGACTTCCGGAAAGGAGGAAGGCCGTGCTTCGTCGGGTCACCGACCGCTCACCTGATCCGTGACCAAAGCTCAGGAGCAGCAACAAAAGCTTCAAGAGATGATGACTGCTATGGCCGCACTTACCGGGCTAAAAGAAAGCTCGGAGGCATCATCAGAGCAGCGTCATGAACAAGAGACTGACGCTGACTACCTACGCAGAGTCCTCGAAAAGAAGGACAGGGAAGCAGCAGAGCAAGCTGCTAACATAAAACAAATGGCGCTCCTCTTCCAAGATATGATAGGGATGATGTTACAGCCGGATCCTCCAGCTGATGACCCTCCGATCATTGTTGAGGACGATAGAGGGGAGATATCTAATCCTCCTCTGGCTCTTTCAGCAGTCAAGGAAGAAACCATTTCCAAAGCCACACTAGATGACTATATAGCTCAGCAAATACGAGCTCATCAGGCGAGTGAAGCGGCCAGCCAAGTCGTCAAAACTGGGTGACCGTACCCGAGCTGGTATGACTAAATCAGTTACCCGCCGGGATATACGATCCCTAAGTTCCATGTATATAGAGGGACGGGGAATCCACATCAGCATGTTGCTCAATTCAGGGCTCTTTGTGGCAACACTGGAGGCGATGATAAACTGTTACTTCGCTAATTCGTCGGCAGCTTAGCAGAAACAGCCTTTGAATGGTATTCGGAGCTACCTAACGACTCTGTCAAAACATTTACGGAGATGGAGTTACTGTTTACACAAAGATTCGTAAGTGCTACCGAACACCCCCCGATAACAGCGCTGATCAACGCCAGGATAAGGCCAGGCGAAACGTGGGTTCAATACGCAACACGATGGCGGAACCTATGGTCGAATGCGAACAACGCATAGAAAAGGCTCCTAAGCTAGGCATGTTCGTAGGAACCCTCGACCATCAAGCGACCATCTCGCAATTCATGATGTTCTTCAAGCCGACCACTTTCCAGACCTTGATCGACAAATTAGCCCAAATGGACCAGATGGGCCATGGACCGTCTCCTCCAAAATCGGACTCTCGAAATGAGAAGGGGAAAGGAAAAGCGACCGTCGTCGCCAATGCTCAACAACAGCCAATCAACTTGAAGCTGGTTGTCCGTCGAAACAATATGCGTCCACGCGTATCACACGAGGAGAAGCTAGGACGCCCTTACTCGTTTCCTCAAAACAAAACGAGAAGACTGTTCGAGCTGGCACTGCGCAACAGGCTCATCAATCTACCAGATCCAAGATTCCCGTTGCAGCCAAACAACGTCAATGATCCCAGTTACTGTCCCTACCACCGAGTGTTGGGTCATCCGATTGAGAATTGCTATGTCTTCAAAAACTGGATTGAAGACCGATACCTACAAGGCAAGTTTGCGCTATCTGAAAAGTGGAAGGTAAACCCACCACAGCCGCACACTCCAAAGAAGACGGACACACTGGTGGCAACTTGTCATGTGATCTCTCACTCAGTGGTGAATGATAAAGAGGCTCCTTGCGCCGAGAAACCGAGGGCGGACCCTGAACCAGAACTTCTGTGGCCGTCAGACGAGATGATCGACGCCTTCCTGAATGATATTCGTCTGAAAGTTAAAGCCAATCAAGAGCGTGAGCTGGCCATACTGGAAGGAGCCAAACACTGACGACTAGACGAAAGAGCCGAGGCACTCCCGTCAAATCAAAAGACATCTGCTGTGGATAAAAACAAATTCAAGATGAGGAAAAGGTTTGCTAAGGCCATATCAATGGGAATGAAGCTACCACCCTCTGAAGAAAACACGCTCGGTGGAGTAGAAATGCATCCTAATTACTGCTTATATCATCAGAAGATCGCACATCCTACTGAAGACTGCGACTCCTTTAAGTGTTGGTGGCAAGGGTATGCCGCTCACAGGCAATACGACAACAGAACAAAGCGTGAAGCTCGTAGACAGCGGAAGAATGCGACAGATGAGCATAAAAGAGTTACCGGCAATTGTCATAGGGGTGATCCCGGGGGATTACGAGTTCTCACCTTCAGGAGCGACTCCGACGAAAAAGTAGCCCTCGGCCCTCTCTTCAGGGAGTCCGTCTCTGAAGAATTGAGGAGTTGTGAGAACATTCAGCCGTGCAATTGCATGATACCCGGAGAGAATCTCGGACCCCCAAATAATGGAGCGAACAAAAAGGATAAAGGAAAAGAAAAAATGGCCTTTGTCGCCAACACTCAACAGCAATCGAGTGGCCTTAGACCGATTATTCGCCAAAACAACAAGCGGCAACCCCTCTATGAGAGGTTGAAACGTCCTTACTCATTTCCCCAGGATGAAACAAAGAGGCTGTTCGAAGTGGCGGTGCACAACAGGCTTGTCACTCTACCGGAGCCGAAATGCCAAACACAACTGAATGATGTTGACAATCCTAATTATTTCCCTTACCACCAAGTATTGGTCCATCCGATCGAAAATTGCTACGTTTTCAAAAACTGGGTTGAAGACCAATACCAACAGGGCAAGTTCGCGTTGTCCGAAAACTGGAAAGTGAGCCCGCCACAACCATATGCTCCGAAAAAGATGGATATGCCGGGGGCATCATGCTCATTCATAGGGAAGGCCCCATAGACCGAAAAGTCAGTAAACTAGAGATTCGCCTCAAATACGGCGACGGCGGACCGAAACGTCCTTAAACTAATGACGGACCACTACGTCCTAAAACTAGCTGAGGACCGAAACTTCCTTAAACTACTACCGCAGCATCCTCGGGCTGACAAAAAAAAATAAATAATAAAAAATAATTAAAAAAATGGTATGTCCATAAGTAAAATGGGCACGGATGAAAACCCGAAAGGGCTCCGTGAGTAAAAACAGCAGGGCTACCGGCGAGTGTTCGTGAAAACCCGAAAGAGCGCGACCTCGTTAGAAAAAAAAGAATTAAAAGAATTAAAAAAAAAAGACGGTATGTCCATAAGCGAAATGGACACGGATGAAAATCCGAAAGGGCTCCGTGAGTAAAAATAGCAGGGCTACCGGCGAGTGTTTGTGAAAACCCGAAAGGGCGCAACCTCATTAAAAGACACTTACAAGGTCCTCTCGACCTTGTAAGGAGAAACCACCCGCGTGAGATCCTTACGACTCACACGGAAGCAACACACTTAGGGATCCTCACGATTCTTAAGGAGAAATTACACTTGCAAGATCCTCACGACTCGTAAGTAGAACTCTCTTATGGGACCCTCACGGCTCGTAAGATTTGAAAGTCTTAAGTCGCAGAGACCTAAACCTGTGCTTAAGCAACCCCCACAGCCTTCGATATGGCCCTACAAGTGGCTCAGTACTGACCCTTATATACAATCCACGGGCGCGAATAAACACTTCCCTAACAAAGTCCCACCCATGACTAGGGATATGTCCATACGGTAAACAACCCTTATAAGTCCTCTCGACTTATAAGGAGAAAACCCTTTTGTAAGATCCTTACGACTTACAGGGGAACATACACTTAGGAATCCTCACGATCCCTAAGGAGAAAATGCACCTACGAGATCCTCACGACTCGTAGGGGGAAATACCTTTGTGAGACCCTTACGGCTCATGAAGTCAAAAGCCTTAGTTGACAGAATCCTAACCCTGTTTGCTAAGCCACCTTTGTTCGACATCAACAGAGGCAAGTGATGATTCGCTCCTGGCAATATCCCAGTTGTAGCGATGCTGATGCCTAAACTGGTATCAAATTCCAGGCCCTTTCACGGAAAATGATGATTCGCTCCTGGCAATATTCCAGTTGTAGCGATGCTGATGCCGAGGTTGGCGTCAAATTCCAAGTTCCACAATCAAAAGAATATAATAAAAAAATCAGCGAGCCATACATGCATACGAAATAGCCGAAATGATGGGGCAACTTGCAATAAAAATCAGCAAGTAAAAATGTATGCATGCAAAATAGCCGATATGATTGGGCAACTCGCAATAAAAAACAGCGAGTAAAAATAAAATAAACAGCCGAAATGATTGGGCAACTCGCAATAAAAACAGCGAGTAAAAATAAAATAAACAGACGAAATGATTGGGCAACTCGCAATAAAAAGCAGCGAGTAAAAATAAAATAAATAGCTGAAATGATTGGGCACCGCGAAAAATAGCCGAAATGATTGGGCAATTGCGACCTTCGCGATATAAAAGTTGAAATGATAGAGTATCGCGGAAAGAAAATAATAATAAAAAAACGAAAATGAATGAAACTTCTGCCCTACAGGTGAGATCACATCGATCCCTGTATACCATCCAGGGGCACAAACAAAGAGGGAACCATACCTTCCCAACAGGCTCCACTAGAAAGCGAAGCCAAGTCTCGCCGGTTCATAGACAAGCTAGAGACAACCTCGACGTTTGTCGCAATATTGTAGACACGATGTCAACAAACGGAGCAAAAGAAGATCCTTAGCTTCAGGGTCTCGACGTCGGTATCAACAACTTAGAGATCACCAACGGCGTTTCTTCTCACTCCAGCCAGATGCAGACGTGACGTCAACAACCGACCTCAGAGTCGTAACGAAACGGAGCCACGGCATAGTCCTTAGTTCCAAATCTCGACGGTTCGCAGACAACCTAGAGACCACCTCAGCATCCATCTCGTTACAGCAGACGCAATGTCGACAACGACGTTCCTTCGCAGTCCAACAAGATGCAGAAGCAATGTCAACAAAAGACCCCATAGTCAGTAAAGCGGAGTGACGGCGAAATCCCAGCTCCACCTCAGCATTCGTCTCGATACAGCAAACGCAATGTCAACAACAGTGTCCTTCCTTCGACAGGATTTGGACACACCAAAGCAAACAAAGAGAAGGCCAAATTCCTAGCTTCAGGGTCTTAACGGCAAGTCATATAAAGCCTGGAAGACAATCGAAGATTATTTCGCACCAGTACGGAGTAGTCACCACCTTGACGTTCGTCTCGATACAGCAAACGAGATGTTACCCCAGCGTTCTTCCTCTAACAGGATTCAGACGCGACAATCAAACAGCGGAGCCACGGCAAAGTCCCTAGTTCCAAACCTCGACGGTTCACCAGCAACCTAGAGACAACCGCAACATTCATCTCGATACAGAGGACGCAATGCCAGCAAACAAAGTAAAGGCCAAATTCCTAGCTTCAGGGTCTTAACGGCAAGTCATATAAAGCCTGAAAGACGATCGGAGATCATCTTGCACCAGTGCGGAATGGTCACCACCTCGACGTTCGTCTCGATACAGCAGACGAGATGTCACCCCAGCATTCTTCGTCCAACAGGATTCAGACGCGACAATCAAACAGCGGAGCCACGGCAAAGTCCCTAGTTCCAAACCTCGACGGTTCACCAACAACTTAGAGACGACCGCGACATTCGTCTCGATATAGAGGACGCAATGCCAGCAAACGAAGCAAAGGCCAAATTCCTAGCTTCAGGGTCTTGACGGCAAGTCATATAAAGCCTGAAAGACGATCGGAGATCATCTTGCACCAGTGTGGAATGGTCACCACCTCGACGTTCGTCTCGATACAGCAGACGAGATATCACCCTAGCGTTCTTCCTCCAGCAGGATTCAGACACGATAATCAAACAGCGGAGCCACGGCAAAATCCCTAGTTCCAAACCTCGACGGTTCACCAACAACCTAGAGACAACCGAGACATTCGTCTCGATATAGAGGACGCAATGTCAGCAAACGAAGCAAAGGCCAAATTCCTAACTTCAGGGTCTTGACGGCAAGTCATATAAAGCCTGAAAGACTATCGGAGATCATCCCACACCAGCGCGGAGTGGTTATGACTCATCGGGGCTCTCCAAAATGAGCCTAACCTCAAGTAAAAAGTGATATGGAATATTCCTACGCTTGCTCTTTCGACGGTAAGATTACCTGGAAGATTACTTGAAGATGTCTTATCCAGCCCCCGAAGGGATCAGAGACACGACAATCGCAAGGCTACTCGAACAGCAAGATTGCATATCGAGGAATATATCTGCCAACGCGACGGTACAACGGACAAAACCCTAAGTACCACAGACTCTAACGGACCTCTGTCGTAAAGAGCAGAGGTTAACTGTGACGTTAGGATATTCTTGCAAGAAATGCTCGATTCATCTTGACTCGTAAGGAAATTGATGTCTTTGCGAGAACTTCTCGATTCGTCTCGACTCGTAAGATAAAGCCTTGGGCAGCGGGGATTAAAAAACATGTTTCCTAAGCACTGGGATCCTGCAAGTCGGTCCAAAACGGTCTCTTGCATACTATCCACGGGTCTCACTCTCCGAAGTCGAATTTCGACAAGGAGGGAAACAACCGCTTACAGGTCCTCTCTACTCATAAGAGGGAAAATTCTCTTATAAGATCCTTATGACTTATAAGAGAAAACGCACTTAGGAATCCTCACGATTCCTAAGGAGAAAATACACCTACGAGGTCCTCTCGACTCGTAGGGAGAAAAATCTTTATGAGACGCTCACGACTCATGAAGTTGAAAAGCCTTAGGTAGCAGACCTGAACCTGCTGCCTAAGCCATCATTACTCCCCAAGATGTTCAAGACAGAATGTTCTATATCGCTTACAGGCTATGCTTATTTAAAGAATGTGCCAGTAATAAAGCAGAAAATAAAAGAAAGGAGGCAAAAGATTTGTCATTCATACTTGGAAATCTTTTACATCAATAAAGACAATAAACAAAGACATTATCCAAATGATTACAATGGCAAAACGTCAAATCCAGGACATGGATTGAGGAACTCAAAAGTAACCTTGTCCAAGACTTTCCAAGCCTGGCGAACCATCCTAGTGTGCTTCCTTTCGCAAGCACGAGCGTCGGGATCCCCACTGATGTCCTCCTCCCTCCGATAAGCAGCAAGTATTGCAGACTGTTGAAAAACTTGGTGCAGAAGATCGATAAGGTTATCTTGCCTCCTCTTTGAGATTAGGCTCATCAGATACACCGAGTGCACCTTATCCTCGGCGGCATCCAATGCCCCAAGTGGCACACCAGTACAGAATAGAGGAAGCGCTTTCCAAATTGCTCCCACAATAAGCTTCAGGAGAGGGGAGCGCCGAGGAAGCAGTTGACCGTTGTATGCGTCGAAGCGGCTCATGATTTCGGCACACTCGGAGTTGGTAAATTCTCGGTTCTGAGAACGGCCGAGTCGGCGGATGTCTCCGTAAGAGATAATCTCGTCGAGATCGTATATGTGGGCATCCATTACTTCTGTAAAAGATAATCAGAGAAATTATCAGGCACACTGATTAAGCAAGATGATACAATTCATCAAGAAATAAAATCCCATTCTTTAACCTCCAAGATCCGTGAAAAACTCTTAAGAATTCTTCTATATGATTTGGAGGGAGCAAAGCCCCATTAATGAAATGAGAAAATACAAGGAAAATTTTTTAGAGAGCAGAGCTCTATTAAGGGAACCCTAATAGGGTTCTCCTTAGTTCTCTTCAGACCCCTTTAGAGCAAAACTCTGCTAAGTGAAACCCTAAATGGGTTTTCTTTAGATCAGGGATCTATTGAGAGCAAGGCTCTGTCAATGAAAATTAATTTAATTTAATTTAAATTGAATTAAAATTTTTACCTAAAAGTTTTAAAAGTTTAACTCTTGGAGTTCTTGAAAATAAAGAGCAGGGCTCTGAGATTCTGAAAGTAAAAATTTTGAAAATGATAATCATCTGTTGAGGGACCAAAGGTCCTATTTATAGGCATTGAGAACCCTTTCAACTTCCAAAAGTTACCACAACGGTTGGAATTCTGCCACCGCTGTGCTCACGTTTGGGGCCACGTAAGCGCAACGGTGGGGGGGGCATTTGCTTACCCCAATCAGAGCAAAGTTCTGTTCAAATTCCAAGGCGGGAAACGAAGCAACGTTTCTGTTTCCCCCAATCAGAGCAAAGTTCTGTTTTGAAAATTAAAGTTAAAATAAATGAAGCAACGCTTCAGATCCCCTGCGCTGCGCGCAGAGCGCCACGTGTCAAAATCAGACACGCCAGCGTAGGGAGCGCAGCGCCCAAGGCAGCGCACTCAATCAGAGCAAGGCTCTATAAAAGAAGCAACGCTTGCGCTGCGCGACACGTGTCAGCGCAGTTGCGCTGCGCGACACGTGGCAGCGCAGTTGCGCTAGCGCAGTTGCACGGTGCGACGCGTGTCAAGCACAGGTGCGCTTGCGCCAAACAGAAAAATTCTGAAAGATCTTTCTGATCTTGTTAAAACAAGAAGATTGTCTTTTGTAAAACAGAAACTCTTGGATCAAAGATCCAACGGTGGGGAAAAATCCCTAATCACTCAGAGAAAGATCTCTTTAACTGACTTAACAAACTAATTGGCACTATATAAAGGCCCCTAGACCCCAAGTCTAAAAGGGACATCAACACAAAGAGAAAAACAGAAAATTCCTCTAAAGAATTCTGAGAAGAACTCAAAGAAAGAAAAGGTAAAAACCTCTGAATAAAGAAGAATTTATTCTAAAAAGATCATTGATCTAAGAACAAGATCAAAGATCTTCAATAAAAAAACATAATAATAAAAATGGCATTGTCTTTTGATGAACCACTGGTTTTTTGAAAACAAGAAAATTTGTTTTCTTTGATCTAAAATTGATCAAAAAAAATAAAACAGTGCCCTGCACTTACAAAATCTGCACTGTTGCGCTCTCGGGTTGGCGCAAGTCACCAGAGAGCGCCACGTGTCAGCCCCATAACAACTTGCGCTATGCGCTTTTAAAATAGAGTATTGCTCTCTGAAATTGGCGCAACTCACCAGAGCGCGCCACGTGTCAGCAGCGCAACAGCGCAGCGCACTGCGCTTGCGCTCACCGAGCATGACACGTGTCACACCGACTTGCGCTTGCGCTCATTAATTGGCGCAAAGCGCCTGACAGGCCACGTGGCCACTGTCAGATAATTAATGCACTGCATTATTGAAAAGAAGAGCCAAGCCCAATTAAAAAAGGCCTAACAGGCCTAATAAAATGCCATGCATTATTTTTAAAAGGGCAGAGCCCAAGTAAAGGTCTGTTAGACCAAAACAGATGCTCTGCATCATAAAAATAAAGGGACAGAGCCCAAATCAAATAGGCCTTACAGGCCAAAATAAAATGCAGTGCAGGGGCAAAACCCTAGCATAGGTTTAATAGGCAAAAGACAAATGAAAATGTTGAACATCTTCAACTGGACTTAGCCCAATTCTGGCCGTAAGTCCTCAAATTAAAGTGACTGAGCACGAACGCTCTCCTAAATCAATTTACACCCGGTTCGAGGGTACATCTCCGAACTCCTCTGACATTTGTCGTTGTAATCCTTCAATGACGTCAGAGAGGTGACGGGTCCCGACAACCACACATCAATATGGACTCAAGCGTCCTTAAACCAACTCATGGACTCAAGCGTCCTTAAACTCCCGGACTCAAGCGTCCTTAAACTTCCGGACTCAAGCGTCCTTAAACCAACTCATGGACTTAAGCGTCCTTAAACTCCCGGACTCAAGCGTCCTTAAACTTCTGGACTCAAGCGTCCTTAAACTCATGGACTTAAGCGTCCTTAAACTCCCAGACTCAAGCGTCCTTAAACCATGGACCACTATGTCCCTAAACTGGAACATGGAACCCCATGTCCCTAAACTGGCAATGGACCACTATGTCCCTAAACTGGAACAATAGAGCCCCCAAATGCTCTTTTGTTGGATCCAAACGATCCCGTTTAAGTTGATCTTAGCCTCAAATATGGCTAACGTATCCTTAAACCTTTGAACAAACTTTAGTCCTAAATTGGACTATAGATTCCCCCAATCGACTTTGGTTCAAGGGTACATCTCTGAACTCCTCTGGCACCTATCATCGTAATCCTTCAACGTCGTCAGAGAGGTGACGGGTCCCGATGGCCATACATGCAATGGACCACCACGTCCCTAAACTGGAACTTGGACCACTATGTCCCTAAACTGGAACAATAGAGTCTATTGCTCTCTTGTCGGATCCAAACGATCCCGTTAAGTTGATCTTAATCTGGAGATTAGGCTAACGTATCCTTAACAAACGTTTAAGTTGATTTTAGCCTCAAATATGGCTAACATGTCCTTAAACTAATATCCGTCCCCAAAATGGGAATGTTGGACCCCCATGTCACTCAACTGGAACATGGACCACTATGTCCCTAACTAGAATAATAGAGTCCCAAATGCTCTTTTGTCGGATCTAAACGATCCCGTTTAAGTTGATCTTAGCCCCAAATATGGCTAACGTATCCTTAAACCTTCAAATAGATTTTAACCCTAAATTGGACTATGGATCACCCAATCAACCTTGGTTCAAGGGTACATCTCTAAACTCCTCTGACATCCGTCGTTGTAATCCTTCAACGTCGTCAGAGAGGTGACGGGTCCCGACGGCCACACATTAAATGGACCACTACGTCCCTAAACTGGAATAATAGAGCCCAAATGCTCTTTTGTCGGATCTAAACGATCCTGTTAAGTTGATCTTAGTCGGGAAACTGGACTAATGTATCCTTAACAAACGTTTAAGTTGATCTTAGCCTCAAATACGACTAATGTATCTTAAACCAAAACCCCTAAAACCAAATCTAAGAAAATACGAATTTGGACTAATCCACGTCCTACGGGCAACGACATAAATTAGTCTCCGTATACAATCCACGGGCAACCACAAACAAAACAAACACCCACGACACGAAGTGAAATTCTGAAGAAGGAGAAAGTTGTTACCGCGATACGGTAGCGTAATTAACTGCAGGGGCTTGCGCCTGCAGGGAAGAGCGTCCCCACAATCAAAAACCCCTCAAGCGAGGGGGAATCTGATGAAGTCTGCTACATCGGCCGCATCCGTTCAAACCTACGATACACGGTGCTATAAATCAACTTGGCATCTTCGGAGAGGTAAACGGATAAAACCAAATAGCATCTGCCCCGAATCTCAGCGCCAGGACTTCGCAGTCTTGTGCGCCGTCTTTCGGAGGGGAACATTCTCTAATTTTAAACAGATATTTCGTTGAAATGCAAGGTCCATATATTAAGAAGTTATAGGTATAAGAATAAAGTAGAGAACCATTTGTTGGAAGTATCAGTACTCTTCGAGGAAGTCGAAAATGTAGATACTTGTGTTTGGTATTCCATTGATAGTAATAGTTTTGAGAACTTGCTTCTCTTTCAGATTACTCATATATAGATGCACTCCTAGTTTAGTAATGTTGAATGGCCTCTTTCCATTTGGTTGATATGCACTGGAGACAGCTGCATGATTTGAATCTGGTTCCAATTAAATTAGTTTTGTTTCTATATTAGATATATATAGAATCAATTTATATCTTAACGATGTTAAGATATAGGAAGTTGTCCGGTTGATGCTTAAAACCAGAATCCGGATAAACTCAAGGCACGTTTCAGTAATGGCAGTTTGTGGGTTATCCCGGGCTTTGACGAGGGTTAACTTTCTACCATCAGGAAAATCAATATTTATATTTTTCTTGACTCGCCACACTGTTAGTAAAATGGATTTTTTCAGAAAACAGAAGTGGGAGTATGGTAGAACTGGAAGAGATTCCAGAACCACAAACGATTACTGAAGATTTAATAGAACTTGAGAATTCAATTGGTTTCGACGTTCCATTAGCCACTCCGCAGATTTGGTGGGTAACCTCAGGAACCCGAGAGGTACTTCGGTCTTCTCAGAGATGGTGACAGGGAGGTTCTTGTTTACCCAGAATTACCATTGCTGCTGTTCTAGACTATAAGACCCGGCAGGAGGATGAGTATAGCGTCGTTCTAAACTAGCTTTAGAAGTGCACATATATATGACTCTGCCAGAGGGTTTTTATAGTCAGTGGGAGCAGCGGAAGCATAGTAGGCAGGTTGCTTATGTCTATTCATAGACTAAGGCAGGTATAGCGAAAATAAATCATCTATTTTTGATGTGACAGTCATAGGCTTTGACTTCATCAGAAAAGGAGATGGATCTGGTAAGAAGTTAGTGGGGTGTGATGTCCTGGTATTTGAGATGACATGCACTTTATAGGAAATGATATTCCTATACTATGATCGGTTATACTGTGGTTGTCACACAGTTGTTTCTCCACATAGGATATAGATATAATATCAGGGTTTCTGGTTACTAGATCTATGGTTTTAGATCTAGATTTAGGAAGTATCCTAATCTGGGTACTTTGACATTATTCTAAAGATATTTTAGAATGGACGACTCCTGGCATGGTGGTGTACCTGCAGGTGATGGAGTCACCATCTCTAAAGGTGTCTTACAGACTAAAGGAGAGAGGGATCTGCATGATTAGCATATCACTTGCTTAGGCAATTGAGTTAATCATGAAATTTCAAATACCACACCAGATGTTGTTTTTGCACTAGATACAATAAACATATATTAATCCAATCCTGGAGAAACATTAAGAAGCAGTTATAAACATAAGTGAATGTTCTTGGGATATGGTAACGGCAGCCTCCTTCAGGAGATGGTTATCATTTCAGGCTTCCAAGGTGACCCGAATGACAGAGTGACTGTCAGAGTTATAGTTTTCCCTCTTTTGAGGGACGGTATGTTGGACAGATGGTCCAAGAGGATACTGAGGAAAGGCATGGCACAGGATACTGATTAAATTCAGTGGACAATACAGTCTAAGAAGTTTGCTGGATTTGGAGTTCATATGTGAACTGGGTTCTATCAGATATCCAGACAAATTCTAAGACAAGTAATGCTCATTTCGGGAGATAGTTTTCTCCGCGAAGTTGAGATATAGAGAGATACAGAAAGAAACATTAGAGCGTATCCATTCACTGAGACTATTTCTCGAACGCAATAGTGTAACACCCGAGCCCAATGCTACTAATTTCAGTTACCATTTGAACGTAGTGTGGCACTTATTTCATTTATCTTGCTTGATTGTTACTTACTGTAAATTTTTACCCGGCAAATTCATTTCTGCATATAACAATTTTTGGCATCTAAAATAAAATTAAAAGCATTCATCTTGGCCTACTCGACACCCCTAACCCTGCTGTGGCGTTCGTGCGTCGTGTTCTCTTCCCGTTCAGTGAAATGGGCGAGTTTGGATGGCTACGCGCACGTACGTGTGTCTATTTTGGGGGTATGCTTTTTGATTGCAAAATACTTCTTTTTCACTTTTGGATCCAGCTTAAAATTCTATTATTTCAATTTCAAATTTTTAGACCCGACCCGGGCGCGATTTGGAAATGTTTTATTTTGCGCCAAAATCCAAAATTTTAATATTCTTAAAACCACTGTATATTTATATAATTTAACCATCTAATATTTTATAACTTATAAATAACCTACAAATCATTTCCCCTCTCAGCCAATCCCCTCCTTCCATTTATTCCCCGTAGGCCCCCTTCTCTCTTCTCTCTCTCTCCTCATATCTCTCTCTCTCTCTTCCCGTCTCTCTCTTATCTCTCTCTCTCTCCTCATATATCTCTCTCTCTCTTCCCGTCTCTCTCTCATCTCTCTCTCTCTCTTCTATATATATATATATATATATATATATATATATATATATATTCTCTTCTCCTTTTCTTTTACGATCGTGAACCCACCATCGCGTGAACCCCGCCGCCTTGCCCTAGCTGCCGCAGCCCAACGCCGACGACACCCTCGTCGACCTCGTTGCCTCCTCACCCTCACCTCACCAAGCCCTCTTCCTCCTCCGCCAGCTCCTCCCTTTACCCGAGCACCACTGCACCCATAAACCCGGCACCACCGCCTCACTCCATCGTCTTCTCTCCGCTGCAGCCCGTCGCCGACGACTTCTCATCACCATCTCACCACCCTCATCACCACTACCTCCTCCCCTCTTCTTCCTCTCTTCCTCCCCCGAGCACCCGACTTTAACCCTGCACTCGCGCCGCGGCCACCAGCAACCTCCTTGCCGGAGCTCCGTCGACCTCGTCGTCATCCTCATATCTCCCCTCTATATAAACCACAAGAGCAGAACCTTTGTAAGCCTTCTCTTCTTCCTTGTTTCTTTTCTTTTCTTGATTGCAATTCTTGACCGTCGCTGTTTTGCATCTCTCCGGAATCCGGCCGTGCCAGCGACGCGTCCCGACGTTCCAGCGAGGTACCCTGACCCGTGTGGTTCCATTGTTCGTCGTTTGGGTTCATTCCGTGAACCGTGCGCCCGTCGCGAGTTTCCCCGCCGACGTTTTACGTTCCGTTTTTCCCGGTTCGCGACCCGTCGAGGCAAGTACCCCTTGCTACATGCTATACAATATTTACATATATATTATGACACCCTAAACCTGTAAATTTAACTTTGGTACGATCATTTCTCATTTTCATGTACAATATTGTTATATATCATTTTATCTTTAAACTTGGAACCTACAGTTTACAATTGAACCTAATAACCACATTTACCGTTTAATCACATTTTTAATATTGACATAGCTTATGGCATTTATCTCTATAGTTTTGTTCCATTTGGACACTCGTGTGTATTTTAACCTGTAATAGCTGTATTGAACCTTTATATAAATCATTGCACCTCTAAAGTTCTTAAAATTGTTAGCATGATTAAAAGGCCATAATTTTCATACTGCATTCGCATAACATTGAAATCATCCCTGTGACACAACTGATAGGTGTACTGCAAATTGAGTAAATCTGCTTATTGCTTAATTCATTGCTTATATCATGTGATGATAACCATGCTTGCTTGTATAACTGATTGTGAGCACACCCATGATATTGTTTACATCTTGACCTGACTTGCTATATATATATATATTGATCTACCCGACATGGTACCGTATACTGCTTGACTTGACCTGATGTACCATGACCTGACCGTCCCTGATGTCTATCCAGACAAACCTGTTTACCTGATCCTGTGTTGGCATTAGTTTCTTGATTTCGGGATACCTGACTTGACTCACACATATAACTTGGGGTTATGGGGAAATCAAAGGTGAAACCTGACTTGTAACTCAACAGTTCACTACCTTTACTGATCAGTTTTAGAGGCCAGGCCCGCCTCGTGACGATGCTGCTGACATCGTTGGTCTTTATCCTTTTCCTGTTGGTGCCTAGCAGCACGTCTCGGTTTCAGCCTGAGAGTCTTAGACCGTGGTCCCGGGCATGCACGGGATACTATTGAGTTACATCGATGATTCATCAATTTGGTTTCAAAGACTTTAGAACAGAAAACCTGATAGAACAGTTTAGTTTACCCACTGCATATCACCCTGCACTGCTCTGATTCATATTATTGTTACCTTTGCTTTATTCATGTTTATATTCGCATTGCCTGTTTATTATGTTATTACTTGATGACTTGACGCGCTGACGTCTGGGTTTTGCATGGCCCAGATTCTTCTACCTTGCTGCAGACTGATTAGGCCGTCGGTACGTAGTTTCACTCCAGGTGTTTCATTTATTGTATCTTTTGGCTTCCGCATATTGTTATCTCTTGACTCTTTTACTCTGGCTTATGGACATGTACTAGGTAGTTAGTTTACTTTCCTGTTCTTGATATCTCCACAGCCGTAATGTGACTGTGGAAGGATTTTTCCTATCCACAGGTAGCATGGTTGGCTGTCACGTGCCCACTTTAGTGTACTTTGGGAAGCGGGGAGTGACATGGTTCTTTTGGTATCAGAGCCTAGGATAGTCGGGTTGATTCTTTTGTAGTTGGGTATTGTACCCAATACGCGAATCAGAATACCCGTATTTAGGAAACATGTCCTGCCACCTTGCCGTTTACCGTTCTTGAATCACGTTCTTCCTGATTATATCTTTTATGATGTGCAAACTTCCTTTGCATATCGACTCGAAACCTAATTCCTTGTTATCCCTAGGACTTAGGCGACTTGGGTGGAGTTATGTAATTGTGGCTATGATACCGCGGCATAGTTACAATGCGGCACTCTATTTAAGTATCTTGGAGTTCTAGCCTTGATCTATATTTCGAATCTATCATCATGCAAATGTTGGGTGTTTGTTATGGCCGGTAAGAATTTGAAGACGTACCGGAGGCGTGTGGACGAAGCCGCCATGCTTGGAGTGATAAGGGGAATGCTGGAGAATCAAAAGAAACAGACCGAGCTGATCCAGCAGCAAGCGGACTTGTTTCAGGAAGGTTTGCAGATCATTCAGCAGTCTGTGAACAGTGTTGGAGCTAAGCCAGTTGACCGAGTAGGGACAGTAGCAGATTTCAGACATTTGGGCCCGTCTACATTTACTGGTTTGGAGGAGCCGTTGCCAGCGGAGCAGTGGCTAGTCGACACAGAGAATTTGCTTGTTGCGGCACAGATTCCCGATGAGAAAAGAGTTGATGTGGTACGCATTCAGCTAGTAGACTACGCCCGAGAATGGTGGCTTGTGGAGGAGAACCGTTTGCCCAAGCCGATCAAGTGGGCGGATTTTTTTCAAAGAGTTTCCTGGAGAAGTTCTCCCCACGGACTGCACGGGAGGAAATGGAAGAGAAATTCATCGGGCTAAAGCAGAATGGAGCACCCGTGGATGTGCATGCAGCAGAATGGACGAGACTCAATAGATTCGTTGGACCTTTAGTTGCCAACGATGCAGACAGGGCACGGAGGTTCATGCGCAGCTTGGACGTGGATATCCAGGGGCAGATTGTCTCCCTGGGTTTGACCACTTTCTCATAAGTACTTGCGGCAGCCGAGAGCAGCAGAGTTTATCTGGGATGAAGGGGAGTTTGTAGCAGACAGCAGTTGCGGTAAGGAAGCAGTTCTGTCGGGCCAGTCGAGTTTAGGGCTAGGCCGACAAACAATATTCTTGCATCAATAGAAGTGATGAAAGTGAAGAGCCGGCTGTTGTTCGTGATTTTATGGACGTGTTTGAAGATATATCGGGTTTACCGCCGAAGCGAGACGTAGAGTTCGCAATTGATCTTATTCCTGGTGCAGCGCCAGTATCCAAAGCGCATTATCCAATGGCACCAGTAGAATTGGAAGAAGTCAAGAAACATGTTGCTGAATTGCTTGAAAAGGGTTGGATTCGAAGCAGTAACTCACCTTAGAGAGCTCCAGTTCTTCTAGTAAAGAAGAAGGATGGCACAAGGAGGATGTGCATCGACTATCGAGAATTAAACCGGGTGACTATTAAGAACAAGTACCTATCCCTCGCATTGGAGAACTTTTGAGCAGCTTAGTGGTGCGAGGATATTCTCGAAGCTGGATTTGCGATCGGGATATCATCATGTTCGAGTGAAAGCAGAAGATATTTGCAAGACGGCGTTCTGAACTCGGTATGGACATTACGAGTACTTAGTGATGCCCTTCGGAGTAACGAATGCGGCTGCAGTATTCATGGACTTAATGAACCGAATCTTTTCACCGTTCTTAGACCAGTTTATTGTGGTGTTCATTGACGATATTTTGGTTTACTCAAAGAGTTTTGAAGAACTTGCTGAGCATTTGAAGATCGCACTGCAGACGTTGAGACAAGAGAAGTTTTATGCAAAGATGAGTAAGTGCGAGTTTTGGCTAGAGGAAGTAAAGTTTTTGGGGCATGTTGTGTCTGGCGATGGGATTGCCGTCAATCCAGAAAAGATTGCTGCAGTTCGAGATTGGCCGATTCCGAAGAATGTTGCGGAGATAAGGAGTTTTCTTGGACTTGCCGGATATTACAGGAGATTTGTGGAGAACTTTGCTCGTCTGGCAGAGCCGTTGACCAAGCTTACGCGCAAGGAGGTATCTTTTGTATGGACGGACAAATGTGCGTTAGCTTTTGAGACGTTGAATCAGAAGTTGATAACCGCCTCTATTCGGACCGTGCTAGACAATTCCGGAGGATTGATGATTCACAGCGACGCATCTGGGAAAGGATTGGGATGTGTTTTGATGCAGCATGGGAAGGTTGTAGCATACGCATCGAGACAGTTGAAGACCCATGAGAAGAATTATCCAACTCATGACTTGGAACTTGCGGCTGTGATTTTTCGCTTTGAAGATTTGGAGACACTACCTTTGGACGAAAGGGTCGAAGTTTTACTGATCATAAGAGCTTGAAGTACGTGTTCACACAGAAGGAGCTTAATATGAGGCAGCGTAGATGGTTGGAGCTGATGGCTGACTACGATCCTGATCTTAAGTACCATCCGGGGAAGGTTAACGTTGTGCCGGATACGCTTAGTCGGTTACCAGCAATTTAGGTGTTAACTACGCAGAAGGAGATCGTTGCAGATTTTCGAAGATTTGACTTGGAGGTTGTGCTACCGCATTCTATGGGACAGTTGATACAGCTGCAAGTACAGTCATCGTTGATCGAGAATATTAAAGCAGCACAATCGCAGGACCCTATACTGCAAAAGTTTCGAGGACAGGTTGAAGCCGGACTACGAACAGATTTATTGATCCACAAAGATGGTTCGTTGAGGTATGGTACCCGTTTGTGTGTGCCAAAGGGAGATATTCGCGAAGAGCTTATGAAGGAGGCATACAGTTCAGCTTATTCTGTACATCCAAGAGACACAAAGATGTACCGAGATATTCGACAGCATTTCTGGTGGGAAGGCATGGAACGGGAGATTGCTCGCTTTGTGACGAAGTGCTTGGTGTGTCAGCAAGTTAAGGCTGAACATCAAAGGGTTGCTGGTTTATTGCAACCACTTCCGATTCCTCAGTGGAAGTGGGAACATATAACCATGGATTTCGTGACTGCTTTACCGCGAGGTCCAAAAGGCAACAATGCTGTGTGGGTGATTGTTGATCGTTTGACCGAGGCAGCTCACTTTATTCCTTTTCGGGTTAGTCAATCAACAGAAACTTTGGCAGAGCGGTACATGCAAGAGATTGGAAGATTGCATGGAGTACCGGTGAGCATCGTGTCCGATCGGGACACTCGGTTCTTATCACACTTTTGGCGGAGCTTACAAGAAAGTTTGGGGACTCGATTGAAGTTTAGCACGGCTTATCATCCTCAAACTGATGGTCAGTCAGAGAAAACGACCCAAACTCTTGAAGATATGTTGAGAGCATGCAGGTTGGACTTCAAGGGTTCATGGGAAGATCATCTACATTTGCTGGAGTTTTCTTACAACAACAGTTTTTAGGCAACTATCCAGATGGCTCCATTTGAAGTATTGTATGGTCGTAAATGCCATTCACCTGTCTGTTGGGACGATGTCGGTGAACGAAGATTATTGTGACCCGATTTGGTTGTGCAGACAGTTGAGAAGGTTAACACTATCAGAAATCATATGAAGGCAGCACAAGACCGACAGAAGAGTTGGGCAGACACGTCAAGAAGACCTCTAGAGTTCGCCATGGGTGATTTGGTGTTCTTGAAGATATCACCGACTAGAGGGGGATTCGTTTTGGAAGTCGAGGAAAGCTTAGTCCTCGATTCGTTGGACCCTTTGAGATCTTGGAGCGTGTTGATGAGGTAGCGTATCGTTTGGCGTTACCGCAGTCCTTGGCGAATGTGCACGATGTGTTTCACGTATCTCAACTCCGTAGGTACGTTCGAGATGAAACACATGTATTGGATCATTCGGAGCTAACAGTACGAGAAGACTTGACTTTTGAGGAGCGACCGATTGAAATCGTGGATCGAAGGCAAAAAGTTCTTAAGAACAAGGTAATCCCTCTTATGCTTGTTTCTTGGGGTAATCGCTCATATGGAGAGTCCACTTGGGAACGAGAAAATGAAATCCGGCAGAAGTTTCCTCATCTTTTCTTGTAGTTATCTACCTTTGTGTTCTTGGAATTTCGAGGACGAAATTCTTTTTGTAGTTGGGTATAATATAACACCCGAGTCCAATGCTACTAATTTCAGTTACCATTTGAACGTAGTGTGGCACTTATTTCATTTATCTTGCTTGATTGTTACTTACTGTAAATTTTTACCCGGCAAATTCATTTCTGCATATAACAATTTTTGGTATCTAAAATAAAATTAAAAACATTCAACTTGGCCTACTCGACACCCCTAACCCTGCTGTGGCGTCCGTGCATCGTGTTCTCGTCCTGTTCAGTGAAACGGGCGAGTTTGGACGGCTACGCGCACGTACGTGTGTCTGTTTTGGGGGTATGCTTTTTGATTGCAAAATACTTCTTTTTCACTTTTGGATCCCGCTTAAAATTCTATTATTTCAATTTCAAATTTTTGGACCCGACCCGGGCACGATTTGGAAATGTTTTATTTTGCGCCAAAATCCAAAATTTTAATATTCTTAAAACCACCGTATATTTATATATTTTAACCATCTAATATTTTATAACTTATAAATCTTATATTTAAATTTTCCTAAACCTACAAATCATTTCCCCTCTCAGCCAATCCCCTCCTTCCATTTATTCCCCGTGGGCCCCCTTCTCTCTTATCTCTCTCTCTCTCCTCATATATATCTCTCTCTCTCGCTTCCCGTCTCTCTCTTATCTCTCTCTCTCCCCTCATATCTCTCTCTCTCTTCCCGTCTCTCTCTCATCTCTCTCTCTCTCTCATATATATATATATATATTTCTGTCTTCTCTTCTCCTTTTCTTTTACGATCGCGAACCCACCATCGCGCGAACCCCGCCACCTTGCCCTAGCCGCCGCAGCCCAACGCCGACGACACCCTCGTCGACCTCGTTGCCTCCTCACCCTCACCTCACCAAGCCCTCTTCCTCCGCCGCCAGCTCCTCCCTTTACCCGAGCACCACTGCACCCATAAACCCGGCACCACCACCTCACTCCATCGTCGCCTCGCCGCTGTAGCCCGTCGCTGACGACTTCTCATCACCATCTCACCACCCTCATCACCACTACCTCCTCCTCTCTTCTTCCTCTCTTCCTCCCCGAGCACCCGACTTTAACCCTGCACTCGCGCCGCGGCCACCAGCAACCTTCTTGCCGGAGCTCCGTCGACCTCGTCGTCATCCTCATATCTCCCCTCTATATAAACCACAAGAGCAGAACCTTTGTAAGCCTTCTCTTCTTCCTTGTTTCTTTTCTTTTCTTGATTGCAATTCTTGACCGTCGCTGTTTTGCATCTCTCCGGAATCCGGCCGTGCCAGCGACGCGTCCCGACGTTCCAGCGAGGTACCCTGACCCGTATGGTTCCATTGTTCGTCGTTTGGGTTCATTCCGTGAACCGTGCGCCCGTCGCGAGTTTCCCCGCCGACGTTTTACGTTCCGTTTTTCCCGGTTCGCGACCCGTCGAGGCAAGTACCCCTTGCTGCATGCTATACAATATTTACATATATATTATGACACCCTAAACCTGTAAATTTAACTTTGGTACGATCATTTCTCATTTTCATGTACAATATTGTTATATATCATTTTATCTTTAAACTTGGAACCTACAGTTTGCAATTAAACCTAATAACCACATTTACCGTTTAATCACATTTTTAATATTGACATAGCTTATGGCATTTATCTCTATAGTTTTGTTCCATTTGGACACTCGTGTGCAATTTAACCTGTAATAGCTGTATTGAACCTTTATATAAATCATTGCACCTCTAAAGTTCTTAAAATTGTAAGCATGATTAAAAGGCCATAATTGTCATACTGCATTCGCATAACATTGAAATCGTCTCTGTGACACAACTGATAGTTGTACTGCAAATTGAGTAAATCTGCTTATTGCTTAATTCATTGCTTATATCATGTGATGATAACCATGCTTGCTTGTATAACTGATTGTGAGCACACCCATGATATTGTTTACATCTTGACCTGACTTGCTATATATATATTGATCTACCCGACATAGTACCGTATACTGCTTGACTTGACCTGATATACCATGACCTGACCCGTTACCTGATCTTGTGTCTAATGCCAACAAACCTGACATGTAGTCCTCATGGACCGTCCCTGTTGTCTATCCAGACAAACATGTTTACCTGATCCTGTGTTGGCATTAGTTTCTTGATTTCGGGATACCTGACTTGACTCACACATATAACTTGGGGGTATGGGGAAATCAAAGGTGAAACCTGACTTGTAACTCAACAGTTCACTACATGTACTGATCAGTTTTAGAGGCCAGGCCCGCCTTGTGACGATGCTGCTGACATCGTTGGTCTTTATCCTTTCCCTGTTAGTGCCTAGCGGCACGTCTCGGTTTCAGCCCGAGAGTCTTAGACCGTGGTCCCAGGCATGCACGGGATACTATTGAGTTACATCGATGATTCATTAATTTGGTTTCAAAGACTTTAGAACAGAAAACCTGATAGAACAGTTTAGTTTACCCACTGCACATCACCCTGCACTGCTCTGATTCATATTATTGTTACCTTTGCTTTATTCATGTTTATATTCGCATTGCCTATTTATTATGTTATTACTTGATGACTTGACGCGCTGACGTTTGGGTTTTGCATTGCCCAGATTCTTCTACCTTGCTGTAGACTGATTAGGAGTTTTGCCGCTGTTACACGAGCTGTGAGGTTCCTGTCGGTACGTAGTTTCACTCCAGGTGTTTCATTTATTGTATCTTTTGGCTTCCGCGTATTGTTATCTCTTGACTCTTTTACTCTGGCTTATGGACATGTACTAGGTAGTTAGTTTACTTTCCTGATCTTGATATCTCCACAGCCGTAATGTGACTGTGGAAGGATTTTTCCTATCCACAGGTAGCATGGTTGGTTATGTCACGTGCCCACTTTAGTGTACTTTGGGAAGCGGGGCGTGACAAATAGTTTCGCAAACGGACTTTGCGAAACTGATTAGTAGAGAAGTTGGCTGTTCAGTATCACACGGGCTATGAGTATGAGACATCGCAATAATTGGACTTAAGTGCAAGTGGGAGATTTTTGGCGATAGTGCCCTCAAGGCAATTATCATAGTCGCCGACAAGTGATTATGATGATTGAGTGAGGACCTATACCGGTAGAACAGTCTTACTCGAGATGATAGTATGCTATCTGGTTTATCTTTATCATCATGTACATGTTGATAGAGCCCATAGGATTCTTTCTTGACTACCAGCATTATTATGGCGATCATATACGTGGGATCTGGGTCTATAAGCACATCCTTAAATGTCCCTAGTCATGGGAGTATCGAGACTGGGCATTGATACTCCAGTGTAGACTAGTGTATACTGATCAAGACCCCGACGAGGGGCGGTGGCCAGGTCTCACAAGCCATTGGTGTTAGTTTGCTCATCTAAGATAGTATACAGGTGCTCATTGGGCTATGAGTACACTGGACGGACTCGCCAGGAACGTGCCAGTTGGTATTATACATATTGTCAGATAGCAGTTCCCAGGTGACATGTGTACAGGTCAGTCTGTCGACCTGAAATCGTCATTTGTCTCGTGTGAGTTCCCACTGTGCTTTGATTACTACCCTACCACGACTGAAAGGAGTCGTGCAAACAGGTTTTAGTTGGGTACAGTCCCGAGCCACATGGAGGCCGTGATCGGATCGTCGGAGATTCGTCTCTCCCGGTATTGGGGGTTGATGTTGCGTTGTGCACGGATGGCCATCACTAGAAAATCATGGCCATGGTGGACGAGAATTACCAATCCAGGATCGAAAGTTTCTCAGGTGGTGATGGGTTTCATGCCGACACTAAATGTCAAATTGTTAGGGGTCTGGCTTTATCCACCCCCCTAGACTCGATATGCGATACTCTTAGATAAACAGACCGGACTGTACGGATATTGTCATTGTCAGGCTCAGTAGGGGTTCAGGATGAGTTTGCTCGTCGGCCTCCCTTTCGCTCAATACCTGGGTAGCCGTTACGTACAGCTAGTGCCACTGACGTGCTTGTGGTTAAACCCACTGTCAGCGTATTGACGAATCTTTAGAGTCCCACACAGAGGGTTTCCCTGGTTCTGGAGAAATGATGTAGCAACCGTATTGGATACGTGCAGGGTTCCGGTCGATTGATGTACTTTGTACCCGGACTTTCAATCGTACAGTTAATAATACTAGCCGGTTCGGATTTGAGCCGGATTATTAAATCAGGGATTGATTTAATAATTTACTTATATGTATTTTGATGCGTATATTCTATTATTATGTTCTTTGTGTTATTCTATCTCTTTAGGTATTCGTATTTCGGTACGAATGCAGGTATGTATATACAGTAGAATGTAATCCGTATTTTATCCGGAAAACATTATAGAAGGTGGCCACCTCATTTTTTGGATTTGACCATTTTTTAGAAAATGTTAAATGAGGTAGAAATTAGAATTAGGAGAGTATGGTGATGACCATGCTTGCATGGTGAAAACAAATGAATTATTAATTCATTTGTGCTCACTATTCAAGTATGGGAGCTATTTTAAAATGCAAACAATTGTTTTACAAAACCAAGCATGCTCATTTTCTCTCTCCAAGAGAGCTCATTTTTTTTGGATGCTTGATTTTTCTTCACATGAGCAAGTTTTGAGCTCCTTCACCATTTGTGCTTCACTCTCCTCTAGTTTGCATGTTTTGCCTCCACCTTCATTCTTCACCTCCTTTCAACCCTCTCATGTGTTGAGAATCATGAAAGGAGGTGAGATGAGATAGACCTGTTGGGGTCAAAATTTGCACCCCCGGTTGACTGAGTCAAAGTCAAGGTCAACCCCAAGCCAGGTGGGCCCAAGCCCAGGTCGAGCGGGCCCATGCCCAAGTCGAGCCAGCGGCCAGCCTCCTCCATGACAAAATATAGATCATGTAATAAATAATTTTTATGTAATTTTTTATGCATGAATGTATGCAAAATGGGCATAAAGCCAAATTTTTGTAAAGCCCATGGCTTATGTGCAAAAAGAAATGGCATATGAGCCATGGGATAGGCAAAATGCCATTTTGTGAAGCCCAAGGGGCTCTGTGTAAAGTGTATAGCCTATAAAGGCAAAGATAATGAAATATCTCAACAACTTTTTCTCTCTCCAAAGAGCAAATCTAGATCTGAGATCTTTCTCCTTCCTCAAGGTTTTAAAATCTTCTTCTTTTTTTTGAGTTAAATCAAGAGTTTTACTCTTCCTTTTATAAAACTAAATAGTTTTCCACCACAAAACCCACAAAGGGGAATTCAGATCTTCTATCAGATCTCAAAAAGAAGAGATTTTTAAAATCCCGCATCTCTTGTTTTCAAGATCCTGCCAACAGAGGAGGAAAAAGGAGACTCATCTCCAGAAACCCCACTTTGGGAAAGAATTAGGGCTCAAGGGGAGAAGCCCTTCATCAGCTTCAAAACATCCTCGGAGTTTAACTCCTCATACACACACACACAAAAAATAATAAGTGCTCCTTTCTGGGAGTACAACTTCCATTGCAGGGCCCAAGTCCCTTTTTGCGCCCGAGCGCTCACGTGCTGACACATGGAGCGCTCGCGCACTTGCGCTTAGGACGCTAGCGTCCAAAGCGCTAGCGCCCGAGCGCTCACGTACTGACACGTGGGGCGCTAGCGCTCAAAGCACTAGCGTTCTTGCGCTTAGTGCGCTAGCGCCCAAGGCGCTAGCGCCCGAGCGCCCACGTGCTGACACGTGGAGCGCTAGCGCCCGACCGTCCACGTGCTGACATGTGGAGCGCTAGCGCATAAAGTGCTAGCGCTCTTGCGCCCAGAGCGCTAGCGCCCGAGCGTCCACGTGCTGACACGTGAGGCGCTAGCGCCCAAAGCGTTAGCGCTCTTGCGCTCAAAGCGCTCTTGCGCTCAAAGCGCTAGCACCCAAAGCGTTGGTGCTTTTCCCTACGCATTCTCTGGATGCCTTTTTCCTTTCCTTTTTTATATATATGTATACACACACACACACACATACTCTACAACACTGTCCCTCCCAAAAAAAATTTGGGCCGGGGCGCTGCCCCGCACCCCGCAAGGGGGCTGCTAGCCCCCTTGACCCCCATCCCGCTATCCGAGTAGCGGGACCCCCGTAAAAACTCTGCGTGGCTCCCGATATATCCAAAAACCCCTTTCAAAACACAACACATGCATGCTGCACATTGAGTTCGCATGACCAGTTTAACCCGTTAATCGGAGGTTCCCTCGCTCCAAAGGTGAGAGATAATTAATGGCAGCTTAGTCTGCGGCTGCCGGAGATTCGGATCCCCACAATCAATAAACCCCAGCCTACCCTAGGAAGGGGGAATCTATACTGCGCCTGACAAGCACGCGCGTATTCCCATCTCAATGGGGTGACGAAAAACACCCTACAAGACCAACACTTGGATCACACTCACTACATCCTAGGCTCTCTAGGGTGGCATCCTAGAGACCCAAGTTCCTCCATTTGCCTCTTGATATGGAGCTAGAGCCAAAACTACATCCCTCGGGTGGATCATCGAAGATGGAGGAAGACCGGCAACCAAACTTCATCAAGGAATCACTAGGAGCTTGGAATGAAGACTGAAGGACACGGATCTACTCGGTATAACAATTCTAACTTTTTTATATTACTTGCTAGTTTAGGGTTTAAGGTAGATCCGGGCATCGGGTAATGGTAGCGCCGGTTTACTAAATTTTTGTTCCGCATTTAGCCACGGTTTGATGGCCGGGGCGCTGCCGTAACCCAGCAGATATTCTATATCAAAATCATTATCGGTATCATCACATCAATCATAGATATCTAGAACACAAGTAACATGGCAGTCCTACTGTTTCATGGCAATACTAATGATGTGTAGTGTAACATATGCGTCTGTGCTCGTGCAACATGACAATTATTAGTATTTGTGCAAGTGTTCTATCAAAAGTGTTCGAACATCACTATCATAAGGATATGTCCATCATCGCATTCAAATAATAACATTAACGCTATCAAGCGTGGAAATCCTACAGTGTTATGGCAGTACCAATGAAATGTAGTGTAACTTGCGTGTATGTGATTTGTGCAACATAACAATCATTGGTAGTTGTGCAGTGTTCTATCAATATGTTTGTATGAGAATAATAGCGCAACCGACATATATAATAGGTAATCGAAACGCGGGCATATAAAAAGGTTATCCTAATCGTAACGTGAATAATCGTTAAACGTAGCTAACTTTTAAGAGCTATACCGTTATAGTTTAAAAGAGAAAGAAATGTTGTTTTACAAATAAATAGGCTACAGTGTTTTTGAAATAGATATTCATTTGAAATTGTAGTATATCCTTGATATTTCCATTTAAAAGTAGGAAACGTATCGTTAGTTTTTAAAAGAGTATAGCTCAACAAATATAATAATATCCCAATCGGGATGTAGCAAGACTCTGCGAGTAAATACATATCGGCCATATCCGACAATCTATCCTCGTCATAATAATATCCCAAACGATATCGTACGGATCTATAGTCGTGTAAGCATATCACAATAATCACATGACTATATATCCACGCATACATATATCCTATTAGATACAAACTATATACTAACTTAGTTATAAACTAAGTTATCAATATAGAACTATCCTAGATATAGAATAGATATCCTAGTTAATTGGTTGCGGAGGTGTTATACGTCATCCACCCGACTTTCCCGTAGATATAAATATACTCACCAACGTCTCGAGCTAGTCACCCACGATCACCCCGTCCGTCCTCGCTGTCTCGGAAATCCCCGCGATCATACTTATAATCGAAATCATGACACAGCGGCATAAATATCCAAATAAAAAACGATAAAATGAGAGAAGTGCACATAGGTTAGAACCTATGGCCAACTTACGCTAAATGCGATAAAATACCTCCGACGTCGACATACAAACGTCGAACGATCAAGTCGAGATATAGAAATACATACAACCAAGTTTTAAAAACCGGAAAATATTGCCAAAACCACACTAAAACACTCCCGAAATTCTCTACATGAAACCTAGAGTAAAAACCCCAATACAGTGGCTTAATTACCACAAGATTAAGTTACAGACCAAAAATCAAGACCTAACTATAAAGGGGCTGTAAATTGCGATTTTGGGGGATAAAATTGCGGCCACGAATAGGAGTTAGGGGCTCGGGCTTCTAAGGTAGTCTTCTACTGGTCTATACATCTCTCTGTATCCTCTATAAAATTTTCGGAGTTCCTAAATAGTACCAGATTCTATTTGATCCTCAAATCTTAATAAAAAAACCGATATCAGAAAATTCTAAACTCATCTTTGAAACTTGAAAACACATCTAAACCAGATATACTATCACTAATAGGCTTGTAATCGCTCTTTGTACCCTTTACTACATCACCCCAACAAGTTATATCCTCAAAAGCTCACTTTAGAAAACTCAAGTTTTGAAAACGTGCACTTTTTAATTCTAAACTAGTTGTGAAGATAATAATACTTAAAAACTAATCTAAAAATGGGGTTATTATCTCATAATAGCAACTCAAGAATTTCCAAGATGGCAAACGATCCTCAAAATGAAAACTTGATCTCACCATGATACTTAGGATGAGATTAGGAACATTTTTAGTGAAGATTGTAGAATGTTTTGAAGTGATTTGTTGAAGAGAGGCTAAGGTTTGAATGAGGGTTAGAAGGAGTTAGTGATAATTGAGAGATGGAGATATTTGTGTAGAGAATAAAGAGAGAAGGAGAGAGGGTGTGACATATTGTGTAGGATATTTTGTGAAGTGTTGTAGTGTGCATGAGGTATAAGATAAGCTAACATATCTTCCTCTCACTCTCTCACAAATCTTATAAAACATGCACAAATAACTTAAATCACGTATTTTTCTCAAAACAAAATACACGCCATCTTCAAAATATTTCATATTTTTCATTTTTCTCAAAATAATTATATTTTTACGGATACCGATCCGAAAACCCAAAATCCATATATGATATTATTTTCATAACCTTATAATATCCATATTTAAATTATAAAATAATATTTATAATTTTCAAAATATTACACATTTAGAGAGTCATCTCTGAAACATAAACAATGACTGGATGTTCTCCTGAGATATCTCAATATCCATTTCACTGCATTCCAATGCTCCATTCCCGGATTTTGCATGTACCTGCTTACAATTCTCACTGCTTGTGCAATATCTGGACTTATACTCACCATTGCATATATCAAACTTCCAACTGCAGATGCATATGATACTCGTTCCATTTCATCCTTCCGCTGTTGATTTGTTGGGCATAACTTTTTGCTGAGTTTGAAGTACTTAGCTAAAGACACACTTACCAATTTTAATTTGTCCATATTGAACCGATTCAAAACCTTCTCCACGTAGTCCTTTTGCGATAGCCACCACTCCCACTGAAGGAATATAATGAACTGTTCAATTTTCCCCTTGCGACCACCAACGATCCTTTGGAAATCTTTCACTGACAATTCCTAAACACCGTAATGTACCCATCGCTGTCAAGTTGACTTGTAGAAATTAGACTCTTCTTTAAATCTGGTATGTGCCTAGCGTTTTTCAGTTTTATCTGACCTCTTCCTGACAGTTGCAGTATGATCGTTATTTTCCCAACGATTTTGCACGGCTGACCGTTTCCTACCGTCACATGTCCAAGGTCCCCTTGAACATACTCGCTAAAATGGTGCCGACCTGAAGTGCAGTGAAACGATGCCCCCGAATTTAGAAACCAGGTATCCTCCTTTGTGCTTTCGTTCGCCGACAGACAAAACCCATGTTCCCCTTGTTCATGTGTAGACACCACATTGGCTTTCTTTTCATTTGCCTTCTCTTCTGAGACTTTCTTTAAGAGCCTACATTCACTTATTCTGTGACCTTTCTTTCCGCAGTTCCAACAGTCACCTTAGATCTTCCCTTTTGATTTTCCTCGGCTTTTTGATCAGCCCTTTTTTTCTTTTTCCTTTTCTATCGTCCTGCCGCGATTCTACACCGAGAGTGCAAAAGTTCCCGAAATCCCACTTACAGCCTTTCTCATCATCTCATTATTTAATATGCAGCTCACCACATCATTAAATGTGAGAGTCCCTGAGATTGAGTTGTTTATCGCCTTCACGAGATTTTTTCAACTCTCTGGCAAAGAATATAGAAACGATAGGGCCCGAATCTCATCTTCAAACACGATTGAAACTGTAACGACCCTGAAATCCCTATACAATTGTATCACATTCAATGCATATAAAGGTGTTTTTCAGCCCTGACTATGAGTTATAAGTTAGGTTTGTTAAATAAAAACAAGAACAAGCTTGTAGCTCACTGGTTAAGACTCTCCACTACTGTTCCATATCCTGCGTGTTCGAATCCCATCAGCCCCAATTATTTTAATATTTTTCTTTTTAACTTTTTTGAAGCCCAAGAGTTTACACGGGCATTACATAGAGAAACGAAAAGTTGCAACGAAATTAAACAGGATAAATGAGGTGTTAAAGGCAATTTGTCACACCCCGCTTCCCAGTAGACAGAAACGGTAACGTAGCAGGCCCGCAACGTATTTACTAAGAAATAAATACGATAAGCGTAATTAAGCAATATATAAAAATGTACAAGAATGACAAGAGTAATAAAATAAATAGCAATTTTATTTATATTCATCTTTACATACAGTTGTTTGAAAAGAAAAGATACAATGAGTAAAGCAGTGCCTAAACAATGGCATACAAAATGAAAGTACGGGTGAACTAATAGTCAGGCTGAGTGGTGAGCTAGTCCAAGCCTCCTGGCTAGGTTCGATCTCTTGAGAGTCCGGTCCTCCTTATGAACATTCCAAAGAAAGAAACAGAAAGGAATGTCGTCAGCGAACTAACGCTCAGTAAGTCCCAAAAGAAGAAAGAGAATATAACGAGTAATGTGAAATGAACAGGTAAATTGTGTATGATTGATTACCGGTATATAATAGTTATTCTAACGTAGTTGTGTATAGCTTGATAAAGAAAGTATTCATGTATACGAGAGGAGACCATCTTACCCCGTGGACTATGGTAACATGTAGTACAAGGCCCCGTCATAACCCATGGGACAACGGCATGTGAATTCATGTAGGTGTCTTTTAAGTGACCTCTCATACCACAATATGCATTCCGTACCAATTTATCCCTTTATTCCCGTGTAATGTATTGTATAGATTATAATTACAAGTCTTGCCAAAACCATGGTACAAAATGTTCAGGTATTCATGTTCAGGATATAATTAAGTATTCAAGTAGTCATGTCAAGTTATAACTATAGTTCGGTCAAGTCAAGTCAAGTATACATGTTTTATATTGATGTTTGATTTCAAGTATTCATGTTCATGATCAAGTATTCATATTTGATTTTGGATTCAGGTTTGAATTAGACCCAGACTGAGTCAGACACTTGTAAACAGATTTAGCTTTTGAATTAGGTTCGGGAGCTATCAGTAACTGCTGTACATGGACGGCAGGATTTGTGTCTTTTTCCAAGATAATTACTATTGATAACTCCTTTAAGTTGTCTACCTTAAATAGGCAAACACTCACTTTCTCCAGCTCCCTGGGGTTGAAGAGAATTGATCCCGCTTAAACCTATATTTACTAAAGTCCTTAAAATAGTGTTTTATATATCTCGAGAGGTTTTATGAGAAATATATTAATATAGATTGAAAAGTAAATCTCGAGGGTGATTAGTATTACTTAAGGTTTTCATGAGCATAGATTTTAAGTATTTGGAGTATTTTGATAATAAATACTTAGCTTTGGAAAGTTCATGGTATTTTATTGAAAAACTTGCCTTTTTTGGTAACTTGGTGGTATTATATTGACATTTTTTAATCTTTCATTTTTAGAAAAAATAACGTTTCATTATATTTTGAAAATATGGATTTATAATTTTAAAAAAAATAATTTTATTTTATTTAGAAAATTCGTATTTCTTAAAAACGTATTTAAATCCTTTTGAGATCGAATGCTCCGTGATGAGGTCTGCATCTCGCTTTACTGGCCTAAGGATATGCAATAATCCGCATCATCCATTAGCGGGTCCCTTAAAGAGGGTTGTAGATGTATAATCACAAAGGAAATGAAATACCGCTTTAAAAGAAATTCGGTTTTAGAATTACTATTTTCGAACCAAAATCACATACAACCAGGCATCGTGCTATGAAACCAAGTGTGCGTGTGGGGTAGGTCATTACCCCGTGAAATTTTCCTAAAGGTATTGTTAAGCAATTTTGTCGAAAAGATGCGATAACAAAGTTCAAGGTATTTTAATGTAAAAGTTCAATTATGATTATTGTATATGAGATTCTTGGTTAAAATTTATTCTAAACATCGGTATTAAGATTACAATTGAAGTGGTAAAATTGGTTTGACCAAATGATAAAAGAATGGAGTTATAGGTTTTAGAAAAGATGATATCGGTAATAACTCCACTTTTACCGATATTTGATTTAAAATGAGTATCAAAGAAAAGGAAGAGAATTGGAAGCGACTTACGGTTTAAAAACTTCAAATAAAGATTAAAGAAGAGAGGATGATCTTCGTGGCGTCGCGGGAGCTCCGGAATTGGCTTCGATTTTCGCCGGAACCAACTTGCTCGCTAACTCCACTTTACTTCACTTGCACTAGGAACTTTTTAGAGAGTTTTGGCTAGAATTTTCTGTAAGTCCGTGTTGCCCATCCCGGTGCTTACGGGAGGCGGAAAACATAATAAAAAACGGATTTTTAATGACTTAGGCAACATGGACTATGCTTGTGAGGATCTTTGCTAAACATAAACTAGCTAACTCTAACTACAAAGTAGCTAAGTGATGAAAGGTTATACCTTTGGTCTTTAGTCCTTCTCTCCTTGCTCCTAGGTATGGTAGAAAGAGTTCACCTTGCTTGTCTTCTCCCGTCAAAGAAAGATCCACTTGAAAGCCACCACCTTTAGCTTCAACTCCAAGCTAGGAGTAACTAGAGTGCAAGAAATGCTAAGACTTGAACCCTAGAAGTGAGAAGAGAAGATCAAGAGAGGGTTTTTCTCAAGCTTTTTGTTTCTCAACACATGAGAGGGAGAGAGCTTGAGGGAGAGGATGAGCAAGAGAGAGAAATGAAATGATAGAATGAATTATTTTGTGAGCCTTTCTCACTAATATGTGTGTATAATTTTAATTGTATAATTAGCTTGAAAATTGTCATGGTAAATCATGAAATGACCATTATCATTTCAATTTTGCAAAGATCAAAGAGCATCTTCCAAAACAAATGATGATGGTCAAAGTGTCAACCATGGTCAACAAGTCAATGAAGTCAATAGGTCAACAACAACAACCATGCACAATAATTAAGCTAATTATCAATTAACAATAATACACACAAAAGCAATAGGGTTAATAAAATGACAAAAGCCATTAACCCTAAACAAGGTCCTCTCCCCCAATCTCAAGCAACTGTGCATACGCACCCGCATTCGTGATCCGAGGAACACGAATACCCTGAGAAAAACCAATCTCAAATCATATACTAGGATCCGGCTTAAACCAAAGCCCGCTAGTATAAACTGTCCGGACAGCAAACGTGCACAAGTGCGCGGATGCGAACGAACCCTGTCGCAAAACCATGCGACCTCTACTCGTTTTGCCTAAAGGCGAATAGCTCTCTGTGTGGGACTCTAAAGACTCGACACTACGCTGGCAGTGGGTTTAACCACAGACCGCAAGCGGCACTAGCTGTACGTAACGGTCCCCAGGTAGATGTCGATAAGAAGACTGACGAGGTGAACCCCATCTGCACTCCTACTGAGCCTGTATGTGACAGTCTCCGTACAGTCCGGTCTGTTCGTCTGATACATCGCATGGCGGGCCTAGGGGGGCGGTGAACGTCAGTCCCCTAATAGCGGTACAAGTCGTGTCGGAGTGTAGCCCAGAACACCCTGAGATAACACTGGAAACCTACCAGTATATCTCGCTTGCCCTGGCCAGGGACTACTCGTGTAATGGCTCTCCTAGACACAGCGCGATGTCAACCCCCAATACCGGGAGAGACGAATCCTGTCTAACCGTCACTGCCTCCAAGTGCTTCGGGACTGCACCCAAAAACTACCTGTTTGCACAGCTCCTTTGAGCCGTGGTAGGGTAATAATCAAAGTGCAGTGGGAACACACTCGAGGCGAAGTGACAGTGTCAAGTCAGCGGACTAAGCTGTACTCATGTCACCTGGGAACTGATAACTGACGATAGGTATATTACCAACCAACAGTTCCCGACGAGTCCTGTCCAGTGTACTCGTAACCTAACGAGCACCCGCATACTATCCCAAGTACGACGTACTAACGGCTGTGGGACAGACCGTCTCCCACACTGGGATGAGAAGCGCATACGCTAGTCTACTCCGGAGTATCGATGCCCTGTCTCGATAGTCCAACGACCAGGGACCTGTATAAGGATGTGCTTATAGATTACCCAGCTCCCACGAGTGCGAGCGCCATCACAACGCTGGTAATCAAGCAAAGATCCTAAGGGCTCTACTAATATGTATACCAGCAATATGCTAAAAGAAACACATGCACATATTAAAGCAGAGACAAACCAAGTAGCATACTACCATTTCGAGCAAGATTGTATATACAACTGTGAATATCCCAAGCTTCCATTAAGTAATATACAAACTAGTATGATACAGTAATGGCCTCTAGGGCATATACACTAACAATCTCCCACTTGCACTAAGGCCATGTACTGGCGTATCGAAGACCTATCATCTCGATCAGCCGCTCGAACTGAGTCTGGGGTAGGGCCTTCGTGAATGGATCTGCTGTGTTATCCTCTGATGCAACTCTCCGGACCTCGATCTCTTGGCGATCTACGATCTCCCTGATCAGGTGATACCGCCTTAAGATGTGTCTGGATTTCTGATGGGACCTGGGTTCCTTCGCTAAAGCTATAGCCCCGTTGTTGTCGCAATACAGAGGTATTGGGTCAACAATGGACGGAACCACCTGAAGTTCTTTCAAGAACTTCCTCATCCAGACAGCTTCTTTTGCGGCATCAGATGCAGCGATGTATTCCGCTTCCATAGTCGAGTCAGCAACGGTTTCCTGTTTGGAGCTCTTCCAACACACCGCCCCTCCATTGAGGGTAAAGACAAAACCCGACATGGACTTGGAATCATCCTTGTCACTCTGGAAGCTGGAGTCAGCAAAGGCCTCAACCTGCAGGTCTTTTCCGCCATACACCAAGAACATCTCCTTAGTCCTTCTCAGGTACTTGAGAATGTTCTTTACTGCTATCCAATGTTTCTCCCCAGGGTTTGACTGATACCTGCTTACCACACTCAGTGCATAAGCCACATCCGGTCTGGTACACAACATCGCATACATTATAGAGCCTACCGCAGAAGCGTAGGGTATAATAGACATGCGATCCCTCTCCAAATCAGTCTTGGGAGACATCTCTTTGGAGAGGGTGATCCCGTGACAAGCCGGTAGATTACCGCGCTTGGAATCTTCCATACTGAATCTCTTCAGTATGGTGTCGATGTACCTGGACTGCGAGAGTTCTAATATCCTCTTGGATCTGTCACGGTAGATCCGGATACCCAGAATGTAGGAGGCATCACCCAGGTCTTTCATGGAGAACCTGTGTGACAAGAACCCCTTGACAGATTGTAGCATAGGAACATCATTTCCTATTAAGAGAATGTCATCCACGTATAAAACGAGGAATACTACAGTTCTCGCTACAAATCTACAATAGATGCATGGTTCATCTGGATTTTTGATAAAGCCAAATTCTTTGACCGTCTCATCAAAACAGATGTTCCAACTCCGCGATGCCTGCTTGAGTCCATAAATGGACTTGAGCAACTTGCACACCTTTCCGCTGCTCCCACCCTGAATGAAACCCTCTGGCTGGTCCATATAGACACACTCCTCTAAATGACCATTTAGAAAAGCTGTCTTTACGTCCATCTGCCAAATCTCATAATCGTGGAAAGCAGCGATGGCAAGAAGGATCCGAATGGATTTCAGCATAGCTACTGGGGAAAAGGTTTCGTCATAGTCCAAACCAGGTCGCTGACGAAAACCCTTTGCTACCAGTCTAGCTTTATAGGTCTCAACCTGTCCATCTACACCAATCTTCCTTTTGAAGATCCACTTGCATCCTACGGGTTTTACCCCGTCTGGAGCAATGTCCAATGTCCATACTTTGTTGGTGTACATGGACTCCATCTCGGTCCGCATTGCATCCAGCCATTTTACCGAGTCGACGCTCTGAATGGCTTGCTGGAAGCTAGTAGGCTCATCACAATCCAGGATGCAGTCTTCTCTATCCCCGTCAATGAGAAAACCGTAGTATCTCTCGGGCGGATGAGACTGCCTACTACTCCTGCGGAGTGGCATAGGAATGTCCTGTTCTTTTGAACCTTCTGGTTCCACTAAACTTTCAGTAGTAGTTTGTGGTTCTGGAATTTCTTCCAGTTCTATTGCGCTCCCACTTATTTCCTTTTCTATGAACTGATGTTCTAGAAAGTGGGCATTGCGAGAAACAAGGACTTTTTGTTCCTCTGCGTAATAGAAAAGATACCCCCTGGAGTTCTTTGGGTATCCCACAAACTTGCACAGTACTGAGCGTGCCTCGAGCTTGTCCACATGCTGCTTTTTAACATAAGCTGGACATCCCCAAATCTTCAAGTATTGAAGATAGGGTTTCTTCCCACTCCATAACTCATATGGTGTGGTAGGCACAGTCTTAGTGGGAACACGGTTCAAAAGATATGCAGCTGTTTCTAGCGCATATCCCCAGAATGATCGCGGTAACTCAGCGTTACTCATCATGGACCGTACCATATCCAATAGGGTTCGGTTCCGTCTCTCCGATACACCGTTATGTTGCGGAGTGTATGGAGGAGTAAGCTGAGAGAGAATTCCATTCTCTTTTAAGTAGTTCAGGAATTCGGCACTTAAGTATTCTCCTCCTCGATCCGATCTTAGGATCTTGATACTTTTGCCTGTTTGTTTTTCTACTTCATTCTTATATTCCTGGAATTTTTCAAAAGCCTCGGATTTATGTTTCATTAAGAAGACATAACCGTACCTTGAAAAATGATCCGTAAAGGTAATGAAGTAAGAATAACCGCTTCGCGCATGTGTAGACATTGGACCGCACACGTCGCTGTGTACGAGTCCCAAGAGCTCGCTCGCTCTTTCTCCGTGTCCAGAAAACGGAGTCTTTGTCATCTTTCCTTTGAGACAGGATTGACAAGTTGCATACGATTGATATTCGAACGAATCTAAATATCCTTCACTATGTAACTTAGTCAATCTTCTCTCGTTGATGTGACCCAGTCTACAATGCCATAAGAAAGTTTTATTAATTTCTGGAGACTTTCTTTTGTGTGTATTCTGGATATTGAAAATCTGTGGTTGGTTTAAAACGTATATACCGTTGTTCAATGTACCTGACCCAATCAAAACTTGATTAAGGTGAATGTTCACTACATTACTTACAAATGCAAATTCATAACCTTCTTTAGATAATAAAGATATAGAAATGATATTACAGGTTGCATTTGGTACATAATAACAACTACGCAAAACCAAAAAGTGCCCATCTGATAATCCCAGGTGATAGTCCCCCACGGCCTCAGCATCCATGCTAGCACCGTTCGCAACTCTGAGGGTCATGTCACCTGCCTTCAAAACTCTACGCTTTCTCAACGCCTGCAAAGAATTACAGATATGAGATCCTGATCCGGTATCCAATACCCAGGAAGTAGAGTTTATTGATAGACAATTTTCAATAACATACACACCTGAAGCTGAAGCTGCAACTCGCTTCAAATCCTGTGTTCTGGCTTTCCAAGCCTTGCAATCTTGTTTCCAGCGACCACTTTTGTGACAATAGAAGCATTCTTCCTTCCCCACCAGCTTCCCCGCTACCTTTGTTGCTTTACCCTTTCCCTTCGTATCCACTTTACCGACACCGCCTCTTGGTTTGGCGGGGGCTTTCTTCTTCTTGCCCTTGGCTTTCGCCCTGGACCTAGAAGAGGAAGATCCTCCTACAAACAAAGTGGATGTCTCCCTACCCTTCTGTAGGGTGCCCTCAGCAGTCCTCAACATGTTCAGAAGCTCGGCAAGTTCAACCTCCTTTCCTTGCATGTTGAAGTTAAGAATGAACTGGGCGTAAGTGGAAGGAAGGGACTGGAGAATCAAATCGGTATAGAGTTCATTCTCCAACGTGGTCCCAAGGTCCGCGAGCTCCTCTATGTAGCCGATCATCTTAAGCACGTGGTCCGCTACCGATGATCCGACGGCCAACCTTGCCGAAAAGAGCTTCTTCGACACTTCGTATCTTGCGATACGAGACTGCTCTCCATACAGTTCTTTTGTATGGAGAAATATGGACTCTAGGTCCATATTCTCGTGCCTCCTCTGATGGTCGTTGTCCATCGAGGCTAGTACGAGGCATCTGGCCCTCGCGCAATCTATCTCCCATGTCTTACGGATTTCAACATCCGCGACGCTGGAGGTGGGACCTGGGACAGGGGGAGCTTTGGTGGTAAGTATATACCCCAGCTTGTCATAAGTGATAGCCATCTTGACATTCCTGAGCCAATCTTTGTAGTTTGGCCCTGTCAATATGTTTTTATCTAATAGTAACTTAAGTCCGGTCATCTTGAATGGTCGCTGCAATTAGGAGAGAGAAAAGAAACACTTTAGCATGATGCTCTTGCAAGTTTAGAGTGGTTTTTAGTTTGTCTAAACTGGATGGCTCCCACTGTCTCTCGAATCCCTTCTCAAACCGTAAAGAAAAGGATTAGCCGGGATCATTCTCACCGTACAATACTTGCTTAACCGTTCAGCCAGGCCAGTGTCGGTACTTCGAGGGAGGTTTTCCAACGCTTTCGCGAAGTTCCTTAATTAAGTAACCTCTTTTCCCTGTGGGCGTAGCCCCGCTAACACCTTTCTAGGCACCTACTAGGTTTATAGCATTGATCGTTAAGTGAGAGTTTTCCCGAGGAGTAGCATATACTCACAGTAGGATCGGGATCCAAATATCATCGCGTGATAAAACCGAAGGAATCCTACCAGAATTATCACACTCCAAATGGTATGCAACGCTAGCAAGTTTCAGTACTTATGAAACTCCCGATGTGGATTTTTGCCCCATGCTCTTATGACCTTGGCGTGAGGTCAAAATGTCATAAGTCACATGTCAAGTTCTTCCCATCATTATCCTGGTTAATTTGAACCCACCCGTACCTACCCTTGACGTAGGCCAAAACGGCAGTACGACTGTCTCAAATCAACGCATTCTATCTATGCAACGGATAAATATCCGGTAGCTACCAATCACTATGCCTTGGCGTGAGGTCAAAATACATAGCTTGAATACTACCGAATATTTAACCGAAATGATGGAGGGCTACGGATGGTTTTGGCGAAACCGTGAACGTAGTGAACTTGATATAATCGATGGAACGAGATAGCTTTTAAAAGGAGTGGTTCAAGCTCCGCGTTTAAAAGTTTAGTTTTGAAAAGAACCGAGTGGTTTTCAAAGTGTTCCAATCGACTTTTACTTGGTTTATTTCTTGCATTAGTTCTTTTAATGCGTCCCATCATTTAATCCTACCATTGCAGAAAACAACCAAAATATGACGTACGCTTATGCCATTCGCATTCGCCACGGGGCCCCGTCATCACCCGTTAGGTTACTTAACTAACGACAGAGCGGGGGCTGGGCTAGCGCGGCTGTAAAACATAAGCAACGCCTAAATAGTTATTATATATAAATATATAGCAATGATAGACATTACAGATCACAGATGAATACATTGGATATACTAGGAATCCGCAATGCGTTCGAGCCTGCAACGCAAAGCGGATTACACGGTCGCGGTGAATAGCCAATACCCCACCCAAGACCCCTACGGGTGCGGCAAACTACCCGCCAAGCACCCGAAGCGAAGCAACCTCCCTCACCACCGTGAGTAGGCCACTCGGCACTTCGAGATACCCGGTAGTTTGTGCACCCCCTCCATGGGTCTATCCTAGGAGCAAAAACAGTAAAAAGAATTATACAATGACGGCTACAACCCCGACCCGGTTGTGCGGCCATACAAAGAATATTATTACATCAATTTACATGTTACAAATGAATGAAAGAAAAACAACGCTCATCTCACATCCACCCCGGCCATTCACCCGCGACAATCCAATCCATTCATATCCACAAACCAATAACAATCACAGATCATGTATAACCCCGACTAATCGTCTTATAGCGATTAGCCGACGTTCAATACATGCAAGCATTACAGATATAACCGATGTAGTTAAAATGTAGTGAAGTTCCGAAAAATACGGATTTATAGGCCCCCAAAAGTAAATTTTAGTTCTGGAAAATCTGGGCACAAATAATATATCCTAAAAATCCTAAAACCAACCCAGAAACATACTGCACCAAAAACAATATAGAGAGGGGACAAGATGGCCGCGCTTCCGCGGCAAGAGCTTCCTTATGCCGCGGAAGCGCGGTCCTCTAGACTCCTCTCTGGTTCGTCTTTGGTGGTGTTTCACACAAAACCCTGAGATAATTTTTGAAGTATAACGTTTTTCATTTTGACCAGAAAAAAAATTAACAGAAACTAGGGTTTTTCGAGTTTGGTTTTTCGATTTTCCGGTTTCGAAACTTCGTTACACTTAACTACTTAGCTAGTTTAGGTTTAGTTAGGCTCTGATACCACTGTAAGTCCGTGTTGCCCATCCCGGTGCTTACGGGAGGCGGAAAACATAATAAAAAACGGATTTTTAATGACTTAGGCAACATGGACTATGCTTGTGAGGATCTTTGCTAAACATAAACTAGCTAACTCTAACTACAAAGTAGCTAAGTGATGAAAGGTTATACCTTTGGTCTTTAGTCCTTCTCTCCTTGCTCCTAGGTATGGTAGAAAGAGTTCACCTTGCTTGTCTTCTCCCGTCAAAGAAAGATCCACTTGAAAGCCACCACCTTTAGCTTCAACTCCAAGCTAGGAGTAACTAGAGTGCAAGAAATGCTAAGACTTGAACCCTAGAAGTGAGAAGAGAAGATCAAGAGAGGGTTTTTCTCAAGCTTTTTGTTTCTCAACACATGAGAGGGAGAGAGCTTGAGGGAGAGGATGAGCAAGAGAGAGAAATGAAATGATAGAATGAATTATTTTGTGAGCCTTTCTCACTAATATGTGTGTATAATTTTAATTGTATAATTAGCTTGAAAATTGTCATGGTAAATCATGAAATGACCATTATCATTTCAATTTTGCAAAGATCAAAGAGCATCTTCCAAAACAAATGATGATGGTCAAAGTGTCAACCATGGTCAACAAGTCAATGAAGTCAATAGGTCAACAACAACAACCATGCACAATAATTAAGCTAATTATCAATTAACAATAATACACACAAAAGCAATAGGGTTAATAAAATGACAAAAGCCATTAACCCTAAACAAGGTCCTCTCCCCCAATCTCAAGCAACTGTGCATACGCACCCGCATTCGTGATCCGAGGAACACGAATACCCTGAGAAAAACCAATCTCAAATCATATACTAGGATCCGGCTTAAACCAAAGCCCGCTAGTATAAACTGTCCGGACAGCAAACGTGCACAAGTGCGCGGATGCGAACGAACCCTGTCGCAAAACCATGCGACCTCTACTCGTTTTGCCTAAAGGCGAATAGCTCTCTGTGTGGGACTCTAAAGACTCGACACTACGCTGGCAGTGGGTTTAACCACAGACCGCAAGCGGCACTAGCTGTACGTAACGGTCCCCAGGTAGATGTCGATAAGAAGACTGACGAGGTGAACCCCATCTGCACTCCTACTGAGCCTGTATGTGACAGTCTCCGTACAGTCCGGTCTGTTCGTCTGATACATCGCATGGCGGGCCTAGGGGGCGGTGAACGTCAGTCCCCTAATAGCGGTACAAGTCGTGTCGGAGTGTAGCCCAGAACACCCTGAGATAACACTGGAAACCTACCAGTATATCTCGCTTGCCCTGGCCAGGGACTACTCGTGTAATGGCTCTCCTAGACACAGCGCGATGTCAACCCCCAATACCGGGAGAGACGAATCCTGTCTAACCGTCACTGCCTCCAAGTGCTTCGGGACTGCACCCAAAAACTACCTGTTTGCACAGCTCCTTTGAGCCGTGGTAGGGTAATAATCAAAGTGCAGTGGGAACACACTCGAGGCGAAGTGACAGTGTCAAGTCAGCGGACTAAGCTGTACTCATGTCACCTGGGAACTGATAACTGACGATAGGTATATTACCAACCAACAGTTCCCGACGAGTCATGTCCAGTGTACTCGTAACCTAACGAGCACCCGCATACTATCCCAAGTACGACGTACTAACGGCTGTGGGACAGACCGTCTCCCACACTGGGATGAGAAGCGCATACGCTAGTCTACTCCGGAGTATCGATGCCCTGTCTCGATAGTCCAACGACCAGGGACCTGTATAATGATGTGCTTATAGATTACCCAGCTCCCACGAGTGCGAGCGCCATCACAACGCTGGTAATCAAGCAAAGATCCTAAGGGCTCTACTAATATGTATACCAGCAATATGCTAAAAGAAACACATGCACATATTAAAGCAGAGACAAACCAAGTAGCATACTACCATTTCGAGCAAGATTGTATATACAACTGTGAATATCCCAAGCTTCCATTAAGTAATATACAAACTAGTATGATACAGTAATGGCCTCTAGGGCATATACACTAACATTTTCATAATGGTGTTTAGCCAAGGTAAGGGGTGGTATTTATAGTGGAGAATTAGCGTTTGGGAATTAAAAATGTTGATTAAAAACATTAAAATTGTGTTTGATTGTGAAATGAAAGGTCTCTGTTTTATTGCAGGGAACTCAAACAGTGGAGAAGGGTTAAGGGTAGCTGAAGAGTCATGTGTGCAGAGCACGAGATACATTGGCCACCATCTGACCATCCCTGCCGGTTTTTAAGCAACATTGGCCAGTCGATCTTGAGGCTTTGGCCTCGAGATTCGTGCCACTTGATTTAATCTCTGTTTAAACTATTTCCACATATTAGATTTTTTTGAACTTTTCATTTCCCCGTGTATTGCACGTGCAATCTTTTGGGCTTCCAAAAAGTTTTTAAAAATTCAGAAAAAATAATTGTGTCTGGTGGGAATCGAACACACAGCTTACGTCACAGCAGTGCAAGGGCTTTACTAGTGAGTTATAAGTTGTTTCTTGCTGTTATTTTACAAAAGTGACTTATAACTCAAACCCAAGCTGTAAAACTCATTTCTTATATATTAACAGAAAATTTCCATACAAAGATTTTAGAGTCGTTACACAATTAAAACCCAAGGCTCGAACCTCGAAGTATTTGCTTCGATCTGGGCCACCCAAATTCCCCTTTGAGCCGCTATGGGCGGCCAGAATGAGCCTAATTTCCTCCGTGCTTCCCCGTACGATCTTTGGACTCCCATCTACTCCTTTTTATACTTTGATTTTCCTGCAATTAACCAGAGAGCGGCTAGTCCTTTCATCTACCCCATTAACACATTTTAATTCATTTTCTTAATTCACATACTCCCATATTCTTCCCTATAAATACCTAACCATACTACCCTACTCCTCATTTCTGAAATCCACTTTAAATCCTTCTCAAACCCCTTGAAAAAATTCTCAAGTTGCCCAAGCTCCCAAAGTCGAAGCACGATCAGTTGAAACTATCCATACATCTTGGTCTCGATTCTACCAACCGAGCCATCTTCTTCTCTCGTTTAAACGTGCAACCCGTAAATCTCCCTGGATTCTACTCCCTTGATTCTACTCTCACAACCCCACTCCTCTTGATTCTACTCCCACAACCCCACTTGTAACTTTTAACTATCTTTTAAAATATAATTTCCCTTTTCTCCTAGGCCAAAACGATATCTACATGTTAATAAGATATATTAGAAAAGATCTTCAAGTTGCATAAAAATTTTAATCCGGAAAACTTCATGTTAACAAATTTTAGAATGATACTATACAAAAATACCATAAATTTTACATGTACCTTTTGATCATTATCATGACATATACCTCTAAAAAACTCACGGGGTAACAACCTACCCTACTCACATATACTATGCTTTCATAACACGATACTATAGTTACACGTTCTATTCTAAAGAAACATATTTCATTAAAATACCCTCACCTTCTAAAATACGGTTTTTTTGAATCGTTATTTTAAATTCTTTGCAAATACGCCTCTACAACTCTCGTTAGGGGACCCGTTTGTAGATAGTGCGGATTATTGTACATCCTTGGGATAGTAGAGTGAGATACAGAACTCCTCACGGAGAATTCGGTCTCGAAAAGAATAAAATACGGTTTTTTAAAAAAATACGACTTTTAAAACAGGTTAAATAATTAGAAAATTATTTAAATCATAAATCCATATTTCCAAATAAAACCAATAATGAAAACTAGATTTTTAAATGAAAAGATTAAAGTTTGTAAGAAAATACTCTCAAGTTTCCAAAACATAGATTTTTCATAAAAATACCATAAACTTATAAAAACTAAGTTTTATCACTAAAATACCACCAAATATATAACATGTTTTTATGCAAAAATCTTGACATTTTAATTAACATATTTATCAAAAACATGTTCAAGGCTTTAGGATGAATTAAAAACCCTTGGGAATTTTTAAATGACATTTTTATATAAATACCCTAGAAATCAAAAGACTGGTCTAAGTTACATATTTAGGTTGTAGATTGATTTGAGTGACATTTTCTCTTGTCAGTATCTCGGGGTTGCCGGAGACAATGATATACCACTTGTCTCTTCCTAAATATAGATCGTAACCTTAGAATGAAATTATCAATATCAATCGTTTTTGGGAAAAGAACACAAATCCTGTAGTTCATATGCAACGGTTGTCGATATTTCCTAAACTTAAGAATTTCAAAAGATAAATCTATTAATGAGATATGCTTAGAACCTGAACCCAAATTTGAATTTAACTTAAACTCGAATCCAAACTCGAACCTAATCTTGAACTTGAACACTTGAACTTGATTATTCGAAAACTTGAAACTTGGACATTTGAACTTGACTTGACTTGACCGAATATGAATATGACTTGATGAACTTGACATGAATACATGAATACAACTTGAATTTGAACTTATACTCTTTATATTTATAGATTCGACCAAGACCTGTAAACTTGAACTATACAATAAAATACGCGGGATAAGGGATAGGTTGGTAAGAAACTTATGTCGTGGCACGAGATGTCACTTTAAAAGACACCGAATCTGAATATGGAGTGTCATTGTCCCGTGGGTTATGACAGGGCCTTGTACTTCCTATTTCCTTTGGTCCACATGTAAGCTGGACTACTCTCGTATACACGCATATCTCTTTATCAAATTACAAATAACCACGTTAGAATAGTTAATCTTATACATATAAGTGACATACTTAAGATACTTTTATATACAATCTTACCTATTCATTACTACTTGGTTTTCTATTCATTTTATATACCTTAAGTCATCAGTACTTTTCTTTTGGGGACTTACCGAGCACTAGTTCGCTGACGACACTCCTTTCCATTTCTTTTTCTTGGAATGTTCGTCAGGTGGACAGGATACTGAGGAGATAGAGCCAATCCAGGAGGACTTGGACCGGTTCACCGACCAGTCTGATTACTAGTTTCTTTCTGCAGTTATTTTTTGTATGCCATTGTTTAGGCATTTTTTCAGTTATTGTATCATTTATTTCACACATCTATATTTTTAAGGTTTGAATGTAAATAAAGTTGATGTTACATTTTAGGTACTCTTGTTAATTCTTGCATGTTGTATATTGCTTAAAAACGTTTAACGCATTTATTAAGGGAAACGATCTTTTCGTAGTAAACATTGCGGACCTCGTCACGTGCCGTTACCGTCTTCTGGGAAGCGGGACGTGACAGAAATCGATTCAAGTTGGCTTGTCACGATATTGAATTCATTTAGGTGCTCTGCCACCGAACCGTTTTCTGCCATCTTTATGTTGAAAAGATTCTTCATCAGAAATATCTTGTTTGATATTGAAAGTTTGTCATACAACTTTGCTAATGTCGTCATTATCCTCATAGTTGTCTTATCCTTTGAGATATTGAAGGCCATTTGTGAAGTCAACGATATCTTGATCGTCACTAAGGTTTTCCTATCCAATAGATTCCATACAACAACAGAAGATACAAATCTTTCTAGTATAGGTAGTCCTCCATCTGCATCTGCCACCAATCATAATTATGACTATTAAAAATTTTGATTCTTATCTTATTCCCCGCCGTCTTTCGTTTATAACACCGCGGCAAACTCAACTTCTCCTTCGAATCTGCAGCAATGTCTTCGAAAATAAAATCTAAGATGATGGGGAGCGGCCACAAGTGTCGTCACCCACCATAAACTTAGATCGTAAAATCAAAAGACTCTTCGGTTCCCTAACCATACTTTGATACCAGTTGTTATGGATATAATATAATATCACAGAGAAGACAATACACGGAACAATACTAACTGTCAATTCACGCAATCACAACGCAAATAATAACGAAAGATAAACCACAAAAGTACGTTGATGTAATACCCGGTCTTTATCTACGCCAATACCTGTATTTAAATAAAATGTTCTGCCCATTTTAAATTTTGTATTATATTCTAATTATTTTGTTTCCTATGGATCTAACCCTAAGCCCAAGTCCATATTCAAATTCCACTCTTTCCTTCTAAATTTTCTTGAGCCCAATCCCAACAACCCAAAACCTTACTTTTAACCAACAGATTACTTTCTCCCTTTTTCTCAAATTCAAAATTTCCCATTTAAATCCAAATCCCACCCAATCTATTTCATTAAACCCCAAATTAAAACCTAATAATTATATATATTAAATTCCTTTACTCTCTCTCTTATTCATAATTTTTCAATTAATTACTTTTAAAACCCCTCCCACGTTCACTCTCTCTCTCTTACACCCACGTTCACTCTCTCTCTCACCTCTCGTTCACTCTCCCTCTCTCCTCTCATTATACATATACAATATTCTCCCTTTGATCCCAACACCTCCCTCCTCCCTATTCTCACCTCCTTCCTCGTTCTCAATTTCTTCTTCCCGCCTTCGTCCCTCCTCCGCGATACCCGAACCAACAGTCGCCTCCATCGCCTCGCCACCGCACAACGTCGCCTCCTCATCTCATCATTGCCCTCGTCCCCGATGACCCAACCCCGAGCAACCCTGCTACCTTCAAACCCACAGCCCCGCCTCCTCGTGACGAAACCCATGACCCGAGAACCTTAACCCCTAGCCTTGCCGTCGTCGCCACCTCACCACCGACCATCCCTTACCATCCTCACCTCCACCTTCCTCTCTCCTCCTTCTCCCCATTGCTAAACCCAAGCAAACCCCTACACCAAGCCGTGGACACAACACCCCGACGACCCCAGAAAATCCATCATCGATCACGAGCTCGCCTCACCTTCCCTTCGTCACTTTCCTCACCTTTCTTCCTCGATCGCCCGACACCACCATCACCTTCATTCCCAATGTAACAACTCCAATTTTAGTGTACAAAAATTTATTTAAAAATTAATGTATATTTGGGGTATTTGCATTTTCTGTGAGTACCATAGATATTTGTTTTGCTAATTAATTATAAGAAAGAGCCTGTAGCTCATTGGTAATACTTTGCACTGCTGAACCAAGCCACTAGAGTTCAAATCCCATATCCTACATTATTTTTAATATTGTTTTATTTTGAATTTTTAGAATACCAAGGGTTTACACGTGCATAACTCACAAAAACCCCACTACACATGAAAATCTAACAGTACCAGAGGCTACATGAACCGAAAAGGAACCCTCCGACCACCCGACTGGGCCGGGATCGGCCGAATCGGCCGGCGACTCGGCCGACTCGGGCCGCCGCCGCTGGCCGGACTCGACCGGACCGCCGAGTCCCCAACATGAAAAAGTTGGCTTTTCACATTCCCTGCACATCTGTATACTTTATTTCTTCAGACCAGTAACACAGACACTTTAAAACACCAATTACTCCATTTTAATACATTTTATCATATTTTTTTCATTTCAACCTTTCACCTATCCTAACCCTAGCCTTATCCTATAAATACAACCCCTACACACACACCCTCACTCCAAAATTCTGAATAAAACTCATAAGAAAATTCCTAGAAACTTAGTGTACTTTTGGAGTAGTGAAGGGCGAAAGCTTCGGCAATTTCCGACGACAACCTTAGGAGTTCACGGCGACGAAACGATGCACCGGCGCCTCCTCCCGTCTCCTCTTCCTCATCCCTAACTTCTAAACCCTTAAGTCCCCCTCCCTCTTCTCTAATCTTGTTCTAAAAATACAAAATTTCAAAACCCGACGGAATTGGAGTTAAACCGATTTCTGATTCGGTTCTTTCTAAAAATCCAACATTTTCTTAAAAACAATCACACAAAACCCTTACATGTTGACTATTAATCATTAATAAATATGTTGAACAAGTTTCATGACAATCTAATTCATTTTGTAACTTTTATCATACTTTTTCACTAAAATACTCTGTAGTTTCACTTCGACATTAAACTATTACAATCTTGCTATATTTTTAAGTAGATCACGAGGTAATGACCTGCCTCCTCACAACACTCATATCCAACATAGCATAATACTTTCGGGTACCTAGAATACAGGAGAACGAAATATTTCAAATAAATACCATGAATTAATAAAACCGTTTTCTAAAAGATTGAGTATTTTTTATAAATCTTAGCAAAGTGCCGCTACAATCCATTTTGGAGAACCCAATTGGGATGGTGCGGATTATCGCACATTCCTGGGCTTAGTAGTGCGAGATGCAGACCTCCGTAAGGAGCATACGGTCTCGAGAGATTTAAAACACGAAAATCTTAAGAAAATAAGATTTCTAAAAATATAATATATAGTAAAATTATTTTTATATAAATATATATATGTATCATAAAAATCTCTATTTTTTGATAATATAAATATTCCAATTTTTTAAAATATTCCAAGAATCGCTTTACATTAAAATACCATGAAATCCATACAAGTTCAATATTATAATTAAATACCATGTATTATGAAAAATAGGTTATTCTCACTAGAAATGTCATAAAATATAAAATCAACATTTATTACAACTCTAAAGACGATAATTAAATACTTGGGGTGTGTTTTGAAAATTATACAAAAGTATTTTTACATAAAACCCCCTCAAGTTCTATAAATTACCCTAAAGACCCTAGTAAATATAGGTTTTGTCACGCCCCGCTTCCCAGAGTACGCTAGATTGGGCACGTGACATAGCCAACCATGCTACCTGTGGGTAGGAAGTATCCATCCACAGTCACATTACGGCTGTAGAGATATCAAGAACAAGATAAAACTATCTAAAACATGTCCATAATCCAGAATACAGAAGTCAATAATAAATAAATGCGGAAGCAAATGATCCAATACAGATAACTGAAAAGTATGTCCCATAATGCGGGCTCACATCAAGAAAATAAATGCAGGAAATAAAACTAACTACTACTGAACTCACAACTCAGCCTGCTGGCTGAAGTACTCCTGCTCGGACTGCGACAGCGGTACGGAATCTGGGCCATGCAAAACCCAGACGTCAGTGCGTCATGTCAACAAGTAATATAATATGAACAATGTAACAGGCAATGCAAAAATAAACGTGAATAAAACGAGAGTAGCAGTAATGTGAATCAAGCAGTGTAGGGTGGTGTGCAGTGGGTAACTATACTGTTCTATCAGGTTTTCTATTCTAAAGTCTTTGAAATCAATTGATGAATCGTCGATGTAACTCAATAGTATCCCGTGCGTGCCCGGGACCACGGTCAAGATCCTCGGGGCTGAATCCGAGACGTGCCGCTAGGCAGTAACAGGTAGCAAGATGGGCGAGTGATGTCAGCATCATCACTCCGGGGCTGGCCTAGCCCGTAAAACTGATCAGAACAGGTATCGAACTGTTAGTTACAAGTCGGTTTCACCTTTGATTTCCCCATACCCCCAAGTTATGTATGTCGAGTCAGGTATTCTGTAATCAAGAACTAATGCCAACACAGGATCAGGTAAAACCAGGTTTGTCTGGATAGACAACAGGAATGGTCCATGAGGACTACATGTCAGGTTTGTTGGCACTAAACACAAGATCAGGTAACGGGTCAGGCCATGGTACATCAGATCAAGTCAACAGTATACGGTACCATGTCAGGCGTATCATCATATATATATATATATGTGTGTGTGTGTGTGTGTGTGTGTGTGTGTGTGTAGCAATGTCAGGTCAAGATGTAAGCAATATCGTGAGTGTGCTCTCAATCAGATATATAAACAAATATGGGTATTAACGACCTGAGATAAGCAATGAATTACATAATAAGCAGTTTCATTCAAATTACAAGAGTGCAGTAAGACGATATAGCCGTTTAGTTATGTTAACAGGTTTAAGCACCCTTAGCGGTGCAATAGTTTAGGTATCGGTTCAATACAGTTATTTCAAGTTAAATGCATACGAGTGTCCGAATGTAACAGAACTACAGGGATAATTGCTACCAGCTATTTTAACAGTAAAATGTGATTGAACAGGTAGATATGATTATTGGGTTCAAATTGGCAAACTGTAAATTCCATGTTTAATAGTAAAATGATATAATGCAGTATTGTACCCGAAATTGGGAAACGATTATACCAGATTAAATTTTACCGGTTTAGGGTGTCCAATACATATATGTAAATATTGTATAGCATGTAGCAAGGGGTACTTGCCTCGACGGGTGGCGAACTGGGAAAAACGGAACGTAACGTCGGCGGGGAAACTCGCGACGGGCGCACGGTTCACGGATTGAACCCAAACAACGAACAAAGGAACCACGCGGGTCGGGATACCACGCTGGATCGTCGGGACACGTCACCGGCACGGCCGGATTCCGACGAACAGCGAACTACAATTTCAAGAATTGCAATGAACAACCAAATGGAGACTCAAGAAGAGGGAAGAGAAGAAGGATAGAGACGAGGGGGCTCACGAGGGTCTGTGGAGGGATGGTGACTGCCGACCACGTCGACGGAGCTCCGGTGCTTTGCCTGCGATGAACTACGGCCATCAAGAATCGGACTTGAACAGAAAAGGGAGGAGGAGGGAAGAAAGAGAGGAGGAGAGAAGGGGAAGACTTACAGAGGCGATCACTGGGAGTCTGGTGATCGTCGGCGACGACCAGGGCGGCGCAGGTGGTCGCGGGTGGTGAGCAGGGGCTGCGGGTGGCTGCAGCGGGGGTGCACAGGTGGCTGCGAGGGTGCAGGCGCATGGGAAGGAGGACGAGGGCTGTGGTTGAGACGAGGAGGCGCGGGCGAGGGTGACGGTGGTGCCGGCGTGGGGCTGCGGCGACGATGGGGGACGAGGCGGTGGCTAGGGTTCGAGGCTCGGATGGGTTACGTTGCTGGGAAAAAAAATAAGGAGGGGAAAGAAATTTAAAAGAAGAGAGAGAGAAGATTTGAGGGTAGAGAGAGAGAAAGAGAGAGAGAGAGATATTGAGGAGGTGGGGCCCACGGGATGTAGAGATCTCGTGATTGGCTGAGTAGAAAAATTGCATAAGATTTAAGAATATTATTCTGTTTAAAAATATTTAGATTGGTTAGTGTTAATTTATGCGATGGTTTCAAAATATATATTAATTTGGGATTTTGGCGCTAAATAAAACATTTCCAAATCGCGCCCGGATCGGGTCCAAAAATTCGAAATTGAAATAATAGGATTTTAAGAGGGTTCCAAATTTTAAAATTAAGTGTTTTATGATTAAAAAGCATACCCCCAAGACGGACACATGTACGCGCACGTAGCCATCCAAACTCGCCCGTTTCACTGAACGGGACGAGAACACGATACACGGACGCTACCACAAGGCTAGGGGTGTCGAGTAGGCCAAGATGGATATTTTTAATTTTATTTTAGATGCTAAAATTTGTTATATGCAAAAATGACTTTGCCGGGTAAAATTTTACAGTAAGTCACAAACAGATAAGATAAATGAAATGAGTACCACACTACGCTCAAACAGTAACTGAAAAAAATAGTAGCATTGAGCTCGGGTGTTACATCATACCCAACTACAAAAAGAATTTCGTGCTCGAAATTCCAAGAATACAAAAAAAACTACAAGAAGAGGTGAGGAAACTTCTGTCGGATTTCATCTTCTCGTTCCCAAGTGGACTCTCCATGCGATCGATTACCCCAAGAAACAAGCACAAAGGGGATAACCTTGTTCTTGAGAACCTTTTCCCTTCGATCCACGATTTCAACCGGTCGCTCCTCAAAAGTTAAGTCTTCCCGTACTATTAACTCCGAATGATCCAATACGTGCGTTTCATCTCGAACATACTTTCGTAGTTGAGATACGTGAAACACATCGTGCACATTTGCCAAGGTCTGCGGTAACGCCAAACGGTACGCTACCTCACCAACACGCTCCAAGATCTCAAAGGGTCCAACGAATCGAGGACTAAGCTTTCCTCGACTCCCAAAACAAATCACCCCTCTAGTCGGTGATATCTTCAAGAATACCAAATCACCCACGGCGAACTCTAGAGGTCTTCTTGACGTGTCAGCCCAACTCTTCTGTCTGTCTTGAGCTGCCTTCATATGATTCCTGATAGTGTTAACCTTTTCAACTGTCTGCACCACCAAATCTGGTCCCAACAATCTTCGTTCACCGACATCATCCCAACAAACAGGTGAACGGCATTTACGACCATACAAAGCTTCAAACGGAGCCATCTGGATAGTTGCCTGAAAACTGTTGTTGTAAGAAAACTCCACCAAGTGTAGATGATCCTCCCAAGAACCCTTGAAGTCCAACATGCATGCTCTCAACATGTCTTCAAGAGTTTGGATCGTTCTCTCCGACTGACCATCAGTTTGAGGATGATAAGCTGTGCTAAACTTCAATCGAGTCCCCAAACTTTCCTGTAAACTCCTCCAGAAGTGTGATAAGAACCGAGTGTCCCGATCGGACACGATGCTCACCGGTACTCCATGCAATCTTACAATTTCCTGCATGTACCGCTCTGCCAAAGTCTCTGTTGATTGACCAACCCGGAAAGGAATAAAGTGAGCAGCCTTGGTCAACCGATCAACAATCACCCATACTACATTGTTGCCTTTTGGACTCCGCGGTAAAGCCGTCACGAAATCCATGGTTATATGTTCCCACTTCCACTGAGAAATCGGAAGTAGTTGCAATAAACCAGCAACCCTTTGATGTTCAGCCTTAACTTGCTAACACACCAAGCACTTAGCCACAAAGCGAGCAATCTCCCGTTTCATGCCTTCCCACCAGAAATGCTGTCGAATATCTCGGTACATCTTTGTGCCTCCTGGATGTACAGAATAAGCTGAACTGTGTGCCTCCTTCATAAGCTCTTCACGAACATCTCCCTTTGGCACACATAAACAGCTACCATACCTCAACGAACCATCTTCGTGGACCAGTAAATCTTTTCGTAGTCCGGCTTCAACTTGCTCTCGAAACTTTTGCAATCTAGGATCCTGCGATTGTACTACTTTAATTTTCTCAATCAAAAACGACTGTACTTGCAACTGCATCAACTGCCCCGTAGAACGCGGTAGTATAACCTCCAAGTCAAATCTTCGAAAATCTGCAACGATCTTTTTCTGCGTAGTTAACACCTGAATTGCTGGTAACCGACTAAGCGCATCCGGCACGACGTTAATTTTCCCCGGATGGTACTTAAGATCAAGGTCGTAGTCAGCCATCAGCTCCAACCATTTATGCTGCCTCATATTCAGCTCCTTCTGTGTGAACACATACTTCAAACTCTTATGATCTGTAAAAACTTCGACTCTTTCGCCCAAAAGGTAGTGTCTCCAAATCTTCAAAGCGAAAATCACAGCCGCAAGCTCCAAGTCATGAGTTGGATAATTCTTCTCATGGGTCTTTAATTGTCTCGATGCGTACGCTACAACCTTCCCATACTGCATCAAAACACATCCCAATCCTTTTCCAGATGCGTCGCTGTGAATCACCAATCCTCCGGAATTGTCTGGCACGGTCAGAATAGGGACGGTTATCAACTTCTGCTTCAACGTCTCAAAAGCTAACGCACATTTATCCGTCCATACAAAAGGTACCTCCTTGCGCGTAAGCTTGGTCAACGGCTCTGCCAGACGAGCAAAGTTCTCCACAAATCTCCTGTAGTATCCGGCTAATCCAAGGAAACTTCTTATCTCAGCAACATTCTTTGGAATCGGCCAATCTCGAACTGCTGCAATCTTTTCTGGATCGACGGCAATTCCATCGCCAGACACAACATGCCCCAAAAACTTCACATCCTCCAGCCAAAACTCGCACTTACTTATTTTCGCATACAATTTCTCCTGTCTCAACGTCTGCAGTGCGATCTTTAAATGCTCAGCATGCTCCTCAAAACTCCTTGAGTAAACCAGAATATCGTCAATAAAGACCACTATAAACTGGTCCAAGAACGGCGAAAAGATTCGGTTCATCAAGTCTATGAATACTGCCGGCGCATTCGTTACTCCGAAAGGCATCACTAAGTACTAGTAATGTCCATACCGAGTTCGGAACGCCGTCTTGCAAATATCTTCAGCTTTCACTCGAACCTGATGATATCCGGATCGCAAATCCAGCTTCGAGAATACCCTCGCGTCACTAAGCTGCTCAAAAAGTTCTCCAATGCGAGGGATCGGGTACTTGTTCTTAATAGTCACCCGGTTTAATTCTCGATAGTCGATGCACATTCTTCTTGTGCCATCCTTCTTCTTTACTAGAAGAACTGGAGCTCCCCGAGGCGAGTTACTGCTTCGAATCCAACCCTTCTCAAGCAATTCAGCAACCTGTTTCTTAACTTCTTCCAACTCTACTGGTGCCATTGGATAATACGCTTTAGATACTGGCGCTGCACCAGGGATAAGATCAATTGCGAACTCCACGTCTCGCTTCGGCGGTAAACCCGATATATCTTCAAATACGTCCATAAAATCACGAACAACCGCCGGCTCTTCACCACTATCAACTTCCATTGCTGCAAGAATATCGTTTGTCGGCCTAGCCCTAAACTCGACTGGCCCGACAGAACTGTTTCCTCCAGTGAAGGTAAACTCGGGATGTCCGGGAATCTGGAAAATTACTTTCTTTGCCCTACAGTCAATGTGAGCGTGGAAAGTGCCAAGAAAATCCATTCCCAAGACGACTTCATAGCTGCCCGTATCAATCACCAAGAAATCTGCAAAGAGTTCATGTCCGCACACAACAACTGTACAATCTTTACACTCCCTACTAGATATGATTTTCCCATTCCCAGTGTATATGTCCCAGAAACTAGACAGGGTCATGCAGGTAATCGAGTGTGTAGTTATAAATTTGGATGACATAAAACAGTGGGATGCACCAGAATCAAATAATGTCAATGCGGGAAAACCATGAACGAGTAAGGTACCTGAAACCACTTCTCCTGACGCCTTGGCTTCCTCAGCTGTCAAGGTAAAAGCTCGAGCCTGATTAGGTCCTTGAGTCAGCTGTTTCTGCCCTTGGAACGGTTTCTACGGAGGCTTCTGAGTATCATCCCTTGTACGAAGCTTCGACGGACAAGCACCAACGGCGTGATCTGCCGCTCCACAAACCAAACAGAGTCCCGGCCTCCTTCGACAGTCCTTCTGCACGTGCCCAGGTAAACGACAGTAGTCACAAATCACACTCCTTCTTCGATCAACAATCACAGGCTTCTTCATGGGTGCAACCCCACGACGGTCCACTGGAATACCCTTGCGACCATGAGCTCGGTTAGGTACAAATGCGGGCTTCTTTGCCGCAACTGCTGTCTGCTGCAAGCTCCCCTTCATCCCAGATAAACTCTGTTGTTCCCGAGATGCCGTAAGAACCTGTGAGAAAGTGGTCAAACCCAGGGAGACAATCTGCCTCTGGATGTCCACATCCAAACTGCGCATGAACCTTCGTGCCCTGTCTGCATCGTTGGCAACTAAAGGTCCAGCGAATCTGCTGAGTCTCGTCCACTCTGCTGCATGCATGTCCACGGGTGCTCCATTCTGCCTTAGCCCAATAAATTTCTCTTCCATTTCCTTCCGTGCAGTCCGCGGGAAGAACTTCTCCAGGAAACTCTTAGAAAAATCTGCCCACTTGATCGGCTTGGGCAAACGGGTCTCCTCTACAAGCCACCATTCTCGGGCGTAGTCCACTAATTGAATGCGTACCACATCAACTCTTTTGTCATCTAGAACCTGTGCCGCAATCAACAAATTCTCCGTGTCAACTAGCCACTACTCGGCTGGCAACGGCTCCTCCAAACCAGTAAATGTAGACGGACCCAAACGTCTGAAGTCTGCCACGGTCCCTACTCGGTCAACTGGTTTAGCTCCAACGTTGTTTACAGACTGCTGAACGATCTGCAAACCTTCCTGGAACGAGTCTGCTTGCTGCTGGATCAGCTCGGTCTGTCTCTTTTGATTTTCCAGCATTCCTCTTATCACTCCAAGCATGGCGGCTTCGTCCACACGCCTCTGGTACGTCTTGAAATTCTTATCTGCCATATCCCTGAAATCAAAACACCCAACATTAGCATGATGATAGATTCAATATATAGATCAAGGCTAGAACTCCAAGATACTTAAATAGAGTACCGCATTGTAACTATGCCGCGGTATCATAGCCACAATTACTTAACTCCACCCAAGTCGCCTAAGTCCTAGAGATAACAAGAAATCATGTTTTTCGAGTTGACATGCAAAGGAAGTTTGCACATCGTAAAGATATAATCAGGAAGAATGTGATTCAAGAATGGTAAACGGCAAAGTGGCAGGACATGTTTCCTAAACACGGGCATTCTGATTCGTGTATTGGGTACAATACCCAACTACAAAAGAATCAACCCAACTGACCTATGGCTCTGATACCAAAAGAACCATGTCACGCCCCGCTTCCCAGAGTACGCTAGATTGGGCACGTGACATAGCCAACCATGCTACCTGTGGGTAGGAAGTATCCATCCACAGTCACATTACGGCTGTAGAGATATCAAGAACAAGATAAAACTATCTAAAACAAGTCCATAATCCAGAATACAGAAGTCAATAATAAATAAATGCGGAAGCAAATGATCCAATACAGATAACTGAAAAGTATGTCCCATAATGCGGGCTCACATCAAGAAAATAAATGCAGGAAATAAAACTAACTACTACTGAACTCACAACTCAGCCTGCTGGCTGAAGTACTCCTGCTCGGACTGCGACAACGGTACGGAATCTGGGCCATGCAAAACCCAGACATCAGCGCGTCATGTCAACAAGTAATATAATATGAACAATGTAACAGGCAATGCAAAAATAAACGTGAATAAAACGAGAGTAGCAGTAATGTGAATCAAGCAGTGCAGGGTGGTGTGCAGTGGGTAACTATACTGTTCTATCAGGTTTTCTATTCTAAAGTCTTTGAAATCAATTGATGAATCGTCGATGTAACTCAATAGTATCCCGTGCGTGCCCGGGACCACGGTCAAGATCCTCGGGGCTGAATCCGAGACGTGCCGCTAGGCAGTAACAGGTAGCAGGATGGGCGAGTGATGTCAGCATCATCACTCCGGGGCTGGCCTAGCCCGTAAGACTGATCAGAACAGGTATCGAACTGTTGAGTTACAAGTCGGTTTCACCTTTGATTTCCCCATACCCCCAAGTTATGTATGTCGAGTCAGGTATTCTGTAATCAAGAACTAATGCCAACACAGGATCAGGTAAAACCAGGTTTGTCTGGATAGACAACAGGAACGGTCCATGAGGACTACATGTCAGGTTTGTTGGCACTAGACACAAGATCAGGTAACGGGTCAGGCCATGGTACATCAGATCAAGTCAACAGTATACGGTACCATGTCAGGCGTATCATCATATATATATATATATATATATATATATATATATATATATGTGTGTGTGTGTGTGTGTGTGTGTAGCAATGTCAGGTCAAGATGTAAGCAATATCGTGAGTGTGCTCTCAATCAGATATATATACAAACATGGGTATTAACGACCTGAGATAAGCAATGAATTACATAATAAGCAGTTTCATTCAAATTACAAGAGTGCAGTAAGACGATATAGCCGTTTAGTTATGTTAACAGGTTTAAGCACCCTTAGCGGTGCAATAGTTTAGGTATCGGTTCAATACAGTTATTTCAAGTTAAATGCATACGAGTGTCCGAATGTAACAGAACTACAGGGATAATTGCTACCAGCTATTTTAACAGTAAAATGTGATTGAACAGGTAGATATGATTATTGGGTTCAAATTGGCAAACTGTAAATTCCATGTTTAATAGTAAAATGATATAATGCAGTATTATACCCGAAATTGGGAAACGATTATACCAGATTAAATTTTACCGGTTTAGGATGTCCAATACATATATGTAAATATTGTATAGCATGTAGCAAGGGGTACTTGCCTCGACGGGTGGCGAACCGGGAAAAACGGAACGTAACGTCGGCGGGGAAACTCGCGACGGGCGCACGGTTCACGGATTGAACCCAAACAACGAACAAAGGAACCACGCGGGTCGGGGTACCACGCTGGATCGTCGGGACACGTCACCGGCACGGCCGGATTCCGACGAACAGCGAACTACAATTTCAAGAATTGCAATGAACAACCAAATGGAGACTCAAGAAGAGGGAAGAGAAGAAGGATAGAGACGAGGGGGCTCACGAGGGTCTGTAGAGGGATGGTGACTGCCGACCACGTCGACGGAGCTCCGGTGCTTTGTCTGCGATGAACTACGGCCATCAAGAATCGGACTTGAACAGAAAAGGGAGGAGGAGGGTAGAAGGAGAGGAGGAGAGAAGGGGAAGACTTACAGAGGCGATCACTGGGGGTCTGGTGATCGTCGGCGACGACCAGGGCGGCTCAGGTGGTCGCAGGTGGTGAACAGGGGCTGCGGGTGGCTGCAGCGGGGGTGCACAGGTGGCTGCGAGGGTGCAGGCGCACGGGAAGGAGGACGAGGGCTGTGGTTGAGACGAAGAGGCGCGGGCGAGGGTGACGGCGGTGCCGGCGTGGGGCTGCGGCGGCGATGGGGGACGAAGCGGTGGCTAGGGTTCGAGGCTCGGATGGGTTACGTTGCTGGGGAAAAAAATAAGGAGGGGAAAGAAATTTAAAAGAAGAGAGAGAGAAGATTTGAGGGTATAGAGAGAGAGAGAGAGAAAGAGAGAGAGAGAGATATTGAGGAGGTGGGGCCCACGGGATGTAGAGATCTCGTGATTGGCTGAGTAGAAAAATTGCAGAAGATTTAAGAATATTATTCTGTTTAAAAATATTTAGATTGGTTAGTGTTAATTTATGCGATGGTTTTAAAATATATATTAATTTGGGATTTTGGCGCTAAATAAAACATTTTCAAATCGCGCCCGGATCGGGTCCAAAAATTCGAAATTGAAATAATAGGATTTTAAGCGGATTCCAAATTTTAAAATTAAGTGTTTTATGATTAAAAAGCATACCCTCAAGACGGACACATGTACGCGCACGTAGCCATCCAAACTCGCCCGTTTCACTGAACGGGATGAGAACACGATATACGGACGCTACCACAAGGCTAGGGGTGTCGAGTAGGCCAAGATGGATATTTTTAATTTTATTTTAAATGCTAAAATTTGTTATATGCAGAAATGACTTTGCCGGGTAAAATTTTACAGTAAGTCACAAACAGGTAAGATAAATGAAATGAGTACCACACTACACTCAAACGGTAACTGAAAAAAATAGTAGCATTGGGCTCGGGTGTTACAGGTTTAAGCGAGACCAATCTCTTGAGCCTCAGGGAGCCGGAGAAGTGGATGCTTGCCTATTTAAAGTTGACAACTTAACAACGGTGTTATTAACACGGTAATCGTCTTTGAAAAAGACACAAATCCTGCCGCCCATGTGCAGCGATTACCGATAATATCAAAACAATCTGGATTTCAATTTCTTTTCTAATTGTTCTGACTCAGACTGAGTCTCTTCTTAATAATCTAACTTGAATATGATTCAAGTACAATCTACAATATTACAATGCAACATGAATCCATGAATCCATATATTCAATCTATTCAACCTGTATTGACTGAACCGAACCATGGATATACTTCCATTTACATGATTCTCCAGTTACATCCATGATTCTCCAGTTACATCCATTTACTGATATCATGGTTTCTGCAAGTCATCCAATTATACAATCTATATTACAATACAATACAAGTTGCAATACAATTCAAACAATACTACAATACAAAACAATACTTCGCGGGGTTTAAGGATAGATTGGTACGGAAGGTGTTCGAAGTGGCACGAGACTGTAAGATTAAGACACCTAACCTATATTCAGTTGCTGTTGTACCGTGGCATAACGGTTCCTTGTACTTTCCGTTTGCCCTAATCTCTAGCATATAAAGACTCCTCTCGTATACACTGGTATCTTTCTGTACCAAGATACAAACAACAGCGTTAACACCAAATACTCATATAATACAACTTTAAAAGCTACCTTCTCTTTCTGTCTATTCTATTTCTCCCTTATCCTTGAGACTTACCAAGCGATTTGTTCGCTGACGACATTCTCTTTCTTTTTCTTTGAATGTCGTCAGGTGATTCGGATCTTGCAGAGATCGAGCCTACTAGCGAGGACTTAGACCAGGTTGCATACGATCCAGAGCTCTAGTTTCATTGTACACTTTTTATTTCAGTACTTTTCCATTTTTGTTATACCGCTGTTTAGGCATTGCTTTCATTCAGTTGTATTTACTTTTCCATGTATTGTAAAAAGAATGTGAATAAATAAAGTTTTTGTTTTATTATATATTGTCTCTTGTGCATTTATATTTATATTTTTTAGATACGCTTAGCGTATTTACTTCAGAGTAAATACGTAGCGGCCTTGTCGCGTCCTCTGCCTGTACACTGGGAAGCGGGACGTGACACCCGACACTAAGAACCCGACCATCCCTCATCCCTACCACCCACGGGCCACCTCCGGCCACCGCAACCCACTTCGCCATCGCACCCCATCACCTTGTCGCTGACGAATTCCCTGACGCCGATCACCACCACCTGCCACTTTTCCAAGCCCCAGCCGAGCCCACACCTCCTCTTTCCGCCGACGTACTCCTTGCCGGCCACATCGTCTACACCCAACGCCACTGAGCCACCTTTTCGTGCTTTACACCGAGCTTACATTGCTTGAGCTCCTCACCGTGACGCTGCCTCCGCTATCGCCGTTACCTCCACTGTTTTCGACACCGTCACTGCCATCGTCCCCGCAGCTCCGTCTCCATCGCCGAGGCCAAGCCCGAATCCTAGCCGTGTGTAGCCTTGTGCGTACCGTTGTTGTGGGTTGCTGCCATCATCATCTTCATGACCATCGGTCGTCGCAGGCAAGTGAATTTCTCTTGCTTTTACATGCTATATAGATATATTAGTTAAGTAGTTCTATTATGATTATATGCTTGAATCGAATACCGTAATCAAAACATTTGCCACTACGGGCACGTGTCGTTGATTTTAGTGAATTAATCCATTTAGTGGCTTTTACCCCGTGTTTGAAAATGCTTATAATTCATATGGTTCAAATCTCATGCTCGTCAAGTAAGAAATCGACTTTTCATTAATAACCGTTTACTTAAGCTAGTTTTCGAACATATCCTAGACTAAAACCTATTTTAAAATAGAGGAACTTGGGTTAATGAACCCATGTAAGGATAATGAATATCCTGTAGAAATTTGGTTGCAAAATAGCGTCGTTGCTCACATAAAATGGTACCCCCGATTTCCGTCGTAAAATCTGGAATTTTCATACATGCTAACTTGTAAAATTTATAATAAATTATGTATAGATCAGATTGTATTGTTTCAGGACTCATATTGAATCTGACGGAATAACCTACAGTAATATATTTTTGTCCACTAAATCCTAATGAGTCATGATAAATAAAATCTGGGAGAATTGTGGCTCTGGACTGCAGTCCAGAGCAGCACTGGCAGTCGATACTCGAATTGAAATGCTTTCACGTTTCTGTATAAAAATGGTATTATGTGGAACCCTATACCGTAGTGAATATAAATCTTCTATATAACTATTGGAAGTGATTTCATTCATTTTTACTATTGTTTACTATTTTAATCACATTTTAAACCATCGGTACATACGGCAGTCCCAAGCAGGGACAGAACGTATACCCCAACATTATATAATGCATAACTTCCAGTACACTATGGATATTATTGATCCGTCTAGTGCGTTGGAAACCTAACCGATAAATCTAAATATTGTTCAACTATAGTGTCGTCTAATTTTGATCTCAACATGGTGAAAACTGTGTTACGAAATGGACTTTCAGTTCAGGAACTGAATTTCCAGCAGAGAACACTTAAAATGAAACGACTGTAACTTGCGAACCCGAAATCCGATTGACTTGAACCCAATTTTGTTGAACTGCCTACTGAGTTTACTTAGTACCGTTTTAGTATCATTTTACTTAATTCCGAACATATGATTTAATGCGATTTTTATAAGTTTATGAGACGCATAATGACTTGTATTGCATATGATTTGTTTAGCGGTATAATTCACATTTTACCCGACTGCAATGCCTCTAGCGATAGCGAGCGTCCTTATAAGTGTTCAGTGTATAATGCATTGTCGTACGTGAATAGTATCGATTTAGTTGTGTCGAGTACGCCAGTAAAAGTGAATAATTCGTGATAGTGAACAATACACTGAATAGTGAATAAGGCAGTGTTATTGATGCATACTTATACACAACTAGCCCATACTCATAGATAGTGAAACATGGGGAAAAAGTGGAAAGGAAATTTTATTTAGCGAGGTCAGTGATTTAGAGGATGATCATTCGAACAACGACTCTTATATATTAGGTTTGGACCTAGTGGTCCAGCTGACAGAGTTATGTCCCGGACAACAGTGGGCCGTAGTCTAAGGTACGTACGAGACCCTCGTTAAACATTATCACTCCTTTCCACAACTCGATTTCAAAATGACTTAGAGACCAATAGGGACACAGATCATACATTGCTTTTGTTTATTGACATATCGATTGCCTGTATTTATTATCTCCATCATTATTACTTTTATTTTCTTGCCTCATTAATACTATTATAATATTGCTATTGTATCATCCTGACGACCTGAGTATGCATGCTCAGTGACAGAGGTGGATTCGTCTGATCTCGAGAAGACCGTGAAGATCTAGACCAGTGAACGAGTTATATTTCTCCATTGATATTCCTGATTAGTTGCCTTCTTGTTTACTTCCATTGAGCTCAGATTTCTTTATATCTGATAGTTTTAGTGACTGCATTTTCTTTATCCGTGTTGTATTTTACTGATTACCATATAATGCTAGAAGCCGAAATGTGACTACGGCAGGATTTTTCCTTGATCGTAGGAGCATGGCTGGTCTTGTCATCCTTGTATTCCGTGTTTTAGGAAGCGGGGCGTGATAGTTAGAATAAGAGAATCACAAACCAAAAGAGACAAGAGAATTGTTAACGAAATTCGCCCATCGTATGACTAGTCCCCAGCAGAACAGAATCTGCAAAGTTCTATTAGATCTTGAATTAAGAATTATACCGATGAGCAACCCAAGGAGATTTCTCTCAAATCTCTCAAGATTCGTAGCCATCGCCCTCTCTTTTTACAACAGTCTCAATAGCCTTTTAATTTGCCTTACAAAATATCATATGAGAGATCCTATTTATAGCCTAACCCTAATTCTATAGAGATAAACCCAGAAATTATCAAAATATTCGATTTCTATAATAGGCTGTGTCTGCCTTCTTGAGCCGGCTCAACATGCCCATGAGCCGGCTTATATACACTGAGAATATTTGGTAATTTCATCATCTTGTGAGCCGCCTCATAAAGACTTAAGCCGTCTCAAGCTGGCTCAACAGCCGTCTCATACACCCAGAAAGTTGTGACAATTCTGGAGCACTTGTAAGCCGGCTCAATGTCTCCTGAACCGGCTCAAGATCAACTCCCAAGAAGATAACAAAGTTTGCTATAAGAGATGCCATGAGAGCACTATTTTATAGACAAGGGAGTTAGATAATTTGATTTGGTGATAGAAAACTACAAGCTTAAGGACTATTTTTAGCAATTTGAGAAGCTAGCAAAAGTCAAATTTTTTGCATTATTTTAGTGTGAGGTTTGTTATTGTGTAATGAGAAAAGGGGAATCTGTTTCAAATTTGCCAAATTGGGGGTCCCTTGTGCATGAAGAAATGGAAGCTTTGTCTGATGGCAGTTTATGCCAGAAAAAAATTAGTTTCTGTTGTTTGATTCATTTGTGAAGCAAATTGCAGTTAAGTCAAAGACACAGAGGCATTTTCATAGCCAATTTAAAATAGGGGAAAATGTTGACAATTAGAAGTGCTCATGGTCATCAACAAATTGCGAAAGTCTCTTATCTAATTTCAATTAGGATAGAATTACGCGGCAGAAGATCCGAGTCGTTGATTGCACAAGAGGATGAGGAGCTAGAATACAGGTCGCTCGGCCGCCAATCAGAGGATGCTTGCCATGGATAATGCCTTGAATCTTGATTTTTGATGTTTAATTACACTAGATCCCATCAACATCAGAGAGTCATTGGACCCCATTGTTCACATTAAACAAGTTATGGAACACACTTTGCCTCCTAGATTCAGCTCACCAATAACAAGCAGCCCGCGGAATCCGCCTGAAATATTACATAAATTCTCATAATGCTTTTTGTTGATTGATTATTCATGGATGTATACGCTTTCAAACTATCAATTATGGATTGATAAAAGCCTGAATTAATGGTAGTTGATTGATGTTTTCGGAAAGATGGTTGATATCAACATTACGTCACCGTTGCATCGCCGTTTCGTTCGTTTCTTCGGCACTCCACTTCCTTTAGCTTCCTCCATAATATATCTCTATTTATATTTCTGTAATATGCATGCATGCTGATGCTGGATAGCTAACTTTAGACATAGAACCCTGAAACAGGGCTCTTATCATTTGGGAGGAACTCATAGGTACAAGGATAATTTATACATATAGTATAGTGCACTGATTTGGACCTATACCAAGTTGAGATATGTGGCTGAATCAACAACTATTTCACAAATAGAGCAAAAGGTGGAACTGAAGTTAGCCCCATGCTCTCTTGCTTCTCTTTATCCCTATCATTCAGAACTAGCAGTATATTGTTTATTAAAAGTATATTTGAAAAATATATCTAGCAGATTCAGATCCTCTACTCGCGAGAAAACCCAAGAACCATGCTATTCCCCTCTCGCAGGCGTCCGATCTCCCCTCTCGCAGGCGTCCGATCTCCTCCTTGACCCCACAAACTACTAGGGCCCCCTGTTTTACCCCCACTCCTTGCCGTTGGATTTGGCAAGCGGGGAAGAAAATAGCAGAGGATCACGATCCATATCTAGCTACGTACACACACCAAATTAATAAAAGTTAACTACTGGTTTTCAAGCCAACTTGTAAGAACCTTCAAGTTGATTTTGTTAAAAGACTATAGCGTAAAATTTGGCATTTATTTAGAGAGTACTGACGTCAAGTCGACGGTCGGTCATAAAACTTTATGATCTTTCCGATGCTTTGTTTCGTAACCGGCCCATTTGGATGGGAAATGTCTTAGGTGGTGGTGGTGATGACGACCTCAATGAAATACATTTTGCGTAAGAAAAGCCTTAAACAAATTGCATGCATCATGCATGTTATTTCCCACTTTCAATGCCCCCAATTCAAGAGACAATGTTTCTTGAAAAAGATTAGGAAATTGAGACTTTGTTACTCTTCTCCATCTCAAATTTGGGATAGGCTAACTTCCCTCTTTCATATTCAACCAATAATAACTGCTCGAAGTTTCTATAAATAGCACCCCCAAGCAACGGCATTGAATCACATCAACTCTTCTATTTATAAAAACTGTTATATCTCATCATCACCCTCTATAACTTCAATATGGCTCATTTCTCTCAACTCATTCTCTTGGCCTTCATTCACTTCTTCATACTAACACAAGCTCATTACGATATCACGACTTTCGGTGCGAAACCCGACGGCAAAACAGATTCGGCGCAGCCGTTTCTACATGCATGGGATGAGGCGTGCGACTCTTCGGGTCCCGCCACCGTGTACGTGCCAGCTGGCACTTTCTTAATTAGCCGGGCCAGGTTCACTGGTCCCTGTAAGAGCAGCAAAATCACTGTACAAATCGACGGAACACTAGTTTCTCCGTCGAATTATAATAGTTTCGGGATTAAGGGAGATTGGATAATGTTCGATCATGTCGAAGGCGTTTCGGTTTACGGGGGAGTTATCGATGGCCGTGGCGCTTCACTGTGGTCATGCAAGGCTAAAGGCCATGGTTGCCCATACGGTGCAACTGTAAGTATAGTTTCTATGAATTGCAAATAAATACTACCATCAACATTCAAACTTTTTCTTAGTTAATTAATAATAAGCCGTGATTCATAACTAAATTACTGGGAAATCTTTTGGTGCAGTCATTGACATTCCTGAACTCGAAGAATGTGATGATTAGCGGCCTGACATCCATCAACAGCGAGCTGTACCACATAGTGATCGACGGGTGCCAAGGAGCGACTGTCCAAGGGGTGAAGATATCGGCGCCTGGCAACAGCCCAAACACCGACGGGGTCCACATCCAGATGTCCACCGATGTCACCGTCACGAACACCAGGATCGAAACCGGGGACGACTGCATCTCGATCGGACCCGGCACCAGGAACGTGTGGGTCGAGCAAGTCAGGTGCGGCCCCGGGCACGGCATCAGCATAGGGAGCCTGGGGAAAGAGAGGGAAGAGCAAGGGGTGCAGAACGTGACGGTGAAGACAACAGTGTTCACAGAGACTGAGAATGGGCTCAGGATCAAGACATGGGGGAGGCCCAGCGATGGCTTTGTGAGAGGGGTTGTGTTCCTGCACTCCCTCATGCAAAATGTCCAAAACCCCATCATCATCGACCAAAATTACTGCCCCGGTGACCAGGGATGCCCTGATCAGGTAAAGTTTGTGAGGGTAAAGTAGTCTCTATACAAGAATATTTTTATTTTTTATTTTTGTCATTGGCCCTAAAGCCTTAACCAAAGCGCACACCCCACACACGTGGGACCCACGAATTTGCCCTGAAAACTTTAATTTGTGACCACTTCCGCTCTGGGGTTACTGGGTTCGAACATGTCGCACTCTCCCTGAGGAAAAGTGTTCATACCTACTGTGAGCTAGTGACCAAGAATATTTTCATTTTCACACAATTGATTAGTATCTTACTCCTTTGCGATGTCAAATTGATAATGTGTAGGGTTCTGGGGTGAAGATTAGTGGAGTGAGCTACAGCGACATACAGGGGACGTCCGCGACGCAAGTGGCTGTGAATTTTGACTGCAGCTCGAGCAACCCGTGCACGGATATCGGGATGCAGGACATAAAGCTCACATATCTGAATAATGCAGTAGCTAAGTCGACTTGTAAGAATGTCCATGGATCGGTTTCGGGCGTCGTCGAGCCCCCTAGTTGCCTCTAACCGCGTCGTTTATATATGGAAAATATATTATTTTCAAAGGATTGGGTACTGATTTGTAATGTACCAAGTATACATTATTGCTGTGGGACTGGGGGATCCTGAAAATGAATTTAATGGACTTGATTTCAGTGAACTGAAATGAGTAATATTTATTGTCTAATGTTTAAGTTAGTTGTGTAGCCATCAAATATTGATTGTGTTAACTGGCAAATAATATTTCATTCCATCTTAGTATTATATATGCATATACAAGATTTACAGCATATTTTCTTTGTCGATGTTTCAGCTAACAAGGGTAAAACAGTTGAGACGTGCTAATCAAGAACTGTAACATAATTAATTCAGTCAAAGAGCCTTTGCTCGACACTCTCTCACTTGGTAAGAGGTCTTGGGCACCACTTGCAGTTGCATGAGAGAATTTTCGATCAATTAAGTGAAGCAAGTTCCAACGGACCCAGGGATTCATCCCCTTCCCTCTAAAGCTTAGGCACTGTTCAAAGAAAAAGAAAAAAACGTAATTAATACATATTTATTAAAAAATAAAAAATATAAATCCAGATAGACATATGCTGGAAAGCATGGGTTTGTGACCCCCCTCCTTCCTCGCATACCGGTCTCCAATTCGCGATTCCGACTGGGTTCTCTCCCACTCACTCCTACTTTTGTAATTAAATAAATCATAAAATAATTCACATACTTCGTGATTCGACCCATTTGGTCAATTCGTCTATCGGACTCGAATTGATCATTTAAATTGGTGTATGAGGTATGGATTGTAAATTAAAATTAGATCTCACTCAGCAAAAGCAGGACTTCGCCTCTCAAAAAATCCCTTGAGGGTTCGTAATTATAATTAAGCTTTGTTCTATACTGTCACGTCCCGCTTCCCAGTATACGGGTAGAGAACGCGACGAGCCCGCTACGTATTTACTCTAAAGCAAGCACGCTAAGCGTAACTAAGCAATAAAAAAGAAATATACACAAGAGACAAATGTAATGAACAACAACTTTATTTATTCACATTCTTTTACAGTACATGGAAAAGTAAATACATGGAATGAAAAGCAATACCTAAACAGTGACATAACAGAAATGAAAAAGTACTGAAAGTAAATGTGTAAAAGGAATCTAAAACTCTGGGTCGAAGGCTACCTGATCCAAGTCCTCACTGGTGAGCTCGATCTCCTGAAAGTCCGAATCACCTGACAACATTCCAAAGAAGAAAGAGAAGGAATGTCATCAGCGAACAATTACTCGGTAAGTCCCAAAGATAAGGGAGAAATAGAATAGACAGAGAGAGTGTAACTTTTAAAGTGGTATTGTATTGTTAACGCTGTTGTTTGTAGTTTGGTACAGAAGAGGCCAGTGTATACGAAATGAGTCTCAGGAGACCAGAGATTAAGGTGAACGAAATATACAAGGAACCGTTTATACCACGGTACAACAGCAATTGAATACAGGTTAGGTGTCTTAATCTTGCAGTCACGTGCCACTTCTAACACCTTCCGTACCAATCTACCCTTTATAAACCCCGCGATATATTGATTGTATTGTTTGTATTGTAGTGCCTTGTAAATTGAATTGTATAGATGGATGACTTGCCGGAACCATGATATCAGTAAACGGATGTAACTGGAGAATCATGTAGATAGATGTATATCTATAGTTCGGTTTGGTCAATACAGATTGAATATATTGAACAGATTGATTATATGGATTCATGGATTCATATTGAATTGTAGTTTGTACTTGAATCATATTCAAGTCAGATTATTTATAATGAGACTCAGTCTGAGTCAGATAATTAGAAAGGAAATTGAAGTCCTAAATTAGGTTTTGGTGTTATCGATAACCGCTGCATATGGACGGCAGGATTTGTGTCTTTTTCAAAGACGACTACCGTGTTGATAACACTGTTTATTAAGTTGTCTACCTTAAATAGGCAAGCACGCATATCTCCAGCTCCCTGAGGCTCAAGAGACTGGTCCAGCTTAAACCTATGTTTACTAGGGTCCTTATTGTAATTTATAGAACTTGAGAGGGTTTTATGTAAAAATAATTTGTATAATTTTCAAAATACACCTCAAGTATTTTATTATTGACTTTAGGATTTTCATTGATGTATATTTTATCATTATGATATTTCTAGTGAATAAAACCTATTTTTCATAATACATGGTATTTAATTGTAAATTATTGAACTTGTATGGAATTGCATGGTATTTTCATGTAAAGTGATTCTTTTTTATTTTAGAAAAGCTAGAATATTTATACTATATCAAAAATATATTTTTTGATAATACATATATATATTTATAAAATAATTTAATTTATTATTTTTCTAGAAATATCATTTTCTTAAGATATTTGTATTTTTAAATCTTTCGAGACCGTATGCTCCTTGCGGAGGTCTACATCTCGCACTACTAAGCTCGAGGATGTGCGATAATCCGCACCATCCCGAACGGATTTCCCAAATGGGTTGTAGCGGCGCTTTGCAAAGATTTATTTAAAATACATAATCTTGTAGAAAAAAGGTTTTTATAAGTTTGAGGTAGTTTTGTGTAAAACCGTATTTTTCCAAAACTATATTCCCAAATATCACGTGCTATGTTACATATGAGTGTTGTGAGGAGCTAGGTCATTACCTAGTGATCTATCTAAAAGTATAGCAAGGAATTATGATATTTAATGTCGAAACTAAACTACATGGTATTTTTCTGTAAAAGTGCGATAAAAATTGAAATATAAATTCTTTTGCTATGAAACTTATTCAATATGTTTTTTTAATGTTTAGTGGTCATGATGTGCAAGTTTTGTATTGTTATATTTAAGAAAATGGAATTTTTTTTTAAAGAAAACCGAATCAGAAGTCGGATTAACTCCGCTTCTGTCGGGTTTTAGAAATACAAGATTTTAGATTAGAAAAGAGAAGGGGGAAGAGGGACTTACTGGAATTTAGATTAGAGAAGAGGAAGAGGGAGTGGTAGGAGGTGCCGATGCGTCGTTTCGTCGCCGGGAATTCCTAGGGTTGTCGTCGAAAGTTCGCCGAAGCTTCGCCCTTCGCTAACTCCACTTGCACACAAAAGTTCTAGATATTTTTCTTAAGAGTTTGGACAAAGTTTGTGAGTGAGGGGGTGTGAATTGGAGTGGCATTTATAGGAAAATATTAGGGTCAGAGTTAAATGAAAGGGTGTAAGAAAATTGTATTAAATTTTGTATTAAAATTAGTTTTAATTGGATTTTTAAGTCTCTGGAATAATGCAGGGAAATTAAACATGACAGGGGTTATGGGGTGTCCAAAAGGCACAATTTTCAAGAAGGAAGAATCGGGGTTGGGGCGAGTTGACCCGGCGGCGCCGGCCGAGTCAGGCGCGCCGCCAGCCCGACCCGGCCGAGTCAGGCCGGGTCTTGGGGCCACGTGTCCCTTACCGATTTTTCTACCTCCTGGACTCATTTGTTTTTAGTGTGACCTTTGGTTTTTACGGGTTATGCACGTGTAGGCTCCTGGGCTTCTAAAAATTTAAAAGAGAACTAATTAAAAAATAATATGGCTAATGGGATTTGAACTCTGGTGTTTTGGTTCAGCAGTGTAAGGTCATACCAATGAGCTATAAGCTCCTTCTTACTATTAAAAAACAAAACAAATACTTATAGTACTCACAGGAAATGTAAATACTCCAAGTATACATTAATTTTAAATGAATTTTATGTACACTAAAATTAGAATTGTTACATATACACATCTCCGGATTTTTTTTCTTGAGGTATCCTGATTCGAGAAAATTAGGGTTTGGCTCTCCAAAAAAATTACCGCTTCCCTTTCAGGTATCGTGTCAATAAAATTAGGGCTTCACACTCCAAAAAAAAATGGGGCTTTCCTGTGAGGTACATGAACCCATATATCCATTTGCCTATATATCTTGAGAATAATGGAGGAAAGATGCCATAGGAAGGAATTTCCTCCTATGACGTCAAAAAAGTACGCCGTCCATCGTGTTTTTCGATGATCGGCACCGATCATCTTCATCGTTATCATCTAAGATATGTGTACACCAAATTTCATGTGATTCTACAACCTTTTCACCGTTGAATTAGTGGGTTCAAAATTAACGGTTTACCGACAATAGAACTTTTTACATTGCTAAATCAACGGTGAAAAAGCTGTAGAATCACATCAAATTTGGCGTACCCACATCTTAGATGATAACGATGAAGATGATGGATTCCGATCGCCGGAAAAAACAACGGAGGGCGTACTTTTTCTGCGCCGTAGGAGGAAATTCCCTCTTATGGCCTTTTTCCTCCATTATTCTCATATATCTTATCTAATGTTAATATTATTTTGATATTTATATATACTAGTATCTTGCACGTGCATTGTATATTTTGCAATGTAACAACTCCAATTTTTGTATACATAAAATTGATTTAAATTTGAAGTATACTTGGGGTATTTAATATTGTTGTTACCACTTTAATTATTTATTTTCCCACAATAATTACAAGAAGGAGCTTGTAGCTCATTGGTAACATCTTGCACTGCTGAACCAAGCCACCAGAGTTCAAAACCCCTGCCCCACTATAACGCCTTAGATTTCGGTTAGTGTTCGTTTAGACGTTAATGCGGGTTTACTGTAAAAAGTTTACCAATTCGGATACCTCACATTTTATAACATTTAATTAATAATTTATTATTATTTGTTATAAGCATGCACGCACGTGTGCACGTAAATGTGTGAATTTGTTTGTGCTAATTTTGTTCTTGACACTTAACCTAATCTTTGCTTAACCCTAATTCCTAGATCTTTTGTGAGAAGAGGAGATATTTGTTTGGATGAGTGAGGAGGTGGCAAGGTGTGTATGAATGCATTAATGGAGGAATTAATGCATATGATACACTCACTCTCACCGCACCCTACACTCACCTCCCTCTCTCTTCATCATTCCCTCTCTCTCTTTTTCTTTAACTCTTTTATTCTTTCATCTCTCATTCTAAACTGAACACTCTCTCTCTTTTCTTCACAAAATCCTTCACAAATCCACAAATATTCACAAACTTCATCAAAATCTTGCCTTTTCTTGGATATTGCCTCTTGGATGCCTTGGAGTATACAAAGCTTGGATCTCTGTGTTCTTTTGGCTAGGTAATGATCTCTATCTCTTCTTTATTTAGTTTTTGTGCTTTGTAGTTAGTTAGTTTCAGTTTAGATAGTGTAATGTGTAGTTTGATGCTTAATATCGTATTTTTAGTGCCTATATGTGACCTCTGTGATCTGCTGTGACCCGGACTTTTTACTAAAAAACCAAACAAAGTAGTTGTGATGTACCTGTGAACCTAAGACCCCACCTGAGACACGAGACCCATCCCACCGGCCAGGGCCGGCGACGTCTGAAGAGGATTCCGGCGAGATCGGCCGTGGGTAGGAGTTTGGATTTTTCTGGGTAGGTGTCTGCTGTGGTTTTGGTGTTTTTGGTCTTGTTTGTTTGTTTAGTTTTCTCTGTATGCAAAATCTGGGATCACTTAGGTAGGTTGTAGTGTTTTGTCTCCGCGCGATACGTAATACGACACGGATCGTGCACTTTGGGTGGTTTTGCTCTTAAGTTGTTTTCGTCGTGTCGCTACGTACATTAGCCACAATACGAACACTTGAGAGTATATTTTGTGTTGTTGCGTTGGTCTAATGTAGTGTGTACGTGTTTTAAGGTTATTATTAATATATATTTGCGTTATTGTTTTAATGTTGCAGGTTCGCAGGTGGGGACTTCGTACACTGCTACCAGGGGAAAACAAGTGGTTGACTTCACCTAGCTTGGAGTGTTGTGAGTAGATTTAACATCTACAGGGGAATCGCCCGCATGGCGTTATGCGTCTGGGCTAGAGATGTTATTTCTGTCGCATATTTAGAATTACGTATTTACCCTATTACTTAGATATTGTTGTGCTTGGACTAGTAGCCTTAGTACATTGCACATATTATTGACGATTCATGTTGCACGAGCACTGATTGTATGCTACACACACCGTCAATAATTACCATGTCACACACAAACCACTTATAGTTAGGATATTGCTTGGTTAGGGACATTGAGACTTTAATTCATATTTCTTATCGTATATGACATATAGCATACATGTATATCTACATGTTTACACATATGCCTTCATATACTTATATGTTAGATACCTGTATACCTATAGAGTATTATACCATTAGTGATAGATACATACACACTTTATGACATAGCTACAGGTATACCTTGCACACATATTTCACTTATACCCAGGAGGTATACTACATCATTACTTATAGGTAGATACATATATCTTGCTATACCTTTATACTTACACATACATCTGGTTATAGCTACATGTTTACCTTTACTTAATATTATTTAGAATTGGAGAAATTAGGAACCGCATGAAATTTTATATTAACTTGTTGCAGTTAATTAGCGGCTTTTCCTTTATATGCTTATATTTCAGTTATGTTGCATATATTATATTCATGGATTTTCGCATTTGAGTTATGGATTTTTCATGATATTTTCTGGATTTGGGGACCGTGGGAGTTCATGAAATTATGCATTATTTGAAAAACTCGGTTTCCCTTGATATGATATTTCAGCATCCACCATGAGATTTATCGGTTCTAATTATATACTCCATACGAGGAGTGGGTGCCGTATGAGGGTACATGGTGAGGCCCGATACGGTTCCCCTCGGCAAGATGATCGACGGTCCATACCGATTGAGCCTGGAAGGTGGGCAAGTACCTACCGGTGACATTACCAATGACTCAGCGGTTATCATGTGGATGCCGACGGGAGTCATGTACATATAAATACATCGAAAGGCGAGGGTCAGAGCTAGGCACTCGAGCTTTCGGGATAGCGTATGATACGTACCTATCAGGGTGCCAGTCTTGGTGACAACACCTGATAGACCAGCATTTCAGTGTCGATGCTTGACATATTGGTTTCATGATATTTCTTTTACTCCTTTATATATATAACAGGGGTTTAGGCCGCTGTTATATATGCCCTTACACCAATATTAGTGGAATGGGACGCTAATATATGTGTATTGACCTTTTTACTTCTTTGTATATATAACAGTGGGTTAGGACGCTGTTATATATGCCCTTACACCAATATTAGTGGAATGGGACCCTAATATATGTGTATTGACATTATACATCATCATATTATTTCATGCAAATATATTTAGGGTGTTAGAAATATATTTAGGGTGTTAGAATTTTACTTGATATTGGATTTGGGATATAGGGGATTTATTTGAGATTTGATACAGGATATATATGAGATTGCTTATTTGAACATTCAGAATATATGAGATTTATTCGATATTGTACATTCGAGATTTGTGAGACTTATATGATATGAGAGCCAATTTGGGGGCTGATTTGAGGAAATTGGGATTTGGATTTGTCTTGATGGATTGTGATCCTACCACGATGTCAGGATTCCGTGGAATTGACATATTTCATTCCATACTCCACATTTATTGTTTATGCACTGCTTCATGTATTAGTTGTACCTGCTAGTGTACCTTTCATGGTTAGTGCATTCATATGACCTGTTATTGCCATTAATTGCATATGTTAGATTCACGCTGTACGTGCATACTTGCGATTACCTGCATATGTTATTTACTATTCACGAGTTGGCAACTCACCCCCGTTGTGCCACAGTTGTTTTGTAGGGTGTTTCCCAGAGTAGTCGAGGCAGGCTATTCATCTATCATCTTTTGCTACGGATACCGCATCGGCTCACAGTGTGCAGTTGCTTAGGTGGGTTTTGTGGTTATTCATTTTGTTGTATTGTATATTCGTTATCCTTATACTCTCCATCTACTATATTTTGTTGACTTAGAGACTTGGTGAGGACGATATTGTATATTATTTATGACTTGTTGTCTTTTATACAGTTTTCTTTCTATCGTCTTTTATTTCTTCGCTACGGCGTCGTATATTTGTTGTGGTGGTTGTTATCCGTCTTTGGGCGTGTATTTTCTCCCGTTTGGGGATGCTTATTTATATTTATGTTGTACCCATTTTGGGGGCAAGTTTTTACAAAGGAAGTGCTGCCAAAATTTTAAAGAAAAAAAGTTGGACATTTTAAAGAATTTGGATTCTGATTTCAAAGACTTTTATACAGTGTTTCTTATCTTTTCTTGTCTTTTAATGGTTTAGATTTCTGGGTTTTGGCTTTCTTTTACTGCGTTACGCCTGTAGACGTTGCGTAGTATTAGGGCCGTCACGTGCCAATTTCGGGTCGTGACACCCACATTATTTTTATATTGTTTTTGTTTTAAATCCTTTGGAAGCCCAACAGTCCACACACCATAACTCCCAAAACTTGAACTGAACTTCAAAATCTAAATATACCAGTGCTTACCCCACGAGACCCCCGAACGGCCGAGTCCCTAACACCAAAAGTCCGCCTCTTCGCCTTCTCTAACCCCCTGCATACTCTAATTTATTGGATCGGTTCCCGAGATTTAATTATCCCCCATTTATTACAATTTTAATGATTTTCGCACAAATTTTTACAATTTTTTATTAAAAACCCTTCACCTACCCTACCCCTAACCTACCCTATAAATACACCCCCTCCCCTCTACCCTCTCATCCCAAACTGCTAAGCTCACTCTCTCAAAATTTTTCCAAGAGTTGTGTACTTTGAAAACAAGTTCGCGGCGAAACTCCGACGAAATTCCGGCGGAAATTCCGGCGACGTTTTTAGGAACAACCGGCAACGAAGCAACGCCTCAGCAACCCCTTTAGTCCCCCCTCACTTTTTTGCTTAATCGAAACCCGTAAGTCCCATTCTATCTCTCTTTCTTATTCTCTAAAATACGAAATTACAAAACCTGACAGAATCGAAACAAATCCGATTTCCGATTCGGTTTTCTATAAAATTCCACTTCTCACCAATACATTCATGCTTAAATATCTTTATGTTGACTATTAAACATTTAACAAACAATTTAAACAAGTTTCATCATATGAAATGATAGCGTTCTCAAACTATCGTATTTTTCACTTAAATACCACAATATTTCGATTTCACATTTAATCTCTTAACCTTACTATACATTTAAAGTAGACCACGAGATAATGACCTACCTCCACACACACGCATATACAATCTAAAACGATATCAAAAAAAACTTAGAATACGATAAAACAATACTTTCATTTAAATACCATATTCTTAATAAAACCATTTCTAAAAGTTTTAGTTTTGATACACTTTTAAATAAATACCTCTTATTAGGAAAACACGATAAGTTGTGGACATCGATCGTTTATCTAAACCTAACTTTATGGTGTTTAGGCTAGGCAAGTAAGAAAGGTAACTTTAAAAGGCTCGTCTCACGGTGATTCGTGAGCGGATCCCTCCTTTCCTCATTTGTACTTACCTGGCCACAATTGGCGGTGAAAAGACGATTCGAGGCATCAACGACTTATTGTTTAGACCATTTAGAAATAGGCTAGTTGACTTAGGAAACCCTAGAATCTAAAATACGGAAAATTGACATTTTTACAAATAAATACCTTTTACTTTATAAAACCGTTTTCTAAAGGATTTAGTATTTTATAATCTTTGCAAAGCGCCGCTACAACCCATTTTTTGGGGAACCCATTCGGGATAGTGCGGATTATCGCACATCCTCAGGCTTAGTAGTGCGAGATTCAGACCTCCGCAGGGAGCATTCGGTCTCGAAAAGTTTAAAATACGACATCTTAAGAAAATGAGATTTTTGGAATATAAAATATTTATTAAAATTATTTTTGTATAAATATATGTGTATTTATCATTTAACTATCTATTTTATTTTAATATAAATATTCCACTTTTTTCTAAAAATCACAAGAATAAATTTTACACTAAAATACCATGAAGTTCAAATAAATCAATATTATAGATAAATACCTTTATTTATAAAAACTAGGACATTTTCACTAGAAATGTTACAATATAAAATCCACCCTCATTACAACTCTAAACACGAGTAATAAATACTTGAGGTGTATTTTGAAAAGTATATAAAAGTGTTTTTACATAAAAAAAACCCTCAAGTTTTATAAATTATCCTAAGGGCTCTAGCAATTATAAGACTTCGACTCACATTTCTGATTGTCTGACTCGGGCTTGAGTCTGATTAATCTGACTTGAATATGATTCAAGTCAATCTACAATCTACAATATTCCAATTCAATATGAACACATGAATCCATGAATTCAATTATCAATTTATACAACTTGACCGAACCGAACCATGGATATATTCCTTTTACATGATTCTCAGTTATTCCATTTACATGACTCTACGGTTACAACCGTTTCCTGATATCATGGTTTCGGTCAGTCAGTCAATCACTCATACAACCAATACAATTTACAAGATAACAATACAAACAAGACATCGCGGGGTTTTAGGGGTAGATTGGTATGGAAGGTGTTAAAGGTGGCACGAGGTGGTCAGATTAAGACACCTAACCTATATTCCGTTGCTGTTGTACCGTGGCTTAACGGTTCCTTGTACATTCCGTTTGCCCTGGTCTCTACCATATAGAGACCCCTCTCGTATACACTGGCATCCTTCTGTACCAAGCTACAAACAACAGCGTTAACACAACATTACGACAATAGTATACAACTTTAAAAGATATTTTCTTATTCTGTTTATTCTACTTTCCTCTTACCTTTGGGACTTACCGAGCGACCTGTTCGCTGACGACATTCTATTTCTTTCTTCTTTGAATGTCGTCAGGTGATTCGGACCCGGCAGAGATCGAGCCATCTGCAGAAGACTTGGAGCAGTTTGCCGAAAATCCAGCACTTTAGTTCATTGTACACTTTTCCATTCAGTATTTTACATTTCCTGTTATGCCACTGTTTAGGTATCTTTTTATTTCAGTTGTATTTCTTTTCATGCATTGTACAAAGAATGTTAATAAATAAAAGTTGTTGTTCTTTTTATATTTTGTCTCTTGTGTATTTATCTTATATTACTTAGATACGCTTAACGTATGTACTTCTGAGTATATACGTAGCGGACCTCGTCGCGTCCCCTTCGTCGTACACCGGGAAGCGGGGCGTGACAGGTTTTGTTGGCGGCCCATGCAGGTCAGAGCTGTATGGAACCCTAAGCAATATAAAACACAAGAACCAGCAACTAAAATATTCTTTACAATTCATGTTCCTTAAATCTTGCAATTTCATATTTCTTGAATCTTATCATTTCATGTACTTGAATCTGTCCTAACCCAAATTTTTCTTCAGGGTTATGGATTCTCCGAATAACACCAGCACCAATGTCAACAACACACCTCCAACTCTAGCACTACCTCTCACACCAGCTGTTCCTGCGCCACCCACCGAGCAAACAGTGCTACTTGAGACGATCCGCAGCCTTCTTGAGGGACGGCAACAACTTCTGAACCGTCCCGAGACTGACGCACCGGGGGTAAAGCAATTCAAGGCTTTACATCCTAAGCAGTTCTCCGGAAAGGGAAGCCCACTTGAAGCTGAGGAATGGGCACAAAGCATAGAAGATGATCTGGCAGCAGCTCAAGTGCCAGATATAGCTTGGGTCCGTGTGGCGAAACTACAGCTCACGGACAATGCTCGCAACTGGTGGAAGGCGGAAGAAAGCCATCTTGTATAGCCTATTGAATGGAAGACTTTTAGCGAGAAGTTCGACGCGAAATACTTCCTTGTGACTGCCAGGTTTGCCATGGAGCAGCAGTTCATTCATCTACAATAAGGATCGATGTGGGACAAATCAGTAGATTAGTACGACGCTGAATTCACCATGCTAAGCCGGTAAGATATGTCACAACAGTTCAATTTTTAAATATCACATACTACACAGCTAACACGACCTTTAAACAGATTCACGGTACATTTGATACCAACGGACGAGATCAGAGCCCGTCGCTTTCAACAAGGTTTGGACACAGAGATTCAGGATGCTCTAGCCACAGGAAAATTTCTGACTCATGAGGATGCCCTGGAAGCTGCCCCCAGTTATGAGGCAGTGATAAAAGCAAGGGGCAGACCTCAGTCTGCACAGGAGTCAAATGCCCTGCCAACCAGATGGCAGGTGGAGCCTCGTCCAGACCACCTTTTGTGCCAAGGCGGCCCGGAGTACCGAACCATCGTCCCAGCCCAGCCTTTTGTACCTACTGCAAGAGAGCTGGACATATGATGAAAGACTGCCGGCGAGCCAACCGTCTTTGCTTAGTCTGTGGCTCAACTACTCATGATATCGGGTCTTGTCCCCAAAGGCAAAACCCAGTTGCTGCACCCAGGCCAGCAAATAATTACCCACAGCGCCCAGCCATCCAAGCACCCACTCCAAGACTTGCACTACCTGCACCACCCAGAGGACCACAAGCTGCACCACCTCCTCGTCAGTTCCATCAAGCTCAAAGGAACGTTCTGAGGAATGCTCCTCAGGTCAGGAGGAATGTACCAAAGCGTCAGGCTTTCACGATGTCCGTGGAAGAATCTGAGGCCACTGGCTAAGTCATCACTGGTAAACTTTCCTTCTCAAACTTATCTTTTAGTTTTGGTTATCTACACACTTTCCCTATACCTAAAACATATCCCACATACCTTAGGTACAATCCTAGTAGCCTCACTACCTGCACTTGCACTGTTTGATACTGGAGCATCCCACTGCTTTATGTCGCAACGGTTCGTCAGAACCCATGCGATTCCAGTCTCACCACTTGTATCCAGCTGGAATGTCAGTTCCGGAAATGACGTTCTAAAGGCAACTATGGGATACAGCCTGTGTCTAATCGTCGTCTGCAGCAGAGAGTTTTATGCTGACTTCAAAGTACTGGACATACCGAACTTCGATGTGGTTCTAGGAATGGATTGGCTTGGAACTTTTTATGCTACCATCGACTGTCGTCAAAGGAGGATAGTATTCGAAATTCCAGACCATCCGGTCTTCTATTTCAAGAGCGAAGACCGTACCCTGGAGCCAAGTACCTACAAAACGAAGCCAAGAGAAGCAGTAGTTGCAGCAGCTCAAGCGGAAGAAGAATTAAGACCAGAGGTAGTTCGAGAGTTCGACGATGTATTTCCTAATGATATATCAGGTTTGCCTCCCGATCGAGCTCTTGAATTCAGTATTGATTTAGTACCAGGAGCCCAACCGGTAATCAAAGCACCTTATAAACTGAGTCCGGAAGGTTTAAAGGAAGTCCGAACACAGTTGGACGAATTATTGGCGAAAGGATGGATTCGTCCCAGCACTTCAAATTGGGGAGCACCTGTACTACTTGTAAAGAAGAAGGAAGGTTCATACAGAATGTGCATAGATTATAGAGCCTTGAAAGAAGTCACTATAAGGAACAAGTATCCACTCCCGCGCATCGATGATTTATTCGATCAGCTATGTGGATCTTGTGTTTTCTCTAAATTGGATCTTCGTTCAGGTTATCATCAAGTGAAGGTCAAGGAAGCCGATATTCACAAAACAGCTTTCAGAACTCGCTATGGACATTACGAATTTCTAGTGATGCCATTTGGAGTAACCAATGCACCAGCAATATTCATGAACCTAATAAATCAAGTTTTCCGGGAGTACTTAGACAGGTTTGTTGTCATCTTCATAGACGACATCCTGGTGTATTCTAAGAGTCGGAAAGAGCATGCAGAACACCTACGAATTGTCCTGGAAACTCTTCGACAACACAAGCTCCATGCCAAGTACAGCAAGTGCGAGTTTTGGCTAAAGCAAGTTGGTTTTCTTGGACATATCGTATCAGGAGAAGGAATTTCTGTGGATCCAGCCAAAGTTTCAGCTGTTAGCGAATGGCCTACACCAAAGTCAGTGAAGGACATTCGGAGTTTCTTGGGTTTAGCTAGATATTACAGAAGGTTCATTGAAGGATTTTCGAAGATAGCAACACCCCTGACCAAGCTCACACGAAAAGATGAAGAATTTGTGTGGTCAGAAGCATGCGAACAAGCTTTCGTAGAACTCAAGTCAAGGTTGACATCAGCACCCATTCTCGTAATACCGGATTAATCTAGAGGATTCGAAGTGCATTGTGATGCATCCGGTAAGGGATTAGGATATGTTCTACATCAGCACGGTAATGTTGTGGCTTATGCTTCAAGACAACTGAAGACTCATGAGCGCAATTATCCAACGCATGATCTAGAGTTGGCAGCCATCATCTTTCCTCTCAAGATTTGGCGCCATTATCTACTTGGTGAACGAGTGAACATCTACACAAATCATAAAAGTCTGAAGTACATGTTTACTCAGAAGGAGTTGAATATGCGGCAGAGAAGATGGTTAAAACTCATGGCGGACTTTGACATCAACTTGCAATATCACCCAGGGAAGGTGAACGTAGTACCTGATGCTCTTAGTCGCCAACCATTATCGATGAATCTCACCACTCAGTGGAAGCTTCAACAAGACTTGTATCAGATGGAGATTGAGGTAGTCATGCCAGGTAATACTTCAAGTTTGATGAATCTACAAGTTCAATCAACCATTGTCAATCAGATCAAAACAGCTCAAGCAAGTGATGCTAAGTTGCAAAGGATCAGAGAACAAGTGGAGAATGGACTCAGAACAGACTTCATCATCCATGAAGACGGATCTTTGAGATACGGCAGCAGATTGTGTGTACCAAAAGGTCTTATACGGGAAGAGTTAATGAAAGAAGCTCACATCTCTCCCTACTCAGTACATCTTGGAGGTACCAAAATGTATAAAGATCTACGTCAGAATTATTGGTGGCATGGAATGAAGCGTGAAGTAGCCAGAAGTGTCACAAAATGCTTTGTGTGTCAGCAAGTAAAGGTTGAACATCACAGGACAGCTGGACTATTTCAACCGTTACTAATCCCAGACTGGAAGTGGCAACACATCACGATGGATTTTGTAACTGTTCTTCCTCGCAGCACAAAGGGTAACGATGCTATATGGGTCATTGTGGATCGACTCACAAAGTCGGCTCATTTCATCCCATTTCGAGTTGGCCAATCAACTGAGGCACTAGCAAAGAAGTACATGGAGGTAATAATCTATTTAAGATTCTAACTCTTCATAATGTACTATCTCTGATACCCATGAACTCATACAGGAAATTGTGAGACTTCATGGAGTACCGGTCTGCATTGTCTCCGATCGTGACACCAGGTTCCGATCGCAATTTTGGCAGAGTCTGCAAGCAAGCTTGGGAACAAGTTTGAACTTCAGCACGGCTTATCATCCACAAACAGATGGTCAGTTGGAACGAACTATTCAGATCTTGGAGGATATGCTCAGAGCATGTATGCTAGACTTCAAAGGATCGTGGGAAGATCACTTGCATCTTGTGGAGTTCGCGTACAATAACAGCTACCAAGAAAGCATAGGAATGGCACCTTTTGCAGTATTGTATGGAAGGAAGTGTCGATCACCATTAAGTTGGGACGACATCGGAGATAGGGAACTTCTTGGACAAGAGATGATAGTAGCAATCGTTGATGTGGTTCGTACTATCAGGGAAAGGATGCGCATAGCCCAAGATCGACAGAAACACTGGGCTGATGCGAAGAGACGACACTTGGAGTTCCAACCAGGAGATCATGTATTCCTGAAGATATCTCCGAACCGTGGAGTGATCCGATTTGGAAGACGGGGTAAATTAAGTCCGAGATACATTGAACCGTTCGACATACTCGAACGAGTCGGTGAAATGGCATACCGCTTAGCACTTCCGCCCTCATTGGAAGGGGTGCATAACGTGTTCCACATATCCCAACTCAGAAAGTATGTGAGTGACCCCAGCCATGTTCTTGATCATTCCGAGCTCACTATACAGCCCAACTTGTCTTGTGAGCAACAGCCTGTGGAGATCCTGGACAGGAAAGTGAAGACACTTCGGAACAAAGAAGTTAACTTGGTCCGGATAATGTGGAGGAAAGACACTCCAGGAGAATTCACTTAGGAAAGGGAAGATGAAATGCGTGCAAGATACCCTCACCTCTTTGTAAACTAGTCCTCAAATAAAAGTTGTAAATTTCGAGGACGAAATTTTTGTAAGGAGAGTAGATTGTAACAACTCCAATTTTTGTATACATAAAATTGATTTAAATTTGAAATATACTTGGGGTATTTAATGTTGCTGTTACCACTTTAAGTATTTATTTTCCCACAATAATTACAAGAAGGAGCTTGTAGCTCATTGGTAACACCTTACACTGCTGAACCAAGCCACCAGAGTTCAAATCCCCTGCCCCACATTATTTTTATATTGTTTTTGTTTTAAATCCTTTGGAAGCCCAACAGTCCACACATCATAAGTCCCAAAACTTGAACTGAACTTCAAAATCTAAATATACCAATGCTTACCCCACGAGACCCTCCACCTCCTCGACCCCCGACTCGGTCGGCGGACCGGCCGAGTCCCCAACACCAAAAGTTTGCCTCTTCGCCTTCTCTAACCCCCTGCATACTCTAATTTATTGGATCGGTTCCCGAGATTTAATTATCCCCCATTTACTACAATTTTAATGATTTTCACATAAATTTTTACAATTTTTTTATTAAAAACCCTTCACCTATCCTACCCTTAACCTACCCTATAAATACACCCCCTCCCCTCTACCCTCTCATCCCAAAATGCTAAGCTCACTCTCTCAAAATTTTTCCAAGAGTTGTGTACTTTGAAAACAAGTTCGCGGCGAAACTCCGACGAAATTCCGGCGGAAATTCCGGCGACGTTTTTAGGAACAACCGGCGACGAAGCAACGCCTTGGCAACCTCTTTAGTCCCCCTCACTCCTTTGCTTAATCGAAACCCGTAAGTCCCATTCTATCCCTCTTTCTTATTCTCTAAAATACGAAATTACAAAACCCGACGGAATCGGAACAAATCCGATTTCCGATTCGGTTTTCTATAAAATTTCACTTCTCACCAATACATTCATGCTTAAACATCTTTATGCTGACTATTAAACATTTAACAAACAATCTAAACAAGTTTCATCATATGAAATGATAGCGTTCTCAAACTATCGTATTTTTCACTTAAATACCACAATATTTCGATTTCGCATTTAATCTCTTAACCTTACTATACATTTAAAGTAGAGCACGAGGTAATGACCTACCTCCACACACACGCATATACAATCTAAAACGATGTCATAAAAAACTTAGAATACGATAAAACAATACTTTCATTTAAATACCATATTCTTAATAAAACCATTTCTAAAAGTTTTAGTTTTGATACACTTTTAAATAAATACCTCTTATTAGGAAAACACGATAAGTTGTGGACATCGATCGTTTATCTAAACCTGACTTTAAGGTGTTTAGGCTAGGCAAGTGAGAAAGGTAACTTTAAAAGGCTCGTCTCACGGTGATTCGTGAGCGGATCCCTCCTTTCCTCATTTGTACTTACCTGGCCACAATTGGCGGTGAAAAGGCGATTCGAGGCATCTAACGACTTGTCGTTTAGACCATTTAGAAATAGACTAGTTGACTTAGGAAACCCTAGAATCTAAAATACGGAAAATTGACATTTTTACAAATAAATACCTTTTACTTTATAAAACCATTTTCTAAATGATTTAGTATTTTATAATCTTTGCAAAGTGCCGCTACAACCCATTTTTTGGAGAACCCGTTTGGGATGGTGCGGATTATCGCATATCCTCGGCCTTAGTAGTGCGAGATTCAGACCTCCGCAAGGAGCATTCGGTCTCGAAAGGTTTAAAATACGACATCTTAAGAAAATGAGATTTTTGAAATATAAAATATTTATTAAAATTATTTTTTTTATAAATATATGTATATTTATCATTTAACTATCTATTTTATTATAATATAAATATTCCATATTTTTCTAAAAATCATAAGAATAAATTTTACACTAAAATACCATGAAGTTCAAATAAATCAATATTATAGATAAATACCTTTATTTATAAAAACTATGATATTTTCACTAGAAATGTAACAATATAAAATCCACCCTCATTACAACTCTAAACACGAGTAATAAATACTTGAGGTGTATTTTGAAAAGTATATAAAAGTATTTTTACATAAAATCCCCTCAAGTTTTATAAATTACCCTAGCAATTATAAGACTTCGACTCATATTTCTGATTGTCTGACTCGGGCTTGAGTCTGATTAATCTGACTTGAATATGATTCAAGTCAATATACAATCTACAATATTCCAATTCAATATGAATACATGAATCCATGAATTCAATTATCAATTTATACAACTTGACCGAACCGAACTATGGATATATTCCTTTTATATGATTCTCAGTTATTCCATTTACATGACTCTGCGGTTACAACCGTTTCCTGATATCATGGTTTCGGTCAGTCAGTCAATCACTCATACAACCAATACAATTTACAAGATAACAATACAAACAAGACATCGCGGGGTTTAAGGGGTAGATTGGTATGGAAGGTGTTAAAGGTGGCACGAGGTGGTCAGATTAAGACACTTAACTTATATTCCGTTGCTGTTGTACCGTGGCTTAACGGTTCTTTGTACATTCCGTTTTTCCTAGTCTCTAGCATAGAGAGACCCCCCTCGTATACACTGACATTCTTCTGTACCAAGCTACAAACAACAGCGTTAACACAACATTACGACAATAGTATACAACTTTAAAAGATATCTTCTTATTCTGTCTATTCTACTTTCCTCTTACCTTTGGGACTTACCGAGCGACCTGTTCGCTGACGATATTCTATTTCTTTCTTCTTTGAATGTCGTCAGGTGATTCGGACCCGGCAGAGATCGAGCCATCTGCAGAAAACTTGGAGCAGTTTGCCGAAAATCCAGCACTTTAGTTCATTGTACACTTTTCTATTCAGTATTTTACATTTCCTGTTATGCCACTGTTTAGGTATCTTTTTATTTCTGTTGTATTTCCTTTCATGCATTGTACAAAGAATGTTAATAAATAAGAATTACTGTTCTTTTTATATTTTGTCTCTTATGTATTTATTTTATATTGCTTAGATACGCTTAGCGTATATAGTTCTGAGTATATACGTAGCGGACCTCGTCGCGTCCCCTTCGTCGTATACTGGGAAGCGGGGCGTGACAGACACCATAAAGATTTGAAAAGATTTTTCAAGAATTAGTTGGAGAGATGGAAACGTGGGAATGATGAGAGTTAGGTGCCTAAAATCTTTCAATTTTGAGAGTATGTTATGAATAAATGGCAACAATAAACTCAAAACCTTTATATTTTATTTGTTATTTCAAATATAATATAAATCAAAATTGCCAATTTTCGATACATCAACATTGCTGACATGGTGGAAAATTAGAGGGTTTTTTTTTGCACGTGCTCCGTATATCTCTCATTTGGCATTAATATAGCAGAGATTATATGTATATATATTGATATAAATTAATATTAACTGAATTATAAAAAAACATCGATATCCTAGGTTTATGAAAAATTGCGAGTATGTAAATCCCAACCGTATCGTTTCTTGGATTCGTATATGAATCTGTGATGCATTGATTATCTGAATCGTGCTCAAGCAATAACTATATGAATCACGCGCAAGTGCCAAAGCTAATGACACCCATGCAACTGTAATTTTTGCAGCAAACAAAAACGGTTTCTGTAACACAAAATATATTTTGAGAATTTTAAACTTTAACGGGTTTAGAATTAAACGGCTTAAATATTTTTCAGACAACCTGCCTTACAAAATTTAATAACTCGGTTGGTTATGTGGCCTCTTCATGAGGAAAAGGTCCCAAGTTCGAACCTAAAGTTAATTTGGTTTCAAAATCTGGAAGGAAATGATGTGTGAGAGAGAGAGAGTTATATATGAAGAAGAATGAACGGGAATTAAATGTTTTCTGTTTTTCTTTTTTTGGGTTGAACTTCATATCCAACGATTCACATTAACCAACTCGATTATTTGAATCCCAAAGTTTGGGGCTAAAAATCAATTTCCTTATTGGGTTCGGGTCCTTAAATTACATAACCGGAACCCAATAACGCACCATCTTTACGGAGCCCTGGCTACTCTGTCTCTAATCCATTGCTGCGGTTTGGGATCTTTCAGTTTTAGGTATCAACTCAAAATCTTCAAACTTTTCCCCACTCAAATTTCACTCGATTTGTGTATAAATCAATTGCTTTTCTTTGGGCTGTGGATTTTGGGGATTATTGTGTTGTTGTAACGCTATGTTGTGGATTTGGGGTGTATGAAAAGATTTGATTTGTTGAAAAAGAAAAAGATAGTAGTCAAATTTATGGAATTTCTAATTTGGAATCGATCGGACCAGAAGAAATGGAATTGGTATCAGTCAAAACAATTTAGGTCTTTTTTTCTCAAGTGTGTGACATAATAAATGTTTTTGTTGTGAACTGTGTCCTACTCGGTAATTCTTGCATATCTTTAAGGCGCTGTTTGGGTATGGAATTGGGATAACTGAAGTTTATTTTAAACTGGAGGTAGGAGGATGCAAACTGTGGTTTGCAACCCCAAACTCCAATGCCTTGGCAACCATTTTGGAGTTGAGATAACTACAAAATTTCAGTCCAAAACTGTAGTTATCTCAACTCCAACCCGATCAAAGTTAGAGATGACTCCAATTTTGGAGTTTGACGCTTGCAAACCACCCTCAAACTGCAGTTAAAAATAAAAATTGAGTTTACAAAACTTTCATCAGATTGGAAGTTATCTCAACTCCAAAATGATAAGCAAAGTTAGACTTTTGGAGTTTGGTTTATCAAACCCAGTCAAGAAATCTATCTGAGTGCAAATGTAGAACAAGTAGCACCAAACTTTGAAACTAGATAAAACTATCAAACTAGAGATCATTCCTCTATAGTGTTCTTTGCTATCTTCATTAGCGTCGAAGTGATGGTCTCCGTTTTTTGCAACGAGATCTCTATTGGAATTGTAGTCTCAAGTTTTGAAAGATAAAATGTTTTTTGTGCCGCAAAGGTTCTTAATAGAATTCTTGGTCATGTTAATAAAAAAAAATTTAAAATTTTGTGGGTGTTGGGTTACTTGAGTGTGCAACATTTTGGTCGCTAATTTGGGTAGATGAACTTGCTTAATGTCCGCTAATTGCCATGATTAAAGGTTATGGTGCATTATAGTCATTGGCTCCGTGACCATCATTATTTTGGTGAATTACGAGCATGGTACCTTGACGTATTTATGCTTGGAAATCTGACTGGTTGGTCTTGGGATTTATTTTACGGTCTTTGATTTTCTTTAAATTTCATCATTATTTTTAAATTTTTTGTCACTATTTGGTTCACTATAAAACGCTTTCTTCTCATGTCGTTTTATAGAACAAGCCTTGTATTCTTCCATGTTTTAAATTGTTGGAGGTGGTTAACGATGAAGCCATAAAATTAAAATAGAAATTAGATGATAATATTATAAAGTTACGAAATTATAGATGTTTTGTGAAGTCGACTAAGACGTGAGATACTCGCTCTTTTTAAGACAATTCGTGCTACCATGGAAGGATACTTGTGTTCATTACTGATGCAGCAGCGTGTCTCTGACATGTTGCCACTAGAATGTAATAGCAACGACCACACCGTTCCGTCCTTAACTCCAGCATAGTGTAACAACTAAGAGCTTCTTGCCCGCACCTTTCTCTGCCTAAAACATTCGGTTGTATTTTGAAACTTGCTTAATATGAGAAAATATCATGAAAACATATTTAATGATTCATAAAGAAGAAAATAATGTAAAAATAAAATGTTATTGATGTCATATTAACTGAAATGACCCCAAATAGGCTAATGACTAGCTATTAGACACATGAGAAGGATTTAAGCTCTAAATAAATGGTCAAACGGGCAAAACCATGATAACAGAGAGGAAATACTAATTGAAATAATAGTCAAGTAGTGCAATGTGGCATATATGCAGCAAATGGCTGGGAAATTACATATTCATCATTTCAAATGGGTTATAGAATGATTATTATGCATCGTGAAGGTGTGCCATGCATTTGATCCGTTCACTTAGCATTTTCACAATTCTCAATATGAGTCATCATGGATCTAATCTTAAACTAGGCTGCTTATTAGAAATGAACAATTGTATCATGTAGTAATCCAAGCGTCAAATCGAGCTCTTTAGCTACTACGTCACAAGCTTATGCTTGATCCTAGTTTCATGATTTATTTTAGAGAACAGGCTTAATTTTCTGAAAAGAGAGCAGCTCCATTCTCACAGTCACATGAGTGATATCTGTCAAGATGTGCTGTTATAAGTTATTGCATTCCACTTATACAAGATATAGATTAAACTGAGAGATAAGCTCAACTATCTTATTCTTACAGGATAGATGCACTTACACCTATGACTAAACTGCGAGAATAATTTCTAAAATAGCTGTATCTTAATTTGTAACTTGTTGCATCCCATTTAAGTTTAATAAAATGCAAAATTGATATATTATGCGAATTAAAAAAATTATAATGATGGGTTGAGATGGAATATTATGCATCGTGAATGTGTCATTCATTGAATTTTTTCTTAACATGTCCAAATTTGTCACTTTAGAGTCATAGTGGACTTGATCTTGAACTTTGACCGTTGATAAGGAACTGAGAAATTATGATGTAAACACAATGATCCAAGTATTAAATTGAGCTCCTACGCCAGTCCGACATGGCCTACTGCTTGATTTTGATTTTATGAGTAATTTCAGAGAATGAGTTCAATTCTTCTAACATAGTGGCTTTATTCTCACACTCCTATATGTGAAATCCATCAATAGTGCTCCTGTAACTCATTGCTTTCCATTTTTAAATGATACAGATTTCATTTATAGATAAACTTAACCTTCTTATCATTACAAGATAGATGCACCTGCATAATTTGAATGGAATGTGGGCATAAACTTTAAAATTAGTGCATTCCAACTGTTTTATCGCTTTTGATTTTTCAGTAAATTTTAAGGCAATTCTTCGACGATGGAACCTTTTTCGCATACATTTTGTTCGTGGAGTTGGTGACTTAAATGGCCCGATCAACTTCTAGGCATGACACACCGTTCAGATGCACCAGCTTTAGAATCTATAATCACAGTGCATCTATCTTCTAATTATAACTCTATAAGAGAGTGGAGTTGATCTCTTAATAAAATTCGTATCTTTTATAAGTGGAATGCAATAAAGTTTTAAGAAGTTCTTAACAGATTTCATCTATGGAGAGTGCCAGTGGAGTCTCTTTCTTAAGAGAGTTGAACTTATGATTTGAAATTACTCATGAAACGATGATCAAGCGTAAGGCAGTAAAGAGATGGCTTAAGGGCTTAATTTGACACTTGAAAATATGCATGACACAATTATTCATTATATATGAGTAGTCTAGTTCAAATCAGTTCCACTAAATAAATGGTTCGATGCATTGCATTTCACACCTTCACCATATATAGTAAATCAATTTATACTGAGTACAAAATTTGTTATTTCAATATTTTATTAATTTCTGTAAATTTTATTAAAATTATTGGAAGATTGTTGAAATTTTAATAAAATAATTTCCTTTTCTCCATTTTCTTTCTAATGCAAAATTTAATGAGATATGAAGAATATGCACGATTTAGTTGTTTGCTGCATATTTGCCGCCACGGGCTACAATTTTAAGTAGAAATTAATTTTGGTTACTATGGTTTTGACCGTTGGATCATTTATTTAGAGGTTAGATCCTCTTCTCATGAGTCTAATAGCTAGTTGTTGACCTGCTATTAGAAGGCTAGAACTCAACATATTGTGATCTACAGACAATATATTTAAGTATGTCCGCATATAATTTTTTTTTTGTAGGCATACATGCTATAAGATCTAAGCGGAAACTATTGTGATCTGGTGTGAAAAAAGGACTCCTTATGATGAATTTGAATAAGATAGAACTTAACATATCTTTTTATATAAACTAGTACAACTTATAAATGTCATGTTGAAATCAATACAGATTTTTAAAATAAGGTTAGAAATTTGTCTATAATTCAAAAAAATCTTTCCCAGCTCATAACTTTTCTCTTATAAACAAAATATCTTTGCTTGTGATCTTGTTGTTTCTTGAATCAGTATTTTGTGCGTGGCATTTAAATGAACTTTTGTATTGCGTTCTCTTTTGCAGTTTGTTTCAGTTTGATGTCCCGATTACGTAATGTGATCTTTGCAACAGGCTTATTGGCCTTTACAGCCGCTGGCTTATCATTCCCCTTCTTTCTTGCGTGAGTAAAATTTGAGCAATTTCTATTGAGTATAGTGTATATTCTTTCTATTTTAATATCTAAATTTGCTATTTGTTGTTTGTAGGACATCAAGAAATAAACCTATAATTGATTCCTCAAAGCCGCTGCCGCCTCAAGCAACATTCCGTGGACCATATATAAACACTGGGTCTCGAGATATCGGGCCAGACTCTACCACCTATCCCAAGAACTGAAGTGTGATGGCTGCTTGTGTTACAAGGATTCTGAAAAATTGCGGATATCAAGCACTTGAATATATATTGACGCTTTTGTCAAATTTCAAAACATATACCCTATTAGCTAAAAAGGATGGAATCTGCAAGGGTCCAACATTATAACTCAAAGATAAATTTGAATAAACGAATAGAAATGAAAACCTGAAAGAGTACTGATAAGCATGCTTGGTTTTCTCCTAAGCGCGAAAATGGGAAATTTTGTACTGATCTGTTCCAATTTGTGGTGGTGATCCAGTTTGTTCCATCCTCTTTGAATTTTAATGTGCTTTCAGAAACAATTATCTTGACTTCAAATTTAACAAATAATTTTGTTACAAGAGATTCATGTAGCTACGGTTGGCCTAGGGAAATTGGTTAAAGCATAGTGTGTGTCCCTGTATTGCCACAAGAAAGGGATGCACCAAAAAAAGGAGATAGGTGGAGGTTTCTCTCCCTTCAGGGCAGGGACGGCTTCAAGGTCTGACCCGGAGATCTAAGATCATCCATGACACATGACAAAACTATTTGAACGATGGAATTATCCTGAATTGTTGAAATCTTTTTTGTTGCTGATGATTGTTGGAGGGATCGCTGTTGGTGGAAGCACAGAATGAGAAATTCTCTGGTAAATTATCTTTACTTCCTTCAAATGTTCGATTATTACGCCACTTGCAAAATAATTGGATTCATGTCATTTGTTGAACATTATACAAAGTGACTCATTGGTGTGATTCCATGAAACATTTGTTTTCACCCTTTTTATCTAGCAGAAGTTGAGCTCACATTGCGAATTTAATGGTTAAGGATGTCATATATATTAACTGTTAGATTATCCTAGAAGGCTTAAACTACCGATCACTAGGGAATTTTCTGTTGCCAATCAAAATTACAGGCTCCCTTGTGCGGTTAACTACCAATTGATGTGATCATTTTAAAATCAGCATTAGTCCTTCATGCGGATAGTGATGGCGAGCAATAGGTTTTAGTATTGATTTTCTAACCGACCCTCAGAGGTTTGTTGTTTGCCGGGATGAGATTGGGAACAGGGAAATAAACTGCAATACATTGTTTCTGGTCTTTGAATCTATGAAGCAGGCTTCTGAAGTCAGGAGAAAGTTCCTTCTTTCAACGCTAACCGTAGTTAGTGGTGTAGCTACGTGTTTGATGCAATGCTGGAAGCAAAATATAGTTAGTTTGAATCTTTTGATACTGGTTTTTACCCTTCCTTGAAGGGAAATATTTGACTCTGTTTAGACTTCATTCAAATCAAAGAGCCCTTCTGGGGATTTACTTCATTGGCAAGCCATATGACTCAGTTTTCCTGGATTGTTGGCCTTACCATATATGTCATGTTCTTCTCTGTTCATCTTGTGCATTTTGCTTTCTAAGATTGAGGGATCATCCCTAACACAATCTTTTATGTAACTTATGTGGTGCACTTTGCCATTATCAATTCAGACTAGCAAGGGCCCTCCGCGCAACGCGCGGGTGCGTAGTCCAAAGTTGAGAAAAATCATATTAATTTAAAATTTTATCGTAATATGATTTGTAAGTTGTAATATCTTATATTTATGAAATTCATATGTAGAATATATGAAGGATTAGCTTATAAATGCTTCGGCATTTTTCTTCAGCTTTTCAATAATTTCTTTGCAAATATATGAATCATAGGAAAACCGCGAAATTTCTAAAAAGATCTCACAACTATCATTTTTTTTGGTTTTTCAATATTTTGTTTATTATGGTATACGAGAATCACGAAATGTACAAAAATCCCAATTTTTTTTGTTTTCTTCAAATTTTCATCATTTTGCACGCAGCACACAATATGGCGAAATTTTAAAACCTCAAATTCGTGTTTTCTTCGATTTTCCAACAGTTTCCTTGAAATAGCACACACAAAATAACACTAGAAAATCGTGATATTTTCAAAAATAAAATATTTTTTTATTTCTTCGATGTTTCGATATTTTTATTGATATATATAACACACGAAAATTTTCAAAATTTCTTTCTTATTCAATATCATACATGCTATAGCACATGGAAATTATGAAATTTTCAAATATTTTAAATTATATTGTTTTCTTCAGAATTTTAATATTTGCATGCTATAATGACAATTACGAAATTTACAAAAATCTCAAAATTATTTGTTATCTTCAAATTTGTAATATTTTACCTATTACCACAGGAAAATTACGTAATTTTCAAAATTCTCAAACTTTTCTGTTTTCTTCGGTTTTTCAATATTTTTCTGGAAGCACAAGCAAACCGTAAAATTTTCAAAAATCTCAAAAAAATCGGTTTTCTTTGATTTTGCAATATTTTGCATTCTGTATAGCATACAAAAATCGTGAAACATCCAAAAATCTCATAATTTTCTTTGCTTTTTGCTTTTTCAATATTTTTCTTGTTATAGCACACGAAAATAACGATATCTTCACAAATCCCAAATTTTTTTCGTTTCCTTCAAATTTTTAATATTTTGCATGTTTACATGAAAATCACAAAATTCTCAATATTCTCAGTTTTATTCAGTTTTTAAATACTTTGCTTACTACAGCACATATAGATCTCAAACTTTTAAAAAAATATCAAAATTTTTTGCTCTCTTTTTTAATCAATATTTTGCTTTCTTTTTTTATCAATATTTTGCTTTCTTTTTTTATCAATATTTTGCTTCTTGAAAATCGCAAAATTTTAAACAAATCTCCCAAAAAATTGCTTCGGTTTTACAATTTTTTATGCTATATATAGCACACAAAAATGATGAAATTTTCAAAAACCTAAAAATTTCATGTTTTCTTCGGTTTTTGTTATTTTGCTTGATATATAAGAGCATAAAAATTGTATTATTTTCAAAAATTCCAATTTTTTTTTGTTTTTTTCGGTTTTTCAACATCTTGCTATAACATACGAAAATCACAAAATTTCATGGAATCTAAAAAAAAATTTGTTTTATTCCTTTCTTTCATTACTTTGCATGTATATAGAACATGAAATTTCAAAAATCTTAGAAATTTCTATTTTCTAATATTTTATTGTTTAAACTTTTGGAGAACTTCCAGGTATCATGGCGACAAAAAATTGTGTGAAGTAAAAGAAGAAAAGGTTGCCGGTTGATACTAAGAACTTAACAAAATAAAGAAATCAGATCCTAGTGACTGACTTCAGGTGACCCGGAATCCCTGGCAACACATGAAAATCATGAAATTTTAAAAAATCATAAGATTTTCCGTTTCTTCAAATTTCTAATATTTTGCACGCTGCAGTAGAGAAAAATCGCAAAATTTTCAGAAATCTCAAAAATGTCTATTTTCTTTGTTTTTTCAATATTTTGCTTATTCTAACATGCGAAAATTGCTAAATCTTCAAAAATTTCGTACATTTTTTGTTTTCTTCAGTTTTTCAATATTTTTGGTTTGTGAAATTTTAATATATTGCTTGTTATAAAACTTATAACATACGAAAAACGTGAAAATTCGCAAATTCTCAATATTTTTTGTTTTCTTTAATTTTTCTATATTTTAAATGCTAACACACGAAAATCGCATTTTTTTAAAATATCAATCTTTTGTTTTCTTCCGTTTTTCAATATTATGCATGATATACCCTATACCACATTAAAATCACAAAATTTTCAAAAATAAATTTTTTTCTATTTCCTTCAAATTTTAATACTTTACATGCCATAGCATATGAGAATATCGAATTTCTCAAAAAAAAAAATCAAAATTTTATGTTTTTTTGTTTATCTATATTCTTTTTGCAACACCAAACCAAAATCACGAAATTTGAACTTGACTTTTTCAATTTTTCGATATTTTGTAAAAATCATGATTTTTAAAAATATTTTGCTAGTAGAACCTAAATGGTGAGAGAAAATAGAAATAGATTTTAAAGAAGAGGGCCGATCAGAATTTTTTCATTATATAAGCCTAGCTGTATAGGATAAATGCAATGCCTGCACCATGATTTCATTCTTGAATCATATTCCCTTAAATCCTTCCTTACTCTCCTGACGATCATGACTCAACGTGGACCCAACCATTTATGTGCCCTTTCTAATTTCCTATTTTTAATCTGTCTTGAGTCTTTTCTTTCTTTTCCCGACTATCAACTCTCAACGAAGAAGAAACGGAAGCTCGACTCCTAGCATCTTCTAATTACCTTTCTTCCTAATTCATTGTATCATGATCTATGCCGGTCACTTGTCTGCTTGAGCTTGAAGACGACACGATGACGTTATCTTTTGCTTTTCCTTTTTCTGTTATAGCATACTCCTTGAGAGAATTTCGGGTATGAAATTATTTTAAAGAGGGTAGATTGTAACGCATGCATCATAATTTCATTCTTGATTCATATTCCCTTGAATTCTTCTTTACTCTCCTGACTCGATGTGGACCCTACCATTTATTGTGTTCTTTCAAATTTACTCTCTTGAATCCGTCTTGAGTCCTTTTTTACTTTTCCTGACTATCAACTCTTGCCGAAGAAATGGAAGCTTGAACCCTAGATCTCTGTCGTAATCATTTCTTGTAATTATTATCTGTTTCGAGACGCTTAGCGTATTTATATCAATAAGGTGTACTTATCGGTATAAATACGTCGCGGGTCTCGTCGCATCTCCGCCTCTATACTTTAAGAAGCGGGACGTGACAATAAAAGAGTGATAAATTTTGAGTAAGAAGCCAATAATTTTTTTCCATGATCCAAATATAGTATGAGAATTAAATAAGAGTTAGATAACAATTTTTCCATTAAAATCCAAACTAGATAAGAGAATATTTTAAAAACATCCAGATAAAGGGATATTCTAAGAAACAATCTCATATAGCTCTATATGTCATATAAATAGATAGATGTACGAACGATTATTGTAAGAAATCAAGTTTTTACACTATTCATTCCTAAAAAAATCAATTAGTATATGTTGTTACTTATTCATCCCTATACTTACTTTTTTTGTTCAGCCACAACGTGTAAAATTAAACAATTATGAACCATTTGGAGATATTATAAGCGATTCTTAAATAATAGCTCCTCATGAATCTTTGAGTAGTATTAATACTGTTGTAAATGTAATATATTTCTTTGGTTTTCAAAAATTCCAAAATTTTTCCTTTTAACTTTGGTTTAGCACATGATTTTAAAAATTTCTATTTTCATTGGTTTTCAATATTCCGTTTGCTTGCACACGAAAATTTGCTATAGTTTCTTCAAAATTATCAATATGCAAGTTATAGCGCACAAAAATTTCAATTTTTTATTTTCTTCACTTATTGAATATTTTCATTGGTATATAAGAAACAAAAATTGCTAAATTCTAAAAAAAATATTGGTTTCTTTGGCTTTTCAATATTGTGTATTTTCACGAAAATCATGGAATTTCAGAAATTTCAAAATATTCGGTTTTCATCCATTTTTCTTTTTTTTTCCCGTGTTATAGCACATGAAAATCAAGGAATTCTAAATATCTAAATTTTTCCCGTTTTCTTCTGTTCTCTATATTTTGCTTGTTGTATAGCACTCTTGAAATTTTCAAAAATCCCAAAATTCTCTCTTTCAAATTTTTAACATTTTGCATGTTGTAGCACATGAAAATCACGCATTTTTTAATATATCAAAAATCTGGTTTTTTTAATATATAACTCACGAAAATCATGAAATTTTGAAATTCTATTTTCCTTTATTTTGATAATTTTTCATGCATGCGATTCGTAATATTTTGAATGTTATAGCACACAAAAATCGCGAAAGTTTCTAAAATCTCAAAATTTTCATAATTTTTAATTTCTGTATAATTACAGGGGTATGATTAAACTTGTAGCCACATATATCTTAAGCTAAATGAGGAAACATATTGATAGCAAGGTGCAATTTGTAATTTCTGGGGAATTGGGAGGCTAAGACAAATTTGTAGACACATGTCTAAGCTAATGAGGAAACGTAGCAGGGTGCAATTTGTAATTTCTGAAAAATTGAGGGGCCAAGAAAAATATATAGCCACATATGTCCAACCTAGTTGAGGGCTATGTAGCACAGATTCAGAGATACAGATATGGGATACGATACAATACGGATTCGCGGATTCGCAATTTTCTAAAAACTTAGGATACAAGATACGTTTTGATATCGAAATTTAATTTATTAACTATGAATATATTTTAAGATAAATTTAATTAATTAAATAGGAATATATTTTAAGGTATACATATAAATAATAATAATAATAATATAAATCAATAATGACATTATGTTAGATATTCAAGACACTTTCAAATTTTTTAGAGCTTTAATTTTCATGAGAGACATCAATTCAAGAGATGTTGGTGAGACATTTACAAGTTCGAATCCGAAAGAATCCGAGAGTTTCTGAGTTCGGACTCTGATTCGTTATCGGGTACGATTCATGAGGCATTTACAAGTATCTATGCTTCATAGGATGAGGGAATATTCTTTGGAATATTTTCTCATATATATATATATATATATATATATATATATATATATATATACATGAGCGCTTGCTTAGCTATATTTAGCATCGTTACACTATCTATCATGACAGCATGAAGTGCATGAGAATTGAAAAAAGAGAATTCACGGCTTATTAGAAACTGAAGTCTCATAGCCCAAGTTGAGCAATTTGCTATATAATTTATTTCGATACAATGGTGCTAGGTTCATATTCAAAATTGATGAAAATCTTCAGATGAACCTTTCTGCTGCCATCCCCCTTCTTTCTCTCTCTCCCTCCAAAACTGTGACTTGATTGAACTTCATTTGGATTTTAATTTCATGTCTTACTCGTAAGGCTTAAGTGCCACGATTGCAAAATTATTTACGATTTAGTTTTCTGGCAGATAAAATGAATATTTACATTATCCGTCGCTTCGTAATTTCAGTCATTAGTGTCTTGGAATATGGTGTGCGCTGAATCATCATATGTTCCCGATTTATAGGAAGGAAAATTATGGTTGCATCAGAATTTAGGCGATGTTGGTTAATTTGAGATACTGTGCTAAGCAAGTTTAATCTGTTTTACCTTCTGCCTCTGAATTAGACCATTTAATGCCTTTTCAGGAGTCCTTTGACATTGATTTGGTGTGGGAAATGCAGCTTCGGTGGTGAATAAAATTTCTTGCAACAACGGCTTGAGCAACCAAGGATTGCAGAAGCTCACCTCAGATACAACTATAGAGGTTTCTTCCATCATTGTCATTGCCGGCATTATACATGGTAATAGAAACTCAAGTTTGTTTTGTTTTCTGTATCCATATCATTTCAGGTTAATATCGAAATACCCTTTGCGTTTTGAGTAATACCAGTGGACATGATTGAATCAACCGGCGCTCAGCTCCTTGATCAGCTACTGAAAGTAATGCTTCCACAATTTTTGAAGCAGGCATGCCTGCCCAAACCCTTTGTTGATTTGTAAATAAACACCATGTCCCTCTTCTAAAGATCTATATGAACATCAATTTTTTTCAAAAATAAATGACTACTCAGACTTTATTGCCGATTCTTATGTTTTTGGAAGCAGCTTGTGAAGGACCATCAGGCATGGGTTTCAGGGGACACATCGAGCCAGCCACTTGGTACGGGCAAAATATGAAGAGGCCGAGGCCAACATTTCGGTCACGAGGGTTTTGTCTTTGTATAATTCTGCAGTGTTAAATTAGGGTAATTAAGGTTTAATCAGAAAATAATAAGTCATGCCTCGTCTGTTGCTGAAGTTCTGTTTGAAAGAGATGCTATTTGTTCACATTTCATCCATGTTTTCGGAAAAATACCATATTCTTCCCCCCTGGCTATTTCAAATGGAATGGGGAGCGAAGGTTAATTTGAAATTATGTTTGCATGTTGATTATTCCTTTCTAGTTTGTGGTTATGTTGTGATTTATTATTAGACGGTCTTTTCCCATCAGTTTCTTTCTCCTCCATCAACGTCAAAACGAGGGAAAGCAATTTTGTTACAGAAAATAAAGCCAAGTGTCATTCTATTCAAAACAAGATGCATTTAGGAAAATTCAAAGCCAAAATGGAATGAACCAAAAATATGCAACACCTCAGCATGTTTTCAACGACCACACTAACGGCAAAATATAAACCACAATAACCAATTTAACGAACATGCTAATGGCAAAAAATAAACCACAATAACCAAAACTTCAGGATACATTCCACTGAAGAAAACTCTAGTTTTCACGACATAACACTCCCGCATGATGTTGTGAATGTTCCACAACATAGCAACATGCTCGTTATCCACTCTTACTTGAATTTACTATTATTATTTCAAGAGGAAGAACTGCAAATGAAAGCTGGTCGATCCAGAGTTGCTAAGAACAAGCAACATTCATGATAACCTCTGAATATCAGTGGTACACATGCTTACTAGTTTCATCCTAACAGCATCTCTATGATTTCATCTACAAAAAAATTTAGTTTCGGGCATTCAATGAGGCAGCATCGCCTAGCAAAATAATCTCAGCAGGTTTTCACACTGATTCTGCAAAGCATCAGAAGGGGATGTTTGAATCTCCCTTGTGAACTTCTCTTGGACTACATAATTAACTGCCAAACATAGAAAATACTAAAACCTTAAAAGGATGCGATGCTGTATTTCTTCCAAAGAGCCAAGATCTGGAGCCGAGGCACTGTGCGTGCTATAACTCTTTTTAGCCAGAGCGAAGCATTTTAACTCTGGGCCCAGATTTCTTCAGTTGCCGAGCACGCTCTTTCTCTTCTCTCTTACGAAGTGCCTCAGCGCTGAGCTTGGCTTCTGCATCTTCCATGAGCTTCTTCTTCTCCGCCTTCTTCCTCTGGATAGCTTCTTGCCTAACATTCTGCAGTTCTTTATATGCCTCTTGCGCCAGCTTTGCTCTGGTCCCTTCTGTTTTCGAGCGGGCCTGAAATATATTTTTCTACTTTTATAATACACTCCGCCTGAAAATCTTCGGATGCCATATCACACCCTCTTTTCAAAAGAATTTTAAATATGATACTAACGTATAAGATCTTCAAAATGTTTATACTTCAATCATGAAAGTATGAAACTTTTTGTAGGAATATACTAATATAAGTTATTCTTCTTTTGGTATAAGCCTTCAACTAAAAAAATGGGTATAAGCCTTGCAAATTAATAAACTGAAGTTTCTCTCTCTCGTTGTTTTATATAAAGCTTAAAGGCATACTGGAAAAAAGAAAATGTATTATTATTTGTTGCGCATGCTCAATGTCAATTGTCTGTGCCAGAGCAAAGGTAAAAGGATCATTGGCATGCAATATTCAATATTCTAGAAGAATTTGTCTGTTAAAGATTTTAGTTAAATATTAACAGAAAGTTTGGAATGAAAATACTCAAGATTAAAAAGTTGAAAAGGATATAAAACTGTCATGGTCATATCATGCCATATAAAACAACCATGTGAAATGAACTAATAACCCAAACTGGCAATAACACTGAGCGATACGAAACTGTGAAATTTGTGAATACCTATTTATAAAATACTAGCAGGGGCCCCCCACGCAATGCGCAGGTATGAAATACGAAGTCTAAAGTCAAGAGAGAAAAAAGTTTGTTATATAATTTGTAGGTCGTAATATCTCATATTTATGAATTATATATGTAAAATATATGAAGGATTAAGTTGAAAATACTTCGGCATTTTTCTTCAGGGTTTCAATATCTTGCTTACAACATACGAAAATCACGATTTTTTTTAAAATCTCAATTTCTGTTTAGTTCGGTTTTTCAACATTTTGCTCCCTATATATATAGCACAAGAAAATCATGAATTTTCAAAATTAAAATGTTTTTTTCGCTTTTTCAATATTTATCATGATATAACACATGAAAACTGTAAAAATTTTCAAAAACCTTAAAATTTCCTGTTTTCTTCCTTGTTTTCACTATTATACATGCTCTATATAGAAACCGAAAAATCATGAAATTTTCAAAAATCTTTAATTTTCTTATTTTTATTATTTTGAATGTTGCACACGAAAATCAAGAAAATTTTCTAAAATCTCAAAAATTTCTGTGCTCTTCGGCTTTTCAATATTTTGGTTGCTATAGCACAAGAAAATCACGATATCTTCAAAAATCCCAAAGTATATTATTCCCTCAAATTTTCAAATATTTTGCATGCTATTATATAGCATACAATTTTTTTTTTAAAATCAATTTTTTTTTAAAAAATCATATGTTTTTTGTTTACTATGAATTTTCAATATTTTGCATGCCAGCATTTTCAAAAATCTCGGTATTTTTTGTCCTATTCGGTTTTTCAATATTTTGGTCGTTGCTCACAAAGATCGCGAATTTTCTAAAATATCAAAATTTTTCGTTTTCTACCTTATTAAATATTTTGCTTCTAGCATAAGAAAATCGCTAAATTTTATTTTTAAAAAACTCAATTTGTTTTCATCGGATTTTGTGCGATCGTAACTTTCCGTTAAAGTTGAAAGATAAGTTTTATCGGAGCGCTATTCGTCTTTCTTATTATATGGTACAGAATGCTGGGCTTCTAAAAAGCATCATTCACAAAAGATGCACGTAGCGAAGATGTGAATGCTTCGTTGGATGTATGGTAACACTAGAAAAGATAAGGTGTGCAATGAGGATATTCGTGCAAAAGTTGGTGTAGCACCTATGGAGAAGATGCGGGAAAACCGGCTAAGATGGTTTGATCATATACGACGCAGACCTATGGAAGCACTGGTTCGACGAATGGATATTACCGATATAGGCAATGTCAAATGGACGAAAGGGAGACCGAAAAAACATGGATGGAGGTGATACGAAAAGATATGGTTGCCAAAGGCCTCAATGAAAAGTATATTGTTCGATAGGAGTGAGTGAAGACGGAGGATTCATGTGCTGGATCCAGCGTGATTCTCATGTTGGTTCATGTAGCCTACCCCATATGCTTGGAATAAAAGGCTCAGTTGTTGTTGTATATTGCTATAGCATATGAAAATCATGAAATTTTCAACAAAAAAATGTTTCCTTTGGTTTTTTATTTTTCTTGTTATATAGAGCATGAAAATTGCAATATGTCCAAAAAAAAATTCAAAATTTCTATTTTCTTCGATTTTTCAACATTTTGTTTGCTATGACAAACAAAATTCATAAAATTTTCAAAAATCTCTAAAAATTGATGTTTTCGCTTTTCAATATTTTGCATGATATATATTGCACATAAAAATCGCAAATTTTCAAAAAATCAAAATTATCTATTTTCTTCTTTTTCATTACTTTGCATGCTATATATAATACACGAAAACCAATAGATCTCAAAAATCTCATAATTTTCAATTTTTTTCGGTTGTCTAATATTGTACTTGCTCATAGTTTTGGAGAACTTCCGGGGTATCATGTAGACAGAATACTATGTGAAGTAAATGAGGAAAATATCATTGTTTACTTCTAAGAACCCAACAGAACAAAAAAAATCGATCTTAGTGACGGAGACTCCAGGTGATTAGGAACCCTAAAACACATAAAAATCATAAAATTTTAAAATATCCATTTTTCTTATTTTAAAAATCACGAAATTTTACAAAATTCAATTAACTTAAATTTTCTTATTTTTAATATTTTGAATGTTGCACACGAAAATCAAGAATTTTCTAAAATCTCAAAATTTTCTGTACTCTTCGTCTTTTTAATATTTTGGTTGTTATAACACACGAAAACCGGGATATCTTCAAAAATCCCAAAGTATTCTGCTCCCCTCAAATTCAAATATTTTGCATGCTATATTATATAGCATAGGAAATACGGGGAATTTTTAAAAATTCAATTTTTTTTATCTTTGAATTTTCAATATTTTGCATACCAGCATACTAAAATCATGAAATTTTCAAAAATCTCAAAATTTTCTGTCCTATTCGGTTTTTCAATATTTTGGTTGCTGCTCACAAAGGTGGATTTTCCAAAATATCAAAAAAAATCTGTTTTCTTCCTTATTAAATATTTTGCTTCTAGCATAAGAAAAAAACTAAATATTTTTAAAAACTCAAAAAACTTGTTTTCTTCGGTTTTACAATTTTTTGTATTGTATAGCACACGAAAATCGTGAAATTTTCAAAAAGAATTTGTTTTCTTCGGTTTTTTATTTTCTTGCTATATAAAGTATGAAAATTGCAATATGTCCAAAAAATCTCAAAATTTCTATTTTCATCCGTTTTTCAACATTTTGCTTGAAAATTTCATGATATAACAGACAAAAATCGTGAATTATTCTAAAATCACCGAAAATTTATGTTTTCTTCGCTTTTCAATCTTTTTCATGATATAACACATGAAAATCGTAAAAATTTTAGAAAATCAAATTTTTTGACTCTCTTTTTCATTACTTTGCATACTATATATATCACACGAAAATCATACAATTTCAAAAATCTCAGAATTTTTAATTTTATTCGGTTGTCCAATATTTTACTTATACTTTTGGGGGATATTTCACCAAAACCACCCATATGTTTCCAAAACCACCATTAAGATTTTTTCGTGTGCAGATTTTTTCGTGTGCAGAAACCCCTTAAGCTTTCTTGTATTAAATGCGACCCCCCTCAAGACCCCTGCCATTAATTTCTTTATGAAAGGACCAAAATACCCTGCTATATAGTGGACTCTTAAAAGAGGGATGAAAGGGCATTTTCGGGAGAAAAAGTAAAATTTTAACTTAGGTTTAAATTTTAACGGCAGTGGGGTCACGTGTAACGGAGAAAAGTTCGGAGGGTTTCTGTGCACAAAAAATTTCCATGGTGATTTTGGAGACGTGCTATGGTGCATGGTCGTTTTGGTGAATTTTCCATACTTCTGGAGAAATACCGGGGTATCAAGGAACAAAAAAACTATGTAAAGTAAAAGGGTAGATCGTTGATTGCTTCCAAGAACCCTATAGAATAAAGAAATTCGATGAGACTCCAAGTGATTAGGAATCCGAGGAACACAGAAATAATGAAATTTTAAAAAAATCGGGACATTTTTGTTTTTCTTCAAATATCCAATATTTTGCACACGAAATCGCGAAATTTTCATAAATCTCAAAATTTTCTGTTTTCTTCAGTTTTTCAATATTTTTTCTTTGCTAGCACACGAATATCACAAAAATTTCGAAAGTTTCAATATATTTTGTTTTCTTCCTATGTTCTACGCCAAAGAAAATCATAAAATTTTCAAAAAACTGAATTTTTTCTATTTTCTTCCTTTTATAATATTATGCATACTATATATAGCAGACAAAAATCACGGTACTTTAAAAAATCTAAAATTTTCTATTTTCTTCAAATTTTAAATATTTTACATGCTATAACATATGAAGATAGCAATTTTTTAAAAAAATGTCAAAAAAATTAGTTTTCTTTATTTTTCTATATTTTTTTGCAATACCAAACAAAACATCAAAAAAATAACTCCCACGAATTTTCTTTTTTTGATTTTTCAATATTTTGCATGCACAAAAAATTCGTGAAATTTTTCAATGTTCTACAAGCAAAACCTTAGTGAGGAAAAATAGAAAGAAATTTTAACAAAAGGGGTCCGATCAGAATTTTTCCACATATAAGTTTCGTTGTATGGGATAAAAAGCGATTAATATTGAGTAGGAAGCCAATAAAAAAATTCCATAACCCAAATATAATGAGAGAATTAAATAGGGCCTAAATAACATTTTTTCTACAAAAGTCCAATCTAAATAAAGGAATATTATCTCATATAGCTTTATATTTATTATATAGATAGATGGGTCCATCATTGGATAATTCAAATCAATTTTGAAAACCATCTGGAGAGATTGTGAAAATATTGTGGTATGATACTGATTCAAGCAAATTCGGTTCTAACTCAAGCAACAGATTCCTAACCTGTGAGCTCAATTTGTAGCGTCCAATCAAATCAATATAGTATGGTACAAGACTAACAAGTCTAGTCATCTCAGTCATGTCATTGGCACCAGGAAGTGCAAACTTGAACACAAGTGTCTTCCTAGAAGATAAAGGGTATTGATCAGAGAAGTGCAGTGAGATGAACCACTGTCCGAATTTCTCAAACGCCTTCTCACCAAATACCTGCATGGTCAGAAAAAAGATGTAGCAAACACCGAAGTGTAATGCAGCATTATGATCATTAAAGATGATAAAACACCTTAGAGACACAAGGTTAAAAACAAATGCATCACCAAAAAATAATTCTGCATGAAAATAAATCAAGTTGTCTTTTCCGTAAGCCTTTTACCATCATACAAATCAGAAACAATAAAAAAAATTTAACAAAGATTTACGATTGCGATGGACTGTGGAAGGGGTTGCCATAATCCTAAAGACCAGTAGTTCTAAGCTGAGAGGAAATTATAAGATGCCGAGAGAAGGAAATGACAGTTTTGCTTTCTTCACTTGACATAATGTGATAAGAAATACCGTCTCAATATAATCAACTTATAAGTAGATCCAGAAATCCTGGCAATAAGATTCTGGAAGTGGAACTTTGGAACAAAAACACATAAATAGTAAGAAATTAATTATGTGGTGCGAAACATATAAGGCAAGTGAATTTTTAAAAGTCCATGCCATTTTTTGTAATAGCTGATAGTAATGCATGCTAGGCATTTTAAGATGATAAGAGAAATCATAGCAGGTGTGAACAACAAGAGAATTCCCATGATATTCAGAATTCTCAATGAAAAAAAAACGAAGAACCTTGGATGAAATTAGTAACTTATTATTCAGTAACTGCAAGTGTCCAACACAGTTCGCTGACCTGTAACAAATCAAATGGCTTGAAAGGTAGGGAAGGGCACTTTGTAAGAAAGGCTTAACAAGTATGCATTGTGACGGAGCCCTCGAGGAAACCTTAAAATAAGGTTCCTGTGCCACAAAGGATATGGAGGCAAAAATAAGCTGCGAGTAATGAGAAATCTTTCCATACATCAAGCAAACAACAAAGGTGGAAGGGTCAAAACTAATAGCAGGCTCCACGATAACATAAAAAAACAAACCCCTCGCGGCAGCCAAAAGAGATGAAAAGAAAACAAAACCACCCAACAACCACATCCTGAAAGCATAATTTGTGACACATGGATATACAAAACTAGCAGTGGATAACCAGTGTTGCCGTAGCAAGTTAATATGAGAGAAATAGCATTACAGGTAACTACATAATCAAGTAAACGAGGTTCCCATTCAATATTATCAAATTTATCTTAGCATATTATTTTTAGTCCAAAATATCAAATTTAGCCTGCACCTACAGTGATGCCCTTCATTCCTCCTGATGGTGATCTAACACTATTGTAGTTTCCTTTCAATCGTTTTTCCGTTCACAATATGGAATCAAGAGTAGAAAAGATATTGACAAGTCGGTTTAACAGATAAATTGGTCCAATGTTATTTCTTCTTTGTCATAAATTCTATAAGCTTTTAGAAAAGAACAAGCAAGCTGTAACACAACCTACATAATGCATAGAAAGCTAGATGATATTAATCTAATTAGTCAACCTTCTTTTTACCAAATATTCTGGTGTTTGTAATTGGGAGTGCAATGTAGTAGCCCTCAGTCGTCAAAACATGCAACTATGCGAGCACCTTGCATATGAGAGCTGGCAATTGGACCATAGTCGCCAACACCAGGCTCATGACTGAATACCCAAGGGGCTTGAACAATTAGGCCTCAGTAACGGATTTCCGAGACTATGGTTTTGTGAGGATTCGAGGCTAAACTCCAAAATTTGTGACCCAGGCCCGTTTGCAACCAAAATAGAGTTTTTCAAAATCGTGGTTCCAAAAAGTTTCTAGGACACAGAACCCCCAATTTTTCCTCAGACACCAGGCTCATAACTGAATACCTAAGGGGCCTGAAGAACTTAGGCCTCGTTTATGGTTTCCGAGACTATGGTTTCATGGGGTTTCGTGGCTAAACTCCAAAATTTGTGACCTAGACCCATTTGCAACCAAAATAGAGTTTCTCATAATCATTGTTTCAAAAAGTTTCGAGGACTCAAGTCCCCATTTTTAAAAAAAGTTCTAAAAAGACTGGAGTTTCCCAAGGTTTCAAGTCTCTTTTTTTAAACTCTATTTTCAAAGGAAAATTGGTTTCAAGACTTAGTTGAAATACGACCCTAAACTTTGCAAAACCCCCCATTTTTTTTAATGAAACAACGGTTTGCATACATGCAAACCGCAGTTTTGTTTTAACTAAACAAAACCGGATTTTCGGAAACCTTGTTGTCAAACTAAGCCTTATTGGTGGCATAGAAACGTCCAGAGCGCAAAAGGAAGCTGTTCCCTCACCATGAAATTCCGAAAGATGAAAGAAGAGGCATGATTATCACACCATTCCCATTCGGTGTTTTAAAATGCGGCCGCTTAAGCGGCCCGAAGGGGTTTCGCCGCTCCACTTTACCCCCTTAAGCGGGTGATATTGTATAACATATTTTATCGATATATACACGTCATAAGTGTTATAAAGGGTATATAAGTATTGTTATTGGAGTAAAAATACACAAATACCAATTAATAAAACATTCCATTTTTTCTTTTTCTCTTTTTCCACGTTTCTATCCTTCATGCTCGACTCAATAAATCTCACGGTTGTCGAGCCGACTTTGAGACACTTCAAGATTTGGGTTTTAAAACTCCAAAATTTTAGGTTCATCAAATTCAAGAAGTCGAGATCTAAATCGATTTCGAGCAATTCTTGAGTTTTCTATTTTGATTTCGAGTAGTTTTTAAATTTCGATCATGAAATTCCAATTCGATTTTGACTCTATCTGGTTTCGAGCTACAATCTTTTAGATACTTTTTTTATAATAATTTGGTAAGTATTTTCACTGATTTGAGCTATGATATTTGATGTTGGGCATCGAAAAGCTTATAAGCACCATATAAGCTAATAAATTCTATGAAAATTTCAATTTTGCATTACATTATTTAAGCATATTTTAGCAAATAATATATTGTCTAAGTAAATTTATTAAATTTTGGATTAAATTTAGGCATTTGCTAATACAAAAGTAACATAAAAATAGTCAAAATGTAATAAGAATCATTATTTATCGACAAGAAAAGAAATATTGATGAAACACTGCTGTTCTGATTTCTGAGCCGCTTGAGCGGCCGCTGAAGCATTTTGGTTTCTCGAGCGCTTCGCTTTTCTTTTCCGTTTTTAAAACACGGTTCCCATTGCATACTTAAGAGATTGGCTGTCGATTTACAACACTAAAAGATGAAAGAATATTCACAGGAATTTGAAGTTCGTCGCAAGAAATTTTGATCCTGAAACCTGTTGAAACGCTTTCACAAAAGTGTATCCTACATTTTATAAACTTTTTGTGTATGAGTCCCATATTCGTGAGTGGTCCAGTGCCCGTGTCTGACATCTGTGTTTATGCTTACTGGTTTTCTAGAAAATAAAAGTGGGTTCCAGCTCTTTAAAGTAATCTCTCAATGGAACGGTGAACATTGTGAGTACACAGACCAGGTTTTTCTGCATGTGCTTTGTGTGTGTGTGTGTTGTGTGTGTGTGTGTGTGTGTGTGTTTCTAAATAGGGAGAGGGGATTCTCTAAAGAGGTTTAAATTAATAAGGAGCATGGTCCTATATTACAAGTTACGTGAGAAATGTAAAGCAGACAAATTCTCATAGTTCATAAGTAGAAATGTATGATAAACATGTGTTTCTAAAGGATGGAGATGGATTCTCTAAAGATGTTTGAATTAACAATGGAGCGCGAAATCACATTTACAAGATATGTGAGAAATGTAATGAAGATAAAGGTGCTAGAAACCTGAGATTCTTAAGATGCCTTGGTCATATTTATTGAAGAACACCAATTAACATAATTCATAGGTAGAAATCTATGATATGCAACAAGGACACATGAGAGATCAAATTACATGATTTTGAGTACAAATGTCGATTTCTGAAAGAATATTTAATTAATAGTCATTTAACCATTAAATTAAATAAACATTTAACGTATCTTATCGACCCTTAAAGCAAATTAAGGATTCAATAAGTTTTCAATCCTCTTCAAGGAGAATGAAATACCTAGCCTGATGCAGAGGAGGTGGGGGACATCAAGAAACAAGGAGTGTTGAGGTTATGTATCAGAAAAGGAGAAAAATGTTCTGACTTTTATGTAAACAAACATCAAAAACGACAATGTGTTCTACACACTGTCATCATAAATTATTTATCCAACAACACTAAACTTAACCAGAATTAGAAACAAAATGCAATCAGCAGCAATAATACAACCAACGATTAAAGCTTACGCGGAGGAATCGACTAAACTAACACTAAAAGAATCAAAGTAAAATAGAAAGCACTAATTGTAGCAAAAAAAACACACCTGATCAAGCACAGCATCTGTGATCAAATCCCCTGCAACCTCTTTCGACTCCGTAACCACCATCAACTGCTCAGCAACCCACTTCCTCCCAGCCGGCGGGTTCGTCATCACGTTCACCGCAAACCTCGCAAGATCCCTCGATTCTTTCTGCATCGCCTTCACAAGCTTCTTCCTCGCCAAAGCCAGAACCACGTGATCCATCGCATCCTCGTTCATCACCACCTCAAAGGTAATCGTATCCTTTTTCGTAAACACCAGATCCACAGCCCTCGATATCAAATCGTGCCTGCTCTTCAACTCCATCGTCGCCAGCAATCCCTGGCAAAATCTCCGCCCGCTCGCATAAAACTTGAACACGTCCTGCCCTTCTTTAAGCAACAACGGCGCATCCTCTTTCCCATCGCCGGTCCCCAATAAGCTGAAGTTCTTCTCAAAGATCGTATCTTTGGTAGCGAAAACCGAAGCCCAACACAAAGCGATCAGCTCGTTCTGCCGCTTGCCGACGAAGTAATTGATGAGAAAGCAGATCAAGAAGCTCACGCACACGATCTCGATCGTGAACGATTGGATCGACCGCGGGGTCGCCGGCGACGACCTCGAGATGTTCTTCAGATCGGTTCCCATAGCTTCTTCGATCAAGATCGGATCCGGATCTTGCGTCGAAGGAATCCCCTCGAACTCGTCCTCGTCCCAAAACTCGAGCGTCGACGACTCCTTAGGGTTAGCCGGCGGCGATTGATCCGACGGGGGAGGCGATGGATCTGGGGGTCCGTGATGGGATTCGGGGGTCGAGGATTGAGTTAGGGTCGAGGTCGTGGGATTGGAGGAAGGGATCGTGGGGAGATCGAAGGAATCGTCGTCTTCTTCGGATTCCTCGGCGTCGAAGCCCTCGAAGTCAGCGGCGAGGACGGAGTAGCGGGAGAGGTGGTAGGTGAGGAGAGAGAGGATGGAGACGAGAGCGAGGAGGAAGAGGAGAGGATCGCCGCGGAGAGGGAGGGAGAGAGCTCGAGAGCTCGGTTTCGCCATGGCGATGGCGAGGGTAGAGGGGAAAAGAGAGAGATTTGGGGAAGAAAATGGAATCAGAGGAGGAGAGAGTGGAGTTGATCTGCGCTGATATTGTTACTGGGCTTATGATTGGGTTTTCACATTGGGCTTCCCAAGCGGAAATTTGCCATGTCCTTATCTAGTTTGTCATCCACGGATTTAAATAATTATCTTAAATGAAAATTAAAAATTATATTTTCTGGATAAAATCAAATGTTACTAATTTTTTCCCCATACTGCATAAATTTAAAAGTCAGATTAGAAATACGGAACAGATATATAGATATCATCGTATCCTAACTTTTGACGGATACGAATTCGAATAGCCTTTAGAAATAGAACTTGCTATCTGTATCTGTATCTGATAAGAACCGGAATTAAATAAAGATACAGAGTCAAATAAACAAAATGTTTTGAATTATGAAAACCGCAGCATTTACGCTACCGACATATACATCTTCAGGCTCTAATTCGGTGTTCGAAAACAGTAGCTATCTTTAAGCGGTCACGAATCCAACCGCTTTGGGACCACACACACAAATTACTCCTAACTTACACCTCACATGAAACAACCGTAGGCTTGCCAACACAGCACCAAAGATGGGGGATTTTATTAATATGACAAAAAATTGATATTTATAAAAAGAACCGCTAAAGTATTCAGGTTGACTAGAAACAATCCCGTAAATAAAATTAGTACCTAGTGCCGTTAGAGCTAGTTAACGGTGTTACATTATAGGGTATTATAGGTCATCTAGGGCTGTTGTTAGAGGCTGCTCTTAAGGTCATATATGGCAGCTATTAGGGGCAATTATAGCAGCTATCAGGTTACTAACTTAGTCTTCATTAGACTGCCTCTTTTGTATGTATTTATGTAATCACAGAGATAAACAATTATATTAGATTTTTCCATCTAACTTGGTATCAGAGCAGGCCCTAATAGCGGCCATAAATGACCTATAATACCCTATAATATAACAAACGAATGCATAAAGATAGCAGCCATAGCCTTTACATTGCCCAACATCTTTTCCTCACAAACTAGATCAAAATTACTGCTCGTGATGTTCTCTCCTCGTTAAGCCATCACTTATTGTTGGAGATAGTGCCCTCAGAGTCAATTATTAGGTCACAGGTACGTGATTGTAATGATTGAGGGAGGACCTATCCCGGTAGGACAGTCTTACTCGAGATGATAGTACGCTATCTGGTTTACCTTTATCATCGTGTACTGCTTTAGGTGACATGACACGTCGCTATTACACGTTGATAGAGCCCCTAGGATTCTTGCTTGACCACCAGCAGTATGAGGGCGATCATATAAGTGGGAGCTGGGGGTCTATAAGCTTATCCTTAAAAGGTCCCTAGTCGTGGGAGTTTCGAGACTGGGCATCGATACTCCATTAGTAGACTAGTGTATACAGTCGAGACCCCGACGAGGGGCGGTGGCCGGTCTCACAAGCCACTGGTGTCAGTTGGATCACCTAAGATGTATACAGGTGCTCATTGGGTTATGAGTACACCGGACAGGACTCGCCGGGAACCTGCTAGTTGGTCATATACCAGACGTCAGATGGCAGTTCCCTGGTGACATGTGTGCAGGTTAGTTCATCGACCTGGGGATCGTCATTTGTCTCGTGTGAGTTCCCACTGTACTTTGATTACTACCCTACCACGGCTCAAAGGAGTCGTGCAAACAGGTTTTAGTTGGGTACAGTCCCGAGCCACATGGAGGCAGTGAGCGTATCTTCAGGGGTTCGTCTCTCCCGGTATTGGGGGTGAGGTCGTGCTGTGTCTAGGAGAGCCATTACACAAAGTCCTTGGCCAAGGCAAGGAGATTTACTGGTAGGTATTCCAGTAGTATCTCAGGGTGTTCTGGGCTACACTCCGACACGACTTGTACCGCTTTTGGGGGTCTGACTTTTACCAACCCCCTAGGCCCGCCATGCGATACTCATAGACGAACGGACCGGACTGCACGGATATTGTCACTGACAGGCTCAGTTGGGTGTCGGGGTGAGCTTCCTCATCGACGTCCCATTTGGTCAGTACCTGGTAGCCCGTCACGTATTGGCTTATACCTCTGACGTGCTAGTGGTTAAATCCACAACCAAGGTGTTGACGAGTCTTTAGAGTCCCCCACATTCAGTTACTCAGCTTTCGGGCGAAAGGTTGTAGAGGCCGTATGGAGATATGGCAAGGTCCGATCAGATACGTGCGGTATTGCACGGATCAGGATCGGACAGATTGTACTATAAGCCGTATGGTTATATGGCAGGGTTCGATCAGATACGTGCGGTATTGCACGGATCAGGATCGAACAGATATTACTAGCCGGTTTTGGTATAAGCCGGATCCTAGTATAGTACAGTGGAGATTTTGTCTCATTGCATTTGTATTTCGGTCGAAATACAGATGCGGGTGTGTATGCACAGTATCGGGGTTATCCTGTAATTTATTACGGGACCAGTTTTCTAGAGTTGCCAGTTTGCTTTCCGTTTCGGCCAATTCCCTTTGTTCCGTTCATTGGCCGAAGTTTGGTGGAGGAGGGTTTATTTGCATTGTTGCAAATAGACTTTTGTGGAGGGGGTCTTTGCATATATTCATGTCATGATTATAGCACCATCATTGACTTCTCCTTCTCATGATGGCTTGACTTTTAGTGGGCATGATGGTTGATGATGATGAGGGGTGAGGTTGGTTGAGTGTGGGTTTATTATTGTGATCATTTCCTTTTTGGCATGATAGCATTCTTTCTCTCTCCATTTGTATTATTGGATGTTTTTCTCATCTATCATACCTCTCCCTCATTCTCACTCACCCTCTCACTTGCATTGGCCGGCCATTCACTTGGAGGTGGGGCTGTCCAAATTGGTGGGGGTCTTTTGGTTCATCATATATCATTCTTGCTTCACCAAAATTCCCTAGTTCAACTCCATAGCTCAATCCCTCCACAAAAGGCAATTCCTAATACCCCAAAAGTGAGACACAAGTTTTTACACATATTCTACAGCGAACCTTGGGCACGTCGAGTAGCCGGCTTCGTGCCCGAGTTGCCTCGGCATTGAGGTGGGAGCCCGTAAACAAAGTAGGCGATGTGGTGCACTTCCGGCGACGAGGAGGAGACGGGACATTCTGCAGGAGATCGGGACCATGATGAGAAGACCGGAGGACTTGGATCGTCGGTATACTTCTCTTCCCTTTCTTGTAGTTGGACTAGACTAGTTAATGGTTCGATCCGGAGTTTAGTGCGCGGTGGTGCCGGTTTGCAAAGTCCGCAAAATTTTAGTTATTCACCGCTTCCGCATTCCGGCGTCGGATTGACGGCCGGGGCGCCGCCGTGCACTTACAGTGGTATCAGAGCCTCGCCATTAACTTCGTCTAGCTTCGTTTGATGTGTTTTGCGGTTCCGATCGACCAAAATTCCAAAAACTCATTTTTACCTCACATCAGTTTTCTGTTAAGAATTTTTGGTGTCTAAAAATTTTTCTGGTGGTCTCAGAATGATGTGCAGGAGATTCTAAGAACTCTGGGAAAATTCGACACTCTGATCTTTCACACAGAGCGCGGATCCGCGGCCCCACCCTTCTATTGGGCCGCTGTTCCGCCGCAGTCTTGAGAGTTCAGTGGGCCATCTTTTTCCAGTGGGCTTCAGGGGTGTAATTAGGGGTTTTGGAATATTAAAATTGGGCCAATTATTTCTGTGAGTGCTGCAGTATTGGTTTGGGGCCCACTTGTTAATTTTTGGTCAATCGGAAAATTTTAAACACATTTTTCACAGTATTTACATTATATCTGCGACCGTGAATGTCACTCGATCGGTAAATCCGGTCTAACTGCTATAGCCCGGTTAGACGGATTTGCGAACGTGACTTTCACGTTGATGTTCTATGTATTTGCTGTGTTGTTGCGGATCGGTCGTGGGGGATAGCCTGGATGCAATGCTAGTACAGTTCTGTTGTATTATGTACATTTGATATTGCGGGTCGAGCGTCCGACATGTGGACTGCCGTCACTGCCTGTTTGTATTATTCTTTTGGGGCACGACCTGGTTGCGGTCGATGTACCCGGTGTATGTATATTTTATTTTCTGTACTAGGATTACCCCGCGGAGGGGTGCACGGATAGCCGGGTTCTGGAGGGCAACAAGCCCGCATCTCATGGCATTGAGACGGAGGGGGCTTCACTCTAGGATTGGCGGGCTATTCGCCGCACTCGTAGGGGGTACAGGTTGACCCAGGAGGGGTGCCCAAGTTACCGGATTCCGTGAAGTGCTGGGTGGTCCATTCACGGCGCTGAAGGGGGCTGCCTCGCTTCAGGTTTTGGCGGGTGACTTGCCGCGCCCGTAGGGGTCTAGGATTACATTGCACAGGCTATCCACATGACCAGGGGAACGTCGGGTTTCAGCAGTGGCTCTGTGAAACCCGGGGATCCCAGATATCTGTATTGTTTCTGTGATGCTGTACATTTTCTGTGATGTTGCATTTCTTTCACGCCTTGAGCGAAATATAATATATTGGTATATATATTAGTAGATGTTGTATATGTTTTACATCCGCGCTAGTCCAGTCCCCGCTCTGTCGTTAGTTAGCTAACCTAACGGGTAATGACGGGACCCAGTGGCGAATGCGGATGGCATATACGTACATCAGTATATTTTCGTTCTTTTTGGTGTGATCAATTGATGGGACTGCATTGATTCGGATCAATGCAAAGTTAAAAACAAACCTAATCTGATATTGTTGGAACACTTTTCAAAAAGCTGTTATTGCAAGGACGTTTACTTTTGTTTTGCATCGTGGTATTCATTGGAATATCCTGCTCCTCAGTCGACGAGGCAAGGGCCGAGATCCCTTCACCGGGAGTGACCCCTTGGACAGAAGTTTGCGTCAGGGCATTAACTTCACTATAGCCGATTACTTTTGCTTTGCATCGTGGTATTCAGTTGGAATATCCTGCACCCCATTCTACGGGGAAAGAGCCGAGATCCCTTCACCGGGAGTGACCTCTTTAGCGAAGGTTTTCGTCACTATATTTTCAAAAAGCTATCAATTCCTTCAACGATATCAAGTTCCTTACGTTAAAGGTTTTCGCCAGAAACCATTCGTAGCCCTCCGTCGTTTCAGACGGGTAGCACGTAGTATTCATGCTATGTTTGTTGACCTTCGTCAAGGCATAGTGTATGGTAGCTGCTTGTTACCTTTCTGTTGCATAGATAGATGCGTTGGTTTGGGACAGTCGTATAGCCTTGTTGACCTTCGTCAAGGGCTTGTACGGGTGGATTCAAATTAACCTGGAGAATGACGGGCAGAACTTGACATGTGACTTATGATTTGTTGGCCTTCGTCAAGGTCATAAGAGCATGGGGCAAAAATCACATCGGGAGTTTCAAAAGTACTGAAACTTGCCAGATATGCGCATACCTTCTGGAGTGTGATAGCGTGAGCGGATTCCGTCACGTTATCATGCAATGATAGTTGGATCCCGATTCCCACTGATGAGTTAGTTTACTCCTCGGGTAACCCCGACTAATTCTTCTTTCAGGTTTGGAGGAGAATTTGAGGTACAGTGGGAGGTTTCCAGATTAGATAAATTGGTAACCATTCTGATCTAGGTTAGAGTGCACGCTGAGTGTTTCTTTTCTCTCTCTCTTTGGCAGCGACCATTGACCCGACCCTAAGACTTTGACTCAGTGACCAAGTTGACCGAACCTTCTTAAACACTGGCTTTTGGATTGTCAGAGTTGCAGACCTCATTGCCACTCCTACTTTTACCCTTTTCTCCGGGACACCCCGTATTGCTACGAACGTCCACTTCCATTGGACAAAACCATCGTATGGTTAGATACGAACTCGACAGATTTATTCGAGGATGGTTTCCGGTTCTGGAGAAAACGGATAGGATTATTCAGTTGTTTTTTCCTTTTACCCTCTCTCAGGTTACGAGTACTCCTTGGTTTAGGGGTAGCACACCTATTACGCAAATTGGATCGTCTTCTTCCAAACCATAGGCAGGTGCCGACCGGTAGGGAATGAAGAAAACCAATTAGCATAACGATGGTGTGCAGAAGGTATTAAGTTCAGACAAAGCAAGGGATTAGTAGGAGGGCAAAGTAAATTGCAACAGATATTCACGACCGAACCAAATATTTCATTACCACTCCCACATCACCTTTGTATTTCTCCAGGACACTCCGTATCACTACGAAGATCCACAGTTTATTTGGATATTCCATCGTATGGTTATATACGAACTCGAAAGGAACTTGTTCCAGTTCGGGGATGGATCCTGGTTCAGGAGAAATAGGAATAAAGTACATTCAGGTGTCTTTTATCTTCACCTTCTCTCGTGTTGCGAGTGTTCCTAGGATTGGGACAGTACACCCAATATGCTTATTGGATAGTCTTCTTCCAAACCATAGGCTGGTGCCGAACGGTAGGGAAGGAAGAAAACCATTTGGCCTAAAGGGGTGTGCAGAAGGTAAAGACTAAAGACATATGAAGGGATTTGGAGAAGTGACAAAGAACTATACGGTTACAGTCGTGAATCTGGAAGAGGCATTACTAGGAATACCAGGATACCCCATCGAGACATTTCAATGTTTCAGTTTCACTGTGTAATGTTAAAAGAAAACTGATTTCCCGATTAGATACTTACTCCAGGGTATGTATTTACCAGGTACGATTCTCACATCTGTATGGTTTTACAGATGATGAGTGGGAGTAAGTTATTGGGAATTGGGTGATTATCCTCATTATATCGGGATTCGTTGTAATCGGTGATATTTGAGGAAATCACCTGGGCTGTTTGCCGGTCGGCAAATATTTGGTTTTGAATATCCGCTGTTATGCACCAATTTCAAATTGATATATCTGTACGTTTATTTTCATAGAGTGAGATATACCTTTCTGAAATTATGTCTACGACATTTACCTATATCAGTGGATGGTTAGGTAAGGAGCATTAAACAGCGGTGTAATTCTTCTTAACCATAAGTACAGTTTTCAACCTACGACACACAGTGAATGGGTTATTAGACTCAAAGGACTTATACAGAGTATTGTATGTTGTCCAAGGTCCATCAGGACAGAGGGGTTGGTCCTCGTACTATATTCGGTTTACTTATGACTTCTCTAGTTTTTAGACGGGTGTTTCGCGGAAACACAGGGTCTGAATTTTGAGAAGTTATAGGTATTTGAATAGAGTAGAGAACCAGGTGTAGCAAGTATCGGGATTCTTCAAAGTGATCGAAGATGTAGACACTTGTCAATGGTATTCAGTTGATAGTAATGATAAAGAGATCTTACTTCTCTTTCAGGTTACTCATAATTGGAAGTATTCCTAAGTTGAGTAACGCTGATCGGCCTCCTTCCATTTAGTTGACATGCGCTGGAGACAGCTGCATGTTTTGAATCTGGTTCAATTAAATCAGTGCCTCTGGTCCTATATTGGATATAGAACAGTTCGTATCTTAACGATGTTAAGGTACGGGGAGTTGTCCGGATTATGCTTAAAACCAGACTCTGGATAACTCAAGGCACGTTTCTGTAATGGCTGTTTGTGGGTTGACCCAGGCTATGACGCGGGTTGACTTTCTACCATCTGGATGAACAATAGCAATATTGTTCTAGACTCGCCACAGTTTTATTAAAAATGGACTTTTTCAGAAAACAGTAGTGGGAGTATGGTAGAACTGGAAGTGATTCCAGAACCACAAACGATTACTGAAGATTTGATAAGGAACCTAAAGATTCAATCTGGATTGACATTCCATTGGCCACTCCGCAGATAAGGTGGGTAACTTCAGGCACCCGAGAGGTACTACGGTAGCCTCAGGGATGGTGACAGGGAAGTTCTTGTTTACCCACAATTACCATTGCTGTTGTTCCAGGGTGCGAGACCCGGCGGGAGGATGAGTATAGCGTCGTTCTAAACTAGTTTTAGAAGTGTACGTGTATATGACTCTGCCAGAGGGTTGTCGTAGTCAGTGGGAGCAGCGGAAGCATTGGTGGACAGGTAGCTTATGTCTATTTATAGACTAAAGCAGATGTAGCGGAGATAGATCATCTATTTCTGACGTGACAGTCATAGGTTTGACTTCATCAGAATAGGGGATGGATCTGTTGAGAAGGTAGTTGGGTGTGATATCCTGGTATTTGGATGATATACACAGAGTAGGAAAAGAAACTCCTACACTACGATCGGTTATACTTTGGTTGTCACACAGTGGTTTCTCCACAAAGGAAATGGATTTTATATCTGACATACTGGTTACTGGATCTATGGTTTTAGATCTAGATTTGGGTGGTTTCCCAATCAGGGTACTTGACAGCATTCTAAGAGTATTTAGGATGGACGACTCCTGGCACGGTAGTGTACCTGCAGGTAATGGAGTCACCCTCTCCAAAGATGTCTTACAGACTAAAGGGGAGAGGGACGTGCATGATTGGCAGATCACTTGCTCAGGCAATTGAGTCAATCGTGAGATGTCAAGTACCACACCAGATGTTGTTCTTGCACTAGATGCAATAAGTTGATATTAATTCAATCCTGGAGAAACAGTCGGAAGCAGTTTTAGAACATAAGTGGATGTTCTAGGGATATGATAACGACAGCCTCATTCAGGAGACAGTTATCATTCCAGGCTTCCAAGGTGACATGGACGACAAGAAGGTTGTCAGAGTTATAGTTTTCCTTCTGATGAGGGGCAGTATTTTGGACAGGTGGTCCAAGGCAATACTGAGGGAGGCATGGCGCGCAGGATACTGATTAAGTTCAGTTGACGATATAGTCTAAGAAGTTTGGATTTGGAGTTCATTTATGAGCTATGTCCCATCAGACATCCAGACACATTCTAAGACAGGTATTGCTCTTTTCGGGAGATGGGTTTCTCCGCGAACTTGAGATATAGAGAGACATAGAAAGAAACAACTAAGCGGATCCACTCACTGAGGCTATTCCTCGAACGCAATAGTTCCGCAAACGAGCTTTGTGAGACTGACTAGTAGAGGAGTTGGATGTTCGGTATCACACGGGCTGTGAGTATGCGACATCGCAATAATTAGCCTTGAGTGCAAGTGGGAGATTGTTGGAGATAGTGCCCTCAGAGTCAATTATTAGGTCACAGGTACGTGATTGTAATGATTGAGGGAGGACCTATCCCGGTAGGACAGTCTTACTCGAGATGATAGTACGCTATCTGGTTTACCTTTATCATCGTGTACTGCTTTAGGTGACATGACACGTCGCTATTACACGTTGATAGAGCCCCTAGGATTCTTGCTTGACCACCAGCAGTATGAGGGCGATCATATAAGTGGGAGCTGGGGGTCTATAAGCTTATCCTTAAAAGGTCCCTAGTCGTGGGAGTTTCGAGACTGGGCATCGATACTCCATTAGTAGACTAGTGTATACAGTCGAGACCCCGACGAGGGGCGGTGGCCGGTCTCACAAGCCACTGGTGTCAGTTGGATCACCTAAGATGTATACAGGTGCTCATTGGGTTATGAGTACACCGGACAGGACTCGCCGGGAACCTGCTAGTTGGTCATATACCAGACGTCAGATGGCAGTTCCCTGGTGACATGTGTGCAGGTTAGTTCATCGACCTGGGGATCGTCATTTGTCTCGTGTGAGTTCCCACTGTACTTTGATTACTACCCTACCACGGCTCAAAGGAGTCGTGCAAACAGGTTTTAGTTGGGTACAGTCCCGAGCCACATGGAGGCAGTGAGCGTATCTTCAGGGGTTCGTCTCTCCCGGTATTGGGGGTGAGGTCGTGCTGTGTCTAGGAGAGCCATTACACAAAGTCCTTGGCCAAGGCAAGGAGATTTACTGGTAGGTATTCCAGTAGTATCTCAGGGTGTTCTGGGCTACACTCCGACACGACTTGTACCGCTTTTGGGGGTCTGACTTTTACCAACCCCCTAGGCCCGCCATGCGATACTCATAGACGAACGGACCGGACTGCACGGATATTGTCACTGACAGGCTCAGTTGGGTGTCGGGGTGAGCTTCCTCATCGACGTCCCATTTGGTCAGTACCTGGTAGCCCGTCACGTATTGGCTTATACCTCTGACGTGCTAGTGGTTAAATCCACAACCAAGGTGTTGACGAGTCTTTAGAGTCCCCCACATTCAGTTACTCAGCTTTCGGGCGAAAGGTTGTAGAGGCCGTATGGAGATATGGCAAGGTCCGATCAGATACGTGCGGTATTGCACGGATCAGGATCGGACAGATTGTACTATAAGCCGTATGGTTATATGGCAGGGTTCGATCAGATACGTGCGGTATTGCACGGATCAGGATCGAACAGATATTACTAGCCGGTTTTGGTATAAGCCGGATCCTAGTATAGTACAGTGGAGATTTTGTCTCATTGCATTTGTATTTCGGTCGAAATACAGATGCGGGTGTGTATGCACAGTATCGGGGTTATCCTGTAATTTATTACGGGACCAGTTTTCTGGAGTTGCCAGTTTGCTTTCCGTTTCGGCCAATTCCCTTTGTTCCGTTCATTGGCCGAAGTTTGGTGGAGGAGGGTTTATTTGCATTGTTGCAAATAGACTTTTGTGGAGGGGGTCTTTGCATATATTCATGTCATGATTATAGCACCATCATTGACTTCTCCTTCTCATGATGGCTTGACTTTTAGTGGGCATGATGGTTGATGATGATGAGGGATGAGGTTGGTTGAGTGTGGGTTTATTATTGTGATCATTTCCTTTTTGGCATGATAGCATTCTTTCTCTCTCCATTTGTATTATTGGATGTTTTTCTCATCTATCATACCTCTCCCTCATTCTCACTCACCCTCTCACTTGCATTGGCCGGCCATTCACTTGGAGGTGGGGCTGTCCAAATTGGTGGGGGTCTTTTGGTTCATCATATATCATTCTTGCTTCACCAAAATTCCCTAGTTCAACTCCATAGCTCAATCCCTCCACAAAAGGCAATTCCTAATACCCCAAAAGTGAGACACAAGTTTTTACACATATTCTACAGCGAACCTTGGGCACGTCGAGTAGCCGGCTTCGTGCCCGAGTTGCCTCGGCATTGAGGTGGGAGCCCGTAAACAAAGTAGGCGATGTGGTGCACTTCCGGCGACGAGGAGGAGACGGGACATTCTGCAGGAGATCGGGACCATGATGAGAAGACCGGAGGACTTGGATCGTCGGTATACTTCTCTTCCCTTTCTTGTAGTTGGACTAGACTAGTTAATGGTTCGATCCGGAGTTTAGTGCGCGGTGGTGCCGGTTTGCAAAGTCCGCAAAATTTTAGTTATTCACCGCTTCCGTATTCCGGCGTCGGATTGACGGCCGGGGCGCCGCCGTGCACTTACACTTATGATATCGGGGTTTTTCATGTGAGTGCGACACGGAGAGAAACGAGGACACAAGGAGATATCCCATTTTACGGTCAATCTTAACTTATGGGGTTAAGGTTAAGCAAACTGTGATAGTTGTTTTATAAATACTCCTCTATGGGGTTATTTTTTCAAAATCCCTAATCTTTTGAGGTCCTTTATAGAAAAAACTGTCCATTTAATAGTTATTCAGTCTTGGAGCCAGCAAAGAAAAATGAAAGGAATCGACGTTGACTCTCTGCTCTCCTCTCTCCTGCTTACAAATTGCGAAAGAGGACCCCTAGATTTGGCGCATTCTCGAGCTCAATGCCATCGAAGATCGTGATCCTCCTCGTTTTCGTCTTTGACGCCATCGCCTTCGGCCTCGCCATCGCCGCAGAGCAGCGGAAGAGCACGGTGAGCTCCATCTCATGTCCACTAGCTCTCAGATCTGCACGTTTTTCTTCTTTTTTGGTTAAAAATTGAATCTTTCTTGTATGTTTTGTGCTTTTGAAGGCGACGGTGGTGCCTGATTCGGAGAAGAACTGCACGTACTGCGTTTACGATTCGGATGTGGCGACTGGGTACGGGGTTGGCGGCTTGCTGTTCTTCCTGGCGAGCCCGATCGTGGTGATGGCAGTGAGCAAGTGTTTTTGCTGTGGCCGATCTCTTCGCCCTGGGGGATCTGGTGCTTGCGCTCTCATCTTGTTCCTCCTCTGCTGGTAATTTTATTAAATTTGTTTTCGTTTTATTTTAGATGCTCGAGTAGCTATAGACCTTGCTTTCTTTGCCCTACATTTTACTTGAGCACGTCGGCCCATACCAATTTCATATATAAGTTAGAAATGCATCATAAAATGAAACAATGACAACAAAATGCCTAAGCTATGCTAATCATAAGATGACAAATTAACCCTTGTTATATCCTTTGGTGTATTGCAATTTGGAATTTGTTAAACATCATGTTTTTTACAAAAGATTTAATTTCTCCATATACTGAATTTGTTAACACTTGAAAAACACAGTGGTAAAAAGTCTGAGCCAGTAATCAGATTAAAGCGTCCCTTTTCTTGCATATATTTAGCTTCTATTCTCTGAACAAACAATCAATTTCATGACGGAGTAGATTCTTGATTCCAAGTGTGAAATGCCTCTTCCGCTACACCAAAACTTCAAAATTATGACGAGAATTGGGGGAATATATTTTATATTCTAACACGCCCCCGCAGGTCGAAGGCTCTTTGGGCCGAAACTTGGGCGTTTGCGCAGCGGTATTTTTAATTTAGTAAATCCACATTTAATATGCGTCTGGTGGGAATCAAACATGGGTTGGGTTGCTCTGATACCATATGAAATGGCTCTTTCACTGCAAGCACCAGAATTCAGAAGTTACGATGAGCGTTGAGGGAATATATTTTATATTCTAACACCATGTAAGCAAATAACGGAATTGAAATCTGAGAGGACTAGCTTATGATTGGAATTCTGGCATGGTTTGTATATCTTTGTTCCCCTCCTTTGAATGCCAAAAAAGGGTAACAAATGTATGACATTGATCATCCACAAAGGTTGTGGAGAGTTGACCTTTGACCAACTCAGGAGGCAAAACCATTGGGTCTTTAGGTCAGTTGGTACCAATTTTCTTTCTAATATGTGAGAGGCCAAAGGGGGTTGATTCCGAAAGTAAAATAAAAAATAACCCAGGAGGCAAAATTTTCGTTTATTACTGCTGATGCACATTAACCTCACTTCATTAATAAAAAGATACACTAATCTGTATGTGTGTAAATCGGGTTAGAATTGAGTTCTTGTGAGTTTGGTTTAGGTTGAGGTTGATCTTAGCCCAGGCCATCAATAACCTGATGGAGCTCTGGATCTCCTTCAGATGTTATCTTTCGTTGATCTGCAACGAGCGCTGATGGATGGCTGGGATTGAGTTGGAGGGTTGCCTCTTAGGGCGTGCGGATCTCAATGGGTTTTATGTGGTTGAGGTCGAGCTACCAGCAAAGAAGTCCCGGGGTGGTTGTGCCACCGAGGACCCTCTGACGATCAAGTTAGACGGGGTATTTTGGCAGAGTAACGGTCTATTAGGGTAAAATTGGCTTACCTGAGTCGTCTGAGAGGGGTTTATATAGTGGCTGGCATGGGCAGGCGGGTGCGAGATTCACGCCGGTTGTTACGCCCCTGGCATCACGTCCGCGTGATAGGCGGGATTCCCCATTAATGATGAGATATGCTCGTTAATGGGGGACGCGGGATCATGGGCGGCGGATATCTCACGCCTGACGAGATTCACGGAGCTGTGGCGGAGGCGCCTGTGATCGGTGCTGTGGGTCGGTCGGTGAGACCAAAGAAGATAAGCTCAGCGGGAGGCTCGAGAACGAGTGGGAGGCCGAGGCATCTTGGTTCTGCGACAGCTCAGAGGCGAGCTGGGGGTGGTTTGGAAGGCCACTGAAGGTCGGGAACATCCTCGGGTCGGAGGCCCGGGGTGTGCTTTCAATGTAACGTTCTTGATCTTTTCTTGTAAGCTCTGGGACACGTCATCTGCCACGTATCATTATCTGGGGAGTCACCGATATCGAGCATCATCATTAGCCCCCCACTCTCGTCTCGATCCGTTCCTGAGTCGGGTCGAGAGTAGTCTGACCGGTCACCTGGGGTGAGCTCTTACTTGAAGATATCGTCGGTGCGTATTCATGGGCAAAGAGTCGTATTTTCTTGATGACGTCAGCAGATCAGAAGAGAGATCTCGCATTAAGGAGGAAGCATCGGTTTGTGCGTACGTTCGTCGAAGTGCCAGCCCACGTGTCTGGCACTGGTTGGCTGACGAGACGCGCCGCAGGCGTTCCCGCGTCCGATAGGACGCGTCCAATGTGAGTGTGATAGGTGGAATGTTGTCGGCCGTTGGTTGCGATGCGTTGTTTTGGCGGGAGGCGATCGGAGCCGTAGGATTTGTATGCCAGCAGCTATAAATAGAGGTGGGATCCCCATCAGGGCCCATACCTCACCATAATTTCCTTGTCCCTAGTCGTGTTAGCTCAGCGCTCTTCTCCTCAGGTCGGATTCCTTGCGTTTTCTTTTCCGAGGACTCGTCCCTTTGATCAGGTTAGATGTCTTCTACCGAGGAATCTATAAAAATAGTCCGGGTAGAGTCTAGTGAGTCTTCTACTGCTTCCTCTTCTACTTCTTCTGAGTCAGAGTCCCCCGGGAAGTTAGGGATAGTCATGCTCCCCGAGGTCGTGCGACGGGGGCGGTCCCCAGAGTGCAGGTTATGGATGCTCTTGACGCGTCATCCGTGCTGAGGCACGCGGATGAGCTCACCACCATCCGGACTCGTTTCCACATTCCTGCCGGCTACTCGCTTCGTCTGGCCGAGGAAGGGAGAGGGCAAACCGGGTATGGGGCAAGGAGATTGCCTTGTACCTGGAAGCCTTTTGGGCCGGGATACACATGCCCTTCTCCCATGAGGTGAGTGCGGCGTTGAATTGTTTTGAGTTAGCCCCGGGCCAGTTAGTGCCGAACTCTTGGAGGATTCTCCTTGGGTTCCTTGTCCGGTTGAAATTGTGTCTGATCCTTTTCAGCCGGAGCCTTCTCGTTTCTTCTCTTTGCTACAAAAACCACCCCGGCACTCGCAGGGACGAGTCGTGCTGGGTATACATCTCTTTTAGAAAACACCGGGGAGGTGCTGCCGGGTCGGGGGTCGTCGTAGTATCTTCTTCCATTCATGAATGGAAGAAGTTTTTGTTTGTTGAGCGGTCCGAGGGTGAGGATTGGCCTGTGCCCATCCAGTGGCACAGTGCCAGTTGCCCGCGGGTGAGTCGGTCGAATGATCCCGACGTGGTGGCGGTGTCGGAGCGGGAGCCCCTCCCCCGGGCTGATGTGCTGCTGTCTGAGCGTGCCCTCAGTTAGGTCGGGCTCAGCCTGTCCAGTTCACGGGTAAGTTAGGAGTTTTCGGGCGACCTGTTTAGACTTGCGTATTCCTTTATTTTTCTGGCATTGCTGAATCCTCTGTATTTTTGTCTTATGCAGAACCCATGGACCTAGGCAAATTTCGGGCAGCCCTGGTCGAATAGAAGAAGAGGAAGTAGGCCGGAGGCGCTGGCCCTTCTCGCCTGTCGTTGGCTCCGGCTCCATCGGCAGTCGCTCCATCCAGGCGAATATCGTTCGAGCTTTTCCTGGGAGTGCGCCCCGGGCCCCGGAGTCCAGCTAAGCGCCGAGCCGAAAACGTGCTCGGGAGCAAGAGCCTCGGGCTCCAGAGATGGGGGTGAGACTGGTTTCCTTGCGTCGCTCCTCAAGAGGTTTTATAGGACGGCGTCCCGTTCCCCGGCTTTCTCAATCCTCGTGGACGATGGGGAGCTTCGCTTCGAGGTGCCCTCGGGGCTTTCCGTTGCCGACAGCCTGCTCTCGGAGATGGAAAGGTCGGCCGGGGGCAGAATCCCTCGGGGGGCCCTCCGGGCACAAATGGCGGCTATAGCTCAAGAGGCCATGCAGGTGTGTTCACATCTCACCCGGTTCTTCATTCAATATTTTTGCTCGTGAGATTGGGTGCCCATTTTTTCTTTTTAACCCTCCTCTGTTTTCTTCAGGTCCTCCAGCACGTCGCCCTCGTCGTCAACATGGAGGACGAGTAAATTGCCCCAGCAATGCGGGCCGCGGACGAGTTCTCCTTGCGGGAGGAGAGCTTAAGGCTGAAGCTGGAGGCGGCGGTGGAGAGGGTCGTTGCCTTCGAAGATCGGGTGGCGGCCGGGGATCGGAAGATCGCCAAGTACCGAGAGGCCGCCCGAGCCTCCGATGCTAAGTTAGAAGATTCCAGGATGCTTTTTGCCACCCTGAAGAAGACGGCGAGCACCCTCCGGAGGGAGAACGAGGCGGCGAAGGAGGGAACGAGGCGTGCCGAGCTCCGAGCTTCAAAGGCGGTGGAGAGCTATAAGAAGTCGGATCAGTATTACACCGACCTCGCTGGAGCCGCTACCGTCGTTTGGTACGATGTCCTCGACGCCGTCAAGGCCCTGATGCCGGAGATCCCTAACGGCGAGCTCCGGGGTGAGTACCCCCTTGGGGATGAGGCGCAGGGGAATGCCCCCGGAAGCGCTGCAGGGGGAGAGGCCCTTGGTAGGAGCGCTGGGATAAGTCAGTCGCCCCGGCCACCGGCGCCGAGGTTCCCGCCGTGGGTGTCGACCTTCAAGATGCCATTCCGGTTGTCACAGTAGAAGCGCAGCTCCTTGGGGTTCTCCCCGGCCCTGAGGCCTGAACTTCCTCGCCTCTTTATTTTCTTGGCGCTAAAATTTTGTAAGCCTTCGGGCGTTTTTGTAAGGCTGGGGAGCCCATAATACTTCTGTAGAGACTTCCGACTTTATGAATAAAAATCTTTTTGCAGCGTTCTTTGTGTACGCGTTTTTCCTTTATTTGTGGTAAACATTTTCATTTGCACGGTACTGCTTTCATGTTAGGTCAGTTTTTCATCTAACGACCGCACGTCAAATTGAATTCGACCATTTGCCAAGTGTGCAAAGACCGGCGAAAGGTCGGTATCTCCATAGCCCCGAAGTCGAGGTGGAGATCGCTTAGTAAATTGAGCAGGGAAGCTGCTCGGCGGCCTCTTAATGAGGGCTTTAATCCTTGGCGTCGTGGGGTAAGAAATTACCAGCCAAGGATAGACCGAGCAGGGTAGCTGCTCGGTGGCCTCTTGATGAGGGCTTTGATCCTTGGCGTCGGTGGGTAGTGAACTACCAGCCATGGATGGACTGAGCAGGGTTGCTGCTTGGTGGCCTCTTGATGAGGGCTTTGATCCTTGGCATCGTGGGGTAAGAAATTACCAGCAAGGGATGGACCGAGCAGGGTAGCTACTTGGTGGCCTCTTAATGAGGGTTTTGATCCTTGGCGTCGTGGGGTAAGAGATTACCAGCCAAGGATGGACCGAGCAGGGTAGCTGCTCGGTGGCCTCTTGATGAGGACTTTGATTCTTGGCGTCGGTGGGTAAGAGATTACCAGCCAAGGATGGATCGAGCAGGGTTGCTGCCTGGTGGCCTCTTGGTGAGGGTTTTGATCCTTGGCGTCGGTGGGTAGTGAACTGCCAGCCATGGATGGATCGAGCAGGGTTGCTTCCTGGTGGCTTTTTGGTGAGAGCTTTGATCCTTGGCGTCGGTGGGTAGTGAACTATCAGCCATGGATGGACCGAGCAGTGTTGCTGCCTCGTGGCCTCTTGGTGATGGCTTTGATCCTTGGCGTCCGTGGGTAATGAACTACCAGCCATGGATGGACCGAGCAAGCTTGCTGTCTGGTAGCCTCTTGATGAGGGCTTTGATCCTTAGCGTCAGTGGGTAGTGAACTACCGGCCATGGATGGACCGAGCAGGGTTGCTGCCTGGTGGCCTCTTGGTGAGGGCTTTGATCCTTGGCGTCGGTGGGTAAGAAATTACCAGCCAGGGCTGGACCGAGCAGGGTAGCTGCTTGGTGGCCTCTTGATAAGGGCTTTGATTCTTGGCGTCGTGGGGTAAGAGATTACCAGCCAAGTATGGATCGAGCAGGGTAGCTGCTCGTGGCCTTTTGGTGAGGGCTTTGATCCTTGGCGTCGGTGGGCCATGGATGGACCGAGCAGGGTTGCTGTCTGGTGGCCTCTTGGTGAGGGTTTTGATCCTTGGCATAGATGGGTAGTGAACTACCAGCCATGGATGGACCAAGCAGGGTAGTTAAGGATGGACCAAGCAGGGCAGCTGGTCGGTGGCCTCTTGATGAGGGCTTGGATCCTTAGCGCGGGAGGGCATGGAGAGGCCTGCTAAGGATGGACCAAGCCAGGTAGCTTCTCGGTTTGTCGAAGTTCTTTCCGACCTATCCTAGTGCGTGAACATCGGGAAGAGTAACCGTCGCGGACGACACGTGTCATGAACGCATGGAGAGAGGCGAAGCGTTTAGAAGAGCCGCGTCGCTCCGACTTTGGATCTCCGAGAAAGACGGGATATCCGCCGCGTGGCGGTACAGTGGTGGAAGAAACGAGCGACTGTTGGACTCTTGGGGGCACTGTGGGGCTATAAACGGAAGGCATGTTGATCACTCTTTTCTCCATCCCCAAAACGCAAGAATGGATGAATTCCCTTTCTCCATCCCCGAGATCATAAATTTCGAGGACGTATATTTGTACGACCAGCTGTGCTCCGAGGAGACGGTGCAGACGGTGATCCGGCGGGTTGAGGATCATATCGGCCGCCTGCTCCCCCGGCGATCATCCCTTCTCCAGCTGCTGATGTGCTCGATCTGGAGGGCATCGCCGGGGCTGCACAACCTTTTGTTCGAACAACTGAAGGACGAGGCGGTTGGCAAGCTGAGGTCGTTACGTCGTCTCGGCCTGATCTCGAAGAGTCGGCGGGATTGCTCGGTGGCACTCGTTCTCGAGTGTTACCAATTGAGGCATCTCGCCGATGGGTGCCTGCCCGTGGAGCTTCCTGGCCCGTCCGTGGCCACGAGGGTTCGCGGACAACATCAAAGACAGAGGTCCGAGACGGCAAGGGCTCGGCTGGCGGAAATTTCCTCGGAGTATCACGAGGAATGCTTCGTGCATCCCCTTCTCCGCTGCTGTAATATTATATATATTTTTTAATGTAATGTAAGGCTGAGAAGCCTGCAATACCTTTTTGAATCAATAAAATTCTTCTTTTGCAATGCTCTATCGTGTCCTTATTATTTAAATAAAAAGAACTTAGAAGAATTTACATCGTTTTGTTGAAGAACCTAAGTAGTGGTCTGCTAAGGATAGACCGAGTAGGGTAGCTGCTCGGTGGATCCGGAGGTTCAGTCTAACCTTCCTTGGATCATGAACATTGGGAGGAGTGACCGTCGCAAGCAGCACGTGCCAGGAATGCTTGGGGGAGGTGTAACGTTTCGGGGAGCCGCGTCAGTTTTGCCGCGTGGCGGCGCGGTATTGAAGAATCTTGGTGGATCCTAGGACTCGCGCCCATGCACATGCGAATCTGGGTTCTTAAGGATTCTGTTAGAGGTTATAAATAGAGAAGGAAACGGCAACTTCTTCGGCATTGCTTTTTGAGATGACTGGGCGCATGTATTCGATCGAAGAGATCATTACCTTCGACGACGTCTTCGTGTATGACCAATCCCTGGCTGGGGATGGGTATCGGGGAGTGGTTCAGCGCCTCGAGGGTCACGTCGGTTGGCTTCTCCCTCGGCGGTCGTCCCTCCTACAGTTGCTGATGTACGCAATTTGGAGGAGGTCCACGGGGTTGTGCAACCCTTTCTCTGAGGAGTTGCTGGACGAGGCACTCGACAAGGTGCACTCGATCTACCTGCTCGGCCTCATCTCGAAGGCCAGGCACGACCGATCCTTGGCCCTCATTTTGGAGTGCTTCAAAAAGAGGTATATCGTGAGCCAAGGCGCAGAGGGCGGAGCGCCGGGTGCTTCCGTGGCGTCCTGGGTTCGTGTACAGCATCGGCGGGAGCGGGCTGCCGAGGGTTGGGCCCGGCTGGTGGAAATCTATTCTGAGTATTACCAGGAGTACTTCCTCGATCCCGTTCCCCCTCTGCTGTAAATTTTTCCTTTTTATTTTTCTGTAAGGCTGAGGAGCCCATAATATCTTTTGAATAAATAAAATTCTCCTTTTTGCGATGCCCCATTATTCCCTTTTTATTATTTCAATAGAAAGAACTTTAGAAAGGTTTACATCGCTTTTGTGAAAGAAGGAATATACACTCGTATATATTCTTTTCAGAGGTACAGCTTGAGCTTCTCAGCGTTGTAAGGCCGTGGAAACTTGCGACCATCCGCGTCTTGTAAGCGGTAGGCTTCGCCGGGCAGGACCTCGGAGACGAGGAAAAGACCATCCCATTTTAGGGAAAACTTATGCAGCGTGCCTTGATCGACGAACTCGTTCCGCCTTAGGACTAAATCTCCGGTCTTGAAGAAGCGACGCTTGATTCGCGCGTTGTTGTAGCGGGCGGTTTGCTGTTGATAGGCGGCAATTCTGATTTGAGCCCGGTCTCGTTTCTCTAACAAGATGTCCAGGTTAGTTCGGAGGGCTGAGGTATTCGTTTCGTCGTCGAAATGCTCGATCCGGTGACTGGGGAGTCCGATCTCCGCTGGGACCATTGCCTTGGTACCGTAGCAGAGGCTGAAGGGGGTCTTTCCGGTGGGGGTTTTCTTCGACATGCGTAGGGCCCGTAAGACCCGGGGTAATTCCTCGACCCAACTGTCTTGGCGTCCTTCTAACCGTGTCCAAAGACCTCGGAGGACGTCCCGGTTAGCGATCTCGGCTTGCCCGTTGCATTGGGGATATGCGACCGCGGCAAACTTCATGAGGATACGATATTCGCTGCAAAATTCCTTAACTTTTTCATTTTTGAAATTTGTCCCATGGTCGGTGATGATACACCTCGGAATACCGAACCGGAGTATCACGTTGTTCTGCAGGAACTTGATAGTCGTGGTGGCATCCGGTTTCCTGATAGGAATGGTCTCGATCCACTTCGTGAAGTAGTCCACCGCGATGAGGACATACTTATGCCCGCCCGTACTGGTAGGGAACTGGCCTATCATGTCCATTCCCCACTGGGCAAACGGTCACGGGGAGGTTAGGGCGGTTAGCTCGGTAGCTGGAAGGCAAGGTATGCTTCCATGGAGTTTGCAGCTCTTGCATCTCCTGACGAGCTTCTGGGCGTCCTGATGAATTGTCGGCCAGTAGTACCCTTGGAGCAATACCTTTTGGATTAAGGTGTGGGCCCCTTGGTGCGTGCCGCCGATCCCTTCCTGGATCTCACGGAGGACATAGTCGGCTTCGTGGGGGTCGACGCACCGGAGCAGGAGCTGAGTGAAGGACTTCTTGTAGAGGTTCCCATTGCTCCAGACGAAATTGCGAGTTTTGGCTCGGAGACGACGAGCTTCTCCCCGATCTTCTGGGAGCGTACCTTCCTTCAGGAATTCCACGAGGGCTTTCTCCACTCCCGGTCTTCTTCCCGGGTTGTGTACACTTGAAGTGGCGTTGCCCCGTCTTCCACGCTGGGCCGTGGCAAGACCTCGAAGAGGATATTCCTCTTGTTGTTGGCCGTACAAGATGAAGCCAGCTTACTCAAGGCGTCGGCCTGAGCGTTTAGCTGTTTGGGGATCTGCTCCACCTGGACTTCATGGAAGTCCTTCCGCAGTCTTCTTACCTCGGCCAGATACTTCACCATCAGAGGCTCCCGTATCTCGAATCGGCCGGTCACTTGGCCAACGACTAGGACGGAGTCGCTGCGGATCCGAATCGTTTTCAGCCTCAGTCCGAAGGCTATGCGTAATCCGGCCAGCAAGGCCTCGTATTCCGCCGCGTTATTTGAGGCTTTGAATCCGAGCTTTAGAGAATTCTCCATTTCTGTCTCGTTCAGGCCCCGAATGATGAAGCCGGCACCGCAGCCTTTCTCTGTCGGGGACCCGTCAATGTAGAGGATCCAATCAGGGATGGTGTCGGGCTTCCCTTCGACTGAGGGTTAAGCTGTTGGGGCGTCGCTTTGCCGCCTTATTCGAGACTGGGGGAGTTTGAAGAACCTCTCGTCCTTACCCTCCTCCAACAGTACCGTCTGAAAGACGTTGAGTGAGGTGTACTCCTGAAACTTCGAAGAGTAGGGCTTTGGCCGCTCAATCTTCTTTTTCTCCTTCTGAACCCTTTTCTTTTGATCAGCTTGTTCTGTCCGGGGCAGGTTGGCGTTTATCTCGGACTCAAGCTGGATCTCACGTTCGGTCCAGGCCTTTACCTCGGTCATGGTCTTAGGTTGCGCCAGTGCAAAGGAGTGTAGCCACTCCTTGTGTCTAAGACCCGACCTAAGGGCCGTAATGACCGTTTCGTCCCGGTATTCTGGGACCTCAAGGAGGGCGTTGTAGAAGCAGGTGACGTATCCTTTAAAGGATTCTTTGACCCCACTCTTAATGGTGAAGAGATGGTCGACGGTCCGCTTCTGCCATCTGTTCCCGACGAAGTGACCGAGAAATTGAGTGGCCAGCTCGTCGAAGGTAGAGATCGAGCACGGCACGAGTCCTCGGAACCAGTCTCGTCCGGAGCGGATGAGAGTGGCGGGGAAAGCGCGACATTGTGCGGCATCGAAACTGTCCTGGAAACTCATCCCGGCCGTGAACGCGTCCAAATGGTCTTTCGGGTCGGACTTCCCGTCGAAAAGGGAGACTTTTGGGGCTTGTTCCGGGAGGAGACGTGGACGGCGAGTAGTTCTTTGGTAAAGGGATTCGTGAGCGAGTCGGCGGCATATTTAGCCCCGTCGCTTGAAGGACGATTTTCCCGATGCATGCCTTCGATCTTCTTTTCGAGGGCGTCGAGTCGACCGTGGTATCTTGATGATTCGGCATATTCTGATTTTTGGCCTCTGCTGTCGGAGACCTCTGCCTGGCCACGGCCCCGGTTCCGTTAGATGAGGTTCCTCAGGTCCTCTGGTGAGGTTGTCTTCGAGTTGCCGTGGCGAGTCCCGTGCGCTCGACCCGTCGAGGGAGGGGGTGCCGGTCATGCCTGGGTGCAGGCGAGCTGATCGACACCTTCTCGGGAGGGACAGGGGTGCGATGGGGCTCGGGACGAAGCGACTTGGCGTAAGACCTCGGTGTTAAACTGTGCGGCGTCCATCGGGTCATTGAATACGTCGGCCAAGGAGATCTGCGGCTGCCGGAGACAGCAAGGCGATGATCGGTCTTGCCAACGCGGGCGGATCTGCTCTCCCTCGACAAGGGTCCTGGTCCCGAGGTGGGAGAGCGGCAACCTGGGGAGCTTGCCCGGCCGTTTGGACACGGACGAGTGCATCTACAATGGACGCGAGTCGATCTATCCGAGCGGATAGGGCGTGAATGGCGTTCGGGGGAGGAAGGAGATTCTCCCTCGTCTCCACTGCGGGGAGGCCGGCTGCTGGTGCTTGGATCGTCACGGTAACCGCTTGCCATGAAGTCGAGATCGGAAGATGAACTTTCGTTGAGTGGAACTAGCGAGTTCCCACAGACGGTGCCAACTGATGGAGCTCTGGATCTGCTTCAGATGTTATCTTCCGTTGATCTGCAACGAGCGCTGATGGATGGATGGGATTGAGTTGGAGGGTTGCTTCCTACGGCGAGTGGATCTCAAAGGGTTTTATGTTGTTGAGGCCGAGCTACCTGCAAAGAAGTCCCGAGGTGGTTGTGTCACCGAGGACCCTCCGACGATCAAGTTAGACGGGATATTTTGGCAGAGTAACGGCCTATTGGGGTAAAATTGGTTTACCTGAGTCGTCTGAGAGAGGGGTTTATATAGTGGCTGCCATGGGCAGACGGGCGCGAGATTCACGCCGACCATTACGCCCCTGGCGTCACGCCCGCGTGATAGACGGGATTTCCTATTAATGACGAGATATGCTCGTTAATGGGGGATCGTGATGGCGTGGGACGCAGGATCATGAGCGGCGGATATCTCGCGCTTGGCGAGATTCGCGGAGCCGTGGCAGAGGCGCCTGTGATCGGTGCTGTGGGTCGGTCGGTGAGACCGAAGAAGATAAGCTCGGTGGGAGGCTCGGGAACGAGCGGGAGGCCGAGGCATCTTGGTTCTGCGACAACTCGGAGGCGAGCTTTGGGGTGGTTTGGAAGGCCATCGAAGGTCGGGAATATCCTCGGGTCGGAGGCCCGGGGTGTGCTTACAATGTAACGTTCTTGATCCTTTCTTGTAAGCTCCGGGACATGTCATCTGCCACGTGTCATTATCTGGGGAGTCACCGATATCGAGCATTATCATAACCCGTGTTGGAATTTCTGATCCAAGCAAAAAAGTTTGGAAACCCCAAACCCAACCCTTCATTTATGTTGAATCAGGTTTATGTTTGGTTGGTTCACCTAACCCATGATGCAGTCATAAGAGAAGACTTTGGGAGAATATAATCTCTATTTAGCCTTAAGATTAAGACATGCTTCAACTATATTATGTTAGAAATCCAAAATTCATTGAACGGGAAGCTATGGTTCTATGTGAATGTGAACTTTGCCAGAAAAGAAAGAATAATGGATAAATATGGATGCATTTCCACAACATTATAACATTGCATTTGAACTGTAAAATATCAATTAGGTCTTCGATTCAATTGATCTGGTTAAATCAAGCGGAATAAAGATCGCCTAGATCATTTAGTTAAAATATCCCTTTTTCTACTATCTACATCGTAACCATATCGAGGGCCCTTAAAGGCTGATATAGAAAGTGTTTTTACAGCTGATCACAAATCATGTCGTGAACTTGAAGCTAATTGACGGAGTAAATCAAAAGTTTTGTTATTAATAAATCGAAAATCATGAAAGGTTACATTGTCTCTATCAATAAGTTGTTAGGAGCCAGCTTTATTGTCTCTATCAATAAGTTGTTAGGAGCCAGCTTTATATTCGGCATCACTTTTGTGGACCTTCCAACTACTAAGCATTTTAAGACATGATCTTTTATTTCTTGTGTCACATTTCTTGATTTATTTTTTTGCGAGTTCAACAACTTGTTTTAGAAAAGGTGAAAGACGACTTCAAATACTTAAAACATTTTTTTATCATGTATGATTTGCAGGTTGTCATTTTTGATTGCGGGGTCGTGCTTGCTTGTTGGATCGGTGCAAAACGCGTAGATACAGTACTCTGTACCTTGAGGACGAGCCATCTTGCCAAGGAAAGGAGTGTTTGCTGCTGGGTCTGCCTTTGTGTTCTTCACTGCCGTTCTTTCGGAATTTTACTTCATCTCGTTCCCCAGAGCCCATGATTCAGGAAATCCGCCTTATGGCAATTACGGCAAAGAATCTGCTGTTGGAATGAGCCCCTATAGCTAAATTGATCTTGTTCTGTAACTGATCGATCCTCGTATTTTATGTTTTTGGCTTGTTATAGAGTATGATACCTTGCTGCTGCTGCTGTATATTTTGAACTGAATCAAGTGTTATTGAGTATGGTTACTGTGTCATTGTTATGATGACAAGTTCAATTACCAGCCTTGTTTCCCTCTTGGCACGTAGGCTAAAAGTTCTCAATATACCCCTTGCAGGGTATTGGGTAGAGTTTTGTTTCAAATTCAAATTTGTTCTTTTAGATGCATTGAAGACACCTTTTTGGCAAATCTTCTATAAGATTGTCATTTAATATTATATTTCAGATGAAGTATTGCCTATGACAGTGATACCACTTGTACAAAGCAATAAATATTAGGGGTTTTTAAGGGCCCAAAACATTGGTTTTTCTTAGAAAAAAAAGACGCTCCAATACATGATGTTCCTAAAATGACCTGATTCTTATCTGTTAATTAAGATGGTCTCATCCCTTAGTATGTGCTTGGTCGGAGATAATATAGGTAATATAGACGGTGATTGTATGTTATCAAGAAATATTACGACGTTTGTTTAAATGTGAAAGATATTCCTGAGAATATAGAATTACCATAGTAATCAAATGATCTCATTTCATGCTAATCCTATTATCTCAAAACATGCGTCTATCCTAGATTACTACGAAATATTCCCGTCTAACATGAAACGAGCCATGGCCATCCGCCGCCGGACTCCCTCACCGCCTGCCAGCCGGTCCCGCTGCCCATCGCCAGTCGTCTGTCGACCGGCCCACCGCTGATCGGCCGTTCGCCGCAGGCGACCATCGGTCATCTCAGATCGTTCTCCGACTGTCCCGTCGCTGATAGGATGTTCGCCGTCGGCCGGCCGTATCTCATCGCCGGGCGTCCACCGTCCAGGGGCGCTACCGTGCCTGCCGTTCGTCGGCCCGCCACTGATCGGCTGTTCGTCGCGTGCCCGCCGTCGATCGGCCATTCATCACCGGCCTCGCCGCAATTCACCGGCCCTCCTCTAATCTCGTTGTCGGTTGACGGTTGCTCATACATATATTACCGGGAATGATTAAAATATGCCAAACATATTAATACAAGATTTCTTGAAATTAGATGTCCAGCCATCCCATTCTCATGAATCTTCCATTCGCGCGGCCTTGGTGTATGGTTACTTTAGTGTGTTAATTAATTAAATATTTAATGTGATTTCCACAACAGTAAAATATGAAATCCCATCTTCTCGTCATCTTCCTGACTCCTTCATATATCGTCTCCTTGACTACTCCATCTCTGTTATCATTTTGAGCCTCTACTAGCTTCATCTTTTTTATTTTGGGCTCTCAATCTCAAGAGTGAAAGTTTCGTCTTGGACGTAAGGACGTCGATGTCGAAGTAGGTGCTCGAGGACGAGGGGTCAACCGGGTTCGAATCCAAAAGGATCTCGGAGCTTAGGGTGAAGAGGGTTTTGTTTTGGGTTATCGGGGATTGGTGGTGACGACGACGGAAAAGAAGAAGAATCATGAGAATCTCGTCTTTAGGTGTGTGGATTTGATTTTTGGCGACAAAGTTTGGATTTTTATGAGGTTTTAGTTGTGATCTTGATGAGCTTGTTGGGGCTACAAGTCAATTTGGTTTCTTTTTAGAGTTGATTGGTTTTAGAATAAATGTATGTATTGATTTTTGCTTGCGTTGAAGCTTAGTTTGTATAGAATTAAATCAAATAAGTAACCATTAAGGAGCTAATTCATACGAGATTTAATGAAGTGCCCAATTAATGATAATTGGATGTTAATTGGATAGAAGTGCGTCAGTGCGAGGTTGGTTGGATGATCTGAGTATGAAGAATGAGGTTGCTGCTAAGTGCGTCAAATCCAGTCCAGCCTCATATAGCTAAATTGGTAAGAAGTCATTTTGAATAGCGGTGGTATCCTGTAACCAAAATTAAAGGTTAGGGCTAGTTCAGATAATTTTGTGAAACTAAAGTTATAAAAACTCAACTCCAAAGCCATACAAACACAGCCTAAAACCGGAAAAATGTGCCCCACTTCATGTTTAGGAAAGGAAAGGATGCTTGAACTTTTATTTGTTATATCATGACTCAAAACTCTACAAACAAATTCACTACAAGCAACAGCATAACCCTAACTACTTAGCCAAGCCAAGCAGCTTCTCACTAATCTCCCACACTTTCCGAGCCTTCTCTACATCGCTTGCCTCCTGCGACAGCTGGTTCTCAAAGGATGCAGAGTTCTGGTTCCAGCTCCAGTACACCCCCGATTTTGTCAGGCTCGGATCGCTCACCACCTGCAAACAAAAAAAATCTTATTCAGCTCGTAGAGTACTAGCGTTTTCTGCACGTGTGACATACATATATATACATCATGAAAAGAGACGTTAAAATATTCCAAAGATAGAAATTTTAGGGGGGAAAATAAATTTAATATCTTTCTTTCCAGCTTTCTTGTCAGCTGTCATGCTAATAATCAAATTAAGGTAACCCCCCACCCCCCAAAAAAACCCCAAACCCAAAAAAAAAAATTGAATAGGAGAGAGAATGTTTAATTTCAGTAAACTACCAAAAAGTAGGGTTGCATTCGGATACAGATATTTTCGGATACGGATATGCAAGTTTGGATCCGCTCAGCTACGAATATATATTTTCGGATCTGGTCAGATACGGATTTGGATATCCAAATATCTGAATGCGGATATCCAAATATCTGAATGCGGATACAGATACGAATATTCGCAAACATGTTAAGTTAAATATAGTATTTTAAATTAAATCTCTAATGACACTTTTATAGAAAAATTAAAATTAAATAATATATTAGTTTGTTTATTTTAATGTACTAAAAATTATACATCTAAAATATTATTTAACATATTTTGTTATTTTATTTCAAAATATACATAATAAGCTAATAAATATGGCAATAAGGGGCATGCAGTGACATTGCAGGCCCCGAGCTGCAGTGGCCCCACCCTCACCCATTACGGGTGGGGCCTAGGGGGTTTAATTACAAATCACTCCCTTAGGCCCCACCCGCAATGGGTGAGGCCACTGCAGGCCCTGATTACCCAGTAAATATATATAATTATTTATTAATATATTATGTCATGCGCAGTGTCATTTCAAATACTTTAAACACTTATATTTAATTGTACTCAATTTTATTTGAGTATGTATTGGTTACATACATATTTTCACTTCACAATCACTTATTTTATATTTTAAATATTTATTTATATCCGTATCCGCTTCTCTCATATTCGATCCGTATCCGAATTTATCAAATATAGATATGAATTAATTTTTTTTTACTGAACTATATCTGTATCCGAAACCAAAAGGCGTATATGAATACGGTAACGCTCATAGTAATGCTTATATCCGATCCGAATGCAACCCTACCTCTACTAGTTTTCACTAAACTGACAAAAAGATTGTCAATTACAACAGACAACTGATAAGCTTTATAGTGTTGGTAGCCCTTTTTCTAGTGAAGCATACATTATATTGCCAAACTAATATAATGGTGTCAACGAGAACGTAAAATGCGCTTATGTTAGTTTAGTGAAAAGCAGGCAGTTTCAGCATGAAAGTTTTCGGTAGTTGCTTGTAATTTACAAAGTTTATGGTAGTTTAGTGAGATATACCCTACTAATTTTGTCGAAAAAATTCTAACTTATTCACTAATGTTAAAACCTGGGCAAGTCTTTTTCCTGCATCTTCTTCGGAAACATATCCTTTGGTTATGTATTTCTGAAAGGGAGGGAAAAGAAGCCTAAACAAAGGAATGTGTTCTCTAAAGAGGCCAGTAGTTGCAATGCAGCCAGGATACAGCGAGGCAAATGTGATGCCGGTCTCTTCATGGTATCGCCGGTGAAATTCTTGCATCATGAGCATGTTGCACACTTTGCTGTCTTTGTATGCTTTTGCTCCATCAAATTGCCCTCCATCGATCATGGTTGAGCCAGATGTGCCGTTTAGGCCTGCAGCTAGGCCTCGTAGGTCGCCTAGGTTTGCTTTCGGTGGAACATTACCCGCCAATGTGTTTGTGTTACCTGTTGATGATTAATGATTGTATCAGGATTATGAGATTTGGAAGTTATACGATGCATGATCTCACACTTATAAATTGGTGCACTATGTTCCCCTTTAAAGGGTATAATTTCGATAACACATACCAGTAATTGATCCGACTATAATGAGGCGGCGTGAGGGGTAATCCGATTCCTTCAACTCATCAAGAAGCAACCTAGCAAGCAAGAAATGGCCAAGATGATTAACCCCAACACTCATTTCGAACCCATCCGCAGTATAACTCGGCTCATTTGCAGTCGGCTGATATATCGCAGCATTGCACACTACAACATCCAAAGGCAAGCCCTTGCGCTTAAAATTATCAACAAATTGTCTTACACTATCAAGCGAAGCAAGATCAAGGTGCATTATAGTGTAGTTCTCTTTGGGCATGCCAGCCGATTTGGCCGCTTTCTCGGCCTTGAGGAAATCGCGACAGGCCATGATCACATTCCATTTGCCTGTTTCTGCAAGCGCTTTTGCAGTGGCAAGGCCGAGACCTGACGAGGCTCCAGTGATTACGACGTTCCCTTTTCTCAAAGTCTTCTTCCCTTCAGGGGTAGATCTGTCGACAGCCGGTGAGGCTGTGGATGTGCTTTGGGCACGTACACCTGTAAAAATGTTTGCCCTCTGCACGACGATTGATGGTTGATATAGTTAGCAAGATATTTGTAGTATGTGTTCGGCTGCATGAATAACTTTTCTCGAGTTTTCTATGTTAAGAACCAACCTTTTTTTGGTAATTGTGTCTTGCTTCATTTTAGTGTACCTTTGGTTCATATACATCTTCATAATCCGACCACTATTTATAGTTCTTGAGTTTATTTGACTTTGGTGCACATTGCCCGCGATAATAATTCTTGTCTAAATTCACGCCAAATAACCCACATTTTGTGCCCCTAAACACAAATGCTTCTTAATTGCGACTATCATTTGCTCTTGAAACATTTAGTCGTATATGGGGGCACTTAGCTAATCATGGCAGTCTTCAAGAATTTGGTGTTAAGTAGAAGGGGAATGTGCACGTTATTTATGGTCCAAAAATAAAAGGGTTTCTTGAAATTTTAGCAGTAAATTTATCATCATTTAAGCGATGAATTTGAACCTTCACTTGCAGAAATCAACTTAAGCCAATCTTCTAAATTAGTTGCACAAGTATTTATTTGCTGTTATGTTAACTTTCCACCGATCAAAACCGAATATTTGAGAGTGAGGTTTTGTGTCCAAGTGAGAATGTGTAACAGTACAGTAGTGTTGAAACTAAGCCTGTCATGTGGAAAGCCCTTTTGGAAATTAACTTCAAATCACATAACATAGGCAAAAAAATTCAAATGGGCAATTAGAAATGTACTTAGAAAAACCAAAAAAATAAAAATAAAATTATTATTACCTTATTCCTGATGACTAAAGGACTGAAGTCAGATTTGATGTGCTCACAAAGAGGAGCCCCCAAGAAAACTGAGTCCTTAGCCTTAACCTGCATCCCAATATTATCAGCTTGTAAATTATCTCACATTGCCAATGATGATAACAATCAAAAGGAAAAGCATCAATCAAACGAGTACCTCTTTTTGAGATGAGAGAGCTGAAGGAACAAGGAATGAAGCCTGATGAAGAGCCATTGAGAAACAACCAAGGATTTCACTCACTTCTGTTATTCTTCTTTAGTGTCAATGGGGGAATGATAAAGGAGTAAGATAAGGTGATAGCTATTGGCCCACAACTTGCCAAGTCAGCACTCGCTCTCCAATAGGAATCGGGCTTCTAGATTTCATTGTGAAGATATTCTTTTCTAGGTTCATCTATCAAATTGTGTAATTTATACAACATAAGGCCTTCTGGGTTCTTCTCTAAAGTTTGGTTGAATTAGGACCAGCTGATTTCAAGAATTATAGGGCATAGGATTATGTTTTATTCATTATTCTATTGCCCAAGAGAAGAGAGTTGGATCCTAGGCTGGACATTATGTTCTTTCACTGTTACATGAAAAAGAGAATTTGGACCAGGAATCAAGTGGCAATAAGTTAAGTGATGAATTGATTACATAAATATTTGCTACAGTTTCATCACCATTCACATCAACAAAGCACCAGAAATAATCCGCAGGAAACTCTCCCCGACAAAAGATTTTGAAAAAGAATCAAGTAAAATGTGTAACAGAAGAATGTACATCACTCTTGCTCATCTTTTTAACCAAAAAAGAGAAGAGTTATCCCATAACCTGCTCACTAATTACAAACACTGCATCCAAATTGTACGCTTTGTCAAATTTTCTTCTTACACCAGTATAAAAGGAAAAAAGGATAAGGGATATACTCTGATCACATACCCCTAAGTATTGTGTACATCTGAAATGGAAAAATGAGATCTTTGCATCCAGCTAAGTTGCAGCTTTCTTCTCCTTCGGCATCAAGTATCATACGCCTTTTAAATTTCTGAAAACCGTGGCTCTGTACAAATCTGAAACTATTACGGCCGGAACAGTGCATAAGCCATGCAGGTGAACAAGTGGAAATCCAAAGTTTCTTATGTACCAAGTGGAAATCCAAAGTTTTGATATGTTCTAATCTGACCTCCATGCCCTGCGGTCACAATCACCATTCCCCAAGCTGGCCTGCTTTGCACCACGACACCCTCATTGCAGGACCCACTGTAGATTTGGGGGTTACATTTGCTTTCCTTCACGAACAAGTTCTCTTCAGGCCAAGTTGCTGATGCCTTATCACAAAAGCGGTCGGTGTTTGTATTTACAATGCCATTTGGTTTTGGGGTAATGTTGTTGTGCATTGGCCAAGGAACTGCCACCGTCACATCTTGGCAGTGGAAGTGTTCGTAAGATTGTGTTGAGGAGACTGGACCTTTGAATCTGTTTGGATGAGAATCTAAAGCATTGTATCTCCACACATAAACATGAGAGTCCTCGCTAGCAGAAACCACATACTTTCCATTGGCAGTAAAGCAGGCAGATATTTGACTGCTGGTGTTACGAAAGCCTGGATATATATTTCATATCAGGAATGCATCAGTAGATATTAACTTGAATATTCATCACGCTTATACTAAACAATGTTCAAAAGCAGAATATAAAAGCAGAGCGGTCGACGCTCAGAAATCAGAAAAGCGAGGTTTTCATCAATATACCTATCGCTGGTCAATAAATAATGATTCTAATAGAGTTTTAACTATTTTATGTTCTTTTGCACTTGCAAATGCCTAAATTAACATTATGAGAGGTGTAAACAAACGAATATGCAAATTGACTGTGAAGAAAATCTTATTGTTGCTAGAATTTGTTTCAAAAAATAAAAATCGAATGTAACTAGAAGAACCAACAAAATCAGTATAAAGAAAACAACAAAATCACAAAAGATGTACCTAGAAGATTGCAGCACAATGCAAGTCGAGTCGAAATCGAATTAAAAATTCAAGGTCAAAATTCGAAAACTACTTGAGATCAAAATAGGAAAACCCTAGGATTGCTTGAAATCAATTCATATCTTGATATCTTGAAGTCGACTGGATCCAAAATCCTTAATTTTTAAAGTTTCGAAACCCAAATCTTGAAGTTTGTCGAAATCGAGCAGCTCAAAAACCTAGCCCATGTCAACTTGAGCATGCCAGAGAGAAACATATAAAAAGAGGGAAAAAAGAGATGGAATTTTGTACTAATTAATATTTGTTTATGGCACTAATAAGGTGTATATATTAATAAAAATAGGTTATGTCACTCGCTTAAGCGTGATAAAGCCCGCTCTACCACTTAGGCGACCGTTTTTTAAAACATCGGAACTAAACCCTAGACACAGCTCAGTGGAATGAGAACTGTTCTAATTGATAGTGATGGTCTTTATACATGATATACTATAAGCCGACAAATAACCTATAATCTCAGATTATGGCATTTAAATGGGTGTTAATGAAAGTATAATCATTCAGAGGGTAAATAAACAAGACACCTTGATGAAGCACCAGAAAATAGGGAGGAAGAGGGAAACAAAGAGTAGGACAAAACAAACAGAGTGAAAGGGGAAAGAATGTAGTAGAAGAAGAGAAAACAAATAAATAGAAAAGGATGAATATTAATGGGCAAAAAGGATGAGCATAAAGGAGGGATAAAAAGGAAGAAACTGAGAAGCATTGAAGAAGATGAAATTATTATAGAAAGAAGAAAAGAGCAGATGATTACAAGTTTTATCAAAGTGAATAGGCAAATGTGCAGAGCAAGGAATGGGTTTTATCTTTCACTTGCTGGTGATGCTTATGGAGTAAAAGACAGAAAATAGGCAAACTTTATATCTAAAAAAATGAAAAGAGAGAAAAAGAACAAGAAAGAGAAAATAGACAAACTTTGTTTTTTAAGGTCACAATGCTTTAAGGTGTAACCTGGATAGCATTAACAAATCAGCATGGGTCTTTTTAAGAACTTAGCCAGGGAGTCTTGAACACTGAGCAATTTTGACATGCAAACTACTCTCTGCATTACTGAAATGTCTTAAACATAATTTATCGCCAATGGTTTACTGTATGAAAACAATAAGAAATGTCCTTATCTATCAGCAAGGATTTAACATCCATTACCTACTATATTTGGAATTGTCGGCATGAGAGGTTTGACTAATACGTAGGGAATGTATCCTGTAACATTCCCGTTTAAAGTATCACAAATCCAACCATACACATTTATACTTACGAAGGAGGTACATTGCCCTAAGAAAAATGGTCAAATACTGCAAACAAAACATTTTTCAGTGTATGAATTGAACTCCTTCAAGATCATAGGAACAGAGATGACATAGTAGGTGGTTATATTTTGTTTTCGTATTTTTTTCTTAACTTTTTTTGGAAGGGGGTTGGGTTGGGTTTGGGGGGGGGGGGACGGTTTTACCTTTGAGTTTGTGAACGAGCTCAAAACCATCAAGGACCCGAATTCGTGAATCTGCGGATGTAACTAAAACCTCTGAGGAAGTCCCAGGAGAAAACTGTTCATGGAATTAGCAAAAGAATCGAAATTAATGAAGTTAAGTGCACGGAACATGCAAGAGCTCAAAAACTTAAAAATGGACACAGAAATGAACTAAAGCCTTAAATATATATATGATAGTGCTTGCAAGTATGGTACCTGGAAACCAGTGACTTTTTTAAGACCGGACTTCCTTTTCTTGTTTTCTAAATCGATTTGTCTTCTCTGAAGTAGCTTATTTTCTGTCATGATGATATACAAAATGGGAGAATATGCAAAGGTAAGTCAATGACCTTAGACACAGTGAATAGCTCTTAATATGCATAAAAATGGGACTCACGCAGACCACACGCTTTGAATACGCATATGCAAGATATAACTTTGCATATTAATCAGGTTACCCCAATCTTTTTGGTATAAGTTTACATAGAAGCTCATTCATATGCGTGAATGTTTTGGTTTGTGTCTTGTTTTTGCTTTGTTCGTTTTCTTTGTTAAACGTGTGTATTCAATCATGGGTGCCAGATGGGAATTTGAAGTGTCAAGGGCTGCTTGTGATGCAGTCAGAGTTTACAAGTCATCTATATGTCATACTTTTTTGCATATAGGAGTAATTTGTAGTCTTCTGAGGTGCTTTTTAAATCTTTCAAAACAGTACGTCTACCAGATTTCAAGCGAAAGAACTACAAATATTTTAAGAATCATAAATAGAGTCACAGCAAAAACAATAGCGAGAGTTGAGGGAAATGTTGCAACTTGAAACCAATTATTTTTCTCTCTTTCACCAAAAAAAACTTTTTTTTCTTGCTTTTGCTGATGTCACTGAAACTACTACTACAAAAAATTCGTCTGTCTCTTTTATAATTTCCAATCTACTGGCAAAAGAGGGGGAAAGAGAAGAAAAGTCTTGAAAACTAGAAAGAAGTGCAGGCAAATGGGAAGATGGGCATACAAACAAAATCAATGTGAATGCATATGAGAGAGAGAGAGAGTCCATACCCAATGTGTCGTACAAGTGACAATTTCCCGTGTGTGAACCAACTAATGCACTCTACAAAAGCCAAAAAAAAACATCATAAAAAAAAGAGAAAGGGGGGAAAGACAAAACAAAAAACTTCAAGTAACAGCTCAAAAGAACAGCATCAGAGAAAAGAAGCAAACCTGTCCATCAGGGGTATAGCAAACAGCAGTGACCATTTCATGCTGATCGTTCCAATCAACAACTAGCCGATCTGGAATGCTCCAAATGCGGACTTTCTCATCTAATGAGCCGCTAATGAAGTATCTGTCATCAACAGGATTGAACTGGATGCAAGTCACTGCATCAAGAGCATCCTTGAAAGCATGATAATGGTATTCAAACCACAAAGGAAAAAGGATGGGAATTCAAGGATCATAGGCCAAGAAAAACATAATGTTTGATACTTACCATAGTCCCTGTGAGAGAATGTTTTCAGACAGGAATCGCTAGACAAGTGCCACAGCTTAACTGTTTTGTCCATTGAAGATGAAAGAAGATGCTGTAGTGCACAAGAATTCAATATATAAGTAACAAGAGACAGTGAGTCGAATGACACATGTATTTCAGTAATACTCTCAGAAGTAAATGTTGTCTTATCACATGATGAAGAAACATAAAAGAACTAGGGAAAAAGCGAGGAAGCTCTTAACTGAGATTGTTAGAATTGCAACCTGAAGCTCTTAACATGAAAAGACAGTGAGATGATATTGTTAGAATTGCAACCTGAAACTTGGTATATCTTGCTGAACTACATTCCTATGCGGAAGTAGGAAGAGAAAAAGATTTGACCTATAGTACTGCAGTGCAGAATTAGCCAGTGGCTATAGATAGACAACTCTAAACTGAGATTGCTTCATGATATTTCTTTTAACTACTATCAGAGTGGTTCCAGAGTACACTCTTCCTTCTTTCTAATAGAAACCAAGAAAGCTCTTAAGCATAAAAATAGATTATACAGGCTCCACCAAAGATATTTGTCTCGCATCAGACCTCAAGAAGTTGTTTGGCATCAGACCCTAGTTGGTTCAAATTTCCTATCCTATTCCACAGAGTAGTTCAAATTTAAGCAAACCGTTTAAATATTTTTATTTATCTTCGCTGCTACATTCTGCAAGCTTGACGATTTGATCTTAGGATACTAAAACTAGGGTAATCACACTCGAAAAACAGAAGGCACATCATAAGCATTCATTTAGGAGCCCTATACTTCATGTGAATTTAGTCATTTACATATGCATTAATTTCAAACACAAGAAACTTTGATGGAGCCAACAAAAAGATACGGTTATTCCAACAATTTTGATAAGTACATGGCTACCAATTCCACAAATTTTTTATTCATATTGGCATTCTAGGATTGTTGCAAGAAATCTAAGCAAGTATGATACAGTGGCAGATTTGGCCATATACAAGTAATCCAGGCGAGGCCATATACAACTAATCTAAGTGAGTATGATAAAGTAGTAGATTTGGCCATATCCAACCAATATAAGTATAATACAGTGGTAGATTTGTCCATACATAACCAATCTAAGCGAGTATGATTCAGTGGTAGATTTGGCCATATACAATCAATCTAAGCAAGTATGACACAGTGATAGATTTGGCCATATACGACCGATCTAAGAGAGCGAGTATGATAAGTGGTGAGTGGTAGATTTGGCATGTACAATCTATCTAAGCAAGTATGATACAGTGACAGATTTGACCATATACGACCGATCTAAGCAAGTATGAATGTATGATACAGTTGAATATTTGGCCGTTTAAAACAAATCCTCATAAGTACGATACAGTTGTAGATTTGGCCATACACAGGTTCTTGTTTCTAGGAAACCTACCAATATCTACTATTAATCAACGACTCCAGGTACTGATCAATGAAAGAAGGAATTACCTCAGATTTAGACCATGAGAGATCAAGAACATCATCAAGATGGCCTTGAAAAGAGCAAACAGGCTTCTCTGACAATGCAAACACATACTCCGGAACCATCAACTGATCTACCGAACTCACCGACTTCCTTCTTCCCGGTAACTTTGCTCTCCTCTTCTTCTCCCAATGGTTTTCATCAATGCAAGCCAAAGCCAGCATCGGGTCCGAACACGACCTTCTGCTAACAAAAGGGCCAGGGCTTGAACTAACCTCCCCTTTCTTCTCATTCTCAGAGACTCGCCACACATTGATAACACAATCCTCTCCAGCACTAGCCAAGTATTTCCCATCCAAGCTAAACTTAATAGTCCATATAGCCCCATTATGACCCTTTATCTCCTGGCTCATGAAGAGCCCACTAAGCTCTTTCCGCGGCTTCCCATAGTTACGAACCTTAGTTCTTTGAGGACCATGGCTATCATCGGTCACAGTAGAGCTCGATGATGAATCTTTCTCTTCAATATCCCGACCCTTGCTGCTTTTCACTGCATGATTCTTTATACTCTTAAGCCAACCTCCTCTTCTCTTGACCTTCATTTCTCCGTTAGACTCGCCATGTGACATTTTGCCGAACGATTGGGGTGCGGCTTTGTCCTGCCTCCTCATGAGTACTTGAACAATGGGAGACAGGCCGCCGACACACATATCAAACTCCTCCATGCTCAGATGCCGCCCCGTCCCTTTCTCTCTCAATCTCCTAAAAATCCCATCTTCCCTCAGCTCCTCATTCACCACAAACTCTTTCCCCGTATCAAGATTCTTGATCGTGCGCTGCTTGATCTCGTCGTCGTCGTCGTCGTCGTCTCCGTCTCCTCCACAACCACCCCCATCACTCAACTCATACTTAATCCCCGGCGAAGACTGATGCCTGACAGCGCGCGGAGGCTTCGCACTCGCCGGCAGCGCCAGAGATTGCTGCTGGCGATGCAAAGATCGATTCTTTTGCGGGTTAGTGTTTCCAGAGGCGCCGTCGGATCTAGATCGAGCCATGGCGGAAGAAGAAGAAGAGGCGGCATTTGTGCTAGATTCATCATTGCAAGAGACGGATCTTCCGAGACTAGGGCTGCCGACGCGCGCCAAAGAGGGGTCTCCGGCGAGCCCTAGCTGTTGAAGGAGGCGGCGGCGGCGCTCCTCGATAGAGGAAGGCTGCGAGATCCATATATCCAGAGAGGCGGCGGAGATCGGCAGGAGGCGGCGGCGGGTGCGTTCGCCGACGTCGCCGTCGTCGTCGGAAGAGGCGGAGGCGGAGGCGGAGGAGCAGGAAGAGGACAGGATGCGATCGAGAGACTCATAGAACTCCTCTTCGTCTTCTTCTTCCTCCTCCTTCCACGACGAATGGATCATGATAACTAAATCGTCATTACGAAACACTAAAGCAACGCAATGTGAAGAGATTTGTGATGATTTTTTTGATGTTGTTGTTGAGGATGATGATGATATAGGATGCCATGAGCGAGCTCTCTGTTCGTCTTCTTAAATCTACCGCTAATGGTTGTTGTTGATGTTTGTCAACTGTCTTTCTTTTAATTTTTGACTCTTCATATTAAACGCGGTTGGCGTGCTTTTAACGGCAACTAATGATAACCGAAACACACGGCGTTATAAATTACGCATTTGTGCGGCAAAATTGTCAAAAAAAATAAATAAAAACCGGGCAAGTTTTACAGCTGACAAAAAGAAAAAACCCGGCCCGACGTAAAAACCCTTGCAAAAGTTTTCGGTTGTCAAAAAAACCTGGTTGTCAAAAAAAACCCTGTCTTTTACAAAGGGTTTTTGACAACCGTTTTAAGACCGGAGATTTTTATCAATGGGAAAACTGCCATGGGGTTTTGACAATTTACCCTTTTTTTATTAACAATGTAGAGGAAAATGTCCGGACAAACAAGAAAGTTGGAAAAATATAGGTCTACATCTCTTTAGAGTACAGATCCATCGTGCATATTACATAGAACTCTCTAGGTAACTCTTTCAGACTGATGGTCACGTTGCCTTACAGTCGTCTCTATTTACCCGCCCATTCATCATCTCGTTGTGTCACTGCGTTTGTTACAATCGTATATATGCATCTTCTTTTTAATCCACTCACCCCTATCATTTTCCAGTAGAAAACATCCGTTGTAGCCAATGTATGATATGAACGGTTAAAAAGTTAAAAAGATTTACTTTTTGTTTAAGATTCTACCATTCATTTCCCGCGAGACCCTTATACCGTCATGAATGCTTCCGATTTTTTTTTTCCTTGCATCTATTTGAAAAAAAAAATTTATGTGGATTTTTTTTGGGTTTTTTTTTATATTCTCGTTCTCAATGTATAAAAGTTACGGCAAGACTTTTGCTGTCTGAACCAATTGACTCCCAAACTAATTTTAAAAAATGATCAGAAAGAAGAAACCACATGTATGTGTTGAGTGAAGATACATGTATAACCATGCATTCTAGCAAATGGCCCTATAGTAACGAGTTTGGGTGCAATGGAGGGTCACCTATTGGTAGAGATCAGTAATTGTAACTTTTTTCCTTATTCACTGATTGGGCTTAGCTTAGATGGTATCAATTTTTTTTCCAATACGAGAGATTGCTGATTTCAAAAAAAACAGAAACCCTTTTACTTCTTCTTTTTTAGGGTTAATTTTTTAAATGATTGATAGAAATAATGACTGTTTAGGAATCAGGGCCTTGGTATGGAAATTTTTTCATGTGCCGACCGCATACATCCGGATAAGAAAGATAAGAAATAGAAGCGTGAGTCCCACATGCTGTCCAAGACCGTTCGAAACTCATCTCCTTCTCTTATCCTATACCCGGATGTATCCAGGACTCCGAATAATTCCTCCTTGATATAGACCTCACCACCTCTCGAACAAGGACCAATCATCCAGCGTGGTCCTGTTTATTTAAAGACTAAGCCGTTCATTATAAATGTATCTATCTCAACCATTGGATTCTTGATCATGATCACGATAGGGGATGAAGCTTGATTGCTTACCGGAAGTAAGCCTACTTCATGTATTTCGCCTGTTTAGTTTGACAGAAGCAGAGCTTGAAAGTTATTTCATGATGATGGATAATATGTGGTATGGTTACTTTCAAAAATTTTCCTCATCTTAGATGCGAAGTAATCATGGAGCATAAGGAAGGAAAAAAAAAGATTAATTATTTAAGGGTAAATTTTACTAAATCCCATCCATATTTTGAGGTTTTTGAGATAATCTCATCAAACTTTAAAAATGCTATAAATCCCATTTGAAGGCTACTTGCATAAAAAACTGGAAGTTATTTTTGTCAAAAAATATCATAGTCAGTTCATTTCTTGGGGTATATTCAATCTATTCGTAAGCATTTTGGGGTTATTCAATCCAACTATGGCTTGGATGAGTTAATCAAACTAACGATTCCATATAATGTTGAAAGCGTAAAAAACTGTAAGGTATTTTTGTCAAAAAATATCATAGTACGTTCATTTTTTGGGGCATATTCAATCTATTTGTAAGCATTTTGGGGTTATTCAATCTAATTATGGCCTGCATGAGTTAATCAAATTAACGATTTCATACAATATTGATAGTTTAATGGGGTTTTAAAATATTTTTAAAATTCGGGTCTCAAAACCCCTGGGTTTAGTAAAATTTACCTATTATTATTTAATGCTTGTATTTATTACTTCCCAAAATGTAATACGAGTAATACATTACTATTAAAAAATTATTATTTTTCGTCTGTTCTGCTTATAAAAGAGGCTCAATTATCAAAAACCGCTCTTAAGTTTTCACAATTTTCAACAAATTGCCTTAAAATTTTAAAATTAAGGATAACTGTCCCTTTTAACGGTTAACGTCCAAACATATTAGTTATGACCATTTTACTCATACTAAATCTAATTAATTATTTTAAAAATTTATTAATTAAATTATTAATAATTATAGCAATTAGGGTGTAACGGCCCTATTTTTACTATAATACTTTTTAATAAAGAAAAATATACTTATTTCGAAATGATATGTTTTATAAAAAAAAAAGCTTTTGAAAGATTTTTAAAAGATTTAGTTGGTCATTTTAATTTCCTTTCGTCCCGCAAAGAAATCAGTCCCAAAAAACTGGCTTTGTTTCCTTTTTATATCTACCTTTTCTTTTATACCCTTGTTAAATTAACTTGATTAATTTTCATAACCTCTTTATTCTCACACTTATTAATGAAGGATGCATGGGAACTTTAGAAGCTGCCGTCTCTCTCCTTATTTATTTATTATTGCATGCATGATATTCCAACATGAAAAATTGAAGCCAGCAACATGAGTATAGTAAACTGAAAACGGATGTTTGCGGGAAACAAATTTGAAAAAAAAGAATTTATTCGATTTTGTTTTGAAAGTAAAATTTTGGAAAGAGCATTTATTTTGTTTGAAAGGAAAAAAATAGTTTAAGAAAATAATTTATTTCGTTAATTTCTAAATTATTCTCTTTTGAAACTCTGCGTATATTTATTTCTATTTAATTGTATGCAATAGTAATTTTATAGCCTATTGGTTAAGTCATTGCATTGCTAGCTCATAATCTAAAAGTTTGAATATCACTATTACAAATAAGGGTTGTCCTTACGGATTTATCCGTATGGGCAAACCACCGTCCCTACGGATATATATGTAGGGATAAGAAAATACCCTGTAGGTACAAACGCCGTAGGTGCAAATCGAAGCCTTGAACTTGCCCCTACGGACAAAAATTTGCCCGTACGGAGTTCTGTGTAGGTCCCGTTTGTCCTACGGACTAGGCCGTAGGGGCAAAAAATTTATTTTATTTACGGTTTTTTAAAATAGTTTACGTGTACCTACGGATGAATCCGTAGAGCCAAGTAATAGCCCCTACGGATACAGGCGCAGGTGCATATCCGTAGGGGCAAAATATCAGGAATCCTGATATTTTGCCCCTACGGATAACTGGGTAGGGCATTTGTTTGCCCTTACGGATATATCCGTAGGGCCAAGCTCAACCTCCTGATACCGAGATCACAGGGGAAAATATCAGTTATTCTGATATTTTGTCCCTACGGATTAATCCGAATGGGCAACGTTGGTACCTACGGATTAATCCGTAGGTACATATTATCAGTATTTTTTTTAAAAAAGGGCTGCCTATTTTTTTCTCGCCCTGTGCACAATAATATATACATCGATCAAATATAAAATTAATTATCTCACAACATATATTGCAGTATTCATAATCACATCTCACGCATATAATATACAAAAGAAACCAAAAAACAGAATATGATATAAATAAAAATACCGTAGGACCACCAATATCAATATCGTCCAAAATATAGTACAATATGTATCATATAAATAAATACATGTTTCAAAAAATAAGAATCAAAAAGCTACCCTAGCTCGGTCCAGCTCCACCTCTGATAAACGCTAGAATCAGGCGCGCCTGCTTTTCGGTCAATAAATCATGCAATTCGGAGCGTGCGGGAGTCTGAGCGGGCTGTGGAGCTGGCGATGTGGTTTGCGCAGCCGCCGTCGAGGTAGTGGCTTGCGGAGCCGCGGCTGCGGTAGTCTGAGCGGGCGGTGGAGCTATAGGAGCTGTCTGCGGAACCACAGCCGATTTAGTGGCTTGCGGAGCCGCAGCCGAAGGAGATGCATGTGGAGGCTCGGCAGATGTACCCTGTCGCGTCCGGACCTAACATATGTAATAAGCATGTAAGAACTGTGTATTATTCGAATTCGTATCATTATCAAGTTATTTCGAAACCCTATTTGGATATCTAGTTTGGAAAACCGTAGTTTATTTTAATTAGATATGTATGTATGATTAATCAAAGCTAGGTCTATAACCAAATAAGCTCAGGCTATGTACTAATATTGGATATGTTGATATCTATAATATGACATGATATTTTACTATTAAGTAGTATACATACCAGCATCTCCTTCAACTCCTGAACGGTGGCCTTCAAGCTCTCCAGTTACTGCTGGACACGTCGCTTACTGGAGACGGAGGAAGTAACCGCCGGGGTGGAGTCCAACCTCATATGGGCCCTGCTAGGGCCCAGTCCCCGGCCTCTCTCCCAACCTCCGTGGTGCCTTCCGTGTACGGCGTCCAGGACTGGGGTCAGCAGCCTTGGATCGCTCTGTCCGGTAAAATCGATCCCCGATACTTCGGCCTGCTCAACTACCCGCTCCTATACCCACATTAAGCAGTAAAGTATAAGTATAAAATTTAAATTTGAACCTTCCAAAACTAAAATTTCAAATAGGGGTTGAATAAATATTAACACTTACGCAATACTCTTGGGTAGCGACGTCGGGATATCGAAACTTGCCCGTGGCGGGATCTGTCGAGATGCTGTGGACGGCAAGATATGCGGACAGCATGCTCGGTGTACCACCTTGCGCCAGGGTCTGAGCTGTCTGCAATATTAGAAAATAACTCTTAATATTAGATATATTAGAAAATAACTCTTAATATTGCATTATATCACAAAAGCCGGTCTATTGTAATTTACCGATAACTCCATGGCTCGAGTAATATTCCTCAAGCCACCCGTATAAGTGGGGCGACCCTTCTTCGCCGACTTCCTATTCTCTATATTTTGAGCGGCCTGTTTCTGCACAACGCATTCACATTTAGTTTTCTAATTAAGTAACACAAAAAAATAAATTATATCCTAAACAATGAATTACATTTAAAATACATACCTGTTTGCATTGAGAGTATTCGCACAATAGAGGCCATGTCTCTACGTCAACTCTCGCAAAGGCCGGAGTAGATAGGAGGACCGCTCTCTCTATCTCGGGGATCGCCATCCACAGGGAGTAGCAGTCGGCCTTCAGCTCATTCCTGTTGTATCGGACCTTGGTCTGCATGTTCTTCATCAGGCCATTGTATAGAGCATGAAGGTCGAGCATCCTCCTAGGGTGATCAGGGTCGGGTACAGGCTGAAAATCGTAATCCAACTGAAAATACAATAAAAATATTGTTATTAGATTGCAAGTGTTAATAATAAATATATTGGATAAATCAAATGAAAATATATATTAATACCCGAGCCTGATCAAAGAAGAGGGCGAATGAGCGCCGGTGCTGCTCGCCCCACTCAACGTGAAGTGGATAGTTCTTCACGAGCCGGCTTTCATCCCCCATATACCGGCCGAACCTCTCGGCATGAGGACCGGTATAGCGATAATCAAGGGTAAAAAAGAGGGGGAATGCTGCCTCCCCCCTAGCTCTGTCAGGCCTCAGCCTATGGGACTGATTCGGGCCTCGAGTCCCCTCTGGGGATGGGGAGGCCCTGTGTCTGCAAGAAATATCAAGACAATCAATATTAAGACAAAGTTGTATTAAGAAATCAAGGTTAAACGAAAATTGAAGTGTGATATATACTTCCGGTGACTAAAGCACGAGCCTGGGCCCGGGCAGCAGCACGAGCGGGACGATAGTTCCTCCGGTGAGGAACAGCCGTTGTCCCGGATGCGGACGCATCCCCTCCAACTAGAAAATAAATATTGACGCTAAATTTCCATGTTCATATTTATTCTATAGAGTATATGTAAAATGAATAAATATTTTATATTTATTCATACTAACCTACAGACGATGCGGAGGGTACGGAAGTGGCAGGAGTGGCCCCTGCGTCAGATGTGGACGCACCATCTATAATTAGACAATTAAAAATAGATTATATAAGTAATTGCAAAAATAATGTGCAGATCAATAATATAACATTCTAAATCAATATGCATGCACTATAGGATATATAAACATACCCGCAGGTGCGGTGGTGTCACCAGCTACAGCTAGACAATAATAAAAATTACTATTTAAGTAAGAGGAAAAGGGATGTGTGTATATTTATGATATAGTATTCTAAATCAATATACATGCACTATGTGATATATAAACATACCTGGAGGAGCGGGAGTGGCCTCTATCCCTGATGTGGACGCATCACCAACAACTAGACAATCAAACATTGACAATATAAGTAATTTTAACATAAACAGGCATGAATATCTATAATATTACATTCAAAATGGATATGCGTGCAATATACCTGGAGGTGTCGCAAAATCCATACGGAAGGAGGCATCCGAAGGGGTCTCCGATCTGGGTGTAAGACCGGCCCTCTGAAGCTCCCTACGCAGCTCTCCGGCGGCAGAACCGCTCTGCCTCTGCCTCTGCCGGTGCTACGGCTGGAGCTCCTGCCGCCCCTCGCTGCTCCCGTCATCGTCATCAAATCTAGATAAACGGTTCGTGGACGCATTAGATAATCATTAAAACTATTGACTATATATGTTTAGATTGTAAAATGTGAAGTAATAATATAACATTACTGATAACCTTTTTCGTTTCGTGGGCGCATTATATATATCTACTTGGATTTTATCGTCGATGTCATTTCTAACCCACGTAACTTCATGATCGGCCGAAGACAACCCTGTTTACCCCAATCAGAGTAAAGCTCTGTTCAAATTCCAAGACGGGAAACGAAGCAACGCTTCTGTTTCCCCAATCAGAGCAAAGCTCTGTATTGAAAATTAAAATTAAAATAAATGAAGCAACGCTTCAGATCCTCTGCGCTGCGCACAGAGCGCCACGTGTCAAAATCAGACACACCAGCGCAGGGAGCGCAGCGCCCAAGGTAGCGCACTCCATCAAGATCAAAGCTTTATTAAAAACAAAATAGAAGCAAAGCTTCAGTTGCGCAAGCGCTGCGCTGCGCGACACGTGTCAGCCCAGTCGCGCAAGCGCAGCAGCGCTGCGTTGTGCGCTGCGCGACACATATCGCGCAGTGGGGCGCTTGCGCCAAACATAATTAAAATTCTAAAAAAGATCTTTCTATTCTTGTCAAAAACAAGAAGATTGCCTTCTGTAAAACAGAAGCCCTTGGATCAAAAATCCAACGGTGGGGAAAATTTCCCAAATCACTCAGAGAAAGATCTCTTTAACAAATTTAATTAATTTATGGGCACTATGAAAAGGGCCCTAGACCTCAATTCAAAAGCATCAACATTTTGTGAGAAATTAAACAGAGAGAGAGCTCTGAAGAATTAGAGAGAAATCCTCAGGAACAAAAAAGGTAAAAAGCCTTTAGAAAAAGAGAAAATTCTCTTGTGAACAGATCATCGATCTAAAAACAAGATCAAGGACCTTAAATAAAAAACAAATAAAAACAGTGATTTGCACTTCTGATTATGAACCATTGGTTCTAGAATCTAAAGGATTCTCAAATTTATAGTGCCTTGCACTTGGAGATCTGCACTGTTGCGCTCCTGGGTTGGCGCAAGCCACCTGAGAGCGCCACGTGTCAGCATCTGAACCATTTGCGCTATGCGCTTTGAGATAGAGCTTTGCTCTCTGTAATTGGCGCAACTCACCAGAGTGCGCCACGTGTCAGCAGCGCAAGCGCAGTGCACTGCGCTTGCACGACACGTGTCAATACTACAAGCGCTTGCGCTCTCTGATTGGCGCAAAGTGCCTGATAAATGCAAGACATTTCCTAAAGGGCCAGGCCCAAATTAAAAGACCAAGCATGCCTAATTAAATAGATGCTCTGCATCATTTATAAAAGGGCAGAGCCCAACCAAAACAAAGAAACATAATGCAGTGAAGGGGCAAGGCCCTAGCACAGGTCCAATAGGCCAAAGACAAAAGAATATTGAAACTGGAATTAGCCCAGTCGTGGCCATAAGTCCTCAAATTAAATTGACTGGGCACGGCTGCTCCCTAAATCAATTTACTTCCGGTTCGAGGGTACATCTCCGAACTCCTCTGACACCTGTCGTTGTAATCCTTCAACGACGTCAGAGAGGTGACGGGTCCCGACGACCACATACGTATATGGACTGCGGGGTCCTTAAACTCGTGGACCGAAACGTCCCTAAACTAATGATGGACCGAAACGTCCCTAAACTAATATCGGACCGAAACGTCCCTAAATTAATATTGGACCGAAATGTCCTTAAACTAATGATAGACCACTACGTCCCTAAACTGGAACATGAACCGCCACGTCCCTAAAATGGAACATGGACCACCATGTCCCTAAACTGGCGATGGACCACCACGTCCCTAAACTGGAACGATAGAGCCTCCAAACGCTCTTTTGCCGGATCTAAACGATCCCGTTTAAGTCGATCTTAGCCCCAACCACGGCTAACGTATCCTTAAACATTCAAATGGACTATAAAACTCCAAATCAACTTTGGTTCAAGGGTACCTCTCTGAACTCCTCTGACACCTATCGTTGTAATCCTTCAACGACGTCAGAGAGGTGACGGGTCCCGACAGCCATACATTAAATGGATCACCACGTTAAGTCGATCTTAGTCCTAAACGGGACTAACGTATCCTTAACGAACGTTTAAGTTGATCTTAGCCTCAATACGGCTAACGTATCCTTAAACTAAAAATACCAAACCCAAATCTAAGTAAATACGGATTTGGATTAATCCACGTCCTACGAGCGACGGCATTACTCAGTCTCCGTATACAATCCACGGGCAACCACAAAAAAAACAAACACACACGACACGGAGTGAAATTCTGGAGAAGGAGAAAGTTGTTACCGCGACGCGGTAGCGTAATTAACTGCAGGGGCTTGCGCCTGCAGGGAAGAGCGTCCCCACAATCAAAAACCCCTCAAGCAAGGGGGAATCTGACGAAGTCTGCTACATTGGCCGCATCCGTCTAAACTTCCGATACACGGTGCCATAAATCAACTTGGCATGTTCGGAGAGGCGGACGGATAAAACCAAATAGCATCTGCCCCGAATCTCAGCGTCAGGACTTCGCAGTCTTGTGCGCCGCCGTTCGGAGGGGTACAGATTCTGGCACGCCCGGTGGGACCTTTTCCTCTTTCCACTCCACACTTCGTGTGTCGTGTTCGCGAGCAAATCGCGGTTTGCTGTGGTTGCCTGTGGATTCAAGGTGCTAAGATTTGGTGTCTTGCTCCATGCAGAAAACAGAAGATCGATGGCTTCGAACTGCACCACCTACAGCTGCAACTCTCGCTCCGTCATTGCTGGAGGAGTGACTTATGGGCCCCAAGCGGCTTCCCTTTTCAAAATGCCGGTGGAGCAGGTGGCTCAAGCCACCACTGGACTATTTTTTGGGACCATACTCCCACCAATGAACTTCAACGCCCCAATGACATCGCAAGAAGCTCCAAAGAAGTCGGTCTTCGATCGACTTACCACTGCCGCGACCCCTCTCAACGGGTCGCCCAACTCCACTGCTTCAGTTTTTAACGGACTAGGCCAGCGCTCTAATGGGCCCATGAAGAAGCCTGCAATACCAAAAGGCGTTATCCCGAAGTGGATAGCTTTCCCTACTCTAGTTTCAGGCGAAATCACCAAGATTGCTTCCCCTACTCGGAAGTCCGCTTTTGACAGGTTGGCCGTCCCTGTTCAACGGACGTCGGTCTTTAAAAGGCTGGTACCAGCAGATTCTGACCAACACAGGGGGCATGAGGAGGTCACCCCTATAGCTGAAACAACTCCATCAGCACGACATGCTCGACGTCGCTACTGGCACCGAGTGAGGAAGGCTGGGGGCAACTCCCCCTCTGGATTTACTCCTCCAGCTCCTACGGTGGGGATCGATGCTGCTGTTCCAACCGGGAACAGCTTTGAATTGCTGAACACGGTGCGCAGAAACTCTTCTACTGCAATGTTGAAACGAACTCCTTCAGCTGCGAAGAGTACTCCAGAGAAAAAGCTAGAGCAGCCCCCTCACCGGCTGTCCTCTAAAATTTACAAGGTCTGGCGACAGGTCCAAGAGTCGGTGATTGATGAAAACTTTCTCCGCCGACAGAAAAAGACGAAGGTTCGACAGGAGGAAGACTACTCTGTCAGGTTGAAAGAAGTAACGGTTACTCGGGCGTCCACTGCAACGACATCCTCAGCGTCAATCACGCAAAAGAAAAGAAGGCCGCCAAAAGCCCCTGTGAACAAGGCGGACCGTAAAAGCGATGGGCACAAATGCTCCAAGTCTAAGGGCATGGTGGTGCACACTGTTTATATGACTTCTGGAAAGGAGGAAAGCCGTGCTTCGACGGGTCACCGACCACTCACCCGATCCGTGACCAAAGCTCAGGAGCAGCAGCAAAAGCTTCAGGAGATGATGACTGTAATGGCCGCACTTACAGAGCCAAAAGAAAGCTTAGAGGCATCATCGGAGCAACGTCATGAACAAGAAACCGACGCTGATTACCTACGCAGAGTCCTCGAAAAGAAGGACAAAGAAGCCACAGAGCAAGCGGCTAATATAAAACAAATGACGCTTCTCTTCCAAGATATGGTAGGGATGATGATTCAGCAGAACCCTCCTGCTAAAGATCCTCCGGTCGGCTTGAAAACGACAGGGGAGAAACGTCAAATCCTCCACTGGCTTTGTCAGCAGCCAAGGAGGAGGCAATCTCCAAAGCTGACCTTGACGAATATATAGCCCAGCAGATACGGGTTCATCATGCGACTGAGTCAGCCGGTCAGATCGTCCAAACTGGACGACCCTATCCGGGCTGGTATGACCAAATCAGTTACCCGCCGGGATATACGATCCCTAAGTTCCACGTATATAAAGGGACAGGGAATCCGCATCAACATGTCACTCATTTCAGGGCCTTATGCGGCAACACTAGAGGCGATGACAAATTGATGCTTCGCCAATTCGTCGGCAGCTTGTCAGAAACAGCGTTCGAATGGTATTCCGAACTCCCGAACGATTCTGTCAAGATGTTCGCTGAAATGGAGTTGCTATTCACTCAGCGATTCGCAAGCGCCAGTGAACGGGCCCCGATAACAGCGTTGATTAATGCCAGGGTAAGGCCGGGCGAGATGTAGGTCCAGTACGCTATACGCTGGCGAAACTTATGGTCAAAATGCGAACAACGCATTGAAGAAGCGCCTGCGGTGGGCATGTTCGTGGGTACCCTAGACCCTCATGCCACTATCTCACAGTTCATGATGTTCTTTAAGCCGACCACATTCCAGGCTTTGATCGACAAGCTGGCCCAGATGGATCAAATGGGTCACAGACCTTCTCCCCCAAAGCCAGAACCGCGGAACGACAAGGGTAGAGGGAAGGCAACCTTCGTTGCGAATGCTCATCCGCAACCCAGCACCCTAAAGCTAGCAGATCAATCGGGAGAGAGACGGCGGTTCTATATTGAGAAAATGAGGCGCCCCTACTCATTCCCGTGGGATAAGACGAAGAAGCTGTTCGAGCTGGCTGTACGCAACAGGCTTATCAACTTGCCGAATCCAAGGCAACCGCCGCAACCCAACGGGGCGAATAACCCCAATTATTGCCCTTATCATCAAACGACAAGCCATCCGATTGAGAATTGCTTCGTCTTCAAGGGATGGATTGAAGATCAATACCTACAAGGAAAGTTTACCCTATCTGAAAAGTGGAAGGTAAATCCACCCCAGCTGCACACTCCAAAGAAGACGGACACGATGGGGGCAGCTTGTTCTTTTGTCAAGGACGAAAACGATGGGGAAAACTCATCAGATGAATCCGAAGACTACGTAGCGACTTGTCATGTGATCTCTCATTCACTGGCGGATGATGAAGAGGCTCCTCGCGCCGAGAAACCAAGGGCGAACCCTGAGCAGGAAATTCTACGGCCGTCAGACGAGTTGATCGATATCTTCTTAAATGAAATTCGTCTGAAAGCAAAAGCCAATCAAGAGCGTGAGATGGCCATACTGGAAAGAGCCAAGACACTCCCATTAAATCAAAAGCCATCCACTGCAGATAAAAACAAATTCAAGACGAGGAAAAGGTTCGCCAAAGCCCTATCAGCGGGAATGAAGCTACCGCCCTTTAAAAAAAATACTTTCGGTGGAGTAGAAATGCATCCTAATTTCTGCTTATATCATCGGAAGATCATACATCCTACTGAAGACTGCGAATCCTTTAACTGTTGGTGGCAAGGGTATGTCGCTCAAAAGCAGCACTTCGACAGGACAAAATGTGAAGCTCGTAGACGTCGAAAAAATGCGATAGATGAGCGCAAAAGAGCCGACGACGTTCGTCATATAGCCGACTCCAAGGGATCGTAAATTATCACCTTTGGAAGCGACTCTGAGGAAGAAGCTGCCCTCAACCCTCTCCTTAAGGAATCTATTTCGAAAATGAAAGAATTGAGGAGTTGCGAGAACGTTCAGCCGTGCAAACGCACGCTGCTCGAAAAAAAATCTTGGCCCCGCAAATAAAGGATCGAGCACAAAAGATAAAGGAAAGGAAAAAACAGCCCTCGAGGCCAACATTCAACAGCAATCGTGTGGCCCTAGACCGGTTGTTTGCCAAAACAATCCGCGACCACGCCCGTCCCTCGAAGAGAGGTTGAAACGTCCTTACTCATTTCCCCAGGGTGAAACAAGGAGGCTGTTCGAAGTGGCAGTGCATAACAGGCTTATCACTCTACCGGAACCGAAACACCAGCTACAACTGAATGACGTCAACGATCCTAATTACTTCCCTTACTACCAAGTATTGGGTAATCTGATCGAAAACTGCTACACCTTCAAAAACTAGGTTGAAGACCAACACCAGTAGGGAAACTTCGCGCTGTTTGAAGACTGTAAGGTGAGCCCACCACAGCCTCATGCTCCTAAAAAGATAGATACATCGGGGGCATCATGCTCGGTCATAGAGAAAGCCCCATAGACCGAAAAGTCAGTAAACTAGAGATTCGCCTTGAATACGGCGACAGCGGACCGAAACGTCCTTAAACTAACAGCGGACCGTAATGTCCTTAAACTAATGACGGACCGAAACGTCCTTAAACTAATGAATGACTGAAACGTGTTTAAACTACTACCGCAGCGTCCTTAGGCTGACGAGATAAAAAAAATGATAAGAACGGTATGTCCATAAGCAAAATGGACACGGATGAAAACCCGAAAGGGCTCCGTAAGTAAAAACAGCAGGGCTACCGGCGAGTGTTCATGAAAACCCGAAAGGGTGCAACCTCGTTAAAAGACACTTATAGGGTCCTCTCGACCTTGTAAGGAGAAACCACCCGCGTGAGATCCTTATGACTCACAAGGGAGCAACACACTTAGGGATCCCCACGATTCTTAAGGAGAAAATACACTTGCGAGATCCTCACGACTCGTAAGGAGAACTCTCTTATGAGACCCTCACGGCTCATAAGATTTGAAAGTCTTAAGTTACAGAGACCTGAACCTGTTCTTAAGCAAACCCCTCACAACCTTCGATATTGCCCTACAAATGGCTCAATACTGACCCTTGTATACAATCCACGGGCGTGAATAAACATTTCCCTAATCAAGTTTCGTCCTCGATGGGGGATATGTACGCATGATGAACAACCCTTGTAAGTCCTCTCGACTTACAAGGAGAAAACCCTCTTGTAGGATCCTTACGATTTACAGAGGAACATACACTTAGGAATCCTCACGATTCCTAGGGAGAAAACACACCTACAAGATCCTCACGACTTGTAGGGAGAAATACCTTTGTGAGACCCTTACGGCTCATGAAGTTAAAAGCCTTAGTCGACATGATCCTAACCCTGTTCGCTAAGCCACCTTTGTTCGATATCGACAAGAGGCAAATGATGATTCGCTCCTGGCAATATCCCAGTCGTAGCGGTGCTGATGCCAAAATCGGTGTCTAATCCAAAACTTGCAGCGAAAAGCCAGCAAGCCAACATGCATACGAAATAGCCGAAATGATGGGGTAACTTGCAATAAAAATCAGCAAGTAAGAATGTATGCATGAAAATAGCCGGAATGATGGGGCAACTCGCAATAAAAATCAGCGAGTAAAAATAAAATAAACAGCCGAAATGATGGGGCACCGCGAAAAATAGCCGAAATGATAGGGCAATCGCGACCTTCGCGATATAAAAGCCGAAATGATAGAGCATCGCGGAAAAAGAAACAAAATGAAAAAATAAAATTTATGCCCTACAGGTGATGTTACATCAAACCCTGTATACAATCCAAGGGCGTAAACTAAGAAGGGATCATACTCCTCTCTCAGGTTTCATCATAAAAAGAAGCCAAATCTCGACGGGTCACAAATGACCTAGAGGTCATCTCAACACTCGTCTCGTAACAACGGATACAACTTCGAGCGAAGCGGAACAGCGGCAACTCCCAGTTCCATGGCTCGGCGATATACAAATCACTCAGAGTCAAACCCTCATTCCATGAAATACGGATACAAAAAAAAAAAAAAATTCCTGGCTACGTGGAACGCGGCTTATGTCAATCCTGACCCCGTGGAAAGCGTCCAGAGCGGATCCTGGTCCTCGCAGAGCACGGCAGTGAACCCGTGCGAAGCATCCAGAGCGGAACCTAGTCCTCGCCGAACATGGCAGTGAACCCGTGGGAAGCATCTAGAGCAAAAATTCCTGGCTATGTGGAACGTGGCTTATGTCAATCTTGACCCCGTGTGAAACATCCAGAGCAAAAATTCCTGGCTACGTGGAACGTGGCTTATGTCAATCTTGACCCCGTGTGAAACAGCCAGAGCAAAAATTCCTGGCTACGTGGAAAGCGGCTTACGTCAATCCTGACCCCGTGGAAAACGTCCAGAGCGGATCCTGGTCCTCGCAGAGCACGGTAGTGAACCCGTGCGAAGCATCCAGAGCGGAACCTAGTCCTCGCCGAACACGGCAGTGAACCCGTGGGAAGCATCTAGAGCAAAAATTCCTGGCTACGTGGAACGCGGCTTATGTCAATCCTGACCCCGTGTGAAACATCCAGAGCAAAAATTCCTGGCTACGTGGAAAGCGGCTTATGTCAATCCTGACCCCGTGGAAAACGTCCAGAGCGGATCCTGGTCCTCGCAGAGCACGGTAGTGAACCCGTGTGAAGCATCCCGAGCGGAACCTAGTCCTCGCCAAACACGGCAGTGAACCCGTGGGAAGCATCTAGAGCAAAAATTTCTGGCTACGTGGAACGCGGCTTATGTCAATCCTGACCCCGTGTGAAACATCCAGAGCAAAAATTCCTGGCTACGTGGAAAGCGGCTTATGTCAATCCTGACCCCGTGAAAAACGTCCAGAGCGGATCTTGGTCTTCGCAGAGCACGGCAGTGAACCCATGCGAAGCATCCAGAGCGGAACCTAGTCCTCGCCGAACACGGTAGTGAACCCGTGGGAAGCATCTAGAGCAAAAATTCCTGGTTACGTGGAACGCGGCTTATGTCAATCCTGACCCCGTATGAAACATCCAGAGCAAAGATTCCTGGCTACGTGGAACGCGGCTTATGTCGATCCTGACCCCGTGTGAAACATCCAGAGCAAAAATTCCTGGCTACGTGGAAAGCGGTTTATGTCCATCCCGACCCCGTGGAAAACGTCCAGAGCGGATCCCGGTCCTCGCAGAGCACGGCAGTGAACCCGTGCGAAGCATCCAGAGCGGAACCTAGTCCTCGCCGAACACAGCAGTGAACTCGTAGGAAGCATCTAGAGCAAAAATTCCCGGCTACGTGGAAAGCGGCTTATGTCAATCCTGACCCCGTGTGAAACATCCAGAGCAAAAATTCCTGGCTACGTGGAATGCGGCTTATGTCAATCTTGACCTCGTGTGAAACATCTAGAGAAAAAATTCCTGGCTACGTGGAATGCGGCTTATGTCAATACTGACCCCGTGTGAAACATCCAGAGCAAAAATTCCTGGCTACGTGGAAAGCGGCTTGTGTCAATCCTGACCCCGTGGAAAACATCCAGAGCGGATCCTGGTCCTCGCAGAGCACGGCAGTGAACCCGTGCGAAGCATCTAGAGCGGATCCTGGTCCTCGCAGAGCACGACAGTGAACCCGTGCGAAGCATCCAGAGAGGAACCTAGTCCTCGCCGAACACGGCAGTGAACCCGTGCGAAGCATCCAGAGCGGAACCTAGTCCTCGTCGAACATGGCAGTGAACCCGTGGGAAGCATCTAGAGCAAAAATTCCTGGTACGTGGAAAGCGGCTCATGTCAATCCTGACCCCGTGGAGAACGTCCAGAGTGGATCCTGGTCCTCGCAGAGCACGGCAGTGAACCCGTGCGAAGCATCCAGAGCGGAACCTAGTCCTCGCTGAACACGGCAGTGAACCCGTGGGAAGCATCTAGAGCAAAAATTCCTGGTACGTGGAAAGCGGCTTGTGTCAATCCTGACCCCGTGGAAAACGTCCAGAGCGGATCCTGGTCCTCGCAGAGCATGGCAGTGAACCCGTGCGAAGCATCCAGAGCGGAACCTAGTCCTCGCCGAACACGGCAGTGAACCCGTGGGAAGCATCTAGAGCAACTCCTGACTCTGTGAAATGCGGATAAGGACAACTTCACCCATCACTTGCGGGTCCTCACGACTCGCAAGGGAATAAATTCTCTTGTAAGATCCTTACGACTTTCAAGAGAACACACTTAGGAATCCTCACGATTCCTAAGGAGAAAACCCACCTACGAGATCCTCTCGATCCGTAGGGAGAAAAATCTCTGTGAGACCCTCACGGCTCATAGAGTTGAAAAGTCTTGGGCGGCAGATCTGAACCTGCGGCTTAAGCCATCACTATCTCGTGAAGAAATCAAGGTGCTTACTCTATTATTTGCTAATTGTGACAACATGCTGATAATAAGAGAAAGAAGAAAGAGAAAGAAAGAGTATCCGATCTACATTTGATCAGGCGTTCGAAACACACTCATTCATACATAAGCAAAAGATTCAGAACGAAAAATGGAGACAAGCTGGGATAAATTTTTTCCATTAATATTGCCAAAAGTTCTTACAATCATAAAAAGTAATAAATGAAAAATATTATTACAATGGAATAATCTCAGATCCAGGGCACGGATTGAGGAATTCAAAAGTAAGGCCATCCAGAGTTCTTCTGGTCTTTCTGATTATTCTTGTGCGTAGCCTCTCGCGCTCCTGTGTGTCAAGATCCTCGGCAAGCCCTCCCAGCCTTCGATAAGCAGCAACTATCGTCGTCTGCTGAAAAATTTGATGTAGGATGTCAATGAGGCTGTCCCGCCGTTTCTTCGAGATCAGCCCCGTCAGGTATACTGAATGCATCTTGTCTTCGGCATCATCCAGCGCATTGAGCGGTAGGGCCTCGTGAAACCCCGGAAGTGCTCTCCATATGGCTTCCAGCACGACCTTCAAGAGAGCTGAACGACGAGGAAGCAGCTAACCACCGCTTGCGTTGAGGCGACCCATGATTTCTGCACACTGGGCATCTGTAAACTCCTGGTTTTGTTGACGGCCCTGTGTACGGATGTCCTCATAAGTGATGAACTCATGCAGGCTATATAGACGCACCGCCATGATACCTGAAGAAAGCAGTACAGGGAGATTAGCAGATAAGAAGATACAGAGGGTTAAAAGTTAAACTCCTTGAGAGCAATGCTTTGCAGACAAGAGTGACACCGATCAAGATCAGTTATGAAGAGAATTTGAAGAAAATCCCTTGAGAACATTGAGAGCTTTGCTCTACAAAGATAATATAATAATGATAATAATATCAAATGCCATCTTTAACTTCCAAGATCCATGAAGAACTCTTAAGAGTTCTTCTATGTGATTTGGAAGGAGCAAAGCTCCATTAATTAAGAAAATCCAAGGAAAATTTTTCAGAGAGCAGAGCTCTATTAATGGAACCCTAATAGGGTTCCCTCTAAGTTCTCTTTAGACCCCTTTAGAGCAAAGCTCTGCTAAGTGAAACCCTAAATGAGTCTTCTGTAGATCAGGGATCTATTGAGAGCAAAGCTCTTAAAATTGATTTAATCAAAAATTAATATTTTTACCTAAAAATTCTCTAAAGTTGAACTTTTAAAAGTGTTTAAACAAGAGAGCAGGGCTCTGAGTTCTGAAAGTAAAATTGTGAAGATGAAGATCATCTAAAGGACCAAAGGTCCTATTTATAGGCATCAAATACCCTTTCAACTCCCAAGAGTTACCGTGATGGTTGGGATTCTGCCACCGCTGCGCTCACGTTTGGAAGGCCACGTAAGCGCAACGGTGGGGGGCATTTGTTTACCCCAATCAGAGCAAAGCTCTGTTCAAATTCCAAGGCGGGAAACGAAGCAACGCTTCTGTTTCCCCAATCAGAGCAAAGCTCTGTATTGAAAATTAAAATTAAAATAAATGAAGCAATGCTTCAGATCCCCTGCGCTGCGCACAGAGCACCACGTGTCAAAATCAGACACACCAGCACAGGGAGCACAGCGCCCAAGGTAATGCACTTCATCAAGAGCAAAGCTCTATTAAAAATAAAATAGAAGCAAAGATTCAGTTGCACAAGCGCTGCGCTGTGCGACACGTATCAGCGCAGTCGCTTTTGTGCAAGCGCTGCACTGCGCGACACGTGTCAGCGCAGTCGCGCAATCGCAGTAGCGCTGCGCTGTGCGCTGCGCGACACGTGTCAGCGCAGTCGTGCAAGCGCAGTTGCGCTGCGCTGTGCGCTGCGCGACACGTGTCATGCGCTGGGCGCTTGCGCCAAACAGAATTAAAATTCTAAAAAAGATGTTTTTGTTCTCGTCAAAAACAAGAAGATTGCCTTCTATAAAACAGAAGCCCTTGGATCAAAGATCCAACGGTGGGGAAAATTCCCCAAATCACTCAGAGAAAGATCTCTTTAACAAATTTAACTAATTTATGGGCACTATAAAAAAAGCCCTAGACCTCAATTCAAAGGCATCAACATTTTGTGAGAAATTAAACAGAGAGAGAGCTCTGAAGAATTAGAGAGAAATCCCCAAGAACAAAAAAGGTAAAAAGCCTTTAGAAAAAGAGAAAATTCTCTTGTGAACAGATCATCGATCTAAAAACAAGATCAAGGACCTTAAATAAAAAACAAATAAAAACAGTGCTTTGCACTTCTGATTATGAACCATTGGTTCTAGAATCTAAAGGATTCTCAAATTTATAGTGCCTTGCACTTGGAGATCTGCACTGTTGCGCTCCTGGGTTGGCGCAAGCCACCTGAGAGCGCCACGTGTCAGCATCTGAACCATTTGCGCTATGCGCTTTGAGATAGAGGTTTGCTCTCTGTAATTGGCGCAACTCACCAGAGTGCGCCACGTGTCAGCAGCGCAAGCGCAGCGCACTGCGCTTGCACGACACGTGTCAATACTACAAGCGCTTGCGCTCTCTGATTGGCGCAAAGTGCCTGATAAATGCAAGACATTTCCTAAAGGGCCAGGCCCAAATTAAAAGACCAAGCAGGCCTAATTAAATAGATGCTCTGCATCATTTATAAAAGGGCAGAGCCCAACCAAAACAAAGAAAGATAATGCAGTGAAGGGGCAAGGCCCTAGCACAGGTCCAATAGGCCAAAGACAAAAGAATATTGAAACTGGACTTAGCCCAGTCGTGGCCATAAGTCCTCAAATTAAATTGACTGGGCACGGCTGCTCCCTAAATCAATTTACTTCCGGTTCGAGGGTACATCTCCGAACTCCTCTGACACCTGTCGTTGTAATCCTTCAACGACGTCAGAGAGGTGACGGGTCCCGACGACCACATACGTATATGGACTGCGGGATCCTTAAACTCGTGGACCGAAATGTCCCTAAACTAATGTTGGACCGAAACGTCTCTAAACTAATATCGGACCGAAACGTCCTTAAACTAATATCGGACCGAAACGTCCCTAAACTAATATTGGACCGAAATGTCCTTAAACTAATGATGGACCACTACGTCCCTAAACTGGAACATGGACCGCCATGTCCCTAAAATGGAACATGGACCACCACGTCCTTAAACTGGCGATGGACCACCACGTCCCTAAACTGGAACGATAGAGCCTCCAAACGCTCTTTTGCCGGATCTAAACGATCCCGTTTAAGTCGATCTTAGCCCCAACCACGGCTAACGTATCCTTAAACATTCAAATGGACTATAAAACTCCAAATCAACTTTGGTTCAAGGGTACCTCTCTGAACTTCTCTGACACCTATCGTTGTAATCCTTCAACGACGTCAGAGAGGTGACGGGTCCCGACAGCCATACATTAAATGGATCACCACGTTAAGTCGATCTTAGTCCTAAACGGGACTAACGTATCCTTAACGAACATTTAAGTTGATCTTAGCCTCAATACGGCTAACGTATCCTTAAACTAAAAACACCAAACCCAAATCTAAGTAAATACGGATTTGGATTAATCCACGTCCTACGGGCGACGACATTACTCAGTCTCCATATACAATCCACGGGCAACCACAAACAAAACAAACACACACGACACGAAGTGAAATTCTGGAGAAGGAGAAAGTTGTTACCGCGACGCGGTAGCGTAATTAACTGCAGGGGCTTGCGCCTGCAGGGAAGAGCGTCCCCACAATCAAAAACCCCTCAAGCGAGGGGGAATCTGACGAAGTCTGCTACATCGGCCGCATCCGTCTAAACCTCCGATACACGGTGCCATAAATCAACTTGGCATCTTCGAAGAGGTGGACGGATAAAACCAAATAGCATCTGTCCCGAATCTCAGCGTCAGGACTTCGCAGTCTTGTGCGCCGTCTTTCGGAGGGGAACAAACCCGTCCTTCGAAACAGACGGTCGGAGCACTCTAAGCCTTCTCTCTTCTTCATCCTCATCGCTGTCCTCGAATTTTAGGACATCGTAGACATCTCTGGGTTTCCATCGGCATACAACACTCCATCCCGGATGCTTCAAACACTGTGAGTAGTATACTTGGAACGCTTGGTTCAGAAAGATAAACGGATCTTCCTGACCGTAAAATCTAAGTGTGTTCACACTGGTCAATCCATATTCATCTTTCCAAATCCCAAGATTGCTTCTCTACTTATCCGTATCGGTTCACGTATCGTATCAAATACACTGGAATATATAAAAGGGTTCTGATCATCCGGGATAGTGGATGCCGAGTATACAATTTAAGTACCCATAATAAATCACACCGTCCGATCCTACCGTCGCAATCCCACTATTCTGAGTGGTTCTAGATGTTTCTATGTCCTTAACTTCGAATTTGTATCCAAGGATACCGAATCCTTTGTAATATGCAACCTCCATACTAGGAAATTGAGCTAAACATCTTGAATCACTCTCAAATGATGCAGACAAGTTCGGATCGTGGATCTAACAAAACAAATTTTACGAAAAATACATAACGATACAAGTTTAGATTAAAACTGATAGCAATAAAATGTTATTCGAATAACTTACATGATCTGTGACCCAATCACAAAAATTATCCTGATGATATTTTTCCAATCGTTCTTCGTTCCAATCAGGATGCCCCTCACGTACCTCGTTAAAATGAATTCTGTTTTCGACAAATAATGGTGACATTAATATTATATCATTTCATACACACACAAACACAAATATAACAATTAATCCAAAAAAACTTACTCTCTAATATGTTCAAGACATGCGCAATTAAGAAAGATAAACCGGTATATCTTGTTGATAAACATAGTGTCTACCCTCTTATACTCGGCTTTACCATATGGCCCGTCTTGAATTTTTCGAGGCCGGTTAAGTCTTGTCTCAATGTTCTCGTCCAGATAGCGGGAACAAAATGTGGTTGCTTCATCGAGAAGATAACCTTGCATGATAGAACCCTCTGGTCGATTTTTATTGCGTATATACTTTTTAAGAGTGTAGAGGTACCTAATGAAAATATGTTGAATAAATAAATACGGGCATACAGGACAACAATAAATTTATAAATTGCGCGAAACGAAAAATTACACGTACCTCTCGACGGGATACATCCATCGATATTGTACCGATCCGGCTAACTTAGCCTCAGTTGCAAGATGAACCGTCAAGTGTATTATGATATCGAAAAGTGACGGTGGGAAAATACGCTCAAACTTGCAAAGTATCAACGCAATAGAATTTTCTAGTTTATCCAGCGTCACAACCTCCAGTGTTTTAGCACACAACTCTCTGAAAAAACAATATAGGTCGTTGATTATTAGACCAACCGATTCGGGGAGAGAAGTCCTGAGGGCTAATGGAAGAAGGTGCTCCACGATAACATGGTGATCATGACTTTTCAGCCCATCGATCTTGCCTTTCATAATTTTTATTTTCTTGCTGAATGATCCTGAGAAACCTGTGGGAACTTTCAAATCATGCAATACCTGCAGGAATCTTTTCATCTCCGGTTGTGACATATGATAAGCGGTATTGGGAAGTACAAACTTGTCCGGTTTACCCGCTACCGGTCTAGGGTGCAATGCACTTCTTATTCCCCACTCCTGTAGATCTATCCGAGCATTCAGGTTGTCTTTCGATTTCCCGTCTTTACAAAAAAGCAAGTTGAGTATGTGCTCTGATACTCCCTTCTCTATATGCATGACGTCCAGACAATGACGTACTAAATTTGTTGACCAGTACGGAAGCTCGAAGAAAATGCTTAACTTGTTCCAAAATGGTGGTTTGACCTGTTTTGTCGGATCCATCCCGAAGGTCACATTATTGTAACCATCCCATTGAGCAGTCACGTCCTCTCCGGACAATAGGGATGGAGGTCCAAGAAGCTCCTGATGACCATCAAAGTGAGCTGTGTCTAACCTATAAGGGTGGTATGGAGGCAGGAAATGTCGATGGCCGCAATAACAAACCTTCCTGCTAAAATTCAAGAATTTCGATGTTGTGTGTTCATGGCAATGAGGACATGCTTTGTGACCATGTGCGGACCAACCTGATAGCATTCCATACGCAGGAAAGTCATTAATTGTCCACATTAAACCCGCACGCAGTATGAAGGTTGTATTTGTGTTTGCATCGTATGTCTCTACACCATCAATGAACAAAGATTTCAACTCATCGATCAGAGGTCGGAGATAGACGTTGATATTGTTTCCTGGTGAGTTTGGTCCGTCGATAAGAAGAGGCATCATAAAGTATGATTGGTCCATAGCCAACCAAGACGACAGATTATAAATTATCATTACAACGGGCCATGTGCTGTGACTTCCAGCCATATAGTTGAATGGGCAGAATCCATCAGTAGCCAGTCCGAGCCGGACATTGCGAGGATCGCTACTGAATATTGCGTGCCTCCTATCGAAATCCTTCCATACCGGTGAATCTCTTGGATGGCTCATTTTTCCATCTTCACTTGGAGGAGCACGGTGATGCCAAATCATTGCCTCGGCTGTTTTCTTGCACCTGAATAGCCTCTGTAGCCTATGTGTTATGGGAAAGTATCGTGCTATCTTGACAGGTATATCAGGCTTCTTATCAGAATCTTTTGGCTTATATCTGGCCTCTCCGCATGTTGGACACTCTTTCAAATCTGAATTCTCTTTCCGATACAACACGCAATTTTTAGGACATGCTTGAATCTTCTCGCACTTTAGACCCAAATCAGACATCATCTTCTGGGCTCCGTACCAGCTGTCGGGCATGTTATTTTCCGGGGGTATAGAATCTTTCAAGAACGAAAGAAGTATTGTGAATGACTTGTTACTCCATCCATTTAGGCACTTAATCTGGAAAAGTTGGACGAACCATGAGAGGGTGGAATACTTCGCATTCTCATAAATTGATTTTCTAGCATCATTCATGAAATTTTCATATTTATCCGCACGCGGTCCTTAACCGGAAGGAATGTCATCTTCGGTATGCATAGATTCACCTAGGGCAGTCTCTACCATGTCCTCCATTTCTTCTGATGGAAATAAATTACCGTCTTCTCCTTCTGCCGCATTACCGAATTCTCCTTCTTCTCCTGCCGCATTATCGTGTTCTCCTTCTTCTGCCGCATTACTGCATTCTTCTCCTTCCCCGTGATATTTCCAAGTTGTATAAAGTCTAGTAAACCCATATTTTACAATATGAAGCTCTGTCAATTCTACCTTCTACCAGTACTTATTGCCACATCTATCGCACGAACAGAGAATCTTCTCTATTATGATCTTATTATGTGCGCATGCAAATTCAATGAAAGCAGCAACTCCTGCGACAAACATAGGTTGCATACGTTGTTGCCAATCTACATACATCCAGTCCTTAACTCTGACGTACTCATGGGCCATGTTAAACTGTATAACATATAAATTGTAGGTTATGGTGACTATATTGAGAAATATAAGAACGTGATAGTTACTGACAAAGGAGAAAATCCGTGTATATGCTTTGTGTGTGCGTTTGTCGTTGAAAAGAATAAATTATCGAACGTATGTTAACCGATAGACGGGAACTAAGTGGCGCTTTTAGTTTCATATATGAGTATCGATGAGAATATGAAGGTTTCATATTATCATCGAGTATCATATATTAGTTTTAACTTGAACATCTTGAATCACTCTCTAATTATGCGTTTGTTGTGTATTCGTGTTGTATGTGTGTGTTCCGGCTGTCGGGGGTAAGGCTTCTATCCCATTAAGAATGTATAGAGCGAACACCCATTCGCTTGTGCTTTCAACCGTTTCGAGTAAATTTTGGCAGCACCTCCCCGCTGTTCTCCGAGTACACTGTAATAGAATAGATAATCATTTCAAAGCTGTGAAACAACGTTGAAATGAACATCTAATCTATCTTTGTACACGGAGAACCAGCGGAAAGGTACTGACGAAATATCTCGAAACGGATGAAAACACAAGTGAATGAAGGTGTTTGCTTTATACATTCCTAACTTGTCCACACGGGACAAATCTATCGGTTACCATACGATTGAATCTTCTCGTCGCATAGACTATACGACGGTTGTTAGTATCGAGCTATACCGTCCGATATTTAACAACCTTCGTATAGTTCTATGTCACGACGAACATCGCACGTATGTTAACCGATAGACGGGGACAAAGTGGCGCTTTTAGTTTCATATATGAGTATCGATGAGAATATGAAGGTTTCATATTATCATCGAGTATCATATATTGGTTTTAACTTGAACATCTTGAATCACTCTCTAATTATGCGTTTGTTGTGTATTCTTGTTGTGTGTGTGTGTTCCGGCTGTCGGGGGTAAGGCTTCTATCCCATTAAGAATGTATAGAGCGAACACCCATTCGCTTGTGCTTTCAACCGTTTCGAGTAAATTTCGGCAGCACCTCCCCGCTGTTCTCCGAGTACACTGTAATAGAATAGATAATCATTTCAAAGCTGTGAAAAAACATTGAAATGAACATCTAATCTATCGTTTTACACGGAGAACCAGCGGAAAGGTACTGACGAAATATCTCGAAACGGATGAAAACACAAGTGAATGAAAGTGTTTGCTTTATACATTCCTAACTTGTCCACATGGGACAAATCTATCGGTTACCATATGATTGAATCTTCTCATCGCATAGACTATACGACGGTTGTTAGTATTGAGCTATACCGTCCGAAATTTAACAACCTTCGTATAGTTCTATGTCACGACGAACATCGCACGTATGTTAACCGATAGACGGGGACTAAGTGGCGCTTTTAGTTTCATATATGAGTATTGATGAGAATATGAAGGTTTCATATTATCATCGAGTATCATATATTGGTTTTAACTTGAATATCTTGAATCACGCTCTAATTATGCGTTTGTTGTGTATTCTTGTTGTATGTGTGTGTTCCGGCTGTCGGGGGTAAGGCTTCTATCCCATTAAGAATGTATAGAGCGAACACCCATTCGCTTGTGCTTTCAACCGTTTCGAGTAAATTTCGGCAGCACCTCCCCGCTGTTTTCCGAGTACACCGTAATAGAATAGATAATCATTTCAAAGCTGTGAAACAACGTTGAAATGAACATCTAATCTATCTTTGTACACGGAGAACCAGTGGAAAGGTACCGACGAAATATCTCGAAACGGATGAAAACACAAGTGAATGAAGGTGTTTGCTTTATACATTCCTAACTTGTCTACACGGGACAAATCTATCGGTTACCATACGATTGAATCTTCTCGTCATATAGACTATACGACGGTTGTTAGTATCGAGCTATACCGTTCGATATTTAACAACTTTCGTATAGTTCTATGTCACGACGAACATCGCACGTATGTTAACCGATAGACGGGGACAAAGTGGCGCTTTTAGTTTCATATATGAGTATCGATGAGAATATGAAGGTTTCATATTATCATCGAGTATCATATATTGGTTTTAACTTGAACATCTTGAATCACTCTCTAATGATGCGTTTGTTGTGCATTCGTGTTATATGTGTAACATGATTTTAAACCATTGAGATCAAGATTGATAGAACCGATCATCCACAAAGAGATTAAGAATTGACTTTTGACAGCCATATGAAGGAAAATTTTCTCCTACGGCAACCTAATAATATACCCATTATCCTCGTATATACATATATGCAGGCAGGCATGGATACATACATGCTAATATTTGAAAAATTAATATATCAACCAAAAACTATTATTGCAATGGCATTCATCTATAACAATCAACAATTAAAACTACAAATGTAGGATACTGATATCATAAAGAGTTATACGCAATATATGAATTCACATGACTGAAACATGCATCAAAAAAATATGTTCATCCAAAAGAAAGGCCACTGTCAACAAATATAGACAAATACGTCATAAAAACAGTAACTAATTAACAAGTTGATTAGCATCTGGATCAAGAAAATGATAGGAAAAACAATTGACTATGATCTATAATGACAAGTCTATTAGCATGACTCTCGACTAACAAAGGTGACTTTTCGTTCTCGGTAGCTTGATAATTGATGGAGGATATAAACTTTTGACGTCACCTAACGAAAAGTGGACCCTCTTTTCTTCATTAATTCACTCCCTGTGTGTGTGTTTGTTTTTTTTGAATTAAAGGTCATTGATTTTAGAAAGACCTGATGATATATATGTTGAATATATGTAGGGTGATATGCATGATCACAAGAGCTTGGTGGAGGAAATAAAGAAAGTTGATGTGGTGATCTCTATGCTGGGCTACAAATATCATGAGCAGTTGGTTGATCAAGTTAAAATCATAGAGGCTATTAAAGAAGCTGGAAATGTCAAGGTAATCAAAAAATATATATTTATATTAGGATAAGGAAAAGGAGAAATTTGGATTGGATAGTTGTAATATTACATATTGTTATTTTTTCACATCTTTCTTATTTTCTGTTAATTGCACAAAACCCCCTTTTAGTTTATCCCATATAGCAATATCCCCAGCCCCACCCCAACTGAACCCTAGCCCCAGCCCCAGCCCAGCCCCAACCCTAACCGAACCCTAGCCCCAGCCCCAGCCCAGCCCCCAACCCCAACCCCAACCCCAACCGAACCCCAGAACCTAACCCTAACCCTAACCCTAACCGAACCCGATGCCGATGCCGATGCCGATGCCGATGCCGATCCCCCTACCCGAACCTGGCCTGAACCCTAGACCTAACATCATCAAAATTAAAAATAATTTGAGATTTAATTACTAACCGGGCGCACGGTGGAGGAGACGGTGGTCGACGACGATTGGCGAAGGTGGAGACGAGGCGCGGGAAGTCGACGAAGGTGTGGGAACGACCGACGAAGGTGGCGACGAGGCACGAAGCGCGGTGGCGACGATGCGCGGGAACAGGCGATATGAGGCACGGGAGTGAGAGAGAGAAATTTTGGGAACGATGAATATACTTTTCTGTGCTTTTTTTTATTATTAATAACCTATTTATATGCCCCTACGGACAAAACCGTAGGTCCACCGTTTGCGGCTCCGTAGGGCCAAACAAAAAATTAGAACGTAAGGCACCGTAGGGACAACGATGTGGCTTTACGGATAAATCCGTAGGGGCAAGAAATATTTGCCCCTACGGATTCCTGAGTCCGTAGGGGTAACCCCATATTGTAGTAGTGTATGTGTCCTGCAATTATTTATATTAATTTTTTTATATATCATTCATAACCTACAAATGACCTTTCATTGCATTTTCTTTTTAACTTCCAAAATAATGAGAATGGTTATGAATATAATTAAGTGGAATTATGGTTACATAAACCACTTGTTATATTTTAGTCCTCTCTTTTCTTTTTTCTTCATTTCACACTTTATTTAGTTCTTCTTCCTTTCTTCTTCATCCTCAAAATCTTAGCTCTCTAGAAAAAAAAATTAGTTGACGTTGGTATTCGCTCAAGTTTCCAAGTCTCGTTAGTAACGTAAGGCTATCGGCGGATAGACAAACCCAATGACGATACCGGCCAGTGCGAATAAGTCCCTCATCCTCCTCTTTCTTTCCCTCTTGTTAAAGATTCCATCCTTTTAGCATTTCTTTTGTTAAATCTCCTTTCTTTTACCATGTCTCTACTTGTACATACTTTGGTAATACCAATATTTAAATAACATATTTAAAATAAATTAATTAGTCTAGTACATAAAGACGATATGTTGCCTACATGCTTCATAACGTGTTAAGTAATTGTGACGATTTTTCTTGTACATGTTCATGGTAAATGGTAATATAATTAGTTTATGAGAATGAATGAATCATATCACTATATATTGCATGTCATCTCAATGAACCCGATCTTTTATTAAAAAAAAAAAATCAAAATTACAAATAAATATCATATTTTGTTATTCACACATATGACCTTAAAATACCTTTATATTCGAAATAAATTCTAGTTGGATCAAGTATGAAGATTTAGTACAAGTCATGTCATTTGTATTCATGAATTCGATTAAGGTTTGTAACTTTAGTCATAGACTAATATGCACGGGATGTTGGGGCAGTTTCCGTATGAATCCAACGGAATCTCATGAGTTTCATTACTATAAAATCATGTTGCTATGGTATCGGGTTGAAACGGTATATCATGAATTCACTAATAAGGGTCCATGTTTTCAAACCTTTGGACGATAGCCTGATGAGTTTGGAATACTTCAATGCAAATTGAAGTCCCGTTATTTTGGGTCTGTGATTCCTTATCCCTGGACGATAGTCTTGGGTTTGAGAATACTCTTGAAATTGATTTACATTCACTACGTTAGTTAGATTACCTTATAGAGATCTTTTAAGACACTTTGACAATACATTTCATGTTCACTATATCTACTTTACACGACCATACTATACTTTCTTGCTATGCTCAGATTACACTGCTATGTTATATAGAATTGCCATGGTATATAAAAACGTCATGCTTAATAGTTAGAGCTACTCAGTTCTGCATAATGATATTAGTTCTCAATTTATGTACTTGTCATTTCTTGTCAGTTTTATATTGCTTATTAACGCTTAGCGTATTATTTCAAGAAATGATTTTTACGGAATAAATACGTCGTGGGCTTGTCGCGTGCCGTTACCGTCTTCTAAGAAGCGGGGCATGACAGGTTTTATCAGTGGCCCATACAGGTCGCAGTCTTCTGTTGTCGCTTCCACCTCTACACTCTTTAGATCATCTGACGAACATTTCAAGAAAATAAAAATGGATGGAATGCCCGTCAGCGAACTTGCACTTGATAAGTCCCAAAAAAGATAAGGATTTGCCGTAGAGCATAACTAGATTAAGAGGAAGGAGAATCAAAAGCAAAACTCCAAATCACTCAAGTAGAGTACCGCAATGTAACTATACTGCAGTTCATAATTACAATCATATAACTTCATTTAAGTCACCCAAATTCTACTATCAGAACCAATGTGATAAGATTTAAAAAAATAATAAGGAATTAAGAATATTACAAAATAAGATCAAACGGAGAAGATGGATTCGTGGTTTTCGTTTTCTTTATGTTGAGTCCCGTTACTTTTAGGCCTGCATTTTTTTGCTTCTGGGGCATTATCCTTGAGTTTGAGAATACTTTTGAAATTAGTTGACATTCACACTTGAATTCAAGTTAGTTAACTTACCTTATTAGTAACCTTTTAGGACACATTTACAGTACACTTCATGTTCACTACAACTACACTACACGACCATACTATACTTGTTTTTCCTACTATGTTATATTGCCATGCTTATGTAATGACTCTGAAATCACTGTATAGAAATTTTTTGTTATTGTACAGAAAATGGTATTACAGCCTGTGTAAGAGTTAAAAGTTATTTTTGTTAAATAAAATCAAGAAGCAACTTGTACCTCACTGGTAAAGCTTCTACACTGCTGTGACGTAGCCTGAGTGTTTGATTCCCATCAGACCCAATTATTTTTTAGATTTTTTCTTTTTAATTTTTTGAAGCCCAAGAGTTGCACGTGCAATACATGGAGAAATGAAAAGTTTCAGAAAAATCAAATAGGCGCAATGAGGTGCACACCCAAATACACATGTGGCACGAATCTCGAGGCTGAACACTAAGATCCGACCGCCCGTTCTTAGGTTTGTGATGATGCTCACAAGTGGTGTCTTCTCAGGTTATGACACGTGGCAAATGAGGTGTCCCGGACTCTACGGGGGTGGAATAAATGTGCCGCATCGGGGACATTCCCCAGGGATGTACCAGACCTTTCGGGAGACCCCCTTGAAGACATTCCACCTTCATCTAGGAGACTACCAACAGCTCGTCTCCGAGCTTCCTCAGTCTCCTCGCTCGCCTTCGAGCCATCTCTCGTGCCGAGCTTTCTCGGCCTCCTGCTTGTCTTCGAGCTCCAAGCATGCCTGTAGTTTCCTTGGTCTCCTGATCGTTTCCGAGCCCCTGATGTGCCGAGCTTCCTCGGCCTCCCCCGATCAACCGAGATTGCAGAGCCCTAGTGGCTCCGCAACGGCTCCACGTATCTCGCCAAAGCAAGATAACCGCCGCCACACGTCCCGCGTCTTACGCTGGCCCGTCCCCCATTAATGAGTGTATCCCGTCATTAATGAAGAGATCTCGTCATTCACGTACGTGTAACGTCAGGGGCGTAACCGAAGACGAAGATCTCGCGCCTGCTCGCTCCATGCGACCACTATAAAACCCCTCTCTCAGACGACTCAGGTAAGGCAACTTGAATCTAATAAGCCAATACTCTGCTCAAATTTCTCAGCTAACTTGATCGTCGGAGGGTCCTACGGTGGCTACCCATCCCAGGACTTCTTTGCAGGTAGCTCGGCTTCTACCTCAAACTCAACCCATTGAGATCCACACACTTAAGGAGGCAACCTCCGAATCCAATCTCAACCGTCTAGCATCGCTTGTGACAGATCGACGGAGGACAGCATCTGAAGGAGATCAAGCCCTCCATCAGTTGGCGCCGTCTATGGGAACTAAAGACTTATTTTGTTCCACCAAAAAAGTTGATCTTCCGCCCTTGATCCAATGGCGAGCGACGACCGCAATGATCCGAATACGATCCACCACAATGGAATCAGGAGCGGCTCGCATCCTCCTCTTAATTCCATCCACATCTTGTCTGTCCGGATAGACCGACTTACGACGCTGGTAGATACCCTCATCCGCGTTCAAGCGGCGGGCCCTAACCATCAAAGCGTGGCTCCGCCTCCCCGAGATAACGACATCCGTCGAAGGATGGACAGGCACACTCAAGCCCTCAATCCGACTCACGCTCATCCCAGCGTCACAGGACATTGGTGTGCCGACTCCGGTCACTGTCACCCACATGCGGCTATTAATTGTATGACCCGCCGGGCGCCGGACAACTCCACACCTCGTTCCAATGCCCACCGTGCGTTCTCACCCCCCGAGAAGGTATCGGTCAGCTCTCCTGCTTCCAGGCTTGACCAACACCTCCCCTTCCGTCGGGGTCGCGCAAGCGACGAACGCCGGGGACACTCGAGAAGGACCTCGCCCGAGGATTTGCGAAATCTGATGGAGCAGAATCGAAGTCGCACACTGGCCCAGACCCGGAGCGAGGATAGTCACCACTCCGACTGTGCAGAATCCTCGGGTTACCACCACCGACTCGAGGCCCTCGAAAAGAAGATCGAGGGCATACGGTAAGACGGCCATCCATATGGCGAAGGGGTTAGGTATTCCGCGAATTCTCTTACGAAGCCCTTCACCGAGGAATTGCTGGTCGAACATGTCTCATTCAGGAACAAGCCGCCCAAGGTGGTGCTCTTTGACGGGAATTCCGACCCAAAAGATTACTTGGATGCATTTACGGCGGGCATGAGCTTCCAAGATAACTCGGACGTAGCCTAATGCCGCGCTTTTCCCACCACTCTAATCCGGGCAGGTCGGGACTGGTTCCGGGGGCTGGCGCCCCGCTCCATCTTGACCTTTGATGAGATGGCCTCCCAATTCCTCGGTCATTTCGTCGGGATCGATGGTAGAAGAGGACGGTCGACTATCTGTTCACCATCAAGAGCGGAGACAAAGAATCCTTCAAAGGATATACCACCCGCTTCTACAACACACTCCTCGAGGTCCCCGAGCACCGCGATGAAACGGTCATCATCGCGTTGAGGTCGGGTCTTAGGCATAAAGAGTGGCTCCGCTCTTTTGCATTAGCGGAACCTAAGGCCATGGCCAAGATAAAAGCCTGGACCGAGCTGGAGATCCAACTCGAGTCCGAGGTGAACTCGAATCTGCTCAGAGGCAACCAAATCGACCAAAAGAAGCGGGGCAGAGAAGAGAAAAAGAGAGTCGACCGACCAAAACCTTACTCCCCAAAATTCCAGGAGTACACTCCTCTTAATATCTCCCAGACCGAGCTGCTAGAGGAGGCAAAGGGCGAGAGGTTCTTTAAGCTCCCTCCGACTACCCGAAGCACGGGAAATCGGCTCCGAGGCTCGTATTGTGCCTATCACCGGACGAAAGGACATTCGACCGAGGATTATAAACAGCTGCGCGATTACACCGAGGAGCCGATCCGCTCCGATCACTTGGCAAAGTACGTGCGAGATAAACGTCAAGCCGATCAAATTAAAGACGGAGAGCTGACGATCGGACAGATTATGGTCATCGCCGACTGACCCGAATCCGAGCGAAAAGGACACCTACCGAAATTTATATTCAATACAGGAGAATTTAAATTGAATCGCATAATATGTAATTTATTTAATAATAAAGATTCTCGCTTCCCTGCAATTTGAACTACTTCTCTTTGTTTCCGTGCTAAATCTCCCCGCAGGGCCGACGAATAGCTTCCCTGCCCGGTCCATCCGCAATGGGTAGCTTCCTGCCCAACTACTCTGTTGATCGAAGCCCTCCTCGCAAGGCGACGGAGTAGCTTCCTGCTCGGTCATCCCTACCGGGTAGCTTCCTACCCAAAAACGCTAAGGATCAAAAACCCTCCTCTTGAGGCCACCGATCAGCTTCCCTGCCCGGTCCATCCACAGTGGGTAGTTTCCTGCCCAACTACGCTGTGGATCGAAGCCCTCCTCACGAGGCGACTGAGTAGCTTCTTGCTCGGTCATCCCTAGCAGGTAGCTTCCTACCCAATAACGCTAAGGATCAAAAGCCTTCCTCTCGAGGCTACTGAGTAGCTTCCCTGTCTGATCCATCCGCAATGGGTAGCTTCCTGCCCAACTACGCTGTGGATCGAAGCCCTTCTCGTGAGGCGACCGAGTAGCTTCCTGCTTGGTCATTCCTAGCGGGTAGCTTCCTACCCAACAACGCTAAGGATAAAAAACCCTCCTCTTGAGGCCACCGAGCAGCTTCCCTGCGCGGTCCATCCGCAGTGGGTATCTTCCTGCCCAACTACGCTGTGGATCGAAGCCCTCCTCGCGAGGACACCAAGTAGCTTCCTGCTCGGCCATCCCTGGCGGGTAGCTTCCTACCCAACAACGCTAAGGATCAAAAGCCCTCCTATTGAGGCCACCGAGTAGCTTCCTTGCCCGGTCCATCCGCAGTGGGTAGCTTCTTGCCCAACTATGCTGTGGATCGAAGCCCTCCTCGCGAGGCGACCGAGTAGCTTCCTGCTCGGTCATCCCTAGCGGGTAGTTTCCTACCCAACAACGCTAAGGATCAAAAGCCCTCTTCTCGACGCCACCGAGCAGCTTCCCTGCCCAGTCTATCCGCAGTGGGTAGCTTCCTGCCCAACTACGCTGTGGATCGAAGCCCTCCTCTCGAGGCCACCGAGTAGCTTCCTTCTCGATCATCCCTAGCAGTTAGCTTCCTACTCGACAACTCTAAGGATCAAAAGCTCTCCTCTCAAGGCCACCGAGCAGCTTCCCTGCCCGGTTCATTCGCAGTGGGTAGAATCCTATCCATCTACGCTATGGATCTAAAGCCCTCCTTATGAGGCCACCGAGCAGCTTCCCTACCCGGTCCATCCTTAGCGGGTAGCTGCCTACCCAACAATGCTAAGGATCAAAAGACATCCTCTCGAGGCCACCGAACAGCTTCCTTGCCCGGTCCATCCCTAACGAGTAGATTCTTACCCATCTACGCTAAGGATCAAAGCCTTCCTCACGAGGCCACCGAGCAGCTTCCCTGCTCGGTCCATCCCAAGCAGGTAGATTCCTTCCCATCCACGCTATGGATCAAAGCCCTCCTTACGAGGCCATTGAGCAGCTTCCCTGTATGGTCCATCCTGAGCGGGTAGCTTCCTACCCATCAACGCTCAGGAGCTAAAGCCCTCCTAACGAGGTCACTGTGCAGATTCCTGCTCGGCTAGTCTCCGAGGGGTAGGTTCCTACCCTACGAAGACATGAGTCTAGGAGCCACATCAGGGAGGAATCAGTCAATGCCGACCTATTCTACGTTTTTCAACTCATGCTAAGAGACGTGGTTGTCAACCCGACTCTGAAGAATGGACTGATACCGATCTTCCTACACTTGGATATTGTAACACCCTAGTTCATTTATACCAGTTCTAGTTCAAGTATTTCTTTATTTATGGTATTTTCTTGATTTACTGTATTTTGGGTGTGAATAGTGTTTTGACATCTGTATTTGCATCCGACCCGACCCGCTTGCTAGTGTCACGCCTGTTCATATCATAATATTGCATTATTATATTCCCCATACCTAGTCATTTTACAAATAAACAGGTGCTTTTGACCCATGTCTGCTACTTAGTTACTGGTTACAGATTCTCGGGACAAAAACAGTAAAAAAGACAAAAGACGATGCAAAAGTGAGATTTCGACCAACAAACAGAGAATCTTGATAAAGCCTACACGAAGAACAGTTCACAAAGTAGAAGGCAGCGCAAGATTCAAGACTTCTTCATGAAGCAATAGTAAAAGTCCACTACAATTAATCACTGAGGAAATTTGGAAGAAAACTCGAAGGTATTCTGAAGAAAAAAGTATAGCAAAATGTAGCCAAAATGCAGCAGAACAAGCCCCTACTTTGGCCGTAGAACCGTGGCCAAAGCATGCTATTGGCCGCGGAACCGCGGCCGGGTTATGCCCGTGTCGACGAGAAATTTCGTGGCGGTGCGCGGGCTTTGACTATGTCTTTTTCTTAGGGGGTATTTTTGTAAAAGCAGATATGTGAGTCAATTGTAACCCTAGGGTTCCTATCCTCTATAAATAGGAACTCCAAATCTTGTATGAGGTCATGCCTCTTTTCATTTCATAAATTCAGATCTGTGCTGTGTTGATGTTTGGAGAGAGCCATCAATAAAAATTAGTAAGTTCTTTTATTTTCATTGCCTTAGTTTCCTTTTAATTTAGAATGTTCTTAAATTCCCTAATGAGCGAGTAGTCTCCTCGCTTGTTAGGGTTAGCTTTAGGGAAAGGTTTGAGAGATGAGATCTCTCACCCCTTTCTTGCCCCATCACACATAATAATTAGAACTCCATGCATACACGCACACACCGCTCCCTGCGGTACCCTACCCCTCGAGGTAACGGTGATACCGTAGTATAAAGGACCGGTTGTGCATGTTTTCCATGGAGGTTAGGGTAAGGATCGATAAAGGAAGGACAAGAACCTAGAGGAAGAAACACCGTTTCTTCCCGATGGTACTAATCCCTTTTATTGATAATTACCATAACACCTAATAGATCTAAAATAGGGCATTGAAAGCGGTGAGGAAACCTTCAATCTCCCAACTTACCCTAGACCTAACCCTAGCAAGACTTAGATCTAGATAATCTTAGTATAAATCAAATTAGTTTTTAGATTAAAACAATCCGACACCCATCGGAATTAACTCGTTAGAGCGATTAGGAAAACACAAAATCCCTGTGGACCGACCCGTACTCACCGGCTAGCTACCAAGTGACGCCGTTCTTGATTGCGGTTTAGAAATATTTTTGACACACGAATCAAATGGCGCCGTTGCCGGGGATGGCGTAGTATTTCCTTTTTGCAATTTCGGGTTAGTATAAATTAAAAAAATCATAAAAACAGAAAAAAAAATATAAAATATAAAATTTTTATCATTTATTGTTTGAAGGGTATTTTTTTTGTGTGAATCTTTGCAGGATCGACGGATCTGAAAAAATCCAGAGAGCGAAACAGAAAAATAAAGATCTCAACGACAGAGGATCACAACAACAGAGGAGTGGAATTTTTCTTGGAGTCTGATCAGCACACCCAACCGCGGATCTGCCGCAAAAAGCGTTTACAACCGTGGAACCACTGCGGCTTGGACGAGTCAGCACGTACAAAAAATTCTCGGGAACCGAGCCTCTCAACTAACCACGGAACCGCGGTCTGAAAGGCTATAGGGCGGCGGAAACGCGGCGGGCTTGTTGTGTCATCGCGTGAAATTTAGGCTGTAAGATCTCTTTCTCTCTCCTCTGCAAATCCCAATATATTTTCTGTCAAATCTTCTGCAGGATTCTTTGCGCCTAAAAAAATCTCCCCCTTCCAATAACAAATCTTGTGCAGGATTCTTTACGCCGCGCTTAAAATAAAAAAATTGATTGCAAGTGGATTTTTCTGTTTTGCATATCTTTAATCGGACTTTAAGGGGCTTGAGACCAATTTAGATTGGGTGGGGATTTCATCACCCTTCCCAAGACCCCAGAGATCGCATAAGGCATTTGCATTGACCAATCTTTAATTAAAATATACTAGACTCAGCCCTAAGGACGTCGCGCTCAATAGGACAGAGGACTAGTTGTAGGCATCGGCCGTTAATCCTAACCCGACTTTGCGATGTCTAGACAAGTGTGTCTAAGGCGAGTGGTTACTTAATTAGGGCTACTACTTGTAGTGGAGAGCCTCCCACTCACCTGGCACTTACCTGGCCGCAATTGGCGGTGAAGAGGCGGTTTGAGGTTCTATTTCTAGCCCTTTGGATTAGGAGCCGTTTAGCTGACCTAGGTGACCGTAGATCTAGGCCTGATTGTGCATTTTTGATTGATCGAAAGTGTGTCTTAACCCTTTATCGAAAATCTTTTTTGCAAAAATTTCCAAATAAAGAGAAAAAGGAAAAAGAAATTTTTTTAAAAACCTGCAACTTGTTGCTTAAAATCCGTGCACCCCACCACCACCCACTTTCTTCTCATTGACATTTTCTTATCCCCACATTCTGTTTTTCACCTTTTTGACTACATTACCTCTTTAGTGTATGTCACTTTGGACTAGGGACACTAGCGCCCGATTAGTCCGTGTTTCGTTGGTACCGACCGACGAACCTTTCGACTCCAAAGTCGAAATTCCTTCCATTCCTTATCTCCACCTTCAAATTCTTCTTCCGAAGATATGTCGGGATATAATCCCGACAACACCTTACCCACGGGACTGATTCCACCTCCGTTAGGTGTGAATAACCCGAATCACCCGCCTGTTGTAGTGCCCCAACGAATCGCGCTCCAGGATCTCTTCTACCCTGTCTGCACCTCCTTACCTACCTGTCTTTCACCCCCACCGGCAAATGGGGACAATTTTGAGATAAAACCCCACTTCATCAATATGCTGCCAAAATTTCACGGATTGGAATCCGAAGATGCCTATATCTTTATCAATAAATTCTAAAATGTTTGCGCCATGATGAAAACAACCCAATTATCAGATGATGCTATAAGGCTAAGGGTCATTCCTTTCACCTTATGTGACTTAGCCGAGAAGTGGCTATACATCATATCATCACATTCAATTAGAAATTAGGACGAGTTTTTTAAAGCTTTTCTTAAAAAGTTTTATCCTCATCACAAGACCGCGAGAATTCTCAATGAGATTATACAATTTGCCCAGCTTCCTTCCGAACCATTTTGGAAGTGTTTTGAAAGATTCAAAGACCTACTGGTTCAATGCCCTCACCATGCGATCGAAAATTGGCAACTTTGCCAAACATTATACGAAGGATTGAACCCGGCAACAAAGCAGTTGCTAGAAACCATTTGTCAAGGTCACTTTCTAACCAAATCTAGTGAGAAAGCGTGGCAGTTCTCGAGGATCTTGCTGAACAAACACTTCAGTGGGAAAGCACGAAGACCACCTCATCTTCTTCTATTGGTCAATCTAGGATAGGCATACATCAATTAGATATGTCGATTGCTATGAAGGCCGAGATGGCCGCACTTACGAAAAAGCTAGATGCCATTGAGACCAAAATCTCATCATCTTCTCCTACCCCTGCTTTACCCCCACGAACTGTTTGTGCTTGTTGTTCGGATCCATCACACCTTACCGAAGAGTGTCCTTATAATCCACCTGTTCAAGGACAAGATCAAGTCAATGCTGCCTTTCAGCAACGACAAAGAAATGATCCTTACTCTTTAACTTATAATCCGGGTTGGAGGAGTCACCCAAATTTTGCTTGGAATCAAAATCAACAACTCCAAGGAAACAACAACTTTCAAAGGCCTCCTCCTCCACAACAACAAGCACCCCAACAAACTCAATACCAGCAACCTTTCCAATCACAACCTTATCCAAATCAAACGAACAATTTTGTTCAACCAGATGATAAGGTTATCTCGCTAGAAAAAAGTCTAGATGCGTTTCTCAAACAATCTACAGAATCCGCAGCAAGGTTGGAAAATTCCATCCAGTCTTTGGTGCACAACAATACTTCATACGATCAAAGCATCAAATCTATTGAGGCACAAATTGCACAGCTAACTGCTGCGTTGAGCGAGAGAGAAAAGGGAAAGCTTCCATCTCAACCATTGCCAAATCCCGGTCACATACATAACGCACATGTCGCATATGAATATCAAAATCATAATGTAAATGCGGTGACCACGTTGAGATCTGGAAAAGTGTTGCAAAATAATGTGGGTATTAGTGATGACACCCCCACCGGTGGTTCTCCATCTTCTCCTTCTTCTTCTCCTTTTTTCTTCTTCTTCTTCTCCATCTTCTTCTTCTTCATCTTCATCTTCTTCGTTAGAGCCTATTCTCCATTCTTCAAAAGGCTCTTCTTCTTCTAATCTGAACGGACCCACTTCTCACTTCACGAACACACCCACACTGGGATCCGTTCCAACTCCACATTCTACTCCACAGACATTGGACTCAACAGATTTTCAAAATGCTCCATTTCCAAACAGGTTGAATCTCAATAAACCAACTCCATAAATGGAGAAGATTGTGGAGTTATTTAAACAGGTTAGCATAAATATACCTCTCTTGGATGCAATCCAACAAGTCCCTTCGTACGCGAAAATCTTAAAGGGCTTATGCTCCTCGAAAAGAAAATCTCAAATACCCAAGAAAGTGCTAGTGGCTAGTGCAGTGAGCAATGCTATTAACCAACCTCAACCCTTACCCCAAAAACGAAAGGACCCCGACTGTCCTACGATTTCAATAACAATTGGGGATAAGAAAATCAATCTGGACAAGCTCTAGGGGAATAATCTCTTTCTTATTTCGTGCACTTTTAGATCTTGGTCTAGTGTTAACCTGCTTCCCTACTCCGTGTACGAGCAATTAGGGGTTGGAGAGTTGAAACCCATTCGTTGTACTCTCCAAATGGCTGATCGATCAATCACCCATCCTAGGGGTGAGCTAAAAGATGTGTTGATCAAAGTAGGGGATTTCATATTCCCCGTTGATTTTATTGTTATGGACACACAACCTGTTGCTAACCCACGGAACCAAATTCCGGTGATCCTCTGTCGACCATTTTTGGCCACTTCCAATGCCGTAATAAATTGTCGCAATGGCTCCATGACTCTATCCTTCGGGAAGACGTCTAGTGAGTTCAATATTTACAAGTTAGGAAGTCTTCCCCCCGTGCCTAAAACTAGTACACGAGAAGTTTGCTCTATTCACAAAATCATGCAGGAGGACTGCGAGCTTGAAAGATTTTTGTTTGATGAAAACAGTTTTGACGCCACTAGTGCGTCCCTCCTTGAATCTACCACAGTTGATACAACCGATATTGATTATGAATGTTTCACTTTTTCGGATAATTTTGACGACTCACAACCCGAATATGAGTCTTTTGAATTTTTGGATGAGTTAGTTGAACCATCCGAATCGGTTGTTTGCAGTGATTTCGAACCTGTGTTGGAGTCCTTTGAGTTCGAGGTAGATTTCCCAATTTTGCCTCTGATTGTTTCGCCTCCGAAACTCGAACTCACGCCCTTGCCGTCTCACCGTAAATATGCTTACATAGGTGAGAATGAGACATTTCCAGTTATCATATCGGCCTCTTTAGCCCTCGAGCAAGAGAAAGCCTTTTTAGTGGTCTTACAAGATAAGCGGCAAGCTTTCGACTGGACTATGGCGGACATCGAGGAGATTAGTTCCCTCATAATTGAATATCATATCCATATGATGGATGATGCCAAGTCGATAAAGGATCCACAGAAACATCTTGGGGATAGTGTGGATAGTCAACCTCCTCCTTTAGAAGTTGAACAACCCCCATTTCTTTTAATAAGCTACGAGAATGACAATATTCCACTGATTGCTGATCATTCACATTCTCGTTTTGATTCATCACCACCTTCTATCTATTCACTTCCACACTTTCCATACCACCACTTCTATCTTTCCCAATTCTTTTTGGATCGGTACAATATGTTCTTCCACCAACCGATACTCTATACAGATAAATTTTTCGACTGGTTGGTGTTGACGTTTGGTCTTTGCAAAGTTTGGCAATGACGTTTAATATTGTTTCAATGAAGTTTGGGGGGCCTTTCTGTATATATATATATATTTGTTTTTCTTTTAACAATAATTTTTTTTTATAAATAAATAAACAGGGGAGTACCGACATTCTCAACCCTCTTGGTGTAGCATGACAGTGAGGACACTGTCAAGTTTAATTTTGGGGGTATGCTCGGTAAGCCTTCTTCCTTCGCATTCATGTGTATATTCTTGCATTTGCATACTTATTTTAAAACCCATAAAAAATTGAAAATTTTAAAAATTATAAAAATTAAAGTATTCAATTTTGGCCATAATTGACTTGAGTTTGACAAAAAAGTTAACTAGCTAGGAACAACTAGATCCTGGACTTAGTAAATTAAAAACCCTAAAAATAACCTTTCTTAAAGTTTAACGGTAGAAAGTATGTCTTTGTAGTTTATTTAGAAATAGGAAAATTTTGAGTTGACTTCTTGGGCTAAGTTAAAATAAGGGAAAAGTATTGATGTTTTTATTAAAGTATAAATTTGAAAAATAATTTCTAAGCTTAAGCCTAGATTCTGAAAATATATACCCTACAAATTGCACAAACACGCACCTTGAAACTTGGAATAGTAGAGGAGACCTTGAAATGCTCCTGTCTAAAGTCCTTAGTACGAAGAAAAATAAAATAAAATACAAGTGTGAATAAAGAAAAAATGAACACTGGTTTTTGTAATTACTTAAGGCTGCAAAAATAGAAAAAATATTTAGCGAGGGTGCTTCATCACCTAGTGCCTTAGACCAACTGGTTTGGGAGTCACTGCTAAAGCCTTAGGTGTTGCAAGACTAGGAATTACGTTTTAATGTGCAAACACATCTTGTAATCGGTTGTTGGAACCTCAAGAAGTATTAATGGTCGGATGAAGGATGTGTGAGCGAAATTCATCTAAAAAATTCACCAATTAAGAGGTGCTTTGGACAACGGACAAGAGTATGATTGCTTGATTTGAATTTCCAAGTGTAGGGGTGATTTATACACACACGTAGGGGTATGCGATTGGGGTTTAGATAAGAGATAGGAATGAAGAATAGGATTTGTATCTTTAGTAGAGATGATAAAAATTCCTAAGTTGAGATGGAACCCTAGAAGGAAAACTTAAGAGATGCCGAAAGCTAGGTAGGTCTGCAGAACATATATAATCTTAAGTTAAATGATAAGGAAGCGTGAAGAATACGGGTGGATAATTTATGAGTCGAAGATAATAGAATTCCTTGTTAGAAAACCTGATTGGAGAATAAAAGTCAATGGGCCAAATTGATAGGATTTTGTGGGTAGTATCCGCTGAAAACCCTCAGGAGACAACACTCCTCTTACTAGGGACACCTAGAGGTTTAACGGCTTGTTGCACGAGCTCAGTGCAATCGTGTTTCCCTGCGAAAGTGAGCTTAGGTTTTTGTTGAGAATAAAACTAGGTTTGCTCGAGGACGAGCAAAAGATAAGTTTGGGGTTTTTTGTTCATATCATTATATTGCATTATTATATTCCCCATGCCTAGTCATTTTATAAATAAACAGGTGCTTTTGACCTATGTCTGCTACTTAGTTGCAGGTTACAGATTCTTGGGACAAAAACAGTAAAAAAGACAAAAGACGATGCAAAAGTGAGACTTCGACCAACAAACAGAGAATCTTGATAAAGCCTACACGAAGAACAGTTCACAAAGTAGAAGGCAGCGCAAAATTCAAGACTTCGTCACGAAGCAACAGTAAAAATCCACTACAATTAATCACTGAGGAAATATGGAAGAAAACCCGAAGGTATTCTGAAGAAAAAAGTATAGCAAAATGTAGCCAAAATGCAGCAGAACAAGTCCCTACTTTGGCCACGGAACCGCGGCCAAAGCATGCTATTGGCCGCGGAACCGCAGCCGGGTTATGCCCGTGTCGGCGAGAAATTTCGTGGCGGTGCGCGGGCTTTGACTAGGTCTTTTTCTTATGGGGTATTTTTGTAATAGCAGATATGCGAGTCAATTGTAACCCTAGGGTTCCTATCCTCTATAAATAGGAACTCCAAATCTTGTATGAGGTCATGCCTCTTTTCATTTCATAAATTCAGATCTGTGCTGTGTTGATGTTTGGAGAGAGCCATCAATAAAAATTAGTAAGTTCTTTTATTTTCATTGCCTTAGTTTCCTTTTAATTTAGAATGTTCTTAAATTCCCTAATGAGCGAGTAGTCTCTTCGCTTGTTAGGGTTAGCTTTAGGGAAAGGTTTGAGAGATGAGATCTCTCACCCCTTTCTTGCCCCATCACACATAATAATTAGAACTCCATGCATACACGCACACACCGCTCCCTGCGGCACCCTACCCCTCGAGGTAACGGTGATACCGTAGTATAAAGGACCGGTTATGTGTGTTTTCCATGGAGGTTAGGGTAAGGATCGATAAAGGAAGGACAAGAACCTAGAGGAAGAAACACCGTTTCTTCCCGTTGGTACTAATCCCTTTTATTGATAATTACCATAACACCTAATAGATCTAAAATAGGGCATTGAAAGCGGTGAGGAAATCTTCAATCTCCCAACTTACCCTAGACCTAACCCTAGCAAGACTTTGATCTAGATAATCTTAGTATAAATCAATTTAGTTTTTAGATTAAAACAATCCGACACCCATCGGAATTAACTCGTTAGAGCGATTAGGAAAACACAAAATCCCTGTGGATTGACCCGTACTCACCGGCTAGCTACCAAGCGACGCCGTTCTTGATTGCGGTTTAGAAATATTTTTGACACACGAATCAACGCCCCGCTTCCCAAAATACGGAATACGAGGGGTTGACAAGGCCAGCCATGCTCCTACGGTCGAGAAAATATCCCTCCGTAGTCACACTTCGGCTTCTAGCACTATATGGTAATCAGTAAACAATGCACAAGTAATGAGAAATGCAGTAACTAAATCAAAAGAACTAACCAGATGGAGATCAAGGAGTATAGCTCTGGGTCGCTGATCAAGATGTCCGCGATGTCCTCGAGTTACGTCAGGTCCTGGTCCAAGCTAGATCCACTTCTCACTCTGAGCATGCATACTCAGGTCATCAGAGCGACATGATAGCATTATGTATATGTAGATACAAATGTGAACTCGTGCAATAATAATGAATATGTAACAGTAATCAGAAGAATAAAGAGGTGAACATGAAGTTGCCAATGCAGGTATCCAATAGAGCAGGTAAACAGTAAGGCAGTAAATAGTATGTCAGGTATGTAAAATCAGTGAGCAATACATGTCAATGTCACTAACCCTATCAGTCTCTAAGTCTCACTGTACAGGTCGCTAAGCCTATCGTCAGTCCAAGTGTGAGAGTCATCGCTCGTGAGTATCCCCCATCCAAGGGTAGGACCCAAGGGCAAGGGAACACGGGCCCGAGTCACTCGCTAATAATCAGTAATATCCCCATATATCTCCAGAATCGCTGTATGTGCCGGCATGGGACTCCTGAGGTTCTGTTGAACTCACACTCAAACTACCCCACACCCCGTGGTCTACATCAAATACCAACCATAAACTCAAATACCAGTCAGTCCATGACAAGTGTACGCGAGAACTGAAGGCAGGGTCTCCATCAAGCATGTCTCGACTGATACCCAAAATAAATGGACAGTGTTTGGTGCCTTACCTATGACACCCATACAAGTGCTTCCATAATCGTCCCATACCAATTATAGTCACACTTATACACGTCCCACAGATGTCGACAATGCAATAAATCAATAGGGTCCACTGATTGTGTACAAGTACGTGTCACTTTCATTTATCCATTCATGCTTAAACACTGACGTATTTGCCACAATCAAACACTAATACCTAACACTGGGTAATGCACATGATCACTAGATTACCAATGCAATGACATCCATATAATGTGATGAGAAAGCGATAATTAAGGCATGATTAAGATATCATCAGTCGGTGTCCTACCATTTGCATAATTTATCATAAATAATACATGTAAAATTTAGCTAAACAATAAAAAGGGGGTAAACAGTATGTTTAATTATCTATCCAGAAAAATTAGTTTCACATTAATCGGGTTTCAGGATCACTAGATATGGCCATTTCATTTTAAGCGTTCACTGCTGGAAATCCGGTTTCAGAATCGGAAGTCCGGTTCGTAACGCATTTTAATCCAAGTTGGGATCGTATTTAGATGACTCTATAGTTGAACAATATTTAGGGCTATCAGTTAGATTTCCACTGCGATTGGCAGATCAGTAATATACTATGGCGACAGGGAGTTATGGACAGGTTATGTCCGATGCATAAAATCTGCCTCTGCAGAATTCAGCAAAATGTATCGACATTATAAAATGAGTTAAAAATATCAAACAGTTGAGGAATCCAGTGAGACCAGTGGAGTAAGAAAGACAACTCCAATTCCTACGTAAATATATAGGGTTCCGCACATTCTCATATTTGAACTGGAATATACAGGGGTTTTGAAACAGGGGTTAACTGGGATTTCCATTATGGACTGCAGTCCAGAATCATAATCCTCCGTAATTATCTCTATCATAGTTTATTAAAATTCAGTGATCAATAATATAATACAGTAGGTTAGACAATTATCTTCGATACGAGCCATCGAACGCTAAAACCCGGTTTGTCTACGATTTATTATAAATTTTACGGTTTAGCATGTCCGTAAGTTTTCAGGTTTTACGACAGAAATCGGGGCGTCATTTTACGTGAGCAAACGACATTGTATTGGTACCAAAGTCTCAAGGGACATTCATTATAACCCGGGCCATCACATGTTATATGTTGCCATCAATTTTACGGTTTTCTCTCATTCGGGTTTTGCATCGAGCACGTGGATTATAACGATTCACATGAAAAAGTGTATGCGGAAATTATTGATAACTTGAATTGTAATATAAACATTAGTATGAAGCAAGTATCGAACTTGCCTGACGACGATCGATGGTCACGAAGGCGATGATGGCGGTTGGAACAGTAGTGATTGCAACGTTTCTAGGTGTTCGATGAAATGACGGGGCTGGTTGGCTTGAGCTTGAATGCTTAAAGCTTGGCTGCGACGTAGAGGTAGCGACAGCGGTGGTGTTGTGATGGCAGGGAGGAGTTCGGGAAGAAGGCTGCTAACGATGGTCGGCGGCGTTGATGACAACAACGACGACAAAAGGGGCGGCTATGGCTCAGCTTGGATAGGAGAGGTGAGTTGTTGCAACGGCTCGGGTCAGCAACACAGAGTGTTTAGGCTCGGCTCATCGACGGCAAGGTAGAAGGGGTGACAGAAGTGGCGACAACAGTGACAGCTGGGGAGCTGGGAGGTGGCGGCTGTGATGTGCTCGAGTGATTTGCTGGCGAGAGGAGGAAGTGGGGGCAGTGGTTGGGCTCGTAAGGGTGCTGGTGTTCATCGAAGAGCGGTGGTCCAGAGGGCTACTGACGGCGAGAGCTGGTCGGCGGTGATGGGGAGCTCGGGGCTTTGCAGGAGAGAGAGAGAGAGACGGGATCGAGAGGGAAAAACGTGAGCGCGCGCATGAGGTCACGACGAGGAGGGGGCGTGGGAATGAGCACACATGGGGGTGAAGAGATCGGTGGCGAAGTGGAGGAGACGAGGAGGAGCTCGTGTCGACGACGAAGAGGTGAACGTCGACGACGAGGACAGGCGAGGGCGTGGGCGGAGAAGGGTCTCGGGCTCGAGGTGCGAGGGGGTGAAGGGAGAGAGAGGGACGAGTTCGTTGGAGGCTTCACGAGCGCGCGCGAGTGGGCTCGAGGGGACGTGGGGCGCGAGGGAGGCGGGCGCGACGTGGGAAGAAGGAGGGAAAGAGCGGGAAAGAAGACGTGGGGGGAGAAGGAGGGTGAAGCGGGTCGAGTCGGGTCACGGGGAGTAGGCCGGGTCGGGGGATTAGAGGGGTTTTGGGCCATGGTTCACGGGCCGGCTGAAAGTATAAGAGGAAAGGAAAAATTTAAAGGGAAGTGGAGGGGGTGTGATAGTGGGCCGGCTTGGGAAAATAAGAGAAAAGAGAGTTAGGGTTTGGGCTGGGTTTTGGAAAAAAATAAAATGGAAGAAGATAAAAGGATTTAGATTAAATTAGGGTTAGGGTTTTAAAATAAAAACAAAATATTTATAAATATAAATAATTAAATTTTGTAAGTAGCATTTCATAAAAATACGGATATTGGTGCACAAAAGAACTGGGTATTACAGCTAGAAACCAGTCTTGATTCATGTTTATGATTTATCCTGACTTGTTACGTGGACTCGTGCACTTCCATATTTTACATACTGCATATTGGCATTTGTCTGGCATCTGCATTTTTAAATATAACATTTAAAGTCACATAAAATATTTTAAAAATATATTGCATGGCCTGCATGATACCCTTGACCCTGTGGTAGCATCCACGCATCTTGTTCTCGTTCCGTTCAGTGAAACGGACTTATTTGGATGGTTACGCGCACGTATGTGCATCCGTTCTTGGGGTTATGCATTTTCGTTACCCGGATATCCAATTTTAATTTTGGTCGACATGTATATTTTTCGTATTTTAAAACTGAATTTTAGACCTGACCCGGGCGTATTTTGGAGTAAGTTTGTATTTACCAGAATATCAAATTTTATTTATATAATATTGATTTTATAAACTGATACAAATTAAAATTTAGTTAACTAATAAAAGATTTTTAAAATTTAAATCTAAACTAATTTCCTAACAAATTAACAACCCCTTTTTCTCTCTCCTCTCTCTTTCTTTTTCTCACTCCTTTCTCTCTTCTTCTTCCTCTTCTTCTTTTTCTTTTCTTGATTCTTGATTTCACAATTTCAAGCCATCGTCGGAGTCGCGTCGCCGCTGCCGATCCAGACGATTCAGTGAACGTACCTTGCCTGCGTGATCACCCTCTTGCCTTTCCTGGACCCGTCCCGCATGCCGTGTGTGCGTTGTGACGATTTACCGACGTCGGACGTGCCGTGCGTATCCGTTGTGTGATCCGATCGAGCCATCGTCGGAGTCGCGTCACCGCTGCCGATCCAGACGATCCAGTGAACGTACCTTACTTGCGTGATCACCCTCTTGCCTTACCTGGACCCGTCCCGCGTGCCATGAGTGCGTTGCGATGATTTACCGACGTCGGACGTGCCGTGCGTATCCATCGTGTGATCCGATCGAGGCAAGTTTATCTTACTACATGCTATACTACTATATAATGCACCCAATTGAATAATAACATTTCATATTTCTTAGTTGTACATGCCATATTACCATTTTACCATTTTACTGTTATAGGACGTCTGTGTGCATCCATTTACATATCTAGTCGTATGCTAATTCATCTTGCTACATGCTAGTTATAATATTATGCATCCATATGAGTAAAATGTTACCCGTTTATCACATTATACATCCATATTAAAGTTTTATCGTTTTTGGATACCCGTTTGCATCCATATCATTTAATATATATATAACTGCATCTATAGATCATATTAATTCATGTTATTATTGTAGTAACACCCCATGCTTAATAATGTGTATCCCAGTTAGACTCGGAGCTGTAAATGTAACCCTTGATCGATATTTGTGCATCCATACCATTAATTATGTACCTAGTTGCATGCCATATTACATTGACTCATATTATTATTACATTAGTACCCCATACTTGATAACGTGCATCCTACATAGTCATGATGTAACCCTTGATCGATATTTGTGCATCCAAGCTTTATTGTACATCCGTACTTTCACCCAGATTCAATACTTGTTATAGTTTGATTATGAGCACCCGCTTGATACCTGTGCACTACTTGACGTGACCTGATACACCACTACTTGACATGACTTGATACATGTACACTACCTGACATGACCTGATATATCACTACTTGACATGTTACCTGATCCTGTTTCTAATGCCGACAATCCTGACATGTTGTTCCGATGGACATATCCTGTTGTCTGTATAGACAAACCTGTACCTGCTTGATCCTGTGTTGGCATTATCTCCAGATTTATCAATACCCAACTTGAACACATAACTTGGGGGTATGGGGAAATCAAGAATGTAACCGAACGTAACTTAAAGGGGTACCTATTGTTTGCCGTTTTTCCGGGCGTTACGGAATACCTATTATTTGCCGTTTTTCCGGGCGTTACGGAATACCTATTGTTTGCCGTTTTTACGGGCGTTACGGAATAATCACCGATGGGTTACAATGAGGATTAGATTAATTGATTTCGAAGACTTTAGAATAGATAGCCCAGTAGCACAGTTTAGATTGATCACTGCACGTCACTTATACTGATATACTTCACTGTTATATATTCCTGTTGACTTGTTACTGTTCATACTCGTGCCTGCATGTCCTGCTACCCCTTGATTATATTATTGTTGATATTTTGACGCACTGACGTCTGGGTTTTGCATGGCCCAGATTCTCTACCCTTGTCGCGGGCTGATCAGGAGTATTTCCGTCGTCAGGCCGAGCAGTGAGGATCCTGTTAGTATCTAGTTTAATTATGTTTACTTTCCAGATGTTATTGCTCATTGGATTTATTGCTTCCGCATATTATTTTTTGACTCGTTTATTCTGGCTCATGGACAAGTACTAGATAGTTTATTTTATTTCTACTGTTCTTGATATCTCTAGGCAGCCGTAATGTGATCGTGGAGGGATATTTCCTATCCACAGGTTGTATGGTTGGATCTGTCACGTGCCGATCTTAGCGCACTCTGGGAAGCGGGGCGTGACAGATATCTTTCGGTTCATCCTAAATGAACGATCGCCACCTTGACTCCGGGGAGCGGGAGGGCACCGACCTTCCTACACTTGGCAATTAATCAACTTACACTCGACGCACCATCATTATCTAAAAATCCGCAATTAATCGACTTACACTCAACGCGTGATCGTCATCTAAAAAACCGGGTATCGACCTACGGCCTACCACCCGAGTTGAGGAAAAGACCGACGAACTGAAGTACTCACGCAGAAAGCACACGGTCATGCGAAGGAAAATAAGCCCAGCTTTATTTATATTCCAGAAATTTTTATAAGGTATTTTGGGCTCCTCAGCCTTACAAAACGCCCAGAGGCTTACAAAACTAAAAAATGGGGAAAAAATAAAAAGGCATAAAAGCTCAGGCCGTAGGCCCGGGGAGGATCTCGCCCTGCTCGACGCCAGCATCGGGAACCAAAACGGCGACCTCTGGGTCGGCGCTTCCACTGGCAGCCTCACCCCCGGCGCTTCCACCGGCAGCCTCACCCCCGACGGCTTCCCCGGCAGCTTCTACCTGTGGCGCATCCTCGGAGAGAGGGTATTGGACCCGGAGCTCGCTGTCGGCGAACCCCGACATCAACGCCTTGACGGCGTTGAGAGCCTGGTGCCAAAAAATGGCCGAGGCGTTGGTGAGGTCGGCGTAGAACTGGTCCGACACCTTGTACCTCTCCACGGACTTCGAAGCTCGGAGATCGGCAAGCTTCACCGCATCAAGCGCCTCCTGGGTGTCCCTCCTGCTAGCATCCCTCGACTTCTTCATCGTGGCGTAGAGCTTCCTGACCTCCTCCGACTTAGCTTGGATGGCCTTGTTGGATTCACTAAGAAGTTGGTGAGACTCCTTACACTTGTACTCCTTACACTTGGAGTTCGTCAACTCCTCGACGGCCACCTAAGTTTTGAGGACGGCTATCCTCTCCTTCTCCTGCTGTAGCTCCAGGCGCAGATCCTTCTCCTGTGAGGACGATTCGTCCACCTTCCTCATGGCCGGAGCAATCTTCTCATATTCCATATTAACGATGAGAGTGCAGTGTTGGAGGACCTGAGGAAAGCAGCAAAAGGAGTTAGAAATGTTCAAACCGAGGAAAATACTTAACAAAATTCTTATAGGAAAACGGATACCGACCTGAACCGCCTCCTGAGCGATGGCGGCCACTTGGGCCTTTAGGGCCCCCTGAGGAATTTTGCTCCCGGCCGATTGCTCCATGTCGGAGAGCAAACTATCGGCGACAGAAAGCCCTGAGTGCACCTCAAAATAGACGCCCCCTCCTGCACGGGGATCCCGGAGGGTGGAGAGCGAGAGATTGTCCTTTTGTACCTCTTGAGGGGGACCTCGGCGAGGTCGCCTTCATCTTCCACCCCCTCGCCCGGGGCTCCGGTCTTCATGCATGCTTCTGGCTCTCCTTGCGGCAGACTTCCGGGGCTCGGGGCTCAGCAGAAGGCTTCGCCGGTGTAGTTGGTTTCAGGGCCGAGCTCGGACCGGGACGGGATAAGCTAGCGCCCCCGGTCTTCTTTTCTGCCTTCACAGCCATGGCAGCTAAGAATTTGGATCCATCCATTTTCTCTGCAGAAAGGAGAAAACACGAAAGAGAGTTAGCGACGCTGAAAAGGGCAAGCAAAACCTATTAATGTCTAAATAGATCGTCCAAAGACCTAACTTATCCAGGAAGCGCGTGGGGCTAAGCCCAGCCCAGCTAAAAGCCTGCTCGGAAAGCAGAATGTTGATCCACTAGATCGGCTCCCACATGGATACCACCCTCGCCTCAGGTGAGGACGACTGCCTCACCCTCGGGCAGTCAGCCCTGTGCCACTGTGTAGGCATATGCCCATCCTCACTCTCGGGTGGCCCGACGAATATGAACTTCTCATTCCATTCATGAATGGAAGAAGGGATGACTACTACCCCCGACTCGGCTACCCCACCCTTGCGTTTTTTGAAAAAAAAATACACCCAGCTCGGCTCATCCTTGCTGGTGCCGGGGTGATTCTTATAACAAAGAAAAGAGACTAGGAGGGTCAAACTAAAGGGGATATTTTCAAGTTTCAACCGGACCAGAGACTCGAGGAGGATTCTCCACGAGTTCGACGCTAGCTGGCCCGGGGCAAGATGGAAGTAACGAAGCACCCCACATACCTCGGTTGGGAAGGGCAGACACATTCCCGTCCGGAATGCTTCCAAATATAGGGCAATCTCCTTGCCCTGCACCTGGTCCGCCTGCTCACCCTCTCTGGCTAAACGGAGAGAATAGTTAGAGGGGATATGGAACCGAGCCTGGATCTCGGCAAGCTCGTCCACATTCCTCAAGAAGGAGGGCGCATCGCGAGCATTCCCGGCTCGCACCTTGGGAGCCCTTGTTGCCGCCCGATGGCGGGTGACGGGGGCGGCCCTGACTCTCGGATGCGATCCTGACACAGAGGACGGAGAAGAAGAAGACGAACCCTCTTGGCTATCTGAAGCCGAAGATGAGGAAGACCCTCTGGACTTAGCTCCAACAACTGGAGCCTCATCGTCTGACCCTACCCTAACTATCTTTACAGACTCCTCAAATGAAGACATCTAACCTGGCTCAAAGGAATAGGGTGTCCGAGGAAAAAGCATAGGTGATCCGATTTAAAAGGAAGGAGCGTCGGACAATCTCTGACAACGAGGGTGAATTATGGTGGAAGAGTTGGCCCTAGGGGGTCCCCTCCTATTTATGCGCTCCACAAAAAGCATCCAATGGCCCAGATCAATTCCCGCCAAAACGAAGCGTCGCGCCTGCCAGCCGTCATGGCTCCACGTGGCGATCGGCCATTGGGGACGCCCCTTTGTTTACAGGTGATGGTGACAGCCTGTCGCATCCGCCAACCCGCGTCAGACATGTAGCCTGCAGCCCAACAGACGAATGAGCAAAATGGCGCACCCTTTTTAAAGCACAATCATTTCATTGATCTGCTGACGCCATCGTGGATACGCGTGAAGATTCGGGCGAATGATGAGGCGACACGTGGGCCCAAGGACCGAAATGTCATAACCACCAAATGCCATGCCGTTCCTGAGAAATCCGCATTACGATTCCTTGGCCCTAAATTGAGCAGAAGAAAGACCGAGCAGACCACTCTCGATCCGACCCTTGGATAGATCGGAATGAGAGTGGGGGGATAATGATGATGCTCACAAGTGGTGTCTCCTCAGGTTATGACACGTGGCAGATGACGTGTCCCGTACTCTACAGGGGTGGAATAAATGAGCCGCATCGGGGACATTCCCCGGGGACGTACCCAACCTTTCGGAGACCCCCCTGAAGACATTTTACCTTCATCTAGGAGAATACCAATAGCTCATCTCCGAGCTTCCTCAGTCTCCTCGCTCGCCTCCAAGCTATTTCTCATGCTGAGCTTCCTCGGTCTCCTGCTCGTCTCCGAGCTCCATCCATGCCGAGCTTCCTTGGCCTCCCGCTTGTCTCCAAGCTCCAAGCATGCCTAGAGCTTCCTCAGTCTCCCGCTCGTCTCCGAGCCCCTGATGTGCCGAGCTTCCTCGGCCTCCCCTGATCAATCGAGATTGCAGAGCCCTAGCGCCTCTGCAACGGCTCCGCGTATCTCGCCAAAGCAAGATAACCGCCGCCCCACGTCCTGTGTCCCACGCTAGCGTGTACCCTTATTAATGAGGGTATCCCGTCATTAATAAAGCGATCCCGTCATTCACGCATGCGTAACGTCAGGGGCATAACCGAAGGTGAAGATCTTACGCCTGCTCGCTCCATGCGACCATTATAAAACCCCTCTCAGACGACTCAGGTAAGGTAACTTGAATCCAATAAGCCACTACTCCGCTCAAATTTCTCGGCTATCTTAATCGTCAAGGGGTCCTACCCCGGGAATTCTTTGCAGGTAGCTCATCTTCCACCTCAAACTTAACCCATTGAGAATCACACACTCAAGGAGGCAACCTCCAAATCCAATCTCAACCGCCCAGCACGCTCGCGACAGATCGACGAAGGATAGCATCTGAAGGAGATCAATCCCTTTATCAGTTTGGGCCGGCGTCGACGGTCGATTTGAGCCCAAATGGCTCCGTGCTTTGCACACTTGTCTCTTCAGTTCCCCTTAACTCCCCTGCACTGTTTGATTTTCCGGCAATCAAACAGAGACTCTTCAATTCACCATTTAACACATTTTTAATGCATTTTAATCCATATTTTTAATTTTCAAACTCTAATTCCCCACTATATACCACTCCATACCCTAGCTCTTCACCATTCTGAAATTCTAGCAAAAAATCTCTCAAAACTCTTTAAGTGCCAATTGGAGTTAAGCCCCTCAAGTGGAGTAGCGAGCCAAACTCGACGACCGGAGCCTCTCGGACGAAACCACGACCCCCGAGAGGTTCTTCAATCTCTTCTTAACCTTCTAAAAACCGTAAGTCCCTCTTCCCTCCTTTTCTTTCATCCCAATTCGTATTTTTAAAACAACTCGACAAAATAGGAGTTATCTCCGATATTATATTCTTTTTACATTTATAAAGCATGCGTTAAGCAAATTAAAACAAACTAACAAAAAAACAGGGATTCTCGTTCATTTCATGTTACCTTAATCTTAACATAATTTCCCATCATTTAGTATTTAGTTTTAACAAAATTTTCATATGAAACAAATATATAACGAACTTTTTCATTAAAATACCATGAACTTTAATATCACCCTATCATCGATAATTAGTTTAAATCCTTTAGAAAAATTTCATGGAGTAACGACCTACCCCACACGCACACTATGCTTTCATAGCACGGTATTCTAAAGCTATAGTTAATTTTAAAGAATAAATTTTTCATTAAAATACTACACTTTTACAAAAAAGGTTTCTTTAAATCGGTATTTCGAAATCCTTAGCAATTACGTCTCTATAACCCTCGTCAGGGGAGCCACTAATGGATGGTGCGGATTATCGCACATTCTTAGGATAGTAGAGCGAGATGCAGAACTCCTCATGGAGTATTCGGTCTCGAAAGGAATAAAAATACGTTTTTTTTAAGAAACGCGACCTTTTCTAATAAAAACTAATTTTGGGAAAATTATATAGAAATCATAAATCTGTATTTTCAATAAAAAACAAATTAAGAAATTATATTTTTAAAAGAAAGATTAAAATTGTAAATAAAATATCACCAAGTTTCCAAAAGTAGTAATTTTCATAAAAATACCACAAATTTTCAAAAGGCTAAATTTTATCATCAAAACACCACAACAATTAAAATACATGTTCATAAAAACCCTAAATGTTATAAATCACCTTTAAGATTTATTTTCAAACTATATTAAAGTATTTTTCATAAAACCCCCTCGAGATATACAAACAATATTTAAGGACTCTAGATTAATATAGGTTTAAGCGGGATCAATTCTCTTGAACCCCAGGAAGCCGGAGAAAGTAAGTGTTTGCCTATTCAGGTTAAACAACTTAATGGAGTTATCAATGAAAATTATCTTGGAAAAAGACATAAATCCTGCCGTCCATGTGCAGCAGTTGCCGATTTCTCCCGAACATAAGATTTTAACAATTTAGATCAATTCACATGAAAAGACATGAACTCAAATCCAAACTCAAATCTAAACATGAACTCGAACTCGAATAAAAACTCTAACTCTAATCTAACTCGAATCTAAACTCGAATATGTATTCGAATCCAATCTACTCGAACCAACTTGACTCGAATCCAGATTACAATTATCATGACTCGCACATTACTCGATTCACTCGAATACAATCTACACCTTTTGCAATCTAGGGTTTCATCAAGACATGTAAATCAATTAGTCAAATCAATTAAGTATATTAACCAGTTATATATAGATATTATACACGGGGTGTTTGGGATAGTGTCTTGTGTGAATTCAACGGAGTTTCAAGAGTCCCATATTAACCTTTTTTTATTTTACTCGAATATCAGTCGGGTTGATTCATCCACAGCCTAGAGCCTTGATGCTAACACATGAAATGGGCTCGTGTTTCCTTACTCCTGGGGCCCTACTCTTGAGCTTGTGAATATTTCTACGGCTGCGTTGACATTCACACTTGGAACTTAACGTTAACATAATGACCATCTAGAGACCTATAGTATATACTTACCCGTGAACACATACTCTTATTCGTCATATATATATATTCTACACTTATCATTTTCTTTACTCTTACCTATCTTTGGGACTTACCGAGTGCTAGTTCGCTGACGGGCATTCCACGCACTTTTCTTCTCTTGGAATGTTCGTCAGATACGGTCAAGACAGAGGAGATTGAAACCACAGAGAAGAACTACAACCAGATCGCTACTAGGGCTATCCCAGCTTCAATTTTTCTTCAGTTTATGTATGTCATCTATTTAGGCATTTTCTTTTTGTATTTACTTTCCAGCATAAACTCTTGTATTTGTAAATATTGGAAGTTGAATATAAATAAAGATGTTTGTTGAAAAATTTTATAGTCTTAATTTATTCTTGCATTGTGTATTATTGTTTCAATAAACTTAGAATATTTATTTGGGGAACGACCTTCTCTGGATAAATATACCGCGGGCTTGCCACGTCACCATTTCCGTCTACTGGGAAGCGGGGTGTGACATGTTTTATTAGTGGCCTATGCAGGTCAGTTCTGCATGAAGTCGTAAACAATATACCATAAGAATTAATGAATTTAACAAATATTTACATTTCTTTCATTTCAAATTCCTTGAATCTGTCCTAACCCATCTTTTATATCAAGGTGATGGACTCTCCGAACAATACCAGCACAAACGTCGACGACAAAACTCCACCGCCTACTTTACCACCACCACCTACCGTTGAAGCTCCTCTCAATGAGCAAACAGTGCTATTTGAGGCTATCAAGAGCTTATTGGAGGGTCAGCAGCAACAGACTGCTATCCTCATGCACCACCCCGAAGCCAAAGCACCCGGAGTTAAGCAGTTTCGGGCACCGCACCCAAAGAACTTATCGGGTAAAGAGAGCCCACTTGAAGCGGAAGAATGGGCTCAAGCGATCAAGGATGACCTGGCAGCAATTTAAGTGCCAAATATTGCTTGGGTGAGAGTTGCTAAGTTGCAACTGACTGATAATACCGGATTTTGGTGGAAGGCTGAGGATAGCCGTCTCGCACAACCGATAGAATGGAGAACATTCCGAGATCTCTTCAATACCAAGTACTTCCCAGAGACTGCCCGCTTTGATATGGAGCAGCAGTTCATCCATCTATAGTAGGGCTCGATGTGGATCAAGTTGGTGGATGAATATGATACTGAGTTTACCATGCTCAGCTGGTAAGATATTGTCTCAAATTCAATTTTCTAATCTCACTCACTACACTGCTAACACAAGGTCGTAATAGGTTCGCTGCACATCTTATTCTCACTGCTAAGATCCGGGCACGACGATTTCAGCAAGGGTTGGACCCTGAAATCCAAGTTGCACTCGCTACAGGGGATTTCCCAACCCATGAACTTACTTTGAAGGCTGCCCGACGCTATGAGACAGTTGTGAAGAAGGGCAGGCCGCAGACTGCCGGTATGAAACGCCCTATGCACCAGATCACAGGAGGAGCCTTTTCCAGGCCAGATTTTAACAGACCATCTCGGAGGCCAGTAGGTTCGTTCTCCAACAGCAAGCCGGATTTTTGAATCTACTGCAAAAGAATATGGCATCTTGTGAAGAACTGTCGCAGGGCGAACAACTTGTACCTGATCTGTGGGTCTTCTACTCACGCTATTGGAGCATGCCCCCAGAACCGAGGACCCAACAATCCTCCAGCTAGACCAGCGATCCAAGCTCCTCCTACCAGGTTAGCTTTACCAGCTCCAGCTCTCCGCACCTAGACCACTCAACCCCAACGCCGAGTGTTTAACCAGGCACAGAGAAAAGTGCCTCGACGCCAAGCATTCACCATATCGGTCGAAGAGGCTGAAGCTACGGTCAGGTTATCACTGGTAAATCCCTTCCCTATTCTCTTTCAAGTCCTTTCAATTCATAGTCATCTTATATCTGTTATACTTAAACCTATCCCACATGACTTAGGTACAATCTTAGTATTCTCCCTACTTGCTCTAGCGCTCTTCGACACTGGGGCATCACACTACTTTATATCGCAACAGTTCGTCTGAACTCATGCGATCCCAGTTAAACCACTCGTATTCAGCTGGAATGTCAGTTCAAGGAACGACGTTCTAAAAGCAACTTTGGGATACGATCTGTGTCCAGTGGTCATCTGTAGTCGAGAATTTTATGCGGACTTCAAGGTGCTGGACATACTAAACTTCGACGTAGTCTTGGGAATGGACTGGCTGGGAACTTTCTTCGCTACCATCGACTGTCGCCAAAGGAGGGTAGTGTTCGAAATACCAGATCACCTAGTATTCTATTTCAAGAGTAGAGACCGAACCTTGGAGCCTAGCATCTATTGAGCAAAACCAAAGAAGGCAGAGATTGCAGCGTTGCAAGTGGAAGAATCGAAGCTAGAGGTAGTTCGAGAGTTCGAGGATGTATTCCCAGAAGATATATCAGGTTTGCCTCCACGTCGAGCTCTTGAATTCAGCATCGATTTACAACCCGGCGCACAACCAGTAATAAAAGCTCCATACCGATTAAGTCCGGAAGGATTGAAGGAGATCCGCATTCAGTTAGACGAACTCCAGAAAAAAGGTTGGATTTGTCCCAGTACTTCGAGCTGGGGATCTTCGGTGTTACTCATGAAGAAGAAGGAAGGTTCCTACAGGATGTGCGTGGATTATCGAACTCTGAACGAAGTGACAATTAAGAACAAGTATCCACTACCGCGCATCGATGACCTTTTCGATCAGTTAAGTGGGTTTTGTGTCTTTTCAAAGCTAGATTTTCATTCGGGTTACCATCAGGTGAAGGTTAAAGAGTCCGACATTCCGAAGACAGCATTTAGGACTCGTTATGGTCATTATGAATATCTCGTAATGCCATTTGGAGTGACTAATGCACCTGCCATCTTTATGAACCTGATGAACTAAGTTTTCCGAGAGCACCTAGACATGTTTGTTGTCATCTTCATCGACGACATCCTGGTGTATTCAAATAATCAGAAAGAGCATGCCGAGCACTTACGGATTGTCCTGGAGACATTGCGACAACATCAGCTCTATGCCAAATACAGCAAGTGTGAATTTTGGCTAGATCAAGTCGGATTTCTCGGACATATTGTTTCAGGCGAAGGAATCTCTGTGGATCTAGCTAAGGTGTCAGCTGTCAGTGAGTGGCCGACACCAAAGACGGTGAAAGATATATGAAGTTTCTTGGGCTTAGTAGGATACTACCGATGATTCATCGAAGGATTCTAAAAAATCGCAACACTCCTGACCAAGCTCACATGTAAAGATGAAGCATTCGTGTGGTCAGAAGCATGTGAAAAGGCTATTGTAGAACTCAAGTCGAGATTAACCTTTGCACCAATTCTTGTAATACCGGATCAATCTGGCGAATTCGTTGTGTATTGTGAAGCGTCCGGTAAAGGATTAGGATGTGTTTTGCACCAGCATGGAAAAGTTATGGTTTTTGCCTCAAGACAGTTAAAGGTCCATGAATGCAACTATCCAACACATGATCTAGAATTAGCAGCCATCATCTTCGCACTCAAGATTTGGTGCCACTATCTGTTGGGAGAACGAGTGGATATATACACTGACCACAAAAGCCTGAAGTAAGTATTTACTCAGAAGGAACTCAACATGCGGTAGAGAAGATGGCTAGAACTTATGGCAGACTTCGACATCAACCTACAGTATCATCCTGCGAAGGTGAACGTAGTTCCTGATGCCCTTAGTCGCCAGCCATTAGCAATGAACCTCACCGCTCAGTGGAAGCTACAGCAAGAACCGCATGGATTGGAGATCGAAGTAGTTGTGCTAGGTAATGCTTCATTTTTGATGAACTTACAAGTCCAGTCCACTCTTGTCAATCAGATTAAGGTAGCTTAAGCAAATGATGCCAAGTTACAAAAGATCGAAGAACAAGTAGAAAGTGGACTACGAACTAACTTCATCATCCATGAAGATGGATCCTTACGATATAGAAGTCGTTTATGTGTGCTAATCGGATCTATTCGAGAAGAGTTGATGAAAGAAGTTCATAGCTCTCCTTATTCGGTACACCCCGGTAGTACGAAGATGTATAAGGATCTACAGCAACATTACTGGTAGCATGGAATAAAGCGCGAAGTAGTAAGGAGCATAGCAAAGTGTTTGGTGTGTCAGCAAGTGAAGACCGAGTCACAGAACTGCAAGTCTACTTCAGCCGTTACCAATCTCAGAATAGAAATGGCAGTACATTACCATGGACTTTATGACCGCTCTTCCTCACAGCACGAAGGGTAACGATGCAATTTGGGTTATTGTGGATCGACTCACCAAGTCGGCTCAGTTTATTCCATTTCGAGTTGGCCAGTCAACCGAGACGTTAGTAAAGAAGTATATGGAGGTGAGCATAAATCTAAGGTAAGATTTAAACCTTCAAGATGTACCATATTTGATACCCATAAACTCATGTAGGAGATCGTGAGATTATATGGAGTACCTTTTTGCATCGTCTCCGATCATGATACAAGATTCCGATCATAATTTTGGCAGAGCCTGCAAGCTAGCTTAGGAACGAGTCTGAATTTCAGCACGGCGTATCATCCACAAACATATGGACAGCCCGAGCGAACAATTCAGATTCTGGAAGACATACTAAGAGCCTGTATGTTAGACTTCGGAGGTTCGTGAAAGATCACTTACACCTTATGGAGTTTTCATACAACAACAGCTATCAGACAAGCATTGGGATGTCACCATTTGCAGCACTCTATAGACGGAAATGTCGTTCCCCGTTGAGTTAGGATGACGTTGGAGATCGTGAACTCCTTGGACCAGAGATGATCGTGGAAATTGTGGACGTAGTTCGCATGATCAGGGAAAGGATGCGAATAACCCAAGACCGACAGAAATATCGGGCAGATGCAAAGCGTCGACACTTGGAGTTTCAATCTGGAGAATATGTATTCTTGAAGATCTCTCCAAACAGAGGAGTGATACATTTTGGCAAGAGGGGTAAGCTAAGTCCAAGATATATAGGACCGTTCGACATACTCGAACGAGTTGGAGAAGTGGCATACCGTTTAGCACTACCACCCTCATTGGATGGAGTGCACAATGTGTTTCACATATCCCAACTACAACGATATGTGAGCGACCCCAGCCACATACTTGATCACTCAGAGCTCACAGTACAAACTGACCTAACCTGCGAGCAACAAACAGTTGAGGTCCTGAACCGAAAGGTGAAGACATAGCGGAACAAGAAAGTAAACTTGGTCCGAATGATGTGGAGAAAGAATACGCCAGGAGAATCAACTTAGAAAAGAGAAGAAGATATGCGTCCACGATACCCTTACCTTTTTGAAAATTATTCCCTATGTAATTGTAAATTTCGAGGACGAAATTTTTATAAGAAGGGTAGAATGTAACGACTCTAAAATCATTATACAGAAATTTCTTGTTATTGTACAGAAATGGGTATTACAGTCTGTGTAAGAGTTAAAATTTATTTTTGTTAAATAAAAACAAGATGCAACTTGTAGCTTATTGATAAAGCCTCAACACTGCTGTGACGTAGCTTGCGTGTTCGATTCTCATCAGACCCAATTATTTTTTAGATTTTTTCTTTTTAATTTTTGGAAGCTTAAGAGTTGCATGTACAATACACGGAGAAATGAAAAGTTTCAAAAAAATCAAAAAGACGCAATGAGGTGTACATGCCCAAATACACACACGGCACGAATCTCAAAGCTGAACACTAAGATCCGACCGCCCGTTCTTAGGTTTGGGCCGGCGACGACGGTCGATTTGAGCCCAAATGGCTCCGTGCTTTGCACACTTGTCTCTTCAGCTCCCCTTAACTTCCCTGTACTGTTTGATTTTCCGGCAATCAAACAGAGACTCTTGAATTCACTATTTAACATCTTTTTAATGCATTTTAATCCACATTTTTAATTCCCAAACCCTAATTCTCCACTATAAATACCACCCCATACCCTAGCTCTTCACCATTATGAAATTCTAGCAAATTTTTTTTCAAAACTCTCTAAGTCCCAAGTGGAGTAGCGAGCCAAACTCGACGACCGGAGCATCTCCGACGAAACCACGACCCTCGAAAGCTTCTTCAATCTCTTCTTAACCTTCTAAAAACCGTAAGCCCCTCTTGTCTTCTTTTCTTTCATCTCAATTCGTATTTTTAAAACATCTCGACAAAAGTGGAGTTATCTCCAATATCATATTCTTTTTATATTTGTAAGGCATGCGTTAAGCAAATTAAACCAAACTAACATGCTATCTTAATCTTAACATAATTTCTCATCATTTAGTTTTTAGTTTTAACAAAATTTTCATATGAAACAAACATATAACAAACTTTTTCTTTAAAATAACATGAATGAAAAAATAGGGTTAGGATAGATTCAAAGTATATGAAATTGTAAGATTTAAGAAATATGAAATGTAAAGAATATTTTTTAGTTGCTGATTCTTGTGTTATATTGCTTAGGACTTCATGCAGAACTGACCTGCATGTCCATGCAGAACTGACCTGCATGTCCATGCAGAACTGACCTGCATGGGCCGCCAACAAAACCTGTCACGCCGCTCTTCCCGGTATACGGTAAGGAGACGTGACGGGGCCCGCTACGTATTTACTCAGAAGTAAACACGCTAAGCGTAACTAAGCAATATAATGTAAATATACACAAGAAGACATGAAGTGTAAATGAACAACAATTTTTATTTATTAAACATTTATTTACGAGTACAACTGAAAATGTAAATATATGAATGGAAAGCAATGCCTAAACAATGACATGAACTGAAAAGAAAATATATACAAGTATCTAGAGCTCTGGGTCAATGGCGAACTTCTCCAAGTGTTCAGTACTGAGCTCGATCTCTAGAGAGTCCGATCCACCGGACAACATTCCAAAGAAAGAAGAGATGGAATGTCGTCAGCGAACAATCGCTTGGTAAGTCTCAAAGATAGGTAAGAATAGACAGATGAGAATATAACTGGTATATTGTAATTTTTTATTCTGTTAACGCAGTTGTTTGTAGCTTGGTACAGAATATGCTAGTGTATATGAGAGGAGTCCCACTATTTCAGAGACTAAGGTATACAGAGCATAAAGAACCGTTAAGCCACGGTACAACAGCAATGGATATTCAGGTTAGGTGTATTAAAGTGACCGTCTCGTGCTAATTCTATCACATTCCATACCAGTCTACCCCTTTAAAACCCCGTAATGTATTTTGTATTGATTTGTATTGTTTTGTTTAATAGATGTACGACTTGCCGAAACCATGATATCATGTAAACAGAATGGATATAAATGGATAGTCATGTAATCAGAGTATATCCATGGTTCAGTTCAGTCGAGTCATGTTGATATAGATTGAATTCTGGTATAAATGGATTCATGTTGAAATGGACTTATACTTGAATTAAATTCAAGGATATATTGATTTCATATTAGACTGAGACTCAGACTGAGTCAGACCTTTTAGACAGAGTTGAATTCTTGAATTAGTTTTTGTGTTATCGGTAACTGCTGCACATGGACGACAGGATTTGTGTATTTTTCCAAGACAATTACCGTATTGATAACACCATTTTTAAGTTGTCTACCTTAGATAGGCAAGCACCCATATTCTCCGTCTCCCTGAGGCTCAAGAGAACCGGTCCTGCTTTAACCTATGTTTACTAGGGTTCTTATTGTAAATTAATATAACTTGAGAGAGTTTTATGAAAAATAGTTTGATATATTTTCAAAATACATTTCAAATATTTAATTATCGTCTTTAAGGTTTTCATAGTTGTAATTTTTATAAAATGAAATATTTTAGTGGATATAAATCTAACTTGAATAGTATATGGTATTATAGTGTAATATTGGAATTGTATTGATTTGTAATGGTAGTTTCATGAAATTTGTGATTCCTTTGATTTAGAAAATATGGAATATATAGATTGTATATTTAAAGTAGATATTTTGATAATATATATATATATATATATTTATAAAAATAGAACTTATTTATTAAATAGAAATCACATTTTTCTTAAAAATTGCATTAAAAATTCCATCGAGATCGGATGCTCCGTGAGAAGGTCTACATCTCACTCTACTAGGCTCAAGAATGTGTGATAACCCGCACCATCCCGGTTGGAGTTTCCCAAAATGGGTTGTAGAGGCGCATTTGCAAGGAATTAAATAATACACTTTTAAAGAAAACGGTTTTTGAATGTTTATGGTATTTAAATGTAAACTCGTATTTATCGCACAAACTAATATTCCAAAAGCCATCGTGCTATGTCAAGAATGAGTGTTATGATGAGGTAGGTCATTACCTCGTGAGTTTTCTAAATGTAATATGAGCAAAATGAATAAGCAATGTCGTATATAAACATGATGGTATTTTACCGTAAAACTGAAATAGAAGTTGCAATACATATTATTTTGAGATGAAACTTATTCTAATGTGTTTTTTATGATTGCTAAACAATATACAAAAAGATTGTAAATTTTTTTTTAAAGATAAATGGTGTTTTTAGTTAAATTAGAAACGGAAGTTGGAATAATTCCGCTTCCAACTAGTTTTGAAAATGGAATTCGTTTTAATAGAAGGAGAAGAGGGAAAGTGGGACTTACAGATTAGAAAGAAAGAAGAGAGGTAGAGGAAGCTTATGGAATCGACGGGAGTTGTTTCGTCGTCGGATTTGTCCCGAAACGTCGCCGGAACTTGGCCTTAAGCTAACTCCACTTGTACAACTTTTTGGACTTGAATTTTTTTTAGAGAGTTTTGGCACTAGATTTCTTAATGAGGAGGGCTAAAGGGTAGGGGATATTTATAGGATAAATTAGGGTTTAGGGTAATGAAGAATGGAATTAAAATGTGCACTAAAAATGAATTTAAGAGGAGAATTATCACTCTCTGGATAATTGCAGAGAAATCAAACAATATGGGGGTAGTGAAGTGGCCAAGGGGTGCTAGGGAAAATTTTTGGGAGTATTTGCAACCGGGGGGGGGGGGGGGCGGCACCGGCCCCATTGCAAATCTCACCGGCCAAAATCGAAGGGATGGGGCTTGAAGGGATTCCTTAGCACCACTACTAGGGTTTGGTAGCATCACACATGCCATATTTAAAATTTTAGAGGGTGCTAATGAATGAATCCAAGGAATCAAACTAGAAAAGCTAGGGTAACAAAAAGATAGTAAGCTTTTTACTACTGATTGAACAAGAAATACAACCTTTGTAGATCAGTCCTTCACTTCATAAGCTCCTTGTAGTAGTTCCTTCGCTACGTTGATGGAACTCCTGGACCCTTGCATGGCTTCACAAGGCGAATGGAACGTTCTTGCTTGAAGTCTTCGAGGCCGAAGATGATCTACGTCGAGGGAATACTAACTCAAGCTACTACTTCACTAATGAAGGATTAGTGAAGCAAACACCCAATACTAAAGTGTTAATCTAGTAGAGGATGATGAAATAGAAAGTGAGTTCACTTTAGAATTCTTTTTCTCACAATACTTTCTCATTTTTTCCAAACCTTAGAGAGCTTTTTCTTTTAGAGGAAGAAGATGTTGAAAGAAGAAAAGAATGAAATGATCAAGTGAGTCAGTAAACCATGGTGAGCGTGTGTTAGTTATATGTATGCCCTAGAGGCCATTACTGTACATATGATGTATATTGTAGTGGATGCTAGGACGTATATAGGGAGGACTTTCTTGCTCGACATGATAGTATGCTATCTGGTTGAACTTTACCTTAACGTGTATACTGATTGTCTCTCTGTTACATGTTGGTAAAGCCCTTAGGATGTGTGCTTGACTACCTGGACTATGATGCAGATCATACTAGTGGGGACATGGTAGTCCATAAGTACATCCTTCAAAGTCCCTAGTCGTGGGTGTATCGAGACGGGGCATCGATATGCCAGAGTAGACTAGCGTGTACCTTCTCGACCCATACAGATGGGCGATGGATGATCCCATATCCATCGGTGTTTGACATCAGAGATGATATACGGGTGCTCAGTAGAGACTGGGTACACTGGACGGACTCGCCGAGAACTCCCAGATGGTATTATACCTCACGTCAGATGGCAGTTCTCTGGTGACACTGGTACAGAGTAGTCTGTTGACCCGAGATCGTCATAGAGTCTTGTGTGGTTCCCACTGTGCTTTGATTTCCATCTTACCACGTCCAAGAGGGCGTGCAAAATGGTGGTTTTTGGGTACAGTCCCGAGTCACATGGAGGCAATGAGCGATAGGAGGGGATTCGTCTCTCCCGGTATAGGGGGTTGATGTTGCGCTGTGTTCGATTGGCTATAACAGGAAATCCCTGGCCAGGGTTGCTGAGATTTACTGGTAAGTGTTACCAGTAGTTTCTCGAACAGTTATAGACCTCATATCGACACGACTTATCGAGCTATTGGGGTCTGACGTTTACCACCCCTAGGCGAGATATGCGACATATCAGACGATCAGACCGGACTGTACGGTAGTGTTACTGGTCGGATTCACTGGAGTGTGAGCGGGCTTGCTCGTCGATCTTCAGATCGCTCAATACCCGGGTGGCCGTTACGTTTAGCAGACCGCTTGCGGCTTGTGGATGTTTGATATGATCATCATCTGCTGCCGGCGTATTGACGAGTCTTTAGAGTCCTACACAGAGGTTTCCTGGCTCAAGCGAAACGAAATAGGAGCGCATATGAGATATGTGCGGGACCGAGAATAATGCGTGTATGTGATACCGTATTTCATTCTCGCGATCAATGCGTCGAATGGTTATATGCGATATAACCTAGTTATCGATTCAAGCGTTGATTCGATAAGCCGATACATTGGATATTAGTCGGTTATATGCGATATGACCGGATCGTTAAATCAAGTGTTGATTTAATGATTTAATGCATAATAATATATTTGATATATTACTTTGCATTAACTAGTATTGGTTCACTTAAGATGGATTTTCTCACTCGGATGTGTGCATTGCATATGCGATATGATTTTGTGCACTTGCTTGTATCATGTTTGATGATGCATACATTTTGGTTAAGTGTAAAGAATTAAACCATGGTTAAGTGGATAATTAGGGTTTTGTTTTCATATCTATCTATTTATTCATTTATTTATTTATTTTCTTTTTGGAAAAAGAAATGGGAAGAATGGTGTCTTTCTTTGTTTGTAGTGGAATATTCATGAAGCTTTGATTTTGTCCACCATTCTTATCTCATCCTTAACCTAACCACTCTACTAAACCATGATTATTTCTCTACACCTAACTATGGTTCAATTATGATAAGAATGAATTTCTTTTCTCATTTTTAAATGAACTTATCATATCATTTTCTTCTTCTTCTTCCTTGAACTCAAGAAGAAAACCTTAGCTCCATCAATGGTGATTGATGGAAATGAGTGAGAAATCCAATTCTAAAGTCTACCCACTTCCTATTTCTTCATCCTCTACCTCTTGCCAAGTAGTAGAGTGTGTTTCCTTCACAAGTTTCATGACTTGGTGAAGTGAGAGCTTGATCTTGCGATGCTTCGACGTAGATCATCTTCGGCACGGACATCGACGACCTAGCTCGCCTATTCTCCGATGAAGTCGACGCTAGAGCCCGGATTTGATTTGGACAGCGGAGAGGACCTCATCTCGGAGCCGTGGAGGTGGAGGACCGGATCTACAAAGGTTGTATTTCCGTTTCCCATTAGTTAATTGTTAACTAGTTTACTTTTCGCCTAGTTTTCTAGCAAACGATCCGTAGTCGGGTCTCTCGGCACCCATAAAATTTTATATTGGCATGTTCGATGCCTTGTAAGACCTCACTAGGGTGCCTAGGAACCCTACAGTGGTATCAGAGCCTAGCTAGAGCCTTAGGCGAAGTCTAGACGGAATTTGAAGTCCGAACGAACCCGAAACCCCGAATCAAACTTGCTCTCTGTCCTTTTTTCAAAAACCGGGATTTTTCCAAATTAAAAATTGCTAAAAAATTCAGCAGGGAAAAATGTGAATTACGATGCAAAAATGTTCCAGTGAACAGTAATATATGCGGCGGAACCGCGGCAGAAGCCAGGCTTCTGCGGCGGTTCCGCGGCATTCTTGTGACGTCAGCCCTCATTTTATGCACAGTAATTCCTGATAAATTATGCTGAGTTTTCTGGGAATTTTTAAAATTTATTCAAGAGTTGAATTTTCTGCAGTTGTTTTGGGGATTCGGTGTTTCGATCGGGGTATCAAATTTTGTCTGTGTGGCTTTCCGGATAAATTTTAGAATATGTTAAAAAGTTCGACCGGATATAAATACCCAATTTTTCCCCTATCGGGAAATTTCCAAGTGTTGGATTTTTCCGTAGTTTAACGACGTTCTAAGTAGTGCAAGTAACGCGATGGTCCCTCAAGAAGACAACAAACCTTAACTCGATTATGTGACCGTCTTGAACTGCCCTTTGAACCTTCGGGTTTGGGGCAGTACGGTGTGCCACATGTGAGGCGTTGGCTTGACCCTTCTTCGGCTGGACCGTTGGTACTGAGGCACGAACTGAATGTTGTTAGACTTATTTCATGTGTTGACCTGTTTCGGGAAAACTTGGGTGTTCGATTGTTCGATCGGAAAGTTTGACATTTTCTATTTATCCGGAATGGGATACAATAATTGGAATTCACAAATTGTTATGAGATAACTGAATGAATGTTATAAACGTAGCACTTTAGTCTCACTTGATCGGTTGCCACGGAATTTTGATGTGATCAAAAGTCCGTCGCAATCACGTAGCGTACGCGGATACTCGCCGGGTAAACTTAAATAGACAGCTTCACTCCATAGCCCCGACCAAGTGACTGTAGGAGAACCCCGTCGCCGAAAGCATCCGCTCGGGTGCTCGCGGTAGCGGTGTTCCGCCTTGGTGCACTTCGTCGACGGTATCGGGGGTGCGGCCGCCTACTAAAGTTTGCGACGAGTATTCGATCAGGATGTCGGGAATCTTGTTGAATTGCCCGACTTGATATTGAAAAGTGTTTTCGATTTTGAGACTAAAATGCGGGGTTTATAATTGTTAGGCATGCGATATCTAAGTAATTCATTTGATTAGGCATGCGATGTCTATGCAGGTTGCGGATTCCAACTGTTGTAGTTTTACACTTTCTTTTCTGTGACCGTAAGTGTAATATGTGATATCGCCGGTTTCGTTGCTATATGTCAACGACAATTGGGATGCGCATGTTTACTTACGTTGATGACATGTGATGTTATGTGTTGCTGGATATGTTATATTGGATCGTCGTGTTTGAATAGCCGGGGTTTTTTATGTGAGATGAGTGTTTTTCATTTTCATTCATGTAAAAACTTGTATGTAATATTCTTTTATTGGGGCGCTTCCAGGTTGCGGAAGTTGTCACCGTTTGTATATTATTTACTTTTCCGCACTAGGATAGACCCAAGGAGGGGAGCACAAGTAACCGGGTTCTGGAGTCCAGTGGGAGACCAACTCGAGGAGTCGAGTCCGGGTCTCCTAACTCTAGAATTGGTAGGGTTGCTTGCCGCTTTCGTAGGGGTCTAGGGGTGTGGGTTTGGTTATTCATCACGACCGTGGAATCCGTGTTTTATACCGGCTCGTATTGAAAACACGGACGTCCTAGTATATCCAATATTTCATATGTTTCTTCTGCTGCGATATCTGTGATGTGATCATGTGATGTTCTGTGATAGATACAGTATATAGTATATATGATATATTATATAGACGTTACTTATGTTTTACACCCGCGCTAGCCCTGCCCCGCTCTGCCGTTAGTTACCTAACCTAACGGTGCACGAGGGGACATCGAGGCGAATGCGGATGGCATAAGTGTACGTCGTATTTATCTGTGATATTTAGGTACTTAAATGATGGGACTTCATTAATGTGATTAATGAAATAAAAGAAACCTAAGATGTTGTAGAATCGAATTTCAAAATAAAACAGGTAGCTACAGTTTTTTGCTTTGCACAGCGGTATATGTGATATATCCTGCACCTTATTCGATGAGGAAAGGACCGAGATCCCTTTACCGGGAGTGACTCCTTTAGCAATAACTGGCAGATGCTACACACTCGGTTTGTCATTTGATTGCTTTTAAGAGTTTTTGCTTTGCACAGTGATATATATGATATATCCCGCACCTCATTCGACGAGGAAAGGACCAACGATCCCTTCACCGGGAGTGACTCCTTTAGCAAAACTAGAAAAGCCTCAAACGCACTCCATTTTAAAATCATTTGATTCTACAACGATATAAAGTTCATTACGCAATAGGTTTTCAGAAAAACCTGTCGTAGCCCTCCGTCATTTCAGATAAGTAATAGTTAGTATTCGTGCTGCGTTTGTTGACTCAGTCAAGGCGTAGTGTGCGGTAGCTGATTACTGCTTATCTGCAAAGCATATGATGCGATTGGATTAGGGTAGTCGTGCGGCCTTGTTGACTCAGTCAAGGGTCGTGCGGGTGGGTTTAATTCAATCAGGAAATGACGGGTTGAACTTTACTTGCGGTCTATGGTTTGTTGACTCAGTCAAGGTCATAGATCGCATGGGGCAAAATATTATCGGGAATTTCAAGTGTTGAGATTTGCAATGAGATTGCATACCTTCTATGAGATAGTTGGATCCCGATACCCGCTGCGAGTAAGAGTTACTCCTGGGAGAGTTTTATACATTACAATTAGCCGATCAAGTAGGTGTCTAGAAAGGTGTCAACGGGGTTACGCCTCTGGGAAAACGAGGTTTACATTAATTAGGTTCGTGCGAAAGCACGGGGGACCTCCCTCAAAGTACCGACACTGGCCTGGCTGAAAGATTGGCGAACTTGTAGTGTGTAATTAATCCCGGCTAGTCTTTCCTTTTAGGGTTCGAAGGAAGATTTGATAAAAAGCAGTGGGAGCCATCCTGATTAGATAAAATAAAAACCAATCTATTCTTGACAGAGCGCACGCTGAGTGTTTTCTTCTCTCTCTCTCCAGGTAGCGACCATATCACGCCTTAATCAAGATAATAATACGGAATATTGACCGAACCCGCTTGTTATACTGAGCTGGGGAATGTTGGTCCCGCTCCAACTTATAATTGTTATAAGACAGAGCAGGAAATTGGGGATTATCAGAATTCCCGTGCCGCCCAAACGAAGAGAATGCATGCTGATGCATCATCTTCGGGTGTGTTCATTACAAAGAACTGTTTCTCAGTATCCTCTGCGTCCTGGGTATTTGATACCAAATCAGGATCCCAGATATGTAATCTGTTACATAGGGCTACAGAAAGGTAGAGAGCTGAGAACGGGTGATAAGTTTCATGAGGCAGAAAACGGGGCAAATGTTGCAGCCAAGTCTGTTGGTCACTGTCACCCTGTATTACAAATACATTAATTCTGAACGAATGTTATTAGATACCGAACATGATATACAAAATCGTATCTATCTCTTTATTAGTAAAGAAATGATAAAATTTTGTATTGTTGGATAATGTTTTGAACATTTCCTATATCAAAAGTTGATCGGTTCAGGCACGTTATCTAAAAGCATTGACGTTCTAAATCAAACTACAGTTCTTTAGTATACAGAACACACACAAGAGGAAGAGTTCAGAAATGAACGAATCCTTCTTGAGGTATTGTAGACTAGGTCAAATCAATGCGACCCGACTGGCTGAGTTACATTTAGATGCATATTTAAATCAGTTTGAATTTACATCTTGTGAAACTCGCTAGTCATGTCACAAAGATATAATGACACCAGCTCTGTTTATTGGAAACAGAGAAAGAGTTAGTGAACTCTTGGGATGATACATGTTGATGTATGTAGGTCTCCTGTCTACACATGCCAGAACTGGTTCTTTGTACTTCGTTACATTCTCTGATGATCTCTCGAGATTCAGACATATGTTCCTGTTGAAACACAAGTCCGAACCTTTTGAGATATTCACAGAATATAAGTTAGAAGTAGAGAACCAAAATAAGGGTATAAGTATTATGTCCTATGATGAGATCAAGGAGGAGAATACTTGAGCACGGAAATACTGGACTATTCTAAAGGAGAATGAGATTCTCTCTCAGCATTACTCCTCCGTATACACCATAGCACGATGGTATATCGGGGTGGAGCAATAACACCCTATATGATAAGGTGTGCTCTATGATGAGTACTACTGAGTTACCTATTTCCTTTTGGGAGTTATGCACTTGAGAAGCTGCATACCTATTGAATAGGGTTCCAATCAAATCTGTTGCCTACCGCTTCATATGTGATATGGAAAGGGAAGAGCCCATATCTTAAGTTGGTTAAGATTTGGGGTTGTCCGGCCTATGTCTGAAAAGCAAAATCCGGACAAGCTCGAGGCAAGGTCAGTAATGTAGAACTGGAAAGGTTCCAGCTATACAAACTGCAGCTGATGATTTAAAAGAACCAAAGGATTTGATAGTTACCAACGAACCTCAGCCTCTCCGCCGATCTAGTAGGGTTCCTCACCCACCTGAGAGATACTTCGGTTTCTCTATGACAGTGGGAGCGAGGATTACATCATGAGATGATGACCCAACTAGTTTCGAGCTGGCCATCAGGAGTAAGACTCTGTAAGAATGGCTGGATGCTTAGTGATCTGAGATGGAATCCTTATACACCAACAAAGTATGGACTTTGGTTGCTATATCTGAAGGGTTAAATCCCCATCAGGAGCAAGTATATCTTGAGAAGATTACTTGGTGTACATGGAAAAGTTGAGACTTTCAAAGCTAGACTTGTTAAAGGTTTGCATCATTGACCAGGTGTGGATCATGATGAAACTTTTTCTAAGGAGCTATGCTTAAGTCCATCCAGATCCTACTTACCACGGCTGCATACCATAACTACGATCTCTGATGGTTGGGTGTCTTGACTGCTTTTCTAAATAATGATTTGGAAGAGAGCGTCTATAAGTACACAGCCAGAGGGCTTCGTAGACAGTGGGAGCAGCGGAAACGTGTGCAAGATGCTTTATAGGATAAAGCAGGCATCGCGGAGTTGGAACATCTGTTTTGATGAAGCGGTCAAAGAAGTTGACATCATCAAAATGGTAGATGAACCTTGTATAAACAAGAAGGTAGTAGGGAGTATGGTGACGATCCTCGTAGAGTACGTGGATGACATACTCTTGATAGGGAAGGAGTTTCCTATGCTACGCTCGATCAATCTCCGCTTATCACAATGATTCTCCATAAAGGATCAAAGTGATACCTCCTAAATCCTGGGTTTAGATCTATGAAATAGATCTAATTGGATGTTAGGATTCTCACTAGTTGTAGTGAGATGGTATCAATCGATCCAGGGGAGAATCACTGGAAGTGTTTCAGAGTGATAAAGACGACTGAATGTCAGTCACAGGCATTGTCTTTACCCTCAGTGGAGGGACGGTATGTTGGAAGAGTTCCAAGCTAGATACCGTGGCATACTAGACGATAAAGGCTGGATACATCGCTACTTAAGATGCTACCAAAGAGGCTGTTTGGGTGTATATTGGTTCATGAGATGAACTATGTTCCTCCCATTGTGTGACAATGGAGTTGTGGCTTATGCCAAGGAACGCCGGTCCCATCAGTGATCCAGACATATTCTAAAGGCAGTATCACTTGATCATGGAGATGGTTGATCTCCAGGGAGATCGAGGTTAGGAGAGTAGACTCAGAGGACAACACAGCAGATCCACTCACAAAGGCCTGTTCCCAGAGAGAGACTTTTATGGGATGGTTGAGTATGAGATACTTCAAACCATTGCTACAGATGGCCCTAGTGCAAGTGGGAGATTGTTAGTTATATGTATGCCCTAGAGGCCATTACTGTACATATGATGTATATTGTAGTGGATGCTAGGACGTATATAGGGAGGACTTTCTTGCTCGACATGATAGTATGCTATCTGGTTGAACTTTACCTTAACGTGTATACTGATTGTCTCTCTGTTACATGTTGGTAAAGCCCTTAGGATGTGTGCTTGACTACCTGGACTATGATGCAGATCATACTAGTGGGGACATGGTAGTCCATAAGTACATCCTTCAAAGTCCCTAGTCGTGGGTGTATCGAGACGGGGCATCGATATGCCAGAGTAGACTAGCATGTACCTTCTCGACCCATACAGATGGACGATGGATGATCCCATATCCATCGGTGTTTGACATCAGAGATGATATACGGGTGCTCAGTAGAGACTGGGTACACTGGACGGACTCGCCGAGAACTCCCAGATGGTATTATACCTCACGTCAGATGGCAGTTCTCTGGTGACACTGGTACAGAGTAGTCTGTTGACCCGAGATCGTCATAGAGTCTTGTGTGGTTCCCACTGTGCTTTGATTTCCATCTTACCACGTCCAAGAGGGCGTGCAAAACGGTGGTTTTTGGGTACAGTCCCGAGTCACATGGAGGAAATGAGCGATAGGAGGGGATTCGTCTCTCCCGGTGTAGGGGGTTGATGTTGCGCTGTGTTCGATTGGCTATAACAGGAAATCCCTGGCCAGGGTTGCTGAGATTTACTGGTAAGTGTTACCAGTAGTTTCTCGAACAGTTATAGACCTCATATCGACACGACTTATCGAGCTATTGGGGTCTGACGTTTACCACCCCTAGGCGAGATATGCGACATATCAGACGATCAGACCGGACTGTACGGTAGTGTTACTGGTCGGATTCACTGGAGTGTGAGCGGGCTTGCTCGTCGATCTTCAGATCGCTCAATACCCGGGTGGCCGTTACGTTTAGCAGACCGCTTGCGGCTTGTGGATGTTTGATATGATCATCATCTGCTGCCGGCGTATTGACGAGTCTTTAGAGTCCTACACAGAGGTTTCCTGGCTCAAGCGAAACGAAATAGGAGCGCATATGAGATATGTGCGGGACCGAGAATAATGCGTGTATGTGATACCATATTTCATTCTCGCGATCAATGCGTCGAATGGTTATATGCGATATAACCTAGTTATCGATTCAAGCGTTGATTCGATAAGCCGATACATTGGATACTAGTCGGTTATATGCGATATGACCGGATCGTTAAATCAAGTGTTGATTTAATGATTTAATGCATAATAATATATTTGATATATTACTTTGCATTAACTAGTATTGGTTCACTTAAGATGGATTTTCTCACTCGGATGTGTGCATTGCATATGCGATATGATTTTGTGCACTTGCTTGTATCATGTTTGATGATGCATACATTTTGGTTAAGTGTAAAGAATTAAACCATGGTTAAGTGGATAATTAGGGTTTTGTTTTTCATATCTATTTATTCATTTATTTATTTATTTTCTTTTTGGAAAAAGAAATGGGAAGAATGGTGGCTTTCTTTGTTTGTAGTGGAATATTCATGAAGCTTTGACTTTGTCCACCATTCTTATCTCATCCTTAACCTAACCACTCCACTAAACCATGATTATTTCTCTACACCTAACTATGGTTCAATTATGATAAGAATGAATTTCTTTTCTCATTTTTAAATGAACTTATCATATCATTTTCTTCTTCTTCTTCCTTGAACTCAAGAAGAAAACCTTAGCTCCATCAATGGTGATTGATGGAAATGAGTGAGAAATCCAATTCTAAAGTCTACCCACTTCCTATTTCTTCATCCTCTACCTCTTGCCAAGTAGTAGAGTGTGTTTCCTTCACAAGTTTCATGACTTGGTGAAGTGAGAGCTTGATCTTGCGATGCTTCGACGTAGATCATCTTCGGCACGGACATCGACGACCTAGCTCGCCTATTCTCCGATGAAGTCGACGCTAGAGCCCGGATTTGATTTGGACAGCGGAGAGGACCTCATCTCGGAGCCGTGGAGGTGGAGGACCGGATCTACAAAGGTTGTATTTTCGTTTCCCATTAGTTAATTGTTAACTAGTTTACTTTTCGCCTAGTTTTCTAGCAAACGATCCGTAGTCGGGTCTCTCGGCACCCATAAAATTTTATATTGGCATGTTCGATGCCTTGTGAGACCTCACTAGGGTGCCTAGGAACCCTACAGTGTGTATCATATACTAACTTATATGGAGACATAACCATGGCTAATTCAAATGGTTGGGTTAACAAATATCTAAAGTAAAACAAACCTAGTAGACTTAGTCAATGCATCCACAAGCTTCATGCACTTAACAATAATCCACTAATTTTGGATTTACTTTAAACATTAAAAAACCCACCACTAGAATTAGTATGGTGTATGTCTCATACACCCATGTAGTGTGTATCAACAATCATGACACACAAAACACAATTTAATATATATCACATATATATTAAGTTGTGCACATGTGAGAAAAACAAATGCTTAAGTGAACCAATGTTAGTTAATGTAAATTAGTATATCAAATATACAATTATACACTAAATTATCAAATCAACACTTGATTTAATAATCTGGCTATATCACATATAACTGACTAACACTAAATGTACCAATTTATCGAATCAACACTTGATTCAATAACCCAACTATATCACATATAACCGACCGATACAAAAGTCGCGAGAATAGAATACAGTATCACATACGCACATTATTCTCGGTCCAGCACATATCACATACGTGCTCCTATTTCGTTTTGCCTGAGCCAGTAAAACCTCTATGTAGGACTCTAAAGACTCGTCAATACGCCGGCAGTAGGTGATGATCACATCAAGCACCCACAAGCCGTCAGCGGTGCTAGCTGAACGTAACGGCTACCCGGGCATTGAACGATCAGAAGATCAGCAAGAAAGCCTGCTCCAACTCCTGCAAAAGCCTGACGGTAACACTTTCCGTACAGTCCGGTCTCCTCGTCTGATATGTTGCATATCAAGTCTAAGGGTGGTAAACGTCAGACCCCAATAAACGATAAGTCACGCCGATGTGAGGCTTATAACGGGTCGAGAAACTACTGGTAACACTTACCAGTAAATCTCTAATCATCCCTGGCCAAGGACTTCCCTGTTATGGCCAATCGAGCACAGCGCAACATCAACTCCCAAAATCGGGAGAGACGAAACCCCACCTATCTCTCATTGCCTCCATGTGACTCGGGACTGTACCCAAAAACCACCATTCTGCATGCCCTCTTGGACGTGGTAAGGTGGAAATCAAAGCACAGTGGGAATCACACAAGGTTCTATGACGATCTCGGGTCTACAGACTAACCTGTACAAGTGTCACCAGAGAACTGCCATCTGACGAAAGGTATAATACCATCTGGGAGTTCTCGGCGAGTCCGTCCAGTGTACCCAGTCTCCACTGAGCACCCGTATACCATCTTTGATGTCAAACACCAATGGATATGGGATCATCCATCGCCCATCTCATGGGTCGAGAAGCGTATACGCTAGTCTATACTGGTATATCGATGCCCCGTCTCGATACACCCATGACTAGGAACATTAAAGGATGAACTTATGGACTACCATGGCCCCACTAGAATGATCTGCATCATAGTCCTGGTAGTCAAGTACACATCCTAAGGGCTTTACCAACATGTAACCATAAGACATTATCAAGAGAAAAGTATACATGTTAAGATAAAGAGCAACCAGATAGCATACTATTATATCGAGCAAGAAAGTCCTCTCTATATATGTCCAAACATCCAATATAATATACATTATATGTACAATACTGGCCTCTAGGGTATACATACAACTAACAATCTCCCACTTGCACTAGGGCCAGCTGCTGTAGTATCGCATACCGAGCATGCCGAAGAGTCTCTTGAGCTGTATCTGGGGAATGGCCTTCGTGAGTGGATCCGCTGTGTTATTCTTTGTGTCAACTCTCCTGATCTCGACCTCCCGGCGATCAACTATCTCCCGAATCAGGTGATACCGCCTCAGAATATATCTAGATCGCTGATGGGACCCGGGTTCCTTGGCCAAAGCCACCGCTCCATTGTTATCACAATACAAAGGTATTGGATCCTTAATGGATGGAACCACTCCAAGTTCGGTTATGAACTTCTTGATCCAGACAGCCTCTTTGGCAGCATCATTGGCAGCAATGCATTCAGCCTCCATTGTCGAGTCTGCCACGGTTTCCTACTTGGAACTCTTCCAGCATACCGCCCCTCCATTGAGGGCAAAGACAAATCCCGAGTGCGACTTAGAGTCATCCTTATCACTCTGGAAGATCGAATCGGTAAAGAACTCCACTTGGAGTTCTCCATTACCATACACCAAGAGCATCTCTTTAGTTCTTCGTAAGTACATGAGAATGCTCTTCACAGCTGTCCAGTGACTTTCTCCAGGATCTGCTTGATACCTGCTCACTACACTTTGTGAGTGTACTACATCGGGTCTGGTACATAGCATCGCATACATGATAGAGCCTACTGCCGAAGCATAGGGTATCCCTTGCATGCGAGCTCTCTCCAAATCAGTCTTGGGAGACATCTCTTTGGAGAGAGTGAGCCCAGAGATTGTGGGTAAAAACCTACGCTTGGATTCTTTCATACTAAACCTCTTTAGTATGGTGTCAATATACCTGGATTGGGACAATCCCAGTATCCGTTTAGATCTATCTCTATAGATCTTAATCCCCAAGATATAGGAGGCATCCCCTAGATCTTTCATTGAGAATCTTTGTGATAAGAAGAGCTTGAACGATTGCAGCATAGGAATGTCATTTCCTATCAAGAGTATGTCGTCCACGTACAATACGAGGAAGACAACCTTACTCTCTGCCACCTTCTTGTATATACAAGGTTCATCTATATTTTTGATGAAATCAAACTCTTTGATAACGACATCAAAGTAGATATTCCAACTCTGCGATGCTTGCTTTAATCCATAAATGGATTTAAGCAGTTTGCACACCTTCCCGCTGCTCCCACTAGCTACGAAGCCCTCTGGCTGAGTCATATACACGCTCTCTTCTAAATCACCATTTAGAAAGGCGGTCTTAACATCCATTTGCCAGATTTCGTAGTCATGATATACAGTGATGGCAAGCATGATCCGGATGGATTTAAGTATAGCCACTGGAGAAAAGGTTTTGTCATAATCGACACCTGGTCGTTGACGAAAACCCTTTGCAACAAGTCTAGCTTTGAAAGTCTCCACTTTCCCATCTACACCAAGTTTTTTCTTGAAGATCCACTTGCTCCCAATGGGTTTTACCCCTTCAGGAGCATCTTCCAATGTCCATACTTTATTGGTGTACATGGATTCCATTTCGGACCGCATTGCATCCAGCTATTTCACTGAGTCACCACTCGTGATGGCCTGCTCGAAGCTAGTTGGGTCATCATCCTCCATGATGCAATCCTCGCTCCCACCATCCATGAGAAAACCGTAGTATCTCTCAGGTGGGTGAGGAACCCTACTAGATCGGCGGAGTGGCTGGGTTCATCGGGAACTACCGAATCCTCTGGTTCCACCACATCTTCTGTTGTGGTTTGTATAGCTGGAACCTCTTCCAGTTCTACCTCAGAGCCACTAATCTCTTTTGCAAGAAATTCTTTTTCTAAAAAGGTGGCGTGTTGAGCAACAAACACCCTTTGTTCCTCACTGTGGTTGAAGATATACCCTCGCGAATGCTTGGGATATCCAACAAACTTACACAAAACAGACCTTGCCTCGAGTTTGTCTGGTTTTTGTCTTTTGACATAGGCCGGGCCACCCCATATTTTAACAAAATTAAGATATGGTCTCTTCCCCTCCCATATCTCATATGGGGTGGTAGGCACAGATTTGGTAGGAACTCTATTCAGTTGGTATGCAGCTGTCTCCAGCGCATACCCTCAGAAGGAAATAGGTAACTCAGTTATGCTCATCATAGAGCACACCATATCTAATAGGGTGCGGTTCCTTCGTTCCGATACACCGTTGTGCTGTGGTGTATATGAAGGAGTTAGCTGAGAGAGAATCCCATTCTCTTTTAAGAAGTCCAGGAATTCATTGCTCAAGTATTCACCTCCTCGATCAGATCGAAGGATTTTAATACTTTTCCTGGTTTGGTTCTCGACTTCTTGTTTATATTCTCTAAATTTCTCAAAAGCTTCTGATTTGTGTTTCATCAGGAACACATATCCGAATCTAGAGAGATCGTCAGTGAATGTAATGAAGTACGCATAACCATCCATGACATGTGTAGACATGGGACCGCATACATCACTATGTATCAGTCCCAAGAGTTCAGTAACTCTTTCTCCGTGTCCCGTAAACGGAGTTTTGGTCATCTTGCCTTTGAGACATGACTGGAAAGCGTCATAAGATGAAAATTCGAACGGATTCAAATATCCATCCTTATGCAACTTAGCTAGCCGTGTCGCATTGATGTGACCTAGTCTACAATGCCACAAGAAGGATTCGTTCAGTTCCGAACTCTTCTTCTTGTGTGTGTTTGTTATGCTCAGAACTGTTGATTGATTTAGAACATAAATGCCATTGCACAACGTGCCTGATCCAACCAACTTTTGATTTAGGAAAATGTTCATAACATTATCATGTAATACAAAATTATATCCCTCTTTACTTAATAAAGAAACCGATATAATGTTGCATATCAGGTTCGCATGTAATAGCATTCGTTCAGAATCAATGTATTACCAGTTGGTAATACAAGGTGATATTCCTCGATGGTTTTAGCTGCAACAATTGCACCATTTCCAACCCTTATGTCTTTATCACCTTCTCCAAGTTCTCTACCTTTTCTCAACCCATGTAACTGATTACATATATGGGATCCTGACCCAGTCTCTAATACCCAGAATGTAGAGCAAATGGAGAAACAGTTTTCTGTAACGAACACACCCGAAGAAAATGCATCAACATGTACTTTCTTCATTCGGGTGGCATGGGAATCCTGGTATTCCCCTATATCCTATTCAGTCTTATAACTTTTATAAGAAAGAACGGAACCAACGTTCCCCAGCAAGGTATAGCATGCGGGTTCGGTCAATACATCCATATTATTATCTTGATTAAGGCATGATATGGTCGCTACCTGGAGAGAGACAGAAGAAAACACTTTAGCGTATGTTCTTGCAAGATCAGATTGGTTATTATTTTATCTAATCAGGATGGCTCCCACTGTTTTTATCAAATCTTCCTTCAAACCTTAAAAGGAAAGACTTGCCGGGATTAATTACACCCTATAATTTCACCAATTTTTTAGCCAGGCCAGTGTCGGTACTTTGAGGGAGGTTCCTCGTGCTTTCGCACGGACCTAATTAAAATAAACCTCGTTTTACCAGAGGCATAACCCTGTCGACACCTTTCTAGACACCTACTTGATCGGCTAATTGTCCTGTGTAAAACTCTCCCAGGAGTAACAATTACTCGCAGTGGGTATCGGGATCCAACTATCTCATAGAAGTTATGAAATCTCATTGCAAATTTCAACACTTGAAATTCCCGATAATATTTTGCCCCAAGCATCCCATGACCTTGACGGAGGTCAACAAACCATAGGGTGCAAGTCAAGTTCAACCCGTCATTTCTTGATTGAATCAAACCCACTCGCACGACCCTTGACGGAGGTCAACAAGATCGTACGACTACCCTAATCCAATCTGCATCATATACATAAGCAGATAAATACTAGTTAGCTACCGCACACTACACTTTGACGGAGGTCAACAAACGTAGCACGAATACTAAGTAGGACTTATCTGAAATGATGGAGGGCTGCGGCAGGTTTTTTTAAAACCCTTTTGCGTAATGAACTTGCTATCGTTGTAGAAACAAGTGAATTTTTAAAAGGAGTGTTTTTGAGGTTTTCATTAGTTTTGCTAAAGAGGTCATTCCCGGTGAAGGGATCTCGGCTCTTTCCTCATCGAATAAAGTGCAGGATATATCATATATATCACTATGCATAGCAAAACTCTAAAAGTAATCAAAAGACAAACCGAGTGTTGTAGTATCTGCCAGTTTTGCTAAAGAGGTCATTCCCGGTGAAGGGATCTCGGCTCTTTCCTCATCGAATAAGGTGCGGGATATATCATATATATCACTATGCAAAGCAAAAACTGTAGCTACCCCCTTTTTTTTTGAAAATTTGATTCTACAACATCTTTTAGGTTTCTTTTCTTTCATTAATCACATTAATGAAGTCCCATCATTTAAGTCACCTAAACATCACAGATAAATACGATGTACACTTATGCCATCCGCATTCGCCTTGATGTCCCGTCATGCACCGTTAGGTTAGGTAACTAACGGCAGAGCGGGGCAGGGCTAGCGCGGGTGTAAAACATAAGTAACATCTATATAATATATCATATATACTATATACAGTATCCATCTCAATATATCAAATGATCACATCACAGATATCGCAGCAGAAGATACATATGAAATAATGGATATACTGGGAGGTCCGTGTTTTATTTTGAGCCTTTATAAAACACGGATTCTACGGTCGCGATGAATAGCCAAACCCATACCCCTAGACCTCTACGAGAGCGGCAAGCAACCCTACCAGTTCTAGAGTTAGGAGACTCGGACTCGACTCCCCGAGTTGGTCTCCCACTGGACTCTAGAACCCGGTTAGTTGTGCTCTCCTCCTTGGGTCTATCCTAATACGGAAAAGTAAATAATATACATCAATGGTGACATCAACCTCAACCCGGAAGTGCCCCAATAAAAGAATATTACATACATTTAATTTTACATGAATGAAAATAAAAACTCTCATCTCACATAAAACCCCCGGCTATTCAAAACGCGACGATCCAATATAACATATCCAGCAACACAGAACATCACATGTCATCAACGTAAGCAAGTATATGAACCCCAATTGTCGTTGACATATAGCAATGAAATCGGCGATACACATACTACGCTTACGGTCGCAGAAGAAGTATCACATACTACTAGGCGATATTAAACCCTTCGATCGAATCACCGAACATCCGTATTTCCCAGCAAGCTCAACACTTGAGCACCGTTAAACAATACCCAAAATCTATGCCACAATATTTAATGGACCATCCGTAGAAGGGCAAACCTAGGCCTCATTTGTGGCGCCACTAACTACGGTAAACCCTAAGCTTTAGTCGCAGTTCTGTGGTCACATCTCGAGTTAGGGTTTCATTCTTCTAGAGGGTCGATAAGAATACCTACATTATTTATTGAGTACGTTCAACCTGGAAAATATCAGTGTTTGATAATTCGTTCGACCTGTTTAACGTCGTCAAGGTTACCAATACAATGCCAAAAAAATACGAATACGAAATACTCCGCAAAGAGTCCATTACCAAACTTACATCACATGCAATTCTGGACTACCAAACAATACCAGAAACCCCAGATCATGATGTACAGAGCACTGGTGCAACACGAGGAGGAGGGGAGCATGTACGGCCGGCGTCGCCGGAAAAAGGAGTGCGGTCGCCGTATTTTTCCGAGCCCCCCTACTCGTATTTCACCTGTGTTCTTGTAATTTCTTAAATGTCACTCTGCAGTTGCTAAAATAATTTTTAACCCAATTTTCAAAAAAATTTCCAGAGAGCATTTTTAGGGTTTCTAAAACCGTATTTTTGTGGAGTTTTTCGGTTTCGTATTATCTTAACACGGTCTAGGTTTCTAGTAAGGCTCTGATACCATGAAGGGATTCCTTAGCACCACTACTAGGATTTGGTAGCATCACACATGCCATATTTAAAATTTTAGAGGGTGCTAACGAATTAATCCAAGGAATCAAACTAAAAAAGCTAGGGTAACAAAAAGATAGTAAGCTTTTTACCATAGAAATACAACCTTTGTAGATTGGTCCTTCACTTCATAAGCTCTTTGTAATAGTCCCTTCGCTGCGTTGATGGAACTCCCGGACCCTTGCATGAATTCACATGGCGAATGGAACGTTCTTGCTTGAAGTCTTCGAGGCCAAAAATGATCTACGTCGAGGGAATACTAACTCAAGCTACTACTTCACTAATGAAGGATTAGTGAAGCAAACACCCAATACTAAAGTGTTAATCTAGTAGAGGATGATGAAATAGGAAGTGGGTTCACTTTAGAATTCTTTTTCTCACAATACTTTCTCACTTTTTCCAAACCCTAGAGAGCTTTTTCTTTTGGAGGAAGAAGAAGAAGAAAGAAGAAGAGAATGAAGAGAATGAAGTGATCAAGTGAGTGAGTAAACCATGGTGAGTGTGTATTAAATACTAACTCATGTGGAGACATAACCATGGCTAATTCAAATGGTTGGTTTAACAAATATCTAAAGTAAAACAAACCTAGTGGACTTAGTCAATGCATCCACAAGTTTCTACAAGCTTCATGCACTTAACAATAATCCACTAATTTTGGATTTACTTTAAACATTAAAAAACCCACAACTAGAATTAGTATGATGTATGTCTCATACACCCATGTAGTGTATATCAATAACCATGACACACAAAACACAATTTAATATATATCACATATATATTAAGTTGTGCACATATGAGAAAAACAAATGCTTAAGTGAACCAATGTTAGTTAATGTAAATTAGTATATCAAATATACAATTATATACTAAATTATCAAATCAACACTTGATTTAATAATCCGGCTATATCACATATAACTGACTAACACTAAATGTACCAACTTATCGAATTAACACTTGATTCAATAACCCAGCTATATCATATATAACCGAACGATACAAAAGTCGCGAGAATAGAATACAGTATCATATACGTGCCTTATTCTCGGTCCAGCACATATCATATACGTGCTCCTATTTCTTTTTTGCCTGAGCCAGTAAAACCTCTATGTAGGACTCTAAAGACTCGTCAATACGCCGGCAGTAGGTGATGATCACATCAAGCACCCATAAGCCGTCAGCGGTACTAGCTGGACGTAACGGCTACCCGGGTATTGAGCGATCAGAAGATCAGCAAGAAAGCCCACTCTAACTCCTGCAAAAGCCTGATGATAACACTTTTCGTAAAGTCCGGTCTCTTCGACTGATATATTGCATATCAAGTCTAGGGGTGGTAAATGTCAGACCAAATAACCGATAAGTCATGCCGATGTGAGGCTCATAACGGGTCAAGAAACTACTGGTAACACTTACCGGTAAATCTCTAAATCAGCCCTGGCCAGGGACTTCCCTGTTATGGCCAATCGAGCACAGCGCAACATCAACTCCCAATACCGGGAGAGACGAAACCCCTCCTATCTCTCATTGCCTCCATGTGACTCGGGACTGTACCCAAAAACCACCGTTTTGCATGCCCTCTTGGACATGGTAAGGTGGAAATCAAAGCACAGTGGGAATCACACAAGACTCTATGACGATCTCGGGTCTACAGACTAACCTGTACAAGTGTCACCAGAGAACTGCCATCTGACGTGAGGTATAATACCATCTGGGAGTTCTCGGCGAGTCCGTCTAGTGTACCTAGTCTCCACTGAGCACCCATATACCATCTCTGATGTCAAAAACCAATGGATATGGGATCATCCATTGTCCATCTCATGGGTCGAGAAGCGTATACGCTAGTCTACACTGGTATATCAATGCCCCGTCTCGATACACCCATGACTAGGAACATTAAAGGATGAACTTATGGACTACCATGGCCCCACTAGTATGATCTGCATCATAGTCCTGGTAGTCAAGTACACATCCTAAGGGCTTTACCAACATGTAATCATAAGACAGTATCAAGAGACAAGTATACATGTTAAGATAAAGCGCAACAAGATAACATACTATCATATCGAGCAAGAAAGTACTCTCTATATATGTCCAAGCATCCAATATAATATACATCATATGTACAATACTGGCCTCTAGGGCATACATACAACTAACAGGGCTTGGATCTTGGCCACGTGTTCTCGGCTGCTTAATTAACATTTTCCACATGTTTGTTTTTATTGTGACTTTTCATTTTACGTGCAGTGCACGTGCAAACCTTTGGGCTTCTAAAAGTTTACAAGAAAAATCAACAAAAATATATGTGGCTGGGGGGATTCGAACATATGGGCTATGTCACAACAGTGCAAGGCTTTACCAATGAGCTACAAATTATTTCTTGTTGTTCAAAAGCAATTCAAATACTTATAGCATATACAGGGTTGCAAATACTCTATTTGTACATTAACTTTTAATCAAATTTTCTGTACATTAAAATAGAGTTGTTACATTCTACCTTTTTTACAAAAATTTCGTTCTTGAAATTTACAATTTTTTAAGGGCTAATTTACAAACAATTGAGGGTATTTTGCACGCATATCGTCCTCACGTTCCCATGTTGATTGTCCTTGTGAGTCTTTTCTCCACATCACTCGTGCCAAGTTTACTTCCTTTTTCTGAAGCGACTTCACCTTTCTATCCAGGATTTCAACAGGTTGCTGCTCACACGATAAATCTGGCTGTACAGTGAGCTCGGAGTGATCAAGAATATGACTGGGGTCACTCACATACCTTCTGAGTTGGGATATATGGAATACATTGTGCACCCCTTCCAATGAAGGTGGAAGTGCCAAGCGATAAGCCACTTCTCCGACTCGATCGAGTATGTCAAATGGTCCAATATACCTCATACTGAGCTTACCCCGTCTTCCAAAGAGAATCACTCCACGGTTTGGAGATATCTTCAAAAATTCATGATCTCCCGGTTGGAACTCTAAGTGACGGCGTTTTGCATCAGCCCAGTGCTTCTGTCGGTCTTGGGCTATGCGTATTTTTTCCCTGATAGTGCGAACAACATCGACAGTTGCCACTATCATCTCAGGTCTAAGGAGTTATCTATCTCCGATGTCGTCCCAACTTAATGGTGAACGACACTTCCTTCCATATAGAGCTGCAAAGGGTGCCATTCCAATTCTTGCTTGGTAGCTGTTGTTGTATGAAAACTCCATAAGATATAGGTGATCTTCCCACGATCCTCCGAAGTCTAGCATACAAGCTTTTAGCATATCTTCAAGTATTTGAATCGTTCGCTCAGACTATCCATCTGTTTGTTGATGGTAAGCTGTGCTAAAGTTCAGACTTGTTCCCAAACTAGCTTGTAGACTTTTCCAAAATTGCGATCTGAATCTGATGTCACGATCAGAGATAATGCAAACCGGTACTCCATGTAATCTCACGATTTCCTGCATGAGTTCATGGGTATCAGAGATAGTACATATTGAAGAGTTTAAATCTTACTTAGATTCTTAGCTCCATGTACTTCTTTGCTAGTGTCTCATTAAAATAGCTAAATTGAAATGGGATGAAATGAGCCAATTTTGTGAGTCGATCCACAATAATCAAAACAACATCGTTACCTTTCGTGCTGCGAGGAAGTGCAGTCACGAAATCCATAGTGATGTGTTGCCACTTCCATTCTAGAATAGGTAGCGGTTGAAGTAAACCAGCAATCTTGTGATGTTCAGCTTTCACTTGCTGACATACCAAATATTTAGCGATGCTTCTGGCTACTTCACGCTTCATTCCATGCCACCGGTAATTTTGACGCAGATCTTTATACATCTTTGTGCCTGTAGGGTGATCTGAATAAGGAGAGCTGTGAGCTTCTTTCATCAACTCTTCCCGCACAGAACCTTTTGGTACACACAACCTACTGTCGTATCTCAAAGATCCGTCTTTATGGATGATGAAGTCTGTTCGAAGTCCACTTTCTTCTTGTTCTCTAATCTTTTGCAACTTGGCATCACTTTCTTGAGCTTCTTTGATCTGATTGACAATAGTAGACTGAACTTGTAAGTTCATCAAACTTGAAGAGTTACCTGGCACAACTACGTCAATCTCTATCTGATGCAAATCTTGTTGGAGCTTCCACTATGTGGTGAGATTCAATACTAATGGTTGGCGACTAAGTGCATCTACGTTCACCTTTCCTGGATGATATTGTAGGTCGATGTCGAAATCTGCCATAAGTTCTAACCATATTCTCTGCCGTATATTCAACTCTTTCTGAGTAAACACATATTTCAGACTTTTATGGTCTGTGTATATGTCCACTCGTTCACCAAAAAGATAATGGCGCCAAATCTTAAGAGAAAAGATAATGGCTGCCAACTCCAGATCATGCGTCGGGTAGTTGCGCTCATGAATCTTCAGCTGTCTTGATGAATAAGCTACAACCTTACCGTGCTGATGTAGAACACATCCTAATCCTTTATCGGATGCATCGCAATGCACTACAAAACCTCCAGATTGGTCCGCTATGACAAGGATAGGCTCTGATGTCAATCTTGACTTAAGTTCTACGAAAGCTCATTCGCATGCTTCTGACCACACGAATTCTTCATCTTTACGTGTGAGCTTGGTCAGGGGTGTTGCAATCTTCGAAAATCCTTCAATGAATCTTCTGTAATATCCTGCTAAACCCAAGAAACTTTGAATGTCCTTCACTGACTTCGGTGTCGGCCATTCGCTTACTGCCGATACCTTAGCTGGTCAATAGAGATTCCATCGCCTGAAACGATATGTCTGAGAAATCCGAACTGATTTAACAAAAACTCGCACTTGCTATATTTGGAATAGAGTTGATGCTGTCGCAAAGTCTCCAGGACAATTCGTAGGTGCTCGGCATGTTCTTTCCGACTCTTAGAATACACAAAGATGTCATTGATGAAGATGACAACAAATCTGTCTAGGTACTCTTGGAAAACTTGATTCATTAGGTTCATGAATATAGCTGGTGCGTTAGTCACTCCAAATGGCATCACAAGAAACTCATAATCACCACAGCGAGTCCGGAATGCCGTATTCGGAATATTAGACTCTTTGACCTTCACCTGATGATATCCCGAACGAAAATCTAACTTGGAGAAAACACAAGATCCACTTAGCTGATCGAACAGATCATCGATGCGTGGAAGTGGATACTAGTTCTTTATAGTCACTTCGTTCAGAGCACTATAATCAATGCACATTCGATATGAATCTTCCTTTTTCTTCATAAGTAGAACTGGCGATCTCTAACTCGAAGTGCTGGGACGAATCCACCATTTCTTCAATAATTTGTCCAATTGAGTTCGTATCTCCTTCAAACCTTCTTGACTTAGGCGATATGGTGTTTTGAGCACCGGTTGTGCTTCAGGTATTAAATCAATACTGAATTCAAGAGCTCGATCGGGAGGCAAACCTGATATGTCTTCAGGAAATACATCATCGAACTTTTGAACTACCTCTGGCTTTTCTTCTCCTGCCTGAAGTGTAGCAATCACCGCCTTCCTCGGTTTTGCTTTGCATGTGCTTGGCTCAAGGGTACGGTCTCTACTTTTGAAATAAAAGACCGGATGGTCTGGAATCTCGAACACCACCCTTCTTTGACGACAGTCGATGGTAGCGTAAAAAGTTTTGAGCTAATCTATACCCAAAACGACATCGAAATTCGGTATGTCCAGCACCTTGAAGTCAGCATAGAATTCTCTGCTGCAGACGACCACTGGACACATGTCGTATCCCATTGTTGCCTTTAGAATGTCGTTCCCTGAACTGACATTCCAGCTGGATACAAGTGGTTTGACTGGAATCGCATGAGTTCGGATGAACCGTTGCGACATAAAGCAATGAGATGCTCCAGTATCGAAGAGTGCTAGTGCAGAAAGTGAGACTACTAAGATCGTACCTAAGTTATGTGGGATAGGTTTTAGGTATAAGACAAAGATATATGGGTATATATAAAGCTTGAAAGAAAGCTTGAAAGAAAAGAGTTACCAGTGATGACTTGGCCAGTGGCTTCAGCTTCTTCCACAGTCATTATGAAAACATGTCGCCTCGGTACATTCCCCCTTGCTGGAGGAGCATTCCTCTGTCCGTTTCTATGTACTTGAGATAAGTTCCTTTGTGCTTGGTGGAACTGACAAGGAGGAGGTGCAGCCGGTCCACGAGGAGATGGAGCTGGGAGAGCAAGTTGTGGAGTAGGTGCCTGGATAGTTGGCCGCTGAGGGTAGGTAATTGCTGGTTTGGGTGAAGTATTAGAATTGAGTCTATGAGGAAAAGACCAAATATCATGTGTGGGTGAGCCACAGACCAAACAAAGGCGATTTACATGCTGGCAGTCCTTCGCTAGGTGTCCATCCCTCTTGCAGTAGGTGCAAAATGCTGGACTGGGCCGGTTGGATGGTACTCTCGGTCTACTGGGTACAAATGATGGCCTTGAAGAGGCTCCTCCTGCCATCTGGGTGGCAGGGCATTTCACCCCGGCAGATTGGGGTCTGCCCTTCATCTTCACCACTGTCTCATATCGACGGGCAGCTTTCAGAGCCAGTTCGTGGGTTGGGAAATCCCCTATAGCTAAGGCAGCTTGGATCTCCGGATCTAACCCTTGCCGAAATCGTCTGGACCCGATCTTTGCAATCGGAATGAGGTGTGCCACGAACCTGTTATGGTCTTGTGTTAGCTGTGTAGTATGTGATACAAGAAAATCAAATATTGAGACATATCTTATCTACTGAGCATGGTAAACTCAGTATCATACTCATCCACAGATTTGGTCCACATCGAACCCTGTTGTAGGTGGATGAATTGTTGCTCCATGTCAAATCGGGTAGTCTATGGAAAATTCTTTGCGTCGAATATGTCGCGAAAGGTTTTCCATTCGATAGGCTGGGCAAGACGTCTTTCTTCCGCCTTCTACCATACTCGGGAGTTATCGGTGAGTTCCAGCTTCGCAACTCGTACCCAAGAGATCTCTGGCACTCGTGCTGCTGCCAGATCATCCTCAATGCTCTGAGCCCATTCTTCAGCTTTCATAGGGCTCTCTTTTCCTGAAAATTGCTTTGGGTGCAATGCCCGGAATTGCTTTACTCCGGGCGCTTCTGCTTCTGGACGGTTCAGTATATAGCAGTCTGCTGCTGCTGTTCTTCTAGGAGGCTTCGAATTGTCTCAAGCAGTACCGTCTGCTCATTGATCGGAGCAACAATGGTAGACGTAAGCGGTAGAGGTGGTGGTGTGTTGTTGAAGTTGGTGCTGGTATTGTTTGGAGAATCCATAACGTTTAAAGAAAAAATAGGATTAGGATAGATTCAAAGTATATAAAATTGTAAGATTCAAGGAATATGAAATGTAAAGAATGTTTTTTAGTTGCTGATTCTTGTGTTATATTGCTTAGGACTTCATGCAGAATTGACCTACATGTCCATGCAGAACTGACCTGCATAGGCCGCCAACAAAACCTGTCACGTCCCGTTTTCCGGTGTACGGTAAGGAGATGCGATGAGGCCCGCTACGTATTTACTTATAAGTAAACACGCTAAGTGTAACTAAGCAATATAATGTAAATATACACAAGAAGATATGAAGTGTAAATGAACAGTTACTTTTATTTATTAAACATTTCTTTACGAGTACAACTGAAAATGTAAATACAGGAATGGAAAGCAATGCCTAAATAATAGCATGAACTGAAAAGAAAATATATACAAGTATCTAGAGCTCTGGGTCAATGGCGAACTGCTCTAAGTTTTCAGTACTGGGCTTGACCTCCAGAGAGTCCGATCCACCTGACAACATTCCAAAGAAAGAAGAGAAGGAATGTCGTCAGTGAACAATCGCTCGGCATGTCCCAAAGATAGGTAAGAATATACAGATGAGAATATAACTGGTATATTGTAATTTTTTGTTCTGTTAACGCAGTTGTTTGTAGCTTGGTACAGAATATGCCAGTGTATACGAGAGGAGTTCCACTATTCCAGAGACTAAGCTATACGGAGCACAAGGAACCATTGAGCCACGGTACAACAACAATGGATATTCAGATTAGGTGTATTAAAGTGACCGTCTCGTGCCACTTCTAACACATTCCGTACCAGTCTACCTCTTTAAAACCCCGTAATATATTTTGTATTGATTTGTATTGTTTTGTTTAATAGATGTACGACTTGCCGAAACCATGATATCATGTAAACGGAATGGATATAAATGGATAGTCATGTAATCAAAGTATATCCATGGTTCGGTTTAGTCGAGTCATGTTGATATAGATTGAATTCTGGTATAAATGGATTCATGTTGAAATGGAGTTATACTTGAATCATATTAAAGGATAGATTGATTTCATATTAGACCGAGACTCGGACTGAATCGGACCTTTTAGACAGAGTTGAAGTCCTGAGTTAGTTTTTGTGTTATCAGTAACCGCTACACATGTACGGCAGGATTTGTGTCTTTTTCCAAGACAATTACCGTATTGATAAAACCGTTTTTAGGTTGTCTACCTTAGATAGGCAAGCACCCATATTCTCCGGCTCCGTGAGTCTCAAGAGAACTGGTCCTGCTTTAACTTATGTTTACTAGGTTCCTTATTGTAAATTAATATAACTTGAGGGGTTTTTATGAAAAATAGTTTGATATATTTTCAAAATACATCTCAAATATTTAATTATCGTCTTTAGAGTTTTCATAGTTGTAATTTTTATAAAATGAAATATTCTAGTGGATATAAACCTAACTTGAATAGTATATGGTATTATAGTGTAATATTGGAATTGTATTGATTTGTAATGGTAGTTTCATGAAATTTGTGATTGCTTTGATTTAGAAAACATGGAATATATAGATGTATATTTAAAATAGATATTTTGATTATATATATATTTATAAAAATAGAACTTATTTATTAAATAGAAATTACATTTTTCTTAAAAATTGCATTACAAATTCCATCAAGACCGGATGCTTCGTGAGGAGGTCTGCATCTTGCTCTACTAGTCCCGAGAATATGTGATAATCCGTACCATCCCGATCGGGGTTTTCCAAAATGGGTTGTAGAGGCGCATTTGCAAGGAATTAAATGATACACTTTTAATGAAAATGGTTTTTGAATGTTTATAGTATTTAAATGTAAACTCGTATTTATCCCACAAATTAATGTTCCAAAAGCCATCGTGCTATGTCAAGAATGAGTGTTGTGATGAGATAGGTCATTACCTCGTGAGTTTTCTAAATGTAATATGAGCAAAATGAATAAGCAATGTCGTATGTAAACATGATGGTATTTTACCGTAAAACTGAAATAGAAGTTGCAATACTTATTATTTTGAGATGAAACTTGTTCTAATGCGTTTGTTTATGATTTCTAAACAATATACAAAAAGATTGTAAATTTGTTATTAAGATAAATGGTGTTTTGAGTTAAATTAGAAATGAAAGTCGGATTAACTCCGCTTCGGACTAGTTTTGAAAATGGAATTCATTTTAATAGAAGGAGAAGAGGGAAAGTGGGACTTATAGATTAGAAAGAAAGATGAGAGGTAGAGAAAGCTTATGGAATCATCGGAGAGTTATTTCGTCGTCGGACTTGTCCCAAAACGTCGCCGGAACTTGGCCTTAAGCTAACTCCACTTGTACAACCTTTTGGACTTGAAATTTTTTTAGAGAGTTTTGGCACTAGATTTCTGAATGAGGAGGGATAAAGGGTAGGGGGTATTTATACGATAAATTAAGGTTTAGGATAATGAAGAATGGGATTAAAATGTGCATTTAAAATGGATTTAAGAGGGAAATTATCACTCTCTGGAAAATTGCAAAGAAATCAAACAACATGGGAGTAGTGAAGTAGGCTAAGTGGTGCTAGGGAAAATTTTTAGGAGTATTTGCAATGGGGGGGCGCCGGCCCCATTGCAAATCTCGCCGGCCAAAACCTAGGGGATGGGGCTTGGATCTTAGCCACGTGTTCTCGGCTGCTTAATTAACATTTCCACATGTTTGTTTTTATTGCGACTTTTCATTTTACGTGCAGTGCACGTGCAAACCTTTGGGCTTCTAAAAGTTTAAAAGAAAAATCAACAAAAATATATGTGGCTGGAGGGAATCGAACACATGGGATATGTCACAGCAGTGCAAGGGTTTACTAATGAGCTACAAATTATTTCAAAAGCAATTCAAATACTTATAGTATACACAGGGTTGCAAATACTCTATTTATACATTAACTTTTAAACAAATTTTCTGTACATTAAACTGAGTCGTTATAATCATTTAGGGAGACACGGTTTCTAAGTTCGATCTTTTCGGTTAAATGCAAGCCCTTCAGGAGACCGGAAAAAAAAATGCAACATCTTTTTGGCACATCCGGTGGGACCCTGGTAGTGCATGGTAAATACTAGGTCGACTTGCTACGACAACAGTACAGGAAACACAGATAGGGATCGTGCCGAACCAAGCCGACCCAACCATCCAGAACAAAGACAGTCGTCGTATTCTGATAACCAAGTCTTACTCACTTTGCTGAGAAACAAACTTTCGTTGTCTCGACGATTAGCAAAACGAATTGAGAGAATGGCTAGCCCAAGCCTAGATCCAACAGTACTGGGCTCAAGAGCAGAAGTTCCCTCATCAGCCGAGCAAGAAAGAATATTAGCCCAGTGTTTACCCCAATCAGAGCAAAGCTCTGTTCAAATTCTAAGGTGGGAAAAGAAGCAATGCTTCTGTTTTCCTCCAATCAGAGCAAAGCCCTGTCTTGAAAATTAAAGTTAAAATAAATGAAGCAACGTTTCAAATTCTTTGCGCTGCGCGCAACGCGCCACGTGTCGAAAGATGATACGGCAGCGCAGCGCCCAAGAAGGCGCGCCCAATCAGAGCAAAGCTCTATTAAAAAACAAAAGGAAGCAACGCTTCAGTTGCGCAAGCACTGCGCTGCGCGACACGTGTCAGCGCAGATGCGCTAGCGCAGTTACGCTGCGCGACACGTGTCAGCGCCGATACGCTAGCGCAGTTGTGCTGCGCTTTGCGCTGCGCGACACGTGTCAGCGCAGATGCGCTGCGCTGTGCGCTGCGTGACACATGTCACGCGCTGGGGCATTTGCGCCAAACAGAATCAAGATTCTAAAGAAATTTTTCTGTTTTTGTTAAAACAAGAAGATTTTTTTCTGTAAAACAGAACCCCTTGGATCAAAGATCCAACGCTGGGGAAAATTCCCCAAATCACTCAGAGAAAGATCTCTTTAACAAATTTAACTAATTTATGGGCACTATAAAAAGGACCCTAGACCTCAATTCAAAGGCATCAACATTTTGTGGGAAATCAAAAATTTCAAATAGAGAAAACTTTGAAGAAATTTCAAGAAGAAAAAAGGTAAAAACCTTTAAAATAGAAGAATTTCTTCTAATAGATCATTGATCTAAGAACAAGATCAATGATCTTCAATAAAAAACAAATAAAAATAGTGCTTTGCACTTTTTATGAACCTCTGGTTCTCTGAAATAAGAAAAACAAGAGAAACTTGTTTTCTTTGATCTAAATCAGATCAAGAAAACAAAAAAGTGCTTTGCACTTCTTTTATGAACCTTTGGTTCTGGAATCTAAAAGATTCTCAAACTATAGCGCCTTGCACTTGCAAACTGCGCTGTTGCGCTCCTGGATTGGCGCAAGCCACCAGAGAGCGCCACGTGTCAGCATCTGAACCATCTGCGCTATGCGCTTTTGAAATAGAGCCTTGCTCTTTAGAATTGGTGCAACTCATCAGAGCGCGACACGTGTCAGCAGCGCAAGCGCAGCGCATTGGGGAAGCGCACTGCGCTTGCGTGACACGTGTCAACACCACAAGCGCTTGCGCTCTCTGATTGGCACAAAGCGCCTGACAAATGCAATGCATTTCCTAAAGGGCCATGCCCAAATCAAAAAGACCTAGTAGGCCTAATTAAATTGCAAAGCAATAAATGGGCAGAGCCCAGGTAAAATTGATGCGCTGCATCATTCATAAATGAGCAGAGCCCAAAGTAAATTGATGCTCTGCATCCTTTATGGGTAGAGCCCAACCAAAAATAGAAAATAATGCAATGCATTATTTAAAAATGGGCCAAGCTCTAATACAGGCCAAAAACAAATAAAAGTGTCGAACATTTTTTAATTGGACTTAGCCCAATCGTGGCCGTAAGTCCTCAAATTAAATAGACTGAGCAAGATTGCTCTCCTAAATCAATTTACTCGCGGTTCGAGGGTACATCTCTGAACTCCTCTGACAGCTATCGTTGTAATCTTTCAACGACGTCAGAGAGGTGACGGGTCCTGACGACCACACATTAATATGGACTGCGGGGTCTTTAAACTCGTGGACCGAAACGTCCTTAAACTAATATCGGACCGAAACATCCTTAAACTAATATCGGACCGAAACGTCCTTAAACTAATAATGGACCACCACGTCCCTAAACTGGCGACGGACCACCACATCCCTAAACTGGAACAACAGAGCCTCCAAATGCTCATTTGCCGGATCTAAACGACCCCGTTTAAGTTGATCTTAGCCCCAAACACGGCTAACGTATCCTTAAACATTCAAATGGACTATAAAACTCCAAATCAACTTTGGTTCAAGGGTACATCTCCTAACTCCTCTGACACCTATCGTTGTAATTCTTCGACGACGTCAGAGAGGTGACGAGTCCCGACGGCCATATATTAAATGGACCACTACGTCCTTAAACTGGAAATAGATCTAGACGATCCCGTTAAGTTGATCTTAGTCTCAAATCAGACTAACGTATCCTTAACGAACGTTTAAGTTGATCTTAGTCTCAAATGCGGCTAACGTATCCTTAAACTAAAAACACCAAACCCAAATCTAAGTAAATACGGATTTGGACTAATCCACGTCCTACGGGCGACGGCATTACTCAGTCTCCGTATACAATCCAAGGGCAACCACAAACAAAACAAACACCCACGACACGAAGTGAAATTCTGGAGAAGGAGAAAGTTGTTACCGCGATGCGGTAGCGTAATTAACTGCAGGGGCTTGCGCCTGCAGGGAAGAGCGTCCCCATAATCAAAAACCCCTCAAGCGAGGGGGAATCTGACGAAGTCTGCTACATCGTCCGCATCCGTCTAAACCTCCGATACACGGTGTCATAAATCAACTTGGTATCTTCGGAGAGGTAGACGGATAAAACCATATAGCATCTGCCCCGAATCTCAGGCTAGACGTCCTCACGTCGTCGCCGTCATTCGGAGGGGAACAGATTCTGGCACGCCCGGTGGGACCTTTTCCTCTTTCCACTCCACACTTCGTGTGTCGTCTTTGCGAACCGATCGCTGTTTGTTAATGGTTGCCTTTGGATTTCAAGTTACTAAGATTTGGTCTTTTGCCTGGCGCAGAACTCAAGCATCAATGGCCTCTAACTGCACGAACTGCTCGAAGTGCTACTGCAACGGACGCTCCACCTCACCCGGAGGTGTAGCATATGGGCCCCAAGCGGCCTCCTTCCTCGCTCTGCCGGTAGAACAGGTGACCTAGGCCACCACCGGCCTGTTTTTCGGGACCATGATCCCACCTACAAGCTTCTCTATGCCAATACCTGCACCGGAAGTGAACAAGAAGTCGGTCTTCGACTGGCTCACTGCTACGACGGCTCTTGTCAACGGGTCGTCCACTACCAAACCAACAGCTTCCGTCTTCGCCAGGCTGGATCAGAACTATGAGGGGCCCGCTAGGAAACCCATGAACTCTAAGGTGGCTGTCTCAAGGAAAGCAATAACCGCTACTCCAGAAGTCGTCAAGGCGGCTTTCCTTGTCAAAGAGTCAGTTTTTTCAAGACTGACTATTCCTGCTCCTGCCCCTGCTCGAGGATCTGTCTTCGACAGGTTGAATATCATCCCTCAAAGGACAACCTCAGTTTTTAAGAGGTTGACACCAGCGGCGCCTCATTCAGACAGGGGTCAAAAAGAAGCTGTCTCAATCTCCGAGCCAGTCCCAACGGCTCGTCATGCTCGACGTCGCCATTGTCGACGAGTGAGGAAGGCAGGGGGCAACTCCCCCTCAGGGCTAACTCCACCGGCTCCAGTGGAGGAAGTCAACGCTGCTGCTCCAACTGGGAACATTTTTGAACTGCTGAAGAGGGTACGTAAGAACTCTCCAACCGCTGCATTGAAAGATCTCCTCCACCTGCGGAGAGAGTTCCGGAAACAAAGCAGGAACAGCCCCCTCAACGGCTGTCCTAAAAAATTAATAAAGTTTGGCGGAGAGTTCAAGACTCCGTAATTGACCCAGATTGCTCTCGTCAATAGAAAAAGGCGAAGGTGCAAGAAGGAAAAGACCATCCTACTAAACAGTAGGGGACAACAATCGCTAGGGTGCCCACTGCAACGGCCCCCTCCACTTCAACGGCCCACAAAAGAAGAAGGCCGGAGAAAATCCCCGCGCCCGCAGCAAATGCCAAAGATGGTGAACCTAAACGCCCTAAGTCCGAGGGCATAATAGTTCATACAGTGTACATGGCGTCGGGAAAGGAGGACAGCCGTGCATCCACAGGTCATAGACCGCTTACACGGTCAGTGACCAAGGCTCAGGAGCAACAGCAAAAGCTCCAGGAGATGATGACCGCAATGGCCGCACTCACTGGACCAAAAGAAACCCCTGAAACGTCCTCGGATGAGCGTCAAGAATAAGAAACTGACGCTGATTTCCTTCGTCGCATATTGGAGAAGAAGGATAAAGAAGCTGCGGAACAAGCAGCCAGCATAAAGAAAATGGCCCTCCCGTTCCAAGACATGGTGGGCCTGATGATTCAACAAGATCCGCCTGCTGAAGATCCCCCGATCATCCTTGAAGATGATAGGGGAGAAACGTCGAATCCTCCTCCGGCTCTGTCAACAGCCAAGGAGGAGGCAATCTCCAAAGCTGACTTGGACGAGTACATAGCCCAACAGATCCGGGTTCATCAAGCGACTGAAGCAGCGGGTCAGGTCGTAAAAACAGGGCGACCGTATCCGGGCTTGTACGACCAGATCAAGTACCCGCCAGGTTATACGATACCAAAATTCCATGTGTATAAGGGGACTGGCAATCCCCACCAGCATGTTGCCCAGTTCAAGGCGCTTTGCGGCAACACCGGCGGTGATGATAAATTGTTGCTCCGCCAGTTCGTTGGTAGCTTGTCAGATACAGCGTTCGAGTGGTATTCTGAGCTCCCGAACGACTCTATCAAGACCTTTGCTGAAATGGAGCTGCTGTTTACCCAACGTTTCGCGAGTGCCAGCGAGTGTACCCCGATAACGGCATTGATCAATGCCAGGGTGAAGCCGGGCGAGACATGGGTCCAATATGCTATACGGTGGCGGAATTTATGGTCAAAATGCAAGCAGCGCATAGAAGAAGCTCCTGCAGTGGGTATGTTTGTGGTAACCCTCGATCCGCAAGCAACCATCTCGCAATTTATGATGTTCTTCAAGCCGACCACCTTCCAGGCACTAATCGACAAGCTGGCGCAAATGGATCAAATGGGCCATAAACCTCCTCTTCCAAAGCCGGACTCCCGAAATGAGAAGGGAAAAGGGAAAGCGATCGTTGTCGCTAATGCTCAACAACAACCGAACAACTCGAAGCCGGTCATTCGTCAAAATAATATGCGCCCGTACGTAGCCCTTGAGGAGAGGATGGGGTGTCCTTACTCGTTTCCCCGAGATAAAACGAGAAGGTTATTCGAGCCGGCGTTGAGCAACCGACTCATAAATTTGCCGGATCCAAAACGTCCGTCGCAACCAAGTGATGTCAATGAGCCCAACTACTGTCCTTATCATCGAGTACTGGGTCATCCGATCGAGGATTGCTATGTCTTCAAAAATTGGCTTGAAGATCAGTACCGCCATGGCAAGTTTGCATTGTCCGACAAATGGAAAGCGAATCCACCGCAGCTCCACACCTCTAAGGGAATGAATATGCCGGGGGCAACATGCTCTGTCGTTGAAGAAGCTCCTTGGGAGGTTGTATTATCAGCCAAAACGAAGAGGATGCTAAATGATCTTCAATCATGCCCAGCGATTAAGTGGAAGAACCCGTTGGAGCCGCAAATCATCGAAGGGATGTTGATGCCTCGTCCAACTCAAAAGATCGATGGAAGTGGCCCAAGCATTCACAACCAGCCATCAAAATCTTTAAAGAAGAAGAAAAAGAAATCAAAGAAGCCCGTGAAGCCTGGCGACAAGCGCACGGACTTGCAAAAACAAATTGACGCGCTGGAGGAATACAACCAGAAGGCATGGACTCCCATTACATTCCAAGAGTTCCTCAATCACGTCTTTCAAGAGGAAGATGAGGGAGAAAGTTCATCTGATGAATCTGAAGAATACGTGGCGAGCTGTCATGTGATTTCCCATTCGTTCACGAACAATGAGGAGACTCCTTGTACTGAAAAGCTGGGGGCAGATCCAGAACCAAAAATTTCGGGGCCGTCGGATGAAGTAATTGACGCATTCCTTAATGAAGCTCTTTTAAAAAGTAAAGCCGATTGGGAGAGCGAAGCGGTCATATTCGAAAAGGCAAAACGCCAACGCCCTGACGAAAAAATTGAGATACTTCCGCTGGAGCAAAGTACACCCACTGCGGATAAAATCAAATTCAAGATGAGGAAGAGGTTTGCTAAAGCCGTGTCAATGGGTATGAAACTACCATCCTCTGAGGGAAGCGTTACTGGTGAAATGGAAATGCACCCCTCCTATTGCTTATATCATCAGAAGGTTTCACACCCTACTCAATAGTGCAAAGCTTTCGATAAATGGTGGTAAGGATATGTTGCTCATCGACAACATTTTAAGCGGGAGAAACGTAAAACTCGTCGGGAGCGCAAAAATATGACTGAAGGGTTTAACAGAACTACCGGTGATTGTCGCATGGTTAACGCCGGGGGATCACAGGTGCCTACATTCGGGAGCGATTCTGATGAGGAGCTGGAGCTTGCCCCTCTCTTTAAAGAATCCACTTCGGGAAAAGAAGAAGAGCCGAAGGTCTACGAAAATATCCGGCTACGTAACCGCATGCTGCCCGAAAAGAATCTCGGACCCTCAAATAAAAAAGATAAAGGAAAAGAGAAGGTCCTTGAAGATATCGTCTTAGATGACCAAGTTGTGGAGGAGCCAAGTGCCAAGGACCCTCCGAAGAGAAATAAGGTGGATTACAATGTCTTAGCGCATCTGAGGAAGCTACCCTCACAGCTCAGCATTCTTGACGTCCTTTTATTGTCAAAGAAGGCGAGAGATTCGTTAATCAAGGCACTACAGGATCCGGAGCAATTCCAAGCTTTCCTGGCCGAGGAAAAGATGAAAGATGAATTGGAGGAAGTGCACACGGCCGATGTCGCTTTTGGTGATGAAGACCTTCTCCTTGGGACGTGCGAACATAATCGCCCCCTTTATGTCTCAGGATACTGTCACGATATAAAAATAGGCAAAATTCTGATTGACAATGGATCCTCCGTTAACCTTCTCAATGTGCGGGTGTTAAAAGAAATCTGCATGAGCGTCCAGCACCTTGCTCGGGACAAGATCACTATCTCCGGGTTCGACTCCCAGTCATCAAGAACTCTTGGGTCTGTGATACTGACGCTACGCTTCGGGCTACTCGTCACGGACATTAAGTTCCACGTCATAGACGCCAAGACATGCTACAACGCTTTGCTCGGCCGATCGTGGTTACACGAGTACAACGTCATCCCTTCTACACAACATTAGTGTATAAAATACGCTAGGGATGGTCTCGAGTATACCGTGGCGGGAGAACTGAACCCGTTCTCCATGAACGAAGTCCGCAAATATGAAGATGCCAAATACTTCTTACCGAATTTCGAAGACACGGAAAGGTGTCACAAGCCGGAGAACAAAACTAACGCTACCATCCCTGTCATCGGCAGTGATACCGAGGAAGAAGAGGAGATAGTTTATTCGGGTCCGCCCTAATACACCAAGCCGGGACCATCCGCTCCTACGTTGATCTTTGGTAGTGATTCGGAGGATGAAGTCCATGCTGTATTCTTTGCTCGACCTTCAATACGAACTTCCGCTGATGAAGAGCAAAGTCTGCAAGTCGCCATGGTGCCGCTTAAACATTATAAAGAACTGGATGCGCTTGATACCGACAGTGTAGAGGAGCTGCAGACGTTCTATATCCCTCCCAGGCGAGAAGGCGAGAAGGCAATTCTATTCTACCGCTCCGAAGAAAACAAAGTGGAGAAAGAGATCTGGCATGGGGCGGATCCTACGCTGGACAGGCTTCAACCCATCCGTCTGCCCAGATATTATACAGAAGGCTTGAAGAGGTTGTTGAAGCGCCAAGGGATACCCTTCAAACAAACCGTTAGAAAGGCCAAATTCTATGACAGGGTTTGGAACGACCCCGGAACTCAGCACAAGCTGCCTAGTGGGAGGATGGAGACGATCGGGCTCGGATACATTCGCTCCAAGAGACGAGAGCTGCTCCGCGACTGTTACGTCATACACGACTACAATGAAGAAGCAGATGCTCAACGGGAGGACACTAATCCTGAACCAGTAAAAGTTCCTGATGCGAAAGTGCCCACTCCGTCGTTTGAAGAACAAATGGACAGGCTTATAAGGGAAGCTGGTCAAAAAGTTCGAGACGACCACAACCGCGAAATGACCATCTACGAGAAAGCCAAAACGCAACGCCTCCTTCAACAAGCCGTCAAAGATGAAAGTGCCGCCCCCTGTCAACCTGTTATAAAAAAGGCTCGACGCAGAGGCAGGAACAAGTCGAAAGGCCAAAAAGGCACTCAACAGCAACAAAGCGGGACTAAGAAGCCACGCAAACGGGAGTCGAGTGTTATTGATCTATCCCTCATGAAGAAAATGGATCGAGCGTACTCTTTTCCTCGGGACAAGACGAAGAGGATACTTGATCTTGCTCTAAAACATCAAATGCTTACACTGCCGGAGTCCAAAAACCCCGAACAAGCAGGCAAAGTCTCTGACCCAAACTATTGCTCTTACCATCGAGTAATAGGGTATCCTCTTGAAGATTGCTTCACCTTCAAGAATTGGGTTGAAGATCAGTATCAGCTTGGCAAATTCGCTCTGTCTGACAACTGGAAGGTAGCGCCGCCACAGAAGCACGAACCCAAAGCCGCAAGAACAGAACCAACTCCACATTGGGATTGGAAGCGGATTCGCACTTGTCACATGATAACAATATTAAAAGAAGAGCCCGAGAATATGGATAACCTTCCTTGGTGCTTTGAAAACAGCAACGACGAGGTAATCTCAGAATTCCCACCAGCGCCAAAAGAGCTGGAAGATGGAATCCATACCACTGCAGATAACCTTATGAAAATTGAGTTGGGAACGGCGAACGATCCGCGACCGACATTCATTAGTGAGCTGCTGTCCAAAGAGAAGGTGGCTTCATTAAAAGACCTGCTTATGCAGCACAAAGATTGTTTCGTATGGAACTATTCCGAAATGCCGAGACTAGATCCAGAAATTGCTGTGCATAAATTGGCGATATCCCCGGACGCCAAGCCGGTCAAACAAGCAACAAGAAGAATGCGGCTCGAGCTTGAGATGAGTATCAATGCCGAGGTCAAGAAGCTGATCGATTCTGGCTTCATTTAGGAAGTTCAATACCCTGAATGGATCGCCAACATCGTCCCGGTGATGAAGAAAAATGGGACGGTGCGCATATGCGTAGATTTTCGGGATCTCAATAAAGCCTGCCCGAAGGATGATTTCCCGGTGCCAGTCACCGAACTGATGATAGACAATACGTCCACTCATGAGGTTTTCTCCTTTATGGACACATCGTCAGGGTATAATCAGATAAAGATGCATCCCGAAGACCAGAAGCACACCGCCTTCAGGACTCCTTTGGGTATATTCTGCTATAAGGTGATGCCCTTCGGTTTAAAGAATGCCGGTGGCACCTATCAAAGGGCCATGACGAAGATCTTCGATGACCTTATACACGAAATCGTCGAATGCTATATCGATGATCTTGTGGTTAAAAGCAAATCATACGAGGAACATCTCGAGCATCTGAAGACCGTATTTCAACGCCTTCGACAATACAACTTGAAGATGAACCCTCTCAAGTGTGCATTCGGGGTTTCCTCAGGCAAATTCCTAGGATTCATCGTCCGACACCGGGGTATCGAGATAGATCCGTCAAAGATCAAGGCGATCATGGAAATGCCTCCGCCAAGGACTCTCAAACAGCTGCGGTCTCTCCACGGGAAGCTCGCGTATATACGGCGATTTATAGCCAACCTTTCAGGCAAGTGCCGTCCTTACGGTCACCTGGTGAAGAAGGGAACCCCGTTCGTCTGGGACCAAAAATGCTAAAGCGCGCTAGACGAGATCAAGCAATACCTGCAGAACCCGCCAGTGCTGGCTGCTCCAGTCAAAGGAAAGCCTCTAATTCTCTATACAACCGCCCTCGAAGGTTCCTTAGGCGCATTATGGGCGCAAGAGAACGATTAAGGGAAAGAAAGAGCACTCTACTACTTAAGTCGAGTTCTACTGGGGGCAGAAAGCAGTTACTCCCCCATTGAAAAACACTGCCTGGCGTTGATCTTCGCGATAACAAAGCTCAGGCACTATGCGTTGGCATATGAGATCCGTCTTATTTCAAAGGTGGACCCCCTTAAATATTTGATGTCAAAGTCCATATTGACGGGACGACTCGCTAAATGGGCTCTGCTCTTGATGGAGTTCTTGATAACATATCAACCTCTCAAGGCAGTGAAGGGCCAGGCCATCGCCGACTTCCTCGCTGAGCATCCGAGACCCGCCGATTCTCCTTTAAATTGCGATCTTCCAGACGAACATGCGTTTGACGCGATCGACGGTGGTGATACCCGATGGGAGCTTTATTTCGATGGAGCATCTTCTGTAAAGAAGCGCAAACAAAATACCCCTATAATCAAGTCAGGGGTAGGCCTCATCTTCGTGACCCCACAAGGAGGAATAATGCGCTTCGCTTTCTCCTTAACAGAGCCGAGGACAAACAATGAAGCCGAATATGAAGCTTTGATAGCAGGTCTCGAGATCGTCTTCGGCATGGGAATTGAAAACCTCCTCATATACGGAGATTCTCAACTGGTCGTTAGTCAAGTAAACGGCGACTACCAAACGTGCAAATCGGAGTTGGTGAAGTACGGTGAAAAGGAGCAACAACTGTTGACCCAAATTTCCTCATATACTTTGGAAAGCATACCGAGCGCGGAAAACAGCAAAGCAGACGCGTTGGCCAAACTTGCTAAAGAACTGGCTGACGAGAACCTCGATGACGTTAGAATCGTGGTACAAAGCCGTCGGGTGCTTGCCCCAGCAGAAATATCTCCGGAATCATCCGAAGAGAAATGAGCGACTGAACAGACGACCTTGCAAATAGAAGACCGGGAAAAGGCTGAGGATTGGAGGGAAGTCTTCATAGACTACTTTAAGTCCCACCGAATGCCCGAAGAAGCGTCCACAAGACATCAGCTCATGAAACGAGCTCTGTCTTTCGCCTTCGTCAATGATAATCTATACAAGAGGTCATTCGATTCTCTGTGGCTGAGATGCTTAGGACCTGACGAAGCAGAAAGAGTCGTTCAAGAAGTTCATGACGGAATCTGTGGTTCTCACCAAGCAGGCCCAAAAATGAAGTTGAAGATCAAACGGATGGGCTATTACTGGCCCACGATGATTCAGGATTGCCTCGAATATGTGAAGCAATGTCACTCGTGCCAAATCCAAGGGGATTTCATCCACCAGAATCCAAATCCACTCCATCCAACAGTGGCTAGCTGGCCATTCGAAATGTGGGGAACTGACATAGTCGGCCCCATCGAACCGGCATCGTCTAGAGAACATCGCTTCATCCTGGCGACAACTGATTACTTCTCTAAATGGGCAGAAGCAGTACCGTTGAGAGAAGTGAAGACGGAGAATATCTTCCATTTCTTCAAGACGCACGTCATATATCGGTTTGGAACGCCGAGACGGATCATCTCCGATAACGAGCCAGCCTACAGAAGCCACAAGATCAGTCGCTTCGCGCAACAGCATAACATAGACTGGAGATATTCCTCGGTTTATAATCCGCAAGCTAATGGTCTAGCCGAGGCCTTCAACAAGACCCTGACGAAGATCATGAAAAGGAAAGTGTCCCGAAATAAGAAAGACTGGCACGAGAGACTGCAAGAGGCTGTTTGGGCGTATCGAACTACGTTCAAAACGGCCACGAACACAACGCCATACGCGTTGGTATTCGGTACGGGAGCAGTACTCCCCCTCGAGATAGAGTTACCCTCTCTACGAGTGGCAATCCACTACGAGTTGACGAACGAAGAAAATGCTAACCTTCGGCTTGAGGAGCTTGATGCCCTTGAAGAAACACGGCTCATAGCGCAACAAAATCTGGAAGCTTATAAAGCAAAGATGACGCGCTCATACGAAAGATTGACCCGACTGAGGACATTCCGCCAAGGCGAACTCGTGCTAGTGGTCAAAAGGCCTATGATCCCCAATCGCGCCAAGCGGGGAAAATTCAAGCCAAACTACGAAGGCCTGTACATCATAGATAAGGTCTATCAGGGTGGGGCCTATCTACTCATGGACATGCACGGTGAAAGGCCTTTCAGGCCAATAAACGGTCGCTTCCTAAAGAAGTACTACGCTTAATGAGCCATAGCCTAGGTCAATGATAGATGACGACGACTATGTCCGCTCGCTATCTTCCTAAACTCAAGCTTTATAAGCAGTAGCCAGCCTTCTTCATGACGGACCGAAACGTCCTTAAACTAATAACGGACCGAAACGTCCTTAAACTAATACCGCAGCATCCTTAGGCTGACGAGATGAAAAAAAATAAAAATAAAAATAAATAAAGAAAAATATAATGAATAAAAACGGTATGTCCATAAGCAAAAAGGGCACGGATGAAAACCCGAAAGGGCTCCGTGAGTAAAAACAGTAGGGCTACCGACGAGTGTTCGTGAACACCCGAAAGGGCGCGACCTCGTAAAAAAATAAAAAATAAAATAAAAAGAATAAAAAAACGGTATGTACATAAGCAAAATAGGCACGGATGAAAACTCGAAAGGGCTTCGTGAGTAAAAACAGCAGGACTACCGGCGAGTGTTTGTGAAAACCCGAAAGGGCGCAACCTCGTTAAAAGACACTTATAGGGTCCTCTCGACCTTGTAAGGAGAAACCGCCCACGTGAGATCCTTACGACTCACAAGGGAGCAACACACTTAGGGATCCCCACGATTCCTAAGGAGAAAATACACTTACGAGATCCTCACGACTCGTAAGGAGAACTCTCTTATGGGACCCTCACGACTCATAAGATTTGAAAGTCTTAAGTCACAGAGACCTAAACCTGTGCTTAAGCAACCCCCACAACCTTCAAATTTTATGCCCTACAGGTGGCTCAATACTGGTCCTTGTATACAATCCACGGGTGCGAATAAACATTTCCCTAATCAAGTCCCATCCGAGACTGGGGATATGTTCGCATGACAAACAACCCTTATAAGTCCTCTCGACTTACAAGGAGAAAATCCTCCTGTAGGATCCTTACGACTTACAGAGGAACAAACACTTAGGAATCCTCACGATTCCTAAGGAGAAAATACACCTACAAGATCCTCACGACTTGTAGGGAGAAATAACTTTGTGAGACCCTTACGGCTCATGAAGTCAAAAGCCTTAGTCAACAGGACCTTAAGCCCGTTCGCTAAGCCACCCTTGTTCGACATCGACAGAGGCAGATGATGATTCGCTCCTGGCAATATCCCAGTTGTAGCGGTGCTGATGCCGAAATCGGTGTTTAATTTCCGGTTTATGGCGAAAAGCCAGTAGGCCGCACATGCATATGAAATAGCTGAAATGATGGGGCAACTTGCAATAAAAAGCAGCAAGTAAAAATATATGCATGAAAAATAGCCGAAATGATTGGGCAACTCGAAATAAAAAGCAGCGAGTAAAAATAAAATCAACAGCCGAAATGATTGGGCACCGCGAAAAATAGCCGAAATGATTGGGCAATCGCGACCTTCGCGATATAAAAGATGAAATGATAGAGCATCGCGGAAATGAAACAAAAAAAAAAGAAATGATAAAACTTTGGCCCTACAGTTAAGATCACATCGATCCCTGTATACAATCCAAGGGCGAAGAGGGAACCATACTTTCCCAACAAGATCCGCCAGAAAACGAAGCCAAATTTCGACGGTTTATCCCAACTCTGAAGAAACCAATGTCTTCGGCAAAATACCTCAACTCAAGGAAACAAACATCCTTGATGAGAGCCTCCTGACTCGCATCGACTCGCAGAGACTCGCAGAGAAACCGGTGTCTCCGTGGGAAATTCTCGATTCATTTCAACACTAGGGAAACAAATAATCCTTGGCAAATACCTCAACTCAGGGAAACAAACATCCTTGACGAGAGCCTCCTGACTCGCATCGACTCGCAGAGCAACCAGTGTCTCCGTGGGAAATTCTCGATTCGTTTCAACACCAAGGAAACAAATAATCCTTGGCAAAAACCTCAGCTCAGGGAAACAAACATCCTTGACGAGAGCCTCCTGATTCGCATCGACTCGCAGAGCAACCGGTGTCTCCGTGGGAAATTCTCGATTCGTTTCAACACCAAGGAAACAAATAATCCTTGGCAAAAACCTCAACTCAGGGAAACAAACATCCTTGATGAGAGCCTCCTGATTCGCGTCGACTCGCAGAGCAACCAATGTCTTCGTGGGAAATTCTCGATTCGTTTTAGCTCCAGGGAAACAAACATCCTTGATGAGAGCCTCCTGATTCGCATCGACTCACAGAGAAGCCAGTGTCTCCGTGGGAAATTCTCGATTCGTTTCAACACCAGGGAAACAAATAATCCTTGGCAAATACCTCAACTCAGGGAAACAAACATCCTTGAAGAGAGCCTCCTGATTCGCATCGACTCGCAGGGCAACCAGTGTCTCTGTGGGAAATTCTCGATTCGTTTCAACACCAAGGAAACAAATAATCCTTGGCAAATACCTCAACTCAGGGAAACAAACATCCTTGACGAGAGCCTCCTGATTCACATCGACTCGCAGAGCAACCAGTGTCTCCGTGGGAAATTCTCGATTCGTTTCAACACCAAGGAAACAAATAATCCTTGGCAAATACCTCAACTCAGGGAAACAAACATCCTTGACGAGAGCCTCCTGATTCGCATCGACTCGCAGAGAAGCCAGTGTCTCCGTAGGAAATTCTCGATTCGTTTCAACACCAAGGAAACAAATAATCCTTGGCAAATACCTCAACTCAAGGAAACAAACATCCTTGACGAGAGCCTCCTGATTCGCATCGACTCGCAGAGAAGCCAGTGTCTCCGTGGGAAATTCTCGATTCGTTTCAACACCAGGGAAAAAAATAATCTCTGGCAAATACCTCAACTCAGGGAAACAAACATCCTTGACGAGAGCCTCCTGACTCGCATCGACTCGCAGAGAAACCAATGTCTCCGTGGGAAATTCTCGATTCGTTTCAACACCAGGGAAACAAATAATCTCTGGTAAATACCTCAACTCAGGGAAACAAACATCCTTGACGAGAGCCTCCTGATTCGCATCGACTCGCAGAGCAACCAGTGTCTCCGTGGGAAATTCTCGATTCATTTCAACACCAGGGAAACAAATAATCTCTGGCAAATACCTCAACTCAGGGAAACCAGCGTCCTTGACGAGAGCCTCCTGATTCGCGTCGGCTCGCAGAGAAACCAGTGTCTCCGCGGGAAATTCCCGATTCGTCTCAACTTGCAAGATGAAGCCTCAGGCAGTAGGGATTAAAAAGCTTGCTTCCTGAACAATGGGACCCTGCAAGTCGGTCTAAAACGGTCTCTTGCATACTATTCATGGGTTTCACTCTCCAAAGTCGAGTTTCGACAAGGAGGGAAACAACCGCTTATGGATCCTCTCGACTCGTAAGAGGGAAAAATTTTCTTATAGGATCCTTACGACTTATAAGAGAAAACACACTTGGGAATTCTCACGATTCCTAAGGAGAAAACCCACCTACGAGATCCTCTCGATCCGTAGGGAGAAAAGTCCTTATGAGACCCTCACGGCTCATAGAGTTGAAAAGTCTTAGGCGGCAGATCTGAACCTGCGGCCTAAGCCATTGCTATTTCTTGAGGAAATCAAGATGCGTGCTCTATTATCTGTCAACCATGTTTACTAAGGTAACATGCGGATAATAAAAGAAAGAAGAAAGCGACAAAGAGAACAAATGATTGGCATTGGATTAAGCATTCGAGACACACTCATTCATGCACAGGCAAAAGACTCAAAACGAAAGAATAAGACAAGCTGGGATAAAACTTTTCCATTAATATTGCCAAAAATTCTTACAATCATAAAGCAATAAACGAGAAATATTATTACAATGGAATAACCTCAGATCCTGGGCACGGATTGAGGAATTCAAAAGTAAGGCCATCCAGAGTTCTCCTGGCCTTTCTGATTATTCTCGTGCGCAGCTTCTCGCGCTTCTGTGTGTCAAGGTCTTCGGCGAGGCCCCCCAGTCTTCGATAAGCAGCGATTATCGTCGTCTGCTAAAAAATTTGATGCAGGATGTCGATAAGGCTATCCCGCCGCTTCTTCGAGATCAGCCCCGACAGGTACACTGAATGTACCTTGTCCTCGGCATCATCCAGCGCATTGAGCGGTAAGGCCTCGTAGAACCCCGGAAGTGCTCTCCAGATTGCTCCCAGCACGACTTTCAAGAGAGCAGAACGGCGAGGGAGCAGCCAACCGGCGCGTGCGTTCAGACGACCCATGACCTCTGCACATTGGGCGTCCGTAAACTCCTGGTTTTGTTAACGGCCCTGTGCACGGATTTCCTTGTAAATAATGAATTCATGCAGACTGTAGAGACGCACAGCCATAATGCCTGAAGGAAACATCATTGGAAGATTAGCAATGAGAAAAAGTATAGGGATTTAAAACTTCTCGAGAGCAATGCTCTATAGACAGGAGTGGCACCTGTTAAAATCAGTTATGAAGAGAATTTGAAGAAAATCCCTTAAGAACATTGAGAGCTGTGCTCTGGGAAAAAATGATATAATAATAATAATAGTTTCAAATGCCATCTTTAACTTCGAAGATCCATGAAGAATTCTTAAGAGTTCTTCTATATGATTTGGAAGGAGCAAAGCTCCATTAATGAATTAAGAACATCCAAGGAAAATCTTTTAGAGAGCAGAGCTCTATTAATGGAACCCTAATAGGGTTCTCCTTAGTCTTATTTAGACCCCATTAGAGCAAAGCTCTACTAAGTGAAACCCTAAATGGGTCTTCTTTAGATCAGGGATCTATTGAGAGTAAGGCTCTTAAAATTGATTTAATTTAATCGAAATTAATATTTTTACCTAAAATTTTCTAAAGTTTGAACTTTTAAAAGTGTCTAAACAAGAGAGCAGGGCTCTGAGATTTTGAAAATAAAATTTTTGGAGATGATGATCATCTGTTGAGGACCAAAGGTCCTATTTATAAGCATCAAGTGCCCTTTCAACTTCCAAAAGTTGCCGCAACGGTTGGAATTCTGTCACCGTTGTACTCACGTTTTGGAGCCACGTAAGCGCAACGGTGGGGGGCATTTGTTTACCCCAATCAAAGCAAAGCTCTGTTCAAATTCCAAGGTGGGAAAAGAAGCAATGCTTCTGTTTTCCTCCAATCAGAGCAAAGCTCTGTCTTGAAAATTAAAGTTAAAATAAATGAAGCAACGCTTCAAATTCTTTGCGCTGCATGCAACGCGCCACGTGTCGAAAGATGATACGGCAGCGCAGCGCCCAAGAAGGCGCGCCCAATCAGAGCAAAGCTCTATTAAAAACAAAAGGAAGCAACGCTTCAGCTGCGCAGCGCAGTTGCGCTGCGCTGTGCGCTGCGCGACACGTGTCAGCGCAGATGCGCTAGCGCAGTTGCGCTGCGCTGTGCGCTGCGCGACACGTGTCAGCGCAGATGCGCTAGCGCAGTTGCGCTGCGCTGTGCCCTGCGTGACACGTGTCACGCGATGGGGCATTTGCGCCAAACAGAATCAAGATTCTAAAGAAATCTTTCTGTTCTTGTTAAAACAAGAAGATTTTCTTCTGTAAAACAGAACCCCTTGGATCAAAGATCCAACGGTGGGGAAAATTCCCCAAATCACTCAGAGAAAGATCTCTTTAACAAATTTAACTAATTTATGGGCACTATAAAAAGGACCCTAGACCTCAATTCAAAGGCATCAACATTTTGTGAGAAATCAAAAATTTCAAATAGAGAAAACTCTGAAGAAATTTCAAGAAGAAAAAAGGTAAAAACCTTTAAAATAGAAGAATTTCTTCTAATAGATTATTGATCTAAGAACAAGATCAATGATCTTCAATAAAAAACAAATAAAAATAGTGCTTTGCACTTTTTATGAACCTCTGGTTCTCTGAAATAAGAAAAACAAGAGGAACTTGTTTTCTTTGATCTAAATCAGATCAAGAAAACAAAAAAGTGCTTTGCACTTCTTTTATGAACCTTTGGTTCTGGAATCTAAAAGATTCTCTAACTATAGCGCCTTGCACTTGCAAACTGCGCTGTTGGGCTCCTGGATTGGCGCAAGCCACCAGAGAGCGCCACGTGTCAGCATCTGAACCATCTGCGCTATACGCTTTTGAAATAGAGCCTTGCTCTCTAGAATTGGCGCAACTCACCAGAGCGCGACACGTGTCAGCAGCGCAAGCGCAGCGCATTGGCGCAGCGCACTGCGCTTGCGTGACACGTGTCAACACCACAAGCGCTTGCGCTCTCTGATTGGCACAAAGCGTCTGACAAATGCAATGCATTTCCTAAAGGGCCAGGCCCAAATCAAAAAGACCTAGTAGGCCTAATTAAATTGAAAAGCAATAAATGGGCAGAGCCCAGGTAAAATTGATGCGCTGCATCATTCATAAATGAGCAGAGCCCAAAATAAATTGATTCTCTGCATCCTTTATGGGCAGAGCCCAACCAAAAATAGAAAATAATGCAATGCATTATTTAAAAATGGGCTAAGCTCTAATACAGGCCAAAAACAAATAAAAGTGTCGAACATTTTTTAATTGAACTTAGCCCAATTATGGCCGTAAGTCCTCAAATTAAATGGACTGAGCAAGATTGCTCTCCTAAATCAATTTACTCGCGGTTCGAGGGTACATCTCTGAACTCCTCTGAAACCTATCGTTGTAATCCTTTAACGACGTCAGAGAGGTGACGGGTCCCGACGACCACACATTAATATGGACTGCGGGGTCCTTAAACTCGTAGACCGAAACGTCCTTAAACTAATATCGGACCGAAACGTCCTTAAACTAATGTCGGACCGAAACGTCCTTAAATTAATAATGGACCACCACGTTCCTAAACTGGCGACGGAACACCACGTCCCTAAACTGGAACAACAGAGCCTCTAAATGCTCTTTTGCCGGATCTAAACGATCCCGTTTAAGTTGATCTTAGCCCCAAACACGGCTAACGTATTCTTAAATATTCAAATGGACTATAAAACTCCAAATCAACTTTGGTTCAAGGGTACATCTCCTAACTCCTCTGGCACCTATCGTTGTAATTCTTCGACGACGTCAGAGAGGTGACGAGTCCTGACGGCCATATATTAAATGGACCACTACGTCCTTAAACTGGAAATGGATCTAGACGATCCCGTTAAGTTGATCTTAGTCTCAAATCAGACTAACGTATCCTTAACGAACGTTTAAGTTGATCTTAGTCTCAAATGCGGCTAACATATCCTTAAATTAAAAATACCAAACCCAAATCTAAGTAAATACGGATTTGGACTAATCCATGTCCTACGGGCGACGGCATTGCTCAGTCTCCGTATACAATCCACGGGCAACCACAAACAAAACAAACACCCACGACACGAAGTGAAATTCTGGAGAAGGAGAAAGTTGTTACCGCGATGCGGTAGCGTAATTAACTGCAGGGGCTTGCGCCTGCAGGGAAGAGCGTCCCCACAATCAAAAACCCCTCAAGCGAGGGGGAATCTGACGAAGTCTGCTACATCGGCCGCATCCGTCTAAACCTCCGATACACGGTGCCATAAATCAACTTGGCATCTTTGAAGAGGTAGACGGATAAAACCATATAGTATCTGCCCCGAATCTCAGGCTAGACATCCTCACGTCGTCGCCGCCATTCGGAGGTGAACACCCAGACCGGTCCTCCACTTACGGAAAGCAACCTGTTACCTCCAGGACCTCCACAGCGAGAAGACCCCATCATGGTGGAAACAATGAATAGGTTCAATGCCATGTCAGAAGGCATTGGTCGGCAGTTGCTCAAAACAAGCCAGAGGGCTTTTAGAGATATGCCGACTCTCCTAGCTCAAGTGTTAAAACCTTTTAAAGAATCAAATGCTGGAACCGGTCAAGCACTAGACCAATTGGAAAATAGTTTGGGAAAGACGCTTCTGCCAAACATAAGAGCCAATCCACCGCCGAGGCACCGGGCCCAAACACCTTTCAAGCGGGAACCTCTACCTAGAATCTTAGCCAGGAACATCCTTTCCCAAATACACTCGCTGGGGGTATAGGGGGATTCTCGGCTCGGCCCCTCAACTAGCGAACGCGCAGAGTCACAGCACTTGCTATGAGACAGAAGAAAGTTTGAGGCCTGGCCAGATTCCTAGAGGACAGTAATGGTATACTATGCCTATGGACGAACAACAAAGGTTTTTTGACCAACAGTTCCCACAAGCTCAGTATTATCCTTTCCAGCAGCCGAACTATCGTCATGAGCCTCAAGCCCCCGACGCCCATGCTCCTTACACTCAATGGTACCAGCAGGCAATCTAAACGGGGGGTATTATCCAAGAGCCGAGTAAATGGGTCACCCCCCGAATCCAGCTCCTAATGCCTAATATTATAACCAACGGTACTGATGGAGATTTTTGTAGTCTCTAAATTATAACCGCAAATGCACAGTTAATCAATTATAACACTTTTGGGTCGATCAACAAGGAGCATGAGAATTCTAATTAGTTTAAGACGAATTAAAATTAAAATTTGATTTTGTTTAATTATACTAATCAAAAGCAATTAATAAAAGAAAGTAACTTGCAAATTAAAAGAGATTTCAAAGGTAAGGAAAAGTCTATGGTTTAGAATTATCTTTTCTAATCACGGTGTTTTAAATAATATCTATCCTGTTCTAGTTTTCTGTATTTAAATTCATTATTTATCAATTACAAGAAAGCATAGAACATACGTTCATCGCAATAAAATATCAATTAATCAAGAAAGTATAAATCATACAATCATGGCAATATCCTATCAATCAGTAACATCATTTAGTAATAAATTTATATAAAAAGTTCTAATTAATGAAGAAATAGTTAGATCTACTCTTCTACTTAATAAATTCAAAGGCTGCCAATCAATGAGTTACTTTGCTTTATCGGTATATTCTAATCTAACCTAAATTAACTAGATTGGACATGTACAATAAAAACATAATCTTTACCTTCCCTAGTTAATTCTTATGATCGTCAATCAATCATTAAACTAACTAGTTTATCGGTGATAGTACATTTCCTTAAACAAATCTTATAGTTGTTAATCATTCATTAATTTATTTAGTTTATCAGAAAAGAATAAAAAAGAATTTATCTTTATTATAAATATTCATCATTAAGCACATAGAAAAGAATAGATTAATTAACTCATACACCAATCATAGAGCAAGATTAATTAAAAAACTCTAGATAGAAATTTAGCTACTCATGATAAAAGAAAAAGAACAACTAATAGAAAAGAAATTCATATTAAAATAAACTTACAAATATTCTTGATCCTCTCCAAAAACCACGACGGCTATTGCAAAAGAGAAGATGAAAACCTAAATAATTATATAGCAGTATTTATAGGCTCTATGGCCGATTACAAGGGATGGAAAGAAATCTTTTCGAATCCTTCAGATAACTTAAAATTTCCAAGTCCTAACTCAAATAATGTTCGGCTAAAACTGATCCAGATTCGGCTAAAATTGAACTTTGATTTTTGTTTGGGCCCCACTTTGGTGTGCTGACTTGGTTTGATCGGTTGATTTTTTTGGTTCTCTGTTTGATCCATAAATTTCATCCTTGTATCAGTTTCTTCATTAATTTGTCCACATCCAACACACGTAAATACTCTGTCACGCTCCGTTTTCCAAAATACACCAATATGGGAACGTAACTCGGCCACCATAATACCTACGGTAAGGATTCATCCTTACATAGTCATATTAAGACTGTCTTGCAGTTATCAAGTAACACAGTAATATAAGAATATCTAACACATGTCCATTTCCACAATAAAAAACAATAGCGGAAGCACATACTGGAATATCAAGTCTGATCCAAGGGGAAAAGAACATTAAACAATGTTCGTCCCTTATGGGCTCACAAAAGAAATCCAATAAAATAGTTTGGTGCTGAAAATAAACCTAAACCATAAATAGCTAGATAAAAAAGAATACTTCTCACTACTCGGTAATCTTCTTGAAGTACTCCTTATCTTGCGGTTCTAATTCCAAATGATCTGGGATATACAAAATCCAAACGTTAGAGCGTCATAGATAATATAATCATCAGATGTGTGATATAATATATCATTATACTAGAACTGGTGGTAGGTGACCATACAATAACAACAGCAATAACATGTGATATGACAAACAAGATATAGTATGGAAATCATGTCATGTGGAACCTATGGGTCAATGTCACTAGTAGTTATCTATTCTAAGGTATTTGAAAGCAATAAGTGAAATCTTCCTCCTTATAACTCAATAATATTTCGTACGTGCTTAGGACTACAGTGTCATGACTCTCGGGGTTGAAACCCGAGACGTGCTGTTAGACAGTAATCCTACAATGTCAAGCCTTGACGAATGATGTCAACTCATCATTCCGGAGCACAGTGGTCCGTATCGACTAATCAGTCTCTAAATTCTAATTACTCTTGAGTTACAATTTGGGTTCCATTTCTTAATTTTTCTTTCTCCAGGTTTTATGTTTCATGTCAGGTATCGATATAATCTTTACTTAATGCCAATATTAGAACAAGCATGTACATGTCGTGTCAATCCAGACAAGCAAGTCAGGTCAAGTAATATCACGAATTCATTGGCATTTGGGTAAACATTACATTTCTTGTAGGTTTGATATGATAACAATAACAAGTCAACACGAATTCATGTAATCAAATAGTATACTAGCACGGTCATGAAATCATAGTAATATTAGAATACATATCATAATCATATCATACTACATGTCAGGAAACATGTCCTGAATGTGTAACATGATCTAATATATCGGTCATATCAGGTTTAAGACGGCTCATAGATGGTTGAGACGGATCGTGTGTGTGTGAGACGGGTCACAACGGGGTTGAGACGGCTCAAAAGTTTTTCAGAATTATGATTTCTTTTCTGGTTACATGAGACGGCTTATGACAATCTTGGGCCGGCTCGAAGTCTTTTTTGAGATGTTCTTCAGTTTGATTTAAGCCGACTCAACAGTTGCCTGGAAATACATATTCTCCTATGTTTCTATAAGATGGCTCATAGTTATGTTGAGCCGGCTCAAAGCCCTTTCATTCAGATGATCAGGTAATTAAAGTTTCGATTCTTTTCTCGATACAGGTAAAATAAAACCATCATGATGTACTTCAAGATCTAACTTGCCGTAATAGCATGTTAAGCAAGCATCTAATACTTGCATCAAACCATAGATTGAACCAGTAAATTAATGACAACCAATTACTCATAATATTATGTTATGACCCGATCTAATCGAATCAAAACTATTATGTAACAAGTATTTCAAAATAATTGCCTCGATCAATGATAGAACGACGATGAAGACACGATCTCTCTACTTGGATGAAGCCCGCAAAATGAAGAAGAAGTTGATGGTGTCGATGTGCTCGGCCTTGGATGCTTGAAGGAAAAAGAGAAAGGAGAAGACGATGGTCGCAACGATGGTGATGATGAAGATCTGCAGTGATGATGATTGCGATGGAGACGACGTTGATGGAGAAAGAAGATGAAAGTGGGTGCTCGCGTATGTGTAAGGGTTCGGCTAGGTTTTTTTTTGATGAGGCAAAATTGTGAGATTAGGGTTTGCATGAGAATTAAAAGGTTTAAATAGCATGGCATGTATACGGGTCGGATATCTCAAGAATTCCTATTTCAATTAAGAAAAGGAATAAAGATAAGGTAAAATATGATTATCATTCATACTAATAAATATTAATACTTACCAAAACAAAATATTAAAATTATTGGGACCCATTACAAACATAACACCACATAACTATTTAAATAATATAAATTGACCAATATATTTATTAATATAGTTTTATTCCAGAAATACCGTACGATCATTCTTGGTTATTATAGGCCCGGCTAATGAAGCGAAAGATTCATGAACCGCCTCGCTTCGCATCGCCACGAGGCAAAAAAAATTCGCCTCGTGGTGACGTGGACGAGGCGGAGAATTAATTCGCCTTGTCGTGGCGAATCTGGCGAGGCGAGAGGGTTCCTAAAATCCATAATGTTTCCCCGTCGGGGTTAGTGTCGTCTAACTCACCGAGTCACCTTGCTTTGCTTCGCGACTTGTCAAAATTCACCCTGAATCGGCGATTCGCTTTGCCTCACTTCACTTCATTGAATTTGAAGGTTTGGAGGCTCTTTTAAATAGGTTCCATATAGCCATAGGGGATACTGTAGATGTTGATACTTATGTTTGTACCGTTAGAAGTAATTTATAAGAAGTGTTTGATTTGTATATTGCACGATCTTCTTCTGGTAGAAGTAGTAGACTACAGGCCGCAACCAGTTCACGTGCTTTGACTCCAGTTTTAGCACTTATTCAACAGAAGAAAAAGGCACGAGGATCCGTAGTCTCACCATCGTCATCTTTAAATGTGTTATCAATATATTTACAAACCGAGTCAAATGTAGATTATACCATAGATAAGTTTGATATTTTAGCCTGGTGAAAAAGTTAAGGGCATTTGCATCCGGTGCTTTCTATTATGGCCCGTGATTTACTAACCATTCCAGTGTCCACAGTAGCATAGGAAAGTACTTTTAGTACAGATGGCAGAATATTAAGCGAGAAGAGATGTAGTTTGGTATACGACCTAATGGAGTGCATGATTTGTTCACAAGATTGGGAAGCAGCAGCTGACAGGAAACAAATGCAATCACTTTGGACTCAGATTATCTACCTGAGAAGCTTATAGGATAGGACGAGACCAACACTAAAGGAGGATCTACAACCGGCGGCGACAAGTAGGTGTTCCCTCATAAAATGAGGCAGCGCCTCACGTTCTGAGCATGTAAGCACTGGCGTGCAAAGCACATGGATGCCTATCTTGGATATGATTAAATCCTAAGGCAACACCTCACGTGAAAAGCACGTGATCGTCGGCGTGTAAAGCACGTGGACAATTGTCTCTAGTAGAATTGAATCCTAGAGCCAGCGCCTCACGTGAAAGGCACGTGAGCGCCGGCATGCAAAGCACATGGCCACCTACTTCAGTAAGAATAAAATTTATTTGCAATGCTACGTGCATAGCATGTGAGTGCCAGCGCCTAAGTTGAAGCTGTTTTGCTCTGGGTAGAATTAGATTCTATATGGGAAAATATTTTCCTAAAATAAGAACAATATTCTTTGTTAAACAGAGAGCTATTGGATCAAAGTTCCAATGATAGAATTAAACTCTATTAGAAAAAAATATCTCCTTGATCAAATAAAAGAACAATGTTCTCTATTAAACAGAGAGCCGTTGGATCAAGAATCCAATGGTGATTTTAAAAATCATCAAAAGATAGAATTAAATTCTATATGAGAAAATACTTCCTTAATCTTTCTAAACAAGAAAGATATACTCTGTTAAACAGAGAACGCTTGGATTAAAAATCTAATGGTGATTAAAAAATCTCCCTTTGAATTAAAAGATAAAATTAAATTCTATGCATGAAAAATATTTCCTCTAATCTTGTTAAAAATAAGAAAAATATATTCTGTTAAATAGAAAGCCTTGGATCTAAGATCCAACGGTGATTAAAAATCACCATCTGATTATGAAATCAAATTGAGATATCTTAATTAAGGGATTCTCTCAACTAATCAACAGTTTTTCACACCCTATATAAAAGACCCGAGTCTTCAAGTCTCAGAGAGAGAATCAACCCCATAAGGTGATAAAAAAGCTACAATCGAGAATTTAATTTTCTTGCTGAAGAAAATCTTCTTGCTCCTCTCAAACCCTAGGTAAAGTAAAAAGAAGAGATCAAAATATCTCCTTTACCTATCGTATAAAAATATAAGGGTTTAACCCTTTGTAAAGAACTTAGTTCTTTCTCTGGATCGGAGATCCGCAAGATAAATCCCCCATAAGTTAAGAATTTAATTCTTATCGGGAAAATTTTGTTCTTCAGACTCAAGGTCTAGGGGCAAAACTAGATATGAGAGAAGAAATATGAAGAAAGAAATAGATTGTATATTTCAGGAATTTAATTCCTCTAAAAACAGGGTTCAACCCTTCAAAAAACTTTGTTCTCCTAAAACAGGAATAGAAGAACTTAGTTCTAAAAAAATCCGATCCCAGATCTTCAAAATAGTGATCTTGGTGATTGCTAATGGCCAAAATACCATTAACAGAAATTTAACTTCTCTAAAAAAAAATAAGTAGAGAGTTAATCTCTAAACACACAGCATATTACGTGATATCCATATGAGAACTCACAAGATTTTATAAAGATCACTCGAAGGATGACTTCCCAGTGCCCATTACCGAACTGATGATCGATAACACATCCACCCACGAGGTCTTCTCCTTCATAGATGGATCTTCAGGATACAACCAAATAAAGATGGATCCCGAAGACCAGAAGCATACCGCCTTCCAGACTCTGTTGTCCATATTCTGCTATAAGGTGATACCCTTCGATTTGAAAAAAGCCGGAGCTACATACCAAATAGCCATGACGAAGATATTCAATGACTTCATACACGAGATCGTCGAATGTTATATCGATGACCTTGTGGTCAAAAGAAAATCTTATGAGGAACACTGAGAACATCTGAAGATCGTATTCGAACGTCTTCGGAAGTATAATATGAAGTTGAACACAATAAAGTGCGCGTTTGGAGTCTCCTTAGGCAAATTCCTAGGTTTCATCATCCGTCACCGAGGTATCAAAATTTCATCATCGAGGTATCGAAATTGATCCTTCGAAAATCAAGACAATCATGGAAATGCTATCACTAATAACCCTCAAACAGCTTCGATCTCTCTAAGGAAATGTATATCCGGCGGTTCATAACTAACCTCTCCGGAAAATGGCATCCCTATATCCATTTGATGAAGAAAGGGACCCCGTTCATCTGAGATAAAAAATGCCAAAATGCATTGGACGAAATTAAACAATACCTGCAAAATCCACCGGTATTGGCCACTCCGATTAAGGGAAAACCTCTTATCCTATATACAATGGCCCTTGAAGGTTCACTAGGTACACTGTGGGCACAAGAGAACGATCAAGGAAAGGAAAAAGCTCTGTACTATCTAAGCCAAGTTCTCCTGGGATCAGAAAGCAACTACTCTCCTATCGAAAAGAACTGCATGGCGCTGATCTTCGTAATAACGAAGCTTAGACACTGCGCCTTGGGGCATCTCATATCAAAAGTGGATCCTCTTAAGTATTTGATGTCAAGGACCATACTGATGGGAAGACTTGCCAAATGGGCCCTACTATTGATGGAATTCTCAATAACGTATCGGCCACTCAAAGCGATGAAAGGACAAGCTATCGCCGATTTCCTTGCGGAACATTCGATACCAACCGATTCTCCCTTAAACCGTGAGCCGCCAGATGAACATGCGTTCGATGCAGTCGAGGAGGTGAAAGAAGAAAATGAGTCTCGGTGGGAACTCTAATTCGATGGAGCATTTTCCATGAAACGGTGAAAGAGGAACACTCCCATAATCAAAATTGGAGTAGGTCTTATCTTCGTAACCCCGCAAGGAGGAATATTGTGTTATTCCCTCTCCTTGATAGAACCCAGGACCAATAATGAAGCAGAGTATGAAGCTTTGATAGTCGGTCTTGAGATTACCATCGATATGGGAATTAAGGACCTCCTCATATATGGAGATTCTCAGCTAATTGTCAGTCAAGTAAATGGTGACTACAGGACATGCAAGCCAGAACTAATAATGTTTGGCGAAAGAGTACAACAGTTTCTAACCCAAATCCCTTCCCATGCCCTGGAAAGCATACCCCGAGCGGAAAACAGTAAGGTGGATGTGATGGCCAAGTTGGCTAAAGAATTGGCCGATGAAGACCTCGATGATGTAAGGATCATTGATCAAAGCCGCAGGATTCTGGCGTCAGCATACCTCGAAAATTGGAGTAGGTCTTATCTTCCTAACCTTATATATACCTTCGGAAGCCCTAATAGAACTATCCAAAGAAAAAGAAGTGACCGAATATGAAGTTCTTCAAATAAAGAACGAAGAAGAGGTCAAGGACCAGAGAGAAGTCTTCATAGACTACTTTAAGTCCTAAAGCACTCCTGAAAATGTGTCATCTAGACATCAGCTCATAAAACGAGCTCTGTCATTCGCCTTCGTTAACTATACTCTATCTAAGAGATCCTTCGACTTCGTATGGTTAAGATGTCTAGGGCTAAAGAAGAAAAGAAAGTCGTCCAAGAAGTACATGACGGACTTTGCTGCTCTCATCAAGCAGAACAAAAAATGATGCTGAAAATAAAAAGGACAGGCCATTACTGGCCTACGATGATTCAGGACTGCCTCAAATATGCGAAGCAGTGTCACTCGTACCAAAAACATGGGGATTTCATTCATCAGTATCCAAACCCGCTGCATCCGACAGTGGTTAGCTGGCCGTTCAAGATGTGGAGAACCGATATAATCGGCCCTATCGAACCGGTTTCATCCAGGGGACATCTCTTTATACTAGCAACAACCGATTACTTCTCTAAGTAGGAAGAATCGGTGCCGCTAAGGGAAGTGAAGACGGAGAATATCCTACACTTCTTCAAAACCCATGTCATCTACCGATTCGGAACTCCGTGACGGATAATCTCGGATAATGGACCAACTTATAAAAGCCATAAAATAAGTCGCTTCGCACAGTAAGATAAGATAGACTGGAGATACTTCTCGGTCTATAATCCTCAGGCCAATGGTCTAGCTAAAGCATTCAACAAGACCTTGATCAAGATATAAAAAAAGACGGTGTCAAGAAACAAAAAGGACTGGCACAAGAGGTTGTATGAAGCTCTTTGTGCGTACCGAACAACGTTCAAGATGGCTACAAATACAACACCATACGCATACGGTAGTTCTCCCACTGGAAATAGAACTCCCCTCGTTACGTGTAGAAGTTCAATACGAGCTAACGGATGAAGAAAATACCCATCTTAAGCTTGAGGAGCTCGATGCCCTCGACGAAACCTGGCTTATAGCATAGCAAAATCGGAGACTTATAAGGCAAGGATGACGCGGTCGTATGAAAGAGTTACCAGACCGAGAATATTTCGCCAAGGCGAACTCGTGCTGGTCGTTAAAAGACCAATGATTCCCAATCATGCAAAATGGGGGAAGTTCGAGCCAAACTATGAAGGCCCATACATCATAGATAAGGTCTACCAAGGTAGAGCTTATCTGCTCATGGATATGCATGGCGAAAGGCTGTTTCGGCCGATAAATGGTCGATTCCTCAAAAAGTACTACGCCTGAATAGTCGCGACTTAGGTTAATGATAGATGACGACGCTTGTGTCCTCTCGCTATCTTCCTGAGTTAAAACTCTGAAAGCTGTGCTAAATGATATTCGTCCCAAATATGGGAATGTTGGACCGAGATGTCCTCAAACTAATATTCATCCCAATTACGGGAATGATGGACCTCTATGTCCTTGTTCCCGCTAAAAATTTCTGCGCAAAAAAGCCTAAGGTATCAAATAGCAGCAATACGCTTAAGAAAATGCAAACCGGCATTTTCCGAGCTGTATTTTGCCAAACTCCCGAATGAGAATCAGGTAAATTCTGATGGCATCGAAAGTGTATGCCACGTGCAATGCACGTACGCACCACGTGCGAGGATTCAATCATCAAAGGAGTTTAGTTCTCTATAGGAGCTTAGTTCTCTAAGTTAGGGCCTTAGCTGCCCCCTATAATGCGTATATACGTAAGTGCCATGTGCGCTACATGCAACGCACGTGCACCCGCCACGTGTGTACCATGTGCAATGCATATGCGCTCGCCACGTGCGCACCACGGGCGAGGATTCAATCCTCAAAGGAGTTTAGTTCTCCATAGAAGCTTAGTTCTCCAAGTTAAGGTCTTAGTTACCCCCATAATTCGCATATGCGTAAGCGCACGTGCGCACCACGTGAGCCCGTCACGTGCAAACCACGTGTGGGGATTCAATCCTCAAAAGTGCTTAGTTCTCCATAAGAGCTTAGTTCTCCAAGTTAGGGCCTTAGCTGCCCCCATGATATGCAAGCGCCACATGCGACGCACGTGCGCCCTCCATGTGCGCACCACGTGGGTCCACCAAGTGCGCAACACATGCGACACACGTGCGCCCACGCCGCGCGTCCGCTACGTGCAACGCACGTGCGCCCAACACGTGCGACGCACGTGCCGAACGCAAAGAAGCCTTTTTCAAGCAACTAGAAGTTTAAGCTCAAACATGTTCTTCCCCCTAATGAATGGGACATGGTTCAAAGGGTATATCCCTCCACATCTTCGATACATGGCGCTGTAATCTCTCAGCTTCGTCGGAGAGGTGATGGGTCCCAACGACCAATGATCTCTCTTTCTAAATAAGGAGGAGAGACCCCCATAAGTTTCTGTAAAAATACAGAAGGCTCTCAAACGGTTTCACAAAACAATAGAGAATTTAATTCTCAATAAAGAAGGGAAGAACAAAATTGAAAAAAAAGAAGATGGAGTTCATAATACTCCAGGAACTTAGTTCCTTCAAATCAAGAATTTAGTTCTTTAAAGAACCCGATCCAAGATCCTCAAAATTGTGATCTTGGTGATCCTTTATGGTCAAAACACCATTAAAAGAGGTTTAACCTTTCTGAAAACATAAACATGGAAAATATGGAGTTCATAATACTCCATGATTTTAGTTCCTTCAAATCAAGAACTTAGTTCATAAAGAACCTGATCCCAGATCTTAAAAATAGTGATGTTGGTGATCGTTAATGGTCAAAATACCATTAACAGAGATTTAAGTTCTCTAAGAACATCAACAGAGATTAAATCTCCAAAGAACTCAGCACCTCATGTGAAAAACACGTGAGCACCCAATGCCAAGATATATAGCGGCTCATGTGAAACACAAGTAAGCGCCAGATAACAGAAAAGTTTAGTGCTTAGCACAAGCACAGTGCCTTACGTGAAACACGCGTGAGCGCCAGACGCTCAGCCCCTAACGTGTGTGAGCGCCATATGAAATTGAGTGCTTAGTACTGCTGGGTAATACAGAAACCCAATTATAGCCCAAATTGGATAAGCTTACATTCATGATATCCAAACCGATCTTAGTTTCATACATGACTAACGATCTTCATTCCATAACTTCTAAGTTAATCTCAGTCTCAAATAAGGCTAATGATTCTTAGATGATCCATCACCCCCTTTCCCTCAATACAGGATTTGATTTAAGGGTACATCTCTCCACACCTCTGATATATGTCATTGTAATTCATCAACGTCTTTAGAGAGGTGGCGGATCCCGGCAACCAATAACAACTCCTCATTCTAACTTGATGTAAAATTTCATCAAGATAGGGAATTATACACCCCATATTGATGCACTTCCAAACTGATGTGCACACCTCAAATCGGATCGCACCCCAAATTAGGCACATTCTATGTCACCATCGTTCACTCCACTACGTAACAAATACATGTGTGCGCAAGGCGAAAATGGACCGAAATGTCCTTAAACTAATATTTGTCCCCAAAATGGGAATGTTGGACCGAAATGTGCTTAAACTAACATTTGTCCCCAAAATGGGAATAATCGACCGAAATGTTCTTAAACCAACATTCGTCCCCAAAACGGGAATGTTGGACCGAAATGTTCTTAAACTAACATTCGTCCCCAAAACGGGATGGGAATGTTGGACCGAAATGTCCTTAAACTAACATTCATCCCAAAAATGGGAATAATGGACTGAAATGTCCTTAAACTAATTTTCATCCCAAACAAGGAACATTGGACCGAAATGTCCTTAAACTAACATTCGTCCCAAATAGGGAATGTTAGACCGCGGCGTCCTTAAACTAATATATTTTGCCCTGCGGACTGTCTCCATAATGACTACCGTATACTATCCATGGGCTATTCATATATGATCTAATGATAAGTTGAGCCCATATTCTCACTGCTCCTAAATCGATCTTAGTCTCAAATATGGCTAATGATCCTTAGATCAAACCTAAATATCCCCACCATTAGACCTCACAAATATAAGATCCGCGTCCTAAGTTCATCCCCGTTGGAAAACTAAGCTACCAATGTAGGCCCCGTCAAGCAAAATTCTTAACCTAAACCCAAATCTAAATTATATGGATTTGGACCGATCCGCGCCCTACGGGCGACGACATAAATTAGTCTCCGTATACAATCCACGGGCAACCAAAACAAACAAAAACACACACGATACGAAGTGAACTTTCGGAGCAGGAGAAAATGGTTATTGCAATGCGGTAATGTAATTAACTGCAGGGGTTTGCGCCTGCATGGAAGAGCGTCCCCACATTCAAAAACCCCTCATAAAATGAGGGGGAATCTGATAAAATCTGCTACAACGGTCGCATCCATCCAAACCTCCGATATACGGTGCCATAAATTAACTTGGTATCTTCGGATAGGTGGACGGATAAATCCAAATAGTATCTCCCCCCAAATTTAGGCAAGAAGATCCATCCCAGTTCGTCCCTGTTTCTGGCGGTGAACAGATTCTGGTACTCCCGGTGGGACCTCTTCCTCTTTCCACTCCACATTTCATGTGTCGTGTTTTTCCGCGATCAAATAATTGCGGTATAGATGTTTGTAGTATCCCTTGGGTGATAGGATACTCCGGCGTTTCGTCTCTATGCAGAATGGCGTTTGCTTTCACTCACCCCAACTCAGACTCTGTCATATCTGGTGGAGTCACATATAGGCCACTTGCATCCTCAAATCTCTGCAATCCAGTCTTCAAGAAATCAATGGGCTTCTCTTTGGATCTATGCTCCCACCTCCCAGCTTCGGTACCTCAAATCTGAAAGAGGAATCCTAGAAAAATTCTGTCTTCTACAGGCTTGCTCCTCAAGTTTCTACTTTCCCGACAGAATCGATCTCCAAACAACTGGTACCTTCCAAAAGCCATGGTCGACGTAGGGGGTAGAATATTCAAGCTCTCAAAGAAAACAGGGGCAGGCTCAGCAAAATTCTGAGGCTAATCAAATTTCGGTCATAAGAAACGGTCGACATCGATATCGGCGTCATACAAAACAAGCTGGAGGAAGTTCTCCGTATGGTTCTGTTTCAACCCCAGTGATGAATGCTGTTGTTCTAACTGGGAACAGTTTTGAACTGTTGCGAAGGGTCAGACAAAATTCTCCTACCGCAATATTGAAGAAATCTCCGCAGCTTCTGGAGATCCGACACAAGTAGAAAATAGTTCGCTCCCCAAAAGAACTTTCCTTATCTATAAATAAGGTATAGAAGCAGATGAAGGATTCCGTCGTCAACCGTGGCTTTCCCCTTAAACGTCAGCTAAATTCTGATAAATCCCCTTTCAAATACAAGGGGACTCATCCCAAGACGGTTCCTGAAACAATAGTTCCTCTTAAAGCCAAAGCGGCTTCTTACAAAAAACGAGATGCCTAATAAAATCCAAATGCCCGAGGCAAACTTCAAGGGTTAAGATTCCAGATGCTCCAAGCCTGGGGGCATGATAGTTTACACAGTCTATGTGGTGAACTCCAAAGATGAAGTTCGAGCTTCTACTAGTCACCGGCCTCAAACTCGTTCCCTGACAAAAGTTTAACTGCAATGTGAAAAGCTGCAGGAGATGCTCGCTCAGGCGGCAGCACTCGCTAATCTATCGCTTAAGGAAAATTCTGAGGACGCACCTGAAGAAAGATTAGGGAAGGAGTCGGATATTAATTTCCTTAAGCGCGCTCTCAAAAAGAGAGATGAAGAAGCGGCATGGATGTCCGGTAAAATGACCCAGATGGCCCTTCTGATCCAGAATATGGCTGGAATGATGGTTTAATCGAAACCACTGGCAGATGATCCGCCGGTAGTCGCTCTTAAAGATAATGGTGACATTACAAATTCTCTTCAAGCCTCATCAACGGCCGAAGAGGAAATGATTCCAAAAGGAAAACGAGACAAATATATCGCTCAGCAAATCAAAACTCCTTACGCCAGTGATACTGCAAATAGATCGATCATGGCTGGTCGACCGTATCCGGCATGCTACGATGCTACTGCTGAAGCATGGAAGAATTGAAATTATCAAATACAGTACCTGCCAGAGTACACACTTCCAACGTTCCACATGTACAAAGGAACTGGGAATCCTCGCCAGCACATCGAGCGTTTTAAATCCATGTGCGGCAACACTGGAGGAAATGACATATTGCTCCTCCGACAGTTTGTCAGCAGCCTGACAGGCATCGCCTTCGAATGGTATGTGGACTCCTAAATGATTTCGTAAAGACCTTCGACGAGATGGATATGCTTTTCTGTCAGAGGTTTGTTACTGTGAATAAACACACTACCGTAGCGGCATTGTTCAACGAATTGGTTGGACCGAATGAGACCTGGGTTCGATATGTTACCCGATGGTGAAATCTCTGGTCTAAATGCGAGCAACACATCGACGAAACTGCAGCCATGGGAATGTTCACAACCACCCTTGACCCAAATTCAAAGGTGTTCTCATATATGGCCCTCTTTAAGCCAACGACCTTCTAAGAGCTCATAGATAAAATGGCTCGATTGCATCAGATGGGTCATGATCTTTCCTCATCCGATGAAGATGAATGAAAAGCAAATGCAAGGTGGCGTTTGTCGCTAACGCTCAACAAGATGAGCAGATCTGAAGCAATCTATCGCCAAAATAGCGACGATATGGGTATTCACCCCCTCGAATATACACAGAGGGTATATTCCTCACTGGCGGTAGAATCTCTACGTGAGATGGTCCTTTCCTCTCAAAGAATAGAAAAGATATCAAGGGACCTATAAACGGGTCCTACAATCAAGTGGAATATCCCGCTTGAACAAAAAAAAAACCATGGGAGGGATGTGAAATCCATGTCTCACTCCGAGTCAGATGATGAGGGGAAAACCCCCTAAGTCAAGTTCATTCTTTCAAGGAAGAGGAAGACTCGGCAGAAGGAATGACGTGATATCTCATTCCTTCGTATATGAAGAAGATACTCTATCAGTATCGGAAAGCGACATTGACGAGCAGGGGGCAGGTGCCGTGTAAAATGCCCGGTATTTCCCGCAATAAAAACCTGATTGCTGCGATGGTAAAATAAGCAGTCCAAGAGGGTGAAGATAGTCTATGGCGTGAAGTGTCCATGCATACAAAGGACATGCAGCAGCGTCCCGGCCAGTAAGCGTTGGAAGGGATGAGTAATGCAACTCTCCGACCAAATGATAATGATGGACCGAATTGTCCCTAAACTAGAACTTCGCTTCAAACTTGGCGATAATGGACCGGAATGTCCCTAAACTAGCGTGTCACCCCAAATACGGCGATATGCTCTCTTGAAATCTATATTACAATCGAAGTCCCTACGGTGAAGGTTGCAACTTAAGTCTTATCGGCTACATAGCTACTCCAGTGGTGAAACCACCCCTAAGTCCCACCAGCAAATAGATGGGTCAACCGCGACGAAGCAACCTTCAAGGGTTTCACTGTTCGCAAAAAAAATGGTACGTCCACAAGGGAAATGGGCACGGATGAAAATCCGAAAGGGCGTCGTGAGTAAAAACAGTAGGGCTACAGGCGAGCTTGTGAAAACCCATATAACAACGCTAAAATTTTTGTACAATTTTTTCAAAAATAGAGAAAGATGTAATTTATCCTGAGCACAAGTTATAAGTTTGTTTTGCTTTTGAACAGCAAGAAGGAGCTTGTAGTTCATTAGTAAGATCTTGCACTGCTGAACCAAAACACCAGAGTTCAAATCCCATCAGCCACATTATTTTTTAATTTGATTTCTTTTAATATTTTTAGAATCCCAAGAGTCTACACGTGCATAACCCGTAAAACCAAGAGTCACACATAAAACAAATGACTCCACTGTAGTAACCAAGTGACGGGGGACACATGGCGGCGAGACCCGGCCCGACTCGGCCGACTCGGGTCGGTGACTCGGCCGAATCGGGCAGCGCCGCCGGCCTATCTCAGCCGAGACCTTATTTTCTTTGGTTTTTCTGGCAACTATTGGACTTCTCATAAATCCTGAACTATTCATTTCTCTGCATATTTACAGAGCATTTTAAACACACAATTAATCCATTTTTAATACAAATTTTTAATACACCTTTTCATATCCCTAAACCTTAATTTTTCCTATAAATACCACACCACAAATCATCCTTCCTCACTTCCAAATCTCTGCCTAAACTCTCAAGAAAAATTTCCAAGTCTTTTGTGTGCAAGTGGAGTTAGCAAAGGGCGAAACTCTGACGAACTTCCGACGACAATCCGAGGAGATTCCGGCGACGAAACGACGCACCGGTGCCTCCTACTTGTTCATTTTCCTCTTATCTACACTACAATCTAGTAATTCCCTTCTCCCCTTTCTCTTTACTATTCTAAAAACTTAGAATTCTAAAACCCGACGGAAGTGGAGTTAATCCGACTTCCGATTCGGTTTTTCCTTAAAAATCATATTTTTTTTAAACACAATATTACCAAACTCTCCCATCATGATCATTAAACATTAAAAAAACATATTGACAAGTTTCATATCAAAAGAATTCCTATTTTACTTTTTATCGCTATTTTACAGAAAAATACCATATAGTCTAGTTTCGACATAAATCTTATAATTCCTTGCTATACTTTTAGATAGTTCATGAGGTAATGACCTACCTCCTAACAATACACATCTCTATCATAGTACGATGTCTTTTGGAAACCTAGAATACAAAAATACGATTTTACACATAACTACCTCTGACTTATAAAAACCTTTTTCTATAAGATGTGTATTTTTAACAAATCTTTGCAATGCGCCGCTACAACCCATTTCGGGAAACCCGTTCAGGATGGTGCGGATTATCACATATGCTCTGGCTTAGTAGTGCGAGATGCAGACCTCCGTAAGGAGCATACGGCCTCTAAAGATTTAAAAATACAGTTTTCTTTAGAAATGTGATTTCTACTATAAATAAACATATATTTTTAATATATATATATATGTAATTAATATCAAAATATCTTTTTTTAATATTTATAATATTCCACATTTTCAAAATTCAGGAAAAAAATCACATTTTAAGAAAATACCTTACAAATTCCAATATTAAAAATAAATACCATATATTATGAAAAATAGGTTTATTCACTAGAAATGTTACAATGATAAAATATACATCAATAAAAACTTTAAATACTATAATAACATACTTGAGGTGTATTTTGAAAATTATACAAAATTATTTTTACATAAATCCCCCTCAAGTTATACTAAATTACAATAAGGACCCTAGTAAACATATGTTTAAGCGGGACCAGTCTCTTGAGTCTCAGGGAGCCGGAGATATGGGTGCTTGCCTATTTAAGATAGACAACTTAATAAACGGTGTTATCAACACGGTAATCGTTTTTGAAAAAGACACAAATCCAGCCGTCCATGTGCAGCGGTTACCGATAACACCAAAACCTAATTCAAGATTCAATTTCTTTTCTAATTGTCTGACTCAGACTGAGTCTCAATATAACCAATCTGACTTGAATGAGATTCAAGTATATATAACAATTCAATATGAATCCATATATTCAATCTGTTCAATCTATCAATCTATACAACTTGACTGAACCGAACCATGGATATATATCCATCTACATGATTCTCCAGTTACATCCATTTACTGATATCATGGTTTCGGCAAGTCATCTATCTATAAAATCTATAATACAAGAAAAAAAATTTTACAATACAATACAAACAATACAAACAAGACATCGCGGGGTTAATAAGGGGTAGATTGGTACGGAAGGTGTTAGAAATGGCACGAGACAGCAACCATAAAGATATCTAACCTGAATTCAATTGCCGTTGTTCTGGGTATTATTGACGGAGTCTTGTACTCTATATACCGTAGTCTCTGGTCTAGTGAGTCTCCTCTTGTATACACTGGCCTCTTCTGTACCAAGCTACAAACAACAACGTTAACAATAAATACAATATTATAGCAATATAATACAACTTTAAAAGCTATATTCTCTCTCTCTTTCTATTCTACTTCTCTCTTATCTTTGGGACTTACCGAGCGATTGTTCGCTGACGACATTCCTTCTTTTTCTTCTTTGGAATGTTGTTAGGTGATTCGGGCCTTCAGGAGATCGAGCCCACCAGCGAGGACTTGGATCAGCTAGCTTACGATCCGGAGCTCTAGATATTTGTACATTTCATTTCTGTATTTCCATTTCTGTTATGCCACTGTTTAGGCATTGTTTTCCATTCCATGTATTTACTTTTCAGATGCATTATACAAAAGAATGTTAATAAATAAAGTTTCTATTCATTATATTTGTCTCTTGTGTATATTTCTTTTATATTACTTAGTTACGCTTAGCGTATTTATTTCTGAGTAAATACGTAGCGGCCTCGTCGTGTCCCCTTCGCCGTACACCGGGAAGCGGGGCGTGTCAGGTTTTGTTGGTAGCCCATGCAGCTCAGAGTTGTATGGAACCCTACCATGCAGTTTAGTTCTGCATGGACAACCTAAGCAATATAACACAAGAACCAGCAACTGAAAACATTCTTTACAATTCACATTTCTTGAATCTTATCATTTCATATACTTTGAATTTGTTCTAACCCAAATTTTCTTTCAAGGTTATTGATTTCCCAAACAACACCAGCACGAATGTCAACAGTACTCCCCCACCACTACCACTCACACCTGCCGTCGCTGCTCCGATCAACGGGTAGACGGTTCTGCTTTAGACAATTCGCAGCCTCCTGGAAGGACAGCAGCAGCAGACTGCTATCTGATTGAGAGCTGTTTTGCGTGCGTGTGTTTTAAAATCAAAGTTAAGAATATACCGCAATCAATAACGGTGTCGCTTGGTAGCTAGCCGGTAGAGTATGGGTCGGTCCACAGGGAAAACGAGTTCTTTTCTTATTGTTCTAACGAGTTAAGTCCTATTTTTGGTAGGTTTTGAATTTTAGAAAAACTAAGATTGAATTTAATTCGATTTAAAACCTTGCTAGGGTTAGAACTAGGTTAGTTTGGAAAGAGAATTCTTCTCACTGCTTCCTTTGCCCTAATTAAGAACATAAGTGTTAGGGTAATAGTCAACAAAGGGGATTAGCACGACTAGGAAGAAAAGTAGTTTCTTCCCTTTGGTCCTTATCCGTCCTTTCTTAACTCTTAGCCCTAACCTCTATGTAAATCAAGCACAACCGGTCTAACTAGGGAATCACCGCTATCTCGTAGGATAGAGTGCTGTAGTGAGCGGTGTGTGTTTGATTCACATAGAGTCCTAATTTCAAATATTATACGGGCAAGAAAGGAGTGAGAGATGTTCATCTCTCAAACCTATCCAATCCTAACCCTAACAAGTGAGGAATTACTCACTCATTAGGGAAATTACGATGAGATTCATTTTTATAATTTTCTTTTTAATTAACTAATTAACGTGCAGATAATAAAAGACAGATACGAAAATTGCAGAAATTAAATTCGAATGAAAAATGCAAGATAAAAAAAAACTTACTTTTATTGACACCTCTTGACGATTACAATGAAACTAAAATTTAATCTAGAAATTAAAAGAGGTATGCCCCAAAAGAGTCTGTAGGCTTTCCTATTTATAAATAGGAGAAACCCTAGGATTTACATCTGATCCACATTTGAAATTACAAGACTACCCTAAGAAAGCCCGGTCAAAGTACCGACACCCATCGACACGTGCACCGACACGTGCACTGCACGGCCGCGGAACCGCGGCGGAATGCCATGTTTGGCCGCGGATCCGTGGCCATCTTGGGGGTTCTCTGTCTCAACTTTCCAGGGTTACTTCATGTTGCTGTTTACTTCTGTTTTCTTCACTTGGTTCCTCAGAATATCTTCTATTTTCTTCCAGATTTCCACAGTGCAGAGTGTTGTAGACTTTTCGCCGTGAGCTTCGCGTTGAAGTCTTTAATCCTGTACTGCCCTTGTACTTGAACTGTTCGCTGATCATCGTTTGTTCCTTAAACTGTAGGCGGCATCATACAGATTCATCTATTTGTTGGTCGTAGTCTCATATTTGTAGTGTCTTTTCCTGAATTTCACTGTATTGTTCTGAGAACCTGTAACTATTTAGCAGACATGGATCAAAAGCACCTATTTATTTGTAATATAATTAAGATTGGGGAATATAATAATGCAAAATTTTGATATGAACAAATACCCCCAAACTTATCTTTTGCTCGTCCCGACCAAAACTATTTTTAATCTCGAAAAATCCTAACCTCACTTTCGCAGGGAATCGCGATTGCGCTGAGCTCGTGCAACAAGCCGTTAAACCTCTAGATGTCCTTACTAGGAGGAGTGTTGTCTTCTGAGGGTTTTCAGCGGATACTACCTACAAAATCCAATCAATTTGGCCTATTGACTTTCATTCTTCAATTTAGTGTTCTAGCAAGAAATTCTATTATCTTTAACTTTAGAAATCATCAACCCGTATTTTTCACACTCACTTATCATTTAACTTAAGATCGTATATGTTCTGTAAATTTATTTAGTTTTTAGCATCTTTTGAATTTTCCTTCTAAGATTCCATCTCAACTTAGGAATTTTTATCATCTTTACTGAAAATATAAGTCCTATTTTTCATTCCTATCTCTCATCAAAAACCCTAATCATATACCTTTACGTGTGTGTATGTATCACCCCTACACTTGGAAATTCAATTCAAGCTATTATTCTCTTGTCCATCGTCCAAAGTACTTTTAGTTGATGAATTTTAGATAAAATTGCTCACACATCTTTCATGCGACCGTTAATACTTCTTGAGGTACTAACGACCGATTACAAAATGTGTTCGCGCATTAGGCGTAATTTCTCGTCTTGTAATACCTAAAGCTTTAGTAGTGACTCCCAAACCAGTTGGTCTAAGGCACTAGGTGATAAAGTATCCTCGCTATATATTTTTTCATTTTACGCAGCCTTAAGTAATTACAAAACCAGTGTTCATTTTTTTATATCTCTTATTCCACACTTATACTTTAATTTTTTCTCATACTAAGGATTTTAGACAGGAGCATTTTAAGGTATCCTCTACTATCCCAAGTTTCAAGGCGCGTGTATGTGCGAGTTGTAAGGTATATATTTTCAGAATTTAGACTAAAGGTTCGAAATTATTTTTCAGTATTACACTTCAATAAAAATTTCAATACTCTTCCTTTATTTTGACTTAGCCCAAGAACTGAACTCAAAATTTGCCTATTTCTAAATAAACTATAAGGACATATATTTTCTACCGTTAAACTTTAAGAAAGGTTATTTTTAGGGTTTTTAATTTACTAAGTTTAGGATCTAATTTTTCCTAGCTAGTTAACCGTTTTGTCAAACTTAAGTCAAAAATGGCCAAGTTGAATTTTTTTTTATCTTTTTAGTTTTTAAATTTTTTATTTGATTTTACTTATATATATATTTTATTTTTTTCAATTTTTATAAATTTTTTTTATAAAGATGCAATGCAGAATTAAACATGCAAAGAAAGAAAAGAAAAAATATGTACAAAAATTAAAATATGCAATGCAATGATAACTATTTACAAACCACCTCCTCTCCCAAACTTACCAAAAGCAGTGCCCTCACTGCTCATGTCCTCACCGTCCTCTTGAACGTGAATGGGAACGTTCCTCTCTCGTCAGCAGCGTAGATATGCCATGTTCAATCTCTGTCACCCGGTGATCCAAGTTGGTCACCATCCATACCAACCTATCAATCCTCCTAGTGGCTCTTCTAAGCAGACGTGCATGTTCTGTGGGGATAAGCTCTTCCTCGCTCGCGGTCGAGCTGGAGCTGGGTGTCCTGACGGGTACATGTTCGGCCGGTTCTGTTCGCGACCATACATCATTCAGGCGGGTATAGGGCGTAGATACGCCCTCGATAAGAGGCCTAATGGGTATACCTCCATGCATGTAAAATTCAAATTCCTCCACAGAGAGGAAATACCGAGTAATTCGCAGTCCTTTCCCCAGCACCAATTGAATTAAGCAACACCGTGCAGATGTCATATCTAGAAGTCCTAGTCATTAAGGTGTGCACGATGTGAAGAGATGGTGTGAAAAATGTTGTACTATGTGAATTGCCAAAAATGTTGTTTTGTGCCCAATGGCACACGGTTAATAAATTGGCGAAGAGGGTTCTAGCCTGTATGCCCTTCCTAGGTTCTCTCGAACAGTTATTACCCATTAAGGGTAAGTAGTCTTCAAATTGAAGGGGTTGGTCATGTATAGGTAATCTAGGAATTAAGGTGACTTCATGGATGAAGTCCCTATCAATGATTATTTCCCTATCGCCCCAAAGTAATTTAATAAAACCGTATTGTGATAGGCAACCTTCCTCCATGCACTCGTAAAAATGAGTGACTAGATCTGGAAGAGCGTAGGCATTGGGATGATTGAAAATTAAAAAGTTCCACCCTCACCGTGTAATCTCATCACCAAAATAACTTCCATAAATTGTGTGTGCAAACATTTGGGAAAAATCTCATTATAATTGTATGGTTGGTGCCATTCAGAGAGTGCACAGATTTATAAAAAAAATTTAACAGAGAGGGAGAGATGATGCAAACCTCCTCTGAAAAAATCAGAGGGAGAAGAGGCAGAGGCGCGGCGGTTGCGCGGCCGAATGGGGATTCCTGCGGCGGAAGGGCGGCGCGATGGGGAGATCTCTCTGCTCTGGCTGCTGCGGCGGCGGCTAGGGTTTGCAGAGAGGAAAATTTTAGGGTTTGTAAAATGCTGTGAGGGGTCGGGTTGTATTTATAGGGCATGGTGGTTTGGTTATTTGCAAAAAGCCCCTCTTAAAAAGAGGAAATTATTTGTAAATAAAAATTTTTATTTTATTTTTTATTAAAACTGGATATTTACATAAGTACCCAATTTTTTTTTCAAATTTTTTTTATTTTTATTTTGTTTTTATATAATTACAAGTGATACATACCCCCAAACTTGTTTGAAACAGTATTTTGGCTAGATAATCGGAATTTAGGGGTAGATGGAGGAAGATCAGTCAATGTAAATCGGCTCCTGCAAAAACAGGAGCTCCTTCAAAGGGTCCGCAATGAGGAACGGTTTAAGCTTATGTCCGTTCACTTTAAATAGTGAACCGTCCTCAGGATTTTCTAGATCGACCGCACCGTGCGGATATACGGTGCATACCAAAAATGGCCCTTTCCATCGAGATCCGAGCTGCGGGATGGAAATGTAACCGAGTGTCGTAAAGTAAAACCTGTTGACTAGGTTTGAAAGTTTTGTGCATAAGGTGTTTATCGTGGAACACCTTCGTTCGGTTTTTAACAACTCCTGCATTCTCGTAGGCTTCATCCCGAAGCTCGTTCAATTCGTTCAACTGCAGCTTCTTTTGCTGCCCGCATCTCCTAGAGATAGATTCAACTCTTTTATTGCCCAAAATGCTCTATGCTCAATTTCAACCGGAAGGTGGCAAGCCTTTCCATAAATAAGCCTATATGGAGACATGCCAAGATCGGTCTTATAGGCAGTTCGGAATGCCCAAAGGGCATCGATAAGTTTTGACGACCAATCTTTACGGTTTTTGGAAACCGTTTTCTCCAATATCTGTTTAATTTGCCGATTTGAAATCTCGGCTTGCCCAAAAGTTTGGGGATGATAGGGCGTTGACAGCTTGTGAGTAATGGAGTATTTCCACATTAAGGACTCGGAAGTCCTATTACAAAAATGAGATCTATTATCACTGATAATTGCGCGGGGATGCCCAAAACGAGAAAAAAATGTTTTCTTTAAGAAATCTAACGACAATCTTGTTGTCATTAGTTCGGCTGGGCACAGTCTCGACCCATTCAGAAACATAGTCAACAGTGAGGAGAATATACACGTTCCCAAAAGAGTTGGGAAACAGTCCCATAAAATCTATTCCCCAAACATCAAAAATTTCAACAACCAATATTGGTTGGAGCGGCATTTCATTTCTCCTAGATATCCGGCCCAAGTGTTAGCACCGGGAGCATGTCTTGCTGTAATCATGTGCATCTTTAAAAGGTTGTGGCCAGTAAAAGCCACACTGCAATATCTTTTCTGTTGTCTTTTTAGGGCCAAAATGCCCGCCACACGCTTGATCGTGGCAGAATGACAGCACGCTCTTAAACTCATTTTCGGGGACACACCGACGAATAATTTGGTCGGGACAGTATTTGAATAGATACGGTTCATCCCAGTAAAAATGTTTTACCTGGGATAAAAATCTGAGTCTGTCCTGATTTGACCATTCGTTTGGTATAAGTCCGGTGGCCAAATAATTTACAATATCTGCGAACCAAGGTTCGCATGACACAGTCAAGAGCTGCTCATATGGAAAAACGTCTTTAATAGGAATTTGAAGTGTAGGCGAAGAAGGAAGGCGTGAAAGATGGTCGGCGACTACGTTTTCGCATCCTCTCTTGTTTCTGATGACAAGGTCAAATTCTTGTAGTAAGAGGATCCAACGTATCAGCCGAGATTTAGCATCTTTCTTCGCAAAATGATGGCAAAGAGCTGAATGGTCAGTATAAACGATGACTGGAGAGCCGATTAAGTAGGGCCTAAACTTTTCTAATGCAAACACAACAGCTAAGAATTCTTTTTCAGTTGTTGTGTAATTTAATTGGGCCTCGTTCAAGGTTCGGCTAGCGTAATAAATCACATGCCGCATCTTATTTATGTGCTGTCCAAGGACAACACCAATGGCGAAATCAGATGCATCGCACATAATTTCAAATGGATGCGTCCAGTCAGGAGATGAAAGAATGGGAGCGGAAGTAAGTGAGTTTTTAATGATTCGAACGTTTTCATACAGTTTGAGTCGAAATCAAATGTGGTGTCCTTGGCCAACAAAAGAGTCAAGGGTCTAGCTATCTTGCTAAGATCCTTGATGAACCGTCTATAGAAACCGGCATGGCCAAGGAAGGATCGAATGTCTCGGACGCATTTGGGAAGAGGAAGATTGGAAATGACTTCAATCTTAGCTTTATCTACCTCAATTCCATTTTGCGAGATAATATGTCCTAAGACAATACCTTCTCGTACCATAAAGTGACATTTCTCCCAATTTAAAGTAAGATTCTTATCCCTATATCGGGTAAGAACTGCGTCTAAATGTAGCAAACACTCATCAAAGGAGTCGCCGAAAATGGAGAAATCATCCATAAAAATCTCCAAGAATTTTTCCACCATGTCTGAAAAATGCCCATCATACACCACTGGAAAGTAGCGGGTGCATTGCATAACCCAAAGGGCATGCGACGGTAAGCAAACGTACCGAAGGGACAAGTGAATGTGGTCTTGTCTTGGTCCTTTTCGGCTATGGGAACTTGATTATAGCCGGAGTAGCCATCCAAAAAGCAGTAAAATTTATGCCCGGCCAATCATTCTAGCATTTGATCAATGAAAGGTAATGGAAAGTGGTCTTTCCATATCGCGGCGTTGAGTTTTCTATAATCGATGCAAACTCGCCACCTTGTTTGGGTGCGAGTAGGTATTAACTCATTCGCCTCATTAGTTATGACCGTTATGCCCGATTTCTTTGGGACAATGTGAATGGGGCTAACCCACTGGCTATCAGAGATAGGGTGAAAGATACCACTATCAAGATATTTTACAATCTCCTTTTTAACAGTCTCTTTCATTATAGGGTTTAGAAGTCTCTGTGGATCCCTTACTGGTTTGGCATCATCCATCATATGAATATGATGTTCAACTATTAGGGGACTAATCCCTTTGATGTCCGCTATAGTCCAGCCAAAAGCTTGCCGATTATTTTGTAAGACCGTTAAAAGGGTTTTCTCTTGCTCGGGGGCTAGAGAGGCCGAGATGATAACAGGAAGGGTCTCATTCTCACCTAAGTAAGCATATTTAAGGTGAGACGGCAATAGCTTGAGTTCGAGTTTTGGAGGCGAAACAATTGAAGGTAAAATTGGTGAAACTGTCTCAAACTCGAAGGATCCCAACAAAGATTCAAAGCGAGTGTAAGCAACCGAGTCGGATGGTTCAGCTAACTCATCCGAAAATTCAAAAGATTCAAACTCGGGTGGTGATTCTTCAAAATCATTCGAAAAAGTGAAACACTCGTAATCACTATCGGGTGTGAAAGATGTGTCAGATTCGAGGAGGAACGCACTAGTGGCGTTAAAATTGCTGTGATCGAACAGAAATTTTTCGAGCTCACAGTCCTCCTGGGTGATCTCTTGGATCGAGCAAACATCAAGTATATTAGCATTAGGTTCGGAGGGCTGATTCCTCAACTTAAAAATGTTGAGTTCAATTGTCATGTTTCTAAAAGATAGGTTCATCGAACCATTTCAACATTTGATCACCGCATTAGAAGTTGCAAGGAATGGTCGACCAAGTATCACAGGAATTTGACTCCAGGGGTTAGCTACAGGCTGTGTGTCCATAATAATGAAATCAACGGGGAAAATGAAGTCCTCTATTTTAATTAACACATCCTCTAACTCACCCCTAGGATGGGTGATGGATCGGTCAGCCATTTGGAGAGTACAATGTGTGGGTTTCAGCTCTCCAACGCCTAATTGTTCATATACTGAATAAGGAAGCAAATTAACACTGGCACTAAGATCTAAAAGTGCGCGGTTGTTGTTCTTATCCCCAATAGTTATTGAAATTGTAGGACAGCAAGGGTCCTTTCGTTTTTGAGGTAAAGGTTGGGTAAGAGCATCACTTACTGTACTAGCCATAAAAACTTTCTTAGGTACCTGTGATTTCCTCTTCTTGCTGCATAAGTCCTTCAAGATTTTAGCGTAAGAAGGGACTTGCTGGATTGCATCCAAGAGAGGTATATTTATGCTAACCTGTTTAAATAACTCCACAATTTTCTCCATTTGCGGAGTTTGTTTATTGGATCTCAACCTGTTTGGAAATGGAATATTTTGAAATTTTTTTGAGTCCAATGTTTGTGGAGTAGATTGCGGAGTTAGAACAGATCCCAGTGTTGATGTTTTCGTGGAGTGAGATGTGGGTCCACTCGAATTAGAAGAAGTAGAGCCTTGTGAAGAATGGAGAACAAGCTCTGAAGAAAATGAAAATGATGATGATGAAGAAGAAGTGGCGGCCGGGGTGTCATTATTATTACCAATATTGTTGTGCAATACCTTTCCAGATCTCAATGTAGTCACGGCACTCACATTATGATTTTGTTGTTCATGAGCAACATGTGTATTTTGTATGTGACCAGGATTTGGCAGTGATTGAGATGGAAGTTTCCCCTTCTCTCGCTCGCTTAGAGCAGCATTCAGTTATGCAATTTGGGCTTCAATGGTTTTGATGTTTTGCTCATGTGATGCAGTGTGTTGCACCAAAGACTGAATGGAAGAATGGATGTTGGCTGAGGATTGCGTAGATTGTTTTAAAAACGCATCCAGACTTCGTTCTAGCGAGCAAACCTTATCGTTATTTGGTTGAACAAAATTATTTTGAGGAAAAGAGTTGTTTGGTGCAAAATTGTTCATTTGATTTTGGTAAGGTTGGGGTTGGAAAGGTTGCTGATATTGAATTTGTTGAGGGACTTGTTGTTGTGGAGGAGGCCTTTGAAAATTGTTATTGCCTTGGAATTATTGTTGATTTTGATTCCAAGCAAAATTGGATGGTTCCTCCAACCGGGATTATAAGTTGAAGAGTATGGATCATTTCTTTGTTTCTGCTGAAAGGCAGAATTGACTTGATCCTGTCCTTGAGCAGGTGGGTTGTAAGGACACTCTTCGGTCAAATAGGATGGATCCGAACAATAAGCGCATATAGTGCGAGGGGGTAAAGCGGGGGCAGGAGAAGGCGATGAGAATTTGCTCTCAATTGCTTCTAATTTTCGTGTAATTACGGCCATTTCGGCTTTCATTGCAATTGACATGTCAAGTTGATGAACACCTACCCTAGACTGACCGGATGAAGCAGATGAAGTGGACGAAGTGGTCTGGCTAGTGCTTTCCCACTGAAGCGTTTGTTCAGCAAGATCGTCGAGAAATTGCCAAGCTTCCTCGTCAGATTTTGTAAGAAAGTGACCTTGACAAATGGTTTCCAACAACTGCTTAGTTGCTGGGTTCAGTCCTTCATATAAAGTTTGGCAAAGTTGCCATCTCTCGATACCGTGGTGAGGGCACTGAACAAGAAGTTCCTTAAATCGTTCGAAACACATCCAAAAAGGTTCGGAAGGAAGCTGGGAAAATTTGATTAATTTCATTTCGAATTCTTGAGGTCTTGTGGTGTGGGTAAAACTTTTTAAGAAAAGCCTTAACAAACTCTTCCCAACTTTTTATGGAATGCGATGCTGTACTATATAGCCACTTTTCAGCTAGGTCACATAAAGTGAAGGGAATGACACGTAGCCTTATAGTATCATCGGACAGTTGGGTGTTCTTTATCATTGCGCAAACATTCTGGAATTTGTTAATGAAGATATAGGCATCTTCGGATTCCATCCCGTGAAATTTGGGCAACATATTGATGAAGTGGGGCTTAATTTCGAAATTATCCCCATTAGCCGGTGGAAGTGAAAGACAAGTAGGAAGTGCGGTGCGGGTTGGATAGAAAAGATCCTGAAGCGCGATTCGTTGGAGCGCTTCAACAGGAGGGTGTTGTGGGTTATTCGCACCCAGTTGAGGTGGAATCAGTCCCGAAGTAGGTAAGGAGTTGTTAGGATTGAATTCCGACATCTCCTTAGAAGATGATGAATTTAAAGATGAAGGTAAAGAAGTGGAGCGAATTTCGACTTCGGAGTCGAACGCGTCGTCAGTAGGCACTAACGAGAAACGGACTAAACGGGCGCTAGTGTCCCTAGTCCAACCGGACATACACTAAATGAGGTGTAGTGTAGTCAAACGTAGAATGTGGGGGTAAGAAAACGTCAATGGAGAAAATGTGGGTGAAAGTTGGGTGCAATGGATTTTTAGCGACAAATGGCAAGTTTTTGTAAAAATTTTGTTTTGTGGCTTTTTTTTATATATAGAGTTTTGAAAAAGATTTTATACGGAACTACGACACACTTTCAAGCAATCACAATTTGAACATGCACAATCAAGCCTAGAGCTAGGGTCTCCTAAGTCAACTAGACTGCTCCTAACTGGTCCAAAACTACAAGTTGTGAGATATCTCTCAAATCGTCTCTTCACCGCCAATTGTGGTCAGGTAAGCACAAGTGAAGAAAGGAGGGATCCGCTCATGAATCACCGTGAGACGGGCCTTTTAAAATGATCTTTCCCACTTGTCTAGCCTAGGCACCACAAAGTCACGTTTAGATAAACGATCGATTGCCCACAACCTTCCTCTGTCCTAATGAGCACGACAGTCCTTAATTGGATGAGTCTAAATATTTTTTAATTAACTCGAGGGTTGATGCATATACTTTTTGTGATTTTTGGGGTCTTAGGAAGGATAATGAAATCCCCACCCAATCTGGATTGGTGTTATAGCCCCTTAAAAGTCTGTTTTAAAAATGCAAAGCAGTAAACACATAAAAATCTAAAACACTTGCCAAATTTTTTTTTATTTGCGGCGCAAAGAATCCTGCACAAAATTGATTTATTGGAGAGTGAGAAGAAGTTTTGCGGAAAGAACCCTGCAGGAAAATTTTTCAGTGGAGCTCAGGGGGTTACAAAGAAGACAAGAAATACTCACAGAGGAATTTGGTTCGCTGATGTCAGCAATTGACCGCGGATCCACGGTCAAACGCCTCTTCCCATCGCGGTTCCACGGTGTAATGGTTGGTTTGGATCCCAAAAAATTTGTTCTGTGCTATTTTGATTCTCCTCTGTCTGTTCAGAATTTCTATTTCTGGATTTGTTCACCGAGCTTGCTCCAGATCTGAATCTGTCCTTCTTCCTTTCCTGCGCAATTCACACAAAACCCTTCAAAAAATAACAAGATGATATTTTTATGTTTTTATATTTTTCAGTTTTTATAATTTTTTTTAATTTCAATTAACCCGAAATTACAAAAAGAAAATAACCACCGCTATCCCCGACAACGACGCCATTTGATTGAGAGCTGTTTTGCGTGCGTGTGTTTTAAAATCAAAGTTAAGAATATATCGCAATCAATAACGGTGTCGCTTGGTAGCTAGCCGGTTGAGTACGGGTCGGTCCACAGGGAAAACGTGTTCTTTTCTTATTGTTCTAACGAGTTAAATCCTATTTTTGGCAGATTTTGAATTTTAGAAAAACTAAGATTGAATTTAATTCGATTTAAAACCTTGCTAGGGTTAGGATTATGTTAGTTTGTAAAGAGAATTCTTCTCACTGCTTCCTTTCCCCTAATTAAGAACATAAGTGTTAGGGTAATAGTCAACAAAGGGGATTAGCACGACTAGGAAGAAAAGTAGTTTCTTCCCTTTGGTCCTTTTCCGTCCTTTCTTAACTCTTAGCCCTAACCTCTATATAAATCAAGCACAACCGGTCTAACTAGGGAATCACCGCTATCTCGTAGGATAGGGTGCTGTAGTGAGCGGTTTTTGTTTGATTCACATAGAGTCCTAATTTCAAATATTATACGGGCAAGAAAGGAGTGAGAGATGTTCATCTCTCAAACCTACCCAATCCTAACCCAAACAAGTGAGGAATTACTCACTCATTAGGGAAATTACGATGAGATTCATTTTTATAATTTTCTTTTTAATTAACTAATTAACGTGCAGATAATAAAAGACAGATACGAAAATTGCAGAAATTAAATTCGAATGAAAAATGCAAGATAAAAAAAAACTTACTTTTATTGACACCTCTTGACGGTTACAATGAAACTAAAATTTAATCTAGAAATTAAAAGAGGTATGCCCCAAAAGAGTCTGTAGGCTTTTCTATTTATAGATAGGAGAAACCCTAGGGTTTACATCTGATCCACATTTGAAATTACAAGACTACCCTAAGAAAGCAGGGTCAAAGTACCGACACCCACCGACACGTGCACCGACACGTGCACTGCACGGCCGCAGAACCGTGGCGGAATGCCATGTTTGGCCGTGGATCCACGGCCATCTTGGGGGTTCTCTGTCTCAACTTTCCAGGGTTGCTTCATGTTGCTGTTTACTTCTGTTTTCTTCACTTGGTTCCTCAGAATATCTTCTATTTTCTTCCAGATTTCCACAGTGCAGAGTGTTGTGGACTTTTCGCCGTGAGCTTCGCGTTGAAGTCTTTAATCCTGTGCTGCCCTTGTACTTGAACTGTTCGCTGATCATCGTTTGTTCCTTAAACTGTAGGCGGTATCATACAGATTCATCTATTTGTTGGTCGTACTCTCATATTTGTAGCGTCTTTTCCTGAATTTCACTGTATTGTTCTGAGAACCTATAACCTGCAACTATTTAGCAGACATGGATCAAAAGCACCTATTTATTTGTAATATGATTAAGATTGGGGAATATAATAATGCAAAATTCTGATTTGAACACTATCTTGATGAACTGACCAGATGCAGAAGCACCCGGAGTGAAGCAATTTCGGGCACTGCACCCCAAGAACTTTTCGGGAAAAGAGAGCCCTCTAAAAGCTGAGGAATGGGCTCAAAGTATCGAAGATGATCTGGCATTGGTAAAAGTGCCAGAGGTAGCTTGGGTTCGTGTTGCGAAATTACAGCTCACGGACAATGCACGGGTTTGGTGAAAGGTGGAAGAAAGCCGTCTTCATCTGCCTATCGAATGGAAGACTTTCCGCGACATGTTCGACGCAAAGTATTTCCCTGAGATTGCCCGCTTTGATATGGAACAGCAGTTCATATATCTGTAACAAGGTTCAATGTTGACCAAATCAGTAGATGAGTATGGTGCTGAGTTTACCATACTCAGCAGGTAAGATATATCTCAATGTTCAATTTTATATCACATACTACACAGCTAACACAAGACCGTAACAGGTTTGTGGCCCATCTCATACCGACTGTTGAGATCAGAGCTAGAAGATTTCAGCAAAGGTTGGACCCGAAAATCCAAGCAGCATTAGCTACAGGGGATTTCCAAACCCATGGTTTGGCTTTGAAAGCTGCCCGAAGATATGAGACAGTAGTGAAGAGGAAGGGCAGACCTCAATTTGCCGGAATTAGGCGCCCTTCCAACCAGATAGCAGGAGAAGCCTCATTAAGGCCACCATTTGTGCCTAGGAGATCGGAAGAAATCAATAACCAGCCAAGTCCAGGTTTATGCTTCTATTGCAAGAGGAATGAACACTTTTGGAAGGACTGTAGGCGCGCAAAAGGCCTGTTCAGTTGATAAAACTGCACTATTGATGTGACATTTTCCTCACTATTTATATATAATAAAAGATGCTTATTATAAATATGACACATATAAGAGTTTATCCGTAAAAATACTATTTTCATGTGTTTATATATTATAATTAACATTATGAAGAAAAATGTAAGCATATAATATTCATGTAATATTTGGTCTATTTAAATATGCTTACCTTATTAAATATCTTTGACCGATTCTCTTAAAACTAAAATATCATGACAAATGGTTAAGATAATATCTCAATAAAAACAAATTCTACTAACATCATTTATTGAGATAATTGTGCAGGAATTATATCATGACTGAAATCAAGAAATCCGAGTTAGCGAGATCAAATCTGCCGAAGATATTCAAGTAAATTGAAGAAACCAATTCTGGCAGAAATGTAGAGAAGATTTTCAAAGTCTAGATATTCAAAAGATCACCAAGTATTAAAGAGATGAAGCCCCAAAAATTGGAGCCCAAGATCCCACCAGAGAGCGGCGGATCCACGACCAAAACGCACTATTGGCGGCGGATCCGCGGCCTGTTAGACGAGTTGGGATATTGGATTTTCTACGCAGGATTTTATCAACAAACCCTAACTAAAACGATCTAGGGTTTTCAACTTCTGTGACTATAAATAGAACCAAGAGGCTCTTAGAAAAATTATCAAACCGACGCGATCACGAAGTCCAAGACGGCTCACGTATCCAGGCCGATCATCAACAGTTCATCTACCTCCTTAGAAGAGATCGAGAAGCAAACTAGGGTTTTGTAATCATTTTCTAAGAAAACAAAGTGTACTTGATCTTGTTGATTAATAAAACTAGTTATTTTCTTATATCATTTTATTTTTTTGCATTTTACATTATGTTTTCCCTCTCTATCTTTTCTTTTCCCAATATGCTCGAGTAATTCTCCGTTTGTCAGGGTTCGTAGGATTATGGTAGATTAATGGATGATGAAGATGCTTAAACTCTTTTTAAATCCTATAAAGTTTATAAACTTTATCAAAAGAATAGTTAATATCCTAATCGGGCGCGCTATCAATTCATTGATAGTCACGACCACGATAAGAGATTAGATTAACAATTGCTTTGGTAAAGACTAGACATGAACGGAGATCCATATCAAGATAGGGGTTAAGAGTGGGAACCCTATTCCCTCCAAAAACCCTAATCTACATGCATCACTACCGATCTAGTTTTAAATCTATTAAAGAATATAAAGAGTAATCTTTATGTAATCATCCATGACTACTAAATTTTAAAGAACCGTACAAGCCTCCTTCTACTATAAAACCTACATCCGTAGTTAATCTAGATCTATATTCTGCATCCGTGTTTGACGTAGATCTAGAACCTACAACCATTCTTCACCATTCTTTATTCTTCCTCCTTTCTTTCTCAACACGCCTAAAGTAAGATTAAAAGATTCAACGTTTTCCAGAGGACGACCAGTACTCATCTCGGTCTAGCTACACGCGACACCGTTATTGATTGCGGTTAACTACTACTACATAAATCAGATCAATCAAATGGCGTTGTTGCCGGGGATACGTACGTAATTTATTTTTCTTACTATGCGTGTTGAATTCTTATTCGATCCATATCATAAACAAAACAAAACTGCAAATTGTATATTTAACGATTATTGTGTGAATTTTGCATTCTTAGAAGACACGGGCGTTGTGATGAATTAACCCCAACCCAAAGAAGTTGAACTGCCACATTTTCTTTTCATCAAGAATGAGAATGCGAGTAACCCACTATCCCTGTTTCGTCTCTACAAACCGAGACGTAAACCTTTTCCATTACACCTCTTATCTCCTCCCTACTTTTTCACGTCAATAGGCGACATGTTCTTCCACCAACCTTGGTGCTTCATCGATAAATTTTTTTATGGTTGGTGTTGACTTTTGGTCTTTGTAAGGCTTTATTTTGACCAATAAGTTTAACCCCCCCAATGATTTTAATTGTTTAATACTATTTTACTTAAGTTTAGGGGGGGGGGATATTTTGGCTTTTGAAAGAAAATGATTTTTACAAAATTGTGAGCCAAAAATAAGTTTGGGGAAGAATTTCACTTTCATTATTTCTTGTCCCCTTTGATAACTTTTTCTTCCCAAGTCTACAGATTTTGAGATTTAAAAGATGACAACAGTGAGGACACTGCTGCAAACCGCTTTGGGGGAGGTTTGTGCTTATTCATGCATTTCTTTGCATTATACTATATATAAAGCACAAAAAAAATTTGATAATAAAAGTTTGAAAGTGAAAATTTACATATGAAAGATAGGAATAGTTTAAGAAATGCAAGAAAGTTAGATGTTTTCTTAAACAAAACCAGTAATAAGTAGTTATGAGCCATTGTCCCAAGAGTTAGTAAGATGAAGGAAATTACTAATCTGAGAATAAAAATAAGTCTGAAAAATAGTCCCTATTCTTGAAGCTAAATATCTGAACGTTGATACCCTACTATACACACTTATATACATCTTGAAACTTGGAATAGTAGAGGATACCTTGAAATGCTCTTGTTTAAAAGGCTTAGTATGAAAGGAAAAAAAGAAAAATATAAGAGGTGAAAAAAATGAACACTGGTTTTGTAATTACCAAGACAACATAAAAAAATATAGCGAGGGTGCTTTATCACCTAGTGTCTTAGACTAACTGGTTTGAGAGCCACTGCTAAGCCTTAGGAGTTGCAAGACGAGGAATTACACCTTAATACGCAAGCACATTTTGTAATCGGTCGGTTAGTATCTCAAGAAGTATTAACGGTCGTATGAAAGATGTGTGAGCAATTTCATAAAATATTCACCAACTAAAAAGTAGTTTGGAAGATGGACAAGAGTATGATAGCTTGAATTGAATTCTCTAAATATAGGGATGTTTTTTTACACACACGTAGGGGTATATGATCAATGTTTGGAAGAAAGATAGGGAGGAAGACTAAAGGCGATATTTTATTGAGGGATGATATGATTTCTAATATTTTTCACGACTATTAAGATAGGGCTCATAGCAACTGAAAAGCTGGTATAGTTGGAAACTCTTATTTTCAAGTTCTTTCTTTTATAGTTCCTATCTTTGTATGTAACTTTCACTATCTTTTTTTATTATGGGATTTTGTGGGTGTAATCCGCTGAAAACTCTCAGGAGACAACACTCCTCTTACTAGGGATACCTAGAGGTTTAGCGGTTTGTTGCACGTGCTCAGTGCAATCGTGTTGCCTATGAAAGTGTGCTACTTAGGTTTTTTCTTTTTCTTTTTCTCCTTCTCTTGAAAAACTAGTTTGCTCGGGACGATCAAAGTTAAGTTTGTGGGTAATTATTCAGTTGATAAAACTGCACCATTGATGTGACATTTTCCTCACCATTTCTATATAATAAAAAATGTTTATTATAAATATGATACATATAAGGGTTTATCCGTAAAAATACTATTTTCATGTGTTTATATATTATAATTAATATTATGAAGGAAAATGTAAGCATATAATATTCATGTAATATTTGGTCTATTTAAATATGCTTACCTTACAAAATATCTTTGACCAATTCTCTTATAACTAAAATATCATGACAAATGGTTAAGATAATATCTCAATAAAAACAAATTCTACTAATATCATTTATTGAGATAATTGTGCAGGAATTATATCATGACTGAAATCAAGGAAATCCGAGTTGGCGAGATCAAATCTATCGAAGATATTCAAGTAAATTGAAGAAACCAATTCTGGCAGAAACACAGAGAAGATTTTCAAAGTCTAGTTATTTAAAAGATCACCAAGTGCTACAGAGATGAAGCCCCAGAAATTGGAGCCCAAGATCCCACCAGAGAGCGGCGGATCCACGGCCAAAACGCACTATTGGCGGCAGATCCGCGGCCTATTAGGGGAGTTGGGATATTGGATTTTCTACGCAGGATTTTATCAACAAACCCTGACTAACACGATCTAGGGTTTTCAACTTCTGTGACTATAAATAGAACTGAGCGCCTCTTGGAAAAATTATCAAACCGACGCGATCACGAAGTCCAAGACGGCTCACGTATTCAGGCTGATCATCAACAGTTCATCTACCTCCTTAGAAGAGATCGAGAAGTAAACTAGGGTTTTGTAATCATTTTCTAAGGAAACAAAGTGTACTTGATCTTGTTGATTAATAAAACTAGTTGTTTTCTTATATCATTTTATTTTTCTGCATTTTACATTATGTTTTCCCTCTCTATCTTTTCTTTTCCCAATATGCGCGAGTAATTCTCCTCTTGTTAGGGTTCGTAGGATTATGGTAGATTAATAGATGATGAAGATGCTTAAACTCTTTTTAAATCCTATAAAGTTTATAAACTTTATCAAAAGAATAGTTAATATCCTAATCGGGCGCGCTATCAATTCATTGATAGTCACGACCACGATAAGAGATTAGATTAACAATTGCTTTGGTAAAGACTAGACATGAACGGAGATCCATATCAAGATAGGGGGTTAAGAGTGGGAACCCTATTCCCTCCAGAAACCCTAATCTACATGCATCACCGCCGATCTAGTTTTAAATCTATTAAAGGATATAAAGAGTAATCTTTATGTAATCATCCATGACTACTAAATTTTAAAGAACCGTACAAGCCTCCTTCTACTATAAAACCTATATCCGTAGTTAATCTAGATCTATATTCTGCATCCGTGTTTGACGTAGATCTAGAACCTACAACCATTCTTCACCATTCTTTATTCTTCTTCCTTTCTTTCTCAACACGCCAAAAGTAAGATTAAAAGATTCAACATTTCCCAGAGGACGACCCGTACTCATCTCGGTCTAGCTACTCGCAACACTGTTATTGATTGCGGTTAACTACTACTACATAAATCAGATCCTGTGTCTAATTTGTGGCGCATCTAATCACGGAATTGGAAACTGTCTTTATAGAAGCAACCCAGCTCACATACCCACCAACTACCCACAGCGGCCAGTTATCCAGGCTCCTGCACCTCGCATTGCACTCCCTATTCCACTACCTGCACAGCCTACTCGCCAATTTCATCAGGCTCTGAGGAACATGCCTCGACGGCAGAGAAACATGCCCCAAAGACAGAGGAATGTGCCTCCAGTTAGGAGGAATGTACCACGCCGTCAGGCTTTCCTTATAGCGGCCGAAAAAGCAGAGGCCATAGACCAAGGTAAACCTGGTAATTTCCTCAACTCTTTTCAAATCTTTCGTTCTTTAACATATTTTTCATACATTACCAATAGTTCTACCACCAAACTTTCCTTGAATCCGTTACACTTTCTTTTTACAAATTTCGAGGACGAAATTTTTTTTAAAGGAGGGTAGAATGTAACAAACCTAAACTTTCTGTACAATTTTGTCGAAAAATATAGAAAGATGTACTTTTGCCTGAGCACAAGTTATAAGTTTGTTTTGCTTTTGAACAGCAAGAAGGAGCTTGTAGCTCATTGGTAAGACCTTGCACTGCTGAACCAAAGCACCAGAGTTCAAATCACATCAGCCACATTATTTTTTAATTTGATTTCTTTAAATTCTTTTAGAATACCAAGAGACTACACGTGCATAACCCGTAAAACCAAGAGTCACACATAAACAAATGACTCCACTGTAATAACCAAGCGACGGGGGACACGTGGCGGCGAGACCTGGCCCGACTCGGCCGACTCGGGCAGGCGACTCGGCCGAATCGGCCAACGCCGCCGGCCTGACTCGGCCGAAACCTTATTTTCTTTGGTTTTTCTGGCATCTATTGGACTTCTCATAACTCCTGAACTATTCATTTCCCTGCACATTTACAGAGCATTTTAAAACACACAATTAGTCCATTTTTAATACAAAATTTTCACATCCCTAAACCCTAATTTTTCCTATAAATACCACACCACAAATCGCCCCTCCTCACTTCCAAATCTTTGCCCAAACTCTAAAGAAAAAGTTCCAAGTCTTTTATGTGCAAGTGGAGTTAGCAAAGGGCGAAACTCCGACGAACTTCCGACGACGATCCGAGGAGATTCCGGCGACGAAACGACGCACCGGCGCCTCCCACTTCTTCCTTTTCCTCTTATATACACTACAATCTAGTAATTCCCTTCTCCCCCTTCTCTTTACTATTCTAAAAACTTAGAATTCTAAAACCCGACGGAAGTGGAGTTAATCCGACTTCTGATTCGGTTTTTCCTTAAAAATCATATTTTTCTTCAACACAATAATACCAAACTCTCCCCTCATGATCATTAAACATTAAAAAAACATATCGACAAGTTTCATATCAAAAGAATTCCTATTTTACTTTTTATCGCAATTTTACAGAAAAATACCATATAGTCTAGTTTCAACAAAAATCTTATAATTCCTTTCTATACCTTTAGATAGTTCACGAGATAATGACCTAACTCCTAGAAACACACATCTCTATCATAGCACGATATCTTTTGGAAACCTAGAATACGAAAATACGATTTTACACATAACTACCTCTGACTTATAAAAACCTTTTTCTGTATTTTTAACAAATCTTTGCAATGCGCCGCTACAACCCATTTCGGGGAACCCGTTCAGAATGGTGTGGATTATCGCACATCCTCGGGTTTAGTAGTGCGAGATGCAGACCTCTGTAAGGAGCATACGGTCTCGAAAGATTTAAAAATACAATTTTTTTTAGAAATGTGATTTCTACTATAAATAAACCTATATTTTTAATATATATATATATATATATATATATATATATATGTAATTAATATCAAAATATCTATTTTTAATATTTATAATATTTCACATTTCCAAAATTCAAGAAAAATATCTCATTTTAAGAAAATACCATACAAATTCCAATATTATAAATAAATACCATATATTATGAAAAATATGCTTATTCACTAAAAATGTCACAATGATAAAATATAGATCAATAAAAAATTTAAAGACGATAATAATATACTTGAGGTGTATTTTGAAAATTATACAAAATTATTTTTACATAAAACCCCCTCAAGTTATACTAAATTACAATAAGGACCCTAGTAAACATAGGTTTAAGCGGGACTAGTCTCTTGAGCCTCAGAGAGCCGGAGATATGGGTGCTTGCCTATTTAAGGTAGACAACTTAACAAATGGTTTTATCAACACGGTAATCATTTTTGAAAAAGACACAAATCCTGTCTTTCATGTGCAGCGGTTACCGATAACACCAAAACCTAATTCAGGATTCAATTTCTTTTCTAATTGTCTGACTCAGACTGAGTCTCAATATAATAAATCTGACTTGAATGAGATTCACGTATACATAACAATTCAATATGAATCCATATAATCAATCTGTTCAATCTATCAATCTATACAACTTGACCGAACCGAACCATAGATATATATCCATCTACATGATTCTCCAGTTATATTCATTTACTGATATCATGGTTTCGGCAAGTCATCCATTTATACAATCTATAATATAAGACAATACAATTTACAATACAATACTGTCACGCCCCACCCCCAATACAGTGAGTATTGTTCGCTCTGGCCGAAACCGTACAGTTTTGTCCTTCGGGGTGAACCGGACCCGACCAGGGGCCACTTCCCAGGAGGTCATCCATCCCAGAAATTCCCTGGCTCGAGAACGCTTAACTACGGAGTTCTCAAGCTCCTGTAGTGCCGGTTCACTTAAAAGGCGCCTCTATATTGAAGAGTGGTATCATTCCATTTATAGTACAGATCTGCCCTCTTTCGGAATGTATTTCGAAGATTCCCCATTGTTCTACAGTGGGTCCTACAGACTCAAGAGGTGGCCCCCATGGATTCAAGTGGTGGCCCCCGCCCACTTAAACATGACACTTGGCATGGCACTTTGTTCCGTGTGGCACTTTGCTCCATGAGCAAGAACCGGGTCTTGATATTCTCCCCACCTTTGAACAATAGTTCGTCCTCGAACCACAGACCTATTATTGAGGGACCGGTTCTGATATCAACAAAACCATGTCACGCCCCGCTTCCCAAAATACGGAATACAAGGGTGACAAGGTCAACCATGCTCCTACGATCAAGGAAAATCCTGTCGTAGTCACATTTCGGCTTCTAGCATTATATGGTAATCAGTAAAATACAATATGGATAAAGAGAATGCAGTCACTAAAATTATCGGATATAAAGAAATCTGAGCTCAATGGAAGTAAGAAAAGGGCAACTAACCAGGAATATCAATGGAGAAATGTAATTGGTTCACTGGTCTGGATCTTCACGGTCTTCTCGAGATCAGACAAATCCACCTCTATCACTGAGCATGCATACTCAGGTTGTCAGGGCGACACAATAGCAATATTATAATAACAACAAAGAGACAAGGAAGTAAAGTAATAACGGTAGAGATGATAAATGCAGGCAATCAATATTTCAATAACTGATGCAATGTATGATCTGCGTCCCTATCGGTCTCTAGTCACTTTCGAAATCGAGATGCGGAAAGGACTGATCATATTTAACGAGGGTCTCTTACGTACCCAAGACTACGGCCCACGATGCCCGGGACATAACCCTGTCAGCCGGACCGCTAGGTCCAACCTAGTAAATAAGAGTCGCTGTTCGAATGATCATCCTCTAAATATCACTGACCTCGCTAAATAAAATTTCCTTTCCACTTCGATTTCCCCCTTTTCCCCAGGTTTCACTATTTATGAGTATGGTCTAGTTGTGTACAAGTACGCACCGATAACACGGTTTTATTCACTGTTCACTGTATTGTCACTATCACGAACTATTCACTTTTCACTGGCGTACTTGACACTCCTAAACCGATACAATTCACGCTCGACAATGCATTGTACACTGAAACTTAGTAATGACGCGCACTATCACTAGGGGTATTACGGTCGGGTAAAATATGCGCATTTATGCCGCTAAACAAATCATGTGCAATGCAAGTTATTATGTGTCTTATGAATTTTTAAAAATCGCATTAAATCATACGTTCAGAATTAAATAAAATGATACAAAAGCGGTAGCAAGTAAACTGAGTCGTCAGTTCAACGAAATTGGTTTAAAGTCAATCGGGTTTCGGGTTCGCAATTTACAGTCGTTTCATTTTAAGTGTTCGCTGCTGGAAATTCAGTTCCTGAACTGAATGTCCATTTTGCAACACAGTTTTCACCCTGTTGGGATCAAAATTAGGCGACACTATAGTTGAACAATATTTAGGGTTATCAGTTAGGTTTCCAACTCATTGGCGGATCAGTAAAATCCTATATCAACAGGGAGTTATGGTCAGGTTAAGGTTGGTGTGTAAAATCTGTCACTGAAGAATTCAGCTGGACACGTCGACATTATAAAATGTGTTAAAAATATCATACAGAACAGGAATCCAGTGAAACCAGTAGAGTAAGAAAGCTAACTCAATTTTCTACGTAACTATATAGGGTTCCGCACATTTTCGCATTTGAACAAGAATATACAGTGATTTAAAAACAATGGTTAATTGGGATTACTGCAGTCCAGAGCCGCAATCCTCCCAGATTTTCATTATCACGACTCATTAGGATTTAGTGAACAAAAATATATTATAGTAGGTTATTACGTTAGCTTCGATATGAGTTCTGAAACGCCACAATACGATCTATACATAATTTATTATAAATTTTACGGTTTAGCATATACGAAAGTTTTCAGGTTTTACGACAGAAATCAGGACACCATTTTACGTGAGCAAACGACATTGTTTTGTAACCAAAATCTTAAAGGATATTCATTACTACTCGGGCCATCTGTTATTTTTACTTTCCGTCATTTTAAGGGGAATTTTCAAAGCATGGTTTGCATCGAACACTTACAATAATATTGGATCGCAATCGAAAAGATTAAATAATAGCATGAAGCAAGTATGTAAAACTTGCCTTTGACGATGAATTGACGGCATGGCAGCGAAGACAGTGGCGACACGGCATGGGCACGAAGTAGAAACAACACGATGAGGCCCGGTTAGGATTGGGCTTGGCCTCGGCTCGAGCTTGGAGACGGGGTTGTTGCGGCTAGGGCATTGGGTGCGACGAGGCGAAGGTGTTGGCACGGCAGAGAGAGCTCAGGTAGCGACAAGTGTCAGGCGATGCAACGGTGGCGGCGACGATCGAAACAACAATGATTGATGACGGATGAAAGTGCTCGACGAAATACCAGGGCTTGATGGTTGCGTTGATTTGGATTCAATCGACGGCGGAGCTGCTGGCGACGGCAGTGGTAGTGCTCTGGCCGTGGAAGGAATGCTCTTTGGCGATGAGGCGGTGGCCAGCGTCGTACGCGGCGGAGGCAACGACGGCTTCAATTTGTTCGACGTTGTGCAGTGATCTCGACTCGGCTTGGCGTGCTTGGAGGGTGCGATGGTGGCGTTGCTCCATAGTAGTGATTCACGGTGGTGGAAAGAGCTCGTCAGCAGAGCTGGGGTCGGCCGATGCAGGCACAGGTAGCGACAGTGGCAAAGTGAGCTCACTGTTGGTGATGGGTGGAGTTTGGTGCTCGGGTGTTGATAGTGAGCTGACTGGGGTGCCGATGGAAAGATGTCGCCGGTGAGGTGGCTGCGGTGGGAGGTCTGCTGGCATGGTGATCGGCGACGGTCGGCGAAAGAGTTTAGGCGGCGGCGGTGATAGGTTTGATGTTGAAAGAGAGGTGGAGGGAAAAGGATAGAGGAAGAAGGTGATGGGTTCAGGGGCTCAGCTTGGGATGACGAGGAAGGAAGTGGGTGCAGCAAGAGGGCTTGGCCGTGAGGCAGTGAGGGAGCTTAGGTTTGAGTAGGAGAGGAGGTGCTCATCGGTGGTAGCTCGTGCAGGAGGTAAGCTCAATGGCGAGGAGGCAATGATCGGGGATGGTGAGGTGAAGGATGGCTGTGGGTTTTGGTTCGGGAAGTTTTGAGAGAGGAGAGAGGGAGGTGAGGTGAGGAGAGGAGACGACGGCGACGACGAATCGACGACGACGAGAGGGTGTAGGCGAGGCTGGGCTGTGGGTTCGGGCTCGTTGTGGTGGGTCTCGTCGTTGGGGTTGTTTGCAAGGGGAGAAGATGAGAAAGGTGAGGGAACGTGAGGGAAGGAGAGAGAAAACGTGGGAGGGAGAGAGAGAGAGTTACGAGAGGAGAGAGAGTTACGAGAGGAGAAAGAGAGGGAGTGAACAGAGGGAAGAGAGAGTGAAACGTGGGGGGAGGGGCGAGAGAGAGAGAAACGGTGGTTTTAATTAATAAAATTTAAAGAAGAGAAAGAGAGAATGGGAAAATTTAATTAAAATAATTAATTGAAAATTATAAGAAGAGAGAGAGTAAGAACTTGGGTTTAAAAAGGGATTAAATAGGGATTAAATGGGGATTAATTGGGGAATAATAATGGTGATTAATATGAGAATTTATGGTGGAGATTTGGGTTTGGATTTGTGGGAATTTAAAAGAAATGAGAAGGGATAATTGTTTGTGCTTGGGAAAAGATGTGGGCCGGGCTTTAAGAAGAATTTAGAAAGAAAAGAGTGTGATTAAATATGGACTTGGGCTTATGGTTTTAAGCCATAAGTTTGGTAGCAAAAGAGTTAGGGAAAATATTTATTTAAATACAGATTTAAATATAAAGTGAGACCGGTTATTACATCATACCCCTCTTAAAGAAAATTTCATCCTAGAAATTAAAAGAACGAAAACAAGAAGGAAACTATACAACCGGCTACTCGAAAAGATGGGGGAACTGCGAACGGATATCCTTCTCACGTTCTCAGGTAGATCCCTAGGAGAACGACCGCCCAACTCTTTTGTCTGTCCTGGGCCGTCTTAATGCACCGTCTGATCATCTGGACCTTGTCTATCGTCAACTTGAGACGTGTACCCAGACCCTTTTGCAAGCTCTTCCAAAAGTGTGAAATGAATCTAGTGTCCTGACCTGACACTAAACTTACCGGAACTCCGTGAAGTTGCACTACTTTTTGCATGTACTTCTCTGCAAGCGACTCTGTCGACTGTCCCACCCGGAAGGGTATAAAATGTGCTGCTTTCGTAAGACAGTCAACGATAACCCAAACACCATTGTTGCCTCTTGGGATCCATGGTAAGGCAGTCACGAAGTCCATAGTGATGTGCTCCCATTATTCCTTCGGGCATCGGAAGCGGTTGCAACAGCCCAGCTGTTCTCTGGTGTTCAGTCTTTTCTTGCTGACATACTAAGTACTTGGATACAAACCGTGCAATCTCTCGTTTCATCCTGTTCCACCAATGGTGCTGCCTCAGATCTCGATACATTTTCGTGCCTCTTGGATGTACCGAATAGGCTGAACTGTGAGCCTCAGCTTAGTACCTCTTCCCCAACATCTCCCTTGGTACGCAGAGTCTGCTACCGAATCTCAAAGAACCGTCTCGATGTATGAGTAAGTCTGTCCTCAGCCTGGCTTCTACCCGCTCTCTGAACTTTTGCAATCGGGGATCATTAGCTTGTGCAGCCTTAATGCGATCTACAAGTGAAGACTGCACCTGTAACTGCCAAAATTGCCTGATTGCACTCGGTGTAACAACCTTTAGTTCGAGCTTCTGAAAATCCTCAATGATGCCCCTCTGACTGGTCAACATCATGATCGCTGGCTTGCGACTAAGAGCGTCGGGTACGACATTTACTTTTCCTGGATGGTACTGAAATTCCAAGTCGTAATCCGCCCTTTGTTATAGCCATTGGCGTTGTCTCATATTCAATTCTCTATGAGCGAATATGTATTTCAGACTCTTGAGATCCGTATACACTTCCACCTTTTCGCCTAATAAGTAATGTTACCAGATCTTTAATGCGAAAACCACTGCGGCTAACTCCAAGTCATGTGTTGGGTAGTTCCTCTCATCATTCTTCAGCTACCGTGAGGCATAATCAACTACCCGACCGTATTGCATCAGAACGCAGCTTAAACCTTTCCCTGAATCATCGCTGTGTATCACCAAACCATCTGAATCATCTGGCACTGTAATAATAGGTGTCATGGTCAATTTCTTTTTCAGTATCTCAAAAGCCTGAGCACATTCCTCTGTCCATACGTAAGTCACTTCCTTCCAAGTCAGCAAAATTGGGGGTCAGGTGATTACAAGGTTCAAGGATGAGATAAAATAATTTCTGGTAATAAGGGAAGAAATGTTGTAAGAAGGATCAATTTATGAATCAAGCGGGCTTAAAGGTACTATACTTCAGGAAAAATTTTGATTGAACCAGAACTTTATTATTCAGAAAATCTTGACAGAGTATAGTTGAGAGATAAACGTGGCCCTAAGCTATACATCATTTTTTTTTGGCCTAAGAAAAATAAGCAGCGTCAGTCGCGATTGTAGAAATTCAACAAGTTGCGATAATCTCTCACGCTAAGATGGAGGCGTCCATTCCCATAGTGTCTTGCCTGAATATCTGCTTGAGGTTCTTCAGCCTCGAGTTCCTCTTCACTCGAGGTTTCGTCTTCCCACTCCTCCTGGACTGGAGCTTCGTCTTCAGATTCCTCCCCTATAGGGTTTGCTTCTCCTGGCTCTTTCTCTTCGGCGGGAGGTTCCTCATTGGAATCCTCTACCATATGTTCTGCCTCTTCCGGGTCCCCTTCTGGATCCTCTTCCATAGGGTCTTCCTCAGGATTCTCCTCTTCAGGATCCTCATCTGGTTCCTTCTCTACCGCATTTTCCTGTGGATCCTCTTCTATTGGGTCTTCTTTGGGATCCCCTTCCACTGCATTTTCCTGTGGATCCTCTTCAATTGGGTCTTCTTTGGGATCCTCTTCCACTGCATTTTCCTGTGGATCCTCTTCTATTGGGTCTTCTTCGGGATTCTCTTCTTCTGGGTCCTCCTCTTCATCGTCAGAATCATTAATCATATTGATCTCTGGAGCTGCGACATCGACTCCCTCGTCCTCGGATTCGCTGTCGTTGAAAATGACTTGTGGGCCATCGACCTCGTCATTTGAACTCATTAATATACAGTCGAAAGAAACGCAGGACTGAGTGCCCTCATCGAGAAGCGGTGCTGCCCCAGGGTTGGCCATGGCCAGAAAAGTAAGGGTCATGATCAGATAGTGGAACACGAAGGAAAATAACGATTGATGATGCGGAATACGAGGAAAAGATAAAGTAGATAAGATTCAAAACATGAACTTGAGTGGTGATGCACAAGTAGTATATGAAAGTGAAAGAAAGGAAACAAAGTATGATTCAAGAGACGCCTAAATTGAATTGCAATCTTATTCTAAACCCGGCGCTTTGATACCAATGTCGGGACCCGGTTCTTGCTCACGGAGCAAAGTGCCACATGGAACAAAGTGCCACGCCAAGTGTCATGTTTAAGTGGGTGGGGGCCACTTCTTGAATTCATGGGGGCCACCTCTTGAGTCCGTGGGACCCACTGTAGAACAATGGGGAATCTTTGGAATACATCCGAAAGAGGGCAGATCTGTACTATAAATGGAATGATACCACTCTTCAATACAGAGGCGCCTTTTAAGTGAACCGGCACTACAGGAGCTTGAGAACTCCGTAGTTAAGCGTGCTCGAGCTAGGGAAGTTCTTGGATGGGTGACCTTCTGGGAAGTGGCCCCTGGTCGGGTCCGGTTCACCCCGAAGGAAAAAACCAAGCGGCTTCGGCCAGAGCGGAAAATACTCTCTGTATTGGGGGTGGGGCGTGACAGAATGGTATCAGAGCGACTGACAAAACCATGTTACGCCCCGCTTCCCAAAATACGGAATACAAGGGTGACAAGGCCAGCCTGTCATAGTCACATTTCGGCTTCTAGTATTATATGGTAATCAGTAAAATACAATATGGGTAAAGAGAATGAAGTCACTAAAATTATCGGATATAAAGAAATCTGAGCTCAATGGAAGTAAGCAAAATGGCAACTAACAATGGAGAAATGTAACTGGTTCACTGTCTGGATCTTCACGGTCTTCTCGAGATCAGACAAATCCACCACTATCACTGAGCATGCATACTCAGGTCGTCAGGGCGACACAATAGCAATATTATAATAAAAACAAAGAGATAAGGAAATAAAGTGATAACGGTGGAGATGATAAATGCAGGCAATCAATATTTCAATAACTGATGCAATGTATGATCTGTGTCCCTATCGGTCTCTAGTCACTTTCGAAATCGAGATGCTGAAAGGTGTGATCATATTTAATGAGGGTCTCGTACGTACCTGAGACTACAGCCCACGATGCCCGGGACATAACCCTGTCAGCCGGACCGCTAGGTCCAACTTAATATATAAGAGTCGCTGTTCGAATAATCATCCTCTAAAAATCACTGATCTCGCTAAATAAAATTTCCTTTCCACTTCGAATTCCCCCTTTTCCATAGGTTTCACTATTTATGAGTATGGTTTAGTTGTGTACAAGTATGCACCAATAACACGGTTTTATTCACTATTCACTGTATTGTCACTATCACGAACTATTCACTTTTCACTAGAGTACTTGACACTCCTAAAGCGATACCATTCACGCTCGACAATGTATTGTACACTGAAACTTAGTAATGACGCGCACTATCACTAGGGGTATTACGGTCGGGTATAATATGTGCATTTATGCCGCTAAACAAATCATGTGCAATGCAAGTTATTAAGTGTCTTATGAACTTATAAAAATCACATTAAATCATACGTTCAGAATTAAGTAAAATGATAAAAAAGCGGTAGCAAGTAAACTCAGTCGGCAGTTCAACGTTGGTTTCAAGTCAATCGGGTTTCGGGTTCGCAATTTACAGTCGTTTCATTTTAAGTGTTCACTGCTGGAAATTCAGTTCCTAAACTGAAAGTCCATTTCGCAACACAGTTTTCACCCCGTTGGGATCAAAATTAGGCGACACTATAGGGAAACAATATTTAGGGTTATCAGTTAGGTTTCCAACGCAATTGGAGGATCAGTAATATCCTATATCAATAGGGAGTTATGGTCAGGTTAAGTTCGATGTGTAAAATCTGTCACTGCAGAATTCAGCTGGACACATCGACATTATAAAATGTGTTAAAAATATCATACAGAACAGGAATCCAATGAAACTAGTGGGGTAAGAAATCTAACTCAATTTTCTACGTAACGATATAGGGTTCCGCACATTTTCGCATTTGAACAAGAATATACAGTGATTTAAAAACAAGGGTTAATTGGGATTACTGCTCTGGACCACAGTCCAGAGCCGCAATCCTCCCAGATTTTCATTGTCATGACTCATTAGGATTTAGAGAAAAAAATATATTACAGTAGGTTATTATGTTAGCTTCAATATGAGTCCTGAAACGCCACAATCCGATCCATACATAATTTATTATAAATTTTACGGTTTAGCATGTACGAAAGTTTTCAGGTTTTACGACAGAAATCGGGACACCATTTTACGGGAGCAAACGACATTGTTTTGTAACCAAAATCTTAAAGGATATTCATTACTACTTGGGCCATCTGTTATGTTTACTTTCCGTCATTTTAAGTGGGATTTTCAAAGCACGGTTTGCATCGAACACTTACAATAATATTGAATCGCAATCGAAAAGATTAAATAATAGCATGAAGCAAGTATGTAAAACTTGCCTGACGATGTATCGACGATGATACGGCAGCGATGCGGCACGGTGGTGAACTACGGCTACGGTAGAGACAACGGCGCGATCGCGGATCGAGCACGGCTACACACGGCTAGGGTTCGGGCTTGGCCTCGGCGATGGAGACGGAGCTTGGTGGCGCTTGGCAGCGACCAGGGCTCGGGTCAGCAGAGAAGGGCTTGGGCTCGATAGTGGTTCAGGCAACGATGGTTCTAGGTTGGCTGGTGATGATTACGACGGCTAAGGAGATGGGTTTTGGATAAGAGGCTGTAGGTGTTGGTCCGGGTTGCGGCTTGGGTACTGGTGGTGGAGTGAGGTGGTGAAGGGAGGAGCTCGTGGTGGAAGGAGGAGGTCGTAGTGGCCGGAGGTGGCTAGGATTGGTGTGCAGTGAAGGGGGTGGCGGTGGACATGGTGTCGCCGTTGAGGGGAGCTCAGTATGGAGGAGCTTGGTGAGGTTGCTGAGCTTGGGGTGGAGGGTGAACGGGGCAATAGGTTAAGGCTTGGTGGTTGAAGGCAAGGGGGTCGGCAATAGAGGTTGGTGGCCGGAGATGCTCTTGGTGGAGGCCGGCGGCAAGGGGGTGTGTGAGGAGCTCAGGTGGGTTTGCAGTTGGATGGAAAAAGAGAATGAGTGGGATGGCTCGGGTGAAAGAGTGAGGGAGGTGGTGGAGGTGATCTTGACAACGGCGGTAATGGGTGTTGGTTGCTGCGGCTACGGTGATGGAGTCGATCGGAGATGACGGGTTTTGGGTTGAGGAAGATGGTGGTCTCGGCTTTGATGATGATGGGGTGATGATGGGGTGATGATGGGTTGCTCGGTTGATGCAATGGAGGAAGGAGGTTGCAGAGGGGGTCGGCTTAGCAAGCTCGGTGGTCGGTGGAGGATCAATTGTGGTGGTTCGCTAGTGGTGAAGATGGCAATGGAGGCAACGGGTAGTGTTGGGTTGGCCGGTTATTTAGAGAGGAGGGAGAGGTGAGGTGAGGAGATGTCGGCGATGACGAATCGACGGCGATGAGGGTGTGCAGGCGAGGCTGGGCTGTAGGCTCGTTGTGGTGGGTTTCGTCGTTGGGGATGTTTGCAAGGGGAGAAGATGAGAGAAGTGAGGAGGTGAGCGGAGAGAGGGAGGAAGGCGAGGGCGATGTCAGCGGCAATGGCGACTGCGACGAGGCGAGCACGGGCACGGGCGTGGGTTCGAGAGAGGGAGCAGGAAAAGAAAGAAGAATGGGAGAAAGCAAGAGAGAGAGAACGTGAGGGAGAGGGAGAGAAAACGTGGGAGAGAGAGGGAGTTACGAGAGGGGAGAGAGAGAACGTGGGTGAAATGAGAGAGAGAGATAACGTGAATGGGGGGATTAATTAAAATAATTAATTAAAATTATAAAAAGAAAGTGTGTGGACTGAATAGAGAGGGAGAGAGAATAGAATGAATAAAAATTAAGTAGTGATTAATAGAATTTTAAAAAGGGATTAATGAGGGAAATTAATTGGGATTAAAGAGGTATTAATTTGGTTGTTTAATAGGAAATTAGATTTGGGTTTGGATTTGTGGGAAATTTAAAAAGAAATGAGAAGGGATAATTGTGTGGGCTTGGGAAAAGATGTGGGCCGGGCCTCAAGAAGAATTTAGAAAGAAAAGAGTGATTAAATATGGACTTGGGCTTATGGTTTTAAGCCTTAAGTTTGGTAGCAAAAGAGTTAGGGAAAATATTTATTTAAATACGGATTTAAATACAAAGTGAGACCGGTTATTACATCATACCCCCCTTAAAGAAAATTTCGTCCTCGAAATTAAAAAAACGAAAACAAGAAGGTAACGATACAAACAGCTACTTGAAAAGATGTGGGAACCGCGAACAGATATCCTTCTCACGTTCCCAGGTACCCAGGAGAACGATCGCCCAACTCTTCTGTCTGTCCTGGGCTATCTTAATGCACTGTCTGATCATCTGGACCTTGTCTACCGTCAACTTGAGATGCGTACCCAGACCCTCCTGTAAGCTCTTCCAAAATTGTGAAATGAATCTAGTGTCCTGATCTGACACTGAACTTACTGGAACTCCGTGAAGTCGCACTACTTCTTGCATGTACTTCTCCGCAAGCGACTCTGTCGACTGTCCCACCCGGAAGGGTATAAAATATGCTTCTGTCGTAAAATGGTCGACGATAATTCACATGACGTTGTTGTCTCTTGGACTCCGTGGTAAAGCTGTCACAAAATCCATAGTGATATGCTCCCATTTCCATTCGGGTATTGGAAGCAGTTGCACAGTCCAGCTGTTCTCTGGTGATCAGCCTCTACTTACTGGCATACCAAGCACTTGGATACAAACCGTGCAACCTCTCGCTTCATCCTGTTCCATCAATAATCTTGCCTCAGATCTCGATACATTTTCGTGCCTCCCGGATGTACAGAATAAGCTGAACTGTGAGCCTCAGCTAGTACTTCTTCTCTAACATCTCCTTTGGGAACGCAGAGTCTGTTACCAAATCTCAAAGAACCGTCTCGATGTATGAGTAAGTCTGTCCTCAGTTCGGCTTCCACCTGCTCTCTGAACTTCTATAATCTAGGATCATCAGCTTGTGCAGCCTTAATGCGGTCTATGAGTGAAGACTGCACATGCAACTGCCAAAACTGCCCAGTTGCACTCGGTGTAACAATCACTAGTTCGAGCTTCTGAAAGTCCTCAATGATGCTCCACTGGCTGGTGATCATCATGACCGCTGGCTTGCGACTAAGAGCTTAGGGTACGACATTTACTTTTCCCGGATGGTACTGTAAGTCCAAGTCATAGTCCGCCATTAATTTTAGCTATCGGCGTGGTCTCATATTCAATTCCCTCAGAGTGAACATGCATTTCGGACTCTTGTGATCCATGTACACTTCAACCTTTTCGCCTAATAAGTAATATCTTCAGATCTTCAATGCTAAAACCACTGCGGCTAACTCCAAGTCATGTGTTGGGTTGTTCTTCTCATGATTCTTCAGCTACCGTGAGGCATAAGCAACTACACGACCGTGTTGCTTCAGAACGCAGCTTAAACCTTCCCCTAAATCATCGATGTGTATCACCAAACCATTTGAATCTTCTAGCACTGTAATAATAGGTGTCATGGTCAATTTCTGTTTCAGTATCTCAAAAGCCTGAGTGCATTCCTCTGTCCATACGTAAGGCACTTCCTTCCAAGTAAGCTAAATTGGAGGTCAGGTGATTACAAGGTTCAAGGATGAGATAAAAAAAATTTGGTAACAAGGGAAAGAAATGTTGTAAGAAGGATCAATTTATGAATCAAGCGGGCTTAAAGGTACAATACTTCAGGAAAATTTTTCGATTGAACCAGAACTTTATTATTCAGAAAATCTTGACAGAGTACAGTTGAGAGATAAACGTGGCCTTAAACTATACATCGTTTTTTATTTGGCCCTAAGAAAAGAAAATAAGCCGTGTCCGTCACGATTGTGGAAGTTCAATAAGTTGCGATAAGTTCTCGCGCCAAGATAGCCGAAGCCGCACGGTTTTGTCCTTCGGGGTGAACCGGATCCGACCACGGGCCACTTCCTAGGAGGTCACGTATCCCAAAAATTCCCTGGCTCGAGCATGCTTAACTAAGGAGTTCTCAAGCTCCTGTAGTGCCGGTTCACTTAAAAGGCGCCTCTGTATTGAAAAGTGGTATCATTCTATTTATAGTACAGATCTGCCCTCTTTCGGAATGTATTCCGAAAATTCCCCATTATTCTACAGTGGGTCCTACAGACTCAAGAGGTGGCCCCCACGGATTAAAGAGGTGGCCCCCGCCCACTTAAACATGACACTTGGCCTGGCACTTTGTTCCGTGTGGCACTTTGCTCCGTGACCAAGAACCGGGTCCCGACAAATACAAACAATACAAACAAAATATCGCGGGGTTAATAAGGGGTAGATTGGTATGGAAGGTGTTAGAAGTGGAACGAGACAGCAACCATAAAGACACCTAATCTGAATTCAATCGCCATTGTTCTGGGTATTATTGACGGAGCCTTGTACTCTATATACCGTAGTCTCTGGTCTAGTGAGACTCCTCTCATATACACTGGCCTTTTCTGTACCAAATTACAAACAACAACGTTAACAATAAATACAATATTATACCAATATAATACAACTTTAAAATCTACATTCTCTCTCTGTCTATTCTACTTCTCCCTTATCTTTGGGACTTACTGAGTGATTGTTCGCTAACGACATTTCTTTTCTTTCTTCTTTGGAATATTGTCAGGTGATTCGGGTCTTCAGGAGATCGAGTCCACCAGTGAGGACTTGGATCAGCTAGCTTATGACCCGGAGCTCTAGATATTTGTACATTTCATTTCTGTATTTCCATTTCTATTATGCCACTGTTTAGGCATTGTTTTCCATTCCATGTATTTACTTTTCAGATGCATTGTACAAAAGAATGTTAATAAATAAAGTTGCTGTTCATTACATTTATCTTTTGTGTATATTTCTTTTATATTGCTTAGTTACACTTAGCGTATTTACTTCTGAGTAAATACGTAGCGGTCTCGTTGCGTCCCCTTCGCCATACTCCGGAAAGCGGGGCGTGACAACCCGGAATGGCACAAACTCGTTAAAAACAAAAAAAAAAACAAAACGGTATGTCCATAACGAAATGGGCACGGATGAAAACCCAAAAGGGTGCCGTGAGTAAAAACAGCAGGGCTATCGGTGAGCTTGTGAAAACTGTAACGACTCCACTTTTACTGTACGAAAAATTTTCAAGTTAATGTACAGAATTGAGTTTCAAATCTGAGCACAAGTTATAAATTTAATTTGTTTAAGAACAGCAAGAAATAAGTTGTAGCTCACTGGTAAAGCCTTGCACTGCTGTGACATAACCCATGTGTTCGAATCCCATCAACCACATTATTTTTAATGATTTTTCTTTTAAACTTTTTGGAAGCCCAAAAGTTTACATCCGCAACACATGTAAAATGAAAAGTCGTGCTGAATTTTATATGAATCGACCTAGACACGTGAAAAAGATCCAAAGACCCACCTCACCCCTACGGCCGGTGAGATCTTCATTTGGGTCGGCGGCGCCGGGCTAAACCATAGGTAATGCCCCCAAACCCTGCACACTAGTCTTTTGGCCTACCCCCACTACTCCAGCACTATTTGAATTTTCTGCAATTATCCAGGGAGTGTTAATTCACGCATAAATCCTATTTTTAATACATTTTTAATTCTCACTTCACTCTCAAAACCCTAATTTTACCCTATAAATACAACATCATACCTTATCCCTCCTCATTCTGAAATATATTGTCAAAAATCCTCAAAAATTTCCAAATCAAAGAAGAGTACTAGTGTTGTTAGCCCAAGTTCCTTTTCCGGCGAGGATTCGAAGCATTTCCGGCGATCCCACGACTACAAGAAGGCCATCATTCCTCTCCTCAACCTCCCTTCTATTTTTTAAACTTATAAGTCTCACTTCTCTCCTCCTCTTCTTAACTTAAAATGTTTTCTTTTCAAATCACGCCGGTAAGTGGAGTTATACCGACCCTTATTTCTATTCTCTTTTAAATTTCAATTTTCTCTTAAGAACCACTTAACCATATCATTACATATTGCTTGTTAAACATTAACTAATTTTTAGAAACAAGTTTCATTTTAAAACTCCAAGTCAAACAACTTTTATTAAGCTTTTACGTTTAATACCATGAAGTTACATATGACATCATTTAATCATTCTTGCTTATATCACCTTTAGAAAACCACACAAGATAATGTCTTACATCTCACAAACATGCATCTTGACATAGCACGATTCCCTTGAATAACAATTTTGTGGCAAATACGACTTTTACACCAAAATACCATAAACTATTAAAAACCGTATTTTTAAAATTGTGTGATTACATTCCTTGCAATTATGCCTCTACAACCCATTTTGGGGAAACTGATCGATATGGTACGGGTTATCGCACATACTCAAGACTAGTAGAGCGAGATGCAAACCTTCTCACGGAGCATACGATCTCGATGAATTTTTAATGCAATTTTTAAGAAAAACGTGATTTTCTATTTAATAAATAAATTTTATTTTTAATAATTATATATAAATATTATCAAACCATCTATTTTAAATATATAATAAATTCCATGTTTTTTCTAAACAAAGGAAAAGAATTACAAGTTTCATGAAACTACCATCAAGAATCCATATAAGTCAATTTTACACTAAAATACCTTGTATTATTCAAGCTAGGTATTTATTCACTAGAATATCTCACTTTTAAAAAAATTACATCCATGAAAACCCTAAAGAAAATAAATAAATACTTGAGGATTATTTTGGAAGTATATGTAAAATATTTTTCATAAAACCCCCTCAAGTTATATTAATTTATATTAAGAACCTTAGTAAATATAGGTTTAAGCGGGACCAATTCTTTTGAGCCTCAGAAAGCCGGAGAAAGTGGGTGCTTGCCTATTTAAGGTAGAAAACTAAAACGGGGTTATCAATGGTAATTGGCTTGGAAAAAGTCACAAATCCTGCCGTCTATGTGTAGCAGTTACCGATAACTCTTAAACCTAATTCAGGACTCAAATCTGTTTAAGTGTCTGACTCAATCCGAGTCTCAGTCTAATCTGAATACAATCCAAACATGAATCCAATCATATATCTAATGCAACATGAATCCATTGTATCAAGCATGAACACTTGAACTTGAACATGAATACTGAACAATACAAACATGCAACATGACTTGACTGGACCGAACCATGGGTATATTTTGAACTTGACTACATGATTATCCGTTTACATCTGAACCGTTTACATGAACAACTTATACCATGGTTTCGGCAAGTCTTATACAACAAATCAATACAATCAATACAATATGTATTACGGGGTTTAACGGGGTAAATTGGTATGGAATGTATTAGAAGTGGCATAAGACGTCACCATAATACACCTAACCTGAATATCCGTGTCGTTGTCCTGTGGCTTGACGGGTCCTTGTGCTCCGTATACCTTAGTCCACGGATAGTTGGACTCCTCTCGTATACACTGATGCATTCTGTACCAAGTTACAAACAACTACGTTAGTATAACAAAAACAGATAAATTACCAGACTCTCAGGAGATCGAGCCCAGCCAAGACGACTTGGAGCATTTCACAGAGGAGTCAGAGTTCTAGTTTCTACTTGTACTTACTTTACTTTCAGTTCATATGCCATTATTTAGGCATCGCTTTCCATTATTGTACTTTACTTTCCAGTTGTATGTAAAGTATGAATATAAATAAAAAGTTGTTGTTTCATTACATCTCTTTTTATTCTTGTGCTTTACTTTTATATTGCTTATTTACGCTTAACGTGTTTACTTCTAAGTAAATACGCCGCAGCCTCGCCATATCTACTTCCTCGTACATTAGGAAGTGGAGCGTGACAGGTTTTGTTGGCGGCCCACGCAGATCAGTTTTGCATGGAAACCTAAGCAATATATCACAAGAATTATAAGAATCAGCAACTAAACATTCTTTACATTTCATATTCCTTGAATCTATCCTAACTCTATTTTTCTTTCAAAGGTTATGGATTCTCCCAACAATACGAGCACGAACGTTAATGGTAACACTCCACCACCATCTCTACCACTTACACCTACCGTAGCTACTCTTATCAACGAGTAGATGGTATTTTTTGAGGCAATCAAGAGCCTCTTGGAGGGACATCAATAGCAGACTGCCATCCTCCTACACCGTCCAGAATTTGAGGCACCTGGTGTGAAATAATTCCGGGCACTGCACCCTAAGCAATTGTTTGGGAAAGGGTGTCCTTTGGAAGCAGAGGAATGGGCTCAGTCGATCGAAGATGACGTGGCAGCAGCACAAGTGCCAGAGATCGATTGGGTAAGAGTTGCGAAGCTGCAACTCAATGACAACGCCATAGTATGGTGGAAGGCGGAAGAAAGCCGTCTTTCCCAGCCAATTGAATGGAGGATTTTTCTTGAGATGTTCGACGCGAAATATTTTCCCGAGACTTCCCGTTTTGACATGGACCAGCAATTCATCCACCTGCAACAAGGTTCGATGTGGACCAAATCTATGGATGAGTATGACGCTGAATTCACCATGCTGATTAGGTAAAATATGTCTCAAATATTCGATTTTCTAATATCACATACTACACAGCTAACACAAGACCGTAACAGGTTTGCGGTCAATCTCATATCGACTGCTGAGATCAGTGCATGATGATTTCAGTAGGGGTTGGACCCAGAGATCTAAGCTGTATTAGTTACAGGGGATTTCCCAACCCATGACCTTGCTTTGAAGGCTGCCCGAAGATATGAGGCAGTGGTGAAAAAAGGGCAGACCTCAATCTGTCGGTATAAAGTGCCCTGCTACTCAGATGGCAGGAGGAGCCTCTTCCAGGCCACTATTTATACCAAGGAGACCGGGAGTAACTTATAACCGGCCCGGTCCAGACTTTTGCACCTACTGCAGGAGGAGTGGACACCTGGCGAAGGACTGCAGGCATGTAAACGGCCTGTGCTTAGTCTGCGGCTCATCCACTCACGGCATTGGTGTATGTCCTCATAAACTCAATCCGAACCTACCTCACAGACCAGCCATCACTTATCCGCAGCGGCCAGCTATTCAGACACCTGCTCCTCGACTTGCTCTCCCAGCTCCACCTCTTCGTGGACCTACTATACCTTCTCCTCGTCAGTTCCATCAAGCACAAAGGAACCTACCTCAAGAACAGAGGAACGGACAGAGGAATGCTCCCCCAGCATGGAGAAATGTACCTAGGCGTCAGGTTTTCACAATGACTGTGGAAGAAGCTGAAACCACTGGCCAAGTCATCACTGGTAACTTCCCATCTTTCAAATCTGTTCAATACTTGTTTACATCCATATATCTTTTCCTATACCTAAACATATTCCATACGACTTAGGTACAATCTTAGTAGCCTCACTTCCTGCACTAGCACTCTTCGATATTGGAGCATCATATTGCTTTATGTCACAACGGTTCGTCCGAACTCATGCGATTCCAGTAAAGCCACTCGTATCCAGTTGGAATGTCAGTTCAGGGAACGACGTTCTAAAAGAAACTTTGGGATACGACCTGTGTCTAGTGGTCGTCTGCAGTAGAGAATTTTATGTTGACTTCAAGGTGCTGGACATATCGAACTTCGATGTAGTCTTGGGAATGGACTGGTTAGGAACTTTCTATGCTACCATTGACTATCGTTAAAGGAAGGTAGTGTTCGAGATACCAGATCATCCGGTATTTTATTTCAAAAGTGGAGACCGAACCCTGGAACCTAGCACTTCCAAGGCTAAACCAAAAAAGGTGGTGATTGCAACAATACAAGCTGAAGAAGACAAGCCAGAAGTAGTTCGAGAGTTTGAATATGTATTTCCTGAAGACATCTCAGGTTTGCCTCCCGATCGAGCTCTTGAATTCAGTATTGACTTAGTACCTGGTGCACAACCGGTGATCAAAGCACTATATCGCTTACGTCCAGAAAGATTGAAGGAGATCCATACCCAGTTGGATGAACTTCTGCAAAAAGGTTGGATTCGTCCCAGTACTTCAAGTTGTGGATCTCCAGTTTTGCTTGTGAAGAACAAGGAAGGTTCATACAGAATATGCATTGACTACCGAGCTCTGAACGAAGTCATGATAAAGAACAAGTATCCACTACCGCGAATCGACGATCTGTTCGATCAGCTAAGTGGGTCTTACGTTTTCTCAAAGTTAGATCTTCGTTCGGGTTATCATTAGGTGATGGTCAAAGAGTCTGATATTCCGAAGACGGCATTCAGGACTTGCTATGGTCATTATGAGTTTCTCGTGATGCTATTTAGAGTGACCAATGCATCAGCCATATTCATGAATCTAATAAACCAAGTTTTCCGAGAGTACTTAGATAGGTTCGTTGTCATTTTCATCGACGACATCCTGGTATATTCAAAGAATCGGAAAGAGCATGCTGAACATTTGAGGATTATCCTGGAGACTTTGCAACATCATCAACTCTATGCCAAGTATAAGAAGTGCGACTTTTGGCTAGATCAAGTTGGATTTCTCGGACATATCGTTTCAGGCGAAGGAATCTCTGTGGATCCAGCTAAAGTATCAGCAGTAAGCGAATGTCCGACATCAAAGACAGTGAAGGACATTCGAAGTTTCTTGGATTTAGCAGGATACTATCGAAGATTCATAGAAGGCTTTTCGAAGATTGTAACACCCCTGACCAAGCTCACACGTAAAGATAAAGCATTCTTGTGGTCAGAAGCATGTGAATAAGCTTTTGTAGAACTTAAGTCAAGATTGAAATCAGCTTCTATCCTTGTAATACCAGACCAATCTAGAGGTTTCGTTGTGTATTGCGATGCATCCGGTAAGGGATTAGAATGTGTTTTACACCAGCAGGGAAAAGTTGTAGCTTATACATCAAAACTGCTGAAGATTCATGAGCGTAATTATCCAACACATGATTTGGAGTTGGCGGCCGTTATATTTGCATTGAAGATTTGGCATCATTATCTGCTTGGAGAATGAGTAGATATATACACATACCACAAAAGTCTGAAATATGTGTTTACTCAGAAAAAGTTGAATATGATGCAGAGAAGATGGTTAGAACTTATGGCGGACTTCGACATCAACTTACAATATCATCCAGGGAAAGTGAATGTAGTTCCTGATGCACTTAGTCGCCAGCCGTTATCTATGAATCTCACCGCACAGTGGAAGCTTCAACAAGAATTACACAAGATGGAGATAGAAGTGGTTATACCAGGTAATACTTCAAAATTGATGAACTTACAAGTTCAGTCTACTATTGTCAATCAGATCAAAACAGCTCAAGTAAGTGATACCAAGTTGCAAAAGATCAGAGAACAAATAGAAAGTGGACTTAGAATAGACTTCCTCATCCATGAAGACGGATCTTTAAGATATAGAAGCAGATTGTGTGTACCATAAGGTCCTGTTCGGGAAAAGTTAATGAAAGAAGCTCACAGCTCTTCGTACTCAGTACACCCTGGTGGTACAAAGATGTACAAAGATCTATGTCAACATTACTGGTAGCATGGAATGAAGCATGAAGTAGCCAAAAGTGTAGCCAAATACTTAGTATGTCGGCAAGTAAAAGCTGAACATCACATAACTGCTAGTTTACTTCAACCGTTACCTATTCCAGAATGGAAATGATAACACATCACTATGGACTTCATGACTTCACTTCCTCACAGCACGAAAGGTAACGATGCAGTATGGGTTATTGTGGATCGACTCACAAAGTCAGCTCACTTCATTCCATTTCGAGTTGGCCAATCTACCGAGACACTAGCAAAGAAGTACATGGAAGTAAGCCTGAATCTAAGATTTAACTCTTCATAATGTACTATTTTTGATACCCATGAACTTATGCAGGAGATCGTAAGATTACATGGAGTACCAGTTTGCATTGTCTACAATCGTGACACCAGATTCCGATCGCAGTTTTGGCAGAGTCTGCAAGCTAGCCTGGGAACGAGTCTGAACTTCAGCACGGCTTATCATCCACAAACAGATGGTCAGTCTGAGCGAATGATTTAGATCCTTAAATATATGCTAAGAGCGTATATGTTAGAGTTCAGAGGATCGTGGGAAGATCACCTACACCTTGTAGATTTTTCATACAACAACAGCTACCAGGCGAGTATTGGAATGGCACCCTTTGCATCTCTCTATGGAAGAAAGTGTCGTTCACCATAAAGTTGGGACAACATCGGAGATAGGGAATTCCTTGGAGCAGAGATGATAGTGGCGACTATGGACGTAGTTCGCACTATCAGGGAAAGAATGCACATAGCCAAAGACAGACAGAAGCACCGGGCTGATGCAAAGTGCCGACATCTGGAGTTTCAGCCGGGAGATCATGTGTTCTTAAAGATCTCTCTGAACTGAGGAGTAATTCGCTTTGGCAAGAGGGGTAAGCTTAGTCCGAGATACATTGGAACGTTCAACATACTCGAATGAGTCGGAGAAGTGGCATATCGTTTGTCACTTCTATCCTTATTGGAAGGAGTGCACAACATATTCCACATATCCCAGCTTCGAAGATATGTGAGCGACCCCAGCCACATCCTTGATCACTCCGAGCTCACTGTACAGACAGATCTATCTTGTGAGCAGCAACACGTTGAAATCCTGGATAGAAAAGTAAAGCCACTTAGGAACAAGGAAGTAAACTTGGTCCAAGTGATGTGGAGAAAAGATTCACCAGGTGAATCAACGTGGGAACGCGAGGATGGCATGCGTGCAAGATACCCTTACTTGTTTGTAAACTAATCCTCAAATAATTGTAAATTTCGAGGACAAAATTTTTGTAAGGAGGGTAGAATGTAACGACTCCAATTTTACTGTACGAAAAATTTTCAAGTTAATGTACAGAATAGAGTTTCAAGCCTGAGCACAAGTTATCAATTTAATTTGTTTAAGAACAGCAAGAAATAACTTGCAGTTCACTGGTAAAGCCTTGCACTGCTGCGACATAGCCCATGTGTTCGAATCCCATCAGCCACATATTATTTTTAATGATTTTTCTTTTAAACTTTTTGGAAGCCCAAAAGTTTATACATGCAACACACGTAAAATGAAAATTCTGAGAAAAACAAACATGTGCTGAATGTTATATGAATCGACCTAGACATGTAGCAAAGATCCAGAGACCCACCTCACCCCTACGGCTGACGAGATCTTCATTTGGGCCGGTGGCACCGGGCTCAACCGTAGGTAATGCCCCAAAACCCTGCACACTAGTCTGGTGGTCTACCCCCACTACTCCAATACTGTTTGAATTCTCTGTAATTAACCAGAGAGTGTTAATTCACTCATAAATCCTATTTTTAATTCTCTCTTCACTCTCAAAACTTTAATTTTACCCTATAACTACAACATCATACCCTAGCCCTCCTCATTCTGAAATCTATTATCAAAAATCCTCAAAAATTTCCAAGCCAAAAAAGAGTACAAGTGTAGTTAGCCCAAGTTCCTTTTCCGGCGAGAATTTGAAGCATTTCCGGTGACCCCACGACTACAAGAACGCCATCATTCCTCTCCTCAACCTCCATTCTATTTTTTTAACTTGTAAGGTTCACTTCTCTCATCCTCTTCTTAACTTAAAATGTTCTCTTTTCAAATCATATCGGTAAGTGGAGTTATATCGACCCTTATTTCTATTCTCTTATAAATTTCTATTTTCTCTTAAGAACCATTTAACCATATCATTACATCTTGCTTGTTAAACATTAACTAATTTTTAGAATCAAGTTTCATTTTAAAACTCCAACTAAAACAACTTTTATTAAGCTTTTACGTTTAAATACCATGAAGTTACACATGACATCGTTTAATCATTCTTGCTTATATTACCTTTAGAAAACCTCACGAAGTAATGGCCCACTTCTCACAAACACGCATCTTGACATAGCACGACTCTCTTGAATAACAATTTTGTGGCAAATACGACTTTTACATCAAAATACCATAAACTATTAAAAATCGTATTTCTATAAATTGTGTGATTACATTACTTGCAATTATGCCTCTACAACGCATTTTAGGGAAACCGATCGAGATGGTGCGGGTTATCGCACATTCTCGGGACTAGTAGAGCGAGATGCAGACCTCCTCACGGAGCATACGATCTCGATGGAATTTTTAATGCAATTTTTAAGAAAAACGTGATTTTCTATTTAATAAATAAATTTTATTTTTAATAATTATATATAAATATTATCAAACCATCTATTTTAAATATATAATAAATTCCATGTTTTTTCTAAACAAAGGAAAAGAATTACAGGTTTCATGAAAATACCATCAAGAATCCATACAAGTCAATTTTATACTAAAATACCTTGTATTATTCAAGCTAGGTATTTATTCACTAGAATACCTCACTTTTAAAAAAATTACATCCATGAAAACCCTAAAGAATATAAATAAATACTTGATAATTATTTGGAAGTATATGTAAAATATTTTTCATAAAACCCCCTCAAGTTATATTAATTTACATTAAGGACCCTAGTAAATATAGGTTTAAGCGGGACCAATTCTCTTGAGCCTCAGGGAGATGGAGAAAGTGGGTGCTTGCCTATTTAAAGTAGAAAACTAAAACGGGATTATCAATGGTAATTGGCTTGGAAAAAGTTACAAATCCTGCCGTCCATATGCAGCAGTTACCGATAACTTCTAAACCTAATTCAAGACTCAAATCTGTTTAAGTGTCTGATTCAATCTGAGTCTTAGTCTAATATGAATACAATCCAAACATGAATCCAATCATATATCTAATGCAACATGAATCCAATGTATCAAGCATGAACACTTGAATTTGAACATGAATACCGAACAATACAAACATGCAACATTACTTGATTGGACCGAACCATAGGTATATTTTGAACTTGACTACATGACTATCCGTTTACATCCGAACCGTTTATATGAAAAACTTATACCATGGTTTCGGCAAGTCTTATGCAACAAATCAATACAATCAATACAATATGCATTTCGGGGTTTAACAGGGTAGATTGGTACGGAATGTATTAGAAGTGGCACGAGACGGTCACCATAATACACCTAACCTGAATATCTGTGCCATTGTCAATTACCAAACCTATTCCATTTAGTTGATCTATTCATATCTCTCTCTTAGGATTTACCGAGCGATTGTTCGCCGACGACATTCCTATTTCTTCTTTCTTTGGAATGTTATCAGGAGAACCCGATTTTCAGGAGATCGAGCCCAGCCAAGACGACTTGGAGCATTTCACAGAGGAGTCAGAGTTCTAGTTTCTACTTGTACTTACTTTACTTTCAGTTCATATGCCATTATTTAGGCATTGTTTTCCATTATTGTATTTTACTTTCCAGTTGTATGTAAAAAATGAATATAAATAAAAAGTTGTTGTTTCATTACATCTCTTGTTATTCTTGTGCTTTACTTTTATATTGCTTATTTACGTTTAACGTGTTTACCTTTGAGTAAATACGTCACGGCCTCGCCATGTCTACTTCCCCATACATTGGGAAGCGGGGCATGACAAAAACCCGGAATTGCGCAATCTCGTAAAAAAATAATAAAAAATAAAATACACTTGCAGGATCTTTTCGATCTTGTGAGGAGAAAATACCTACGTGAGATCCTTACGACTCACAAAGGAGCAACATATTTAGAAATCCACACGATTTCTAAGGAGAAAATACACTTACGAGATCCTCACGACTCGTAAGGAGAATTCCCCCTATGAGACCCTTATGGTTTATATAATTCAAAAGTCTTAGGTTACAGGGATCTAAACCTATTCTTAAGCCGTCATATCCCCCAAGTTTCCCTAAAGGCGATCCAATATTGACCCTTGTATACAATTCACGGGCATAAATAAACAATTCCCCACCAAGTTCCACCAATGGCGAGAAATATCCAATATGGTGAACAACACTTGTAAGTCCTCTCGACTTATAAGGAGAAAGCAATCTTGTAAGATCCTTATGTCTTGCAAGGAAAAACACCACTTAGGAGTCTTCATGATTTCTAAGGAGAACGTACACCTATGAGATCCTCACGACTCATAGGGAAAAAAGCTTTTATGAGACCCTTACGGCTTATAAAGTCAAAAAGTCATAGTTGACAGGATCCTAACCCTATTTGCTAAGCCACTTTTGTTCAAATCGACAAGGGAAAATGAAGATTCGCTCCTGGAAATATCCTAATTGTAGCGATATTGATTCCTAAACAGGTGTCAAACTTCAAGTTCTCTCATGACAAATGATGATTCGCTCCTGGCAATATTCCAGTTGCAGCGATGCTGATACTAAGATTGGTATTAGATCTCAAGTCCCTGACTCGTAATAAAACTCAGCGAGTCAAAAAAATGCATATGAAATAGTCAAAATGATGGGGAAAATCGTAATAAAAATTACCGAGCAAAAAATATGCATATGAAACAGCCGAAATGATGGGGCAACTCGCAATAAAAATCAGCGAGCAAAAAATATGCTTATGAAACAGCCGAAATATTTGGACGACTCGCAATAAAAAAATAGCGAGTAAAAATAAAAAAAATGAAATAGCCGAAATGATTGGGCACCGCGAATAAAATAGCCGAAATGATTAGACAATCGCGATATAAAAAGCTGAAAAGATAGAGCACGCGGAAAGTAAAAAAATGAAAATGAAATTTTTCTGCCACGCAAGTATGTCCATATTGACTCTTGTACACGATCCATGGGCACAAATAAAGGAAAAGGGACCATATTTTCCCACCACGCTTCGTCTAAAGGAGAACCATGTCTTGATGGTTCATATACAACCTAGAGAGTATCCTAGCGTTCCTTCTCATTTCAGCAGAATGCAGATGCAACGTCACCATAAAAAAAAAGAAAGACCCAAGGATCAAAAAAAATGGAGTAATGGAAAAATCCCAGCTCTAGCGCGACGTTCCTTCTCGATGCAGACGCGACGTCAACAAAGGCTCCAGGGAGCCGAATCAAAAATGAGTGATGGAAAATTCCTAACTCCAGCTCGACGTGCTTCCTATGCTAGCAGGATGCAGATGCAACGTCAACAAAAGACCCAAGGGTCAAAGCAAAAATGGAGTAATGTCAAAATCCTAGCTCCATGTCTTGACGGTTTATATACAATATAGAGACTATCTCGGCGTTCCCCCTCATTTCAGCAGGGGTAGACACAACAATCAAATAAAACGAAGTGACGGTAAAATCCTAGCTTCAGGTCTTAATGTCAACATCTACAACTTTGAGATCAGCTCGACGTTCTTCTTATTCCTGCAGGATGCAGATGCAATGTCATAAACAGACACAAGGGTCAAAACGAAAATGGAGTAACGGAAAAATCCTAGCTCCATGTCTTGACGGTTCATATACAACGTAGAGACTATCCGACGTTCCCCCTCATTTCAGTAGGATGTGGACACAACTATCAAATGAAATCGGAGAAATGGCATATTCCTAACTTCAGATCTTGATTGCAATATATACAACATAGAGACCACACAGATGTTTTCCCGACTTCAGCAAAGAATCGGCATGACATCGTAAAAAAAAAAACGAACGAAGTGACGGCATATTCCTACCTTCGGGTCTTAACGGCAACTCTTATAAAGCCTAAAAGACCATTTGAGATCATCCCACCCTAGAAGGATGCGATTATGACTCATCGGGGCTCTAAATTGAGCCTAACCTCATGTAAAAAGCGTCATGGAAAATTCCTAATGCTTGCTCTGCCGATGGTAATATGAACTGAGGAGATTACTTGAAGACGTCTTATCCAGCCCTCGAAGGGATCAGAGACACGACAGTCGCGGGGCCACTCAAACAACGGCTTAAAGACTGCATTGAGGAATATATCGGCCAACGCGACGGTACCACAGACTAAAACCCTAGTACTACAAACCTAACGGACCTCTATCAAAAAAGGGGTTATCTATATTTCACGTTAGGATACACCCTCGACTCGTCTCGACTCATAGGGAAAAACATTTTTATGAAACCCTCACGGCTCATGAAGGTGAAAAGCCTTAGGCGGCTGGGATATCAACCTGTTTCCTAAGCACCGTGGCCCTACAAGTAGGTCCAAATTGACTCTTGTATACTATCCACGGGCCAAATTCTCCAAAGTCGCATATCGATGAGGAGAAGAAACCACTTACGAGTCCTCTCGACTCGTAAGGAGAAAATACTCTTGCGAGATCTTTACAACTCTCAAGAGAAAATACACTTAGGGGTCTTCACGACTTCTAAGGAGAAAATACACCTACGAGATCCTCTCGACTCGTAGGGAGAAAAATCTTTATGTGACCCTCACGGCTCATAAAGTTGAAAAGCCTTAGTCGATAGATTTAAACCTGTTTCCTAAGCCATCGCTGCTCTACAAGAACGTCCAAACTGATTCTTGTACACTATCCACGGGCCACATTCGCTAATAAAGTGAAGAAACCACTTGCGGGTCGTAAGGAGAAAATACTTGCGTGAGATCCTTACGACTCACGAAAGTGAAAGACACGTAGGAATCCTCATTATATCTAGGGAGAATACACACATATGAGTTCCTTACAACTCATAGTGAGAAAAACCATCTTGAGACCCTTACGGCTCATGAAGATGAAAAAGTCTTTGGCGACAGGGACCTAAACATGTCTCCTGAGCCATCAATTCTATGGAGATTCATAACTTTGCACTACTTAACCCACGTATATATCTACATGGGCAAAGTAGTGGGAGACATTTGTTCCCGCCAAAAATTTCTGCGCAAAAAAGCCCAAGGTATCAAATGGCGGCAATACGCTTAAGAAAATGCAAACCAGTATTTTCCCGGCTGTATTTTTCCAAACTCCTGAATGAGAATCAGGTAAATTCTGATAGCATCGAAAGCGTCTACTACGTGCGCACCACGTGTGAGGATTCAATCCTTAAAAGAGCTTATTTTTCCATAGGAGCTTAGTTCTCCAAGTTAGGGCCTTAGCTGCCCCAATAATGCGTATATGCACAAGCGCCATATGCGCTACGTGCAACGCACGTGCACCCACCACGTGCGCACTATGTGAAATACATGTGCACCCTCCACGTGCGCACCATGTGCGAGGATTCAATCCTCAAAAGAGCTTAGTTCTCCAAGTTAGGGCCTTAGCTGCCCCCCATAATGCGCATCTGCGCAAGCGCACATGCGTACCACGTGCAAACCACGTTTGCCCTCCACGTGCAAACCACGTGCGAGGATTCGATTCTCAAAGGAGCTTAGTTCTCCAAATTAGGGCCTTAGCTGTCCCCCATGATGTGCGAGCTCCACATGCGACGCACGTGCGTCCGCCACATGCGCACCACATGCAATGCACGTACGCCTACTAAGTGCGCAACACGTGCGACGCACGTGCGCCCACACCGCACGTGCGAAGCACGTGCGCGAACTCCAAGAAACTTTTTCAAGCAGCTAGAAGTTTAAGCTCCAACCTGTTCTCCCCCTGATGAATGGGACATGGTTCAAAGGGTACATTCATCCGCACCTTCGATATATGGTGCTGTAATCCCTCACGTCGTCGGAGAGGTGGTGAGTTCTAACGACCAATGATCCTTTTTTCTAAATAAGGAGGAGAGACCCCTCGTAAGTTTCTATAAAAATACAGAAGGCTCTCAAAAGATTCCACAAAACAACAGAGAATTTAATTCTCAATAAAAAAGATCGTCTCCATTCTCAAAACCCTAGGTAAAGAAAATATCGATATCAAAACATCTCCTTTACCTAATATATCTAAGGGTTTAACCCTTCTCAAAAAACTTAGTTCTTTCTATGGATCTGAGATCCGCAAGACAAATCATCCACAAGTTAAGAATTTAATTCTCATCGAGAAGATCTTGTTCTTGAGAATCAATGATTCAGGGAAGAACAAAATTGAAAAGAAAGAAGATGGAGTTCATAATACTCCAGGAACTTAGTTCCTTTAAATCAAGAACTTAGGTTTTTAAAGAACCCGATCCAAGATCCTCAAAATAGAGATCTTAGTGATCCTTAATGGTTAAAACACTATTAAAAGACGTTTAACCTCTCTGAAAACATGAACATGGAAAACATGGAGTTCATAATACTCCAGGATCTTAGTTCCTTCAAATCAAGAACTTAGTTCATAAAGAACCTGATCCCAGAGCATCAAAATAGTGATCTTGGTGATCGTTAATGGTCAAAATACCATTAACAGAGATTTAAGTTTTTTAAGAACATCAACAGAGATTAAATCTCTAAAGAACTCAGCGCCTCACGTGAAAAGCACGTGAGCACCCAAGGACAAGTTACATAGCGTCTCACGTAAAACACACGTAAGCGCCAGAAAACAGAAAAGTTTAGTGCCTAGCACTAGTGCAGCGCCTCACGTGAAACACACGTGAGGGCCAGACGCTCAGCGCCTAACGTGAAACACATGTGAGCGCTATATGCAACTGAGTGCTTAGCACTGCTGGGTAATACAGAAATCCAATCTTAGCCCAAATTGGCTAAGCATACATTCATGATATCCAAACCGATCTTAGTTTCATACATGACTAACGATCTTCATTCCATAACTTCTAAGTTAATCTCAGTCTCAAATAAGGCTAATGATTCTTAGATGATCCATCACCCCCGATCCTTCAATACGGGATTTGCTTTAAGGGTACATCTCTCCACACCTCTGATATATATCATTGTAATTCATCAACGTCTTTAGAAAGGTGGCGGATCCCGGCAACCAATAACAACTCCTCATTCTAACTTGATGTAAAATTTCATCAAGATAGGGAATTATACACCCCATATTGATGCACTTCCAAACTGATGTGCACACCTCAAATCGGATCGCACCCCAAATTAGGCATATTCTATGTTACCATCGTTCATTCCACTACGTAACAAATACATGTGTGCGCAAGGCAAAAATGGACCGAAATGTCCTTAAACTAACATTTGTCCCCAAAATGGGAATGTTGGACCGAAATGTGCTTAAACTGACATTCGTCCCCAAAATGGGAATAATGGACCAAAATTTCCTTAAACTAACATTCGTAAACTAACATTTGTCCCTAAAACGGGAATGTTGGATCGAAATATCCTTAAACTAACATTCTTCTCTAAAATGGGAATGTTGGACCGAAATATCCTTAAACCAATATTTGTCCCCAAAACGGGAATGTTGGACCGAAATGTCCTTAAACTAGCATTCGTCCCCAAAATGGGAATAATGGACCGAAATATCCTTAAACTAATCTTCATCTCAAACAGGGAACATTGGATCGAAAGGTCCTTAAACTAACATTCGTCCCAAATAGGGAATGTCGGACCGCGACGTCCTTAAACTAATATGTTTTGCCCTGCGGACTGTATCTATAATGACTATCGTATACTATCCATGCTATTCATATATGATCTAATGATCAGTTGAGCCCATATGCTCACTGCTCATAAATCGATCTTAGTCTCAAAGATGGCTAACGATCCTTAGATCAAACCAAATATCCCCTGAACCGTAAATGTGAGATCTGTTGGATATATGTATGCCCTAGAGGCCATTATTTGATAGTGGATGTATTTTTACATGTGTGTGTGTGTGTGTGTGTAATCAGAGGACATTCTTACTCGACATGATAGTATGCTATCTGGTCACTCTTTATCCTGACATGTTCACTTGATCATGCTTTTATTCATTTGGTACATGTTGATAAAACCCTAAGGATATTTGCTTGACTACTGTGATTATGATGCAGATCATACTAGTGGGACATGTGTAGTTTATAAGCATATCCTGAAATGTCCCTAGTCGTGGGTGTATCGAGACGGTGCATCGATATTCTAGAGTAGACTAGCGTATACCATTCTTGACCCATGAGATGGGCGATGGATGATCCCATATCCATTGGTGTTTGACACCGAGATTGTATACGGGTGCTCAGTGGAGACTGGGTACACTGGACGGACTCGCTGAGAACTCGTATATGGTATTATATTTATCGTCGGATAGCAGTTCTCAGGTGACACTGGTACAGATTAGTCTGTAGACCCGAGATCATCATAGAGTCTTGTGTGTTCTCCCATTGTACTTTGATTTTCACTCTACCACGGCTCTACTGAGTCGTGCAAACATGTGGCTTTTGGGTACAGTCCCGAGACACATTGAGGCAATAAGCGATAGGAGGGGTTTCGTCTCTCCCGGTATTGGGGGTTGATGTTGCGCTATGCTTGATTGGCTATATCAGCAAGTCCCTGGCCAGGGCTGATGAGATTTACTGATAAGTGTTATCGGTAGTTTCTCGATCTGTTATAGGCTATACATCGGCATGACTTATTGAGTTATTGGGGTTGACGATACCATCCCTAGACTTGATATGCAGTATATCTGATGAAGAGACCGGACTGTACGGTAAGTGCTACCGGTTGGCTCGACAGGAGTTTTGACAGGTTCGCTTGTTTTTCTTCTGATCACTCAATACCCGGGTGGCCGTTACGTTTAGCTGACCGCTTGCGGCTTGTGGGTATTTAATATGATCACCACCTATTGCCGGCGTATTGACGAGTCTTAGAGTCCCACACAGAAGTTTCCTAGATCAGGCGAAACGATGTGGTGTGCATATGAGATATGCGCGGGTGCTCGATTAAATGCGTGTATATGATACCGCATTGTAATCTGGCATTTTCTTTTGGTCGGGTCGTATGTGATATGACCGGTTTATTAAATCAATTGTTGATTTAATAGTTAATGACCATTTACTTATTTATCAAACCTTATATATATATATATATATTGTATGTACATATGTTGATATAAATGCATACATGCATGCATACATGTGTCATGGTTGATGATATATTGGAGATGGCTATACAAGACTCACATGGTGAAGATATTTGTTTATTTTGATTATTGATTAGAGAATTAATTGAGAATAAATCATGGTTGGTCCTTCTACACACTTCTTGAGTCAACCATGACTTGAACCATGGTTTAATCTCTAAGCTAATTCTTTAACCCACTAAAAAAATATCTAGATATTTTTAAACCATAGTTTGAAGAGAGTGTGACTCTCTCATATATTAATTTATTCATTTTATTTTTGGCATAAGAAATATCTTGAGCTTGCTTAGCCATTTCCTCCTTCTTTCTCAAAAGCTTTCTACCTTTTACAAAATGAGTGAAGGAGATAAAAAGAAAAGGTTTTTAAGTGAGATCCAAACCCACATCACCAATCTACACTAGTTTAGCCCAATAGTATAGGTTGTTTGCATCACTTATACTTTGTTCTAGTGAAGCAAGGAGTTTGAGCCAAGGGACTCCGCGGTGGATTGTTGTGGACAACGAAGGACTCAAGCGGACCCGTCCAAACACCGAGTTGATCTAAGGAGTCTAAGAAGGAAGTCTACAAAGGTTGTATTACTATCCTCTTAGTGTTAGACACTAGATCTTGTATGTGATACTATTTTTGTTACCCTAAATTTCTAGTTTGATCCTAGGTTAGTTTGCTTAGCACCCCAAATTTTTATTGTAGTATGTTTGATGCAAGACAAACCCTTGGTATGGTGCTAGGGAAACCAAACAAGATCTGTGTCCTAAGTTCATCCCCGTTGGCAAACCAAGCTATCAATGTGAGCCCCGTCAAGCAAAATTCTTGATCTAAAACCAAATCTAAAATATATGGATTTAGACCGATTCGCGCCCTACGGGCGATGACATAAACTAGTCTCCGTATACAATCCACGGGCAACCAAAACAAACAAAAACACACACGACACGAAGTGAACTTCCGGAGCAGGAGAAAGTGGTTATCGCAATGCGGTAACGTAATTAACTGCAGGGGCTTGCGCCTGCAGGGAAGAGTGTCCCCACAATCAAAAACCCTTCATAAAATGAGGGGGAATCTGATAAATGTAAGTCTACGCTAGCGCCCCGGCCGTCTACAGACGCCAAATGCGGAACAAAAACTTTTTATCTGGCGCTATCGTATACATTAACCCGGATCTTCCATTATTGCTAAACTAACAAACTGTAAAGTGTGTAGAAAGGTTATACCGAACGATCCGAGTCCTTCGTTCTTTAACCATCATCCCACGCTCCGTCGCGGCTGCTCCGATCTCTTCGATCTCCGATCTGCTCGTCCAGGTGGCACCACATCACTGATTCTTTAAACGGGCTCCCGCCTCTGACTCGAGGCAACTCGGTCGTCAAGTTTGCTAAAAGAGACGACCAAGAATGATGTAGAGAATGAGTAGATGACTTTGTCTCTCTTCGTCCAAAGCCGTGGACGATCGGTTAATGAAGTTGCCACTCGAATCGGGTGATGGAATGAAATGAGCTGTGAAATTCCATGCACCCCAAATACTATCATAATCTTTTTACAAATGAATCAAGTCCCCAAATGAGAGAGGGGAGGGGCCGGCCTTATAAAGAGAAGGAGGAGGGTGAGTGTAGGAGGAGGGGAAGGTAACCATAAGAGGATGAAGCTTATCTTGATCATTAATGAAAAACAATGAGTCACTAAGATACAATGAATCTAATAACCTAGTCACCATAAGCATTAATTGAACCATTAATGCAACCATGAGTCACTAAACACCTCACCACTTCTAGAACCTTCTAGAAGAATCCACACTCATCTCAAGAAAAGACAAATCCGTCTTTAACCGAATGTTAAAAGACGGCTGATAGAAAACTGGAAACTGGCAACTTCCAAAAGTGATCCTGAAACAACTTTCAGGATAACCCCGTATCTGTATAAATATACCCGCATTTGTATTACGACCGAATGCAAATGCAACTGAGACAAAGATATTATATCTACTCAATATAATACTCGGATCCGGCTTAAACCAAAGCCGACTAGTATCAACTGCCCGAAAAATAACACGTGCGTAAACGCACGTGCATTTTCCGAACCCTGCCATAAAACCATACGGCCTCTACAACGTTTCACCCGAACTTGGGAAACTGTCTGTGGGGGACTCTAATGACTCGTCAGTACCCTGGCAGTGGGTTTAACCACAAACCGTCAGCGGCACTAGCTATGCGTAACGGCTGCCCATGGACTGACCTCAAGGGAGGCTGATGAGCGAACTCATCCAGAAACCCTACTGAGCCTAACAGTGACAATGTATATACAGTCCGGTCCATTCGTCTATGAGTATCGCATATCTGCCTAGGGGGCTAGTAACGTCAGACCCCCAATAGCAGTATAAGTCGTGTCGGAGTGTAGCCCAATAACACCCTGAGATACTACTGGAGTACCTACCAGTAAATCTCCTGCCATGGCCATGGACTTTGTGTAATGGCTCTCCTAGACACAGCACGACCTCGCCCCCAATACCGGGAGAGACGAATCCCCTGCCGATCCGCTCACGTGCCTCCATATGGCTCGGGACTGTACCCAAAAGCTACCTGTTTGCACGACTCCTTTGAGCCGTGGTAGGGTAGAAATCAAAGCACAGTGGGAACTCACACGAGACAAATGACGATCTCAGGTCGATGAACTAACCTGTACACATGTCACCATGGAACTGCTATCTGACGATAGATATAGTACTAACTAGCAGATTCCCGGCGAGTCCTGTCCGGTGTACTCATAACCCAATGAGCACCTGTATACATCTTAGGTGATCCAACTGACACCAGTGGCTTGTGAGACCGGCCACCGCCCCTCGTCGGGGTCTCGACTGTATACACTAGTCTACTCCGGAGTATCGATGCCCTGTCTCGAAACTCCCACGACTAGGGACCACAATTAAGGATATGCATATAAACCACCCAACTCTCACGTATATGATCGCCATCATACTGTTGGTGGTAAAGAAAGATCCTAAGGGCTCTATCAAAGTGTAACATGTAATCAGTCACCTGAACATGTACACGACTGATAAAGGCAAACCAGATAGCACACTATCATCTCGAGTAAGACTGTCCTACCGGTATAGGTCCTCCGCAATCATTGCAATCACGTACCTGCGATCCAATAATTGACTATGAGGGCACTATCTCCAACAATCTCCCACTTGCACTCAAGGCTAATTATTGCGATGTCGACTACTCACAGCCCGTGTGAAACCCAACATCCTACTCCTCTACTAATCAGTTTCACAAAGCCCGTTTGTAAAACTATTGTGTTCGAGAAATAGCCTCAGTGAGTGGATCCGCCTAGATGTTTCTTTCTATATCTCTCTTAATCTCAAGTTCGCGGAGAAAGCCATCTCCCGAATTGAGTAATACCTGTCTTTGAATATGTCTGGATATCAGATGGGACCTAGTTCATAAATGAACTCCAAATCCAAACTTCTTAGACTGTATCGATCACTGAACCTAATCAGTATCCGGCACCATGCCTCCCACAGTATCCTCTTGGACCACCTGTCCATAATACTGTCCCTCGTCAGGGGGAAAAACTAAAACTCTGACAATCACTCTGTCATCCACGTCACCTTTGAAGCCTGGAATGATAATCGTCTCCCGAATGAGGCTGCCGTCATCAAATCCGTAGAACATCCACTTATGTTCTATAACTGCTTCCTTATGTCTCTCCAGGATTGGATTAATACAAACTTATCGCATCTAGTGCAAAAACAACATCTGGTGTGGTACTTGACACCTCACGATTGACTCAATTGCCTAAGCAAGTGATCTGCCAATCATGCACAGTCCTCTCCCCTTTAGTCTATACGACACCTTTAGAGAGGGTGACTCCATCACCTGCAGGTACACCACCATGCTAGGAGTCAACTATTCTAAAAACCATTAGAATATCTGTCAAAGTACCCACATTGGGAAACTACCCAAATCTAGATCTAAAACCATAGATCCAGAAACCAGAATGTCAAATATTATATCCATATCCTGTCTGGAGAAACAACTGTGTGACTACCACAGTACAACCGATCGTAGTATAGGAATTTTACTTCCTACTCTGTGTATGTCATCCAGATACCATGACATCACACCCTACTACCTTCTTGACAGATCCATCCCTTATTCTGATTGAAGTCAAAACCATGACTGTCACATCAAAAATAGATGATCTATCTCCGCTATAACTGCTCTAGTCAATAAATAGACATAAGCATCTTGCCCACTATGCATCCGTTGCTCCCACTGACTACGACAACCCTCCTACTGGGTCTCATAACCTGGAACAACAGTAGTGTCAAGTCTGGGTAGATAAGAACCTCCCTGTCACCGTCCTTGAGGCTACCGGAGTACCTCTCGGGTGTCTGAGGTTACCCACCAAATCTGCGGAGTGGCTAATGGAATGTCAAACCTGATTGAATATATAGGTCCTATTAAATTTTCCGTAATCGTTCGCGGTTCTGGAATCACTTTCAGTTCTACCATACTCCCACTACTGTTTTCTGAAAAAGATCCATTTTACTAAAACTGTGGCGAGTCAAGAACAATATCACTATTGATCTTCCAAATGGTAGAATATCAACCCTCGTCATAGCCAGGGTCAACCCACAAACAGCCATTACAGAAACGTGCCCTGAGTTATCCAGAGTCTGGTTTTAAGCATAAGCTGGACAACTCCCCGTACCTTAACATCTTTTAAGGTACGAACCATTCTATATCCAATATAGAAACTTTGGCACTTATTTAATTGGTACCTGATTCAAATCATGCAGCTGTCTCCAGTGCATTTCAACTTAATGGAAAGAGGTTAATCAGCATTACTCAACTTAGGAATCCATCCAATTATGAGTAACCTGAAAGAGAAACACGTTTCTCAAAACCATCACTATCATCTGAATACCAATCACAAGAATCTACATCTTCGATCTCTTTGAAGAATCCCGATACTTGTGATACCTGGTTCTCTACTTTATTCTTATACCCACAACTTCTCAAAACTTAGACCTTGTATTTCTATGAAACACTTGTCTAAATACTAGAGAAGTTATAAGTAAACAGAACATAGTACGAGGACCTACCCCTTTGTCCCAATGGACACTTGGACAACATACAATACTCTGTATAAGTCCGCTGAGTTGAACAACTCAAAACCTGTGCGTCGTAGGTTGAAAACTGTACCCTGGCGATTTCCTCAAATATCACCAATTACAACGAATTCCGATATAATGAGGATAATCACCTAATTCCCAATAACTTACTCCTACTCATCATCTGTAAAACCATACAGATATGAGAATGAAACCTGGTAAATACATACCCTTGGAGTAAGTGTCTAATCGGGAAAATAGTTTTCTTTTAACAGTGCACTGAAATATGAAAATGTTTCGTAGGGGTATCTTGGTATTCATAGCAATGCCTCTTCCATAATCCAATTCATGACTTCAACCGTATATTTTATTGCCATTTCTCCAAATCCCTTTATTTGTCTTTAGTCGTTACCTTCTGTACACCATCGTTAGGCTAAATGGTTTTCTTCTTTCCCTACCGTTCGGCACCAGCTTATGGTTTGGAAGAAGACTATCCAGTAAGCATAATAAGTGTACCCTCCTAAACCAAGGAGTACTCGTATCTTGAGAGAAGGTGACGATAAAAGACAACTGAATAATACCTTATTCCTTTAAAGGTGAAATAGGAGTGGCGATGAAGTACGCGGTTTTGGTCGTGAATGATAACAGTCGCAATTTATTTTGCCCTCTTTCTAATCCCTTTATTTTGTCTTTACATATTACCTTCTGCACACCCTACTTAGGCTAATTGGTTTTCTTCATTCCCTACCTTTTGGCACCTGCCTATGGTTTGGAATAAGACTATCCAATAAGCGTAATAGGTGTACTCTCCTAAACCAAGGAGCCCTCGCAACCTGAGAGAAGGTGATAATAAAAGACAACTGAATAAACCAATTCTATTTCTCCTGAACCTGGATCCATCCTCGAAGAAGTCCCTTCGAGTTCGTATATAACCATACGATGGATCTATCCAATGGAAGTGGATGTCCGTAGTAATACGGGTGTTCTGAGAAATGCAAAGGGTAAAAGAAGGAGTGGCAATGACTTATGCAACTCGGACAATCCAAAAGCCAGTATTTTAAGAAGGTTCGGTCAACCTGGTCACTGAGTCATAGTCTAGGGTCGGTCAAAGGTCGCTGCCAAAGAGAGAGAGAAAAGAAACACTCTGCGTGCACTCTAACCTAGATCAGAATGGTTATCACTTTATCTAATCCGGAAACCTCCCACTGTCCTGTCAAATTCTCCTCCAAACCTAAAGAAGAATCAATCGGGATCACCCGAAGAGTAAACCAACTCATCAGTGGGAATCGGGATCCAACTCTCATCGCATGATAACATGATGGAATGCATCCACGTTACTCATACTCCAGAAGGTATGTGCATACTTGGCAAGTTTCAGTTTCTTTAGAAACTCCCGATATGATTTTTGCCCCATGCTCTTATAACCTTGGCGTTGGTCAAAATGTCATAAGTCACATGCCAAGTTCTACCCGTCACTATCTTGTCAATTTGAACCCACCCGCACATGCCCTTGACGTTGGCCAAAATGGCAGAACGACTGTCCCAAACCAACTCATCTATCTATGCAACAATTGAATACCCAGCAGCTACCAAACACTATGCCTTAACTTTGGCTAAAATACATAGCTTGAATACTACTGAATACTCAAAAGAAGTGACGGAGGGCTACGGCTGGTTTTTGGCGAAAAACCTTTAACGTAGTGAACTTGATATCGCTGAAGGAACCTGATAGCTTTTTAAAAATATAGTGGCGAAAACCTTTGCTAAAGAGGTCGCTCCCGGTGAAGGGATCTCGGCTCTTTCCTCGTGGAATGAGGTGCAGGATATTCCACTGAATACCGCTATGCAAAGCAACTTGTAATCGACTATAGTGAAGTTATTACCCTGACGCAAACTTCTGCCCAAGGGGTCAGTCCCGGTGAAGGGATATCGGCCCTTGCCCCGTCGAATGAGGTGCAGGATATTCCACTGAATACCGCTATGCAAAACAAAAGGAAACGACTTTGCAATAACACTTTTTAAATTTGTTCCAACAACTGTAAACAGGTTTGTTTTACTTTGCATTGATCAGAATCAACGCAGTCCCATCAATCGATCACACCAGAAAAGAACGAAAATAAAATGTACGTATATGCCATCCGCATTCGTCACTGGGTCCCGTCATCACCCGTTAGGTTACTTAACTAACGACAGAGCGGGGACTGGACTAGCGCGGGTGTAAAACATATACAACATCTAATAGTATATAAACCAATATATAATAATCGCTCCAGGCGTGATAATATGCAACATTACAGAAAAGTAATAAGCATCACAGAACAATACAGATAATCTGGGATCCCCGGGTTTCACAGAGCCGCTGCTGAAACCCGACGTTCCCCTGTCGTGTGGATAGCCTGTGCAATGAAACCTAGACCCCTACGGGTGCGACAAGTTACCCGCCAAAACCTGAAGCGAGGCAGCCCCCTACAGCATAGTGAATGGACCACCCAACACTTCACGAAATCCGGTAAGCTTGGGCACCCCTCCTTGGGTCAACCTGTACCCCCTACGAGTGCGGCGAATAGTCTGCCAATTTTAGAGTGGGACCCCTCTGCCTCTCAAAGCCATGAGATGCGGACCCGTTGCCCCCCAGAACCCGGCTATCCGTGCACTCCGTCGCGGGGTAAAACCTAGTACAGTAATGAAAAATAGTACAACAGGTACATCGACCGCAACCTGGTCGTGCCCCAAAAGAATATTATACAACAGGCAGTGACGGCAGTCCACAAGTTGGACGCTCGCCCCGCAATATCAAATGTACAAATAAACTCAAACTGCACTATCATTGCACACTGCTATCCACCATGACAAATCCGCAACATCACAGCACAACACAGAACATCAACGCGAATGTCACGTTCGCAAACCCGTCTAAAAGAACTATAGCAATCAGACGCGGTTTACCGATCAAATGACATTCCCGGTCGGAGATATAATGTAAGCACTGTAAACTAACATGTTTAAATTTCGATCGACAAAATATCACAAAGTGGGCCCCACGCATATCTGCTGAACAGTAACAAAATCTGGGCCCAAAAGATATATACCAAAAACCCCAATTTCCAGAGGAGAACACACTGTACAAATTTGGGAGCATGATCTCACCAAGTGGCCGCGGATACGCGGCCAAACCATGGGTTTGGCCGCGTTTCCGCGGCGGTTTGGTGGAATCACGTGTCCAAATTTTGTCGGTGTTCTTATAAAACCCTGCACAGATTTCTGTGATATGTGGAATATTTTTAGGACACCATTTAAAATCAACAGAAACTGTCAAATTGAAAAATGCGGTTTTTGATTTCCGGGTCGATCGATGTTTTAAACGCGTTAGCACAAGTTAGTATAGCAAAATGGTTAGGCTCTGATACCACTGTAAGTCTACGCTAGCGCCCCGGCCGTCTACAGACGCCAAATGCGGAACAAAAACTTTTTATCTGGCGCTATCGTATACATTAACCCGGATCTTCCATTATTGCTAAACTAACAAACTGTAAAGAGTGTAGAAAGGTTATACCGAACGATCCGAGTCCTTCGTTCTTTAACCATCATCCCACGCTCCGTCGCGGCTGCTCCGATCTCTTCGATCTCCGATCTGCTCGTCCAGGTGGCACCACATCACTGATTCTTTAAACGGGCTCCCGCCTCTGACTCGAGGCAACTCGGTCGTCAAGTTTGCTAAAAGAGACGACCAAGAATGATGTAGAGAATGAGTAGATGACTTTGTCTCTTTTCGTCCAAAGCCGTGGACGATCGGTTAATGAAGTTGCCACTCGAATCGGGTGATGGAATGAAATGAGCTGTGAAATTCCATGCACCCCAAATGCTATCATAATCTTTTTACAAATGAATCAAGTCCCCAAATGAGAGAGGGGAGGGGCCGGCCTTATAAAGAGAAGGAGGAAGGTGAGTGTAGGAGGAGGGGAAGGTAACCATAAGAGGATGAAGCTTATCTTGATCATTAATGAAAAACAATGAGTCACTAAGATACAATGAATCTAATAACCTAGTCATCATAAGCATTAATTGAACCATTAATGCAACCATGAGTCACTAAACACCTCACCACTTCTAGAACCTTCTAGAAGAATCCACACTCATCTCAAGAAAAGACAAATCCGTCTTTAACCGAATGTTAAAAGACGGCTGATAGAAAACTGGAAACCGGCAACTTCCAAAAGTGATCCTGAAACAACTTTCAGGATAACCCCGTATCTGTATAAATATACCCGCATTTGTATTACGACCGATTGCAAATGCAACTGAGACAAAGATATTATATCTACTCAATATAATACTCGGATCCGGCTTAAACCAAAGCCGACCAGTATCAACTGCCCGAAAAATAACACGTGCGTAAACGCACGTGCATTTTCCGAACCCTGCCATAAAACCATACGGCCTCTACAACGTTTCGCCTGAACTTGGGAAACTGTCTGTGGGGGACTCTAATGACTCGTCAGTACCCTGGCAGTGGGTTTAACCACAAACCGTCAGCGGCACTAGCTATGCGTAACGGCTGCCTATGGACTGACCTCAAGGGAGGCTGATGAGCGAACTCATCCAGAAACCCTACTGAGCCTAACAGTGACAATGTATATACAGTCCGGTCCGTTCGTCTATGAGTATCGCATATCTGCCTAGGGGGCTAGTAACGTCAGACCCCCAATAGCAGTATAAGTCGTGTCAGAGTGTAGCCCAATAACACCCTGAGATACTACTGGAGTACCTACCAGTAAATCTCCTGCCATGGCCATGGACTTTGTGTAATGGCTCTCCTAGACACAGCACGACCTCGCCCCCAATACCGGGAGAGACGAATCCCCTGCCGATCCGCTCACGTGCCTCCATATGGCTCGGGACTGTACCCAAAAGCTACCTGTTTGCACGACTCTTTTGAGCCGTGGTAGGGTAGAAATCAAAGCACAGTGGGAACTCACACGAGACAAATGACGACCTCAGGTCGATGAACTAACCTGTACACATGTCACCAGGGAACTGCTATCTGACGATAGATATAGTACTAACTAGCAGATTCCCGGCGAGTCCTGTCCGGTGTACTCATAACCCAATGAGCACCTGTATACATCTTAGGTGATCCAACTGACACCAGTGGCTTGTGAGACCGGCCACCGCCCCTCGTCGGGGTCTCGACTGTATACACTAGTCTACTCCGGAGTATCGATGCCCTGTCTCGAAACTCCCACGACTAGGGACCACAATTAAGGATATGCATATAAACCACCCAACTCTCACGTATATGATCGCCATCATACTGTTGGTGGTAAAGCAAGATACTAAGGGCTCTATCAAAGTGTAACATGTAATCAGTCACCTGAACATGTACACGACTGATAAAGGCAAACCAGATACCATACTATCATCTCGAGTAAGACTGTCCTACCGGTATGGGTCCTCCGCAATCATTGCAATCACGTACCTGCGATCCAATAATTGACTATGAGGGCACTATCTCCAACAATAAAGTCTTCTACAACGGTCGCATCCATCCAAACCTCTGATATACGGTGCCATAAATTAACTTGGTATCTTCGGAGAGGTGGATGGATAAATCCAAATAGCATCTGCCCCTAAATTCAGGCAAGACGATCCATCTCGGTTCATCTCCATTTTCGGCGGTAAACAGTCCTTAAACTGGTATCGAACCGAAATGTCCTAAAACTATCACTTCGTCCTGAACATAGGAATGTTGAACCAAAATGTCCCTAAACTAATATGTTACCTTACATATTCTTCATGATATACATGATGATGGACCGAAATGTCTTTAAACTAATGTCAGACCGAAACGTCTCTGAAATAATGATGGACCGAGATGTCCTTAAACTAATATTTGTCCCAAACGACGTCCCTAAACTAATGTTGGACCAAGATATACTTACACTAATATTCGTCCCAAATACGGGAATGTTGAACCGAAAACGTTTCTAAACTAATATTGGATCGTAATGGCCTTAAACTAACATATTGCCATACGGCGGGTCTCCATATTGAGTTGCGTATATAATCCACGGGCATAAACAATTCATATCCTTTCCGGGTCACATATGATGTGCTCTTTCGAAAAATGTTGTCTTCTACAGCTGTTAGTGCGTTACCTGACGGGCCGCCTAAAAAAAGGTAAGTCCACAAGCGAAATGGGCACGGATGAAAACCCAAAAGGGCGTCGTGAGTAAAACAGTAGGGCTACCGGCGAGTTTGTGAAAACCTGAAAGGACACAAACTTGTTAAAAGAAAAGATGCACTTGCAAAGTTCTCATGACTTTGTAAAGAGAAAACACCTGCGTGAGATCCTTACGACTCACAAAGGAGCAACACACTTAAGAGTCCATACGATTCCTAAGGAGAAAATACACTTATGAGATCCTCATAACTCGTAAAGAGATTATACTATCTATAAGATCCTCACGGCTTATAGAATTCAAATGCTTTAAGTTACAGGGATCTGAACCTGTTGTTAAGTCATCATAACCCCAAAAATTTATGCCTTACAGATGGTCCATATTCCCGCCAAAATTTTGGCTCAAAACCTGCTCCGTATAAAATAATAACAATAAAAGAATAAATAATAATAATAATAATAATAATAATAAAGGAGAAAATCTCCCTTTCAGAGCAAAGCTCTGTTCAAATTCCAAGGTGGGAAATGAAGCAATGCTTCCGTTTCCCCCAATCAGAGCAAGGCTCTGTTTTAAAAATTCAAGTAATAAAGGAAGCAACGCTTCAGATAACTTGCGCTTTGCGCTGCGCGACACGTGTCAGCGCAGGTGCGCTAGCGCAGTTGCGCTGCACTCTGCGCTGCGCGATACGTGTCAGCGCAGTTGCGCTGCGCGACCCCAAAAATTTATGCCCTACAGATGGTCCATGTTCCCGCCAAATTTTTGGCTCAAAACCCGCTCTGTATAAAATAATAACAATAAAAGAAAAATAAATAAATAAATAAATAAATAATAAAGGAGAAAATCTCCCTTTCAGAGCAAAGCTCTGTTCAAATTCTAAGGCGGGAAATGAATCAACGCTTCCGTTTCCCCCAATCAGAGCAATGCTCTGTTTTAAAAATTCAAATAATAAAGGAAGCAACGCTTCAGATAAGTTGCGCTCTGCGCTGCGCGACACGTATCAGCGCAGTTGCACTGCGCTCTGCGCCGCGACACGTGTCAAGCGCAGGTGCACTTGCGCCAACTGTGCCAGCACTAAAATTTAAATAATGAATTATTTAATCAGAATTAAAATTCTAGAAAGATATTTTTAATCTTGTTAAAACAAGAAGATTATCTTCTGTAAAACAGAGGCCTTAGGATCAAAGATCCAACGGTGGGGAAATATCCCCAGATCAATCAGAGAAAGATCTCTGTAACTAACCTAACAAACTAATTGTCCCTATACAAAGGCCCCCAGACTCCAAGTTTCAGAGATATACAGAGCTCCTCCAAAAACTTTGAGAAAAACTCAAAGAGAAAAAAAGGTAAACCTTTGAAAAAAGAAGAAGAATTTCTTCTAAAAAAATCAAAGATCTAAAAATAAGATCAAGATCTTCAATAAAAAGAAAAAGATCAAAAAAGATCCAATCATAAAAGATAAAAGAAGTAATTTACTTCATTATTAGATCTTTTGATCTATATAAAGGCACAGCCTTTTGATGAACCATTGGTTCTTGAAACTTAAGGTAGAACCTCTTTGGAACAAGAAAAACTTATTTCTTTGATCTAAATTTGATCAAGATGCGCTCTGCGCTATTGGACAGTGCCCTGCACTCTTAATTTGCGTTGTTGCGCTCCTTGGACTGGCGCAAATCACCAGAGAGCGCCACGTGTCAATCTGCGCTTTGCGTTCTTAAAAACAGAGCACTACGCTCTTGGGTTGGCGCACTGCACCATAGCGCGCCACATGTCAGCAGTGCACTAGCGCAGCGCACTGCGCCAACAGACTTGCGCTCACCAGAGCGTGACACGTGTCACCTCCACATGCGCTGGCGCCTTGCGCTCATTAATTGGCGCAAAGCGCCTGACAGGCCACGTGGCGCACTGTCTGATTATTAAATGCTGCGCATTATTAAAAAAGGACAAAGCCCAATTAAACGGCCTAACAGGCCTAATATGAATGCCATGCATTTAAATAAAGAGCCCAATGCCATGCATTATAAAAGGGCTGAGCCCTAAACAAATGCTCAAACAGCCAGAACAATAAAATGTTCAACTCATATCAACCGAGCCCATATGCTCACAAACCTTCAAACTGACTTTAGTCCCAATTGGACTATAGATCTCCCAACCAACTTTGGTTCAAGGGTACATCTCTGAACTCCTCTGATATCTGTCGTTGTAATCGCTCAACGTCGTCAGAGAAGTGACGGGTCCTGACGGCCATACATTCAATGGACCACCATGTCCTTAAACTGGCAATGGACCACCATGTCTTTAAACTGGTAATGGACCTCTATGTCTTTAAACTAGAACAATAGAGTCCCCAAATGCTCTTTTGTCGGATCTAAACGATCCCGTTAAGCTGATCTTAGTCTCAAATTAGACTAACGTATCCTTAACAAACGTTTAAGTTGATCTTAGCCTCAAATATGGCTAACGTATCCTTAAACCAAAACCCCAAACCTAAATCTAAGAAAATACGGATTTGGACTAATCCACGTCCTACGGACGACAACATAAATTAGTCTCCGTATACAATCCACGGGCAACCACAAATAAAACAAACACCCACAACATGAAGTGACCATCTGGAGAAGGAGAAAGTTGCTACCGCGATGCGGTAGCGTAATTAACTTCAGGGGCTTGCGCCTGCAGGGAAGAGCGTCCCCACAATCAAAAACCCCTCGAACGAGGGGGAATCTGACGAAGTCTGCTACATCGGCCGCATCTGTTTAAACCTTCGATACACGGTGCCATAAATCAACTTGGCATCTTCGGAGAGGTGGACGGAAAGCACCTATTAGCATCTGCCCTGAATCTCAGGCGAGACGTCCCTGTCGCGCTGTCCTTCGGAGGGGAACAGATTCTGGCACGCCCGGTGTGACCTTTTCCTCTTTCCACTCCACACTTCGTGTGTCGTGTTCGCGAATAAATCGCGGTTTGCTGTGGTTGCCTGTGGATTCGAGGTACTTAGATTTGGTGTCTTGCTCCGTGCAGAAAACAGAAGATCAATGGCTTCAAACTGCACTAACTGCAACTGCAACTCTCGCTCCGTCCTTGCTGGAGGAGTGACTTATGGGTCCCTAGCGGCCTCTCTTTTCAAGATGCCAGTGGAGCAGGTAACTCAAACCACCACTGGACTATTCTTCGGAACCATACTCCCACCCATGAGCTTGAATGCCCTAATGTCGTCGCAAGAAGCTCTAAAGAAGTCGGTCTTTGATCGGCTTACAACTACCGCGGCCCCTCTCAACGGGTCGCCCAAGTCCAATGCCTCAGCTTTCAGCAAACTGGGTTAAAACTCATGTGGGCCCATGAAGAAGCCTGCAATACCAGAAGGCGTTATCCCGAAGCGGATAGCCATCCCTGCTCCCAAAATCGTCAAGGCGGTTTCTCCTGGCAAAGGGTCGGTCTTCACAAGACTGACTATTTCTGCTCCCATTCCAGGCGAAATCACCAAGGTTGCTTTCCCTACTCGGAAGTCTGCTTTTGATAGGTTGGCCATCCCCATTCAACGGACGTCGGTCTTTAAAAGACTGATACCAGCGAATTCTGACCAACACAGGGGGCATGAGGAGGTCACCCCTACGGCTAAACCAACTCCAATCGTGCGACATGCTCGCCGTCGTCACTGGCGCCGAGTACGGAAGGCTGGGGGCAGCTCTCCCTCTGGATTTACTCCACCAGCTCCGATGGTGGAAATCAATGCTGCTGTTCCGACCGAGAATAGCTTTGAACCGCTAAGAAGGGTGCGCAAAAACTCGCCAACTGCCGTATTGGAAAGATCTCCTACACCTGTGGATAATGCCCCAAAGGTGAAGCTGGAGCAGCCCCCTCAACGGCTGTCCTCTGAAATTTACAAGGTCTGGCGTCAAGTCCAAGACTCCGTAATGGATTAAGACTATCTCCGCCGACAGAAAAAGATGAAGGTTCGGCAGGAGAAGGACTACTCTGTCAAGCCAGAAAAAGCAACAGCTGGCTGGGTGCCCACTTCAACGGCCCCCTCAACGTCAATCACTCAAAAGAAAAGGAGGCTGCAAAAAGCCCCTGTGAACATGGCGAACCGTAAAAGCGCTGAGCACAAACGCCCCGAGTCTGGGGGCATAGTGGTGCACACTGTTTATATAGCTTCCGGAAAGGAGGAAAGCCGTGCTTCGACGGGTCACCGACCGCTCACCCGATCCGTGACAAAAGCCCAGGAGCAGCAACAGAAGCTTCAGGAAATGCTGACGCAAATGGCCGCACTCACCGGGCTAAAAGAAAGCCCGGAGGCATCATCAGAGCAGCGTCACGAACAAGAAACCGATGCTAACTTCTTACACAGAGTCCTCGAAAAGAAGGACAGAGAAGCCGCAGAGCAAGCGGCTAACATAAAACAAATGGCGCTCCTCTTCCAAGATATGGTAGAGATGATATTACAGCCAGACCCTCCAGCTGAAGACCCTCCAATCATTGTTGGAGACGACGGAGGGGAGACATCTAATCCTCCTCCGGCCCTTTCAGCAACCATGGAGGAAACCATTTCCAAAGCTGCACTAGACGACTATATAGCTCAGCAAATACGAGTTCATCAGGCGAATGAAGCGGCTGGGCAGATTGTTAGAACTGGACGACCCTATCCAGGCTGGTATGACCAAATTAGTTACCCGCCGGGATATACGATCCCTAAATTCCATGTGTACAAGGGGACAGGGAATCCACATCATCACGTCACTCAATTCAGGGCTTTATGCGGCAACACTAGAGGCGATGACAAACTGTTGCTTCGCCAATTCGTCGGCAGCTTGGCAGAAACGGCCTTTGAATGGTATTCAGAGCTACCTAACGACTCTGTCAAAACATTTGCGGAGATGGAATTATTGTTTACACAAAAATTCGTGAGTGCTAGTGAACGCACCCCGATAACAGCACTGATTAATGCCAGGGTGAAGCCAGGCGAGATGTGGGTCCAGTACTCTATCCGATGGTGGAATCTATGGTAGAAATGCGAACAGCGGATCGAAGAAGCGCTGGCGGTGGGCATGTTCGTGGGCACTCTTGATCTGCAAGCGACCATCTCACAATTCATGATGTTCTTCAAGCCAACTACTTTCCAGGCCTTGATCGACAAACTGGCCCAAATGGACCAGATGGGTCACAGACCGTCTCCTCCAAAGCCAGACCCTTGAAATGAGAAAGGAAAAGGGAAAGCGATCGTCGTCGTCTATACTTAACAACAGCTGAGCAACTCAAAGCCGGTTGTTCGCTAAAACAACGTGCGTCTACGCCCATCCCTCGAGAAAAGACTGGGACGTCCTTACTCGTTTCCTCAGAATAAAACAAGGAGACTGTTCGAGCTGGCAGTGCGCAACAGACTCATCAATCTGCCGAGTCTAAAACGTCCGTTGCAACCAGGCGATGTCAACGATCTTAATTACTGCCCTTACCACCAAGCGGTAAGCCATCCAATCGAATATTGCTTCGTCTTTAAGGGATGGATCGAAGATCAGTACCAACAAGGCAAGTTCGCATTATCCGAAAATTGGAAGGTGAACCCACCACGACCTCACACTCCTAAGAAGACAAACACACCGGGGGCATCGTGCACTTTTATAAAAGAAGCTCCATGGGAGGTTGTGCTATCAGCCAAAACCAAAAGAATGCTGAAAGATCTTCACACATGCCCGGCAATCAGGTGGAAAAATCCATTGGAACCCAAGATCCTCGAAGGAATGCTGAAACTGCGCCCAACTCCAAAAATTGGTGGTGATAGTCAAAGTGCTCACACCCAGCCGTCAAAATCTTCGAAGAAGAAGAAAAAATCCAAGAAGCCCGTGAAGCCTGGTGACAAGCGCACGGACCTGCAAAAGCAGATTGACGCGCTGGAAGAGTATAACCAGAAGGTGCGGACTCCAATCACACTCCAAGAATTTCTCAGCCACGTCCTTGAGGACGAAGATGATGACAATGGAGAAGACTCGTCGGATGAATCTGAAGGTTACGTAGCAAGTTGCCATGTGATCTCTCACTCATCAATAAACAATGAAGACGTTCTTTACACAGAGAAACCAGAGACAGATCCTGAGCTTGAACTTCTAGGACCATCAGACGAAGTGATTGATGCATTCCTGAATGAAGCCCGTCTTAAAAGCAAAGCTGATCGGAAGCGTAAGATGGCCATATTTGAAAAAACCAAACGCCGACGACTGGATGAAAAGTTCGAGGCGCCCCATCCGGAGCAAACCATCCCTATCGCCAAAAGCAAGCTTAAAGTAAGGAAACGATTCGCTAGGGCCCTGGCAATAGGAATGAAGTTGCCCTCTTTCAAAGGAAATTCTCCTGGAGGTATACATGTTGATGAAGCAGATATACATCCTAACTTCTGTTTATACCATCAGAGGATTGCACACCCTACCGAGGAGTGCATAGCCTTTAAAAACTGGTGGTAGGGATATGTTGCCCATCGACAACATGTTCAATGAGTGAAGCGTAAGGCTCGTCGGGAACAGAAAAGCACGACAGATGAGCGCAAAAGAGCTGCTGGCAACTGTCACATAGCCGACACCAAGGGATCGCAAGTTATCACCTTTGGAAGCGACTCTGACGAAGAAGTCGCCCTCAACCCTCTCTTCAAGGAATCCACCACTGGCACAGAACATGCAAAGATTTATGGCAAAATCTAGCTGCGTAATCGTACGTTAGCCTATGACCGAAACGTCGTTAAACTACTACCAACCCGTGGCATCCCCAGGCTGACGTGGTAAAAAAAAGGGAAAAAAAAAATAAAAACGGTATGTCCATAAGCAAAAGGGCACGGATAAAAACCCGAAAGGGCTCCGTGAGTGAAAATAGCAGGGCTACCGGCGAGTGCTTGTGAAAACCTGAAAGGGCGCGACCTCGTTATATAAAAAGAATAAAAAAAAGAGGAAAAAAAACGGTATGTCCATAAGTAAAATGGGCACGGATGAAAACCCGAAAGGGCTCCGTGAGTAAAAACAGCAGGGCTACCAGTAAGTGTTTGTGAAAACCCGAAATGGTGCAACCTCGTTAAAAGACACTTACAGGGTCCTCTCGACCTTGTAAGGAGAAACCACCCGCGTGAGATCCTTACGACTCACAAAGGAGCAACACACTTAGGGATCCTCACGATTCCTAAGGAGAAATTACACTTGCGAGATCCTCATGACTCGTAAGGAGAACTCTCTTATGGGACCCTCACGGCTCATAAGATTTGAAAGTCTAAAGTTACAGAGATCTGAACCTGTTCTTAAGCAACCCCCACAACCTCCAACTTTTGCCCTACAAGTGGCTCAATACTGACCCTTGTATACAATCCACGGGCGCGAATAATATTTCCCTAACCAAGTCCCACCCGTGACTAGAGATATGTCCATATGGTGAACGACCCTTGTAAGTCCTCTCGACTTATAAGGAGAAAACCCTTTAGTAAGATCCTTACGACTTACAGGGGAATATACACTTAGGAATCCTCACGATTCCTAAGGAGAAAACACACCTGCGAGATCCTCACGACTCATAGGGAGAAACACCTTTATACCCTTACGGCTCATGAAGTCAAAAGCCTTAGTCGACGGGATCCAAACCCTGTTTGCTAAGCCACCTTTGTTCAACATCGATAGAGGCAAATGATGATTCGCTCCTGGCAATATCCCAGTTGTAGCGATGCTGATGCCTAAACCGGTATCAAATTCCAAGTCCTTTCATGGCAAATGATGATTCGCTCCTGGCAATATTCTAGTCGTAGCGATGCTGATGCTAAGATTGGCATCAGGTTCCAAGTTCCACACTCACGATAAAAAAATCAGCGAGCCAAAAATGCATATGAAATAGCCAAAATGATGGGGCAACTTGCAACGAAATCAGCAAGTAAAAATGTATGCATACAAAAACAGCCGAAATGATTGGGCAACTCGCAATAAAAAGCAGCGAGTAAAATAAAAAAACAGCCGAAATGATTGGGCAACTCACAATAAAAAAACAGCGAGTAAAAAAGAAATATAGCCGAAATGATTGGGCACCGCAAAAATAGCCGAAATGATTGGGTAATCGCAATCTTCGCAATATAAAAAGCTGAAATGATAGAGCATCGCGGAAAGAATAAAAAAATGATGAAAGAAAGTAAAACTTTTTGCCCTACAGGTGATATCACATCAATCCCTGTATACAATCCAGGGGCGCATACAGAGAACGAATCACACCTTCCCTCCCCAGGTTTCATTAGAAAGCAAAGCCAAATCTCGACGGTTCATAGACAACCTAGAGACAACCTCAACATTTGTCGTAATATTGCAGACACAATGTCAACAAACGAAGAAAAAGAAGATCCCTAGCTTCAGGGTCTCGACGTCGATATCGACAACTCAGAGATCACCAACGGCGTTTCTCCTCACTCCAACCAGATACAGATATGACGTCAACAACCGACCTCAGAGTCGCAACGAAATGGAGCCATGGCAAAGTCCCTAGTTCTAAATCTCGACGGTTTACAGACAACCTAGAGACCATCTCAGCATTCGTCTCGTTACAGCAGACGAGATGTCAACAACGGCGTTCCTTCGCAGTCCAGCAGGATGCAGATGCAACGTCAACAAAAGACCCCATGGTCAGCAAAGCGGAGTGACGGCAAAATCCCAACTCCACCTCAGAATTCGTCTCGTTACAGCAGACGTAATGTCAACAACAGTGTTCCTTCGCAGTCCAGCAGGATGGAGATACAACGTCAACAAAAGACCCCATGGTCAGTAAAGCGGAGTGACGGCAAAATCCCAGCTCCACCTCAGCATTCGTCTCGATACAGCAGACGCAATGTCAACAACGGCGTTCCTTTGGAGTCCAGCAGGATGCAGATGCAACGTCAACAAAAGACTCCATGGTCAGCAAAGTGGAGTGACGGTAAAATCCCAACTCCACCTCAGCATTCATCTCGTTACAGCAGACGCAATGTCAACAACGGCGTTCCTTCGCAGTCCAGCAGGATATAGATACAACGTCAACAAAAGACCCCATGGTCAGTAAAGCGGAGTGACGGCAAAATCCCAGCTCCACCTCAGCATTCGTCTCGATACAGCAGACGCAATGTCAATAACGACGTTCCTTTGCAGTCCAGTAGGATGCAGATGCAACGTCAACAAAAGACTCCATGGTCAGCAAAGCGGAGTGACGGCAAAATCCCAACTCCAGCTCAGCATTCGTCTCGTTACAGCAGACGCAATGTCAACAACGGCGTTCCTTCGCAGTCTAGCAGGATGCAGATGCAACGTCAACGAAAGACCCCATGGTCGAAACAATGCGGAGTGACGGCAAAATCCTAGCTCAACCTCAGCATTCGTCTGGTTACAGCAGACGAGATGTCAACAACGGCGTTCCTTCGCAGTCCAGCAGGATGTAGATACAACGCCAACCAAAGACCTTACGGTCGAAACAAAGCGAAGCGACGGCAAAATCCTAGCTCCACCTCAGCATTCGTCTCGATACAGCAGACACAATGTCAACAACGGCGTTCCTTCGCAGTCCAGCAGGATGCAGATACAACATCAACAAGCCAAGGTTAAAACAACGGAGCCATGGCAAAGTGCCTAGTTCCAGGTCCTAACAGTTCACAGGCAACCTAGGAACCGCCTCGACGTTCGTCTCGATACAGTAGACGCGATTTCACCCCAGCGTTCTTCCCCTAGTAGGATTCGGATGCGCCAAAGCAAATGAAGCAAAGGCCAAATTCCTAGCTTCAGAGTCTTGACGGTAACTCATATAAAACCTGAAGGACTACCGGAGATCATCCCACACAGAGTGGTCACCACCTCGACGTTCGTCTCGATACAGCAGACAAAATGTCACTACAGTGTCCTTCCTTCAACAGGACTTGGACGCAATATCACTAAGCAGAGTAATGACAAAATCCCAACTCCACCTCAGCATTCGTCTCGATATAGCAGACGAGATGTCACCATAGCGTTCTTCCTCCAGCAGGATTCAGACGCAACATCAACAAATGGAGCCATGAAAAATTCCGCTAGTTCCAAACCTCGACGGTTCACCAACAACCTAGAGACAACCGTGACATTCGTCTCGATACAGCAGACGCAATGCTAGCAAACGAAGCGAAGGCCATATTCCTAGCTTCAGGGTCTTGACGGCAACTCATATAAAACCTGAAAGACCATCGGAGATCATCTCACACCAACACGGAGTGGTCACCACCTCGACGTTCATCTCGATACAGCAGATGAGATGTCACCATAGCGTTCTTCCTCCAGTAGGATTCAGACGTGACAATCAAACAACGGAGCCACGGCAAAATCCCTAGTTCCAAACCTCGAAGGTTCACCAGCAACCTAGAGACCACATCGACATTCGTCCTTGATACAACAGACGCAATGCCAACAAACGAAGCGGAGGCCAAATTCCTAGCTTCAGGGTCTTGATGGCAACTCATATAAAACCTGAAAGACTATCGGAGATCATCCCACACCAGCGTGGAGTGGTTATGACTCATCGGGGCTCTCCAAAATGAGCCTAACCTCAAGTAAAAAGCGGCATGGCAAAATTCCTAACGCTTGCTCTTCCGACGGTCAAACTGCCTAGGAGGATTGCTTGAAGACGTCTTGTCTAGCCCCCGAAGAGATCAGAGACACGACAGTCGCAAGGCTGCTCGAACAGCAAGATTGCCTATCGAGGAATATATCAGCCAACGCGACGGTACGACGGACAAAACCCTAAGTACCACAGACCCTAACGGACCTCTGTCGTAAAGAGCAGAGGTTAACTGTGACGTTAGGATATTCTTGCGAGAAATGCTCGATTCTTCTCGACTCGTGAGGAAAAGCCTTAGGCAGCGGGGATTAAAAAACCTGTTTCCTAAGCACTGAGGCCCCGCAAGTCGGTCCAAAACGGACTCTTGCATACTATTCACGGACCACACTCTCCAAAGTCGAATTTCGACAAGGAAGGAAACAACCGCTTACGGGTCCTCTCAACTCGTAAGAGGGAAAATTCTCTTGTAGGATCCTTACAACCTATAAGAGAAAACACACTTAGGAATCCTCACGATTCCTAAGGAGAAAATACACCTACGAGATCCTCTCGACTCGTAGGGAGAAAAGTCTTTGTAAGACCCTCACGGTTCATAAAGTTGGAAAAATCTTAGGCTACAAGGACCCTAAACTTGTCTCCTAAGCCCTCAATTTGGTGACCATGCATAACTTTGCACTACTTCACCCACGTACATACTTACATGGACGAAGTAGTGGGGGGCATTTGTTCCCGCCAAAATTTTGGCTCAAAACCTGCTCCGTATAAAATAATAACAATAAAAGAAAAATAAATAAATAATAATAATAAAGAAGAAAATCTCCCTTTCAGAGTAAAACTTTGTTCAAATTCTAAGGCGGGAAATGAAGCAACGCTTCCGTTTCCCCCAATCAGAGTAAGGCTCTGTTTTAAAAATTCAAATAATAAAGGAAGCAACGCTTCAGATAACTTGCGCTCTGCGCTGCGCGACACGTGTCAGCGCAGTTACGCTGCGCTCTGCGCTGCACGACACGTGTCAGCGCAGTTGCGCTGCGCGACACGTGTCAAGCGCAGGTGCACTTGCGCCAACTGTGCCAGCACTAAAATTTAAATAATGAATTATTTAATCAGAATTAAAATTCTAGAAAGATCTTTTTAATTTTGTTAAAACAAGAAGATTATCTTCTGTAAAATAGAGGCCTTAGAATCAAAGATCCAACGGTGGGGAAATATCCCCAGATCAATCAGAGAAAGATCTCTGTAACTAACCTAACAAACTAATTGGCCCTATATAAAGGCCCCCAGACTCCAAGTTTCAGAGATATACAGAGCTCCTCAAAAAACTTTGAGAAAAACTCAAAGAGAAAAAAAGGTAAACCTTTGAAAAAAAAAGAAGAATTTCTTCTAAAAAGATCAAAGATCTAAGAACAAGATCAAGATCTTCAATAAAAAGAAAAAGATCAAAAAAGATCCAATCATAAAAGATAAAAGAAGTAATTTACTTCATTATTAGATCTTTTGATCTATATAAAGGCACAGCCTTTTGATGAGCCATTGGTTCTTGAAACTTGAGGTAGAACCTCTTTGGAACAAGAAAAACTTGTTTCTTTGATCTAAATTTGATCAAGATGCGCTCTGCGCTATTGGACAGTACCCTGCACTCTTAATTTGCGCTGTTGCGCTTCTTGGACTGGCGCAAGTCACCAGAGAGCGCCACGTGTCAATCTGCGCCTTGCGCTCCTAAAAACAGAGCACTGCGCTCTTGGGTTGGCGCACTGCACCAGAGCGCGCCACGTGGCAGCAGCGCACTAGCGCAGCGCACTGGCGCAGCGCACTGCGCCAACAGGCTTGCACTCACCAGCGCGTGACACGTGTCACCTCCACATGTGCGGCGCCTTGCGCTCATTAATTGGCGCAAAGCGCCTGACAAGCCACGTGGCGCACTGTCAGATTATTAAATGCTGCGCATTATTAAAAAAGGACCGAGCCCAATTAAACGGCCTAACAGGCCTAATATGAATGCCATGCATTTAAATAAAGAGCCCAATGCCATGCATTATAAAAGGGCTGAGCCCCAAACAAAGGCTCAAACAGCCAGAACGATAAAATGTTCAACTCATATCAACCGAGCCCATATGCTCACAAACCTTCAAACTGACTTTAGTCCCAATTTGGACTATAGATCTCCCAACCAACTTTGGTTCAAGGGTACATCTCTGAACTCCTCTGACATCTGTCGTTGTAATCCCTCAAAGTCGTCAGAGAGATGACGGGTCCCGACGGCCATACATTCAATGGACCACCATGTCCTTAAACTGGCAATGGACCACCATGTCCTTAAACTGGCAATGGACCACTATGTCTCTAAACTAGAACAATAGAGTCCCCAAATGCTCTTTTGTCGGATCTAAACGATCCCGTTAAGCTGATCTTAGTCTCAAATTAGACTAACGTATTCTTAACAAACGTTTAAGTTGATCTTAGCCTCAAATATGGCTAACGTATTCTTAAACCAAAACCCCAAACCCAAATCTAAGAAAATACGGATTTGGACTAATCCACGTCCTACGGACGACAACATAAATTAGTCTTCGTATACAATCCACGGGCAACCACAAACAAAACAAACTATCACGACACGAAGTGACCATCTGGAGAAGGAGAAAGTTGCTACCGCGATGCGGTAGCGTAATTAACTGCAGGGGCTTGCGCCTGCAGGGAAGAGCGTCGCCACAATCAAAAAACCCTCGAACGAGGGGGAATCTGACGAAGTCTGCTACATCGGCCGCATCCGTTTAAAGCTTCGATACACGGTACCATAAATCAACTTGGTATCTTCGGAGAGGTGGACGGATAGCACTTATTAGCATCTGCCCCGAATCTCAGGCGAGACGTCCCTGTCGCGCCGTCCTTCGGAGGGGAACAGTACAATATCGACCTTTGTATACAATTCACAGGCGTAAATAAATATATTCTCAAACAAATCCCACCAAAAACGAGAAATATTGCTCGATAAGGTGAATGATACTTGCAAGTCCTCTCGACTAGCAAGGAGAAAGCATTCCTATAAGATCCTTATGACTTACAGGAGTAAAATACACTTGGGAGTTCCCATGACTCCCAAGAAGAAAATACACCTATGAGATCCTCACGACCCATAGGGAGAAAGACCTTTATGAGACCCTCACGGCTCGTAAAGTCGAAAAAGCCTTACTTAGCAGGGATCTAAACCTGTTATTTAAGCCACCATTTGGCCAAAATTGGCAATGGTATATGATGAGATGCCCCTAGCAACGTTCCATTTGCAGCAATACTGATTCGGAAACTAGCATCAAACAGTAAGTCTCCGACTCATAGCAAAATTGATGAGTATAAAAAAAGAAAAATAGCCGAAATGATGGGGCACTGCGAAAAATAGCCGAAATGATTGGGCAATCGCGACTTTCATGATATGAAAAGCTGAAAAGATAGAGCATCGCGGAAATATAAAAATGTGAAAAAATAAAATAAAAAAATAAAAAAATTTCTGCCCTGCAAGTAAATCCATATTGACTCTTGTGTACAATCCACGGACACAAATGAAAGAAAGGGAACCATATTTTCACATCATACTTCGTCAAAAAAAGAACCGAGTCTTGATGGCATGTCTACAGCCTATAGACTATTTGGACGCCCCTCTTACTCTAGCAAAGTACAGACGGAGTGTCGACAAAGTTCCAAGGAGCCAAAGCAAAAGAGGAGTAATGGAAAAATCCTAGCTCTAGCTCAACGTTCCTTATTGGTGCAGATGCGACGTCTGCAAGGACCCAAGTGTCGAACAAAAGTAGAGTGACGGAAAAATTCTAACTCTAGATCTCAATGGCAATATTTACAGCCTAGAGATCTTCTCGACGTTCTTCCTCATTCCAGCAGGGTGCAGACGCAATGTTCAAATAAAGGTGGAGTGATGGCGAAATACTAGCTCCAGACCTCGATGGTGATATATACGGCCTACGAGTCATTTGGATGTTTACCCTACTTCAGCGAAGACTTGGCGCAACATCATCAAAGCAAAAGTGAAGTGACGGCATATTCCGAGCTTCGGGTCTTGATGGCAAGCCTAAAGACCATTGGATGTCATCCCACCCCAGAAGGGTGCGGTTATGATTCATCAGGGCTTCAAATTAAGCCTAACCTCAAGTAAAGCGCCATGACAATACCTTACGCTTGATCTTCTGATGGTAATATGGATATTCCAACCTAGGAAGATTACTTGAAGACGTCTTGTCCAACATTAGAAGGGAAAAAAGACACGACAGATGCATGGATACTCTAGCTGCAACTCAAGGGATTGCATATCGAGAATATATCAGCTAACGCGACGGTACGATGGACTTAACCCAGTAACACAACCCTAACGGACCTCTATAAAAAAAGGGTTATCTATATTCAACGTTAGGGCGAGTTTGCTTATAAACTTAAGAGAAAGGTAAACTAAACACTCCGAAATGAGTAAATAAACTAAGCTAAGCCACTTTAGTACAAAAAGAAAAGAAAAGTGCAGATATGAAAAGGAAAGAGGCTTTTTATTCATACTTCAGAAAAAAGAATTACACATTGACACTGAGGACGACCACAAAGGAAATAAAAAAAGAAACAAAATTAAAAACAAACGCTACTGCATCATCCAGGATTTACAGTGGCAAGACGCTAAATTTCGAACATGGATTCTCAAACTCAAAAGCATGTTTGAGCAAAACATCTTCAGCTTCATCGACCATCTTCTTATGCATCTTCTCTCGGATGCAAGCTTCATGGTCACCGCTAATATCCTCCATCCTCTGACACGATGATACTATTGCTTTTTGTTGGAAGATGTGATGTAAGATAGTGACGAGATCATCTCTCTGTTTTTTCAAGATCAGGCTCATCAGATATACTGAATGCATCTTATCTTCAATGTCATCGAGTGCCTGGAGCGGCATTGCCTTAAGACGCCCAGGTAAGGCTTCCCAGATCAACCCAATGACAATCTTCAAAGAGCAGAGCAATAGGGGAGCAATCGTCCATTGTGATCATAGAAGCGATGTATCACATCATCGCACTGGGTAGCAGTATATTCTTGGCCTTGAAGGTGACCTTGAATATGAATCTCTTCGTAGGAGACAATCTTCTCGATGTCATATAAACGACTAGCCATTGTACCTAAAAAGGAACAAAAGAAGTATTATCCAAGAGATATGAGTTCATTTTATGGAACTACGGACGGCTCATTAATGATTGGAACATGTGCCTAATAGAGAAATCTAAAAAACATTCTCTAAGGACGGTTTTAATAATAATAAATTTTTTCAGAGCAGAGCTCTATTTTATAAAATGGTATAAAATACCAAAATTTCCCTAAAAGAAAAAAATAGACGGGGTTAGAGCCAAGCTCTACCAAATAAAGTGGAGTTAAGTTTTAAAAATCCCAAACAGGGGATTTGATATAAAAGATTATCAGATCAATACTTTGTTGAATTAAAATAAGTCAAGAAATCCCTAAAGAAGAGATGATCTGAAATTGAAATCAAAACTAAGTTCTGTGATAATAAGTGAAGTCAAAACTTTAGAAAAATCCCCAAAGGGATATGATTTAAAATCAAAAATTAGAAGTAAGTTCTGTGACCAGAAATGAAGTCGGAACTTCAAGAAATTCCCTAAGGGAATATGCTAGAGCTAAGCTCTGTGACCAAAAATGGAGTTAATCTTCTAAAAATTTCTAAAGAATAATGTTCTAAAGGCAAGAGCTAAGTTTTGCTGAAGAAGACTCCTACCAAGAAAATTTTGGCAGAGTGGGCCTGCAAATATAGACCAGTGAAAAATGAAGAACTAAGCTAAGCTCTAATGGAGAATAAAATTCTCAAGAAAGAAGAAAAGATAGAGACGCAGCTGTCGCCTAGGGCTTAATGACCAATTTATAAAGTGATGGGGTCGGTTCAGATTCTTTGTATCCCAAGACGGATCGGATGACTAAAAAGCTGGACACCGTTGCACTCACGTGCAAGCTACGTGAGAACAATGGTGGGAGGGTATTTGTTCTCTTATAAAATGAAACACGCCTCACGTTCTGGACACATGAGCACCGGCGTGCAAAGTACGTAGACTCCTGTCTTGGATAGGATTAAATCCTAAGATAGCGCCTCACGTAAAATGCACGTGAGCGCCAGTGTGCAAAGCACGTGGACACTTGTCTCTAGTAGGATTGAACCCTAGGGCCAGCGCCTCATGTGAAAGGCACGTGAACGCCGGCGTGCAAAGAATTAAATTCTTTGGCTACGCCATGAGCATAGCACTTGAGTGCTAGCATCCAAGTTGAAGCAGTTTTGCTCTGGGTAGAATTAGATTCTATATGAGAAAATATTTCCCTATAATAAGAACAATATTCTCTGTTAAACAGAGAGCCATCGGATCAAAATTAAACTTTTTTAGGAAAAATTATCTCCCTGATCAAATAAAAGAAGAACAATGTTCTCAGTTAAACAGAGAGCCGCTGGATCAAGGATCCAACGGTGATTTTAAAAATTATCAAAAGATAGAATTAAATTCTATATAGGAAAATACTTCCCTAATCTTTCCAAACAAGAAAGATATACTCTGTTAAACAGAGAACCTTTGGATTAAAAATCCAATGGTAATTAAAAATCACTGTTTGAATTAAAAGATAGAACTAAATTCTATGTGTGGAAAATATCTTTTCTAATCTTGTTAAAAATAAGAAAAATATATTCTGTTAAACAGAAAGTCTTAGATCTAAAATCCAACGGTGATTAAAAATTACCACCAGATTATGAAATCAGATTGAGATATCTTAAATAAGGGATCTTCTTAACTAATCAACAGCTTCTCACACCTTATATAAAGGATCCGAGACTTCAAGTCTCAGGAAGAGAATCAACCCTATTAGGTGATAAAAAAAGCTACAGTCGAGAATTTAATTCTCTCGTTGAAAAAAATCTTCCCACTCCTCTCAAACCCTAGGTAAAGAAAAAATAAGAGATCAAAATATCTTCTTTACCTATCGCATAAAAATACAACGATTTAACTCTTTATAAAGAACTTAGTTCTTTCTCTGGATTGGAGACCCGTAAGACAAATCCTCCATAAGTTGAGAATTTAATTCTCACCGAGAAAATTTTGTTCTTCAGACTCAAGGTCTAGGGGAAAAACTAAATATGAAAAAAGAAATATGAAGAAAGAAAGGAATGTATATTCCAGGAATTTAATTCCTCTAAAAACAGGGTTTAACCCTTCAAAGAACTTAGTTCTCCTAAAACAGGAACAGAAGAACTTAGTTCTCAAAAAATAAGATCTTAGATCTTCAAAACAGTAATCTTGGTGATCGTTAATGGCCAAAATACTATTAACAGAAGTTTAACTTCTCTCAAGAAAATAAGTAGAGTGTTAATCTCTAAGCACACAGCGTCTTACGTGATATCCACATGAGCGCTCACAAGATTTTATAAAGATAGCGCATATTCATGTGAGCGCTCAAAGGAGCCCATGAAAACTCATCGTCTCACGTGAGCGCCCATAAACTCAGTGCCGCACGTGAGTCACATGTGAGCATCTATTAGTAAAGATCTGGCACCTCACGTAAAACCCACTTAAGCATTTAAAAATTGGCAAGCTGGAGCGCCTCACGTGATACCTACGTGAGCGTTGTATAAAAGTGCTTAGCACTATATATTCAAAGTGCTTAAGTGCTTAGCACTGATTGTGCCACGTCCAAGTCCGAGCGCCTTACGTGAGAGCTAGAACAAAATTTAGATATTATATCTATAGTCAAAAGACTAAGTGCTTAGTACTGTTAGATGATGAAAAACCTAAGACTGAGCCCAAAATTGGTTAAGTCTCTGAAATTTTCTTGAACCCATATTGTTCACTACAGCCGAGCCCATATGCTCACCTCTGTCAATGGATCTTAACAAAATTTAATGATCCTTAACCATATTTCTGAGTTGATCTTAGTCTCATAGGAGACTAACGTATCCTTAGTTAAAATAAATTGAGCTCATATACTCATATTTAAGTTGATCTTAACCTAAATCAGATTAACAGTCCCTGAATAAAACAAAAATATCTCTTGAACTGATGGAACGTATTGTGTTCGGATTTAGACTAGTCCATGCCCTACGGGCGATGACATAAATTAGTATCTGTATACAATCCATGGGTAACCCCAAAATAAACCAAATATAATATGACACGAAATGATCGGCCTGGAGTAGGAGAAAGTTGTTATCGTAACGCGATAACGTAATTAACTACATGGGCTTGCGCCTGTAGGGAAGAGCATTCCCACAATTAAAAATCCTTCATAAATGAGGGGGAATCTGATAAATTCATGCTACAATGGTTGCATCTATCTAAACCTCCGATATACGTTGTCATAAATCAATTTGGTATCTTCGGAGAGGTGGATGGATATATTCCAAATAGCATCTGCCCCTAAATTCAGGCAAGACGATCTATCCCGGTTCGTCTCTATTTTTGCCGGTAAACAGTAGGCAGTAGGATATGTAATGGTAGAAAAAGAACTACTTAGATCTGATTCCCTCTTATTGAGCTCAATATTTGGGAGAGATACGTAAACAGCCCGAGTGGGTTCGGTATCTAATGTAAAAAAATAAAAAATTGTATTATGAAATTGTAGTTTGATCTATTTTAATAAAAATTTCGGTTCAATTTTCATTTCTCCTTAATTTTTTAATTTTTTTTATTTTTGAAAAAAATTTCAATACAGAGGAGCGAATTGAGTCGCTTACCTCCCTACCTCTCCTTACGATTCGACGAGGCGAGGCAGTGAAGCGAGCGGGTTCCGGCTCCGGCTAATGAAGCGTCGCCTCACCTCACCTAGCCGGTGAGGCGAGTTGGCTCACTTCGTCGGTCTCGATGAATTTGGCGAATTGCGAGGCGAATTACCTCGCCTCGCTTCATTAGCCAGGCCTTTCATACGCCTTTTGTGTAATTTTACCCTTTAGACCATATAATCTGCATTTATTAATAAAACATCGCTAGAATAGCATTAAATAGACAAAATATGGTAAATTTGGATATATAAATGTACAATAAATTACACCAATCAGGTACCATACACCCCATTATGATCGCAATCTGTACCATAAACCTTACCCGAAGCATTATGATATGATGTACGAGTATCCAGGAGGATTCAAGATCTCGGATTTTACATTATTCTCCAGAGACAATGGGAAATCCGCTGACGAGCATATCGCCAGTTTCACAATGAGTGCAGGGAAGTTGAGAACAACAGCTTCCTGAAGCTCCATTTGTTTGGAGGATTTCTTACGGGAGTAGCTTTTGAATGGTTCAGAAACCTCGCAACGTGTCTATTTATGAATGGCCGATGATGGAGCATGCTTTTCGGCATAGGTTCATTACTGCTACTGCAGAGGTAAAAGTTGTTGATCTCAGCCAAATTAGTCAGAACCATGGGGAGAAGGTAGAAACTTTCGTCGACCGACTCCTTACAGAGCAACACCGCTGTCTAACCGTGCTAATGGCTAAAGAGTATGCTGCCATTGGCCAAAGGAACTTGTGCTCATATTTAAGGCGACACTTCGCGGGAGACACCTTTCTATATTTGATAACCCTGGTTCAATGGGTATCGAAGTATGAACAATTGATAAGGGATGAAGATTCGAAGAGCAACTCATCTCATGACTCAGGCTTTAAGAATAAGTTTAGAGTCTCTTATGTCGGGTATCCCTTTGATAAGGTTGCAGACATCCATAAGGGGGTCGAGCATATTGGATATAGTGCCCTCTAAGTCAATTATTGGATCGCAGGTACGTGATTGCAATGATTGAGGGAGGACCTATACCGATAAAACAGTCTTACTCGAGATGATAGTATGCTATCTGGTTTGTCTTTATCATCATGATAGAGCCCATAGGATTCTTGTTTGACTACCAGCAGTATGATGGCGATCATATATGTGGGAGCTGGGGTCTATAAGCACATCCTTAAAGTGTCCCTAGTCATGGGAGTTTCGAGACAGGGCATCGATACTCCAGAGTAGACTAGTGTATACAGTCGAGACCCCGACGAGGGGCGCTGGCCGGTCTCACAAGCCACTGGTGTCAGTTGGATCACCTAAGATGTATACAGGTGCTCATTGGTTTATGAGTACACCGGACAGGACTCGCCGGGAACATGCTAGTTGGTATTATACATATCGTCAGATAGCATTTTCCTGGTGACATGTGTACAGGTTAGTTCATTGACCTGAGGTCGTCATTTGTCTCGTGTGAGTTCTCACTGTGCTTTGATTTATCCCTTACCACGGGTCAAAGGAGTCATGCAAACAGGTATATTTTGGGTACAGTCCCGAGCCACATTGGAGGAAAGTGAGCGGATCTTCGGGGATTCGTCTCTCCCGGTATTGGGGGTAGGATCGCACTGTGTTTAGGAGAGCCATTACACGAAATCCCTGGCCAGGGTAATCGAGATTTACTGGAAGGTATTCCAGTAGTATCTCAGGGTGTTCTGGGCTGCTCTCTGACACGACTTATGCAGCTGTTGGGGGTCTGACGTTTACCGGCCCCCTAGGCCGTATATGCGATACTCATAGACGAATGTTCCGGACTGTACGGTTATTGTCACTGTCAGGCTCAGTAGGGGTTATAGATGAGTTCGCTCGTCAGCTTCCCTTCCAATCAATACATAGGCAAAACGTTACGTACAGTTAGTACCTCTGACGTGCTAGTGGTTATACCCAGTGCCAGTGTACTGATGAGTCATTAGATTCCCCCACAGACACTTTCCCAAGTTCGGGCGAAACGTTGTAGATGCCGTATGGCTTTATGGCAAGGTTCGGAAAATGCACGTGCATTTTCGCACGTGTCAGTTTTCGGGCAGATAATACTGGTAGGCTTTGGTTTAAGCCGGAACCCAGTATTATACTGTGTAGATGTAATATCTTTGTCTCAGTTGCATTTGTATTCGGTCGTAATACAAATGCGGGTATGTTTATACCGATAATTGGTTATCCTGAAATTCGTTTCGGGATGATTTTTGGAAGTTGCCAGTTTCCAGTTTTCTATCAGCCGTATTTTGACATTTGGTTAAATACGGATTTTTCTTTTCGTCTTCAGAGTGAGTCATGCTTCTAGAAGGTTCTAGAAGTGATGACAAGGCTTGTGACTCACTTGGGTCATTAATGGTTCATTAATGATAAAGGATGACTAGGTTAATTGTGATAGGTTTGCACTTAATGCATTTTGATGATTCATTCTTTCTTTAATGACTTGATAAGGTTGAAAGCTTATGGTCACCACTTGATGCTCCTACCCTCACCTCCCTCCTCTCATATATATGGCCGGCCACTCATTGGGTGTGTGTGTGATTTTTGATTCATTTCATTTGAGTGAGAAAAGATTATGATAGTTTAGTATATGGAAATTTCATTTACCCGATTTCCATTTACCCGATTCTAAATGGCAACTTCTATAACCGTTCGTCCGTGACCTTGGACGTAACGAGACAAAGTATTCTACTCATTCTCTACTTCATCTTGGTCGTCTCTTTTGGCAAACTTGACGATCGAGTTGCCTCGGTTCATAGGCGGGAGCCCGTTTAAAGATCCGTCGACGTGGTACCGCCTGGACGACGAGACCGGAGATCGAGCAAGTTCGGATCAGTTGCAACATAGCGTGGGATGATGGTTGAAGACCGAAGGACTCGGATCATTCGGTATAACAATTCTACCCTCTTTACAATTTGTTAGTTTAGCTTTAATGGACGATCCGGGATAAAGTACGCGATAGCGCCAGTCGTAAAAGTTTTGTTCCGCATATTGGCGTCTGTTAGACGGTCGGGGCGCTACCGCGGACTTACAGTGGTATCAGAGCCTCACCATTCAGCTATACTAACTTGTGCTAACACGTTTAAAAGATCGATCGAACGGATTTCGCGAAATCACAATTTTCTGTACATGATGTTTCTGTCGATTTTTAAAATATTCTAAAATTCATTTTGAGCATTTCAGAAAATCATGCAGGGTTTTTGAAGAATACTGGTGAAATTTGGGCACGTGATCCCACAAAATGACCGCGGATCCGCGGCCTAAACCATGGTTTGGCCGCTGATCCGCCGTGCTTTTGTGGGAACAGTGCGCCAAATTTTTTCAGTGGGTTTCTCAATGAAAATGGTGGTTTTTGGTATATATCTTTTGGGCCAAAATTTTGTTACTGTACACCAGATGTATGTGGGGCCCACTTCGGGAAATTTAGTCGATCGAAATTTTAAACTTGTTAGTTTTTCAGTACTTTCATTATATCTCCGACCGGGAATGTTATTTGATCGGTAAACCGCGTCTGATTGCTATAGTTCTTTTAGACGGGTTTGCGAACGTGATATTCGCGTTGATGTTCTGTGTCGTTCTGTAATGTTGCGGATTTGTCGTGGTGGATAGCAGAGTGCAATGATAGTGTTGTTTAAATTTATTTGTACATTTGATATTGCGGGGCGAGCGTCCAACATGTGGACTGCCGTCACTGCCTATTGTATATTATTCTTTTGGGGCACGACCAGGTTGCGGTCGATGTACCTGTTGTACTATTTTCATTTCTGTACTAGGTTTACCCCGCAGTGGGGTGCACGAATAGCCGGGTTCTGGAGGGCAACGAGTTCGTATCTCATGGCATTGAGAGGCAAAGGGACCTCACTCTAGAATTGGCAGACTATTCGCCGCACTCGTAGGGGTACAGGTTGACCCAAGGTGGGGTGCACAATTTACCGGATTCCGTGAAGTGCCGGGTATTCCATTCACTATGTTGTGGGGACTACCTCGCTTCAGGTTTTGGCGGATAACTTGCCGCACCCGTAGGGGTCTAGGTTTCATTGCACAGGCTATCCACACGACCAGGGGAACGTCGGGTTTCAGTAGCGGCTCTGTGAAACTCGGGGATCCTAGCTTATCTGTATTGTTCTGTGATGCTTATTACTCTTCTGTAATGTTGCATTTTATCACGCCTGGAGCGATTACTGTATATTAGTATATATACTATTAGATGTTGTATATGTTTTACACCCGCGCTAGTCCAGTCCCTACTCTGTCGTTAGTTAAGTAACCTAACGGGTGATGACGGGACCCAGTGACGAATGCGGATGGCATATACGTACATTTTATTTTCGTTCTTTTCTGGTGTGATTGATTGATGGGACTGCGTTGATTCTTATCAATGCAAAGATAAAAAAAAGCTATATTTGATGTTGTTGGAACAAATTTTAAAAGGAAATTATTACAAAGACGTTTCCTTTTGTTTTGCATAGCGGTATTCAGTTGGAATATCTAGCACCTCATCCCACGAGGAAAGAGTCGAGATCCCTTCACCGGGAGTGACTTCTTTAGCAAAAGGTTTTCTCTACTATATATTTTTATAAAGCTATCAGGTTCCTTCAACAAGATCAAGTTCATTACGTTAAAGGTTTTTCGCCAAAAACCAGCCGTAATCCTCCGTCGTTTCTTATGGATGGTCAGTAGTATTCAAGATATGTTTGTTGGCCTACGTCAAGACATAGTGTTTGGTAGCTGCTGGGTATTCATTTGTTGCATAGATAGATGCATTAATTTAAGTCAGACGTACACCTTGTTGGCCTACGTCAAGGGCTTGTACGATGACTTAAGTTGATCAGGACAACGATGGGTAGAACTTGACATGTTGCTTATGACTTGTTGGCCTACGTCAAGGTCATAAGAGCATGGGATAAAAATTACATCGGGAGTTTCAAACATACAAGAAACTTGCCAGACTTGCGCATACCTTCTGGAGTGTGTTAACTTGAGTGGCTTCCATCAAGTTATCATGCGATGATAGTTGGATCCCGATTCTCACTGATGAGTTGGTTTACTCTTCGGGTGACCCCGACTAATTCTTCTTTCAGGTTTGGAGAAGAATTTGAGAAAACAGTGGGAGGTTTCCAAATTAGATAAAGTGATAACCATTCTGATTTAGGCAAGAGTGCACGCAGAGTGTTTCTTTTCTCTCTCTCTTTGGCAGCGACTTTTGACCGACCCTAGACTATAACTCAGTGACCAAAGTTGACCGAACCTTCTTAATATACTGACTTTTGGATTGTCTATAGTTGCATAAGTCATTGCAGCTCCTTCTTTTACCCTTTGTATTTCTCAGAACAACCCGTATTACTACGGACATCCACTTCCATTAGATAAATCCATCGTATGGTTATATACGAACTCGAAGGGACTTCTTCGAGGATGGATCCAGGTTCAGGAGAAATAGAATTGGTTTATTCTGTTGTCTTTTATTATCACCTTCTCTCAGGTTGCGAGGGCTCCTTGGTTTAGGAAAGTACACCTATTACGCTTATTGGATAGTCTTCTTCCAAACCATAGGCTGGTGCCGAACGGTAGGGAATGAAGAAAACCAATTAGCCTAAGTAGGGTGTGCAAAAGGTAATATGTAAAGACAAGATAAAGGAATTAGAAAGAGGGCAAAGTAAATTGCGACTATTTACATTCATGACCAAATCACGTATTTCATCGCCACTCCTACTTCACCTTTGATTTCTCCAGAACAACCCGTATCACTACGAACATCCAATTCCATTGGATAAATCCATCGTATGGTTATATACGAACTCGAAGGACATTTTTTCGAGAATGGATTCTGGTTCAGGAGAAAAAGGAATAAGGTTTATTTAGTTATCTTTTATCATCACCTTCTCTCAAGTTGCGAGTACTCCTAGGATTAGGAGAGTACACCTATTATGCTTACTGGATGTCTTCTTCCAAACCATAGGCTGGTGCCGAACGGTAGGGAAGGAAGAAAACCATTTAGCCTAATAAATGGTGTACAGAAGGTAATGACTAAAGACAAATAAAGGGAATTGGAAAGATGGCAGGGAAATATACGGTTAAAGTCATGATTTGGATTATGGAAGAGGCATTACTATGAATACCAGAATACCCCTATGAAACATATTTATGTTTCATATTCACTGTGCATTGTTAATAGAAAACTGATTTCCTGATTGGATACTTACTCCAGAGTATGTATTTACCAGGTATAATTCTCACATCTGCATGGTTTTACAGATGTTGAGTGGGAGCGAATTATTGGGAATTAGGTGATCATCCTCATTATATCGGAATTCGTTGTAATTGGTGATATTTGAGGAAATCGCCTGGGAACAGTTTTCAACCTACGACGTACAGGTTATGAGTTATTCAACTCAGCGGACTTATACAGAGTATTGTATATTGTCCAGTGTCCATCAGGACAAAGGGGTTGGTCCTCATACTATATTCTGTTTACTTGTAACTTCTCTAGTTTTTAGACAAGTGTTTCGTAGAAATACAATGTCTAAGTTTTGAGAAGTTGTGGGTATAGGAATAAAGTAGAGAACCATGTATCGCAAGTATCGAGATTCTTCAAAGAAATCGAAGATGTAGATTCTTGTGATTAGTATTCAGTTGATAGTAATAGTTTTCAGAAACTTGTTTCTCTTTCAGGTTACTCGTAATTGGATGGATTCCTAAGTTGAATAATGCTGATTAGCCTCTCTCCATTAAGTTGATATGCACTGGAGACAGCTGCATGATTAGAATTTGGTTCCAAATTAAAATAAGTGCCTATGTTTCTATATTGGATATAGATTGCTTCATATCTTAAACGATGTTAAGGTATGGAGAGTTGTCCAGCTTATGCTTTAAAACAGACACTGGAAAACTCAAGGCATGTTTCTGTAATGACAGTTTGTGGGTTGACCCTAGCTTTGACGAGGGTTGATTTTCTACCATCTGGAAGATCAATAGTGATATTGTTCTTGACTTGCCACAGTTTTATTAAAATGGATTTTTTCAGAAAAACAGTAGTGGAAGCATGGTAGAACCGGAACTGATTCCAGAACCGCAAACGATTACGGAAAGTTTTAATAGGACCTATATATTCAATCAGGTTTGACATTCCAATAGCCACTCCGCAGATATGGTGGGTAACCTCAGACACCCGAGAGGTACTTCGGTAGCCTCAAGGACGGTGACAGGGAGGTTCTTGCTTACCCAGACTTGACACTACTGTTGTTCCAGACTATGAGATCGGGCAGGAGGAAATGTATAGCGTCGTTCTAAACTAGTTTTAGAAGTGTACGTATATATATTATTCTGCCAGAGAGTTGTCGTAGTCAGTGGGAGCAGCGGAAGCATAGTGGGCAAGATACTTATGTCTATTTATAGACTTGAGCAGATATAGCGGAGATTGATCATCTGATTTTTGATGTAACAGTCATGGGTTTGACTTCATCAGAATAGGGGATGGATCTGTTAAGAAGGTAGTAAGGTATGATGTCCTGGTATTTGGATGACATACACAGAATAGGAAGTAAAATTCCTATACTACGATCGGTTGTACTTTGGTCGTCACACAGTTGTTTATCCACAAAGGATATGGATATAATATAAGACATTCTGGTTACTAGATCTAATGGTTTTTGATCTAGATTTGGGTAGTTTCCCAATGTGGGTACTTTGAAAATATTCTAATATTATTTTAGAATAGATGACTCCTGGCATGGTGGTGTACATGCAGGTGATGGAGTCACCCTCTCTAAAGTTGTCTTACAGACTAAAGGGGAGAGGGACGTTCATGATTGGCAGATCACTTGCTTAGGCAATTGAGTCAATCATGAGATGGTAAGTACCACACCAGATGTTGTTATTGCACTAGATGCAATAAATTTATATTAATCCAATCCTGGAGAAATATTAGGAAGCAGCTTTAGAACATAAGTGAATGTTCTACGGGTTTGATAATGTCAGCCTCCATAAGGAGACGGTTATCATTCCAGGCTTCCGAGGTGACATAGATGACAGAATGATTGTCAAGGTTATAGTTTTTCCTCAGACGAGGGACAGTATTATGGACAGGCGGTCCAAGAGGATACTGTGGGAGGCATGGTGCTGGACACTGATTAGTTTCAGTGATCGATACAGTCTAAGAAGTTTGGATTTGGAGTTCATTTATGAACTAGGTCCCATCAGATATCCAGACATATTCTAAGACATGTATTACTCAATTAGGGAGATGGTTTTCTCCGCGAACTTGAGATTAAGAGAGACATAGAAAGAAACATCATGGCGGATCCACTCACTCAGGCTATTTCTCGAACACATTAGTTTCGCAAACAGGCATTGTGAAACTGATTAGTAGAGGAGTTGGATGCTCGGTATCACACGAGCTGTGAGTACTCGACATCGCAATAATTAGCCTTAAGTGCAAGTGGGAGATTGTTGGATATAGTGCCCTCTAAGTCAATTATTGGATCGCAGGTACGTGATTGCAATGATTGAGGGAGGACCTATACCGATAAAACAATCTTACTCGAGATGATAGTATGCTATCTGGTTTGTCTTTATCATCATGATAGAGCCCATAGGATTCTTGTTTGACTACCAGCAGTATGATGGCGATCATATATGTGGGAGCTGGGGTCTATAAGCACATCCTTAAAGTGTCCCTAGTCGTGGGAGTTTCGAGACAGGGCATCGATACTCCAGAGTAGACTAGTGTATACAGTCGAGACCCCGACGAGGGGCGGTGGCCGGTCTCACAAGCCACTGGTGTCAGTTGGATCACCTAAGATGTATACAGGTGCTCATTGGTTTATGAGTACACCGGACAGGACTCGCCGGGAACATGCTAGTTGGTATTATACATATCGTCAGATAGCAGTTCCCTGGTGACATGTGTACAGGTTAGTTCATTGACCTGAGGTCGTCATTTGTCTCGTGTGAGTTCCCACTGTGCTTTGATTTATACCTTACCACGGGTCAAAGGAGTCATGCAAACAGGTATATTTTGGGTACAGTTCCGAGCCACATTGGAGGCAAGTGAGAAGATCTTCGGGGATTCGTCTCTCCCGGTATTGGGGGTGGGATCGCGCTGTGTTTAGGAGAGCCATTACACGAAATCCCTGGCCAGGGTAATCGAGATTTACTGGAAGGTATTGCAGTAGTATCTCAGGGTGTTCTGGGCTGCTCTCTGACACGACTTATGCAGCTGTTGGGGGTCTGACGTTTACCGGCCCCCTAGGCCGTATATGCGATACTCATAGACGAATGTTCCGGACTGTACGGTTATTGTCACTGTCAGGCTCAGTAGGGGTTATAGATGAGTTCGCTCGTCAGCTTCCCTTCCAATCAATACATAGGCAAAACGTTACGTACAGTTAGTACCTCTGACGTGCTAGTGGTTATACCCAGTGCCAGTGTACTGATGAGTCATTAGAGTCCCCCACAGACACTTTCCCAAGTTCGGGCGAAACGTTGTAGATGCCGTATGGCTTTATGGCAAGGTTCGGAAAATGCACGTGCATTTTCGCACGTGTCAGTTTTCGGGCAGATAATATTGGTAGGCTTTGGTTTAAGCCAGAACCCAGTATTATACTGTGTAGATGTAATATCTTTGTCTCAGTTGTATTTGTATTCGGTCGTAATACAAATGCGGGTATGTTTATACCGATAATTGGTTATCCTGAAATTCGTTTCGGGATGATTTTTGGAAGTTGCCAGTTTCCAGTTTTCTATCAGCCGTATTTTGACATTTGGTTAAATACGGATTTTTCTTTTCGTCTTCAGAGTGAGTCATGCTTCTAGAAGGTTCTAGAAGTGATGACAAGGCTTGTGACTCACTTGGGTCATTAATGGTTCATTAATGATAAAGGATGACTAGGTTAATTGTGATAGGTTTGCACTTAATGCATTTTGATGATTCATTCTTTCTTTAATGACTTGATAAGGTTGAAAGCTTATGGTCACCACTTGATGCTCCTACCCTCACCTCCCTCCTCTCATATATATGGCCGGCCACTCATTGGGTGGGTGTGTGATTTTTGATTCATTTCATTTGAGTGAGAAAAGATTATGATAGTTTAGTATATGGAAATTTCATTTACCCGATTTCCATTTACCCGATTCCAAATGGCAACTTCTATAACCGTTCGTCCGTGACCTTGGACGTAACGAGACAAAGTATTCTACTCATTCTCTACTTCATCTTGGTCGTCTCTTTTGGCAAACTTGACGATCGAGTTGACTCGGTTCAGAGGCGGGAGCCCGTTTAAAGATCCGTCGACGTGGTGCCGCCTGGACGACGAGACCGGAGATCGAGCAAGTTCGGATCAGTTGCAACATAGCGTGGGATGATGGTTGAAGACCGAAGGACTCGGATCATTCGGTATAACAATTCTACCCTCTTTACAATTTGTTAGTTTAGCTTTAATGGATGATCCGGGATAAAGTACGCGATAGCGCCAGTCGTAAAAGTTTTGTTCCGCATATTGGCGTCTGTTAGACGGCCGGGGCGCTGCCGCGGACTTACAGAGCATACCCAAGAGACAAATACTTCCTATCTGGTTAAGGAATTTTCTCGTGATAAGCCTTCATTGAGACATTCAGGAGTGACGCACGGGGGTGAAGGAATATTCAATACAAATCAACCTTTTGGAATTCAAATGCATATGAAAGGCCCTCACCCATGTCGGACAGGTCCCATTTTGAAAGGGGTGCGAACAGCTAGAGGCGCACAGACCACAAGAAGGAATAATGGAATACTATGAATAACAACGAAAAGGCGGTAAGGTCCGCATGTTTTTTAGGCTTTCATTAGAAGATCATCCAGGATGCAGATGGCCTAAAAATTCAGTTGGTCGATTCGATCGAGTAATCAAGCGACGTAGCTACTAAACCTTAAACTCTGAAACCTCCTGCTGAGCCGATAGGGGTTTGGAAGATAATTGAGCGGCCATAAGCGCGAGTCTATAAACCGATGCCCCATGAGTTTCATTACATAAAAAACACAAAAACGAAGATGGCAACGAGCAAAAATGAAAGAGAAGGAATCGGCTTCAAAGGCCACGAGATACGGTTCTCGACAGGAGTACCGAGCAGTAAGTGTGAAAGATCGGCTTTCGCCAACCGATAATAGTCAAGCGCGGAAAGATAATAAAGGTAAAAAACTAATGATAACTGATGAAACGAGAATCAATACGGTATTTACCCTACCAGTCATTCTCAAAGCAAATGCCGATCAAGCGGGGTACTTGACAGGTGACTCGGAAGGGGAAGAAGTCGACTAATGTTTCTTGACCACGGTTATAGAAAAGTCATGAAAGGATATGATGAAGTTTGAGAGACTATGTGGCGATATGGCCAATCATCCGAGACCTTTATATATTTCGGTCACCTTAGAAGGAAAGCCGACGGACATGATCCTGGTTGACAATGGGGCGGACAGGATCCTGGTTGACAATGGGGCAACTATGAATCTACTATTAGATATATATGTTCTAGAGGTAATTATTGTAATTGTACTTAGATATATATGTGTTGAACATTCTTACTCGATATGATAATATGCTATCTGGTTTGTCTTTATCTTTTATATGTATATGTTTTACTTGTTATTACGTATCGCTGATACATGTTGATAAAACCCATACGATCTTTACTTGACTATCAGGATTATGATACGATCATACTAGTAGGGCCTGAGTAGTCCATAAGCACATCCTTAAATGTTTCTAGTCATGGGAGTATCGAGACTGGCCATCGGTACTCCAGAGTAGACAAGTGTATACATTTCTTGACCCTGACCGGGGCGGTGGTTGGTCCCACAGCCATTGGTGTTTGACACCAAAAATTGTATACATGTGCTTATTGGAGAATGAGTATACCGAAAAGACTCGCCGAGAACTCGTAGATAGTGTTTTATCTATTGTCAGATAGCAATTCTCTGATGACAAGAGTACAGGGTAGTCTTTTGACCTAAGATCGTCATAGTGTCTTATGTGTGTTCCTACTGTACTTTGATTACTACCCAACCATGTCTTTAAAGAGGCATGCATACATGTTCTAGTTGGGTACAGCCCTAAAGCATAAGGATGCAATGAGCGATCGAGATGGGATCCATCTCTCCCGGTATAGGGAGTTGATGTCGTACTGTGCATGATAGACTATAACCATAAATCCCTGGCCATGGAGATTGAGATAAACTGATAAGTATTAGCAGGTGCATCTCAGATGGTTATGAGTTTGATATCAGCATGATTTATTAGGTTATTGGGGGTTTGATAGTATCCCCCCAGACCTGGTATGTGACACTCTTTGATGAAGAAACCGGATTGTATGGTGATTGCCACTGATAGGCTCTGTTGGGTATGGATGAGTTTTCTTGTCGACCTTTCTTTTGACATATACTTGGATAGCCGTTATGTACAGCTAGTGTGGCTGACATGTTTTTGGGTTATGGATATGATCTAGTAACTCATTACTGGCGTATTGTTGAGTCTTTAGAGTCCCATACAGAGGGCTTCCCGGCTCAGGTGAAATGATGTAGTATGTGTATGTTGATATATGCGGTAGTTCAATTAAACACGTGTACATGATACACGTACATTAATCAAACGTTTGATAATACTAACCGGTTTATTATAAAGCCGGATTATCAAAACAAGTATTGATTTAATAAAATATATATGATATGTATACTAGTATTATATCACTCTCTCTCACACATTAGTATATGGTATTAATGTATTATTATGTATATGATATATAATATATATGTAGAAGATATATATATTCTCTCTCGTACTATTATGTATACATACATGTATTTGTATTTGATACAAATACCATGTGTCATTAGATGACAAAATGAAGGCATGTTAGGGGGCCACTCAAATACCCACCCTCTTTATTTGGACAAGTGGAAGAGAGAGAGAAAGTGAGATATATGAGAATGAGATTCATTCTCATTCTCTTCATAATTTTCTAAGGAGAGAAAAAGAGAAGAAAAAGAAAAAGAGAAAAGAAAAGAGAGAGAGAACAAGAGAGTGAGCTTACTATATCTTCTTCTCCATTCTAGTAATTTGCGAGAGCAAATTTCTTCACAAAGAAGATTTCTTTTATGAAGGTAAAACTTAGGTTGGGTTTCCTTCGAAGTGGAACATCTTCTGTAAGGATATCCGTGATCAAGCTCAATCCCTACGACATGAAGTCTAGCATGGGTCTTCCACTTGAGTGTGGACATTCTACAAAGGTTGTAGCCCCCTCTAATCTCTTATTTAGTTTGTTTTACTCTCTTGGTTTTTAGCAACTTCTAGTTCGTAGATGTTTTAGGGATTTCGGTTTGTGGTGATTGCTTCAAAAATTCTTGTTTACTATTCCGTCTTGGTTCACAAGTGTTGCAACTTTAGCATTGCATCCTAATATAGTATCAGAGCCGATCCATCCACCAATAGTTGCTATTGTACCTATAGAATTCATAAAACCCATATTTTACAAAACTGGTTATGAAAATAACCCCAAAATACCTCATTTTTGCAATATATCCGAGTTCCGGGAGTTCTTGGTTTGGACCAAGAACTTTGCGGGGGCTCGGGGCTATCCCCGGATATCCTCCGAGGGGCTAAGGTGGGGCCTAACACCTGAGACCACCACTTGGTGGTCTCGGGTAGGGCCACCCACCCAAGAGCACCCAAATGGGTGCTCTCGGGTTAGGGGTCCTGCCTAAACCCCCTGGGGATCCTTGGGGTCGAGCTCGAGCACCCCATCAGGCTCTTGGGCTCATTTCGGGTCTACGAGGACTCAAATTTATGCAAAATGAGGGGTTTTCGGATGCCGGGGTGCACCTGAATTTCAAATCTTGGAATTTTAAGTTTACAACCTTGTGGGTTATGGAATTCTTTGGTTACGGCTTTGAAGCGAATTGATCAAAGTGTTTGATCGAGTTTGTTCGGACATGTATAAGGATACGTGTTGGTAAACGTAGCCTAATTGATGTGTGATCAATTAAACTACGTTGCACATTAGATGGATGTGGTATTGGTATGATATGGTTTAGTTTGGATTGTCGTGATGAATATCCCCTCGTGCGAATGTGAATGTATACAAATGTTGTATTTCTATTCATGTATTCTGTGGTATATCAAATGTAATATTCTTTCAATCGGACCATGGTCAGGTTGAGACCATCGTATCTTATTGTATGCATACAATATAGGTTATCCGGAGAAGAAGTGCCCGAGCTGCCGGGTTCTAGAATGTGCTAGGTAGCCATCTCATGGAGTTGAGACCGGGTCGCCTCATTCTAGGATTGGCGGGTTGCTCACGGCATTTGGAGGGGTTTGTAGTCTTGATTTTCCCCACGGAGGAATGCTCGAGCCACCAGGTTCAGGAATGTACTGGCTGACCCCTTTAAGGTGTTGAGGCTGAGTCGCCTCGTGTAATGACTCTGAAATCTCTGTACGGATATTTTTCTGTTAATATACAAGAAAAGATTATTACAGCCTGTGCTTGAGTTATAAGTCACTTTTGTTAAATAAAAGCAAGAAGCCATTTGTAGCTCACTGGTAAAGTCTTTGCACTGCTGTGACGTAGCCTGTGTATTCGATTCCCATCAGACACAATTTTTTTCTGATTTTTCTTTTTATCTTTTTGGAAGCCCAAAAGATTGCACGTGCAATACACAGGGAAATGAAAATTTCAGAAAAATCAAATATGTGGAAAATGGTGTAAACACTGATTTAATCATGTAGCACGAATCTCGAGGCCAGAGAGCCAAGATCGACCGGCCAAACATGCATTTGGGTCTGTGGGGACGGTCAGATCGAGCCCGATGAGCTCCGTGCTTTGCACACTCGTATCTTCAATTCCTCTCAACTCTTCTGCACTGTTTGATTTCTCTGCAATCAAACAGAGACCCTTAATTTCATCAATTAACATCATTGTAATGCTTTTTAATCCATATTTTTAATTCCCAAACCCTAATTCTCCACTATAAACACCACCCCAATCCCTAGATCTTCACCATTCTGAAAATTCTAGCAAAAACTCTCTCAAAAGTTCCTAAATGCAAGTGGAGTAAAGTGGAGTTAGTGAGAAAGCTAATTCCGTCAAAGATCGAAACCAATTCTGGAGCTCCCGCGATACCACGACGACACTCTTTCCCTTCCTCACCCTCTTCTTAAGTTTTTCAAATCGTAAATCCCTCCTAAACTCTTTTTCTCTTCATTGAAATTCGACTTTAAAGTTTATATCGGTAAGTGGAGTTATTACCGATATCCTTTTTTCTAAACCCTAGAAACTCCTTTTCCTCTCTATATTGATCAACCTAATTTTACACATTACTTGTAACCTTTAATATCAATGTTTATAATCAAGTTTAATCAAGAATCTCATGTGAAACAACCATAATTAAACTTTTTCATTAAAATATCTTGAACTTTAATATTACTCTTTTCATTTTCATTAAAAATATACCATTAGGAAAAACTTCATTGGGTAACGACCTACCCCACACATACTCTTTGGTTTCATAGCACGATGTCTCTTTGTATGTATTTTGTTCCGAAGAATAAACTTACAACAAAGTACAACATATTTTAAAACCGGGTTTCTTTTAAAATGGTATTTCATATTTCTTTGCAATTATGCATTTACAACCCTCGTTAGAAGATCCGCTAATAGATGGTGCGGATTATCGCACATCCTGAAGATAGTAGAACGAGATACAGCACTCCTCACGGAGTATTCAATTTCGAAAGGATATAAATATGGTTTTTAAGGAAAACAAATTTTCTAAATAAAACTAATTTTTCTCTAATTATATAAAATTATAACTCCATATTTTCATTATATTATGAAACTATATTTTTGTAAAAATGAAAGATTAAAAAAATGTCAATAAAATACCATCAAATTACTAAAAAGACTAGTTTTCACTAAAATACCATAAACTTTTGAAAGCTAAGTATTTATCAAGAAAATATCACAATAATCAAAACACATGCTCATGAAAACCCTAAGTAATACAAATCACCCTCGAGATTTTATTTTTTAATCCATATTAATATATTTTTTATAAAACCCCCTCGAGATATACAAAACAACATTTAAGAACTTTAGTAAATATAGGTTTAAGCGGGATCAATTCTCCTGAGCCCCAGGGAGCCGGAGAAAGTGAGTGCTTGCCTATTCAGGTTAGAAAACTTAACAGGAGTTATAAATAGCAATTGTTTTGGAAAAAACACAAATCCTGCGGTCCATGTGCAGCAGTTGCCGATAATTCCCGAACCTAAGAATTCAAGAGTTAAATCAGTTTACAAGCGTCTGACTCAGTCTGAGTCCAATCTTAAATCTGAATCCAAAATCAAACACGAATACTTGATCATGAACATGAATACTTGAATTCAAACATCAATATCAAACATATATACTTGACTTGATTTGACCGAAACATGGTTATAACTTGACTTGATCTTGACGTGACTACTTGAATACATGATTACATCCTGAACATGAATACTTGAACATTTTGTATTCATGGTTTCGGAAAGACTTGTAAATGTAATCTATAAAATACATTACGCGGGGATAAATGGTAGATTGGTACGGAACGTATATCGTGGCACGAGAGGTCACTTAAAAGACACCTATATGAATTCTCGTGTCGTTGTCCCATGGGTTATGACGGGGCCTTGTACTACATGTTACTATAGTCCACGGGGAAAGATGGACTCCTTTCATATACATGAATACCTTCCTTACCAAACTACAAACAACCACGTTATAATAACCATCATATACCAGTAATCAGCCATATACACTTTACCGTTCATTTCCTTTAATATATTATCTTCTCTTTTTTCTTTTGGGACTTACCGAGCGTTAGTTCACTGATGACATTCCTTTCTATTTCTTTCTTTGGAATATTCGTCAGGAGGACCGGACTCTGAGGAGATAGAGCCGAGCCAGGAGGACTTAGGCCAGCTTACAGCTCAGCCGGACTACTAGTTCTTCTTGCACTTATTTTCTGTAGGCCATTGTTTAGGCAATTGCTTTATATCATTGTATCTTTTCATTTCAAACAGTTGTATGTAAAGTTGAATGTAAATAAAGTTGTTGTTTATTTTATTACTATTGTCATTCTTTTTCATTTTTACATATTGCTTAATTAAGCTTAACGCATTTATTTCTTTCTAAATACGTTGCGGCTTGCCACGTCACCATTTCCATCTACTGGAAAGCGGGGCATGACAGGTTTTGTTGGCGGCCCATGCAGGTCAGTTCTGCATGATGTCTTAGGCAATATATCATAAGAATTATAAGAATCAGCAACTATACATTCCTTACATTTCCAATATCTTGAATATATCTTAACCATTCCTTTTCTATCAAGGTAATGGATTCTCCGAATAACACCAGCATGACGTCAACGGCAATATCCCACCGCCTACTCTAACACTACCACCTACCGTTGTAGATCCCATCAATGAGCAAACAGTACTGCTTGAGGCTATCAAGAGCCTATTGGAGGGTCAGCAGCAGCAGAATACTATCCTCATGCACCGTCCCGAAGCCGAGGCACCCGGAGTCAAGCAATTCCGGGCATTGCACCCAAAACACTTCTCGGGAAAAGAAAGCCTACTTAAGGCAGAAGAATGGGCTCAAGCAAACGAAGATGATCTGGCAGCAGCTCAAGTGCCAGATATTGCCTGAGTGAGGGTTGCTAAGTTGCAACTGACAGACAATGCAAGAGTTTGTTGGAAGGCTGAGGAAAGCCGTCTCACCCAACCTATTGAGTGGAAGACGTTTCGCGATCTATTCGATGCGAAGTTCTTTCCCGAGACTGCTCGATTTGAGATGGAGCAATAGTTCATCCACCTGCAACAAGGTTCTATGTGGGTAAAATCGGTGGATGAATATGATGCCGAATTCATCATGCTCAGCAGGTAAAGAATTCGTATCCAATACTATTATGTTAAAACACATCTCTATCCTGACATCAACATTTTATCAGGTTCGCGGCACATTTTATCTCGACTGATGAGATTCGGAATAAATGATTTCAACAGGGCTTAGACCCGGAGATTCAGGCGGCGTTGGCCACAGGAGACTACCTGACTCATGAACTCGCCCCCCGAAGGCAGCTCGCCGTTATGAAGCCGTGGTGAAGAAGAAGGGTAAGCCCCAAACAGCTGGAATCAAATGTCCTGCTGCACAGATGACAGGAGGAGCCTCTTCTAGGCCGACCTTTGCACCCAGGAGACCGGGAGGATCATTTAACCGGCCCAGTCCAGATTTCTGTTTTTTCTGCAAGAGGATCGGACACCTGGCAAAGGACCACAGGCGTGCAAATAGCCTATGTTTGGTTTGTGGCGCCTACACTCATGCTATCGGAGCATGTCCATATCGTATCAACACAGCACCAGCACCCAGACCTGCAATCACAGCCCCACAGAGGCCAGCCATTTAGGCACCTGCACCCTGACTAGCTCTCCCTATACTAGCTCCACGTGGACATTCTGCACAGCCTCAACGTTAGTTCTATCAGGCACAGAGAAACATGCCTCAAGGGCAGAGAAACGTGCCCCAAGGACAGATGAATGTGCCTCCAGCAAGGAGGAATGTACCCTGACGTCAGGCTTTTACAATGACGGTCGAGGAGGCTGAAGCCACAGGATAAGTCATCACTGGTATATCCCCCAATTCTTTCAATTTTTCAATCCTTTGTGTATCACCATACTTTTCCTATATCTAAACCCAACTTCACACAACTTAGGTACTATACTACTAGCCATCCTTTCTGCATTCGCACTTTTCGACACTGGAGCTTCACACCGCTTCATGTCCCAACGATTCGTGAGAACGCATGTGATTCCTGTGAAGCCACTCATTTCAAGATGGAATGTCAGTTTCGGGAATGGAGTTTGGAAGCAACTATGGGGTTTGATTAGTGTCCAGTTGCAGTTTGCGGACGAGAATTCTACATAAATTTCAAAATACTGGACATCCTAAATTTCGATGTTGTGTTGGGAATGGATTGGCTGGGAGTATTCTATGCTATCATTGACCGCCATCAAAGGAGGGTAGTATTTGAGATACTAGATCACCCAGTCTTTTATTTCAAAAGTGGAGAAAGAACCTTAGAGCAAGGAAGATACCGTGCTAAACCGAAAAATGTAGAAGTGTTTTCTCTACCGGCAGAAGAAGAAAAGCCCGAGGTAGTTCGAGAGTTTGAGGATGTGTTCCCTGAAGACATATCAGGTTTGCCTGCCGATCGAGATCTTGAGTTTTGTATTGATTTACAACCTGGTGCGGAACCAGTAATCAAAGCTCCGTACCGGTTAAGTCCAGAAGGATTGAAGGAGATCCGCATTCAGTTGGACGAACTCCTGAAAATGGTTGGATTCATCCCAATACTTCAAGCTGGGGATCTCCGGTATTACTTGTGAAGAAGAAAGAAGGTTCTTACATGATGTGTGTAGATAACGCTTCATATTTGATGAACTTACAAGTCCAGTCCACTCTTGTCAATCAGATCAAGGCAACTCAAGCAAATGATGCCAAGCTACAAAAGATCCGAGAACAAGTAGAAAGTGAACTTCGAACTGACTTCATCATCCACGAAGATGGATCCTTGCGGTATGGAAGTCGATTATGTGTGACAATCGGCCCAGTTCGAGAAGAGTTGATGAAAGAAGCTCACAGATCTCCGTATTCGGTACACCCCGGTAGCATAAAAATGTATAAGGATCTACGGCAACACTACTGGTAGTATGGAATGAAGCGCGAAGTAGCTAGAAGCGTAGCCAAGTGTTTGGTATGTAAGCAAGTGAAGGCTGAATATCACAGAACTGCTGGTCTACTTCAGCCTTTACCAATCCCGGAATGGAAATGGCAGCACATTACCATGGACTCCGTGACTGCCCTCCCTCGCAACACGAAGGGTAACGATGCAATATGGATTATTGTGGATCGACTCACCAAGTCGGCTCACTTTATTCCATTTCGAGTTGAACAATCAACCGAGATGTTAGCATGGAGGTAAGTATAAATCTAAAGTAAGATTTAAATCTTCAAGATGTACCATATTTGATACCCATGAACTCATGCAGGAGATCGTGAGATTACATGGAGTATCTGTTTGCATCATCTCCGATCGTGATACCAGATTCCGATCATAATTTTGGCAGAGTCTGCAAGCTAGCATGAGAACGAGTCTGAATTTCAGCACGGCTTATCATCCACAAACGGACGGACAGTTCGAGCGAACAATTCAGATTCCGGAAGACATGCTAAGAGCTTGTATGTTAGACTTCGGAGGTTCGTGGGAAGATCACCTACACCTTATGGAGTTTTCATACAACAACAGCTATCAGGCAAGCATTGGAATGACACCATTCGCAGCGCTCTACAGACAGAAGTGTCGTTCACCGCTGTTTAGTCGAAAATATCGTACGTTTGATATAACATTTTTCTTATTTTTCTTAAATATTTAAAGGTGTTTATTATAAATATAGAACATATTTGGGTTTATCTGCAAAATACTATTTAGCATATATTTATATATTATAATTAACATTATAAAGGAAAATATATGCATATAATATTTATATAATATTTTTATTATGCATATCATATCAAATAATCTTAATCAAATTGCTTAAAGATTTATTACCATATAAAATGATTAATATTATATCTCTATAACAAATATTACTAACATTATTCATGGAGATATTGTGCAAGATTTAGCTCAAGTCAGAAGATCAAGATATTCAAGACGCCAAGATCAAAAATCTGCCGATAAAGTTAAATAAAATCGTAGAATCAATACTGGCAGAGACTCATGAAATATTTACAAAATCCAGATATCTAGAAGATCTACACGTGTCAACATGTAGAAGCCCCAGAAGATTGAAACCCTAACTCCTCCAAGATGCGGCACTTCCGCGGCCAATAACCCCAATACGTGGCATATCCGCGGCCTTCTGATGTCCGTTGGATCTGAGATTTTCTGGGGGTGATCGTATCAACATATCTTAATCTATAGGATCTAAGGTTTCTGATTTGAGGGCTATATAAAGGACTGAGAGCTAAAGTTAAGAATCATCACTTTTAACACGTAGCAAATCACCATCAAAGAACAAGTGATCCATGACAGGTCAGCGATTCGACGTGATAAAGCGACATGAATTTCGACGGAATATCTACTTTTTACGAGGCAGAGATCGAGAGCAACTTCTTCTTCTTGTAATCTAAACTCGAAGGAATTGTACTTGTAAAGTTGATTAATAAAGGTAGATCATTAGTTTAATTATTTCGCATTTATTTTCTGTATTTACATTATGATCTATATCCCTTCTTCTTCTTCTATCTCCATCATGCGTGAGTAATTCTCCGCTTGATAGGGTTCGTAGGATTAGGGTAGAATAATGGATGAGAAAATATTTTAACTTCTTTTACATCTTATGAAGTTTATAAACTATTAGCAAAAGAATCGTTAACATCCTAATCGGGCGTGCTATCAAATCATTGATAGTCACGACCGCGATTTGAGATCAGATCAACAATTATTTTGGTAAGGGCTAGACATGAACAAGGGTCAATAGTGGGGAAACACTAGTTTGTTCCTAAGAACCCCAATCTTCATTCATCACTATCAATCCAGTTTTAAATCTATCAAAAGATAAAAAGAGTAATCTTTATTAGTCATCCATAACTACTAAATCCTAACGAATCCTACAAACTTTCTATATATATATATTCTACATCCGTGTTTAACATAGATCTAGAATCTATTCTCCTTTCTTTTTTATTCTATTCAACTTATCTAAAGCAAGATTAAAAGTTCCACGTATCTCTGTGGACGACCCGTACTCATCTCGGCTAGTTACACGCGACATCGTTATTGATTGCGGTTACTACACAAACACTCTTTCACAACGAATCAACCGCTAAGTTAGGACGACGTTGGAGATTGTGAACTCCTTGGACCAGAGATGATCGTGGCAACTGTGGACGTAGTTCGCACGATCAGGGAAAGAATGTGCATATCCCAAGACCGAAAGAAGTATTGGGCAGATGCAAAGCGTCGACATCTGAAGTTCCAACCTGAAGATCATGTATTCCTAAAGATATCTCCCAATGGAGGAGTGATCCTCTTTGGCAAGAGGGGTAAGCTAAATCCAAGATACATAGGACCGTTCGACATACTCGAACGAGTTGGAGAAGTGGCATACCGTTTGGCACTACCATCCTTATTGGAAGGAGTGCACAATGTGTTCCATATATCCCAGCTACGACGATATGCCATCGACCCTAGCCACATACTTGATCACTCAGAGCTCACAGTACAAACTGACTTAACTTGCGAGCAACAACCAGTTGAGATCCTGGACCAAAAGGTGAAAACATTACGGAACAAGAAAGTAAACTTGGACCGAGTGATGTGGAGAAAGGATTCGCCAGGAGAATCAACATGGGAACGAGAAGAAGATATGCGTGTAAGATACCCTTATCTATTTAAAAATTAGTCCCTATGTAAATATAAATTTCGAGGACGAAATTTTTATAAGGAGGGTAGAATGTAACGACTCTGAAATCTCTATACGAATATTTTTCTGTTAATATACAAGAAAAGAGTATTACAGCCTGAGCTTGAGTTATAAGTCATTTTTGTTAAATAAAAACAAGAAGCCACTTGTAGCTCACTGGTAAAGACTTTGCATTGTTGTGACGTAGCCTGTGTGTTTGATTCCCATCAGATAAATTTATTTTCCTGATTTTTCGTTTTAACTTTTTGGAAACCCAAAAGATTGCACGTGCAATACACGGGGAAATGAAAAGTTCAGAAAAATTAAACATGTGGAAAATGGTGTAAACACTGATTTAATCATGTTGCATGAATCTTGAGGCCAGAGAGCCAAGACCGACCGACCAAACATGCATTTGGGACGGCGGGGACAGATCGATCCCAATGAGCTCCCTACTTTGCACACTCGTCTCTTCAACTCCCTTCAACTTCTCTGCACTGTTTGATTTCTCAGCAATCAAATAGAGACCCTTCATTTCACCAATTAACATCATTATAATTCTTTTTAATCCACGTTTTTAATTCCCAAACCCTAATTCTCCACTATAAATACCACCCCATGCCCTAGCTCTTCACCATTCTAAAAATTCTAGCAAAAACTCTCTCAAAAGTTCCTAAGTGCAAGTGGAGTAAAGTAGAGTTAGCGAGCAAGCTTCTTTCGTTGAACATCGAAACCGATTCCGGAGCTCCCGCGATGCCACGATGACACTTTTTCCCTTCCTCACCCTCTTCTTAAGTTTTTCAAACCGTAAGTCCCTCCCAAACTCCTTTTCTCTTTATTGAAATTCAACTTTAAAACTTATATCGGTAAGTGGAGTTATTACCGATATCCTTTTTTCTAAACCCTAGAAACTCCTTTTCCTTTCTATATTGATCAACCTAATTTTACACATTACTTGTAACCTTAAATATCAATGTTTGGAATCAAATTTAACCAATAATCTCATATGAAACAACCATAATTAAACTTTTTCATTAAAATACGTTGAATTTTAATATTACTCTTTTCGTTTTCATTAAAACTATACCTTTAGGAAAAACTTCACGGGGTAATGACCTACCCCATATGTACACTTTGATTTCATTGCACGATACCTCTATGTATGTATTTTGTTTCGAAGAATAAACTTACAATAAAATACCACATATTTTAAAACCGGGTTTCTTTTAAAACGATATTTCATATTCCTTTGCAATTATGCATCTACAACCCTTATTAGGGGACCCGCTAATAGATGGTGTTGATTATCGCACATCCTGGAGATAGTAGAACGAGATACAGCACTTCTCACGGAGTATTCGATCTCGAAAGAATATAAATACGGTTTTTAAGAAAAATGAATTTTCTAAATAAAACTAATTTTTCTAAAATTTAAAAATTATATAAAATTATAACTCCATATTTTCATTATATTATGAAACTATATTTTTATAAAATTGAAAGATTAAAAAAAATGTCAATAAAATACCATCAAGTTACTAAAAGACTAGTTTTCATTAAAATACCATAAACTTTTGAAAGCTAAGTATTTATCATGAAAATACCACAATAATCAAAACACATGCTCATGAAAATCCTAAGTAATACAAATCACCCTAGAGGTTTTATTTTTTAATCCATATTAATATATTTTTCATAAAACCCCCTCGAGATATACAAAACAACATTTAAGAACTTTAGTAAATATAGGTTTAAGCGGGATCAATTCTCTTGAGACCCAGGGAGCCGGAGAAAGTGAGTGCTTGCCTATTCAGGTTAGAAAACTTAACAGGAGTTATAAATAGCAATTGTTTTGGAAAAAACACAAATCCTGCGGTCCATGTGCAGTAGTTGCCGATAATTCCCGAACCTAAGAATTCAAGAGTTAAATCAGTTTACAAGCGTCTGACTCAGTCTGATTCCAACCTCAATCTTGAATACAAAATCAAACACAAATACTTGATCATGAACATGAATACTTGAATTCAAACATTAATATCAAACATGTATACTTGACTTGACTTGACCGAACCATGGTTATAACTTGACTTGAACTTGACGTGACTACTTGAATACATGATTACATCCTGAACAAGAATACTTGAACATTTTGTATTCATGGTTTCGGCAAGACTTGTAAATATAATCTATAAAATACATTACACGGGGATAAATGGTAGATTGGTATGGAACGTATATTGTAGCACGAGAGGTCACTTAAAAGACATCTACATGAATTCTTGTGATGTTGTCCCATGGGTTATGACGGGGCCTTGTATTATATGTTATCATAGTCCACGGGGTACGATGGAATCCTTTCATATACATGAATACCTTCCTTACCAAACTACAAACAACCACGTTATAATAACTATCATATACCAGTAATCAGTCATATACACTTTACCGTTCATTTCACTTAATATATTATCTTCTCTTTCTTCTTTTGGGACTTACCAAGCGTTAGTTCGCTGACGACATTCCTTTCTGTTTCATTCTTTGGAATGTTCGTTAGGAGGACCGGATTCCGAGGAGATAGAGCCGAGCCAGGAGGACTTGGATCAGCTTACAGCTCAGCCGGACTACTAGTTCTTCTTACACTTATTTTCTGTAGGCCGTTGTTTAGGCATTTGCTTTATATCATTGTATCTTTTCATTTCAAATAGTTGTATGTAAAGTTGAATGTAAATAAAGTTAATGTTTATTTTATTACTCTTGTCATTCTTTTTCATTTTTATATATTTCTTAATTACGCTTAACGTATTTATTTCTTAGTAAATACGTTACGGCTTGCCACGTCACCATTTCCGTCTATTGGGAAGCGGGACGTAACACCTCGTTTTTAGGATTGGCGGATGGTTTGTTGCACTTGTAGGGGTTTTGGTTTTGGTAGTGCTATGTTTGGGTTATTCATACGACCGTAGAATGTCGTGTTTCGTTTGCGACTCAAACAAAACACGAGATTCCTAAGATATCCGACTATACCCTTTTCTGTGATATTTACCACATGCTTGTAATGTGATTATTTTCTTATGTTGTATTAAATATAAATAAGAGTTTCTATACGTTTTTAATAGAAAAAGCTCAGCGTTCGCCCTGTCGTAAATTAAGTATCTTTACGGTGAAAACCCGAAGCCCATGATGATTGCGATTGGCATATAAAAACATTCTATTTTTCTTTTCCTATCTTGTTTTTTGGTGTGATAGGAATTAAATGAAGGGACTACATTAATATGATTAATGTAAAGAAAATAAACCTAAACCGATGTTGTAGGAATTAATCTGTTTTTCAAAAAACAATCTAATTTTCAAAACCACTCGGTTCTTTCAACGATATTAAGTTCATTACGTTAATGGTTTTCTTCAAAACCAGTCCGTCATTTCAGATAATTAGTACTCAGTATTCATGCTGCTTTTGTTGGGCTTTGTCAAGGCGTAGTGTACAGTAGCCAGGTGATGCCTATCTATCTCATATGATGAGATTGGCTAGGACAGTCAAACGACCTTGTTGGCCTTTGTCAAGGGTTGTTCGGGTGGGTATAAATTAATCACAAAATGACGGGTTGAACTTGACTAGCGACTTATGATTTGTTGGCCTTTGTCAAGGTCATAAGTCGCTTGGAGTAAAAACTATATCCGGAGTTTCAATTGTTGAAACTTGCAATAAGATCGGATACTTTCTATGTAATTGTTGGATCCTGATTCCCACTAGAAAAGTGTTTACGGGGTTATATCTCTAAGGAACCGGGCTATTTAATTAGGTCTGTACGAAAGCACAGGGAGTCTCTGATTGTTATGTTGTTTTATGCGTGCTTGCGCTTTTAAAAGATGAATCAAAGAATATTAACCGCAATCAAGAACGACGTCGCTTGGTAGCTAGCCGGTGAGTACGGGTCGGTCCACAGGGATTTTGTGTATTTTCTAATTGTTCTAACGAGTTAATTCCAATTGTGGTGGATTGGATTATCACTAAAAACTGAAATGAGTTTGATTAAGATTAAAATCTTGCTAGGGTTAGGTTTAGGTTAAGTTTGGAAATTCAATATTTCTCACCGCTTTCTATGCCCGAATTGAGATCTATTTAGGTGTTAAGGTAATAATTAATAAAGTGGATTAGCACGATCAGGAAGAAACTATGTTTCTTCCTCTAGGTCCTTGTCCGTCCTTTCTTAATTCTTACCCTAACCTCCATGGAAAATATGCACAACCGGTCTTTTAAACTACAGTATCACCGCTACCTCGTGGGGTAGGGTGCCGTAGTGAGCGGTGTGTGTATGTATGCATGGAGTCCTATAAATAATATGCGATGGGCAAGAAAGGGTGAGATATTTTCATCTCTCAAACCTTTCCTATTCCTAACCCTAACAAGTGAGGAACTACTCACTCATTAGAGTATTGATAAAAGACATTTTTTATGATTTGTTTTTAAAAGACTAACTATCTAAACTACGGCAAATAATTAAAAGTGCTAAACTAATTAACTAGGGCAGATAAATAAAAACGGCAGAAAAGAAATTAAAACTAGGGCAAGGTAAAAAAAAACTACTTACTTTTATTCGATGCACTCTTCAAAGCATTACAATAAATTCTGAATTTTTTCTTTCAATAAAAAGAGGCATGCCCTCAAAAAGAGTATTAAGGTTTCTATTTATAGATTATAGAAACCCTAGGGTTACATCTGATACAGATCTGCATTTACAAATTTACCCTAAGAAGACTAGTCAACGCACCGCCACACCGTTGAAAGATGCACCGATACGTGCTCTATATGGCCACGGATCCGCGGCCAAAAGGCATGTTTGGCCGCGGTTCCGCGGCCATGTTGTGGGCTTCTTGGTTGGATTTTTCTGGGCTTCTTCTGGTTGCATTTGGTTTCTTGTTTCTTCACTTGGTTTCTCAGATTGTCTTCTAGTTTTCTTCCAGATTTCCACAGTGCATAATGTCGTGGACTTTTACCGTTTGCTTCGTGTCGAAGTCTTGAACCTTGCGCTGCCTTTGTGCTTTGTGAAATTGTCCATTGATCTTCGTTTATTCTTCAAACTGTAGGCATGATCAAGATTCTTCCATTTGTTGGTCGTAGTATCACTTTTGTATCGTATTTTCATCATTTTCACTGTTTTGTTCCGAGAACCTGTAACCTGCAACTATGTAGCAGACATTGATCAAAAGCACCTGTTTATTTGTAAAATGAATAAGAATGGGGAATATAATAATATAAAATTATGATATGAACAAATACCTCCAAACTTATCTTTTGCCCGTTCTCGAGCAAAACTAGTTTTATTCTCGAAAAAGACCTAGCCTCACTTTCGCAGGGAAACGCGATTGCACTGAGCTCGTGCAATAAGCCTTTAAACCTCTAGGTGTCCCTAGTAGGAGGAGTGTTGTCTCCTGAGGGTTTTCAGCGGATACTACCCACAAAATCCTATCAATTCGGCCTATTGACTTCTATTCTTCAATTCGGTTTTCTAACAAGAAATTCTATTATCTTCAACTCAGAAATTATCAACCCGTATTTTTCACGTTTTCTTATCATTTAACTTAAGATTGTATATGTTTTATAGATTTATTTAGGTTTTAGCATCTTTTATGTTTTCCTTCTAAGGTTCCATCTCAACTTAGGAATTTTTATCATCTCTATTAAAGATACAAGTCTTATTTTTCATTCCTATCTCTCATCCAAACCCCAATCATATACCCCTACGTGTGTGTATGTATCACCCCTACACTTGAAAATTCAATTCAAGCTCTTATACTCTTGTCCATCATCCAAAGTACTTTTAGTTGGTGAATTTTTAGATGAAATTGCTCACACATTCTTCATGCGACCGTTAATACTTCTTGAGGTACCAACGACCGATTACAAAATGTGTTTGCACATTAAGGCGTAATTCTTAGTCTTGTAACACCTAAGGCTTTAGCAGTGACTCCCAAACCAGTTGGTCTAAGGCACCAGGTGATAAAGCACCCTCGCTAAATATTTTTTTCTATTTTTGCAGCCTTAGGTAATTACAAAAACCAGTGTTCATTTTTTTATCTCTTTATTCACACTTGTATTTTTATTTTATTTTCCTTCATACTAAGAACTTTAGACAAGAGCATTTCAAGGTCTCTTCTACTATTCCAAGTTTCAAGGTTCGTGTTTGTGCAAATTGTAGGGTATATATTTTCAGAATTTAGACTTAAGCTTAGGGATTATTTTTCAGACTTACACTTTAATAAAAATTTCAATACTCTTCTTTTATTTTGACTTAGCCCAAGAAGTTAACTCAAAATTGGCCTATTTCTAAGTAAACCACAAAGACATATATTTTCTACCGTTAAATTTTAAGAAAGGTTATTTTTAGGGTTTTTTAATTTACTAAGTCTAGGATCTAGTTTTTTCCTAGCTAGTTAACCGTCTTGTCAAACTTAAGTCAATTATGGCCAAAATTGAATTTTCCAATTTTTATAATTTTTTAAAAATATTTCAATTTTTATGGGTTTTAAAATAAGTATGCAAATGCAAAAATATACATATGAATGCGAAGCAAGAAAGCTTACCGAGCACACCCCCAAACTTAAACTTGACAGTGTCCTCACTGTCAGGCTACACCAAGAGAGTCAAAATGGCCGGTATTCCTCTGTTTATTTTTTAAATTTTTTTTTATTGTTAACAGAAAAACAAAACAAAAAATATATACACAAAATGGTTCCCCCCAAACTTAAGTGAAATAGTGTTTCCACTGTTTAAACGTTAAAGTTTAGAATTAGGGGGGAGAAAAACACAGTACCAAGCTATACAAGGCCTTATACAGGCCAAAGGTTAGCACCAACCATTCAAAAAATTTATCGTTATAATGGTGTGGTTGGTGAAAGAATGGAGTGTAGAGAAAAGAAATGAGAAACACACGAGACCGTATGGGAAGAAAGGTGGAATATGGTCTCGGTATATTAGGAGAAGAATGGCGGAAGAGGGAAAGAAGTGTAGTACGAACTTGAGGGTGTAAATCGAGTGAATAAATTAGCGCAAATTATGATGACCAATGTATTAAAAGCGATTGTGCTAATCTATCAACCCGTCGAGAAATGGGGTCAAATCCCTCACGATTCGCGAGAAAACATGGGTACGTTGAACTTTGTAAACCAGATATTGAAAATGGAAGCGTGACGGATTCTTGCACGGTCGAAACGATCGAAAGGACGAAAGGGAGTGATTTAGGAAGGGTCTCATTTTCACCTAAGTAAGCATATGTAAGGTGAGACGGCAACAGCTTGAGTTCGAGTTTCAGAGGTGAAACAATTGAAGGTGAAATTGGTGAAACTGTCTCGAACTCGAAGGATTCCATCAATGGTTCGAAATGACTGTAAGCAACCGAGTCTGATGGTTTAACTAACTCATCTGAAAATTCAAAGGACTCAAACTCAGGCAGTGAGTCTTCAAAATCGTCCGAAAAATTGAAACACTCGTAATCGTTATCGGTTGTGAGAACTGTGTCAGATTCAAAGAGGAACGCAGTAGTGGCGTCAAAACTGCTGTGATCGAACAGAAATTTTTCAAGCTCACAGTCCTCCTGCGTGATCTCTTTCGTGGTCGGAACGATAGAAAGGATGAAGGGGGTGATTTAGGAAGTATAACAGTTAAAAGTTCAGGAGGATGAATTGGAAAATCCGACTCATCAAACAAAACTGGTTCATCCTCAATACTCTCCTCAATACTATCCTCATAATTCTCCTCAAAATTTATCTCATCCATGCAATTACCATCAAAATCAAGACGCATATGAAGTTCGGGAGAAACATTTAATGACCCGGGATGATGAATTGGAGAGAAAAATTCAGTCAAATCTGCGGGTTCATCATCCAAAATATTTCCTACATCAATATCCTCAATCAAGTGAAAATCAGTTTTTTCGGGCACCTCATCAAAAGCATGGATATTTATCAATTCAGCTTCTAGATTGGAGGTGTAGAGGTCGAAAGGATTGGTTATGGTTTCACTCGAAAGGGACCCTTCACAATCTGGCAAATCAAGCACTATAAAGTCGCACAACTCATTAAACGTTTTATTTTCAACTGGTGAATCATTTGGGACAGTTGATAGACATTCAAAACCGGAGTTGTGGGATTCAATTGGTGATGGGTAGGTTTGATTTGGAAGGGTGCACAGCTCACTCTCTCCACTCAAATTCTTAATCTGTCCAACCGCCTCATCATACATTGGAATTTTTGGAGCTAGTTGGAAACTAGCTACCGGGTCACTAGGTTACATAAGGGTAGCAATGGACGCATCCAAATTCCTCATCTGTTGGTTTGTCGCTACAATATAAGCTTCCAACGACTTTTCCAGACTAGATATGGGTTGTGAAGGGGTTTCAGTAAAAAAATTCAAAGTTGTTTGGATTCTGGAAACTCCCAAATGGCTGTGTAGAAGTAATGTCTAGGGAAGGTGCGAAAGTCGGGTAGGACTGGTAGGAATTGAATGGTTGGACAGGAATGTGATCAACATTTGAATAAAAAGGTGAATGGACTTGTTGATCCCAAGAACTGGAAGTGTTGAAAGGAGTGAAAGGTCGGTTATGAGCTTATTCAATATGTTCAGCAATAGACATGGATTTCGGAGTTACAACAGGACTCGAAAAAGGGGTATCAACGTAAGGAGGTGGTGAAGATTGAAATGGTTGATACAAAGTGGTTTGCGGAGTCGAACTGTTTCTCCTAGACGCTTCTATTCGATCTTTCAAAGAAATTTTGGGCATGGAGGGGTCGTCCGTAATTCGACCAAAACAATGCGCGTAGGAAGCAATGTTTGGATGAGAGTACCAAAGTTCGGCAAGAGTTTTGTGAGGTGGGGTACCCATGATGTAAGTAAGGAGAAGAAAAAGAATGTGATGATTTTTTTTTATTTTTTTAATTTAAAAAAAAAATTTAAGAAATTTTTTGTTTTTGGAGTTTTGAAATTTTCGAAAGTATTTTTTTCCTTTTTTTAGAAAGAGTTTTGAAAAAAAAATTTGTACGGACTACTACACACTTTCAAACAGTCACAATATAAACATGCATAATCAAGCCTAGAGTTAAGGTCTCCTAAGTCAACTAGACTGCTTATAACTTTTCCAAAGGGCAAGTTGTGAGATCCTCAAATCGCCTTTTTGCCGCCAATTATGGCCAGGTAAGCACAAGTAAAGAAAGGAGGGATCCGCTCACGAATCACCGTGAGACGAGCCTTTTAAAATTACCTTTCCTACTTGTCTAGCCTAGGCACTACAAAATCTGGTTTAGATAAACGACCGATACCTACAACTTTTCCTTTGTCCTATTGAGCGCGACAGTCCTTATTGGCTGAGTCTAATATTTTTTATATTAACTCGAAGGTTGATGCAAATGCTTTTTGTGATTTTTGGGGTCCTAGGAAGGGTAATGAAATCCCCACCCAGTCTGGATTGGTGTTAAAGCCCCTTAAAAGTCCGTTTTAAATATGCAAAGCAATTAACACACCAAAAATCTAAAACACTTTCAATTTTTTTTTATTTTGCAGCGTAATGAATCCTGCACAAAAACAATTTATTGGAGAGGTAGAAGAATTTTGCGCAAAGAACCCTGCAGGAAAATTTTCAGTTGAGATTAGGAAGTTACAGAAGAGATAAAAAATACTCACAGAGGGATTTGAGGTGATGAAGTCAGCGGTTGACCCCGGTTCCGCGGTGGTTCTGTTAGTTTGGATCTCCAAAAATTTTCTGTTTGTTGTTTGGATTCTCCCTTGTTTGTTCAGATTTTCTGTTTCTTGATTTGTTTACTGGGATTTTCAAGATCTGAATCTGTCCGTCTTCTTTTCCTGCACAATTCACACAATACCTCTCAAAAAGAACAAGATGAACTTTTTTTTATATTTTTCAGTTTTTATGATTTTTTAATTAACCCGAAATTACAAAAAGAAAATAACTACGCCATCCCCGGCAACGGCGCCATTTGATTGTTATGTTGTTTTATGCGTGCTTGCGCTTTTAAAAGATGAATCAAAGAATATTAACCGCAATCAAGAATGGCGTCACTTGGTAGCTAGCCGGTGAGTACGGGTCGGTCCACAGGGATTTTGTGTATTTTCTAATTGTTCTAACGAGTTAATTCCAATTATGGTGGATTGGATTATCACTAAAAACTGAAATGAGTTTGATTAAGATTAAAATCTTGTTAGGGTTAGGTTTAGGTTAAGTTTGGAAATTCAATATTTCTCACCGCTTTCTATGCCCGAATTGAGATCTATTTAGGTGTTAAGGTAATAATTAACAAAGTGGATTAACACGATCGGGAAGAAACTAGGTTTCTTCCTCCAGGTCCTTGTCCGTCCTTTCTTAATTCTTACCCTAACCTTCATGGAAAACATGCACAACCGGTCTTTTAAACTACGGTATCACCGCTTCCTCATGGGGTAGGGTGCCGTAGTGAGCGGTGTGTGTATGTATGCATCGAGTCCTATAAATAATATGCAATGGGCAAGAAAGGGGTGAGAGATTTCCATCTCTCAAACCTTTTCTATTCCTAACCCTAACAAGTGAGGAACTACTCACTCATTAGGTAATTGATAAAAGACATTTTTTATGATTTGTTTTTAAAAGACTAACTATCTAAATTACGACAAATAATTAAAAGTGTTAAACTAATTAACTAGGGCAGATAAATAAATTTCTAAATTACGGCAGAAAAGAAATTAAAACTAGGGCAAGGTAAAAAACCTACTTACTTTTATTCGATGCACTTTTCAAAGCATTACAATGAATTCTGAATTTTTTTTCAATAAAAAGAGGCATGCCCTTAAAAAGAGTATTAGGGTTTCTATTTAAAGATTATAAAAACCCTAGGGTTATATCTGATACAGATTTGCATTTACAAATTTACCCCAAGAAGACTGGTCAACGCACCGCCACACCGTTGAAAGATGCACCGATACGTGTTCTATATGGCCGCGGATCCGCGGCCAAAAGGCATGTTTGGCCGCGGTTCCGTGGCCATGTTGTGGGCTTCTTGGTTGGATTTTTCTGGGCTTCTTCTGGTTGCATTTGGCTTCTTATTTCTTCACTTGGTTTCTCAAATTGTTTTCTAGTTTTCTTCCAGATTTCCACAGTGCATAATGTCGTGGACTTTTACCATTTGCTTCGTGTCGAAGTTTTGGACCTTACGCTGCCTTTGTGCTTTGTGAAGTTGTCCATTGATCTTCGTTTATTCTTCAAACTGTAGGCATGATCAAGATTCTTCCATTTGTTGGTCGTAGTCTCACTTTTGTATCGTCTGTTCATCATTTTCACTGTTTTGTTCCGAGAACCTGTAACCTGCAATTATGTAGCAGACATGGATCAAAAACACCTGTTTATTTGTAAAATCAATAAGAATGAGGAATATAATAATACAAAATTATGATATGAACAGTCTCCCTCTGGTACTTACACTGGCTTGGCTGACCGGTTAGTGAACTTGTACGGTGATAGTAATTCCGGCTAATTATTCTTTTAAGATTTGAAGGAAAATTTGATTAAACAGAGGAAGTCATTCTGATTAGATAAATTAATAAACCAATCTAATCTTGCAAGAGCGATTGATGCGAAAAAGTGTGTGTGTATGTTGAAAATAACCACAATGCAGACGATGTCATAAATAGCTAGCCGCGATGAGTACGGGTCGTCCGCAGCGAAATGGTGAATTTCTTATCTTGGTTTAGACGAGTTGATAGAAGAAAAGTGAGATATTTGTCGTTTTAAACTAAGATGGTTAGAAAATTTTATAATAGAAAGGCTTGTTGGGTTTATAGGATTTAGTAGTTAATGGATGGAGTTTTAAAATTAATTCTTTTAATCTTTTTATTATTTAATATTAGAGAAATAGCGTTGAATGTAGATTAGGGTTCTTGGAGGGAATTAGGGTTTCCCACTACTGACCCTTATCTTTCCATTGATCTCTATTTATCTCAAGCCCTTAACAAAACGATTATTAACGAATCTAAAATCGTGGTCATGACTATCATGAAATGATAGCGCGCCCGATAAGAGAGTTAATATTTATTTCGCTAAATTTTATAAAAATTAAAACTTTAAAAAGAATTCAAATGATATTTTCCATCTATTATTCTACCTTATTCTACAAATCCTAGTAAGCAAGAATTTATCTGCTCATGGATATTAACATAGTAGAAGAAAGGTAGAAGAATAAAGAACCCATAATTAAAATTAAAAATGCAGAAAGCAAATGCAGAATGTAATTGCAGAAAGTAATGCAGAAAATAAAGTGCAGAAAGTAAATACAGAAAATAAAACGCGGAAAGTAAAATGCGACAAAATTAAAAGAAAAAACTACCTTTATTGATCAACTAGTGCATTACAAAATTACTCGCTGAAAAAGTAAATTACAAAAACCCTAGTTGCTCGCTAGATCTCTCTTGATCGATGGATAGATAGTTCGATGATATGTTTGATGATAATTGCTCTCGGTCCTTTTATAGGCTCTTGAATATGAAACCCTAGATGTCATATTGAAGTGTGTCAAATTACGATTAAGACTCTGAGATTTCAAATCCTACGGCCGCCAGAAGGCTGCTGAACCGCCGCCACAAGACTATTTTGACCGCGCTTCCGCCGCCGTTTGGTGGGTTCATGCATCCAAATTTTTCGTGCCCATTCTTCTCGATAGTTGGAGGTCCTTCTGATAAAAAGATTCTAAAAATATATTTCTTAGTCTCTGCCGTTGCGAGATTCTTCGATTTGCTCCTAATATTCGGTAGATTTGGTTTAGTGAATCGATTTGTTGTGGATCTTCTACTTATAGTTCAGACCTGAGCTAATTTATTAATAATACATGCACACTATCTTAAATCATCTTATTAGTAGCATTTGTTTTATTTGAGATATTATTCTAACCAACTATATGATATGATATCTTAAGAATATTAGGTAGGAATATTTGATATGATATGCATATTTTAATATGAATATTTTATTTAAATATTATATGAAAATATTTTCCCTTATTATATTAATTATAAATGAAGAAACATATGATAATAATCTTTTTACAAATAAACCTATATATATTCTTAATTTATAATTAACACCTTTCAGTAGTTAATAATAATATGGAAAATGTCCATACAAATGTGCAGTAAATTTGACCGATCAAATTCCCCCGAACTTATTTTTGATCGTCTCGAGAAAACTATTTTATTAAAAAGAAAAAGAAAAACTTAGCACACTTTCGTAGGTAACACGATTGCAGTTAGCTCGTGCAACAAACCTTTAAAGCTCTAGGTGTCCCTAGTAGGAGAAGTGTTGTCTTCTGAGGCTTTTCAGCGGATTAAACCCACAAAATCCCAAAATAAAAGAAAGAAGATAAAAGTTACATGAAAAGATAAGGAACATATAAAAGAAAAAAATTGAAAATAAGATTTTCAAATTACACTAGATTTTTAGTTGTCATGAGCCCTATCTTAATGATCTTGAAAAGATGTCAGAAATCCCATCATTCCTCAATAAATATCGTCTTTAGTCTTCCTCTCTATCTTTCCTCCAAATATCGATCATATACCCCTACGTTTACGTAAAATACATCCCTACACTAGGAGAATTCAATTCAATCTATCATACTCTTTGTCCATATTCCTTAATACTTTTTAGTCGATGATATTTTAGATGGATTTGCTCACACATTTTTCATGCGACCGTTAATACTTCTTGAGGTACTAACCAACCGATTACTGAATGTGATCACTTATTAAGGCGTAATTAGCAATATCTGAGTCTTGCAACACCTAAGGCTTAGCAGTGACCCCAAACCAATTGGTCTAAGCCACTAAGTGATTAGGTACCCTTGCCATATTTTTTTATGCTGCCTTACAAAACCAGTGTTCATTAATCTGCACCATTCATAGTTTATGATTTTGATTTTGATTTTTGATTTTTTTCCTTCATACTAAGGTTTTCAGGTAAGAGTATTTCAAGGTATCCTCTACTATCCCAAGTTTCAAGATGTGTGCATGTGCGTATAGTAGAGTATCAACGTTCAAAAGTTTAGAATCAAGAATAGAGACTATTTTTCAGACTTATTTCTATCCACAGACTAGTTATTCCTTATTTTACTAATTCTTGGGACAACAGCTCATGACTAAGTATTACTAATTTCGTTTTAAAACATCTAATTTTCATGCATTTCTTAAATCTCTTCCTTTCTTTCATATGTATTTTTCACTTTTTAACTTTTATTTTCAAAATTTACGCAATACAATATTTACATATGATGCGTGGATATATACAAACCATCCATTCAAACCAACCCCCCAAACTTGTTTGCAGTAGACTCCTCACTGATATTGTCCTGTAATCTCAAAACCTGAAGATTAGAAGGAACAGTTTAATAAGATGGTATAAAGAAGGGGTCAATAGTGAATGACAGAAAAATCCACCCTCAAACTTGTTCTTAGCTCAAAACCGTGCAAAAATTTCTTTTCTTTCAAGATCCATTTAAAAATATTTTTCTTCTCCCTACAAACTTGAGTAAAACAGTATTTTCATTACTAAGCATTGAAATTCAACATAGGGGGGGGGGGAGAGGGAGGGTAAATAATATCGGTCCACACAAAACTTTACAAAGGCCAAAAGTTAAAACCAACCATTCAAATATTATATCAAGGTAACGCCATGGTTGGTAGAAGAATACGAAACGGATGTACGGGAAGAATACTCAAGACTGTATAAGAATGAAGGTTGTATCATGTATTGAGTAGAAGAAACAGAAATAAGAGTATCTAGAAGAGATGAAGTGGTGATAAGATAAGAGGTGTAATCGAAAGGTTTTACGTCTCGGTTGGTGGAGACGAAAATATGAGTGTGAATGAAAACGAGAATATGAAAGATAAGGAATGGGTGGAATAGTCGCATTCTCGTATGTAATTAGATGAAGGGGGCGGTTCAACTTCTTCGGCCTCAAAAGGAGGCACACGAATTTCCGATGGAGGTTGATTCATCACAGTATCTAAGTCTTCAAGTAACACAAGTTCTTCGGTGAAAATACTTTCAAAACTTTCATAGATGTTCCTAACGATAATTTCATTAGAGAGAAAGGTATAAGTGGAATAGGCAGATTCACTAGGAAGGTTGAAAATTTCAAGATCAATGTGTTGCGCACCAGGATTCAAAACACTTGATTCGTAAGAAATTATGGAGGTAGGAGACTTGAAAAGCTCATCTATCTTATTTTCAAAAGAGTTTAAATCAAATGGTCTTTCAAGAATCATAGAACTTGAAATATCAGAGTGTGGTTCATCAAAACTTGGTGGAATTGAAAAAGGATGAGAAGATGAACTAAAGAGAGTGTGTAATGAAATGGGTAAACGGATTTGGGTATCGAGCATTGTTGATTCAGATATGGGAGATGAAGGATGGATATCATTTTGCATATCGGATAGGTTGGTGGTAAGAATAGGACCAGTTATGTGCACAGGAAGATGTTCACATTCAATGGAGGGGACATGATGGATTAGAGAATCCAACTTATCCAACATAGCGAGTTCATCTTCAAAGATATTCTCATTACCGATTTCACTAGCACCTACAGTCAAATCAAACGAATAGTTCATTAAAAATTCATCAATTATATTATCCTCAATCAATGGATCACTAAATTCACTTGATCGGATTGGAAGCTTTGAAATGTCAAGTGCAGTCGGATAAGGATTGGTTTTATTTGAAATGGTGTATGTCTCTCTTTCACACTCATGATTGGAATAGTCAAACATGTTATTCTCGGGCACCTCATCAATTAGATTAGTAAGCGGTTGATCATCAAATACATTCGGTTGGGGTTCAGGATGGAAGGTGTTGAGATCAAAAGAATTGATTCTAGTTTGACTTTGAGGAATCCCTTGTTCAGTCTTACTACTCAATTCCAACTCTACTTTAAGACTAGACATGGTTTGTGAAGAAGTTTCAATGAAGGATTCTCTTTGAACCGTGGAACATCCTAATTGATGTTCAGAAGCACTGTTTAGATAAGGTGCAGAAGTTGAGTATGGTTGGAATAGGTTTAATTGTTGGCTACGGGCTAGTTCAATGTGTTCCGCAATAGAAATGAGTTTACGACTTGTCACATTAGCCTCAAGAGAAGTGTCAATATGAGAGGGTATGAAAGTTTGGTACTGTTAATAAGAGTTAGAAGGGTGTATCAAAGTTTCATAAACATGATTAAGATCAATATTGTGATATGAAGAATATTAAGATTGGTTGGTTAGTTGGCGATTGGCTTTTGTAATTTGCTCAGCAATGGTCATGGGTTTAGAAGTTTCCATATTTGTCTCAAAAGGAGTATCAACATTTTCATATGGAAATGAATGTAATTGTTGCCCTAACGGTTTTAGAGTAGTGAAAGGTATGAAACTTTGGCTACGAGCCTTCGCAATATGCTCAGCAATGGATATAGATTTAGAAGTTTCCTCACTAGCCTTAAAAGGATTATCAACATAAGAAGGTGTTGAATTGTGACGCGGTTGATAGGACTTTGAGTGAAGTGTCCAACTGTTATTTCGAGCGCGTTCTATCCTATCCCTCAAAGAAATAGTGGGGTCGGTATTTGTACCAAAGTTGAAAGGTTCCTTAGCACCCTCACTAAGTTTTCTAGGGCAGCAAGTATGGAATTTAAAAAAACCTAGAGTGCTAAGCAACCCATAACCAAGGATCTAACTAGAGGATTAGGGTTAAACTAACATGTAAACTACTTTACACTAAGTGAATTTGAAATACAACCTTTGTAGACCGGTCCTTCACTTCTAAACCTCTGTGTAGTAGTCCCTTCGCTCCAAGTAGTGATCTCCTAGACTCTAGTTAGGCTCCACAAAACGAAATGAACAAGCTTTCTTGAAATCTTCGAGACCGAAGATGATCTACGTCGAGGTGACTCTAGCTCAAGTCACCTCTTCACTAATGGAGAATTAGTGAAGCAAAAAACCTATACTAAATGGCTAGTCTAGTGTAGATTGGTGAAGTAGGAATTTTGCTCATTTTAGAATCATTTTTCTCTCTTTCTTTTTCTTCTCACTCAAAGTTACAGAGCAATGGAGGAGATGAAGAAAATGAACTCAAGAATAATCTTGTGTGAACCATGGGTGAGAAAATATCATATATAACTCATGTAGAGATTAAACAATGGTTAAAGATAATGATTAGGTTAATAAATATCTAGAGTAAAACAAAATTAATGGACTAAGTCAATAGTTTCTACAAGTTTCTCTAAAGTTCAAGCTATGACTAATTACCACCTAATTTTGATTTTCCCTTAATTATTAAAACCCTATATTATCTTAAGTATGGTATGAGTCTCATACACCCAAGTCCAATGTATCATCTAGCATGACACAAAATAAATACATTAACATATATCACATATATATTAAATGTATAATGAGAAAAACATTTTCTTAAGTGAGCTAATATTAGTTAATGTATATTAATATAGCAAATATATAATTACACATTAAATTATTAAATCAACACTTGATTTAATAACCCGGCTGTATCGCATACAACCGACTGATATCATTTATATACATATCACATATACGTATAACATATCATTGAATCAACACTTGATTCAATAATCTGGTTATATAACATATAACCTATATCGTGAGATTGGAATACGGTATCATATACAGGTATTAATCTCGGTCCCGCACATATCACATATGTGCCCTACTTCATTTCGCATGAGCTAGGTAACCTCTGTGTAGAACTCTAATGACTCGTCAATATGTCGGCAGTAGGTAATGATCATATCAGTCACCCATAAGCCGTCAACGGTACTAGATGGACGTAAAGGCCACACGGGTATTGAGCGATCAGAAGATTAATAAGAAAGCTTGTATATACTCCTGTGAATCCAATAAGTAACACTACCGTACAGTCCGGTCCTTTCTTCTGATGTGTTGCATATCTAGTCTAGGGGTGGTAAACGTCAGACCCCAGTAACTTGATAAGTCATGCCGATATGAGGCTCATAACGGGTCAAGAAACTACTGATAACACTTACCAGTAAATCTCCGTATCATTCCTGGCTAGTGACTTCCTGTTATAGCCAATTGAGCACGGCACAACATTAACCCCCAATACCGGGAGAGACGAAACCCCTTCTATCGCTCATTGCCTCCGTGTGACTCGAGACTGTACCCAAAAACAACCATTTTGCACGCTCTCTTGAACGTGGTAAGGTGGAAATCAAAGCATAGTGGGAATCACACACGACTCTATGACGATCTCGGGTCTACAGACTAACCTGTACCAGTGTCACTAGAGAACTGCTATCTGACGTCAGGTATAATACCATCTAGGAGTTTTCGGGGAGTCATGTTCTGTGTACCCAGTCTCCACTGAGCACCCGTATACCATCTCTGATGTCAAAAACCAATGGATATGGGATCATCCATCGCCCATCAAATGGGTCAAGAAGCGTATACGCTAGTCTACTCTAGAATATCGATGCCCCGTCTCGATACACTCTCGACTAGGAACAATTAAAGGATGTACTTATGGACTACCCTGGCCCTACTAGTATGATCTGCATCATAATCATGGTAGTCAAGTACATCCTAAGGGCTTTACCAACATGTGAGAGCAAGACAGTATCACAATACAAGTCTACATGTTAAGATAAGAGCAACCGGATAGCATACTATCATGTCGAGCAAGACAGTCCTCTCTATATATGTCCAAGCATCCACTATAATATACAATCATGTACAATAATGGCCTCTAGGGCATACATACAACTAACAATCTCCCAGTTACACTAAGGCCAGTTGTTGTAGTATCTTATACCCAACATCCCGAAGAGTCTCTCAAATTGTATCTGGGGCATGGCCTTTGTGAGTGGATCCGCCGTGTTATTCTTCGTGTCAACTCTCCTGAACTCGATCTCCTGGTGATCAACTATCTCCCGGATCAGGTGATACCGCCTCAGAATATGCCTGGATCGCTGATAGGACCTGAGATCCTTGGCCAAAACCACTGCTCCATTGTTATCATAATACAAAGGTATTGGATTCTCGATGGACGGAACCACACCAAGTTCGGTTATGAACTTCTTCATCCAGACAGACTCTTTGGCGGAATCGTTGGCAGCGATGTATTCAGCCTCCATCGTCGAGTCTGCCATGGTTTCTTGCTTGGAACTCTTCCAACAAACCGCCCCTCCATTGAGGTTGAAAACAAAACCTGAGACCGACTTAGAGTCATCCTTATCACTTTAGAAGCTCGAATCGATAAAGAACTCCATTTGGAGTTCACCATTACTATACACCAAGAACATTTCTTTAGTCCTTCTCAAGTACTTAAGAATGTTCTTCACAGCTGTTCAGTGATTCTTTCCAGGATCTGCTTAATATCAACTCAATACACTTAGTGAGTATGCTACATCGGGTCCGGTACACAACATCGCGTACATGATAGAGCCTACTGCCGAAGCATAGGGTATGTAGGGTTCCTAGGCACTCTCAAGAGGTCTCACAAGGCATCAACCATGCCAATTTCAAAATTTACGGTGCCGAGAAACCCTAAACAACGGATCGTTGGCTAGATGTCTAGGCGAAAAAGAAACTAGTTAACAACTTAACTAAGGTTTATACGAAAATACAACCTTTGTAGATCCGGTGCTCCACCTCCATAGCTCCGCAATGAAGGCCTCTCGCTGTCCAAACAAATTCCGGGCTCTAGCGTCGGCTTCATCGGAGAATAGGCGAGCTAGTTCGTCGATGTCCATGCCGAAGATGATCTACGTCGAAGCATCGCTAGATCAGGCTCCAACTTCACCAAGTCAAGAAAACTTGTGAAGGAAACACACTCTACTACTTGGCAAGAGGTAGAGGATGAAGAAATAGGAAGTGGGTAGACTTTAGAATTGGATTTCTCACTCATTTCATCAATCCACCATTGATGAAGTCAAGGTTTTCTTCTTGAGTTCAAGGAAGAAGAAGAAGAAATGATATGATAAGTTAATTCTAAAAATGAAAAGAATAATGAATTCTTATCATAATAGAACCATGGTTAGGTGTAGAGAATTAATTAGGGTTAAGTGGAATGGTTAGGTTTAAGCATGAGACAAAATGGTTACAAAGTCAAAGTGTTCATGAAACTTCATGAATAAAACAAAACATGCCACCATTTTCTCATTTGCTTTTCTTTTTCCAAAAGAATAAATAAATGAATAAAATGAATAAGGAAAAAGTAAACCCTAACCATTTCATTAACCAAGGTTTAATTCTTTACACTTAACCAAAAGGGATGTATCATCAAACATGATACAAGCAAGTGCACAAAATCATATCGCATATGCAATGCGCACATCACGAGCGAGAAAATCCATTTAAAATGAACCGATACTAGTTAATGCAAAGTAATATATCAAATATATATAATTATACATTAAATCATTAAATCAACACTTGATTTAACGATCCAGTCATATCGCATATAACCGACTAGTATCCAATGTATCGGCTTATCGAATCAATCCTTGATTCGATAACTAGGTTATATCGCATACAACCATTCGATACATTCATCGCGAGAATAGAATACGGTATCACATACACGTATTATTCTCGGTCCCGCACATATCTCATATGCGCTCCTATTTCGTTTCGCTTGAGCCAGGAAACCTCTGTGTAGGACTCTAAAGACTCGTCAATACGCCGGCAGCAGGTGATGATCATATCAAGCACCCACAAGCCGCAAGCGGTCTGCTAAACATAACGGCCACCCGGGTATTGAGCGATCAGAAGATCGACGAGCAAGCCCGCTCATACTCCTGTGAATCCAACCAGTAACACTACCGTACAGTCCGGTCTGATCGTCTGATATGTCGCATATCTCGCCTAGGGGTGGTAAACGTCAGACCCCAATAGCTCGATAAGTCGTGTCGATATGAGGTCTATAACAATTCGAGAAACTACCGGTAACACTTACCAGTAAATCTCAGCAACCCTGGCCAGGGATTTCCTGTTATAGCCAATCGAACACAGCGCAACATCAACCCCCTATACCGGGAGAGACGAATCCCCTCCTATCGCTCATTGCCTCCATGTGACTCGGGACTGTACCCAAAAACCACCGTTTTGCACGCCCTCTTGGACGTGGTAAGATGGAAATCAAAGCACAGTGGGAACCACACAAGACTCTATGACGATCTCGGGTCAACAGACTACTCTGTACCAGTGTCACCAGAGAACTGCCATCTGACGTGAGGTATAATACCATCTGGGAGTTCTCGGCGAGTCCGTCCAGTGTACCCAGTCTCTACTGAGCACCCGTATATCATCTCTGATGTCAAACACCGATGGATATGGGATCATCCATCGCCCATCTGTATGGGTCGAGAAGGTATACGCTAGTCTACTCTGGTATATCGATGCCCCATCTCGATACACCCACGACTAGGGACTTTCAAGGATGTACTTATGGACTACCATGTCCCCACTAGTATGATCCGCATCATAGTCCAGGTAGTCAAGTACACATCCTAAGGGCTTTACCAACATGTAACAGAGAGACACCCAGTATACACGTTAAGGTAAAGTGTAACCAGATAGCATACTATCATGTCGAGCAAGAAAGTCCTCCCTATATATGTCCCAGCATCCACTACAATATACATCCTATGTACAGTAATGGCCTCTAGGGCATACATATAACTAACAATCTCCCACTTGCACTAGGGCCATCTGTAGCAGTGGTTGTAGTATCTCATACTCAACCATCCCATAAAAGTCTTTCTCTGGGAAAAGGCCTTCGTGAGTGGATCCGCCGTGTTGTCCTCTGAGTCTCGTCTCCTTACCTCGATCACCCTGGAGATCAACCATCTCCATGATCAGGTGACACTGCCTTAGAATATGTCTGGATCACTGATGGGACCGGCGTTCCTCGGCATAAGCCACAACTCCATTGACTCACAATGGTAGGAACGTAGTTCATCTCATGAACCAATATACACCCAAACAGCCTCTTTGGTAGCATCTTTAGTAGCGATGTATCCTGCCTTTATCGTCTAGTATGCCACGGTATCTAGCTTGGAACTCTTCCAACATACCGTCCCTCCACTGAGGGTAAAGACAATGCCTGTGATTGACATTCAGTCGTCTTTATCACCCTGGAACCCTTCCAGTGATTCTCCCCAGGATCGATTGATACCATCTCACTACAACTAGTGAGAATCCTAACATCCATTTAGATCTATCTCATAGATCCAAAAACCCAGGATTTAGTAGGTATCACTTTGATCCTATGTGGAGAATCATTGTGATAAACGGAGATTGATCGAGCGTAGCATAGGAAACTCCTTCCCTATCAAGAGCATGTCATCCACGTACTCTACGAGGATCGTCACCATACTCCCTACTACCTTCTTGTATATACAAGGTTCATCTACCATTTTGATGAAGTCAAACTCTTTGACTACCACATCAAAACAGATGTTCCAACTCCGCGATGCCTGCTTTAATCCTATAAAGCATCTTGCACACGTTTCCGCTGCTCCCACTGTCTACGAAGCCCTCTGGCTGTGTACTTATAGACGCACTCTTCTAAAACATCATTTAGAAAAGCAGTCATGACACCCAACCACCAGATATCGTAGTCATGGTATGTAGCCGTGACAAGTAGGATCTGGATGGACTTAAGCATAGCTACTTGAAAAGGTTTCATCATTATCCACACCTGGTCAATGATGCAAACTTTTAACAAGTCTAGCTTTGAAAGTCTCAACTTTTCCATCTACACCAAGTAATCTTCTCAAGATATACTTGCTCCTGATGGGGATTTAACCCTTCAGATATAGCAACCAAAGTCCATACTTTGTTGGTGTATAAGGATTCCATCTCAGATCGCTAAGCATCCAGCCATTCTTACAGAGTCTTACTCTCGATGGCCTGCTCGAAACTAGTTGGGTCATCATCTCATGATGCAATCCTCGCTCCCACTGTCATAGAGAAACCGAAGTATCTCTCAGGTGGGTGAGGAACCCTACTAGATCGGCGGAGAGGTTGAGGTTCGTTGGTAACTATTGAATCCTTTGGTTCTTTCAAATCATCAGCTGCAGTTTGTATAGCTGGAACCTTTCCAGTTCTACATAACTGACCTTGCCTCGAGCTTGTCCGAATTTTGCTTTTAGACATAGCCCGGACAACCCCAAATATTAACCAACTTAAGATATGGGCTCTTCCCTTTCTATATCACATATGAAATGGTAGGCAACTGATTTGATTGGAACTCTATTCAATAGGTATGCAGCTTCTCAAGTGCATAACTCCCAAAAGGAAATAGGTAACTCAGTAGTACTCATCATAGAGCACACCTTATCATATAGGGTGTTATTGCTCCACCCCGATATACCAACGTGCTATGGTGTATACGGAGGAGTAATGCTGAGAGAGAATCTCATTCTCCTTTAGAATAATCCAGGATTTCCGTGCTTAAGTATTCTCCTCCTCGATCTCATCAAAGGACATAATACTTATACCCGTATTTTGGTTCTCTACTTCTCGCTTATATTCTGTGAATATCTCAAAAGGTTCGGACTCATGTTTCAACAGGAACATATGACTGAATCTTGAGAGATTATCAGAGAATATAATGAAGTATAAAGAACCAGTCCTGGCATGTGTAGACAGGAGACATTACATACATCATCATGTATCAGTCCCAAGAGTTCATTAACTCTTTCTCTGTTTCCAATAAACAGAGCTGGTGTCATTATATCTTTATGACATGACTAGCGAGTTTCACAAGATGTAAATTCAAACTGATTTAAATATGCATCTACATGTAACTACTGCCAGTCGGGTCGCATAGATATGACCTAGTCTACAATGCCTCAAGAAGGATTCGTTCATTTCTGAACTCTTCCTCTTGTGTGTGTTCCGTATACTAAGAACTGTAGTTTGATTTAGAACATCAACGCTTTTAGATAACGTGCCTGAACCGATCAACTTTTGATATAGGAAATGTTCAAAACATTATCCAACAATACAAAATTTTATCATTTCTTTACTGATAAAGAGACTGATATGATTTTGTATATCAGGTTCGGTATCTAATAACATTCGTTCAGAATCAATGTATTGGTAATACAGGGTGACAGTGACCAACAGACTTGGCTGCAACACTTGCCCCGTTTTCTGCCTCATGAAATTTATCACCCATTCTCAGTTCTCTACCTTTCTGTATTCCTATGTAACAGATTACATATATGGGATCCTGATCTGGTATCACATACCCAGGACGTAAAGGATACTGAGAAACAGTTCTCTGTAATGAACATACCCGAAGATGATGCATCAGCATGCACTCTCTTCGTTTGGGCTGCACGGGAATTCTGGTAATCCCCTATTTCCTGCTCGGTCTTATAACAATTATAAGTTGGAGCGGGACCAACGTTCCCCAGCTCAGTATAAAAAGCGGGTTCGGTCAATAATCCGTTTTATTATCTTGATTAAGGCGTGATATGGTCGCTACCAGGAGAGAGAGAGAAGAAAACACTCAGCGTGCGCTCTTGCAAGAATAGATTGGTTATTATTTTATCTAATCAGGATGGCTCCCACTGCTTTTTATCAAATCTTCCTTCAAACCCTAAAAGGAAAGACTAGCCGGGATTAATTACACACTACAAGTTCGCCAATCTTTCAGCCAGGCCAGTGTCGGTACTTTGAGGGAGGTCCCTCGTGCTTTCGCACGAACCTAATTAATGTAAACCTCGTTTTCCCAGAGGCGTAACCTCGTTAACACCTTTCTAGACACCTACTTGATCGGCTAATTGTAATGTATAAAACTCTCCCAGGAGTAACTCTTACTCGCAGCGGGTATCGGGATCCAACTATCTCATAGAAGGTATGCAATTTCATTGCAAATTTCAACACTTGAAATTCCCGATAATATTTTGCCCCTAGCTCGCTATGACCTTGACGCATGCCAAACAACCCATAGTCTGCTAGTCAAGTTCAACCCATACATTTCTTGATTGAATTAAACCCACCCGCACGACCCTTGACGCATGCCAAACAACGCCGTACGAATACCCTAATCCAAGCGCATCGTATGCTAGCAGATAAGCACTAGTTAGCTACCGTACACTACGTCTTGACGCATGCCAAACAACCGCAGCACGAATACTAACTAGTACTTATCTGAAATGACGGAGGGCTACGACAGGTTTTTCTGAAAACCTATTGCGTAATGAACTTGATATCGTTGTAGAATCAAATGATTTTTAAAATGGAGTGCTTTTGAGGCTTTTCTAGTTTTGCTAAAGGAGTCACTCCCGGTGAAGGGATCGTCGGTCCTTTCCTCGTCGAATGAGGTGCGGGATATATCATATATATCACTGTGCAAAGCAAAAACTCTTAAAAGCAATCAAAAGACAATCCGAGTGTGTAGCATCTGCCAGTTATTGCTAAAGGAGTCACTCCCGGTGAAGGGATCTCGGTCCTTTCCTCATCGAATAAGGTGCAGGATATATCACATATACCTCTGTGCAAAGCAAGAACTGTAGCTACCTGTTTTATTTTGAAATTCGATTCTACAACATCTTAGGTTTCTTTTTATTTCATTAATCACATTAATGAAGTCCCATCATTTAAGTACCTAAACATCACAGATAAATACGACGTACACTTATGCCATCCGCATTCGCCTCGATGTCCCCTCGTGCATCGTTAGGTTAGGTAACTAACGGCAGAGCGGGGCAGGGCTAGCGCGGGTGTAAAACATAAGTAACGTCTATATAATATATCATATATACTATATACTGTATCTATCACAGAACATCACATGATCACATCACAGATATCGCAGCAGAAGAATCATATGAAATATTGGATATACTAGGACGTCCGTGTTTTCAATACGAGCCAGTATAAAACACGGATTCCACGGTCGTGATGAATAGCCAAACCCACACCCCTAGACCCCTACGAGAGCGGCAAGCAACCCTACCAATTCTGGAGTTAGGAGACCTGGACTTGACTCCTCGAGTTGGTCTCCCCCTGGACTCCAGAACCCGGTTACTTGTGCTCCCCTCCTTGGGTCTATCCTAGTGCGGAAAAGTAAATAATATACAAAGGGTGACAACTTCCGCAACCTGGAAGTGCCCCAATAAAAGAATATTACATACAAGTTTTTACATGAATGAAAATGAAAAACACTCATCTCACATAAAAACCCCCCGGCTATTCAAACACGACGATCCAATATAACATATCCAGCAACACATAACATCACATGTCATCAACGTAAGTAAATATGTCCATCCCAATTGTCGTTGACATATAGCAACGAAACCGGCGATATCACATATTACACTTACGGTCACAGAAAAGAAAGTGTAAAACTACAACAGTTGGAATCCACAATCACTTCAGACATCGCATGCCTGACCAAATGAATTCTTTAGACATCGCATGCCTAACAATTATAAACCCCGCATTTTAGTCTCAAAATCGAAAACACTTTTCAATATCAAGTCGGGCAATTCAACAAGATTCCCGACATCCTGAGCGAATGCTCGTCGCAAACTTCAGTAGACGGCCGCACCCCCAACGCCGTCGACGAAGTGCACCAAGGCGGAACTCCGCTGCCGGGAGCACCCGAACGGATTCTTTTGGCGACGGGGTTCTCCTACAGTCACTTGGTCGGGGCTATGGGGTGAGGCTGTCTATTAAGTTTACCCGACGAGTATCCGCGTACGCTACGTGATTGCGACGGACTTTTGATCACATCAAAATTCCGTGGCAACCGATCAAGTGAGACTAAACTGCTATGTTTATAACATTCATTCAGTTATCTCATAACTATTTGTGAATTCCAATTATTGTATCACATTCCAGATAAATAGAAAATGTTAAACTTTTCGATCGAACAGTCAAACACCCAAGTTTTCCCGATACAGATCAACACATGAAACAAGTCTAAAAACATTCAGTTCGTGCCTCAGTACCAACGGTCCAGCCGTAGAAGGGTCAAGCCAACGCCTCACATGTGGCACGCCGTACTGCCCCAAACCCGAAGGTTCAAAGGGCAGTTCAAGACGGTCACATAATCGAGTTAAGATTTGTTGTCTTCTAGAGGGTCCATTGCGTTACTTGCACTACTTAGAACGTCGTTAAACTACGGAAAGATCCAACACTTGGAAATTTCCCGATAGGGGAAAAATTGGGTATTTATATCCGGTCGAACTTTTTAACATATTCAAAAAATTATCCGGAAAGCCACACAGACAAAATTTGATAATCCGATCGAACATTCGAATCCCCAATACAACCCTGAAAATTAAAACTCTGGAAAAAATATTAAAAATACCCAGGAAAACCAGCACTGATAAATAGGAGTTACTGTGCAAACTTCAACTCATAACACGACAAACAGGCCGCGGTTCCGCCGCACGAGCCATGCTCGTGCCGCGGAAGCGCGGCGCTTTAATGGAATTAGGGCATCGAAATTTACAGTAACTCTTAGATATTCCTGCTGATATTTCTACATATTTTTAATACTGAAAAATCCGCGTTTTCAGAAAACGTCCAGAGAGCACATTTGAGTTGGGGTTTCGGGTTCGTTCGGGTTTCAAACTTCGTCTGGACTTCGCCTAAGGCTCTAGCTAGGCTCTGATACCACTGTAGGGTTCCTAGGAACTCTCAAGAGGTCTCACAAGGCATCAACCATGCCAATTTCAAAATTTACGGTGCCGAGAAACCCTAAACAACGGATCGTTGGCTAGATGTCTAGGCGAAAAAGAAACTAGTTAACAACTTAACTAAGGTTTATACGGAAATACAACCTTTGTAGATCCGGTGCTCCACCTCCATAGCTCCGCAATGAAGGCCTCTCGCTGTCCAAACAAATTCCGGGCTCTAGCGTCGGCTTCATCGGAGAATAGGCGAGCTAGGTCGTCGATGTCCAAGCCGAAGATGATCTACGTCGAAGCATCGCTAGATCAAGCTCCAACTTCACCAAGTCAAGAAAACTTGTGAAGGAAACACACTCTACTACTTGGAAAGAGGTAGAGGATGAAGAAATAGGAAGTGGGTAGACTTTAGAATTGGATTTCTCACTCATTTCATCAATCCACCATTGATGAAGTCAAGGTTTTCTTCTTGAGTTCAAGGAAGAAGAAGAAGAAATGATATGATAAGTTAATTCTAAAAATGAAAAGAATAATGAATTCTTATCATAATAGAACCATGGTTAGGTGTAGAGAATTAATTAGGGTTAAGTGGAATGGTTAGGTTTAAGCATGAGACAAAATGGTTACAAAGTCAAAGTGTTCATGAAACTTCATGAATAAAACAAAACATGCCACCATTTTCTCATTTGCTTTTCTTTTTCCAAAAGAATAAATAAATGAATAAAATGAATAAGGAAAAAGTAAACCCTAACCATTTCATTAACCAAGGTTTAATTCTTTACACTTAACCAAAAGGGATGTATCATCAAACATGATACAAGCAAGTGCACAAAATCATATCGCATATGCAATGCGCACATCACGAGCGAGAAAATCCATTTAAAGTGAACCGATACTAGTTAATACAAAGTAATATATCAAATATATATAATTATACATTAAATCATTAAATCAACACTTGATTTAACGATCCGGTCATATCGCATATAACCGACTAGTATCCAATGTATCGGCTTATCGAATCAATCCTTGATTCGATAACTAGGTTATATCGCATACAACCATTCGATACATTCATCGTGAGAATAGAATACGGTATCACATACACGTATTATTCTCGGTCCCGCACATATCTCATATGCGCTCCTATTTCGTTTCGCTTGAGCCAGGAAACCTCTGTGTAGGACTCTAAAGACTCGTCAATACGCCGGCAGCAGGTGATGATCATATCAAGCACCCACAAGCCGCAAGCGGTCTGCTAAACGTAACGGCCACCCGGGTATTGAGCGATCAGAAGATCGACGAGCAAGCCCGCTCATACTCCTGTGAATCCAACCAGTAACACTACCGTACAGTCCGGTCTAATCGTCTGATATGTCGCATATCTCGCCTAGGGGTGGTAAACGTCAGACCCCAATAGCTCGATAAGTCGTGTCGATATGAGGTCTATAACAATTCGAGAAACTACCGGTAACACTTACCAGTAAATCTCAGCAACCCTGGCCAGGGATTTCCTGTTATAGCCAATCGAACACAGCGCAACAGGGTATCCCTTGCATGCGAGCCCTCTCCAAATCAGTCTTGGGAGACATTTCTTTGGAGAGAGTGATTCCTGAGATCGTGGGTAAATTCTCACGCTTGGAATCTTCCATACTAAACCTCTTTAGTATGGTGTCAATGTACCTGGATTGGGACAATCCCAGCATCCGTTTAGATATATCTCTATAGATCTTAACTCCCAAGATGCAGGAGGCATCACCTAGATCTTTCATTGAGAATCTTTGTGATAAGAAGAGCTTGACCGAGTGCAGCATAGGAACATCATTTCCTATCAAGAGTATGTCATCCACGTACAATATGAGGAAGACGACCTTACTCTCTGCCACTTTCTTGTATACATAAGGTTCATCTATGTTTTTGACGAAGCCAAACTCTTTGACTGCCACATCAAAACAGATGTTTCAACTCCGCGATGCCTGCTTTAACCCGTAAATTGATTTAAGCAGGTTGCACACCTTTCCGCTGCTCCCACTATCTACGAAGCCCTATGCCTGAGTCATGTACACGCTCTCTTCTAAATCACCATTTAGAAAAGCGGTCTTGAGGTCCATCTGCCAGATTTCGTAGTCATGGTATGCAGTGATGGCAAGTAAGATCCAGATGGACTTAAGCATAGCCACTGGAGAAAAGGTTTTATCATAATCCACACCTGGTCATTGACGAAAAACTTTTGCTATAAGTCTAGCTTTGAAAGTCTCATCTTTTCCATCTACACCAAGTTTTTCTTGAAGATCTACTTGCTCCCAATAGGTTTTACCCCTTCAGGAGCATCTTCCAAAGTCCATACTTTGTTGGTGTACATGAATTCCATCTCAAATCGCATTGCATCCAGCCATTTCACAGAGTCCCCACTCTTGATGGCCTGCTCGAAGCTAGTTGGGTCATCATCTTCCATGATACAATCTTCGCTCCCACCATCAATGAGAAAACCGTAGTATCTCTCAGGTGGATGAGGAACCCTACTAGATCGGTGGAGAGGTGGAGGTTCGTCGGGGACTACTGAATCCTCTGGTTCTATTAAATCATCAGTTGTAGTTTGTGCGGCTGGAACTTCTTCCAGCTCTATCTCTTTGCCACTAATTTCTTTTACAAGAAATTCCTTTTCTAAAAAGGTGGCGTATTGAGAAACAAACACTTTTTGTTCCTTAACGTGGTAGAAAATATATCCTTGTGAATTCTTTAGATATCCCATAAACTTGCAAAGAACTGATCGTGCATCGAGTTTGTCCGGATTTCGTATTTTGACATAGGCCGGACAACCCCATATCTTAACTCGCTTAAGAGATGGTCTCTTTCCACTCCATATCTCATATGGTGTTATAGGCACTAATTTAGATGAAACTTGATTCAATAGGTATGCTGCTGTCTCAAGCGCATAACCTCAAAAGGAAATAGGTAACTCAACGGTACTCATCATAGAGCGCACCATATCTAATAGGGTGCGATTCCTCCTCTTCGATACAACGTTGTGTTATGGTGTATACGGAAGAGTAAGCTGAGATAGAATCCCATTCTCTTTTAGATAGTCACGGAATTCCGTGCTTAAGTATTATCCTCGCCGATCAGATCGTAGGATTTTAATACTTTTACCCGTTTGGTTCTCGACTTCGCACTTATATTCTTTGAATTTCTCAAAATCTTTAGACTTGTGTTTCAACAGGAACACATGTCCGTATCTTGAGAGATCGTCAGTGAATGTAATGAAGTACGAGGAACCATTCCTGGCATGTGTAGATATGGGACCGTATACATCAATATGTATCAATCCCAAGAGTTCAGCAGCTCTTTCTCCGTGTCCAGTAAACGGAGTTTTGGTCATCTTGCCTTAGAGACATGGATGGCGAGTTTCATAAGATGTAAATTTGAACGGATTCAAATATCCATCCTTATGTAACTTAGCTAGTCGTGTCGCATTGATATGACCTAGTCTACAATGCCATAAGAAGGACTCGTTCATTTCTGAACTTTTCCTCTTATATGTGTTCTGTACGTTAAGAACCGTGGTTTGATTTAGAACGTATATGCCATTACTTAACGAGCCTAATCCAATCAACTTTTGATTCAGAAAAATGTTCATAATATTATCCTGCAATACAAAATTATATCCTTCTTTACTTAATAAAGAAACTGATATAATATTGTATATCAGGTTCGGTATGTAATAAAATTTCGTTCAGAATCAATGTATTACCATTTGGTAATATAAGGTGATATTCACCAACTTCTTTGGCTGCAACATTTGCACCAGTCCCTACTCTTGCAGAATGATCACTAATTCCCAGTTCTCTATCTTTCTTTAGCACATGTAACATATTATTTATATGGATCCCGATCCGGTATCTAATACCTAAGACGTAAAGTGTACTGAGAAACAGTTCTCGGTAACTAACACACCCGAAGAAGATGTATCAGCATGCTCATTTCTAGTTTAGGTGGCGTGGGAATCCGTATATTCCTCTATTTCCTGCTCGGACTTATAACAATTATAAGATAGAGTAAAACCAACGTTCCCCAGTTCAGTATAACAAGCGGGTTCGGTCAATACATCCATATTATTATCTTGATTAAGGTGTGACATGGTCGCCACCTGGAGAGAGAGAGAGAAGAAAATACTTTATTGTATGTTCTTACAAAATTAGATTGGTTACTATCTTATCTAATCAGGATGGCTCCCACCGTTTTTATCAAATCTTCCTTCAAACCCTAAATGGTTAAGACTGGCCGGGATTAATTACACCTTACAAGTAGCCAATCTTTCGGCCAGGCCAGTGTCTGTACTTTGAGGGAGGTTCCCCGTGCTTTCGCACGGACCTAATTAAAATAAACCTCATTTTCCCAGAGGCGTAACCCCGTTAACACCTTTCTAGACACCTACTTGATCGGCTAATTGTGATGTGTAAAACTCTCTCAGGAGTAATTCTTACTCGCAGTGAGTATCAGGATCCAACTATCTCATAGAAGGTATGCAATCTCATTGCAAATTTCAACACTTGAAATTCCCGATAATTTTTTTTACCTCTAGCAGCTTATGACCTTAACATAGTCAACAAATCATAAGTGCTAGTCAAGTTCAACCCGTCATTTCGTGATTGAATTAAACCCACCCATACGACCCTTAATATAGTTAACAAATTCATACAACTACCCTAATCTAGTCGCATCACATGCTTTAGCAGATAAGCACTAATCAGCTACCGCACACTACGCCTTATCATAGTCAACAAACGTAGCACGAATACTAAATAGTATTTATCTGAAATCACGAAGGGCTACGACAGATTTATAAGAAAACCTTTTGCATAATGAACTTGATATCATCGTAGAATCGAGTGATTTTGAAAAGGAGTGGTTTAAGCTCCGCTTTTAAAATCATGTGTTTTTCAAAACAAACCGAATGGGTTGTAGCATCTGCTAGCTTTTGCTAATGAGGTCATTCCCGGTGAAGGGATCTCGGCTCTTTCCTCATCGAATGAGGTGCTGGATATTCATCAAGGAATACCACTATGCAAAGAAAAAACTAGAGCTACCCTTTTTGAAAATTTGATTCTACAATATCTTTAGGTTTCTTTCTTTTTCATTAATCTCATTAATGAAGTCCCATCATTTATGTTCCTAAGCATCACAGATAAAGAAACGAAAATACTTATATAATGTACGTTTATGCCATCCGCATTCGCCACGGGTTCCTGTTATGCACCGTTAGGTTAGATAACTAACGACAGAGCGGGGGCAGGACTAGCGCGGATGCAAAACACAAGCAACGTTTATTATATATCATATATATAATATAAATAATTCGTCTCATCATATAAAGTGATCACATCAAAAACATTGCAGCGGAAGTCAACATATGAAATATGAGATATACTAGAAGTTCCGCGTTTTAAATTAAGCCAGTAAAAAACATGGATTCCACGGTTATGATGAATAGCCAAACCCATATCCCTAGACCCCTATGAGAGTGGCAAGAAACCCTACCAATTCTAGAGTTAGGAGACCCGGACTAGACTCCTCGAGATGGTCTCCCACCGGACTCTAGAACCCGGTTACTTGTTCTCCCCGCCTTGGGTCTATCCTAATGCGGAAAAGTAAATAATATACAAAAATGGTGACATCATCCTCAACCCGGAAGTGCCCCAATAAAAGAATATTACATATAAGTTTTTACATGAATGAAAATGAAAAATTCTTATCTCACGCAAAAACGCCCGGCTATTCAAACCCGACAATCCAATATAACATATCCCAGCAACACATAACATCACATGTCATCAATGCAAGTAAATTTGCATATCCCAATTGTCGTTGACATATAGCAACGAAACCAGCGATACACAACATATTATACTTACGGTCGCAGAAAAGAAAGTGAAAACTACAACTATTGGAATCCACAACCACCTTAGATATCTTAAACCCGAAATATCACATACTTCAGATTTCATGCCTAACAAAATAAATCCTTTAGACATCATAAAACCGGAATATCTCATATTCCGAATTTCATGCCTAACCTTATAAACCCCGCATTTAGTCTCAATATTGAAAGCACTTTTCAATAACTAGTCGGGTAATTCAACAAGATTCCCAACAACTTGATCGAATGCTCGTGGGAAAATTTAGTAGACGGCCGCACCCCCCAATACCGTCGACGAAGTACACTTAAGCGGAACACCGCGAGCCTTCGGGGGGATGCTTTTAGCAACGGGGTTCTCCTACAGTCACTTGGTCGGGGCTTTAGGGTGTGGCTATCTAGTAATGTTACCTGACGAGTATCCGCGTAAACTACGTGATTGCGACAGAGTTTTGATCCATATCAAAACCCTATGGCAACCGATCAAATGAGACTAAATTGCTAGGTTTATAAAATTCAAACAAGTTTTCACAAAACTAATTATTGTGGATTCCAAATATTGTATCACATATCTATATAAAACCCAAAACGATGTTAAAATTATGAATACGAAACACTCTGAATTGTCACTATAGAAAGATAACATCCCATGTAATCTTTAGCAAAAAAAAAATACCTGAAACACCAAACCCCAGAGACTGGAACACCAGAGAAAAACGAAGCCATAACAACACAAAAAAACCGACCAGGCTGATTTTATGATGTATTTCTTCGAGTCAAATCCGGGGAAAGGGGCTTGTTTTTATCTGGTATTCATATTACATCATATGTAACATTCTGCAACTGTTTAAAAATTTTTACAGGACTTAAAAAATTCGACAGAAACTATGGATTTTGTTTTGAGCTTTCTGAGTTGTTTCAGTTTCGTAATTCTACTAATATCGTCTAATTCTCTAGCTTGGCTCTGATACCATTGAAAGGTTCCTTAGCACCCTCACTAAGTTTTCTAGGGAATCAAGTATTCAATTTTAAAAAACCTAGAGTGCTAAGCAACCCATAACCAAGCATTTAACTAGAGGATTAGGGTTAAATTAACATGTAAACTACTTTACACTAAGTGAATTTGGAATACAACCTTTGTAGACCGGTCTTTCACTTCTAAAGCTCTGTGTAGTAGTCCCTTCGCTTCAAGTAGTGATCTTCCGGACTCTAGCTAAGCTCCACAAAGCGAAATGAACAAGCTTTCTTGAAGTCTTCAAGGCCGAAGATGATTTACGTCGAGGAGACTCTAGCTCAAGCTACCTCTTCACTAATGTAGAATTAGTGATGCAAACAACCAATACTAAATGGCTAGTCTAATGTAGATTGGTGAAGTAGGAATTTTGCTCTCTTCAGAATTATTTTTCTCTCTTTCTTTTTCTTTTCACTCAAAGCTAGAGAGCAATGGAGGAGATAAAGAAATTGAATTCAAGAATAATCTTGTGTGAACCATGGGTGAGAAAATATCATATATAACTCATATAGAGACTAAACCATGGCTAAAGATAATGGTTAGTTTAATAAATATCTAGAGTAAAACAAAATTAGTGGACTAAGTCAATGGTTTCTCCAAGCTTCTCCAAGCTTCAAGCCATGACTAATTACTACCTAATTTTGATTTCCCTTTAATTATTAAAACCCTACATTATCTTAAGTATAGTATGAGTCTCATACACCCAAGTCCAATGTATCATCTCGCATGACACAAAATAAATACATTAACATATATCACATATATATTAAATGTATAATGAGAAAAATATTTTCTTAAGTGAGCTAATATTAGTTAATGTATATTAATATATCAAATATATAATTACACGTTAAATTATTAAATCAACACTTGATTTAATAACCCGTCTGTATCGCATACAACCGACTAATATCATTTATATGCATATTACATATACATATAACATATCATTGAATTAACACTTGATTCAACAATCCGGTTAGATCACATATAACTCTATCGCGAGATTGGAATACGATATCATATACATATATTAATCTCGGTCCCACACATATCACATATGTGCCGTACTTTATTTCGCATGAGCTAGGAAATCTCAGTGTAGGACTCTAATGACTCGTCAATATGCCAGCACTAGGTGATGATCATATCAGTCACCCACAAGCTGTCAGCGGTACCAGCCGGATGTAACGGCCACCTGGGTATTGAGCGATCAGAAAATCAACAAGCAAGCTTGTCCATACTCCTGTGAATCAAATAAGTAACACTACTGTACAGTCTGGTCCTTTCGTCTGATATGTCGTATATCTAGTCTACGGATGGTAAACATCAGACCCCAGTAACTTGATAAGTCATGACGATATGAGGCTCATAACGGGTCGAGAAACTACTGATAACACTTACCAGTAAATCTTCGTATCATCCCTGGCCAGGGTCTTCCTGTTATAGCCAATCGAGCACAGCGCAATATCGACCCCCAATACTGAGAGAGACGAAACCCCTCCTATCGGTCATTGCCTCTATGTGACTCGGGACTGTACCCAAAAACCACCGTTTTGCACGCTCTCTTGAATGTGATAAGGTGGAAATCAAAGTACTGTGGGAATCACACAAGACTCTATGACGATCTTGGGTCTACAGACTAACCTGTATCAGTGTCACCAGAGAACTGCTATCTGACGTCAGGTATAATACCATCTAGGAGTTCTCGGCAAGTCCTGTTCAGTGTACCCAGTCTCAACTGAGCATCCGTATACCATCTCTGATGTTAAACACCAATGGATATGGGATCATCCATCACCCATCAAATGGGTCAAGAAGCGTATACGCTAGTCTACTCTAGAATATCGATGCCCCGTCTCGATACACCCTCGACTAGGAACAATTAAATGATGTACTTATGGACTACCCTGGCCCCACTAGTATGATCTGCATCATAATCCTGGTAGTCAAGTACATCCTAAGAGCTTTACCAACATGTGAGAGCAAGACAATATCACAATTCAAGTCTACATATTAAGATAAAGAGCAACCAGATAGCATACTATCATGTCGAGCAAGACGGTCCTCTCTATATATGTCCAAGCATCCGCTATAATATAGAATCATGTACAATAATGGCCTCTAGGGAATACATCCAACATGCGAAGTACGTGAGGCGCTTCTTATTGAGTGCTAAGCACTCTTCCATTCTGTGGCGCCCACGTGAGGGACATATGAGGCGCTGGGCACAGCTTATTGAGTGCTAAGCACTCTCCTTTGTGGCGCCTATGTAAGGGGTACGTGAGGCGCTGGACGCTGAGCGCCACTCAATGAGTGCTAGGCACTTTCCTCCGTGGCGCCCACGTGAGAAGCACGTGAGGCGTTGGGCTCGGAGCGCTGGGCGCGCCGCTCATTGAGTGCTATGCATCTTCCTCTGTGGCGCCCACGTAAGGAACATGTGAGGCACTGGGCGCTGGGTTCTTTCTTTTATGAGGACCATATTTCTCTCAAGAACAAGTTCCTCCCGATGAGACTAAAATTCTCAAATTGTGGGAGACTTGCCTTGTGAATCTCAGATCCAGAGAAAGAACTATGTTCTTGGAGAAGGGTTAAACCCTTAGATATGTAAACAAGATAATTATTGTTCTTCTTATTTACCTAGAGTTTTTTGAGGAGGGAGATCTTCTTCTCTGTTTCTTTTTGAAGCTCTTTTTTTTAAAAGCTTATGGGGGGGCTTCCTCTCTCCAGACTTGAAGTCTTAGGTCCTTTATATAGTAGATGCGAGTTTGTTAATTAGTTTTTGAAGAAAACCCACCATTGGATCTTTGATCCAAGGGTTTCTGTTTTACAGAACAAGATCGGGGAAATATTTTCCCTTGCACAGAATTTATTCTGCAAAACGGTGATTTTTTAATCACCGTTGGATTTTTAATCTAACGGTCCTTTGTTTTACAGAAGGCGTAGAATTTTATTCTATGATCCCACCAAAGGTATATTTCTTGTTTTAGAAAGATTTGAGGAATATTTACTCTCAACAGAATTTTAATTTTGAGTCTTGATGATTTAACATCTCCGTTGGATCTTTGATCCAACGGCTCTGTTTAACAGAGAGTAGAATTTAATTCTACCTGGGCGCCGGCGCTAACGTGTTGTGCACGTGGGTGCTAATTAAGATTTTAATTCCTTTATTTGCTTTGCACATTAGCGCCCACATGAGGAGCACGTGTGGCGCCAATATAAGATTTTTTAACTCTGGCGCTGGCGCTCTCGTGGAAGGCACGTGAGGTGCTGCCTCTTAAATTTTGAACAGAGATTTGCTCTTTTATTGGGGGAAACATCCACCTCATTAATCTATTTCTAAAAATAGATAAATCCAAATAATGAGGTGTCCCCTTCTAGAAGCATTTCTTATGAAATTACAAGAATGCCCTCACCGTATATACATACCCATATTCGTACTGCAAAAATACGAATACAATGAGATAATAATAATCCAATAATATAATAATAGAATCTGGTTTAGACCAAAGCCCACTAGTATTATCCGTCCGAATAACATCTGTACAGCTAGTGCATATATATGATCGGAACCCTGCCGTAAAACCATACGACCTCTACATCGTTTCGCCTGAACCAAGGAAAACCTCTGTGTGGGACTCTAAAGACTCGACAGTACGGTGTCAGTGGGTTTAACCATAAGTCCGTCAGTGGCACTAGCTGTACGTAACGTCTATCATGGTATCTGTCGATAAGAAAGCCGATAAGCAAACTCATCCGAACTCCTACTGAGCCTATCTGTGACAATCTCCGTACATTCCGGTCTTTTCTTCTAAGAGTATCGCATATCGGGCCTAGGGGGTAGTAACCGTCAGACCCCTAATAGCGCAATAAGTCGTGCCGGTGTAGAGCCCAATACACCCTGAGAAACTACTGGTGTACCTACTAGTAAATCTCGCTTGCCCTGGTCAGTGAATTTGTGTAATGGCTATTCGAACACAGCGTGATATCAATTCCCAATACCGGGAGAGATGAATCCTTTCTAACCACTACTGCCTCCAAATTCTTCGGGACTGCACCCAACCATTACATGATTCCACGACTCATTTGAGCCGTGGTAGGGTAGTGATCTAAGTACAGTGGGAACACACTCGAGACGAATAGTGATGTCAAGTCAACAGACTTGTTGGGGTTCCTAGCGTCCTGGCCGTCGACCACGGCTATTGCAGAACGAAAATTTTTGGTGTTTAAAAACTTGGCGCTAGAAACAACTACCTCGAATCGAAACCAAACATGATACTAGCAATCTACAAAGATGTTATCTACTGTGATAGAGTTGTTTTATTGAATGATTCGTGTCCTTCAGTATTCTACCCTCTTCTTTGGCTCCTTGAGGTCTCCTCGATCGAGCTTGGCCGCCGGTCCTCCTCTGTCGAAGATGATCCACCCGAGAGATGTAGCTCATGGCTCAAGCTCCACACTATAAATCTAGTGAAGCAACTAGGGACTCTAAATTGGTAATCTAGAGTGCCTAGGGATGTAGTGAGTTGCTCTAAGTATGTATCTATCTCTCTATTATCCTTGATTCTCAACACGTGAGATGGTAGGATAGAAGATGAAGAAGAAGGAGGAGCCCAAGAAAAGTACAGAAGGGAGAGGAAGCAAATGGTGAGAGTCTTTTTCTCAAAACCAACCATGCCAAAAACCACAAGTGAAAAACTCAAGTGGAAAAACTCAAGTAAGAAAAAACTAGAGAGAGAAAAACCTCAAGCATGGTTTTGTAAAACTCAATTTCCAAATATAAATTTGCAACAATACTTGAATAGTTTGCACAAATGAATTAACAATTCATTTGTCAACGCTATTCAAGCATGGTTCTCACCATTCTCTCTTCATCACCTTTACATCTCATTTCCATTTAATTTAATAAATGGATAAACCAAAATGAGGTGTTCACCTTCTAGAATGTTTTCCGTATAAATACGGATTACACTCAACTGTATATATAAACCCGTATTTGTACCAAAATACGAATACACAAAGAGATAGAATAATACAAAGAACATAATACTAGAATATACATATCGAAATACATATACATAAATTATTAAATCAATACCTGATTTAATAATCCGGCTCAAACCTGAGCCGGCTAGTATTATCAACCGTCCGATCGAAAGTCCGGTTAACTAGTACAATCATTCGATCGGAACCCTGCACGTATCAAAGTACGACTACCACATCATTTCTCCTGAACCAGGAAAACTCTCTGTGTGGGACTCTAAAAACTCGACAATACGCTGGCGGTGAGTTTAACCATAAACACGTCAGAGGCACTAGCTGTACGTAATAGCTATCCAGGTATTGAGCGAAAGGAAGGCTGATGAGAAAACTCATCCAAACCCCTACTGAGCCTGTTTGTGACAATCTCCATACAGTTCGGTTTGTTCGTCTAAGAGTATCGCATATTGGGTCTAGGGAGTGGATAAAATCAGACCCCTAATCTTGGGATATTTTATGTCGGTGTGAAGCCCATCACCCACTGAGAAACTATTGATCCAAATTAGTAATTCTCGTCTACCTTGGCCAAGGATTTTTGGTGATGGCCACCTGTGCACAGCGCGACATCAACCCTCAATACCGAGAGAGATGAATCCCCGACGATCCGCTCACTGCCTCCATGTGGTTCGGGACTGTACCCAACTAAAACTTGTTTGCATGACTCTTTTGAGCCGTGGTAGGGTAGTAATCTAAGCACAGCGGGAACTCACACAAGACAAATAACGATTTTAGGTCGACAGACTAACCTGTACTCATGTCACCTGAGAACTGCTATCTGACAATAGGTATAATACCATCTAACATGTTCCCGGCGAGTCCGTCCAGTGTAACTTATAACCCAATGAGCACCTGTATACTATCTTAGGCGACTAACTTACACCAATGGCTTATGAGACCGGCCACCGCCCCTCGTTGGGGTCTCGGAAAATATACACTAGTCTACTCCGGAGTATCGATGTCCAGTCTTGATCCTCCCTTGATTAGGGACATTTAAGGATGTGCTTATAGACCATCCAGCTCCCACGTATATGATCGCCATCATAATGCTGGTAGTCAAGAAAGAATACTATGGTCTCTATCAACATGTAATAGTGATCTGTAATACCACATAATGCATGTACATGTTGATAGAGACAAAACAGATAGCATACCATCATCTCGAGTAAGACTATTCTACCCGTATAGGTCCTCCCGCAATCATCATAATCGCCTGCCGACGATTACAATAATTGTCTTGAGGGCACTATAGCCAACAATCTCCCAGTTGCACTTAAGGCTAAGTATTGCGGTGTCGCACACTCACAGCCCATATGATACCGAACACCCAACTTCTTTACTAATCAGTCTCGTAAAGCCCGTTTGTGAAACTATTGCGTTCGAGAAAAAACTTCAGTGAGTGGATCCGCTCCAATACTTCTATCTTTATCTATCTATATCTCAATTTCGCGGAGAAAGACTATCTCCCAAAATGAGCGATACATGTCTTAGAATTTTTCTAGATATCTTATGGGACCCAGTTCACAAATGAACTCCAAATCCAATAAAATTCTTAGATCGTATATTTTACTGAATTTAATCAGTATCCTGTGCCATGCCTTCCTCAGTATCCGCTTGGACCACCTGTCCAACATACTGCCCCTCGAAAGAGGGAAAACTATAAGTTTGACAGTCACTCTATCATCCAGGTCACCTTGGAAGCTTGAAATGATAACCGTCTCCTGAAGGAGGCTGCTGTTACTATATACCAAGAATATCCACTTATGTTCATAACTGCTTCCCAATGTTTCTCCAGGATTGGATTAATATATATGCTTATTGCATCCAGTGCAAAAGCAATATCTGGTGTGGTATTTGACATCTCATGATTGACTCAATTGCTTAAGCAAGAGATATGCCAATCATGCAAATCTCTCTCCTCATCAGTCTAGAAGACATCTCTTTAGAGAGAGTGACTCCATCACCTGCGGGTACACCACCACGCCAGGAGTCGTTCATTCTAAAACACTTTAGAATAGTGTCAAAGTACCCGAATTGGGACACTTCCTAAATCTAGATCTAAAACCATAGATCTAGTCATCAGAATCCCTGATATTTTATCCAGATCCTATATGGAGAAACAACTTATGACATCCACAGTATCACCGATCGTAGTATATGAAGATCACTTCCTATCAAGAGCATGTCATCCAAATACCAGGACATCACTCTCTATTACCTTCTTACCAGGTCCATCTGTTATTCTGATGAAGTCAAACTCTATGACTGCCACATCAAAAATAGATGATCTATCACCGCTATACTTGCTTTAGTCTATAAATAGACATAAGCTACTTGCCCACCATTCTTTCACTGCTCCCACTGACTAGAACAACCCTCTGGCAGAGTCATATACACGTGCACTTCTAAAGCTAATTTAGAATGACGTTATAGTCATCCACCTTCCAGATCTCATAGTCTAGGACAGCAGTAATGGAAAGCTTGCTTCATCAAAACCTCCTTGTCACCGTCCTTGAGAAGACCGAAGTACCTCTCGGATGACTGAGGTTACCCACCAAATCTGCGGAGCGGCTAATAGATTGTCGAATCCAATTAAATCTTTAGGCTATACTAAATTTTCAATAATCGTTTGTGGTTCTGAAATCACTTCCAGTTCTACCATACTACCACTAATGTTTTCTGAAAAGAATTCATTTTACTAAAACGGGTGGCGAGTCAAGAACAATATAACTATTGATCTTCCAAATGCTAGAATGTTAACCCTCGTCAAAACTCGGGATAACCCACGAACTGCCATTACTGAAACGTGCCTTGAGTTTATCCGGATTATGGTTTTAAGCATAAGCCGGACAACTCCATATACCTTAACATCGTTAAGATATAAATCCATTCTATATCCAATATAGAAACAAAGGCACTAATATAATTGGAACCAGATTCAAAAATCAAGCAGCTGTTTCCAGTACATATCAACTAAATGGAAGAAGGCCAAGCAGCATTACTCATCAAGGAGTGTACTCACGGATGAGTAACCGAGAGAGAAGCAAGTTCTCAAATATATTACTTACAACGGAACACCTAGCATAAGTATCTACACCTTCGATCATCTCGAAGAATCCTGATACTTGCAACGTATAGTTCTCTACTTTATTCTTATACCTATAACTTCTCAAAATTTGGACCTTGTATTTCAACGAAATACTTGTCTAAAACTGGAGAAATCATAAGTAAATAGAAAATAGGACGAGTACCAAACCCTTTGTCCTAATGGACATCGGACAACATACGATATTTTGTATAAGTCCTCTGAATTTAATAACTCAAACCTTGTGCGTCGTAGGTTAAAAACTGTGTTATGGTTAAGAAGAATTACACCGTTGTTGAATGCACCTTACCTAACCATCAACTGATATAGGTATATGTCATAAACATAATTTCAAAAAGTTATATCTCACTTTATAAAATAAATGTATAGATATATCAGTTTGAAACTGGTGCATAACAACGGATATTCAAAACCAAATATTTGCCGTTAGGCAAAACCCAGGTGATTTTCTCAAATATTACCAATTACAAAGAATTTTGATATATTGAGGATCTAATCACCCAATTCCCAATATCTTACTTCTACTCAGCATCTGTAACGCCATACAGATGTAAGAATCAAGTCTGGTAAATATATACCCTGGAGTCAGAATCTAATTGGAAAAACAGTTTTTAATTAACACCGCACAGCAAAACTGAAACATGAAAATGTTTCAAAAGGGGTGGCCGGGTATTCCTAGTAATGCCTCTTCCACTATCTAGATTCATGACAGTAACCGTATATTTCCTTTCCCTAACTCCAATCCCTTCATATGTCTTTACTTATTGCCTTCTGTACACCACACTTAGGCTAATTGGTTTTCTTCCATCCATACCTTTCGGCACCTGCCTATGGTTTGGAAGAAGACCATCTAATAAGCGTAATAGATGTACTCTCCTAATACTAGGAGCTTTCGCAACTTGAAAGAAAGGAAAAAGAAAAGACAACCGAATAATCTTATTCAATTTCTTCAGAACCGGAATCCATCCTCGAACAGAAACAAGTTTCTTCGAGTTCGTATGTAACTATACGATGGAATATCCAAGCAATATGGATCTTCGTAGTGATATAGAGTGTTCTGGAGAAATGCAAAGGGGAAGTAGGAGTGGCAGGATATATGCGACTTCATTATGAATAATGACAATCCAAAACCAAAGTGTGTAAGAAAGTTCGGTTAACTTGGTTCATGAGTTTTAGTTTAAAGTCAGGTCATGGTCGCTGCCAGAGAGAGAGAGAGAGAGAGAGAAAAAAGAAACACTCGGCGTGCACTCTAAAATAGATTAGATTGGTTAATCATTTTATCTAATCAGGATGGCTCCCACTGTTTCCTCGAATTCTCCTTAAAAGCCTAAAAGGAGAATGAGTCGGGATCATCTGAAAATCACCCGAGGAGTAACACCTACTCATCAGTGCAAATTGGGATCCAACTATCATCGCATGATAACTTGATGGAAGCCACCCAAGTCACCACACTCCAGAAGGTATGCACATGCCTGGCAAGTTTCCTTTATATTTGAAACTCCCGATGTGGTTTTTGCCCCGAGCGCTTATAACCTCGACGAAGGTCAAAACATCATAAGTCGCAAGTCAAGTTCAATCCATAATTATCCAGATTAATCTAGACCCATTCGTACAAGCCCTTATCGAAGGTCAAAATAGCTGTACACATGTCCTAGATTAATGCATTTATCTATGCTACAGATAAGCACCCACTATCTACCAAACACTATGCCTTGGTGAAGGTCAAAACTCATAGCATGAATACTAGTAAATACCTATCTAAAATGACGGAGGGCTACGACTGGGTTTTGGCGAAAAACCTTTAACGTAATGAACTTGATATCGTTGAAGGAACATAATAGCTTTGAAAAGGAGTGGTTTAGGCTGTGCTTTTAAAAACTAGTGGTTTTGAAGAAAACCGAGTAATCTACAGTATCATAAACTTTTGCTCAAGAGGTCACTTCCCGTGAAGGGATCTAGGCTCTTTCTTCCTAGAATGAGGTGCTGGTTGTTCCTGAACGAACATCACTATGCAAAGCAAAAGAATACAACTATAGAGAGGTTATTATAAAAACGCAAACTTTTTCCCAAGAGGTCACTCCCCATAAAGGGATCTCGGCTCTTGCTTCGTCGAATGAGGTGCTGGACATTTATAACCGAATACTGTTGTGCAAAGCAAAAAGAAATGTCTGCAATAACAGTTTTCAAAAATTGGTTCCAACAACATCATTTAGGTTTATTTTTCCTTTCATTAATCAAAATTAACGCAGTCCCATCAATTAATCCATATCACACCAGAAAAGAATAAAAATACAATGTACGTATATGCTGTCCGCATTCGTCACGGGGTCCCGTCATGCACCGTTAGGTTACTTAACTAACGGCAAAGCAGGGTCTGGACTAGCGCGGATGCAAAACATAAACAACATCTACTAGTATATATATATATATATAACATTTGTCCTGATATAAGCAACATCATAGAAAAGCGATAAGCAACACAGAATAACTGATAATCTAGGAACCCTGGTTTCCTTTGAGCCGCAAATGAAACCCGACGTTCCACGGTCGTGTGGATAGCCTGTGAAATGTATAACCAAGACCCCTACAAGTGCGGCAAGTTACATGCCAATCCCAGAAGTGATGCACCCTAATCAACAAAGTGAATGTGCCACCAAACACTTCACGAAATCCGGTAATTTGAGCACCCCACCGTGGGTCATCCTATACCCCCTACGAGCGCGGCGAATAGCCCGCCAAATATAGAGTGAGGCCCCCTCCGTCTCAACGCCATGAGATGCAGGCCGTTGCCCTCTAGAACCCGACTACTCGAGCACTCCATCGTGGGGTAATCCTAGTACAGAAAAGAAATATATATATACAATAGCGACATCGACATCAACCCAATCGTGCCCCAATAAAAGAATATACAAACTAGTGGAAACAGCAGTCCACAAGTTGGACGCTCGCCCCGCAATATTGAATATACAAATGATTCTAAGATGTACAACTACCATTGCACTAGAGGCTATCCCACATGACAATCCGAACAAACCATCATAGATAACATCACAGCAATATAAGCAAGTATGTGCAACCCCGTCTAAATGACATATAGAAAATAGACGATGTTTGAAAAACGCATACACCACATTAAAGATATCAACGATGCAAAATTTCAACTTTTGAAACTTTCCAAATTCCCCCCAAAGAAAAGACAACACTAAGTGAAATCTGGGGAAATCAAACAAGACCAAAAATGCCAATTTACAAAACCCAAGACACTGGATGAAAACGAAGCCCAGAAGTGAATAGTAAAAAGGTGGAATTGGGAATTCCAAGGATTTGGCCGGTCAAGTATGGATGGAATTGGCTCATTTCCATCGTGTGTCACAAACATGTTTAGAATAAGTCTATGCACTTGTTAAAAAAATGTTTAGAGACAAAAAAAATTCTGAACAGAGAGTGGGTTTTGAAATCAGAATTTTTCGGTTTTGAAACTAATGCATCGTTAACTACTAGTTTCTAATGTTTGGATGGCTTTGATACCATGTTAGGGTTCCTAGCGCCCTAGCCGTCAACCGTAGTCGTTGTGGAATGAAAAAATTTGGTGTTTAAAAACTTGGCGCTAGAAACAACTACCTAGAATCGAAACCAAACATGAAACTAGCAATCTGCAATGATGTTATCTACTATGATGGAGTTGTTTTACCGAATGATTCGTGTCATTCGGTTTTTCTACCCTCTTCTTTGGCTCCTTAAGGTCTCCTCGATCGAGCTTAGCCGCCGGTTCTCCTCCGTCGAAGATGATCCACCCGAGAGATGTAGCCCATAGCTCTAGCTCCACACTATAAATCTAGTGAAGCAATTAGGGACTCTAGGTTGCTAATCTAGAGTGCCTACGGATGTAGTGAGTTGCTCTAAGTATGTATCTATCTCTCTTCTACTCTTGATACTTAATATATGAGATGGTAGGCTAGAAGATGAAAAAGAAGGAGGACGAGCTCAAGAAAGGTAGTGAAGAGAGAGGAAGTAAATGGTGAGGGTCTTTTTTTGAAAACCAACCATGCCAAAAACCACAAGTGAAAAACTCAAGTGGTAAAACTCAAGTGAGAAAAAACTAGAGAGAGAAAAATCTCAAGCATGGTTTTGTAAAACTCAATTTCCAAATATAAATTTGCAACAATACTTGAATAGTTTACACATATGTATTAACAATTCATTTGTCAACGTTATTCAAGCATGGTTCTCACCATTCTCTCTTCATCACCTTTACACCTCATTTCCATTTAATTTAATAAATGGATAAACCAAAATGAGGTGTTCACTTTCTAGAATATTTTCCGTATAAATATGGATTACACTCAACTGTATATACATACTCGTATTCGTACCAAAATATGAATACACAAGAAGATAGAATAACATATAGAACATAATACTAGAATATATATCGAAATACATATACGTAAATTATTAAATCAATACCTGATTTAATAATCCGGCTCAAATCCGAGTCGGCTATTATTATCAATCGTCTGATTGAAAGTCCGGGTAACTAGTACAATCATTCGATCGGAACCCTGCACGTATCAAAATACGGCTACTACATCATTTCTTCTGAACCAGAGAAACCCTCTGTGTAGGACTCTAAAGACTCGACAATACGCCTGCAGTAGGTTTAACCACAAGCACGTCAGCGGCACTAGGTATACGTAACGGCTACCCTGGTATTAAGAGAAAGGAAGGCCAGCGAGCAAACTCATCCGAACCCCTACTGAGCCTGTCTGTGAAAATATCCATACAGTCCGGTCTGTTCATTTAAGAGTATCAGATATCGGGTTTAGGGGGTGGATAAAGTCAGACCCCTAATAACGCGATATTTCGTGTCGGTGTGAAGCCCATCACCCACTGAGAAACTACTGATCCAAATCATTAATTCTCATTTACCTTGGCCAAGGATTTCTAGTGATGACCACTCGTGCACAGAGCTATATCAACCCCCCAATATCGAGAGAGATGAATCCCCGACGATCCGCTCACTGCCTCCATGTGGCTCGGGGCTGTACCCATCTAAAACCTATTTGCACGACTCCTTTGAGCCGTGGTAGGGTAGTAATCAAAGCACAGTAGGAAATCACACAAGACAAATGACGATCTTAGGTGGAAAGACTAACCAGTACTCATGTCACCTGAGAACTGTTATCTGACAATAGGTATAATACCATCTAGCATGTTCCCGGCGAGTCCGTCCAATGTAACTCATAACCCAATGAGCACCTGTATACTATCTTAGGTGACTAACTGACACCAATGGCTTGTGAGACCGGCCACCGCCCTTCGTTGGGGTCTCGAAAAGTATACACTAATCTACTCTGGAGTATCGATGCCCAGTCTCGATACTTTCTCGACTAAGGACATTTAAGGATGTGCTTATAGACCACCCGGCTCCCACGTATATAATCGTCATCATAATGCTGGTAGTCAAGCAAGAATCCTATGGGCTCTATCAACATGTAATAATGATCTGTAATACCACATAATGCATGTACATGATGATAGAGACAAACCGGATAACATACTATAATCTCGAGTAAGACTGTTCTACCAGTATAGATCCTCCCGCAATCATCATAATCACATTCATGTGATTACAATAATTGCCTTGAGGGCACTATAGCCAAGAGGACTAACCTGCACTCATGTCACCCGGGAATTGCTAACCAACGATAGGTATAATACCAACCAACAGTTCCTCCGCGAGTCTGTCCAGTGTAACTCATGACCCAATGAGCACATGTATACTATCTCCGGTATCGCATACCAATGGCTGCGGGATAGGCCATCTCCCGAACTGGAATGAGAAGCGTATTCACCAGTCTACTCTGGAGTATCGATGCCCTGTCTCAATAATCCTATGACTAGGGACAAGTATAAGGATGTGCTTATAGACTACCCAGGCCCACTAGTGTGACTGCCATCACAACGCTGGTAGTCCAGAAAAGATCATAAGGGCCTTATCAACATGTATTATCGATATTTTAAAAGAAACACATACACATGTTAAGATAGAATCAAACTAGATAGCATACTATCATGTTGAGCAAGACTGTTATTATTTCCGTGTATATCCCAAGCTTCCAAAATATAATATACAATCCAGTACTATACAATAAAGGCCTCTAGTCTATATATCACTAACAATCTCCCACTTGCACTAAGGCCATGTATTGGCATATCACAGACTTATCATCTTGAATAGCCTCTCGAACTGCGTTTGAGGGATGGCCTTGTGAGTGAATCTGCAGTGTTGTTCTTTGTATCTACTCTCCGCACCTCAATCTCCCGGCGATCCACGATCTTCCTGATCAGGTGATATCGCCTCAAGATATGTCTGGACTTCTGATGGGACCTTGGTTCTTTCGCTAAAGCTATAGCCCTGTTGTTATCATAATGCAAAGGTATTGGATTAATAATGGACGAAACCACCTGAAGTTTTTTTATGAACTTCCTCATCCAGATTGCTTCTTTCGCGGCGTCACATGCAGCGATATACTCCGCTTCCATCGTCGAGTCAGCAACGGTGTCCATCTTGGAGCTCTTCCAACAAACTGCCCTTTCATTAAAGGTAAAGACATAACCTGACATGGACTTGGAGTCATCCTTGTCACTCTGGAAGCTGGAATCAGCGAAGGCCTCGATCTGGAGGTCTTAACTACCGTACACCAAGAACATCTTCTTAGTCCTTCTCAGGTACTTGAGAATGTTCTTAACCGCTATCCAGTGCTTCTCCCTAGGGTTTGACTGATACATATTTACCATGCTCATTGCGTATGCAACATCTTGTCTGGTACACAATATCGCATACATCATAGACCATACCGCAGAAGCATAGGGTATAATACTCACGCGATCCCTTTCCAAATCAGTCTTAGGAGACATCTCTTTGGAGAGGGTGATTCCTTGACAAGCTGGTAGATTACTGCGCTTCGAATCTTCCATACTAAATCTTTTCAGTATGGTATTGATATACCTGGACTGTGAAAGTCCCAACATCCTCTTAGATTTATCATGATAGATCTGGATCCCCAGAATGTAGGAGGAATCACCGAGATCTTTCATGGGGAACCTTTGTGACAAGAATCCTTTGACTGATTGTAGCATAGGAATGTCATTTCCTATTAGGAGAATTTCATCCACATACAAGACGAGGAATACCACGGTTCTCGCTACAATCTTACTATAAATGCATGGTTCATCTGGATTTTTAATAAAGTCGAATTCTTTGACCGTTTCATCAAAACAGATGTTCCAACTCCGCGATCCCTGCTTTAATTCATAAATGGATTTAAGCAACTTGCACACTCTTCCGCTGCTCCCACTCTCTATGGAAACCCTCTGGCTGATCTATATAAACACAATCTTCCAAATTTCCATTCAGAAAAGTGGTGTTTATGTCCATCTGCCAAATTTCATAGACTTGGAAGACAGTAATGGCAAGGAGGATCCGAATGGATTTAAGCGTAGCCACTGGAGAAAAGTTTCATCATAGTCCAAACCAGGTCTTTAACGAAAACCTTTTGCAACAAGTCTAGCCTTATAGGTTTCAACCTATTGATTGATCGTGCTTTTTGCATATGCATTTTGAAATCAAAGAATAGAATATACTGCAATCAAGACGGTGTCGCTTGGTAGCTAGCTGGTTGAGTACGGGTCGGTCCACAGGGAAAACGTGTTCTTTTCTTATTGTTCTAATGAGTCAATTCCTATTTGTGGTAGGTTTTGATTTTTATAAAAACTGAAATTGAATTTGATTTGGATTAAAACCTTGCTAGGATTAGGATTAGGTATGTTTGGAAAGTTAATTCGACTCACCGCTTCCTTTGCCCTAATTAAGAACTTAGGTGTTAAGGTAATAGTTAACAAAGGGGATTAGCACGACTAGGAAGAAACATAGTTTCTTCCTTTTGGTCCTTGTCCGTCCTTTCTTAACTCTTAGCCCCTAATCTCTATGTAAATCAACCACAACCGGTCTAACCAGGGAATCACCGCTATCTCGTGGGATAGGGTGCCGTAGTGAGCGGTGTGTGTTTGATCTACATAGAGTCCTAATTTAAAATATTGAACGGGCAAGAAAGGAGTGAGAGATTTCCATCTCTCAAACCTACCCAATCCTAACCCTAACAAGTGAGGAAATACTCACTCATTAGGGTATTAACAATGAAGTTCATTTTTTTATAATTTTCTTTTTAATTACCTAATTAACATGCAGATAATAAAAGACAGATACGAAAATCGCAGAAATTAAATTGCAAATAAGAAAAATTCAAAATAAAAACTTACTTTTATTGATGCACTCTTGACGATTTACAAGGGAATTAAAATTTTAATCTAGAATTAAAAAGAGGCATGCTGTAGGCTTTCCTATTTATAGATAGGAGAAACCTTAGGGTTTACATCTGATCCACATCTAAAATTACAAGATTACCTTAAGAAAACCGGGTCAATGCACCGACTCCCACCGACATGCACAGACATGCACCGACACGTGCTCTGCACGGCCGTGGATTCGCGGCGGAATGCTTTGTTTGGCCGCGGATCCGCGGCCATCTTGAGGGTTCTCTGTCTCAACTCTTTAGGGCTGCTTCATGTTGCATTTTACTTCTGGTTTCTTCACTTGGTTTCTCAGAATATCTTCTATTTTCTTCCAGATTTCCACAGTGCAGAATGTTGTGCACCTTTACCGTTAGCTTCGCTTTGAAGTCTTGTATCTTGTGCTGCCCTTGAACTGTCTTGTTCATGGAACTGTTTACTGATCTTCATTTGTTCCTTGAACTGTTATGCGGCATCATACGGATTCACCTTTTGTTGGTCGTAGTCTCACTTTTGTACGTCTTTTCATGAATTTCACTGTATTGTTCTGAGAACCTGTAACCTGCAACTATTTAGCAGACATGGATCAAAAGCACCTATTTATTTGCAATATGATTAAGAATGGGGAATATAATAATGCAAAATTCTGATATGAACACCTGTCCATCTGCACCAATCTTCTTTTTGAAGATCCATTTACAGCCTACAGGTTTTACTCCTTCTGGTGCAATGTCCAAAGTCCATACTTTATTGGCGTACATGGATTCCATTTCGGTCCGCATTGTATCCAGCCTCTTTACCGAGTCTCTGCTTGTAATGACCTGCTGGAAACTAGTTTGCTCATCATCGTCGATGATGCAATCCTCTCTCTCCCCGTCTATGAGAAAACTGTAGTATCTCTCGGACGGATGAGACTGCCTACTAGATCTGCGAAGTGGCGTGGGGACGTCCGGTTCTTTCGAAACTTCTGGTTCCACCATGCTTTCAGTATTATTTTGTGGTTTTGGAATTTCTTCCAGTTCTATTGTGCTCCCACTTATTTCTTTTTCAAGAAATTGAGTTTCCAAAAAGTGGGCATGCCGAGAAACAAAGATCTTTTGTTCTTCCACCTAATAGAAAAGATACCTCCTGAAATTCTTTGGGTATCCCATAAACTTACGCAGTACTGAGCGTGCTTCGAGTTTGTCCCCATGCTGCTTTTTGACAAAAGTCAGACATCCCCATATATTTAGATACTTAAGATAGGGTTTCTTCCCACTCCACATTTCATATGGTGTGGTAGACACTGACTTAGTAGGAACCTTGTTCAAAAGATATGCAGCAGATTCCAGTGCATAACCCCAGAAGGATCGTGGTAACTCAGCATTACTCATCATGGAACGTACCATTCCAATAAGGTGCGGTTTCGCCTTTCCGATACACCGTTGTGTTGAGGTGTGTATGGAGGAGTAAACTGAGAGAGAATTCCATTCTCTTTTAAATAATCCAGGAACTCGTCACTTAAATATTCGCCACCTCGATCAAATCTAAGTGTCTTGATACTTTTGCCTGTTTGTTTTTCCACTTCATTCTTGTATTCCTGGAATTTTTCAAAAGCCTCAGATTTATGTTTCATCAAGAATACATGTCCATACCTTGAGAAATCATCCGTAAAAGTAATGAAGTAGGAATAACCACTTCTTGCATGTGTAGACATTAGACCACACACGTCGCTGTGTATGAGTCCCAAGAGCTCGTCGGCTCTTACCCCGTGTCCAGTGAACAGAGTTTTTGTCATCTTTCCTTTGATACATGATTGACAAGTTGTATAAGACAGATATTTAAACGGATCCAAATATTCCTCTTTATGTAACTTCGTCAACCGTATTTCATTGATGTGACCCAGTCTACAATGCCATAAGAAAGCTTGATTTAATTCTAGGGACCTTCTTTTAAAATCCTGCATGACCAAAGAAGGATCGTACATCTTTGACGCATTTGGGGGGAGGAAGGTTATGGATGACATCTATTTTAACTCTGTCTACCTCCATGCCTTTTTGTGAAATGACATGCCCAAGGACTATACCTTCTTGAACCATGAAATGACATTTTTCCCAATTCAAAATTAAGTTCTTATCCTTACAGCGGGTAAGAACAGCGTCAAGATGACGAAGGCATTCCCCAAAGGAGTCCCCACATATGGAGAAATCATCCATAAATATCTCCAGAAAATTCTTGACCATGTCCGAGAATAACCCCATCATGCACCGCTGAAATGTAGCGGGGGCATTGCATAACCCAAAGGGCATGCGTCTATAAGCAAAAGTACCGAAAGGACAAGTAAATATTGTCTTATCTTGATCCTTTTCAGCGATGGGGATCTGCTTATAGCCGAAGTATCCGTCTAAGAAACAGTAGTATTCATGCCCGGCTAATCGTTCTAATATCTGGTCAATGAAAGGTAGAGAGAAGTGATTTTTCCTCGTTGTGGCATTGAGTTTTCTATAATCAATACATACCCGCCACCCAGTTTCGGTGCGTGTTTCGATCAACTCATTAGCCTCATTAGTTATGACCGTGATGCCAGACTTTTTAGGGACAACATGAATTGGATTTACCCATTGGCTATCAGATATTGGGTAAATAATGTCATTATCTAGGCATTTGACGATTTCTTTCTTTACCGCCTCCTTCATGACGGGATTCAACCGTCTTTGTGGGTCTCGGGCTGGTTGGGCTTCATCCATCAAATGTATATGTTGTTCAACAATCAAGGGACTAATCCCTTTGATGTCTGCCATTGTCCAACAAAAAACTTGCTTATTTGATCTCAAGACCGATAAAAGAGCGCTATCTTCCTCTAAAGCTAGAGAAGCTGATATGATGATGGGCAAAGACTCATTCTCGTCTAAATATACATATTTAAGATGAGAAGGTAATGTTTAAGATCCAGTGTCGGCAGAGAGACGATAGAAGGTGAGGTAGGGGAATTATACTCGGACTCGTTAAGAGGTTCATAGCTAGCGTATGATATAGACTCGGGAGGCTCGACTAACTTTTTCGATAAGCCAAAGAATTTGAACTCGTGGTTGGACTTGTCAAAAGGGTACTCACTATTATAGTATTTTGCAGGATCAAACAATGACGAACTAGTGTAGTCGAGATCATTAATGCAAAGTTTATCAACTTCGCAACTGTCGGAAGCTATCTCGTTGATAGAACATATATCGATTAGATGAGCAGAAGGTTCAGACGGTTGACTTCCTAGCTTGTAAATATTATGCTCGATTGTCATCTTCCCGAAGAATAGTTTCATAGAACCGTTACGACAATTTATTACAGTATTGGAAGTTGCTAGAAAAGGCCGACCTAGAATCACTGGGATTTGGTTCCGTGGGTTCGCCACAGGCTGTGTATGTAAAACAATAAAGTCCACAGGGAATATAAATTCCATGACTTTGATTAACACGTCCTCTACCTCACCCCTAGGTTAGGTGATAGATCGATCGGCCATTTAGAGAGTGCAATGCGCAGGTTTCAACTCTCCTATACCTAACTGCTCGTAGACAGAATACGGGAGAAAGTTAACACTAGCACCTAGATCGAGTAAAGCACGATTGATGCTTTTCCCCCAATAGTTATCGATATTGTAGGACAACCGGGGTCCTTACGTTTCTTAGGCAATTGTTGGGTAAAAGCTGTGCTCACATTACTCGTTAAGAACACATTTTTATGTACTTGAGTTTTCCTATTCTTAGTGCACAAGTCCTTAAGGATTTTCGCAAAAGACGGAACTAGTTGAATAGCATCTAGGAGAGAAATATTTATGTTAACTTGCTTAAACATTTCCACAACTTTCTCCATTTGTGCACTAGATTTGTTGGCCCTCAACCTGTTTAGAAAAGGAGCTTTATCAATAAGGGTTGAGTCCAACATTGGAGAAGTTTGTGGGGACGGAACGGATCCTAGAATTGGAGTTGGGATCATTTTAGGTTGACTCTAGGAAGTGGGCTGAGGGTTTGAACCTAATGGAAAATGGAGAATAGGCTCAGAATAAGATGGTGGGCTAGACGAATTAGGGTTAGAAGAAGAAGCCGGGGTTTTATCTGATTCAACATCATCAACCTGTTCATTGACTTGGTTGTTCAGCACTCTTCCCGATCTTAACGTGATTACGGCACTCACATTATGACTTTGTGAGTGGTCAGGATTCGGTTGAGGTTAAGATGGGAGTTTCTCTTCTCCCTCTCATCGTGGCATTTAACTGTGCAAATTGTGCTTCTATCGATTTTATGCTTTCACCGTGGGAAGTGGTGTGCTGCACTAATATTTGGATAGAAGATGTTAAATTAGTCGTCGTTTGCATGGAATGTTTAATAAACATTTCCAACCTTTGTTCGAGTGCAGAGGATTTTTGGTACCGGCCGTTAGGAAAGAATTATTATAAGATGCAGATTTGTTGGCCGGATTTTAAAAAGTTTGCGGTTGAAAGGGGTGCTGACTCTGTTGTGGTGGTTGTTGTTGCTGTGGAGGAGGTCTTTGATAGTTATTTTGGCTTGGGAACATATTTTGAGTTTGAATTTGGTTTTGGTTCCAAGCAAAATTAGGATGATTCCTCCATCCCTGATTGTATGTGGCAGAATAAGGATCGTTTCTAGGTCGTTGCTGAAAAGTAGTATTAGTTTATTCATGACCTTGAAACGGAGGATTTAAAGGACATTCTTCCGTTAAATGTGATTGGTCAGAATAGCAACCACACACGGTTTGGGGAAGCGTAACTTGGTTTAGGGAGGCTGAAGAGACTTTGATTTCTATAGCTTTGAGTTTTCTTTGTATAGCGGCTATTTTGGCTTTTACTACGATGGAAACATCAAGCTGATGGATACCTCCCCTAGACGATATTGGTCTAAGGCTTTCCCACTGCAAAGTTTGTTCGGCGAGATCCTCCAAAAATTGCCAAGCTTCACCATCGTCTTTAGCATGAAATGGCATTGACAAATAGTTTCAAGTATCTGTTTAGTCGCTGGATTAACACCCTCATATATAATTCGGAAAGATCCCATCTATTAATTCCGTGATAAGGGCATTGGACAAGAAAATCTTTAAACCATTCAAAGTATTTCCAAAATGGTTCGTTAGGAAGTTGGGTAAACTGGTTAATCTCGCTTCGAACATGGGCGGTCTTATGGTTTGAATAAAATTTCTTAAGGAATGCTATAACGAATTCATCCCATTTGGCAATAGAGTGTGCGACAGTGTTATAAAGCCATTTTTCTGCTAGATCGCATAAGGTAAAAGAGAGAAGACGTAATCTCATACCATCCACAGAATGTTGTGTAGTGCCAATCATTACGCATACGTTCTCGAATTTGGTTATAAAAACGTATGCGTCTTCGGATTCAAGCCTGTAAAATTTGGGCAACATGTTAATGAAGTGAGGTTTAATTTTGAAATTATCCTCATTGGCTGGTGGAATAGATAGACAAGTAGGAAGGGGACCGCATATCGGGTAGCATCTTTCTTGGAGAGAGATGCGCGGTGGATTCTGCACACCTACTGGTGGCGGCAGGATGGTGTTGTGAAAATCTGATGGAGAACTGTCCATCTCGAGAGATGTGGTGGGTGGAGGAGAAATAGAAGATGAAGAAGTACCGACTTCGGAGTCGATAGCAGAAATGCGGACAAGACGGACACTAGAATCTTGTGTCCAGCCGATCATGCACTAAACGGGGTTAGCGCACGTGGCAGCATGTGTAAGAACGATTTAAAAAGTTTTTTTTAAAAGAAAGTGTCAGACGTGAGGCTTGACTCAACAAATCACAAAAATGCATAATCAATCCCTAGAACTAAGGTCACTTAGGTCAAGCCACTAGACTGCTCCTAGACTTCCAAAGGATAAGTCGCGGGATCAATCCTCTACCACCTTTTTATCGCACTTGTGGCCAGGTAAGTGTTAGGTAAGTGGGAAGTATCTATACGAATCATCGAAAATAGCGGGCCTAATTAAGTAACCACTTTCCTTAGTCACACTTGCCTAGACACCATAAGAGAAATGCGGATAAGCGATAGATTACCCACGAGCTTTCTCTGTCCTAATTGAGCGCGATAGTCCTTAGAGGCTTGGTCTAGATATTTTTTAATTAATGTAGGGTGAAAATATGCTCGTTTTGTGGTTTGTGGGGATTAGGAAGGGTGATGAAATCCCCACCTAATCTAGATTTAAGTTATTGCCCCTTAAAGTCCGGTTAAGATATGCATAAACAAACCAATATCAAAATACGCAAAAAGATTTTTGAGCGGCGATATTTGCAAAGAATCCTGCAGAAAAATCACATTATTGTATCTCAGAGGAGAGAGAAGAATCAGAGAAAGATACCTGAAGATTTTGGGGGCACAAATCCCTAAAGCCGCCGCGGTTCCGCGGCTACGTGCTTACTATTGCCGCTGTTCCGCTACACTTTGGTGTGGTCTTTTGCTGGTTTTTCTGCAGTGCACCCCTAAGTTCCTCTAGAATATGTGGAAAGTCTCTGAATCTCTATTTTCTCGCTCCAGTGACTCCAGATTCCTTCGCAAAAGTCGCACAATAATCGTTAAATACACAATATGCGGTTTTGGTTCTCTTTTATGGTTATTGGATTTAATAAGAATTCAACCCGAATAGCAAGAAAAAAATTACAGCTGTTTCCCCGGCAACGGCGCCATTTGATTGTTCTGTTTTAAGGAGAGAGTGTTGTAAATAAAGTAATCGCAATCAATAACAGTGTCACTAGTAGCTAGCTGAGATGAGTACAGGTCGTCCTCAGGGAAACGTCGAACCTTTATCTTGCCTTAAACGAGTTGATTGAAATATGGATGGTTTTTCTAGATCTATGATATACGGATGTAGATTTTATAAAGAAGAAGGTTGTAGGGTTCATAGAATTTGTTAGTAATGGATGATTAATTAAAGATGACTCCTTTATCCTTTAATAGATTTAAAACTAGATCGATTGTGGTGAATGAAGATTAGGGTTTTTGGAGGGAATAGGGTTCCCACTCTTAACCCTTATCTTTTCATTGACCTCTATTCATGTCCAGCCTTTACCAAAATAATTGTTAATCTAATCTCAAATCGCGGTCGAAACTATCAATAAAGTGGTAGCGCGCCCGATAAGGATATTAACAATTGTTTTGATAAAGTTTATAAACTTTAAAAGATATAAAAGATGTTAAAAGATTTTGTCATCCATTGATCTACCCTAAACCTATAAACCCTAATAAGCGTAGAATTACTCACGCATGTTTTGAGAAAAAGAAGAGTGGATAGAGAAGGAGATCATAATGTAAATGCAGAAAGTAATGCAGAAAGTAAAATGCAAAGAACTAAACTAAAGATCTACCTTTATTAATCAACTTAAACATGTACAAATCCTTTGAAATTAGAATGCTAAGAACTCTCATGTTGCTATCGATCTTTATCTCGTAGGAAGTAGATGTTCAGTTGATTGATCACGTTAATTTATCACGTCGATTCATGGACCTGTCTTGGATCTCTTAATCTTGTCAATGATTTTGGTTATGTAAAAGGTGATCCTTTTCCATGTGTAGTTCTCTGTCCTTTAAATAGTTCTAGAAGCAGAAACCCTAGATTTTATGTGTGATTATTTACTGTTGTGATCACACTAGAAAAATCCTTAATCCTACGGCCACAATATGGCCGCGGATCCGCCGCGAATCAATACTATTGGCCGCGGTTGGGCGGCGTCATGGTGGAATCAGGGTTTGAAAATTCTTGTGCTGCCTGATGATGACACATGGAGATTACTTCAATGTATAGATTCTTCATATCTTTCTCTGAGTCTCCGCAACTATTAATTTTACGATTTGATTCAACTTTATCGGTAGATTTTATTCCCGACATCTCGGATATCTCGATCTCCAGACCTGAGCTCATATCTGCACAATATCTCAATTCATAGTATTAGTAATATCTGTTATTTATTTTGAGATATTATCCTAATCATTAGTATGATATGATATTTTAAGAATATTGATTATGATTATTTGATATGATGCATATTTAATTATCAAAATATCATAAAAATATTATATGCATATATTTTCCTTCATAATGTTAACTATAATATATAAATATATGATAAAGAGTATTTTACAGATAAACCCACATATGTTCCATAATTACAATAAACACATTTAAATACTTAACAAAAATAAGGAAAATATTCCATCAAATGTGCAATATTTTCGACTGAACAGTGAGCCTTAATTTCGTGAGTCCGTAAGGAGGGATATTGCGTTACGCCCTCTCCTTAACGGAGCTAAGAACTAACAACGAAACTGAATATGAAACTTTGATAGCAGGCCTCAAGATCGCTATCGACATAGGAATCAAAGACCTCCTCTTATATGGAGACTCCCAGCTGACCTTTAGCCAAATAAATGGCGACTATCAGACATGCAAGTCAAAGCTGATAAAGTATGGCGAAAGAGTGAAACAACTGCTGATACAAATCTCTTCCTACATCCTGGAGAATATACCGCGTGCAGAAAAAAGCAAGGCAGATGCATTGGCCAAATTAGCTAAGGAACTGGCTGATGAAGACCTCGATGACGTAAAAATCATTATGCAAAGCCGCAGGGTTCTCGCGCCAACAGATATATCTTCGTAAGACTTAATAGAACCATCCGAAGGAAAAGAAGTGACCGGACAGGTGGCTCTTCAAACAGAGAACGAAGAAAAGGTCAAGAATTGGAGGGAAGTCTTCATAGACTACTTCAAATCCCAACAAACGCCCAAAAATATGTCGTCTAGACATCAGCTCATGAAACGAGCTATGTCCTTTGCCTTCGTCAATGGTACTCTATACAAGAGATTGTTCGATTGTCTGTGGCTAAGATGCCCGGGACCAGAAGAAGCGAAGAGAGTCGTCCGAGAAATTAACGACGGACTTTGCGGGTCTCACCAAGCTGGACCAAAGATGAAACTGAAGATAAAAAAATGGGTTACTATTGGCTCACGATGATCCAGGAATGCCTCGAATATGCGAAGCAATGTCACTTATGCCAAATTCACAAGGACTTGATCCACCAACATCCAAATCCGCTACACCCAACAGTAGCTAGTTTTCCGTTCGAAATGTGGGGAACCGATATAATTGGCCCCATTGAACCAGCATCGTCCAAAGGACATCGGTTCATACTGGCAACGACCGACTACTTCTCCAAGTGGGCAAAAGCAGTACCACTAAGGGAGGTGAAGACAGAGAACAACCTCCATTTCTTCAGGACAAATGTCATTTATCGGTTCGGCACTTCGCGACGAATTATCTCGGATAATAGGCCAGCTTACGGAATTCATAAAATAAGCCGCTTCATACAGCAACATAAAAAAGATTGGAGATACTCTTCAGTCTATAACCCTCGGGCCAATAGTCTAGCTGAAGCTTTCAACAAGTCCTTGACAAAGATTATAAAAAAACGGTGTCCAGAAACAAAAAAGACTGGCACGAAAGGCTGCACGAAGCTCTCTGGGCGTACAGAACAACATTCTGTTGGGCCACGGCAGCGCCCCGGCCGTCAATCCGACACCAAATGTGGAACAAAAAACTTTTTACAAAACCGGTGCTACCGCAACCAAATACCCGGATCGTTCCATTAACCGTAAACTAGAAAACTTTAAAAGAGTTTGGAAAGATTATACCGATCGATCCGTGTCCTTCGGTCTTCAATCTCTGCGCCAAACTCCTCGCTGCTGTGCCGACGAAGTTTGCTCCCTGATCTCGCTCGTCAAAATGGCACCACGTCATCGAATCTTTCTACGGGCTCCCACTTCAAAACGAAGCAACTCGGACATGAAGTTTGCTAGCCGACATGTCCAAGAATGAAGTAGAGAGAGTGTAGAATACTTTATCTCAAGGCACCCAGGTGTCTGGGTGGAGGTAAATTGAAGTTGCCATTTGGGAGAACAATGTGAGCACATGAGAAAAAGAACTTCTGAAGCAAAGGAAATGGGGCTCGGCCAAGAGCAGAATGCTCACTACCAAATCAAGAATGCTCTATGTGAATTTGCAATTAGTGAGGAGGTGGAAAAATTTGCAACCAAGAAATTAAAACCCATTCACCAAAAAAATCCCAGCACCCTCCCCCCAAGTCAACAGCCACCTCATTCACTCAATGAAGCAAAGCCCATACTTAATAAATGATCATGCCTCATACACCATGCCTCATAAATGACCAAGCCTAATCAATGAAGCAAGACCATGCTGCCCCACACACATGCTCGAAATGGGCAGCCCCCCAACAGTGCAAGAATGGCAAAGAAAAAATGGTCAAGGGAAAAATGGTCAAGGGAAAATTGCTCACATAAATTAAACACGGATCAAGAAGTTTAAATCGGGAAAAGGAACTGGCAACTCCGAAAGTACTCCCGTAACGAATTACGAGATTACCCCTAAACTATAAATACATACCTGCATTTGTATTCTGACCGAACACGAATGCAATGAGACAAAAATATTTCAACATATTATAATACTAGGATCCGGCTTAAACCAAAACCCACTAGTATTATCTGTTCGAACCATGACACGTGCACATGTGCACGTGCATATTCGAACCCTGCCATAAAACCATACGGCATCTACAACGTTTCACCCGAACTTGGGAAACTTTCTGTGGGGGACTCTAATGACTCATCAATACACTGGCACTGGGTATAACCACAAGCATGTCAGTGGTACTAGCCGTACGTAACGGTTGCCTATGTATTGATCGGAAAGGAATCTGATGAGCGAACTCATCCAGAAACCCTACTAAGCCTGACAGTGACAATATTCGTATAGTCCGGTCTGTTCGTCTATGAGTATCGTATATAGGGCCTAGGGGGTTGGTAAACGCCAGACGCCCAATAGCGGTATAATTCGTGTCGGAGTAAAGCCCAGAACACCCAGAGATACTACTGGAATACCTACCGGTAAATCTCGATTACCCTAGCCAGAGATTTCTTGTAATGGCTCTCCAAAAGACAGCGCGATCTCACCCCCAATACCGGGAGAGACGAATCCCCGACGATCTGCTTACTGCCTCCATGTGGCTCGGGACTGTACCAAACTAAAACCTGTTTACACGACTCCTTTGAGCCGTGGTAGGGTAGTAATCAAAGCACAGTGGGAACTCACACGAGACAAATGACGATCTCAGGTCGACAAACTAACCTGTACACATGTCACCTGAGAACTGCTATCTGACGATATGTATAATACCAACTAGCATGTTCCCGGCGAGTCCTGTCTGGTGTACTCATAACCCAATGAGCACCTGTATATATCTTAGGTGAACTAACTGACACCAATGGGTTGTGAGACCAGCCACCGCCCTTCGTCGGGGTCTCGACTGTATACACTAGTCTACTCGGAGTATCGATGCCCTATCTTGAAACTCTCTCGACTAGGGACCATTTAAGGATTTGCTTATAGATTCCAGCTCCCACGTATATGATTGCCATCATACTGCTGGCAGTCAAGCAAGAATCCTATGGGCTCTATCAGCATGCAATAGTGAACTAAAGTATGTACACGATGATAAAGACAAACCGGATAGCATACTATCATCTCGAGCAAGACTGTCCTACCGGTATAGCTCCTCTCTCAATCATTGCAATCACGTACCTGCGATCCAATAATTGACTTTGAGGGCACTATATCCAACAATCTCCCACTTGCACTTAAGGCTAATTATTGCGATGTCGCATACTCACAGCCCGTGTGATACCGAACACCTAACTTCTCTACTAATCAATCTCACAAAGCTCATTTGTAAAACTTTTGCTTTCGAGAAATAGCCTCAGTGAGTGGATCCGCCCTGATGTTTTTTTCTATGTCTCTCTTTGTCTCAAGTTCGCTGAGAAAGCCATCTCCCGAAATGAGCAATACCTGTCTTAGAATATGTCTGGATATCTGATGGGACCCAGTTCATAAATGAACTCCAAATCCAGCAAAATTCTTAGACTATATCGTCAACTGAATTTAATCAGTATCCTGCACCATGCCTCCCTCAGTATCTGCTTGGACCACCTATCCAAACTACTGCCCTTCGTCAGAGGGAAAACTATAACTCTGACAGTCACTCTGTCATCCGGGTCATCTTGGAAGCCTGGAAGTATAACTGTCTCCCGAAGGAGGTTGTCGTTATCAAATCCCTAGAACAAACACTTATATTCTAAAACTGCTTCCGAACGTTTCTCTAGGATTGGATTAATATCAACTTATTACATCTAGTGCAAAAACAACATCTGGTGTGGTACTTGACATCTCATATTGACTCAATTGCCTAAGTAAGTGATATGTCAATCATGCACATCCCTCCCCCTTTAGTCTGTAAGACACCTTTAGAGAGGGTGACTCCATCACCTGCAGGTACACCACCTTGCCAGAAGTCGTTCATTCTAAAATGCCTTTAGAATGTTGTCAAAGTATCCAGATTGGGAAACTAACCACATCTAGATCTAAAACCATAGATCCAGTAACCAGAATGCCTGATATTATATCCATATCTTATATGGAGAAACTACTGTGTAACAACCATAGTATGACCGATCGTAGTGTAGGAATATTACTTCTTACAAGTGTATGTCATCCAAGTACCAGGACATCACACCCTACTACCTTCTTAACAGATCCATCACCTATTCTGATGAAGTCAAAGCCCATGATTGTCACATCAAAAATAATTGATCTATCTCCGCTGTATCTGCTTTAGTCTATAAATAGACATAAGCTACTAATCCACTATACTTCCGCTGCTCCCACTGACTACAACAACCCTCTGGCAGAATCATATACACGTGCACTTCTATAGCTAGTTTAGAACGACGTTATACTCATCCTGATGCCGAGTCTCATAGTCTAGAACAACAGTAATGGAATGTCTGGGTAAACAAGAACCTCCCTGTCACCGTCTTTAAGAATACCGAAGTACCTATCGGGCGCCTGAGGTTACCGACCATATTTGCGGAGTGGCTAATGGAATGTCAAACCTGATTGAATCTTTAGATCCTATTAATTTTTCAGTAATCGTTTGCGGTTCTGGAATCTCTTCCAGTTCTACCATACTCCCACTACTGTTTTCTGAAAAAATCCATTTTACTAAAACTATGGTGAGTCAAGAACAATATCACTATTGATCTTCCAGATGGTAGAAAGTTAACCCTCGTCATAGCCCGGGTTAACCCACAAACAGCCATTACAGAAACGTGCCTTAAGTTATCCAGAGTCTGGTTTTAAGCATAAGCCGGACAACTCCCCGTAGCTTAACAACGTTAAGATATGAACCATTCTATATACAATATAGAAATAAAGGCACTGATTTAATTGGAACTGGATTCAAATCATGCAGCTGTCTCCAGTGCATGCCAACTAAATGGAGAGAGGACGATCAGCATTACTCAACTTAGGAGTGCATCCAATTATGAGTAACCTAAAAAAGAAACAAGTTTCTTAAAACCATTACTATCAACTGAATACCAGACACAAGTATCTACATCTTCGATCACCTTGAAGAATCCTGATACTTGCAACACATGGTTCTCTACTTTATTCCTGTACCTATAACTTCTCAAAATTGGACCTTGTATTTCTATGAAACACTTGTCTAAAACTTGAGAAGTCACAAGTAAACAGAATACAGTATGAAGACCAACCCCTTTGTCCTAATGGACACTGGACAATATACAATACTTTGTATAAGTTCCCTGAGTTGAATAACTCAAACCCTGTGCGTCGTAGGTTGAAAACTGTACTGAGGCGATTTTCTCAAATATCACCAATTACGAATTCCGATATAATGAGGATGATCACCTAATTCCCGATAACTTACTCCCACTCATCATCTGTAAAACCATACAAATGTGAGAATCATACCTGGTAAATACATACCTTGGAGCAAGGGTCTAATTGGGAAATCAGTTTTCTATTAACAATACAAAGTGAAACTGAAACAAGAATATGTTTCGAAGGGGTATCAGGGTATTCCTAGTAATGCCTCTTCCATTATCAGATTCATGACTGTAACCGTATATTTCCCTGCCATCTCTCTAATTCCTTTTATTTATCTTTACGCATTACCTTCTGTACACCATCGTTAGGCTAAGTGGTTTTCTTCCTTCCCTACCGTTCGGCACCGGCCTATGGTTTGGAAGAAGACTATCCAATAAGCATAATAGGTGTACTCTCCTAATCCTAGGAGCACTCGTAACCTGAGAGAAGGTAAGGATAAAAGACAACTGAATAAACCTTATTCCTATTTCTCCTGAACCAGAATCCATCCTCGAAAAAGTTCCTTTGAGTTCGTATATAACCATACGATGGATTTATCCAATGGAATTGGATGTTCGTAGTGATACGGGATGTTCTGGAGAAATACAAAAGGTGAATTAGGAGTGGTGATGAGATACGTGGTTTGGTCGTGAATGTTAACAGTCGCAATTTACTTTGCCCTCTTTCTGATCCCTTTATTTGTCTTTACTTATTACCTTCTGTACACCCAACTTAGGCTAATTCGTTTCCTTCATTCCCTACCTTTCGGCACCTGCCTATGGTTTGGAAGAAGACTATCCAATAAGCGTAATAGATGTACCCTCTCCTAATCCTAGGAGCCCTCACAACCTAAGAGAAGGTAAAAGGAAAAGACAACTGAATAGTCCTATTCAATCTCTCCAGAACCAGACTCCATCCTCGAAGAAGTTCCTCCGAGTTCATATATAACCATACGATGGATTTATCCAATGGAAGTGGATGTTCGTAATAATACGGGGTGTTCTGGAGAAACTCAAAAGGGTAAAAGAAGGAGTGGAAATGATGTATGCAACTCAGACAATCCAAAAACCAGCATTTTTAAAGAAAGTTCGGTTAACTTGGTTACTGAGTTATAGTATAGGGTCGGGCCATGGTCGCGGTCAAAGAGAGAGAGAGAGAAAAGAAACACTCTGCGTGCACTCTAACCTGAATGTCTCCCACTGTATCCTCGAATTCTCCTCCAAACCTAAAAGGAGAATTAGTCGGAATCACCCGAGGAGTAATCCTACTCATCAGTGGGAATCGGAATCCAACTATCATCGCATGGTAACTTGATGGAAGCCACTCAAGTCACCACACTCCAAAAGGTATGCGTAAGCCTGGTAAGTTTCCTGTATATTTGAAACTCCCGAAATGATTTTTACCCCAAGCGGTTTATGACCTTGACTTTGGCCAACAAATCATAACTCGTAAGTCAAGTTCTTCCCGTCATTGTCCTGATTGATTTAGACCCACCTGATTGAATGATTCTCGGTGTGTAGTTTTAGAAAATGTATAGAAATCACAACCAAAGAAATTTTTTGACTGCAATCAATAACGGTGTCATATGTAGCGCGTTAGCGAGTGCGGATCGTCTACAGGAAAAGTATGATTCGTTCGAATTCAAATTAGATGAATTGAAAATTAAAGAAAAGTGAAAAGACAATTCAATTCAAGATTTAAAAGTGAATTTCAAGAATTATCTAGATCTAAATCTAAAATCAAGAAAACATTTAAAATCAAGATTTAAGAATTGATGATATCCAATCCAATAATCAAGAATCGAAGTGAGACTCGTACGAATCGATCGAATCTATAGACGTGATGAAATCTATTGATTACGTTTTCTTATCCATCGACGATTTGATACTAGATCGATGATGATCAACGAGAATTAGGGATTTCTTGCGGAAACTAGGGTTTCATCTTCTATCCCTTGTCCTTTCGTTGATTTCATTCACATTCTAGTCTCTAGTAAATTCAAGAATCGATCATGGATCACTAATTAAGAGCGAACACAATCAAGAAAGCATCGCTCGAAACTAGGTCATCGATTTTTCAATTTACTAAAGTTTACAAAACTCATAGGACTTAAGAATCGTTTCAAGATTTGTAATCATCATCATCTATTGATTCTCTCGACTCCTTCACGAGCGGAGTTTTACTCAAACATCATAACAAGAAACACAATCAAGAATTGAGATCGAATCAGGATGCAAGAATGTAAAGAAAGCAAGATTAAAGAATTTTCACCTTTATTATTCAACAATTCGTTACACTTCGCTCAAACACTACAAGAAATTGAGGAGAGAACGAGATCGTCGAATTTAGTGTCGCATCGTCTCCGTAAGTCGCGGTTCGTCTTGGATCACTTGCTCGGATGAAGATCGGCTTCGCTCCAAAAGGATGTTGATTTCTCGCTTGATTTGTACTCGGTGTTCTTGATTTTTGGCTTAGATTTGATTGGATTAGGGTTAGGGTTACAAGTTGTGTCACTCAACTTGTGTTGGGGAATTGGAGAACTAATTAAAGAACAACCCAAAACCCTAAATCTAGGTTTCCTTTTATAGCCATCTTAACCCTAGATCTAGAATTCAAATTTCAAATTTCCCTCCAAAAGTTTGTTAGAGAGAGGCTTCTAGAAGAAGTTAGTTGGAGGGAATATTCTAGAATGAAGAATATTCTAGAGCTAGGTTGTTAGGCCGAGCCTTCTGGATGAAGCCACGTGTTATTCTGGAGTCTTCTGGAAGCTAAGGCCGTTACATGAGCCACATAGAGAAAATCTGGAGTGATGATGTCATTATTATGCCGCGGATCCGCGGCACAAAGGCCCTTTTGGCCGCGGATCCGCTGCGCTATAGTAACCTCAGGGCATGGAATTTCTGTAGTAGTCTTGGGCTGACATTATGGCATTTTTCTGATGTGTAGAATCTTTTTATACTTTCTCTTTCACTGCCAGATCATAAGCCTTGGACTTGGCGTATTTTTGTCAGCACTTTTAACTGTTTCGGCTTTTCTCCTGGAATTTCCTGCACAGATTTTCGAGACAAGTGTTGCGCTATACAAAGATTATGCGATGCAATGATAAATACTCAATTTCCCTCAAAATGTCGGTTTTAAAGTATAACACAAGTAATTTGGTATTTTACGACTGTTTTGCTAATATGTGCTATACTAATACCGAACACCTTTAGACGATTGCAAATAGTAAGGAAATTGACGTGTTAAAAATGCAATATTTTCGACTGATCAAATTCCCCCAAACGTATTTTCGGTCGTCTCGAGCAAACTGTTTTATTAAAAAGAGAAGGAGAAAATAAAGAAAGAGAAAAACTAACTAGCACACTTTCGTAAGCAACACGATTGCACTGAGCACATGCAACAAGCCTTTAAATCTCTAGGTGTCCCTAGTAGGAGGGGTGTTGTCTCTTGAGGGTTTTCAGCGGATTGCACCCAAAAAATCCAATAATAAAAGGAAGACCGTGAAAGTTAAATATAAAGATAAGAATTGTAAAAGAAAAGCTTTGAAAATTAGGGTTTCCAACTATACTAGCTTTTCGGTTGTCATGAGCCCTATCTTAATAATCATGAAAAGATATTAGAAATCATATCATCCCTCAACAAAACATCGTCTTTATTCTTCATTCCTATCTTTCTTCCAGATATCGATCATATCACCCTACGTGTGTGTAAAAGACATCCCTACACCCGGAGAATTCAATTCAAGCTATCATATCCTTGTCCATCTGCCTCAGTACTTTTTAATTAATGAATATTTAGATGAATTTGCTCACACACTTTCATGCGACCGTTAATACTTCTTGAGGTACTAACCAACCGATTACTCATGTGCTTGCTTATACGGTGTTTTTTCTCGTCTTGCACCACCTAAGGCTTAGCAGTGACTCCCAGACCAGTTGGTCTAAGGCACTAGGTGATGAAGCACCCTCGCTATATTTTTTTATTGCTGCCTTGGTGATAACAAAACCAGTGTTCATTTTTCTCACCATTTTATATTTTATTCATTTTTTATTTTTTTATTTCCTTCATACTTTGGCTTTTAGACAAGAGCATTTCAAGGTATCCTCTACTATCCCGAGTTTCAAGACGTGTGTAAGTGCGAATAATAGGGTATCAACGTTCAAAATGTTTGGCTTCCAGAATAGGAACTATTTTTTCAGACTTATTTTTATCCTCAGATTAGTGACTTCCTTCATTTTACTAACCCTCAGGACAACGGCTCATAACTACTTATTACTAGTTCGTTTAAGAAAACTTCTAATTTTCTTGGTTTTCTTAAATTTTTCCAATCTTTTGGATGTAATTTTTCACTATCTAATCTTTTATTATCTTATTTATGTACAAAAATATTTTTATTTTTTGAAAATTTTTAAATTTTTATAGGTTTTCAAAAATGTTTTGTGCTTATGCGAAGTGATATGCAAATGATGCGAAAATAAGCACAAACCTCCCCCAAACTTGTTTTCAACAGTGTCCTCACTGTTACCTTCTGCTAATTCTCGAAAACCTGCAAGCCTGGGAGGAAATTTATTGACGGGGGAAAAATATTTCAGTGAAAATCCTCCCCCAAACTTATTTTTGGCTCATCTTTTTTGTAAAAATTTTTATTTTCAAGAGCCAGATTATACCCCCCCCCAAACTTGAGTTAAACAATGTTAAACTTTGAAAATCAAAAGAGGGGGTCAAGATTATTGGTCGATGCCAAGCTTTGCAAAGACCGAAGGTCAACACCAACCATTCGAAGATTTTATCAATGTAGTGCTCGGGTTGATGGAAAGACATGTTATATGGAGCCAGAAAGAAGTGGAGGAAAAGGTAAGCGGTGGAATAGAATGTGTTTGAGTCTCATTTTGGAGAGACGATGCAGTGATTGCGATGGATTTCTTGCATTCTTTTTACAGTCCAAAAGAAGGGATGGAGGTTCAATTTCTTTGTTTTGGAGATGATTCATCTCAACACCCGTATTTGCTAAGAGTGCGAGTCTATCAGCGAAGATTTCCTCAAAAGTCTCATCAATACCCCGAAGAATAATGTCGTCACAAAGTGCGGGGTGATCTTCAGACTCTAAAAACAGTTCATAATCAGTGTTAGATGTTGACCCGGACAACTCGGTGGAAGAGTCCGTATGTGTATGATACATAGTTGGGTCGAACAACAACATATGAAAAGAGTCTAGATCGGTATCATGAGGATCATCAATTTCGCTGCTGTCGACATCCATTAATTCGACAGAACAGACCTGAGCAGTAGGTTCGGAGGGTACACTTCCCAACTTGTAAATGTTTAGCTCAATAGACTTATTCCCGAAGGATAGGGTCATAGAGCCATTACGACAGTTGATGATAGCGTTGGAAGTGGCCAAAAAGGGGCGACCAAAAATCACCGGAATTTGATTCCGTGGGTTCGGTACAGGCTGTGTATCAATTACAATAAAGTCTATAGGGAATACAAATTCCCCGATTTTTATTAACACATCCTCCAGTTCACCCCTAGGTTTGGTGATTGATCGGTCAGCCATTTGGAGAGTTATGCTCGAGGGCTTTAACACTCCAATACCTAACTGCACGTAAACCGAGTATGGAAGCAAGTTAACACTAGCGCCAAGATCAAATAGAGCATGGTTGATGTGTTTTCCCCCAATAGAAATGGAAATAGTAGGACAGCCAGGGTCCTTATATTTCCGTGGTAATTGTTAGAGGAAAGCCGTGTCTACAGTCTTTGCCATGAATATCTTCTTAGGCACTTGAGTCTTCTTCTTCCTAGTACACAAGTCTTTGAGAACTTTCGCATAAGCAGGAACTTGCTGTATTGCATCTAGAAGAGGGATGTTGATGTTAACCTATTTAAACATTTCAGTGTTCTTCTCCATTTGTGGACTCAGTGTGTTTTCTCTTAACCGATTCGGATAAGGAGCTTGAGCAATAAGGTCAGGGTCCAACATTGGAGAAGATCGTGTGGGTGGGAACGATCTAAGAATAAGAGTGGGGATCGTTTTCGGTGGATTAGAATAGGTGGGCTGAGGTGTCGAGCCTTGGGGAAAACGGAGAATAGGCTCGGAAGAAGGTGGTGGGGTAGAAGAACTGGGGTTAGAATTAGAAGCAGAAGTGGAAAGAAAGGTCTCAGCCGGGGTATCATCGATAGATTTTTCTGTATCATCAATATCTTCCCCAACAAGATTGTCAAGCACTCTTCCAGATCTCAACTTGGTGATTGCATTCACATGATGTGAATAGCCAGGATTGGGTAGGGGTTGAGATGGAAGTTTCCCTTTCTCTCTTCCACTCATTTCAGCTTTTAATCGTGCAATTTCTTCTTCCATCGATTTTATAGTCTCGCTTTGGGACGCAGAGTTTTTCTCGATTTTATTGACGGAAGTTTTTATTGTCCAAAGCAAGTTCATGAATGAAGAGGATTCATTAGTACCGGTCAACTGCAAAGGATTAGATGGTGCAGGTGCGTTGACCGGATTTTGGAAGTTTTGTGCTTGGAAGGGGTGCTGACTCAATTGAAGTGGTTGTTGTTGTGGTGGAGGGACCCTTTGGAAATTGTTTTGGTTTGGAACCGTGTTTTGATTTTGTTGTTGGTTCCAAGCAAAGTTAGGATGATTCCTCCAACCCTGATTATATGTGGAAGAAAATGGATCGTTTCTAGGTCGTTGTTGGAAAGCAGAATTGATATGCTCATGACCTTGAAACAGAGAATTTAGTGGACATTCTTCCGTCAAATGAGAAGGATCAGAACAGCATCCACATACAGTTTTGGAGAGTGACATTTGATTTAGGGCGGCGGCTAAAAATTTGTTTTACATAGTCTCGAGTTTCTTTTGCATAACTGAAATGTCAGCTCTAACTCCTATGGAAACATCCGATTGGTTATTGCCATCCCTAGATGATTGACTCACACCCTCCCACTGTAAAGATTTTTCAGCGAAATCTTCTAGGAATTTCAAGGCTTCCCCAAAATCTTTGGTCATGAAAGTGCCTTGACACATAGATTCAAGGGTCTGTTTTGTGTTAGGATTAATGCCTTCATAAATGATTCTACACAGATCCCATCTCGGGATTCCGTGATGTGGACATTGAACTAACAGATCCTTAAAGCGTTCAAGACATTTTGAAAATGGTTCATTTGGAAGCTGGGTGAATTGATTTATTTCGCTACGGACTCGAGCTGTTTTATGATAGGGGTAGAATTTCTTTAGGAATGCTTTTACGAATTCTTCCCAATTTGAAATGGAATGTGGGGTAGTGTTATACAACCACTTCTCGGCTATATCGCACAAAGTAAATGGGAGAAGACGGAGACGCATAGCATCCACAGAAAGCTGTGAAGTACCCATCATTGCGCATACATTTTCAAATTTGTGATAAAGACATATGCGTCTTCAGACTCGAGACCGTGATATTTGGGTAGAAGATTGATGTATAGGGGTTTTATTTCAAAATTGTCCCCGTTGGCTGGTGGAATGGAGAGACAGGTCGAAAGAGGACCTCGCATAAGATAGCACCTCTCTTGGAGAGAGATGCGGGGTGGATTCTGTGCACCTGCGGACGGCGGCAGAGTAGTGGTAAAGAAGTTCGATGGAGAACCGTCCATCGATGTGGGGGAGGTGGTGGGTAAAGAAAAAGTAAATGTAGAAATACCAACTTCAGAGTCGATCGGGGAAATGCGGACTAAACGGGCACTAGAATCCCGTGTCCAGCCTATCTTGCACTAAAAGGGTTTAGTACACGTGGTAGCGTTAATATAACTAGAGAAAATGATGTGTTTGGTGTTTGTTTTGAAAAAGATACGGATTTTTGAAAAAATGATGCAAATCACAACAAATGCAATAAGCAACCCTAAAAACTAGTGGTCACCTAGGTCAAGGCTCTAGACCACTCCTAACTGCCAAAAGACAAGTCGCAGGATCAATCCTCCACTGCCTCTTTGTCCTTCCTGTGGCTAGGTAAGTGCCAGATAAGTGGGAGGTTCTCCACTACGTAAGTAGTGGGCCTAATTAAGTAACCACTTGCCTTACACACACTTGCCTTAGACACCACAAAAGAAACGCGGATAAGCAATAGATTACCCATGACCTTCTCCGGTCCTAAGTGAGCGCGACGGTCCATAGAGTCATGTCTAGATCTTTTTTAGTTAATGAGGGTAATGCGGATGCAAGTTTGTGATTTTCGGGGCTTAGGAAGGGTAATGAACTCCCCACCTAATCTGAATTTGGTCTTTGCCCCTTAATTTCCGTATTAAAAAAATGCAAACAACCAAGATCAAATACGCACAATTTTTTTTTATTTTTGCGGCGCTGTGAATTTTTGCAAAGAAACCTGCAGCAAATTTGTTATTGGAGCAGACAGAGAGAGAGATAAGAAAGTCTGAGAGGACCTGAGAAGTTTTGGAACAGTGATGCCCTCAGCCTGCCGCGGTTCCGCCGCAATGAGCATGCTTAAACCGCGTATCCGCCGCGGTTCTATCAGATCTCTGCAAAAAAAAACTTACAGAATGCCTCTGTTCACCTCCTGAGCTCTCTGGAAAGATCTGAATTATTTTTTCTTCGCTCCACAGATTCCAGATTTTCTCGCAACAAATCACAACGAATCGTTTAGTGTTTGCGCGAATTTTGATCTAAAAATTATGATGGAATAAACTTTTCAACTCAAATTTCAAAAACGAACAAATTAGCACACGATCCCCAGCAACGGCGCCATTTGATTGAATGATTCTCGGTGTGTAGTTTTAGAAAATGTATAGAAATCAGAACCAAAGAAATTTTTTGACCGCAATCAATAACGGTGTTGTATGTAGCGCGTTAGCGAGTGCGGATCGTCCACAGGGAAAGTGTGATTCGTTCGAATTCAAATTAGATGAATTGAAAATTAAAGAAAAGAGAAAAGACAATTCAATTTAAGATTTAAAAGTGAATTTCAAGAATTATCTAGATCTAAATCTAAAATCAAGAAAATATTTAAAATCAAGAATTAAGAATTGATGATATCCAATCCAATAATCAAGAATCGAAATGAGGCTCGTAGGAATCGATCAAATCTATAGACGTGATGAAATCTATTGATTACATTTTCTTATCCATCGATGATTTGATACTAGATCGATGATGATCAACGAGAATTATGGATTTCTTGCGGAAACTAGGGTTTCATCATCTATCCCTTATCCTTTCGTTGATTTCATTCACATTCTAGTCTATAGTAAATTCAATAATCGATCGTGGATCACTAATTAAGAGCGAACACAATCAAGAAAGCATCGCTCAAAACTAGGTCGTCGATTTTTCAATTTACTAAAGTTTACAAAACTCATAGGACTTAAGAATCGTTTCAAGATTTGTAATCATCATCATCTATTGATTCCCTCGACTCCTTCACGAGCGGAGTTTTACTCAAACATCATAACAAGAAACACAATCAAGAATTGAGATCGAATCATGATGCAAGAATGTAAAGAAAGAAAGTGTCACGACCCAAAGTTTGGCCCGTGACCGGCACTTAACCACGTAACGTCTACAGGCGTAACGCGACTAAGTGAACCGAAAACCCAGAATCAAACCAGTAAAAGTATAGAGTGTTTCAAGTTTTAAATGGAAGCATTTAAAAAGTGAAAAGAAATCTTAAGTAAACAATCACCAAAATAGCAATATACGACGCCGTAGCGAAGATCAAGAGTAACAAGTGGGAACATCACAGATAGAATAAACTGCATAAGTAAAGTCGGCTCACAACGAGCTCCACACCAGAATACAAATAATATACATCATCGTCCTCACACTTTCTCTAAGTTAAGTACATATAAGGTAGATGGAGAATACTAGATACAAAAGTGTATACAATAAAAGTAACCAGATACCACAACCCACCTAACAGCAAATCAGCTCACGCACCAACTGTAGTGGTATCTGTAGCCAAAAGATGTAACAAAGCGGCCTGCCGTGACTACTCCGAGGGGCAACCTACAAATACTGTGGCACAACGGGGGTGAGTTGCCAACTCGTGAATAGAGATAACAAATAAAGGTAATCGCGAGCATGCACGCACTGCGCTACTCTATCATATGCCAGCAGATGATATCAATGCGTGATAAGCAGTATGTGCAATAATCATGCAAGTGCTCTATCAGGTAATATAACTACAGGATGAGATGCAATAATGAATACTGGGCATGGGAATATAAAATCTACATGGAATATATATAATCGATGTCCATTAATGCACCGCAAATCCCAACAACCCAGACGCCGGCACTCCCATCGGTCCTCAAATCCTGTACATCCCTGAGAATCACGAGTGCCCAACATCGGCACCCAAATATCATAAATACTCGTATCTAGCATCGACACGCAAATCATCTTATATCGGGCATCCGTCAGTCCGGGTCAACCCCCTCTATAATATATCGGGCATCCGTCGGTCCGGGTCATCCCTCTCTCTCATATATCGGGCATCCGTCAGTCCGGGTCAGCCCTCTCTCTCATATATCGGGCATCCGTCAGTCCGGGTCAGCCCTCTCTCTCAAATATCGGGCATCCGTCAGTCCGGGTCAGCCCTCTCTCTCATATATGTCACTCTAGCACCGAGAAAACACAGGGTGCGCGCACCGAAATATCATATCAAGGGAACTGGGTTTTTAAATAATTACATCTTTGAAATAGCCACGATTCCCAAATCCAGAAATCACATGTAATCCAAACCAATATGGAAGTCAATGTGATGTGATATGTGCATCAAGTATGAATATCATGTCAAGTCGTATAAAAGATGAGCTAGAGCATAAAGATCCGATGTGATATATGATCAAGTATGAATACCATGTCAAGTCACATAAAAGATGAGCTACAGCATAATGATTATAGAAATTCTATAGTGTGAGTGTCATGAAAATTACTAACGGTGTGTGTGTAACATGCATGATAGTGCTCATGCAACATGAACCGTTAATAATGGTGCGGTGTTCTATCAATTCTAGTTTATATACATAAAGCAGGGAATGCGGTATGCACTAAATAGTAGCCATAAACAGTCAATGTATGGAAATGTAGCTATAAGGTCCTATCAGCCCTGACGTAGAACGCCATGCGGACGATATCCCCGTAGATATTAAATCTACTCACCGTAGTCTCTCACTAGGTATAGCCGATGACTTATTTCCCCTTCTTCGCGGCGTCCGTCGCACTCGCCTGCGAACCTAGAATTTCACAGAATATCACGCATAAGCTCAAAACCATACAAACACGACATTTAAGGTCAACTAGAAACTCGTGTCGCAAACCAAGCGCGCGTGTGCGCGATACGCTAAAACATGTGATTACGCGCCTGAAGTCACTCCGACGCGTCGCGATACGCAGAAACCCCAAACCCACACACACGTATGACGCGTGTCGTGAAAGATTAAAAATACGGGAAATAGGGTATTCAACTCCAGATTTTGATACAGAACAAATATTACAAAACTATATATACCACAATACTACACATATCAGCAGACTCCTGTGCCCCAAACCCCAACCCCCAGCTCACTCATCTGGCCGCAAATTGAGGCCAGAATGAATATTCCGGCGGCCAGGTTAGGGAGATGGGCTCCCAGGTTTTGTGTGTGCACTCTATACCCTCTATACATGCTACAGTAAATCCAATTTTATTCTGAAATAACTCGGGTAGTAGCAGATCCAACAGATCCCTATTTCTAGTTAAAAACCATATTTTTACACTAAAATGATACTTTAGGGTATTTCTGTGCAAACTGAAACAAAAATCTGGGTTAAATAGTTCTAATAGCACCTAAAAGAGTTAACCAAGCCAACAAAATCCCAATCTAACATATGCATCACAATTATCCTTTAATATCACTAAAAAGCACATAAAAACATGATTTTTGCTAAAGAATACTACAAGTTATGGAAAGGGATGTTAAGTGTGAGATAAATACCTCCCAAAAACCTTAGAAAACTCAAAAGTTCCCACTCTAGCCACAAGTACCCAGACTTGCCTCCAAACACCTCAAAAGACCATTTTTCCCAAGGTTTTTGTGAAGGAAAGGGGTTGTTTTGGTGTAGGGTTTTGTGTAGATTCAAAGAGAAATGAAAAGAAGAAGAAGAAGTGAAGAAAATGCCATGTTTTCTGCTGGAATTCTGCAGGAATTTCTGATACCGAGGAGAAGAGAGAGTAGAGAGAAGGAAATGGTCAAAAGTCAAACTTTTCCACCTAACACCATGCTCCCATTTTCTAATTCAAATTTTGATATTCAAAAAGGGTTTTGTTTTGATAAAAGGGTGGGGAAAAATAACAACCATGCAACAAAAGAATGGTTAACATGTTACACTAAAAGACCTAAGTCACAAAATAGCTAAGTGTGCAAGTGTACATAACAAAATGGAGAATTTTCCAATTAGGGTAACACGACTAAAAATAACTAATAATCATATGTACACATATATAATAACACGCACCATTGCTAATTAATCACGAAAAACATTCTAACGAACTTCCAAAGTGTTACAATCTACCCCCCTTAAAGAAATTCGGTCTCCGAATTTCAAAATCTAACTACACGTACCTTAAAAAAGGTGGGGATACCTCTTCCTCATCTCGCTCTCGGTCTCCCAAGTGACCTCCTCGCCGCTCTGGCTACGCCAAAGTACTTTGACTGATGGTATAACCTTCGATCTCAATTTCTTCACTTGTCGATCCAAAATGGTCACCGGCTGCTCTGCATAGGAAATGTCACGCTCAAGCTGGATCGTCGGGTGCTGAATCGCATGCGAAGGATCATGAAGATATCCACGGACCATCGAAACATGAAATACGGGGTGCACATCTGGAAAACTGGGCGGAAGGGCTAACCGATACGCAACTGCACCAACACGCTCGAGGATCTCGAAGGGGCCCACATATCTGGGACTAAGCTTCCCTTTCTTCCCAAATCTCATCACACCTTTCATTGGGGAGACCCTCAAGAAAACATGATCACCAACAGAAAACTCAAGTCTGCACCGCCGACGGTCCGCATAAGATCTCTGCCTACTCTGGGCTGCTCTCATCCTATCGCGAATCAACTGGATCTTCGCGGTCGTATCCTCAACAATCTGTGGCCCTAAGATACTGCTCTCACTGAGCTCTGTCCAATAGGCGGGCAATCTGCGTCTCCTCCTATAAAGAGCCTCAAACGGTGCCATCTGAATGGTCTCCTGATAGCTGTTGTTGTAGGAGAACTCTACTAAGGGTAAATGATGATCCCAGCTACCTCCAAAGTCTAAGACGCACGCTCTGAGCATGTCCTCGAGAGTCTGAATAGTCCGCTCTGACTGTCCATCGGTCTGCGGATGAAATGCTGTGCTGAAATTCAAGCGAGTGCCCAAAGCCTCCTGAAGTCTCTGCCATAGCCGGCTGGTAAACTGGGTGCCTCTGTCGGACACGATACATGTCGGAACCCCGTGCAGTCGTACAATCTCGTTAATGTAAATCTGGGCATACTGAACAAATCCGAAAGTCGTCTTCACCGGTAGGAAGTGAGCCTCTTTCGTCAAACGATCCACGATCACCCAGATGGAGTCATACCCTCAACTAGTCCTGGGTAGACCCACAATGAAGTCCATAGAAATCTGCTCCCATTTCCACTCCGGAATGGGTAACGGCTGTAGCTCTCCCGCGGGCTTCTGGTGCTCGGCCTTGACTTGCTGACAAGTCAGGCATTTTAACACAAAATCTGCGATGTCTCTCTTCATTCCGTCCCACCAGTAAACTCCTCTCATGTCATGGTACATCTTAGTGTAACCGGGATGAACACTGTATACCGATCGATGTGCTTCCTTAAGAATCTCGCGCCGCAATCCCTCAGCATCTGGTACGCACAGTCTAGACCCAAATCGTAGTATCCCCTGATCATCGATCACGAACTCGGAAAATCTGCCCTGTCCCATCTGTGCCCTGATCTCTGAGCATCGGTCATCATTGTGCTGTGCTTCATGTATACGGTCAAGCAACTGTGGGCGTGCACGAACATGCGCAACCTATCCTCCGATCGGCGTAAACTCGAACTGTATCCGGCTGTCGCATAAAATCTGCCAATCTACCGACGACTGCCTCTGTACTGCGCTCAAACAAGATAGACTACCCCCGGGCCTCCTGCTCAAAGCACCCGCCACTACATTAGCCCTGCCCGGGTGATACAAGATCTTACAATCATAGTCCTTCACTAACTCCATCCATCGGCGCTGTCTAAGGTTTAGGTTTCGCTGCTGAAATATATACTTTAAGCTCTTATGATCAGTGAATATCTGGCACGACTTGCCATATAGGTAATGTTGCCAGATCTTAAGTGCAAAGACCACTGCAGCCATCTCCAAATCGTGAGTGGGGTAATTCTGTTCATGTTTTTTTAATTGCCGCGAAGCATACGCGATCACCCTGTCATGCTGCGTCAAAACGCACCCTAGCCCCACTCGTGAAGCATCACAGTAGACCACAAATCCGCCTGATCCTGAAGGCAATGATAGCACTGGTGTCGTAGTCAGTAGAGCCCGTAGCTGCTGAAAACTGTGCTCACACTCCTCCGTCCAATCGAAACGAACTCCCTTCCGGGTCAATCCGGTCAAAGGTGTAGCAATGCGGAAGAAGTCCTGCACGAATCGCCTGTAGTAGCCGGCCGGCCCTAGAAAGCTGCGAACCTCAGTAACTGACGTGGGTCTGGGCCAACTCCGAACGGCCTCAATCTTCCTCGGGTCTACACATATACCATCTCGTGTAATCACGTGCCCCAAGAAGTCTACGCTGTCCAGTCAGAAAGCACACTTGGAGAACTTGGCGAAAAGCTGATGCTCCCTCAAGGTCTGCAGTGTAATCCGCAGGTGCTGCTCGTGCTCCTCTCTACTCCGAGAATACACCAAGATATCGTCAATGAATACTATGATGAAGAGATCAAGATACGGCCAGAAAATACGATTCATCAAGTCCATGAATGCTGCTGGCGCATTGGTGAGTCCGAACGACATCACCAAAAACTCATAATGGCCGTAGCGCGTGCGGAAAGCTGTCCTAGGAATGTCCTCCTGTCGAACCCGCAGCTGATGGTAGCCTAATCGCAAATCGATCCTCGAAAAGTATCCTGCCCCCTGAAGATGGTCGAACAAATCGTCGATGCGTGGCAAAGGATACCTGTTCCGCACTGTAACCCTGTTCAGCTGGCTGTAGTCGATACACAAACGCATACTGCCGTCCTTCTTCTTGACAAACAGGACTGGAGCACCCTAAGGAGAAACACTGGGTCGAATAAGTCCCTTATCCAGCAAATCTTACAACTGACCTTTCAATTCTCTAAGTTCCGCCGGGGCCATCCGATAAGGCGGTATAGAAATAGGCCCCGTGCCAGGAACTAAATCAATACAGAAAGAAATGTCGCATTCGGGCGGTAGCCCAGGAAGCTCGTCAGGGAACTGTTGGATATATGTATGCCCTAGAGGCCATTATGTGATAGTCGATGTATCTATACATGTATATATATTCAGTTTGCATTCTTGCTCGACATGATAGTATGCTATCTGGTTCTTCTTTATCTGACATGTTGATTTGATCATGCTTTTATTCATTCATACATGCTGATAAAGCCCTGAGGATATCGGCTTGACTACTCTGATTATGATGGAGATCATACTAGTGGGACATCTGTAGTCTATAAGCATATCCTGGAACGTCCCTAGTCGTAGGTATATCGAGACGGGGCATCGATATACCAGAGTAGACTAGCGTATATGATACTAGACCCATACGATGGGCGATGGATGTTTCCACATTCATCGATGTTTGACATCAAGATCATATACGGGTGCTCAGTGGTGACTGGGTACACTGGACGGACTCACCGAGAACTTCTATATGGAATTATATCTATCGTCGGATAGCAGTTCTTAGGTGACACTGGTACAGGTTAGTCTGTAGACCCGAGATCGTCATGGAGTCTTGTGTGTTCTCCCACTGTACTTTGATTGCCACCCTACCACGGCTCTACTGAGTCGTGCAAACAGGTGGCCGTTGGGTACAGTCCCGAGACACACGAAGACGATGAGCGATAGGAGGGGTTTCGTCTCTCCCGGTATTGGGAGTTGATGCTGTGCTGTGCCCGACTGGTTATAACAGCAAGTCCCTGGCCAGGGCTGCTGAGATTTGCTGATAAGTGTTATCAGTAGTTTCTCGATCTGTTATAGACCATTCACCGGCACGACTTATTGAGTTATTGGGGTCGACGTGACCATCCCTAGGCTCGATATGCAGCATATCTGACGAAGAGACCGGACTGTACGGTAGTGTTACCGGATGGCTCGACGGGAGTTGTAGCAGGTTCGCTTGTTGTCTTCTGATCGCTCAATACCCGGGTGGCCGTTACGTTTAGCTGACCGCTTGCGGCTTGAGGGTACCTGATATGATCATCACCCTCTGCCGGCGTATTGACGAGTCTTAGAGTCCCACAAAGGAGTTACCCAGTCCAGGCGAAACGTTGTGGTGCGCGTATGCGATATGCGCTTGCACCCGATTGAAATGTGCGTATATGATACCGAACATTGATCGGGTGGCCTGCTTTTGGTGGGGTCATATGAGATATGACCGGATTGATAAATTAAGTGTTGATTTATCATCTAACCATTAGTTTTCTCACTTGAAACCTTTCTAGGGTTTGATGGATGTATGCATGCATGCATGTGTTTCTTTCTTCCTTTCTAGTTTCATGCACATGTAGATGTGCATACATGTATACATACATACACCCATCCATCATGGTTGATTGCATATGGAAATGGTGGCAATATAAGACTCACACCATAGATTAAATAATGGATTATTATTTAATTTTGGTTTTAAAGTAAAATGAAAAAGAAAAGGATAATCATTCTTGATTCTACACTCTTCTTCTAACCTAACCTATCTCAACTACCACTAACCTATGGTTATCCTTCTCTTTATCATTTAAAACCCAAGTTAAACTAACTATCCATCATTTAATCATGGTTGAAGTTAAGAAGGAAATAAATATATATAGTGATATATATTTCATTTTCTTCTTAACTCAAGGGTTATCTTTTTACACCTCTTGCTAAAATTAGCCACCATCTTCATCCTCCTTCATCTTTTCCTCTCTAGTTTCTTCTAGTGAGTTAAATACAACTAAAGAAAGGTTTTTGAAGTGAGATTCCAAACCACAACATCATTCTACTCAAGTCTAGCCAACTTGATTAGAGTGTTTCCTTCGGTTTTCCAAAGTAGCGAGCTTGGACGGAGTATTCCGTGGTGGATCGTCGTGGACGCAAGGGAACTTCAAGAGGACCTCGATTCAACACCCAAGACACCAAGGAGTCTAGCAAAGGGGAGCTACAAAGGTTGTAGCCTTCAAACCCTAATCTTTACTAGCTTAATGTTTTATAACCCTAACTTTCTAGGATCGATCCCTTTGCATGTTAGTTTAGCACCATAAAAATTAAAACTTTGGGTCATGTGATGCTTCAAAACTCTTCATAGGGTGCTAGACTAACCTTACATTGGTATCAGAGCCGACCTAGAACATTAGGCGACGTTTTTACGAAGTGAAAACCCCGATCGGACAAAAATACGGTATTTTTGGGTGCTCTCTGGAAATTTTCTAAAATTTGATAATTTGCAGAATTAAAAATATGTAAAAAATACAGCAGGAAAAAATAAGGATTACGGTACAAAAATTTTCCAGTGAACAGTGATTCTCGCCGCGGAAACGCGGCCTAAGCTTGCTTAGACCGCGGTTCCGCGGCCGTATATATGAATTGATGGATACGCTTTGTACAGTAATTCATGAATCTGCTTGTATAAAATTTTGGATATTTTTAATCTGTATTTGGTTTTGAAAAATTCTGGAGATGGTGTTGGACTCGTCAATTCGATCGGGACTTTCATTTCGTAGTTTTTCCGGGTAAATTAGAAAGTATTGAAGTGTTTGAACGAGTATCATTTACTCACTATTCACGGGGTTTAAATACTTTGGAGATACGTGCAAGTCTTTTTGCGGTGGTCCCTCTAGAAGACAACAAACCTTAACTCGATTATGTGACCGTCTCGAACTGCCCTTTGAACCTTAGGGTTTGGGGCAGTACGGCATGCCACATGTGAGGCGTTGGCTTGACCCTTCTACGGCTGGACCGTTACTACTGTGTCACACTCCGGATTTTTGAACCCTGCTCAAGTGTTGAGCTTTAGTAAATCTTGGGTGCTTGATCGTTCGTTCGAAAACTTTAATATTGTCTGTTTGTCTGGAATGTGATACAATATGTGGAATTCATATAGTTTAGGCATGAAATACGAAATATGTGATATTTCGCATTTATGATGTCTAAAGAGAATGTGGATTCCAAATATTGTAGTTTTACACTTTCTTTTCTGTGACCGTAAGTGTAGTATGTTAGATATCGCCGGTTTCGTTGCTATACATCAACGACAATTGGGGTATGCATACTTACTTACGTTGATGATATGAGATATTATGTGTTGCTGAGATATGATGTGTAGGATTGTCGCGATCGAATAGCCGGGGGGTTTTGTGAGATGAGATTTTTATATTTTCATTCATGTAAATTCAAATGTAATGTAATATTCTTTTATTTGGGGCACTTCAAGGTTGCGGTTGTGTCACCAGTGTTGTATATTATTTACTTTTCCGCATTAGGATGGACCCAAGGAGGGGAGCACAGGTGACCGGGTTCTGGGGTTCAGTGGGAGGCCATCTCGAGGAGTCGAGACCGGGTCTCCTAAACTCCAGGATTGGTAGGGTCACTTGCCGCTCTCGTAGGGGTCCAGGGTGTGGGCTTGGCTATTCATCGCGACCGTGGAATCCGTATTTTCTATTCTGGCTAAATACTAAATACGGACGTCCTAGGATATCCCACGTTATATCTATGTTTCTGCTGCCTGTGTTCTGTGATATCTGAGACGAATGACATATTATATATATGATATATAGTAGATGTTGCTTATGTTTTACACCCGCGCTAGTCCCGTCCCGGTATGCCGTTAGTTAAGTAACCTAACGGTGCATAACGGAACATTGCGGCGAATTCGGATGGCATAAGCGTACGTGTTATTTTCGTTTCTTTTCTGTGATTGGCTTTAGGACTTAAATGATGGGATTACATTAATGTGATTAATGTAAAGAAAATAAACCTAAAAAGATGTTGTAGAATCGGATTTGAAAACCACTCGGGTATTTATGAAAAAGCTATATTTCAAAACTGCGGAGCTTAAGCCACTCCTTTTGAAAACCATTTGATTCTACAACGATATCAAGTTCAAAGCGTTAAAGATTTTCTTAAAAATCATTCGCAACCCTCCGTCATTTTAGGAAGTAGAGTACTTAGTATTCGTGCTACGTTTGTTGACCTTAGCCAAGGCGTAGTGTACAGTAGCTAAGTGATGTCTTCCTACAAACGCATATGATGCAGATTAATTAGGACGGGCATATGACTTTGTTGACTTTAGCCAAGGGTCATGTGAACGGGTCTAAATTAATCAAGAAATGACGGGTTGAGCTTGACTAGTGCTCGTGATTTTTTGACCTTAGCCAAGGTCACGGGTATTACGGGTAAAAACCACATCGGGAATTTCAATAGTTGAAATTTGCAATGAGATTGCATACCTTCCATATGATGGTTGGATCCCGATCCCACTGTGGGCAATAGTTGCTCCTAGGAGAGTTTTACAGTTTACAATTAGCTAACTCATTAGGTGTCTAGAAAGGTGTTAACGGGGCTCCGCCTCTGGGAAAACGAGGTTTATTCTAATTAGGTCCGTACGAAAGCACGGGGAACCTCCCTCAAGTACCGACACTGGCCTGGCTGAACGGTTAGCGAAGTTGTAGACTGTAATTAATCCTGGCTAGTTTTTCTTTTTAAGGTTTGAAAGAAAAACTCGATAAAAGCAGTGGGAAACATCGATTAGACAAGATAATAAACCAATCTAATCTATGCAAGAGCTTTCGCTGAGTGTATTCTTTTCTCTCTCTTAAAAGCAGCACGAGGACATGGACATTCACGGTATATTGCTCCATACAAAGGAGTTGTATGGGGAGCAATCCCGCGTATTACGATATGAAGCATCAAAGAAATTGTTTCAGATGCGAATGGCCCCTGGCACACCAGTAGGAGACCATGTTCTGAAGATGATAGCTCTTATAGAAGAGCTTGAGGACCTTGGATGGACAATGGACAATGAACAATATATAGATATTATTCTGTAGTCCCTCCCCTCCACCTTTGCTCAGTTCATAGTGAACTTCAACATGCATGGCATGGAGAAGGACCTCCCTGAACTCTTTAATATGTTAAGGAGTGCAGAAAGCACTATGAAGTTAGCAAAAACTCCCGTTATGACTATTGGACAGTCTTCCTCTTCTCACCCGAAAGCCAAGGCCAAGGGAAAGAAAAAGAAGAAACCCACTAATCCTAAGGGCGGAGTTAAAAAGGTAAAGGGAAAGGGAAAGTCCAAGGCTGGAGACTCGGGGAAAGGCGAATGTTTTCATTGCCACAAGACAGGACATTGGAAGCGCAATTGCACGGAGTACTTAAGTCTCAAGAAGAAGCATGGTGATGCTTCTGCTTCAGGTGCGTTTGTGACTGAAAACTGTTTTTCTATAAACTCTGCTTCCTGGGTATTGGATACCGGTTCAGGTTCTCACATTTGCAATTCTATGCAGGGGCTGAGAAATAGCAAGGTTTTGAGGACAGGTGACCATACTCTCCGCGTTGGAAATGGTTCCAATGTACATACAGTCGCAGTGGGAGAGTATCACTTGGGGTTGCCATCTGGATGTATTTTGATTTTGAATCCATGTTATTTTGTACCAAGTATGCTATGTAATATAATATCCGTTTCTTTGTTGGACAATGAAGGATATAATTTTGTGTTGCAGAACAATGTTATGAACATTCACCTAAATCAAATGTTGGTTGGGTATGGTACGCTTAATAATGGAATATATGTCCTAAATCAACACACAGTTTTCAGTATACAATACACTAATAAAAGAAAACTTTCAGAATTAAATGAAGCTTTTCTTTGGCATTGTAGACTTGGTCATATTAACGAAACAAGACTAAACAAGTTACATAAAGATGGATATTTAAACTCTTTTGAATATAAATCTTATGCGACTTGCCAGTCTTGTATCAAGGGTAAAATGACCAAAACTCCGTTTACCGGACACGGAGAAAGAGCTACTCAGCTCCTTGGCCTCATACATAGTGATGTATGTGGGCCAATGTCTACACAGGCTAGAGGCGGTTTTTCATACTTCATTACATTCACTGACGACTTCTCAAGATTCGGTCATGTATTTTTATTAAAGCACAAGTCCGACGCTTTCGATAAATTCATTGAATATAAACAAGAAGTAGAAAAACAAACCGGCTTGAGTATCAAGATGCTTCGATCAGATCGAGGTGGTGAGTATCTCAGTGCAGAATTTGCAAACTTCTTGAAAGAGAATGGGATCCTCTCTCAGCTCACTCCTCCTTACACACCACAGCACAACGGTGTGTCAGAACGAAGGAATAGGACCCTATTAGATATGGTCCGGTCCATGATGAGTGACGCTGAGTTACCCGTCTCGTTTTGGGGGCATGCATTAGAGACTGCAGCGTTTCTACTAAACAGGGTTCCAACCAAAACCGTGTCCACCACACCATATGAGATATGGCATGGGAAGAGACCATCTCTTAAGAGAATTAAGATTTGGGGTTGCCCGGCCTATGTTAAAAAGCAGAATCCGGACAAACTCGAGACACGGTCGGTCATGTGTAACTTTGTGGGATATCCAAAGAATTCTTATGGATATCTATTCTACCACAAAGAGGAACAAAAAGTGTTCGTTTCTCAACATGCCACATTCTTAGAAAAAGAGTTTTTCACAGACAAAGATGATGGCAAGGTGGTAGATCTAGAAGAGGTTCTAGAGACACAAACTATAAATGACGATTTAGTTGAACCGGCTGTTGCAGCACAAACTGAAGAACCTCGGCCACTCCGTAGATCTGGTAGGACTTCTCGCCCACCGGAGAGGTACTACGGTTTCCTCATTGATGGTAACGGAGAAGATTGCATCATGGATGATGATGATCCTACCAGTTTTCAGCAAGCTATCACGAGTGGTGACTCTGTGAAGTGGCTGGATGCCATGAGATCCGAAATGGAGTCTATGTACACCAACAAAGTATAGACTTTGGACGTTGTACCCCCTAGGGTAAAACCTGTAGGGTGCAAATGGATCTTTAAAAGAAAGATTGGTGTAGATGGGCAGGTAGAGACCTATAAGGCAAGACTTGTAGCGAAAGGTTTTCGTCAAAGACCAGGTTTGGACTATGACGAAACTTTTTCGCCCGTAGCCATGCTTAAATCCATTCGGATCCTACTTGCTATTGCTGCTCACTACGACTATGAAATCTGGCAGATGGACGTTAAAACAGCATTTCTAAATGGAGATTTAGAAGAATGTGTTTATATGGATCAGCCAGAGGGCTTCATTGACAGTGGGAGCAACGAAAAAGCATGTAGACTGCTTAAATCCATATATGGGTTAAAGCAGGCATCTCGGAGTTGGAACATCTGTTTCGATGATGTTATCAAAGAGTTTGATTTCATCAAAAATCCAGATGAACCTTGTGTTTATAAGAAGGCTGTAGGAAGAGCTGTCACATTCCTCGTATTGTACGTGGATGATATTCTTCTGACAGGAAATGATATTCCTATGCTACAGTCGGTCAAATCATTCTTATCACTAAGGTTCTCCATGAAGGACCTGGGTGATGCCACATACATCCTGGGCATAAGGATCTATAGGGATAGATCCAAAAAGTTATTGGGATTGTCCCAAACCAGGTACATCAACACCATTCTAAAGAGGTTTAGTATGGAAGACTCCAAGCGGGGTGCCTTACCCGCTTGCCATGGAGTCACTCTCTCCAAGGATTCTTGTCCAAAGACCGATGAAGAGAGAGCTCGCATGAGCATTATACCTTATGCTTCGGCAGTAGGATCTATAATGTATGCAATGTTATGTACACGCCCAGATGTAGCTTATGCACTTAGTGTTGTAAGCAGGTATCAATCCAACCCAGGGGAGAACCACTGGACAGCTGTGAAGAACATTCTTAAGTACTTGCGAAGGACTAAAGAATTGTTCTTGGTGTATGGTAATACAGATCTCCAAATGGAGGCCTTTACCAATTCGAGCTTCCAGAGCGATAAGGATGACAGCAAATCTATCTCAGGGTTTGTATTTACCCTCAATGGAGGGGCGGTAAGTTGGAAGAGTTCCAAACAGGATACCGTTGCAGACTCTACGATGGAGGTTGAGTACATTGCTGCAAATGATGCCGCCAAGGAAGCCGTCCGGATGAAGAAGTTCGTCTCGGAGCTAGGAGTAGTTCCAACCATTATTGATCCAATACCTTTGTATTGTGACAATAATGGGGCGATGGCGTTAGCCAAGGAGCCCAGATCCCATCAGCGGTCCAGACACATCCTGAGGCGCTTTCATTTGATCCGGGAGATTGTAGATCGCCGCGAGATCGAGATTAAGAGAGTAGATACAAAGAACAACGCCGCGGATCCACTCACCAAGGCCCTCCCTCAGCCACAGCATGAGCGACTTTTTGAGATGTTGGGTATGAGATACGCCAATAACTGGCCTTAGTGCAAGTGGGAGATTGTTGGATATATGTATGCCCTAGAGGCCATTATGTGATAATCGATGTATCTATACATGTATATATATTCAGTTTGCATTCTTGCTCGACATGATAGTATGCTATCTGGTTCTTCTTTATCTGACATGTTGATTTGATCATGCTTTTATTCATTCATACATGCTGATAAAGCCCTGAGGATATCGGCTTGACTACTCTGATTATGATGGAGATCATACTAGTGGGACATCTGTAGTCTATAAGCATATCCTGGAACGTCCCTAGTCGTAGGTATATCGAGACGGGGCATCGATATACCAGAGTAGACTAGCGTATATGATACTAGACCCATACGATGGGCGATGGATGTTCCCACATTCATCGATGTTTGACATCAAGATCATATACGGGTGCTCAGTGGTGACTGGGTACACTGGACGGACTCACCGAGAACTTCTATATGGAATTATATCTATCGTCGGATAGCAGTTCTCAGGTGACACTGGTACAGGTTAGTCTGTAGACCCTAGATCGTCATGGAGTCTTGTGTGTTCTCCCACTGTACTTTGATTGCCACCCTACCACGGCTCTACTGAGTCGTGCAAACAGGTGGCCGTTGGGTACAGTCCCGAGACACACGAAGACGATGAGCGATAGGAGAGGTTTCGTCTCTCCCGGTATTGGGAGTTGATGCTGTGCTGTGCCCGACTGGTTATAACAGCAAGTCCCTGGCCAGGGCTGCTGAGATTTGCTGATAAGTGTTATCAGTAGTTTCTCGATCTGTTATAGACCATTCACCGGCACGACTTATTGAGTTATTGGGGTCGACGTGACCATCCCTAGGCTCGATATGCAGCATATCTGACGAAGAGACCGGACTGTACGGTAGTGTTACCGGATGGCTCGACGGGAGTTGTAGCAGGTTCGCTTGTTGTCTTCTGATCGCTCAATACCCGGGTGGCCGTTACGTTTAGCTGACCGCTTGCGGCTTGAGGGTACCTGATATGATCATCACCCTCTGCCGGCGTATTGACGAGTCTTAGAGTCCCATAAAGGAGTTACCCAGTCCAGGCGAAACGTTGTGGTGCGCGTATGCGATATGCGCTTGCACCCGATTGAAATGTGCGTATATGATACCGAACATTGATCGGGTGGCCTGCTTTTGGTGGGGTCATATGAGATATGACCGGATTGATAAATTAAGTGTTGATTTATCATCTAACCATTAGTTTTCTCACTTGAAACCTTTCTAGGGTTTGATGGATGTATGCATGCATGCATGTGTTTCTTTCTTCCTTTCTAGTTTCATGCACATGTAGATGTGCATACATGTATACATACATACACCCATCCATCATGGTTGATTGCATATGGAAATGGTGGCAATATAAGACTCACACCATAGATTAAATAATGGATTATTATTTAATTTTGGTTTTAAAGTAAAATGAAAAAGAAAAGGATAATCATTCTTGATTCTACACTCTTCTTCTAACCTAACCTATCTCAACTACCACTAACCTATGGTTATCCTTCTCTTTATCATTTAAAACCCAAGTTAAACTAACTATCCATCATTTAATCATGGTTGAAGTTAAGAAGGAAATAAATATATATAGTGATATATATTTCATTTTCTTCTTAACTCAAGGGTTATCTTTTTACACCTCTTGCTAAAATTAGCCACCATCTTCATCCTCCTTCATCTTTTCCTCTCTAGTTTCTTCTAGTGAGTTAAATACAACTAAAGAAAGGTTTTTGAAGTGAGATTCCAAACCACAACATCATTCTACTCAAGTCTAGCCAACTTGATTAGAGTGTTTCCTTCGGTTTTCCAAAGTAGCGAGCTTGGACGGAGTATTCCATGGTGGATCGTCGTGGACGCAAGGGAACTTCAAGAGGACCTCGATTCAACACCCAAGACACCAAGGAGTCTAGCAAAGGGGAGATACAAAGGTTGTAGCCTTCAAACCCTAATCTTTACTAGCTTAATGTTTTATAACCCTAACTTTCTAGGATCGATCCCTTTGCATGTTAGTTTAGCACCATAAAAATTAAAACTTTGGGTCATGTGATGCTACAAAACTCTTCATAGGGTGCTAGACTAACCTTACAGGAACACATCAGGGAACTCGCTAACAACCAGAACCTGATCCAACGGAACCTCTGTAGCTCTAGTATCGCAAACATAGGCGAGAAATCCCTGACATCCCTTCCTCAAAAGCTGTCCAGCGCGAAAAAAAGAAATCACACTGTGAGGGGTGGCACCGCGGTCCCCCAACACAACAAAAACCGACTCGCCGGGAAAAAAAATCTAACTGTCTTCTCGCGGCAGTCAACAGAAGCATAGCACGTGGCTAACCAATCCATGCCCAAAAGAACGTCGAAGTCTAACATCTCAAGAAGGATCAAATCGACAGGCAACTCTCTCTCTCCAAAACGGACGGTACAGGATCGGAATACGTTCCTAGCAACAAACGACTCTCCCACAGGAGTAGTCACAACAAGCGGCTCATCAAGCAAATCGGACTCTCTACCCAAACTAGGCACAAAGTGTGTAGATACATACGAGTGCGTGGATCCGGGATCGAATAACACGTGTGCATCAACAGAACACACAGGAAGGATACCTGAGACCACCGCAGGACGCCTGCGCGTCCTGATGCGTCAAAGCAAAAACTCATGCCTTCCCTCCACCTGTGACTGGCTGTCCCCTGCCGGAAGCTGGCCGCCCTCTGCCTCGGTCACCTCATCCTCTATGAACAAGTCCTCCGCGACCACGACCTCTCTGTGCATGCGTCTAACACGGAGTAACAGTAGGTACTATAGGCAACGCCGTCTGGGGTGGTGAAGGTGGTAATGTGACGTGCGGTGCTGCTGCCTCCCTCCGGGGTATCTCAGGACAATCTCGTACACGATGATAAGAACTCCCGCAGCGAAAACATCCTGACGATGACCGCTGGCCCTCCTAGGGATAGGAACTGAACAACCGGCCCCACCCTGAATCTCTGCTACCTGCAAGACGTCTATCACGGCGCCGGAAAGGCTGTCTCTGCACTGATGTATCCGCACGAACTCTCTTCGGCTCTGGGACTGTCGAAGTCTCAGCAAGGCGCTCCTCAACAAATAAGGCTGCATCTACAGCTGCTGCGTAGGTCTCATAATGCTGTGCGCTAATCGCAAGGAACAGTGGTGTGAGCAAGCCTCGGACAAATCTCTTGACTCGCATCTCCTCGGTAGCCACTAAATACGGGGCATAGATAGATAGCTCTGTGAATAGCACGTCATACTCTGCCACTGACATCTCCGGATTCTGGCATAAGGACTCGAACCTGCGTGCTCTAGCATCTCTGACGCTCAGTGGAAGAAAACGGGCAAGGAATAGCGCCACGAACTCTGTCCAGGTCATAGGAGGAAGACCTGCTGCTCTAACCTTCTCGACTGATTCATACCATTTCTGTGCGAGACCTTCCAAGCGAAAGCTCCCGAACTCTACCCATCTCGCATCTGCGCATCTAAGCGAACGATATATCCGCGCCATCCTATCAATGAAAGACTGTGGGTCCTCGGCCGCATCGGTGCCTATGAAGACCGGAGGCTTCAGCCTCATAAACTCTGATAACGATACCGAGATAACCTCTGTAGCTGCAGGGGCAACTGCCTGTACTGTGGGTACCACCGCGGTCTCTGCAACGGGTGGAACTACCTCTGGTCGCTGCGCTCGAAGTGTCTCAACTAAAGATCCCATCATCTGGCGCATCTCCTGCACACTGGATCCCACCGTCTGGCGCATCTCCTGCACACCAGCCCCTAACATGGCAATCTGATTTGCTACAGCAGGAACAGCCTGCTCGAGCACAACCGGTGTACTACCCGGATCAGTCCTCGTCTCGGACGAGTCAACTCGAATCTCGGCCCTCGCGGCCGCTCTCTGCGCCCTCGTAGTCTTTGGCGGCATAATGGCTGAAAGGAAAAGTAGGATTCGATAAGGATACAGAAATCGAATCGCAAGAATGTATGTACTCAAGAAGGAATTTAAATCAACAAGTCCTAAGGTCGCTTTGGCGGAGTACCATGTCGTGAGTATGCCGCGGAACATACGCATACTACGCCACTCTGCTTCAGCTACCTACTCTATCATACCAGGGTCATCCTAGGAACACTCCGAAAGGTAAAACCAACGCTCTGATACCAACTTTGTCACGACCCAAAGTTTGGCCTGTGACCGGCACTTAACCACGTAACGTCTACAGGCGTAACGCGACTAAGTGAACCGAAAACCCAGAAATCAAACCAGTAAAAGTATAGAGTGTTTCAAGTTTTAAATGGAAGCATTTAAAAAGTGATAAGAAATCTTAAGTAAACAATCACCAAAATAGCAATATACGACGCCGTAGCGAAGATCAAGAGTAACAAGTGGGAACATCACAGATAGAATAAACTGCATAAGTAAAGTCGGCTCACAACGAGCTCGACACCAGAATACAAATAATATACATCCTCCTCCTCACACTGTCTCTAAGTCAAGTACATATAAGGTAGATGGAGAATACTAGATACAAAAGTGTGTACAATAAAAGTAACCAGATACCACAACCCATCTAACAGCAAAACAGCTCACGTACCAACTGTAGTGGTATCTGTAGCCAAAAGATGTAAGAAAGCGGCCTGCCGCGACTACTCCGAGGGGCAACCTGCAAATACTGTGGCACAACGGGGATGAGTTGCCAACTCGTGAATAGAGATAACATATAAAGGTAATCGCGAGCATGCACGCACTGCGCTACTCTATCATATGCTAGCAGATGATATCAATGCGTGATAAGCAGTATGCGCAATAATCATGCAAGTGCTCTATCAGGTAATATAACTACAGGATGAGATGCAATAATGAATGCTGAGCATAGGAATATAACATCTACATGGAATGTCAACGTGGAATATATATAATCATTGTCCATCAATGCACCGCAAATCCCAACAACCCAGATGCCGGCACTCCCATCGGCCCCCAAATCCTGTACATCCCTGAGAATCATGAGTGCCTAACATCGGCACCCAAATATCATAAATACTCGTGTCTATCACCGACACGCAAATCCTATTATATCGGGCATCCGTCAGTCCGGGTTAGCCCCCTCTTTAATATATCGGGCATTCGTCAGTCCGGGTCAGCCCTCTCTCTCATATATCGGCCATCCGTCAGTCCGGGTCAGCCCTCTCTCTCATATATCGGGCATTCGTCAGTCCGGGTCAGCCCTCTCTCTCATATATCGGGCATCCGTCAGTCCGGGCCATCCCTCTCTCTCATATATGCCACTCTAGCACCGAGAAAACACAGGGTGGGCGCACCGAAATATCATATCAAGGGAACCGGGTTTTTAAATAATTACATCTTTGAAATAGCCACGGTTCCCAAATCCAGAAATCACATGTAATCCAAACCAATATGCAAGTCAATGTGATGTGATATATGCATCAAGTATGAATATCATGTCAAGTCGCATAAAAGATGAGCTACAGCATAATGATCCGATGTGATATATGCATCAAGTATGAATACCATGTCAAGTCGCATAAAAGATGAGCTACAGCATAATGATCATGGAAATTCTATAGTGTGAGTGTCATGGCAATTACTGACGGTGTGTGTGTAACATGCAGGATAGTGATCGTGCAACATGAACCGTTAGTAATGGTGCGGTATTCTATCAATTCTAGTTTATATACAAATAGCAGGGAATGCGGTATGCACTAAATAGTAGCTATGAACAGTCAATGTATGGAAATGTAGCTATAAGGTCCTATCAGCCCTGACGTAGAACGCCATGCGGGCGATATCCCCGTAGATGTTAAATCTACTCACCGTAGTCTCTCGCTAGGTATAGCCGATGACTTGTTTCCCCTTCTTCGCGGCGTCCGTCGCACTGGCCTGCGAACCTAGAATTTCACAGAATATCACGCATAAGCTCAAAACCATACAAACACGACATTTAAGGTCAACTAGAAACCCGTGTCGCAAACCAAGTGCGCGTGTGCGCGATACGCTAAAACATGTGATTACGCGCCTGAAGTCACTCCGACGCGTCGCGATACGCAGAAACCCCAAACCCACACACATGTATCACGCGTGTCGCGAAAGATTAAAAATACGGGAAATAGGGTATTCAACTCTAGATTTTGATACAGAACGGATATTACAAAACTATATATACCACAATACTACACATATCAGCAGACTCTTGTGCCCCAAACCCCAACCCCCAGCTCACTCATCTGGCCGCAAATTGCGGCCAGAATGAATATTCCAGCTGCCAGGTTAGGGAGATGGGCTCCCAGGTTTTGTGTGTGCACTCTATACCCCCTATACATGCTACAGTAAATCCAATTTTATTCTGAAATAACTCGGGTAGTAGCAGATCCAACAGATCCCTATTTCTAGTTAAAAACCACATTTTTACACTAAAATGATACTTTAGGGTATTTCTGTGCAAACTGAAACAAAAACCTGGGTTAAATAGCTCTAATAGCACCTAAAAGAGTTAACCAAGCCAACAAAATCCCAATCTAACATATGCATCACAATTATCCTTTAATATCACTAAAAAGCACATAAAAACATGATTTTTGCTAAAGAATACTACAAGTTATGGAAAGGGATGTTAAGTGTGAGATAAATACCTCCCAAAAACCTTAGAAAACTCAAAAGTTTCCACTCTAGCCTCAAGTACCCAGACTTGCCTCTAAACACCTCAAAAGACCATTTTTCCCAAGGTTTTTGTGAAGGAAAGGGGTTGTTTTGGTGTAGGGTTTTGTGTAGATTCAAAGAGAAGTGAAAAGAAGAAGAAGAAGTGAAGAAAATGCCATGTTTTCTGCTGGAATTCTGCAGGAATTTCTGAGAATGAGGAGAAGAGAGAGAAGAGAGAAGGAAATGGTCAAAAGTCAAACTTTTCCACCTAACACCATGCTCCCATTTTCTAATTCAAATTTTGATATTCAAAAAGGGTTTTGTTTTGATAAAAGGGTGGGGAAAAATAACAACCATGCAACAAAAGAATGGCTAACATGTTAGACCAAAAGACCTAAGTCACAAAATGGCTAAGTGTGCAAGTGTACATAAAAAATTGGAAAATTTTCCAATTAGGGTAACACGACTAAAAATAACTAATAATCCTATGTACACATATATAATAACATGCACCATTGCTAATTAATCACGAAAAATATTCTAACGAACTTCCAAAGTGTTACAAAGATTAAAGAATTTTCACCTTTATTATTCAACAATTCGTTACACTTCGCTCAAACACTATAAGAAATTGAGGAGAGAACGAGATCGTTGAATTTAGCATCGCATCGTCTCCGTGAGTCGCGGATCGTCTTGGATTACTTTGTTGGATGAAGATCGGCTTCGTTCCAAAAGGATGTTGATTTCTCGCTTGATTTGTACTCGGCGTTCTTGATTTTTGGCTTGGATTTGATTGGATTAGGGTTAGGGTTACAAGTTGTGTCACTCAACTTGTGTTGGGGAATTGGAGAACTAATTAAAGAACAACCCAAAACCCTAGATCTAGGTTTCCTTTTATAGCCATCTTAACCCTAGATCTAGAATTCAAATCTCAAATTTCCCTCCAAAAGTTTGTTAGAGAGAGGCTTCTAGAAGAGGTTAGTTGGAGGGAATATTCTAGAATGAAGAATATTCTAGAGCTAGGTTGTTAGGCCGAGCCTTCTGGATAAGCCACGTGTTATTCTGGAGTCTTCTGGAAGCTAAGACCATTACATGAGCCACGTGGAGAAAATCTGGAGTGATGATATCATCATTGTGCCGCGGATCCGCGGCACAAAGGCCCTTTTGGCCGCGGATCCGCGGCGCTATAGTAACCTCAGAGCATGGAATTTCTGTAGTAGTCTTGGGCTGAAATTATGGCATTTTTCTGATGTGTAGAATCTTTTTATACTTTCTCTTTCACTGCCAGATCACAAGCCTTGGACTTGGCGTATTTTTGTCAGCACTTTTAACTGTTTCGGCTTTTCTCCTGGAATTTCCTGCACAGATTTTCGAGACAAGTGTTGCGCTACACAAAGATTATGCGATACAATGATAAATACTCAATTTCCCTCAAAATGTCGGTTTTAAAGTATAACACAAGTAATTTGGTATTTTACGGCTGTTTTGCTAATATGTGCTTTGCTAATACCGAACACCTTTAGACGATTGCAAATAGTAGGGAAATTGACGTGTTAAAAATGCAATATTTTCGACTGATCACCACCCGCACACACCCTTGACTTTGGCTAACAAAGTGGTACGACTGTCCTAAACCAATGCATATCCATACTACGGACAAGCAACACACAGCTACCGCACACGATGCCTTGACTTTGGCCAACAAACACCGCACGAATACTATGTGGTACTTATCCGAAATGACGGAGGGCTACGGCTGGTTTTTGGCGAAAAACCTTTAACGTAATGAACTTGATATCGTTGAAGGAACCGGATAGCTTTTATAAATATATAGTTGTGAAAACCTTTGTTAAAGAGGTCACTCCCGGTGAAGAGATCTCGGCTCTTTCCCCGTCGAATGAGATGCAGGATATTCTAAACTGAATACCACGATGCAAAACAAAAAGAAATCGACTACAGTGAAGTTATTACCCTGACGCAAACCTCTGTCCAAGGTGTCACTCCCGATGAAGGGATCTCGGCCATTGCCTCGTCGAATGTGGTGCTGGATATTGATAACCGAATACCACTGTGCAAAACAAAAGAGATCGCCATTGTAATAACAACTTTTTGAAAATTGTTCCAACAACATCATATATTGGTTTGTTTTTCTTGCATTGATAAGAATCAATGCAGTCCCATCAATTAAACACACCACAAAAGAACGAAAATATAATGTACGTATATGCCATCCGCATTCGCCACTGGGTCCCGTCATCACCCGTTAGGTTACTTAACTAATGACAGAGCGAGGACTGGACTAGCACGGGTGTAAAACATATACAACATCTATTAGTATCAATATATAATAATCGCTCCAGGCATGATAAATGCAATATCACAGAAAAGTAATAAGCATCACAGAACAATACAGATAATCTCGGAGCCTCGGCTTTCCATTGAGCCAAAAATGAAACCCGACGTTCCCTTGATCGTGTGGATAACCTGTGTAATGAAAACCTAGACCCCTACGAGTGTGGCAAGTTACCCATCAAAACTTGAAGCGAGGCAGCCCCCTTCAGCAAGTGAATGGACCACCCAGCATTTCACGAAATCCGGTAAATTGAGCACGCCTCCTTAGGTCAACCTATACCCCCTACGAGTGCGGAGAATAGCCCGCCAATTCTAGAGTCAAGCCCCCTCCGTCTCATCACCATGAGATATGAGCCCGTTACCCTCTAGAACCCGGCTATCCGTGCACCCCACCTCGGGGTAATCCTAGTACAGAAAAGAAAATATATACAATGGTGACATCGACCTCAACCCGGTCGTGTCCCAAAAGAATAATATACAAATAGGCAGTGACGGCAGTCTACATGTCAGACGCTCACCCCGCAATATCAAATGTACAAATATAACCAAACTGCACTACCATTGCACGCAAGCTATCCACAACGACAAATCCGCAACATCACAGCACAACATAGAACATCAACGTGAATGTCATGTTCGCAAACCCGTCTAAAAGGACTATAGCGATTAGACAAGGTTTACCGATCAAATGACATTCACGGTCACAGATAGAAATGTAATGTACAGCTAACTTTAAACAATATTAAAAAAATATCGACTTCAAAATAACCCTCGAATAGCCCAAACAAGCTGATAAAACCATATCCAAAATGGGCTACACAAACAACACCACTGAACCAAAAACACAGAGACCAGAGCACACCCAAAACACCAACCCCCAAAGCACTTAACTGTCCGGCGACGCCGGAATATTGGAGGTGGGGCTCGGCCAAAAACCGAGGGGAGGGGGTCGTATTGGGGGTGTGTTCATGTGTCCTCCTGAGTAGTCTTCTGCACATGTTTAAATAATTTTTCGAGAACATTTTGAAATCAACTTAGACTGCATATTTCAGTGGTAGTGTTTGGGTTTTATTTCGGTTTCGATATTTTAACATTGTATAAAGAACTGGAATACGGTTAATAGTTAGGCTCTGATACCATGTTGGGCCACGGCAGCCCCCCGGCCGTCAATCCGACGCCAAATGCGGAACAAAAAACTTTTTACAAAACCGGCGGTACCGCAACCAAATACCCGGATCGTTCCATTAACTGTAAACTAGAAAACTTTAAAAGAGTTTGGAAAGATTATACCGATCGATCCGTGTCCTTCGGTCTTCAATCTCTGCGCCAAACTCCTCGCTGCTGCGCCGACGAAGTCCGCTCCCCGATCTTGCTCGTCAAAGTGGCACCACGTCATCGAATCTTTATACGGGCTCCCGCTTCAAAACGAAGCAACTCGGACATAAAGTTTGCTAACCGACATGTCCAAGAATGAAGTAGAGAGAGTGTAGAATATTTTGTCTCAAGGCACCCAGGTGTTTGGGTGGAGGTAAATTGAAGTTGCCATTTGGGAGAACAATATGAGCACATGAGACAAAGAGCTTGTGATGCAAAGGAAATGGGGCTCGGCCAAGAGCAGAATGCTCACTACCAAATCAAGAATGCTCTCTGTGAATTTGCAATTAGTAAAGAGGTGGAAAAATTTGCAACCAAGAAATTAAAACCCATTCACCAAAAAAATCCCAGCACCCTCCCCTCAAGTCAACAGCCACCTCATTCACTCAATGAAGCAAAGCCCATCCCTAATAAATGACCATGCCTCATACACCATGCCTTATAAATGACCAAGCCCAATCAATGAAGCAAGACCATACTGCCCTACACACATGCTCAAAATGGGCAGCCCCCCAACAGTGCAAGAATGGCAAAGAAAAAATGGTCAAGGGAAAATTGCTCACATAAATTAAACACGGATCAAGAAGTTTAAATCAGGAAAAGGAACTGGCAACTCCGAAAGTAATCCCGTAACGAATTACGAGATTACCCCTCAACTGTAAATACATACCCGCATTTGTATTCTGACCGAATATGAATGCAATGAGACAAAAATATTTCAACACATTATAATACCAGGATCCGGCTTAAACCAAATCCCACTAGTATTATCTGTCCGAACCATGACACGTGCACATGTGCATGTGCATATTCGAACCCTTTCATAAAACCATTCGGTATCTACAATGTTTCGCCCAAACTTGGGAAACTTTCTGTTGGGGACTCTAATGACTCATCAATACACTGCCACTTGGTATAACCATAAGCACGTCAGTGGTACTAGCTGTACGTAACGGTTGTCTATGTATTGATCGGAAGGGAAGCTGACGAGCGAACTCATCCAGAAACCCTACTGAGCCTGACAGTGACAATATCTGTACAGTCCGGTCTGTTCGTCTATGAGTATCGCATATAGGGCCTAGGGGCTGGTAAACGTCAGACCCCCAATAGCGGTATAAGTCGTGTCGAAGTAAAGCCCAGAACACCCTGAGATACTAATGGAATAACTACCAGTAAATCTCGATTACCCTGGCCAGGGATTTCATGTAATGGCTCTCCTAAACACAGCGCGATCTCACCCCCAATACCGGGAGAGATGGATCCCCGACGATCCGCTTACTGCTTCCATATGGCTCGGGACTGTACCCAACTAAAACCTGTTTGCATGACTCCTTTGAGCCATGGTAGGGTAGTAATAAAAGCACAGTGGGAACTCACACGAGACAAATGACGATCTCAGGTCGACAGACTAACCTGTACACATGTCACCTAAGAACTGCTATCTGACGATATGTATAATACCAACTAGCATATTCCCGGCGAGTCTTGTCCGGTGTACTCATAACTCAATGAGCACCTATATATATCTTAGGTGAACCAACTGACACCAATAGCTTATGAGACCGGCCACCGCCCCTCATCGGGGTCTCTACTGTATACACTAGTCTACTCTGGAGTATCGATTCCTAGTCTCGAAAATCCCTCGACTAGGGACCATTTAAGGATTTGCTTATAGACCCCAGCTCCCACGTATATGATCGCCATCATACTGCTGGCAGTCAAGAAAGAATCCTTTGGGCTCTATCAACATGCAATATTGAACTAAAGCATGTACACGATGATAAAGACAAACCGGATAGCATACTATCATCTCGAGCAAGACTGTCCTACCGGTATAGATCCTCCCTCAATCATTGCAATCATGTACCTGTGATCCAATAATTGACTTTGAGGGCACTATATGCAACACATTCAAAATGGCCATGAATACAACACCATACGCGTTGGTATTCGGCACGAAAGCAGTGCTTCCCCTAAAAATAGAACTCCCTTCTCTATGAGTAGCGGTTCAATACGAGCGGACAGATGAAGAAAATGCTCATCTTCGGCTTGAGAAGTTCGATGCCTTCGACGAAACTCGCCTTATAGCACAGCAAAATTTGGAAACTTATAAGGCAAAGATGATGCGGTCATACGAAAAACTGATCAGGCCGAGAACATTCCGCCAAGGCGAACTCGTGCTAGTCGTCAAAAGACCAATGATCCCCAATCATGCAAAGCGAGGGAAGTTCGAGCCGAATTATGAAGGCCTGTACATTATAAACAAAGTCTACCAAGGTGGAGCCTACCTGCTCATGGATATGCATGCAAAAAACCCTTCCGACCAATAAATGGCTGATTCCTCAAAAAATACTACGCCTGAAGAGTCATGACTTAGGTCAATGATAGATGACGACGCTTGTGTCCGCTCGCTATCTTACTGAGTCAGAACCCCGAAAGTAGTATCCAAAAAGCTCCGTCGCTTCAAACATGGCGACAATGGACCGAGATATCCCTAAACTAATAATGGACCGAGATTTCCCTAAATTAACAACGGACCAAGATGTCCCTAAACTAACAACTGACCGAGATGTCCTTAAACTAGAACTTCGCCTCAAACATGGCGACAACGGACCGAGATGTCCTTAAATTAAAACTTTGCCTCAAATATAGCGCAATGGACTGAAATGTCCCTAAACTAGCACATCGCCCCCTAATGAGGTGATATGCTCCCTTGAAATCTATATTGCAATCGAAGTCCTAACAGCGAGGGTTTCAACTCAAGTCCCACTGGCTACACAGCTACTCCAGCGATGAAGTCACCCCCAAATCTCACCGGTAAACAAATGGGTCACCTACGACGAAGCCACTTTCAAGAGTTTCGCTAAAAAAGGGCATGTCTACAAGCGAAATGGAAACGAATGAAAACCTGAAAGAACGCCGTGTGTAAAAATAGCAGGGTTACTGGCGAGTTTATGAAAACCCGAAAGGGCGCAATCTCATAAATAAAAAAATAAAAAAAACTGCGTGAGATCCTTACGACTCACAAAATAGCAGCACACTTAAAAATCCACATGATTTCTAAGGAGAAAATACATTTACGAGATCCTCATGACTCGTAAGGAGAATGCCCCCTATGAGACCCTCACGGCTCATAGGATTCAAAACCCTTCAGCTACAGGGATCTGAACCTATTCTTAAGCCGTCATATTCCTCTAATATTGCCTTACAGGCGGACCCATATTGACCCTTGTATACAATCCAAGGGCATAAATAAATATATCCCCCACCAGGTTCTACCGATGGCGAGAAATGTCCTCATATGGTGAAAGACACCCGTAAGTCCTTTCGACTTATAAGGAGAAAACACTCTTATAAAATCCTTATGACTTGCAAGAGAAAACGCACTTAAGAATTCTCACGATTCCTAAGAAGAAAATACACCTACGAGGTCTTCACGACTCGTAAGGAGAAATACCTTTATGAGACCCTTACGGCTCATAAAGTCAAAAAACCTTAGTCGACAGGATCCTAACCCTGTTTGCTAAGCCATCTTTGTTCAAATCGACAAAGGCAAATGATAATTCGCTCCTGGTAATATCTTAGTTGTAGCAATACTGATGCCTAAACAGGTATCAAATTTCAAGTCCTCTCAAAGGCAAATGATGATTCGCTCTTGGAAATGTTCCATTTGTAGTGATGCCGATGCCAAGATTGGTGTCAGATTTTAAATCCAAAAAAAGGCCGAAATGATAAGGCAACTTGTAATAAAAAGCAGCGAGTAAAAACAAAAACAACCGAAATGATTGGGCACCGTGATAAATAGCCAAAATGATTGGGCAATCGCGACTCTCACGATATAAAAAGCTGAAAAGATAGAGTATCGCGGAAATAAAAAATAAAATAAAATAAAATGTCCTCTGCCCTGCAAGTATGTCCATAATGACTCTTATATACGATCCATGGGCACAAATGGAAGAAAGGGACCATATTTTCCTGCCACGCTTCATCAAAAGGAGAACCAAGTCTTGACAGTTCATATACAACCTAGAGACTATCTTGACGTTCCCCCTCATTCCAGCAGGGGCAGTCACAACAATCAAATAAAAATGAAGTGACGGCAAAATCCTAGCTTCAGGTCTCACTGGCAACATCTAAAGCCTAGAGATCACCCCGATGCTCTTTTTATTACTGCATGATGTGGACACAACAATCAGATAAAAATGAAGAAATGGAAAAATCCTAACTCCGGTTCGACGTGCTTCGCATGTCAACAAGATGCAGACGCAACGCCAATAAACACCCAAGGGTCAAATAGAAATGGAGTGACGACAAAATACAATCTCCAAGTCCTGACGGTTTATATACAACCTAGAGATCACCTCGACGCTCTCCTCATTTCAGTAGGATGTAGACGCGATTATCAAATAAAATTGAAGCAATGGCATATTCCTAGCTCCAGGCTTCAATTGCAATACATGAAGCACAGAGGTCTTACAGATGTCTACCCTACTTCAGCAAAGAATCGACACGACATCGTCAAAGTAAAAAAATGATGTGACGACATATTCCCAGCTTCGGGTCTTGACGACAACTCATATAAAGCCTAAAAGACCGTTGGACATCATCCTACCCTAGAAGGGTGCGGTTATGACTCATCGGGGTTCCTTATTGAGCCTAACCTCAGGAAAAAAGCGCCATGGCAAATTCCTAACGCTTGCTCTTCCAACGGTAATATGACTTAAGGTGATTACTTAAAGACGTCTTGTCCATCCTCCGAAGAGATCAGAGACACGACAGTCACAGGGATACTTGAATAGCAACTTAAAGATTGCATATAGAGGAATACATCATCCAATGCGACGGTACCACGGACTAAAACCTAGTACCACAAACCTAATGGACCTCTGTCGTAAAGAATGGGGGTTATCTACATACAATGTTAGGCCAAGTTTTCCTGTAAACCCAAGGGAGGTAAAATAAAGATACTCTGAAACGAGTGAATAAACTACAAACTCCGAAATGAGTACATAAACTAGAGACTCCGTAACGAGTGAATAAACTACAAACTCCGAGATGAGTACATAAACTAGAGACTCCGAAACGAGTGAATAAACTAAAAACTCCGAAATGAGTAAATAAACTAGAGACTCTGAAACGAGTGAATAAACTACAATCTCCGAGATGAGTACATAAATTAGAGACTCTGAAACGAGTAAATAAACTAGAAATTCTGAAACGAGTGAATAAACTAATTAGTGCTAAAGTAAAACATCAAACACATAGGAGCACATGCAAAAAAAAAATATTTTATTCATGAATCGAAGTGTTGAAAGATACAATTTATAAAAAAAGGAGGGGAGAATACAATTCTAGCCTTTAAGAAGGCGGGGCTTTCAATAAAATGGCGACCTGCTCACTCTCTTCCCGCAGCTCCACCTCACGCGCTACTATTGCAACCAACATCGCTTCAATTCGGGCCTGTTGTTCCAAGCATGATGAAAGCTTCTCAGCAATTTCCTGCTTAGCCGCTTCGCAATCTCGCATTCCCCGTTCGGTAGAGTCAAGGTGCTGCCTCAGCGCCATCCCCATAGAAATGCATTGCTAGTGATTCCCAAAATTAATTTGTAACTGCGCGGCGTTCACTATGACCTGGGCGCGCAATTGGCTGGATTTGCCAGAAGCTGTCTTATGTTCTTTTTACTTCAAGGCCAACTTCTGCTCAAAGTATTGAAAGGAAGCGGTATTTTTCTCGATCCATGTGATCGGTTGAGCCTTCGAGTTTAATGCTTCAGGTGTAAGACGCTTGTGCTCGATCTAGTAGAAACAAACCTCAATTCGCCTACAATAGTTAACCCAAACGCCAATGAAGTCTTTGTTATGGAAAGTCACAAGCATTGCCAGCATAGGGTTGACCTCGTCCGCAAAGTCCGCAGTAGAAGTGAGAGCTTCAACGTTAAGGTCTTTGATAAATTCGTTTAGCATCCGCCTGCTATTTTTCGCACCCCTGGAGGACTGACGCTTAGCGAACGGCCCCGCGGGCATAGATATGCGAGACTCAAGAGGAGCCAAAGCTGGTATAGCTACTGTAGAATAAAGCACGCACAAAGAAAGGTCAAATTTCAACCAAAGAACTAAAAAGGATGATGATGAATGGGACCTAGCATACTAGTAGTCGAAAGTAGCAAATCAGGAAGCTTGGGAGGCTCTACTATTCCTTCGTTCTCTCCCTCAAGCCGTAAGACTGTGGCCAATATGAGAAAAGCTTAGCGATAGAAAGATCACTTGTGAAAAGATGAAATAAGAGATGAAGAATATACTGACCGATGCTCGAAGCAGGAATGAATTCTGATTGGAAGGCGGAGTGTGAGCTTAGCATTTAGCATAGGTGGTCAAAAAGCACTCTTACAGTATTGCAACAATACATGGTAAATAAATTAATCCAAGAAATAATATCAATTTTGAAACAAGGAATGGAAAAATATTTACCTTCCGTCATTAAACCCGAAACAACTCGGGGGCACAAAAGTGAGAGGTGGAACGGTGACAGCTATGGCTGCGGCTAAAAGTGATTCTTCAATCAGTACAACGCCATGGTCTACCTGGTCTGTATTCGGAATAAAATAAATATCATAGAATATGTTTGGAAATATTGAGAGCCCAAAAGAAATAACACAAGGAATACCTGATGGGGCAGAAACTATAGCGGTGTCTGGAGCGCTACTAACTATGATGGCTTATTCAGTTTCTACTATCACCGGAGAGATGGATTCAACGTCGACACCTTCGTCCCCCAAATCAAACGCGGGCACTTCACCCGCTACGTTACTACTTAAACTCGACCTTCTCACATTATTCAAGGAAAAATGTGTTATAATTTGAGGAAAATTATAGTAAGAGGAAACCTAGGAAAATAAACAAGTCCTACTAGGTTTGAATAAGGATCGTGCACTGTTTTACCTTGAAGTAACCGCTCGGCCTTTTCGCGAGCCGCATACGCAACATGGCTATGAGCAGTGGATAGTGATGGATATGTATTCCCTAGAGTCCTTCATTGTATAGGATGCTAGGGATATTTATGTACAGGACAATCTTGCACGATATGATAGTACACTATTTGATTTGTCTTTATCTTAACCTGTGATATGTTTTTCTTTGTATTTCATATCTTGTATACATGTTGATAAGTCCCATAGGATCTTTGCCTAACTACCAGCGTTGTGATGGTAATCATATTTGTGGGAGCTGGGTAGTCGATAGGCACATCCTTAAAGTGTCCCTAGTTGTAGGAGTATCGAGACTGGGTATCGATACTCCAAAGTAAACTAGTGTATACATTTCTAGACCCTGACGAGGGGAGATGGATTGGTCCCGTAGCCATTGGTGAGGTGCAACTAAGATTGTATACAGGTGATCACATGGTGTGAGTACACCGGACATGAATCCCCAAGGACTGACTAGATGGTATTATACCTAGCATCAGATAGCAGTTCTCTGGTGACATGAGTTCAGATAGTCTGTCGACCTGAGGTCATCATTTGTCTCGTGTGAGTTCCCACTGTGCTTTGATTACTATCCTACCACGGCTCTGCTGAGTCGTGCAAACATGTTTTAGTTGGGTACAGTCTCGAGCCACATGGAGGCAGTGAGCAACTGTTGGGGATTCGTCTCTCCCGGTATAGGGAGTCGATGTCGCGCTGTGATCGGTTGGTCAACACCATAAGTCCATGGCCAGGGTGGATTGAGAATTACTGGTATTTGGACCAGTAGATTCTCGGATGGTGTTGAGCCACACCGACATGACTTGTCTGGTTATTAGAGGTCTGACGTTTTCCACCCCCTAGACCTGGCATGCGATACTCTCAGACGAACAGACTGGACTGCACAGAGATTGTCACGGACAGGCTCAGTAGGGGTTCGAATGAGTTCGCTCGTCAGCCTTCTTTTTTGACAGATACCTGGGTAGCCATTACGTACAGCTAGTGCCGCTGACGGACTTGTGGTTAAACCCACTGCCAGCGTACTGTCGTGTCTTTAGAGTCCCACACAGAGAGTTTTCCTGGTTCAGGTGAAACGATATAAAGGTAGTATGGTCTTACGGCATGGTTTCGATCATATACGAGTACTGGCTACACGGATGATGTTCGGACGGATAATACTAGTGGGCTTTGGTTTAAGCCGGATTCTAGTATTATATTATTGGATTATTTTTATCTCATTGTATTCATATTTTTCGGAATACGAATATGGGTATGTATATACGGTGAGGGCATTCTTGTAATTTTACAAGACATGCTTCTAAAAGGAGACATCTCATTATTAGATTTATCTATTTATGCAAATAGATTAATGAGGTGGATATTGGAGATATTTGTGGCATGGATGAAAGCATGGCTAAGTCATTTGTTTATTCATTTGACTTTACTATTCAAGCATGGTTGCTTATTTTCTATGGAAAATAATCCATGCTTAATCATTTGCAAAGACTTACCCATTCTCTTTTCCAACACAACCCTAGCACATTTTGCACTTATTCTTTCTCTCTCCAATTTTTTTCTCTCCTTCTTTCTCAAGCCCTAACCCTCACATGGGTTGTGAACCTCAGGGTTTTTGAGTTAAAAATACTCCACTCATCTTTCTCTACATCTTCTAAATTGTATAGTCTGGAAAACTAGACATCTTAGTTATCTCATACTTGAGGTTGAAGCTTGAACCATAAGCTCTCGGGTGGATCATCTTCGACAAAAAGGAGACCGACAATCGAGTTTCATTCAAGCTACCTAAGAGCCAAGAAGAGGAGAAGAAGCTTCAAGCAACCAAGGAGCTAAGAAGACAAAAAATGACCCGAAGGACTGGATCAACGAGGTATAAACTCTCACCGAGTAGTTAGAACCTCTTCGTAGTTAGTCTTAGCTAGTTATGGTTTAATAATGATCCTTAGTTGTCTTGGTCGATGTTACGAAGCCACTCTTGTGATAAAGAAAAAAATCGTTTTTTGTGTATTGCGCCTCTCTGCGGACTAGCGGTGTGCGCGACATAGACTTACATTGGTATCATAGCCACTTAAACCTTAAGTAGCTAGTTAGCAAGTAGTTAGAACTTCGATCGTCGGAAAAATCGCGAAATCACATTTTCAAAGTCATGCTTGCTGTCGCTTTTTAAAACTGTTCAAAAAATTATTTCAGTGGGCTTAAAAATACATGCAGGCATTTATAAGAATACATAAGAAAAACGAGCTCGTAATCGCCCAAGACCACCGCGGTACCACGGCCAAACTCACTGTTTAGCCGTGAATTTGCGGCCGAGTCATGGACGATTCGCTCCGATTTTCTTCTGTGGGTCTTATTATTAGAAATATGATCTCTTGCATATTTGGTTTCTACCCAGTATTGTTTGTGTATTGGTTTGTAAATGGGCTAGACATGGAAAATATTTTCGATCGAAATTCTAAGTTACTTGGCTAATCCGGGTTTTCTGTGTTTGTATATATGTTGCTAAACATCTGCTAATTACTAGACGACGATTAGTGGGGGTTGCACATATCTGTGATTTGGTGATGGTTTGTGTATATGGAGAATTGGATCATCATGAATGAATAGCTGGGGGATGTGAGAAGAGTGTTTTTTTCCTTTCATTCCTGTAAATTTGTAAATTGATGTAATATTATTTTTGCGGGGTACATCCGAGTTGAGGTTGTAGCCACCGTTGTATTATTTCATTTGCTTTTTCTTGCACCTTGGATAGACCCAAAGTAGGGTGCACAATCTACCAGATTCTTGAAGTGCCGAGTGGTCTACTCATTTTATTGAGGGAGGTTACTTCACTTCGGGAATTTGGAAGGTAGTTTGCCGCACCCATAGGGGTCTAGGGTGGGGTTTGGCTATTCATCATGACCGTGGAATCCGTGTTTCATTATATGCTAAAACGAAACACAGAAATTCTAGTATATCCAATATATTCATCTATGATTCTGTGATCTGGAATGCTTATTATTGCGCGAGACGAATGGCTATATATATGTTATATATAATAAACGTTGCTTATGTTTTGCACCTACACTAGTCCAGCCCCCGCTCTGCCGTTAGTTAAGTAACCTAACGGTGTATGACTGGGCCCCGTGGCAAACGCGGATGGCATAAGCGTACGTTCTATTTTCGTTTCTTTTCTGCAATGATAAGGTTAATTGATGGGACCGCATTAATTTTGATTAATGCAAAGGAAATAAACCTAAAATCTGATGTCGTTGGAACAATTACAAAACCACTGGGTTTTCTTCAAAAAGCATTTTTAAAAGCGGAGCTTAAACCACTCCTTTTCAAAAGCTATCCGGTTCCTTCAACTATATCAAGTTCATCACGTTAATGGTTTTTTCGCCAAAAACTAGCCATAGCCCTCCATCATTTCAGATAGGTATCAAATAGTATTCATGCTATGTGTTTTGACCTTCGCCAAGGCATAGTGTTTGGTAGATAGTGGGTGCTTATCTCTAGCATAGCTAGATGCATTAGTCTAGGACAGGCGTACAGCTGTTTTGGCCTTCGTCAAAGGCTTGTACGAATGGGTCTAGATTAATCTGGATAATGACTGGTTAAACTTGACTTGCGACTAATGATGTTTTGACCTTCGTCAAGGTTATAAGCGCTCGAGGCAAAAATCACATCAGGAGTTTCAAATATAAAGGAAACTTGCTAGTGCTGCATACCTTCTTAACTGTGGTGTTTTTGGTAGGCTTCCCTCAAATTCATCACAATGATAGTTGGGTCCTGATCCTGCCGTGAGTATCCAGTACTCTTCGGAAGATATTTTCACTTAACAATCAATGCTATAAACTAAGTAGGTGTCTAGAACGGTGTTAGCAGGGCTACGCCTCCAGGGAAAAGAGGTTATGTAATTAAGGAACTTCGTGAAAGCATTGGAAAACCTCTCTCGAAGTACTGACACTAGCCTGGTCGAAAGGTTAAGAAAGTATTGTGACGTGCGATTGATCCTGAATAATTCTTCTTTTAGGGTTTGAAGAAGAATTCGAGGAAACAGTAGGAGCCATCCTGTTTAGATAAAATAATAACCAATCTAAACTTGCAAGAGTATATGCTGAGTGTTTCTTTTTTCTCTCTCCTAATTGCAGCGACCATGACGGGACTTAAGCTAATACTAGATAAAAATAAACTCGCCGGGCCAAACTATATAGGCTGGCTGAGGAATATCTAAATAGCCCTTACACATGATAAGGTCGCATACGTCCTTACGGCGAAAGCTCCCCCTGTTTCTGGTCCAGAATCCTCGGTCGCAGACATTGAGGTCTGTAAGACTTGATATCTTGATTGCGCGAAAGCCAAGTGCCTCGTGCTAGCCTCCATGGATAATGAACATCGGAGACGGCACGAGAAGATGGACCATGCTTCCATCTTCCTCCATGCCAAAGAATTATATAGAGAGCAATCTCGTATCGCAAGATATAAGACCTTGAAAAAACTGTTTCAAGTGAGGTTGGCTATCAGATCATCTGTTGAGGACCACGTCCTGAAGATGATTTATCTCATTGAAGAGCTCGAGGACCCGAAAACATCGTTGGAAGATGAGTTGCACATCGACTTGATCCTACAGTCCCTTCCCTCCACCTATGCCCAATTCATATTGAATTTCAATATGAATAGTATAGAAGTTTCACTTCCTGAGCTTCTCAACATGTTGAGGATAGTAGATGACACCATGAACAAAACCAAAGAAACACCCGCTCTATTTATTAGAGGATCTTCTTCTGCTAGATCCAAGGCTAAGACCAAAGGGAAGAAGAAGAAGGCCCCTACCAAACTGAGGTGAGGTGTGCAGAAGGTACAGAGAAAGGAAAGCTTGCCATAAACTGTTTCAAGTGAGGTTGGCTACAGTCCGCTTCATGGAAACTCAATTTCTCGAAAAAGAGATAAGTAGGAGAGCAATAGAGCTGGAAAAGATTCCAGAACCACAAACTATTACTGGAAACTTAGTAGAACCTGAGATTTCAATGGAACAAGACATACCCACGCCACTCCACAGATCTAGTAGGCAGTCTCATCCGCCCGAGAGATAATACGGTTTTCTCATAGACGGGGATCGAGAGGATTGAATCATCGACGATGATTAGCCGACTATTTTTCAGCAAGCCATCATGAGTAAAGACTCGGTGAAGTGGCTGGATGCTATGCGATCCGAGATGGAATCCATTTACACAAACTCAGTATGGACTTTGGATTTTGCTCCTACTGGGGTAAAAGCCATAGGATGCAAATAGATCTTCAAAAAGAAGATTGGTGTAGATGGTCAGGTAGAAACTAACAAAGCTAGACTAGTTGCTAAAGGTTTTCGTCAAAGACCAGGAGTGGGCTATAACGAAACTTTTTCACTAGTGGCTATGCTTAAATCCATTCGGATCCTACTTGCCATTGCTGCCTTCCATGACTATGGCATCTGGCAGATGGATGTTAAAACTGCCTTTCCAAATGGAAGTTTAGAAGAGTGAGTTTTCATGGATCAACCAGAGGGTTTCATAAACAGTGAGAGCAGCGAAAAGGTGTGCAAGTTGCTCAAATTCATTTATGGATTAAAGCAGGCATCGCGGAGTTGGAACATCTGCTTTGATGAGACGGTAAGGAAATTTGACTTTATCAAAAATTTAGATGAACCTTATATTTATAAGAAGATTGTAAGGAGAACTGTGGTATTCCTCATTTTATACGTTGATAACATTCTCCTATTAGGAAATGATATTCCTATATTACAATCAGCCAAGTTGTTCTTCTCACAGAAGTTCTCTATGAAAGACCTGGGTGATGCCTCGTACATTCTGGGGATTAAGATCTATCGTGACAGATCTAAAAAAATGTTAGGACTTTCACAGTCAAGATATATTGACACCGTACTAAAGAGGTTTAGTATGGAAGATTCTAAGCGTGGCAATTTGCCCGCTTGTCACAGAATCACCCTCTCTAAAGAGATGTCTCCCAAGACTGATGAGGAGAGGGCTCGCATGAGCATAGTACCCTACGCTTCGGCGGTAGGATCAATAATATATGTGATGTTATGTACCAGAACAGATGTAGCTTATGCACTTAGCATGGTAAGCAAGTATCAGTCTAACCCAGGTGAGAATTATTGGATAGCAGTAAAGAACATTTTTAAGTATCTCAGAAAAACTAAGGAGATATTCTTGGTCTACGGTAATAGGGACCTCCAGATCAAGACTTTTATTGACTCTGGCTTCCAAAGTGATAAGGATGAATCTAAATCTGTCTCAGGTTATGTGTTCACCCTCAACGGAGGGGCGGTCTATTGGAAGAGTACCAAACAGGATACCGTAGCAGACTCGACGATGGAGCCTGAGTATATCGCTGCTAGTGATGCCGTAAAAGAGGCAGTCTGGATAAGGAAGTTTGTTTCTGAACATCAGGTGGTTCCATCCATTGCTAATACAATACCTTTGAATTGCAATAACAATGGAGCCATGGCTTTGAAAAAGGAACCACGGTCCCATCAGAAATCAAGATATATCTTGAGGCGGTATCATCTAATCATGGAGATTGTGGATCACCAGGAGATCGAGGTGCGGAGATTGGACACAAAAGACAACACGGCAGATCCATTCACTAAGGCCAACCCTCAAGTCCAGTTCGAGAGACTGTTCGAGATGTCAGGCATGAGGAACGCCAACAATTGGCTCTAGTGCAGATAGTAGGTACTTATTGAGCAAATTACAGGCCTTAGTGCAAGTGGGAGATTGTTAGATATGTATGCCCTAGAGGCCTTCATTGTATAGGATGCTAGGGATATGTATGTACAGGACAATCTTGCTCGATATGATAGTATGCTATAAGGTTTGTTTTGTAGGGTTCCTTGGCACACTAATGAGGTCTCACAAGGCATCAACCATGCCAATTTCAAAATTTTACAAGTGCCGAGAAACCCTAATACGGATCGTTAACTAGATATTTAGGAGACAAAAGCAACTAGTTAACAATTTAACTAAAAGAACGGAAATACAACCTTTGTAGATCCGGTGCTCCACCTCCATAGCTCCGTGATGATGTCTCCTCGCTGCGATCATCGGATCCCGGGCTCTAGCGTCGGCTTCATCGGAGAAAAAGCGGGCTAGGTCATCGACGACGATGCCAAAGATGATCTACGTCGAGGCATCACAAGATCAAGCTCCACCTTCACCAAGCCGTGAAAACTTGTGAAGGAAAACACCCCATACTACTTGGCAAGAGGTAGAGGATGAAGAAATAGGAAGTGGGTTCACTTTAGAATTGGATTTCTCACTCATTTTCATCAATCACCATTGATGAAGCAAGCTTTTCTTCTTGTGAAGAAGAAGAAGAAGAAGATGATAATATTATCATTAGTATTTAAAATGAAAAGGAAAATGAATACTTATCATAATACTAACCTTAGTTTAGTGTAGAGAATAGACCATGATTAGATATGATGGTTAGGGTTAAGCAAGAGACAAGAATGGTGGACTAGGTCAAAGTTTCATGAAGCTTCAACTAAACTACAAATAAAGCCACCATTCTTTTCTCTTTATGCCATTTATTTTCCAAAATGTATAAACAAATAAATAAATGAATAAATAAGTAATGGAAAAATAAAACCCTAATTATATGTTTAACCATGGTTTAATTCTTTACACTTAACCAAGTAAACATGTATCATCAAACATGATACAATCATTTGCACAAAAAGTATATCACATATACAACTTGTACATCAAAGTGAGAAAATCCATTTAAAGTGAACCAATACTAGTTAATGCAAAGTAATATATCAAATATATAATTATACATTAAATCATTAAATCAACAATTGATTTAACGATCCGGTCATATCGCATATAACCGACTAGTATCATATGTATCGGCTTATCGAATCAATTCTTGATTCGACAACTAGGTTATATCGCATATAACCAATCGATACATTCATCGCGAGAATGGAATATGGTATCATATACACGAATTATTCTCGGTCCCGCACATATCTCATATGCGCTCCTATTTCGTTTCGCTTGAGCCAGGAAACCTCTGTGTAGGACTCTAAAGACTCGTCAATACGCCGGTAGCAGATGATGATCATATCAAGCATCCACAAGCCGCAAGCGGTCTGCTAAACGTAACGGCCACCCGGGTATTGAGCGATCAGAAGATCGACGAGCAAGCCCGCTCACACTCCAGTGAATCCAACCAGTAACACTTACCGTACAGTCCGGTCTGATCGTCTGATATGTCGCATATCTTGCCTAGGGGTGGTAAACGTCAGACCCCAATAGTTCGATAAGTCATGTCGATATGAGGTCTATAACAGTTTGAGAAACTACTGGTAACACTTACCAGTAAATCTCAGCAACCCTGGCCAGGGATTTCCGGTTATAGCCAATCGAACACAGCGCAACATCAACCCCCTATACCGGGAGAGAAGAATCCCCTCCTATCGCTCATTGCCTCTATGTGACTCGGGACTGTACCCAAAAGCCACCGTTTTGCATGCCCTCTTGGACGTGGTAAAGTGGAAATCAAAGCACAGTGGGAACCACACAAGACTCTATGACGATCTCGGGTCAACAGACTACTCTGTACCAGTGTCACCAGAGAACTGCCATCTGACGTAAGGTATAATACCATCTGGGAGTTCTCGGCGAGTCCGTCCAGTGTACCCAGTCTCTACTGAGCACCCGTATATCATCTCTGATGTCAAACACCAATGGATATGGGATCATCCATCACCCATCTGTATGGGTCGAGAAGGTACACGCTAGTCTACTCTGGTATATCGATGCCCCGTCTCGATACACCCACGACTAGGGACTTTGAAGGATGTACTTATGGACTACCATGTCCCCACTAGTATGATCCGCATCATAGTCCAGGTAGTCAAGTACACATCCTAAGGGCTTTACCAACATGTAACAGAGAGACAATCAGTATACACGTTAAGGTAAAGAGTAACCAGATAGCATACTATCATGTCGAGCAAGAAAGTCCTCCCTATATATGTCCCAGCATCCACTACAATATACATCCTATGTACAGTAATGGCCTCTAGGGCATACATATAACTAACAATCTCCCACTTGCACTAGGGCCATCTGTAGCAGTGGTTGTAGTATCTCATACTCAACCATCCTATAAAAGTCTCTCTCTAGGAATAGGCCTTCATGAGTGGATCCGCCGTGTTGTCCTCTGAGTCTACTCTCCTAACCTCGATCCCCTGGAGATCAACCATCTCCATGATGAGGTAATACTGTCTTAGAATATGTCTGGATCACTGATGGGACGGACGTTCCTTGGCATAAGCCACAACTCCATTGTCACACAATGGGAGGAACTAAGTTCATCTCATGAACTAATATACACCCAGACAGCCTCTTTGGTAGCATCTGAAGTAGCGATGTATCCAGCCTTTATCGTCTAGTATGCCACGGTATCTAGCTTGGAACTCTTCCAACTTACCGTCCCTATAATGAGGGTAAAGACAATGCCTGTGACTGACATTCAGTCGTCTTTATCACCCTGGAACCTTTCCAGTGATTCTCCCCAGGATCGATTGATACCATCTCACTACATCTAGTGAGTTTCCTAACATCCAATTAGATCTATCTCATAGATCCAAAACCCAGGATTTAGGAGGTATCACTTTTATCCTATATAGAGAATCCTTGTGATAAACGGAGATTGATCGAGCGTAGCATAGGAAACTCCTTCCCTATCAAAAGTATGTCATCCACGTACTCTACGAGAATCGCCACCATACTCCCTACTACCTTTTTGTATATACAAGGTTCATCTACCATTTTGATGATGTCAAACTCTTTGACTATTTCATCAAAACAGATGTTCCAACTCCGCGATGCCTGCTTTATCCTATAAAGCATCTTGCACACGTTTCCACTGCTCCCACTGTCTACGAAGCCCTCTGGCTGTGTACTTATAGACGCTCTTTTCCAAAACATCATTTAGAAAAGCAGTCATGACACCCAACCACCAGATATCGTAGTCATGGTATGTAGCCGTAGTAAGTAGGATCTGGATGGACTTAAGCATAGATACTTGAAAAGGTTTCATCATTATCCACGCCTGGTTGATGACGAAAACCTTTAACAAGTCTAGCTTTGAAAGTCTCAACTTTTCCATCTATACCAAGTAATCTTCTCAAGATATACCTGCTCCTGATGGGAATTTAACCCTTCAGATATCGCAACCAAAGTCCATACTTTGTTGGTGTACATGGATTCCATCTCAGATCACTAAGCATCCAGCCATTCTTACAGAGCCCCTCTCCTGATGGCCAGCTCGAAACTAGTTGGGTCATCATCTCATGATGCAATCCTCGCTCCCACTGTCATAGAGAAACCGAAGTATCTCTCAGGTGGGTGAGGAACCCTACTAGATCGGCGGAGAGGCTGAGGTTCGTTGGTAACTATTGAATCCTTTGGTTTTATCAAATCATCTGCTGTAGTTTGTATAGCTGGAACATTTCCAGTTCTACATAACAGATCTTGCCTCGAGCTTGTCCGGATTTTACTTTTCAGACATAGGCTGGACAACCCCAAATCTTAACTAACTTAAGAGATGGGCTCTTCCCTTATCATATCAAATATGAAGTGGTAGGCAACTGATTTGATTTGAACCCTATTCAATAGGTATGCAGCTTCTCAAGTGCATAACTCCCAAAAGGAAATAGGTAACTCAGTAGTACTCATCATAGAGCACACCTTATCATATAGGGTGTGATTGTTCCGCCCCGATATACCATCGTGCTATGGTGTATACGGAGGAGTAATGCTGAGAGAGAATCTCATTCTCCTTTAGAATCATCCAGGAATTCCGTGCTCAAGTATTCTCCTCCTTGATCTCATCAAAGGACATAATACTTATACCCGTATTGGTTCTCTGCTTCTAGCTTATATTCTGTGAATATCTCAAAAGGTTCGGACTCATGTTTCAACAGGAACATAGGTCTGAATCTTGAAAGATCATCAGAGAATGTAATGAAGTATAAAGAACCGGTCTTGGCAAGTGTGGACAGGGGACCTACATACATCAACATGTATCATCCCAAGAGTTCACTAACTCTTTCTCTGTTTCCAGTAAACGGAGCTATGGTCATCTTATCTCTGTGACATGACTGGCAAGTTTCATAAGATGTAAATTCAAACTGATTTAAATATGCATCTAATATGTAACTTCAGCCAGTCGGATCGCATTGATATGACCTAGTCTACAATGCCTGAAGAAGGATCCGTTCATTTCTGAACTCTTCCTCTTCTGTGTGTTTCGTATACTAAGAACTGTAGTTTGATTTAGAACATTAATGTTTTTAGATAACGTGCCTGAACCGATCAACTTTTGATATAGGAAATGTTCAATATTATCCAACAATACAAAATTTTATCATTTCTTTACTAATAAAGAGACTGATATGATTTTGTATATCAGGTTCGGTATCTAATAACATTCGTTCAGAATCAATGTATTCGTAATACAGGGTGACAGTGACCAACAGACTTGGCTGCAACACTTGCCCCGTTTTCTGTCTCATGAAACTTATCACCCGTTCTCAGTTCTCTACCTTTCTGTAGCCCATGTAACATATTACATATGCGGGATCCTGATCCGGTATCAAATACCCAGGACGTAAAGGACACTGAGAAACAGTTCTATGTAATGAACACACCCGAAGATGATGCATCAGCATGCACTCTCTTCGTTTGGGCGGCACGGGAATTATGGTAATCCCCAATTTCATGCTCTGTCTTATAACAATTATAAGTTGGAGCAGGACCAACGTTCCCCAGCTCAGTATAACAAGCGGGTTCGGTCAATAATCTGTATTATTATCTTGATTAAGGCGTGATATGGTCGCTACCTGGAGAGAGAGAGAAGAAAACACTCAGTGTGCGCTCTTGCAAGAATAGATTGGTTATTATTTTATCTAATCAGGATGGCTCCCACTGGTTTTTATTAAATCTTCCTTCAAACCCTAAAAGGAAAGACTAGCCGGGATTAATTACACCCTACAACTTCGTCGATCTTTCAGCCAGGCCAGTGTCGGTACTTTGAGGGAGGTTCCCCGTGCTTTCGCACGAACCTAATTAATGTAAACCTCGTTTTCCCAGAGGCGTAACCCCGTTGACACCTTTCTAGACACTTACTTGATCAGCTAATTGTAATGTGTAAAACTCTCCCAGGAGTAACTCTTACTCGCAGCGGGTATCGAGATCCAACTATCTCATAGAAGGTATGCAATCTCATTGCAAATTTCAACACTTGAAATTCCCGATAATATTTTGCCCCTAGCGTCCTATGACCTTGACGGAGGTCAACAAACCATAGGCAACTAGTCAAGTTCAACCCGTCATTTCTTGATCGAATTAAACCTACCCGCACGACCCTTGACGGAGGTCAACAAGGCCGCACGACTACCCTAATCCAATCTGCATCATATGCATAAGCAGATAAATACAAGTTAGCTACCGCACACTACGCCTTGACGGAGGTCAACAAACGTAGCACGAATACTAAATAGGACTTATCTGAAATGACGGAGGGCTACGACAGGTTTTTCTGAAAACCTATTGCGTAATGAACTTGATATCGTTGTAGGATCGAATGAATTTTGAAATGGAGTGTCTTTGAGGCTTTTCTAGTTTTGCTAAAGGAGTCACTCCCGGTGAAGGGATCGTCAGTCCTTTCCTCGTCGAATGAGGTGCGGGATATATCATATATATCACTGTGCAAAGCAAAAACTCTTAAAAGCAATCAAAAGACAAACCGAGTGTGTAGCATCTGCCAGTTATTGCTAAAGGAGTCACTCCCGGTGAAGGGATCTCGGTCCTTTCCTTATCGAATAAGGTGCAGAATATATCATATATACCGCTGTGCAAAGCAAGAACTGTAGCTACCTGTTTTATTTTGAAATTCGATTCTACAACATCTTAGGTTTCTTATATTTCATTAATCACATTAATGTAGTCCCATCATTTAAAATACCTAAACATCACAGATAAATACGACGTACACTTATGCCATCCGCATTCGCCTCGATGTCCCCTCGTGCACCGTTAGGTTAGGTGACTAACGGCAGAGCGGGACAGGGCTAGCGCGGGTACAAAACATAAGTAACGTTTATATAATATATCATATATACTATATAAAGTATTTATCACAGAACATCACATGATCACATCACAGATATCGCAGCAGAAGAATCATATGAAATATTGGATATACTAGGACGTCCGTGTTTTCAATACGAGCCAGTATTAAACACGGATTCCACGGTCGCGATGAATAGCCAAACCCACACCCCTAGACCCCTACGAGAGCGGCAAGCAACCCTACCAATTCTAGAGTTAGGAGACCCAGACTCGACTCCTCGAGTTGGTCTCCCACTGGACCCCAGAACCCGGTTACTTGTGCCCTCCTCCTTGGGTCTATCCTAGTGCAGAAAAGTAAAAAATATACAAAGGGTGACAACTTCCGCAACCTGGAAGTGCCCCAATAAAATAATATTACATACAAGTTTTTACATGAATGAAAATGAAAAACACTCATCTCACATAAAAACCCCCCGGCTATTCAAACATGACGATCCAATATAACATATCCAGCAACACATAACATCACATGTCATCAACGTAAGTAAATATGCGCATCCCAATTGTCGTTGACATATAGCAACGAAACCGGCGATATCACATATTACACTTACGGTCACAGAAAAGAAAGTGTAAAACTACAACAGTTGGAATCCACAACCTCTTTAGACATCGCATGCCTAATCAAATGAATTCCTTAGACATCACATGCCTAACAATTATAAACCCCGCATTTTAGTCTCATTATCGAAAACTCTTTTCAATATCAAGTCGGGCAATTCAACAAGATTCCCGACATCCTGATCGAATGCTCGTCGCAAACTTTAGTAGGCGGCCGCACCCCCGATGCCGCTGACGAAGTGCACCAAGGCGGAACACCGCTGCCGCGAGCACCCGGACGGATGCTTTCGGCGACGGGGTTCTCCTACAGTCACTTGGTCGGGGCTATGGGGTGAGGCTGTTTATTAAGTTTACCCGGCGAGTATCCGCGTACGCTACGTGATTGCAACGGACTTTTGATCGCATCAAAATTCCGTAGCAACCGATCAAGTGAGACTAAATTGCTAGATTTATAACATTCATTCAGTTATCTCATAACTACTTGTGAATTCCAATTATTATATCCCATTCCAGATAAATAGAAAATGTTAAACTCTCCGATCGAACAATCGAACACCCAAGTTTTCCCGAAATAGCTCAACTCATGAAATAAGCCAAAAAACATTCACTTCGTGCCTCAGTACCAACGGTCCAGCAGTAGAAGGGTCAAGCCAACGCCTCACATGTGGCACGCCGTACTTCCCCAAACCCTAAGGTTCAAAGGGGAGTTCAAGACGGTCACATAATCGAGTTAAGGTTTGTTGTCTTCTAGAGGGACCATCGCGTTACTTGCACTACTTAGAACGTCTTTAAACCTCGGAAAAATCCAACACTTGGAAATTTTCCGGCAGGGGAAAAGTTGGGTATTTATATCCGGTCGAACATTTTAACATATTCAAAAATTATCCGGAAAGCCACACAGACAAAATTTGATAATCCGATCGAACATTCGAATCCCTAAAACAACCCAGAATATTCAACTCTTGAATAAATATTAAAAATTCCCAGGAAAACCAGCACTGCAAAGTAGGAGTTACTGTGCAAATTTCAATGCACAAGGAGACATTTCGGCCGCGGAACCGCCGCACAAGCCATGCTTGTGCCGCGGAACCGCGGCGGTTTGATGGATTCAGGCTGTCGAATTTCACAGTAACCCTTACAATCTCCTGCTGAATTTTCTGCATATTTTTAATATCGAAAAACTCCAGATTTTGGAAAAAGTCCAGAGAGCATGTTGTGTTAGGGTTTCGGGTTCGTTCGGGTTTCAAACTTCGTCTACGCAACGCCTAAGGCTCTAGCTAGGCTCTGATACCACTGTAGGGTTCCTTGGCACACTAATGAGGTCTCACAAGGCATCAACCATGCCAATTTCAAAATTTTACAAGTGCCGAGAAACCCTAATAGGGATCGTTAACAAGATATTTAGGCGACAAAAGCAACTAGTTAACAATTTAACTAAAAGAACGGAAATACAACCTTTGTAGATCTGGTGCTCCACCTCCATAGCTCCGTGATGATGTCTCCTCGCTGCGATCATCGGATCCCGGGCTCTAGCGTCGGCTTCATCGGAGAAAAAGCGGGCTAGGTCATCGACGACGATGCCAAAGATGATCTACGTCGAGGCATCACAAGATCAAGCTCCACCTTCACCAAGCCGTGAAAACTTGTGAAGGAAAACACCCCATACTACTTGGCAAGAGGTAGAGGATGAATAAATAGGAAGTGGGTTCACTTTAGAATTGGATTTCTCACTCATTTTCATCAATCACCATTGATGAAGCAAGCTTTTCTTCTTGTGAAGAAGAAGAAGAAGATGATGATAATATTATCATTAGTATTTAAAATGAAAAGGAAAATGAATACTTATCATAATACTAACCTTAGTTTAGTGTAGAGAATAGACCATGGTTAGATATGATGGTTAGGGTTAAGCAAGAGACAAGAATGGTGGACTAGGTCAAAGTTTCATGAAGCTTCAACTAAACTACAAATAAAGCCACCATTCTTTTCTCTTTATGCCATTTATTTTCCAAAATGTATAAATAAATAAATAAATGAATAAATAAGTAATGGAAAAATAAAACCCTAATTATATGTTTAACCATGGTTTAATTCTTTACACTTAACCAAGTAAACATGTATCATCAAACATGATACAATCATTTGCACAAAAAGTATATCACATATACAACTTGTACATCAAAGTGAGAAAATCCATTTAAAGTGAACCAATACTAGTTAATGCAAAGTAATATATCAAATATATAATTATACATTAAATCATTAAATCAACAATTGATTTAACGATCCGGTCATATCGCATATAACCGACTAGTATCCTATGTATCGGCTTATCGAATCAATCCTTGATTCGACAACTAGGTTATATCGCATATAACCAATCGATACATTCATCGCGAGAATGGAATATGGTATCATATACACGAATTATTCTCGGTCCCGCACATATCTCATATGCGCTCCTATTTCGTTTCGCTTGAGCCAGGAAACCTCTGTGTAGGACTCTAAAGACTCGTCAATACGCCGGTAGCAGATGATGATCATATCAAGCATCCACAAGCCGCAAGCGGTCTGCTAAACGTAACGGCCACCCGGGTATTGAGCGATCAGAAGATCGACGAGCAAGCCCGCTCACACTCCAGTGAATCCAACCAGTAACACTTACCGTACAGTCCGGTCTGATCGTCTGATATGTCGCATATCTTGCCTAGGGGTGGTAAACGTCAGACCCCAATAGTTCAATAAGTCGTGTCGATATGAGATCTATAACAGTTTGAGAAACTACTGGTAACACTTACCAGTAAATCTCAGCAACCCTGGCCAGGGATTTCCGGTTATAGCCAATCGAACACAGCGCAACATCAACCCCCTATACCGGGAGAGACGAATCCCCTCCTATCGCTCATTGCCTCCATGTGACTCGGGACTGTACCCAAAAGCCACCGTTTTGCACGCCCTCTTGGACGTGGTAAAGTGGAAATCAAAGCACAGTGGGAACCACACAAGACTCTATGACGATCTCGGGTCAACAGACTACTCTGTACCAGTGTCACCAGAGAACTGCCATCTGACGTAAGGTATAATACCATCTGGGAGTTCTCGGCGAGTCCGTCCAGTGTACCCAGTCTCTACTGAGCACCCGTATATCATCTCTGATGTCAAACACCAATGGATATGGGATCATCCATCGCCCATCTATATGGGTCGAGAAGGTACACGCTAGTCTACTCTGGTATATCGATGCCCCTTCTCGATACACCCACGACTAGGGACTTTGAAGGATGTACTTATGGACTACCATGTCCCCACTAGTATGATCCGCATCATAGTCCAGGTAGTCAAGTACACATCCTAAGGGCTTTACCAACATGTAACAGAGAGACAATCAGTATACACGTTAAGGTAAAGAGTAACCAGATAGCATACTATCATGTCGAGCAAGAAAGTCCTCCCTATATATGTCCCAGCATCCACTACAATATACATCCTATGTACAGTAATGGCCTCTAGGGCATACATATAACTAACATGTTTTTATCTTAACATGTGATGTGTTCTACATTGTATTTCATATCTTGTATATATGTTTATAAAGCCCGTAGGATATTTTCCTGACTACAAGCGTTGTTTCCCCCAATCAGAGCAAAGCACTGTTCAAAATTCAAATTTTGAAATGAAACAACGCTTCAGATGCAGCGCCAAGTGCGCTGTGTCCTACGTGCAAAGCACGAGTGCGCTAGCACTGGGGGTGCTGCGCCAAAAGTAGCGCACCACGTGCAAAGCATGTGTGCACTAGCGCTAGGTGCGCTGCGCTCTAAGCAGCACACCACGTGCAAAGCACGGATGTGCTAGTACTAAGTGCGCTGCCTGATTAGTGCAAAAATTATGTTAACCGTAATCAGAAACGGCGTCGCTTTGCAGCTAGCCGGTGAATACGGGTTGATCCACAGAGATGTGTAATTTTCTTATGTATTTTTACGAGTTGATTCCAATTGTGATTTGATTTTTCTCGATTGATTTTAAAAACTAAGTGGTACAATATTAAAGAACTTGTTAGGGTTAGGTCTAAGGTAGGGTTGATAAGATTAATATTATCATCTCTTTCAATGCCTTCGATTAAAACCTTTTAGAAGTCATAACAATTATTAGCAAAGGGGATTAGGATGATTGGGAAGAAACGAAGTTTCTTCCTCTAGATCCTTGTCCGTCCCTTCCTACTAATTGCTATAACCTTCATGGACGTCATGTATGTCCGATCCTTTATACTACGGTTTCACCGTTACCTCGTAGGTAGGGTGCCGTAGGGAGTGGATCATGCATGCGTGCATGAAGTTCTACTTATGAAAATTTATTGGCATTGAAGGAGATGAGAGATATTCATCTCTCAATCCCTCCCTTGTTCCTAACCCTAACAAGCGAGGAATTTACTCGCTCATTAGGGGATCTTCTAAAAATGACATTTTTTTGTTATGTGTTTTGTTTTTGATCTAAAGGACTAATTATCTACTGCAGATTAAAAAGTTCTATAATAGATTTACTTAGGGCAATGAAAGGATTTATCTAAGGCAATTATTAAATTAGAACTAGGGCAAGAAATGAATTAACACTAAGGCAGAAAGTAAAGAAAATAAAAACTTACAGAAAAAATGATGCTCTATTTCTCCCAACAATTCTGAAATTTTATTGATTGAAAAAAGGCATAGGTTTTACAGATTTGTGATTACAATTTATAAGTAAATAGGGAAACTAGGGTTACAGATTCTCGCACACGTAATTTTACAGATATGCCCACGGAAAATCCCAACCCCCGCACCGACGCACCGACACCAGAAAAATCCACCGACACGGGCACTTAATGGCCGCGGAACCGCGGCAAATGTGGGCCTTGGGCCGCGATTCCGCGGCCCTTTGGTGAGCTCAGCTCACCAACTTTCTTGAGCTTCATTCTGGTGTTTTTTCCTCTCTATTTCTTCAGTACTTTTCTCTACTTGGATTATGGATCTTCTCTATATTCTTCAGTGAAATTTGTAGTGGTCTTTTAACTGTTTCCTTTAATATTTCGGACCATGCATTGCCTTGTGAATTGTTCTAAGCTTGAGTAGGACCCTTCTACTTGCTTGCCACAAGTCACGCTTTTGTATCAACTTTCATATTTTTCACTGTATTCGCTCCAAGAGCCTGTATCCTGTAATATGCAACAAACGTGCGTCAAAAGTACCTGTTTATTTATAAAACGAATAAAAATGGGGAGTACAATAATGCAATATTATAGTATGAACAAATACCCCTAAACTTATCTTTTGCTCGTCCTCGAGCAAACTTATTATTTTATTCTCAATAAAAGCTAACCGCACTTTCGCAGGGAAACGCGATTGCACTGAGCTCGTGCAATAAGCCGTTAAACCTCTAGGTATCCCTAGTAGGAGGAGTGTTGTCTCCTGAGGGTTTTCAGCGGATTACACCCACAAAATCCTATCAATTTGGCTCTTTCGACAATAATTCTCCAATTAGGTTTTCTAACACAGAATTCTATTATCATCGACTCATAAATTATCCACCCACATTCTTCACACTTCCTCATCTTTTAACTTAAGATTATATATGTTATATAGAATCACTCAGCTTTCGGCATTTCTTAGGTTTTCCTTTTAGGGTTCGATCTCCACTTAGGAATTTTTCTATCAACTCTACTAAAGATACAAGTTTTATTCTTCATTCCTTTCTCTTATCTAAACTCTAATCACATATCCCCACGTGTGTGTAAATATCACCCTTACACTTGGAAATTCAAATCAATCAATCGTACTCTCGTCCATTGTCCAAAGCACTTATTAATTGGTGAATTTTCGCTTTCACATCCTTCATGCGATCGTTAATACTTCTTGAGGTACCAACAACCGATTACAAGATGCGTTAGCACTTTAAAGCGTACGTCCTAGTTTTGCAACACCCAAGGCTTTAGCAGTGACTCCCAAACCAGTTAGTCTAAGACACTAGGTGATGAAGCACCCTCGCTATATATTTTTCTATTTTTAGCCTTGAGTAATCACAAAACCAATGTTCATTTTTTTTTTACTTTTGTATTTTTCATTTTCTTTCGTACTAAGGACTTTTAGACGAGCATTTCAAGGTCTCCTCTACTATTCCAAGCTTTGAGGTGTGTGATTGTGTAATTTTTGTAGGGTATACATTTTTAGAATCCATACTTAAGCCAGGAATTATTTTTCAAACTTATACTCTAATAAGAATATCAATATTTTTCCTTTATTTCAACTTAGCCCAAAAAGTGAACTCAAAATTTGCCTATTTCTAAATAAATTACAAAGACATACTTTCTGCCGTTAATCTTTAAAGAAGGTTATGTTTAGGGTTTTTAATTTACCAAGTCTAAGATCTAGTTGTTCGAAGTCAGTTAACCTATTTGTCAAACTCAAGTTAGATAATGCCAGAATTGAATACAATATTTTTTAAAAAAATTCAATTTTTATGGGTTTTCAAATAAATGTGCAAATGCAAAAATGTACATATGAATGCAAAGGAAGGAAAACGTACCGAGCATACCCCTAAACTTAAACTTGACAGTGTCCTCACTGTCATACTAAACCAAGAGGGTCAAAATGTCGGCATTCCCTGTTTATTCACATTATTACAAATGATACACACCCCCAAACTCATTCGAAATAAAGTTTTGGAAAAAATTGATTGGAAATTCGGGGGTGAAGGTGGAGGAAAATTAATCAGTGTAAATCGGCTCCTGCAAAAACAGGAGATCCTCCGATGGGTCCGCTGTGAAGAACGGTTTCAGTCGATGCCCATTCACTTTGAATAAGGTACCGTCTTCAGGATTTTCAAGATCAACCGTACCGTGCGGATAAACGGTGCGGACTACAAAAGGTCCTCTCCATCTAGAACGGAGCTTGCCGGGGTAATAATGTAACCGAGTGTCATAAAGTAAAACCTGTTGGCCAGGTTCAAAAGTTTTTCGCAAAGGTGTTTATCGTGGAACACCTTAGCTCGGTTTTTAGCAATTATGGCATTATCATATGCTTCATCCCGCAGCTCTTCTAGTTCATTCAATTGCAGCTTTCGATTGCTTCCCGCATCTCCTAAAGAAAAATTTAGCTCTTTGATAGCCCAAAATGCTTTATGCTCAATCTGCACTGGGAGGTGGCAAGCCTTCCCGTAAACAAGCCGGTATGGAGACATACCAAGATCAGTCTTATATGCAGTACAGAAAGCCCATAGTGTATCAATCAGTTTAAGTGACCAATCTTTACGGTTTTTAGAAACCGTTTTCTCCAGGATTTGCTTGATTTGCCGATTTGAAACCTCGGCTTGCCCACATGTTTGGGGGTAATATGGCGTTGACAGCTTGTGGATGATAGAGTATTTGTGCATTAAGGACTCGAAAGTCCTATTGCAAAAGTGAGAACCATTATCACTTATTATCGCCCGAGGGTGCCCAAATCGAGAAAAGATGTGTTCTTTAAGAAATCGAACGACAACCTTGTTGTCATTCGTTCGGCTGGGCACAGCCTCGACCCACTTTGAAACGTAGTCAACGGCCAAAAGAATATACACATTTCCAAAAGAGTTAGGAAATGGTCCCATGAAATCTATACCCTAAACATCAAAAATGTCCACAACCAAAATTGGTTGGAGCGGCATTTCGTTTCTCCGCGATATCCGGCCCAAGTGTTAGCACCGGGAGCAAGTTTTGCAGTATTCATAAGCATCCTTGAAGAGTCGTGGCCAATAGAAACCACACTGCAAAACTTTCTCGGCTGTCTTCTTTGGACCAAAGTGCCCGCCACATGCTTGATCGTGGCAAAAATACAGCACGCTCTTAACCTCACTTTCAGGTACACACCGACGAATGATTTGGTCGGAATAGTATTTAAAAAGATAAGGTTCATCCCAGTAAAAATGCTTTACTTGGGACAAAAATCGAAGTTTATCCTGTTTCGACCAATCTTTAGGTATCAGGCCGGTGGCTAAGTAGTTTACAATATCGGCGAACCATGGTTCGCAAGAAATGGTCAAGAGCTGCTCATCGGGAAAAACATCAGTGATTGGAAGATCAAGCGTAGGCGAAGAAGGAAGTCGTGATAGGTGATCAGCTACTACGTTTTCACATCCTTTTTTGTCTTTTATGACAAGGTCAAACTCTTGTAGTAAAAGGATCCAACGTATTAGCCTTGACTTAGCATCCTCTTCGCAAAAAGGTGGCGAAGAGCTGAATGATCAGTATATACAACGACTGGAGAGCCTATTAAATAAGGCCGAAATTTTTCAAGTGCAAACACAACCGCTAAAAACTCTTTCTCTGTTGTTGTATAGTTTAGTTGGGCCTCATTTAGTGTTCGGCTAGCATAATAAATCACATGCGGCATTTTATTAATGTGCTGTCCAAGAACAGCGCCAATGGCAAAATCTGATGCGTCGCACATGATTTCGAAAGGGTGCGTCCAGTCTGGAGATGAAAGACTGGGCATAGAGATGAGAGAGTGTTTCAAAGACTCGAATGCTTCCATGCAAGTGGAGTCGAAAGCAAATGTTGTATCCTTGGCCAATAAGAGAGTCAAGGTCTAGCGATCTTGCTAAAGTCCTTGATGAACCGTCTGTAAAAACCGGCATGGCCAAGGAAGGCTCTGATGTCTTTGACACATTTAGGAGGAGGGAGATTAGAAATTACTTCGATTTTAGCTCTATCAACCTCGATTCCGTTTTGCGAGATGATATGTCCTAAGACAATGCCTTCTCGCACCATGAAATGGCACTTCTCCCAATTCAACGTTAGGTTCTTATCCTTGCAGCGGGTAAGAACTGCGTCAAGATGTCGTAAACACTCGTCGAAGGAGTCGCCAAAGATGGAGAAATCATCCATAAAGATCTCCAAGAACTTTTCAACCATGTCTGAAAAGATCCCTATCATACACCGCTGAAATGTCGCGGGTGCATTGCATAACCCAAAGGGCATGCAATGATAAGCAAAAGTGCCAAAAGGACAAGTAAATGTTGTCTTGTCTTGATCCTCTTTGGCGATGGGGACTTGGTTATAACCGGAATAGCCATCTAGAAAACAATAGAACTCGTGCCCTGCCAATCGTTCGAGCATTTGGTCAATGAAAGGTAAAGGAAAGTGGTCTTTCCTTGTCGCAGCATTGAGTTTTCTATAGTCTATGCAGACTCGACACCCAGTTTGGGTGCGAGTGGGAATTAACTCATTTGCCTCATTGGTAATGACCGTAATGCCCGATTTCTTTGGCACGACGTGGATTGGGCTAACCCATTGGCTATCCGAGATAGGGTAAATGATATCACTATCCAGACACTTAACAATCTCCTTCTTAACAGCCTCTTTCATAATGGGGTTGAGGCGTCGTTGTGGATCCCTTGCCGGCTTGGCATCATCCATCAAGTGTATATGATGTTCGAATATGAGGGGACTAATCCCTTTAATGTCCGCCATAGACCAGCCGAAAGCTGTCGATTATTATGTAAGACCATCAAAAGAGCCTTCTCTTGCTCAAGAGCTAGAGAGGCCGATATAATGACGGGTAAGGTCTCATGATCACCTAGATAAGCATATTTTAGGTGCGACGGCAAAAGCTTCAATTCGAGTTTAGGAGGTGAAACAATAGATGGTAACAATAGGGTAACTTTTTCAAACTCGAAGGATTCCATCAAAGGTTCGAATCGAGTGTACGCAACTGAGTCGGATGGTTCAACTAACTCATCCGAAAAAGCAAACTACTCCAACTCAGGTGAGGAGTCTTCAAAGTTGTCAACGAAGGTAAAACACTCATAATCGTTATCCGCCGTGAAAGCTGTGTCAGATTCTAGGAGGAACACACTAGTGGCGTTAACATTGCTGTGATCGAACAAAAAATTCTCGAATTCACAGTCCTCCTCCGCGATCTCATTGATCGAGCAAACATCGAGTACGCTAGCATTAGGCTCAGCAGGCTGACTTCCCAACTTGAAAATATTGAGCTCAATTGTCATATTGCCGAAAGATAGGTTCATTGAACCATTACGACAATTGATCACTGCATTGGAAGTTGCCAGAAATGGTCGATCAAGTATTACCGGAATTTGATTCCGGGGGTTAGCGAAAGGTTGTGTATCCATCACAATAAAGTCAACGGGGAAAATGAAATCCCCTACTCTAATTAACACATCCTCCAGCTCTCCCCTAAGATGGGCGATTGACCGGTCGGCCATTTGGAGAGTACGGTGAGTGGGCTTAAGCTCTCCAACGCCCAATTGCTCGTACACAGAATAAGGTAGCAAATTGACACTCGCACCAAGATCTAATAGTACTCTATTGATGTTCTTGTCCCCAATGGTTATCAAAATGGCAGGACACCCGGGGTCCTTTTGCTCTGGGGGTAAAGAATTTACAAGAGCATCACTAATAGCACTAGCCACAAAAACTTTCTTTGGCACTTGCGACTTCCTCTTTTTGGTGCATAAGTCCTTTAAAATTTTTGCATATGAAGGAACTTTTTGGATTGCATCCAAAAGAAGGATATTTATGCTAACTTGTTTGAACAACTCAACAATCTTCTCCATCTGTGGAGTTGGTTTATTGGATCTCAATCGATTTGGAAAAGGAACATTTTGAAAGGTCGTTGAGTCCAATTTTTGCGGATCAGATTGTCGAGTTGGAACGGCACCCCGTGTAGATGTGCTCGTGTTGTGAGAACTGGGTCCGTTCGAGCTAGAAGGAGTAGAGCCGTGTGAAGGGTGGAGAATAGGCTCTAAAGAAGAAGGTGAAGAAGATGGTGGAGAAGAAGAAGAAGGGCCACCGGCAGGGGTGTCATTGTCAATACCCATATTGTTTTTCAACACTTTTCCCGATCTCAACGTGGTCACAGCATTTACGTTATGATTCTGCTGTTGATATGCAGCATGTGCGTGACCGGGGTTGGGCAGTGGTTGAGACGGGAGTTTTCCTTTTTTGCGCTCGCTCAAAGCTGCATTGAGTTGTGCAATTTGTGCCTCAATAGATTTGATGCTTTGATCGTGTGAGGCACTGTTTTGCACCAAAGATTGAATAGAAATCTCTAGTCTTGCTGTAAACTGTGTAGATTGCTTAAGGAACGCATCTAGACTTCTTTCGAGCGAGCTAACCTTGTCATTATTAGGTTGAACATAATTGTTTGGCTGGTAAGCAGTGTTAGGCACAAAATTGTTCACCTGATTAGGGTAAGGTTGCTGTTGAAATTGTTGCTGTTGAAATTGAGTTTGTGAAGGTGCTTGTTGTTGTTGTGGAGGAGCAGGTCTTTGAAAATTGTTATTTCCTTGGAATTATTGATTTTGGTTTCAAGCGAAATTTGGATGACTCCTCCACCCCGGATTGTATGTCAAAGAGTACGGATCGTTTCTTTGTCATTGCTGAAATGCAGCATTGACTTGATCATGTCCTTGAATAGATGCATTATAAGGACACTCTTCGGTTAGGTGCGATGGATCCGCACAACAAGCACAAACAGTTCGTGGAGGCATAACAGGGGCAGGAGAAGGCGATGAGATTTTGGTCTCAATCGCTTCTAGCTTTTTCGTAAGAGCGGCCATCTCGGCCTTCATAGCAATCGACATCTCTACTTGATGTATGCCTGCCCTAGATTGACCACTAGAAGAAGATGATGTGGTCTTGGTACTCTCCCACTGAATTGTTTGCTCACTAAGATCCTCAAGAAACTGCCACGCTTCGTCACTCGACTTGGAGAGAAAATGACCTTGACATATAGTTTCTAGCAACTGCTTCGTTGCCGAGTTCAATCCCTCGTATAATGTTTGGAAAAGTTGCCAACTTTCGATCCCATGATGAGGGCATTGAACGAGTAGGTCTTTAAATCTCTCGAAGCACTTCCAAAATGGTTCGGAAGGAAGTTGTGAAAATTGTATTATTTCATTGCGGATTCTAGCAGTTTTGTGATGAGGATAGAACTTTTTCAGAAAAGCTTTCACAAACTCGTCCCAATTTCTAATGGAATATGATGCGGTGCTGTATAGCCACTTCTCGGCTAGGTCACATAAGATAAAAGGAATGACCCTTAGCCTTATAGCGTCATCACTTAATTGGGTCGTTTTCATCATAGCGCACACATTTTGGAATTTATTGATAAAGATATATGCTTCTTCAGATTCCAAACCATGAAATTTTGGCAGCATATTGATGAAATGTGGTTTTATTTCAAAATTGTCCCCATTTGCCGGTGAGGGTGAAAGACAGGTAGGTAAAGAAGTGCGGACGGGGTAAAAGAGATCCTGGAGCGCAACTCGTGCGGGCGCTTCAACAGGCGGTTGATTCGGGTTATTCGCACCTAACGGAGGTGGAATCATTCCCGTCGGTAAGGTATTGTTGGGGTTGAATCCGACATGCCTTCGAAAGAAGAATTTGAAGGTGGAGGTAAGAAAGTGGACGGAGTGTCGACTTCGGTGTCAAAGGGTTCGTCGGTCGGTACCAACGAAACACGGACTAATCGGGCGTTAGTATCCCTAGTCCAAAGTGACATACACTAAAGGGGTAGTGTAGTCAGGAAAAAAAAGAAAGACAGAATGTGGAGGTAAGATAACGTCAATGAAGGGAAGTGGTGGAAGTGAGTTGCAAGTTTTCTTAGCGACAAGTTGCAAGTTTTGAAAATATTTTTCTTTTTTTTTATTTATGTGAGAGTTTTGCAAAGAGGTTTTTGAAAAGGGACTTGTGACACAAATGTATCAACCATACATGCACAATCAGGCCTAGATCTAGGGTCACCTAGGTCTGCTAGACAGCTCCTAACTAGGGCTAGAAATAGGACCTCAAACCATCTCTTCACCGACAATTGCGGCCAGGTAAGTGCCAGGTAAGTGGGAAGGAACCACAATAGTGGGCCTAATTAATAACCACTAGCCTAGACACACTTGCCTAGACACCGCAAAGTCAGGTTAGGATAAACGGTCGATGCCTATACTAGTCCTTTTCCTATTGAGCTCGATGTCCTTAGGGCCGAGTCTAGTATTTTTTTAATTATTTGTGGTCAATGCTAATGCTTTAAGTATTTTCTGGGGTCTTGGGAAGGGTGATGAAATCCCCACCCAATCTGAGTTTGGTCAATTAGCCCCTTAAAGTCCGATTAAATTATGCAAAACATAAAATTCACTTGCAATCAATTGTTTAGTGCGGCGCAAAGAAACCTGCAGAAAATCTATTATTTAGAAGGGGGAAGAAGAATTTTTAGCGCAAAGAAATCCTGCAGAAAATTTTCACAGTGGATATATTATAGGTTACAGAGGGGAGAATGAGGGATCAAACCATGCAATTTCCACACAGAGAGGAGATTAAACCGCCGCGGTTCCGCGGTTTTATGCACCCAATGGCCGCGGTTTCGCGGTCAGGTGACAAGATCAGCTCCTGAAAAAAATTGTACTGCTCTGTTGTGAACTTTCTCCTCTGTTCTGATGTGCACTTTTCTGTTCAGCCTTCTGTAAATTTCCAGATTCGCGATTCTTCGCTGTTCCTGCAAGATTCAAACAATAAACCCTTCAAACAGATAAAAATTGATAAAATTTTTGTACTTTTTTATATTTTCATATTTTTATAATTTTTAAAATTTATATCAACCCGAAATCACACAAAAGAAATTTTACGCCATCCCCGGCAACGACGCCATTTGATTAGTGCAAAAATTATGTTAACCGTAATCAGAAACGGCGTCGCTTTGCAGCTAGCCGGTGAATACGGGTCGATCCACAGAGATGTGTAATTTTCTTATGTATTTTTACGAGTTGATTCCAATTGTGATTTGATTTTTCTCGATTGATTTTAAAAACTAAGTGGTACGATATTAAAGAACTTGTTAGGGTTAGGTCTAAGGTAGGGTTGATAAGATTAATATTATCACCTCTTTCAATACCTTCGATTAAAACCTTTTAGAATTCATAACAATTATTAGCAAAGGGGATTAGGATGATTGGGAAGAAACGAAGTTTCTTCCTCTAGATCCTTGTCCGTCCCTTCCTACTAATTGCTATAACCTTCATGGACGCCATGTATGTCCGGTCCTTTATACTACGGTTTCACCATTACCCCGTAGGTAGGGTGCCGTAGGGAGCGGATCATGCATGCGTGCATGAAGTTCTACTTATGAAAATTTATTGGCATTGAAGGAGATGAGAGATATTCATCTCTCAATCCCTCCCTTGTTCCTAACCCTAACAAGCGAGGAATTTACTCGCTCATTAGGGGATCTTCTAAAAATGACATTTTTTTGTTATGTGTTTTGTTTTTGATCTAAAGGACTAATTATCTACTGCAGATTAAAAAGTTCTATAATAGATTTACTTAGGGCAATGAAAGAATTTATCTAAGGCAATTATTAAATTAGAACTAGGGCAAGAAATGAATTAACACTAAGGCAGAAAGTAAAGAAAATAAAAACTTACAGAAAAAATGATGTTCTATTTCTCCCAACAATTCTGAAATTTTATTGATTAAAAAGAGGCATAGGTTTTACAGATTTGTGATTACAATTTATAAGTAAACAGGGAAACTAAGGTTAAAGATTCTCGCACACGTGATTTTACAGATATGCCCACGGAAAATCCCAACCCTCACACCGACGCACCGACACCAGAAAAATCCACCGAAACGGGCACTTAATGGCCGCGGAACCGCGGCAAATGTGGGCCTTGGGCCGCGGTTCCGCGGCCCTTTGGTGAGCTCAGCTCACCAACTTTCTTGAGCTTCATTCTGGTGTTTTTTCCTCTCTATTTCTTCAGTACTTTTCTCTACTTGGATTCTGGATCTTCTCTATATTCTTCAGTGAAATTTGTAGTGGTCTTTTAACTGTTTCCTTTAACATTTCGGACCATGCATTGCCTTGTGAATTGTTCTAGGCTTGAGTAGGACCCTTCTACTTGCTTGCAACAAGTCACGCTTTTGTATCAACTTTCATCTTTTTCACTGTATTCGCTCCAAGAGCCTGTATCATGTAATATGCAACAAACGTGGGTCAAAAGTACCTGTTTATTTATAAAACGAATAAAAATGGGGAGTACAATAATGCAATATTATAGTATGAACACTGCCCTCTAAGCAGCGCACCACGTGCAAAGCACGGGTGCGCTAGCACTGGAACTAAAAGCTCCCCACCGTTAGATCAAAGATCTAATAATAATGATAAATCATTAATTAATCAGAATTAAATTCTGTTAAGGAAAGATTCCCCAAAATCTTTCCAAACAACAAATTTGTGCTCTGTAAATCAGAGCACCGTTGGATCAATGATCCAATGGTGATTAAAAATCACCAAAACACAGAATAAATTCTGTATGGAAAGATTTATCAATCTTGTTAGAAACAAGAAGATTACCTTCTGTAAATCAGAAGCCCTTAGATCAAAGATCCAACGATGGGAAATTCCCCAAATCAATTGGAGAAAAGATCTCCTTAACTGATTGAATTGATCAGCTTGCCCTATATAAAGGCCCTAAGACTTCAGGTCTAAGAAACAGATAAAAATAGAAGGAAACCCCCATAAGCATTGAGAAAATCTCAGAAAGAAGAGCCAAGCTCTCGATAGAAGAACTTCTTTTCTTCAAGGTAAAAAAGAACAGAGAGATGAAATCATCTCATAATTAAAAAGAAGAGTTCACTTCTTTCTTCAAAATCATAGATCTGCAAGACCAAGGTCTTTTACAAAGAGATCAAAAGATCTCAACATAAAATAAAAGAAGAATCTAGTTCTTTCTCACAGATCATAGATCTATAAGACTAAAGTCTTTCTCAAAGAGATCATGAACATCTTATTATAAAGGGGGGAAAATAATTCAATTCTCTTAAGGATAACAGATCCATAAAGGCAAAGCCTTTCATCAATATAAGAGATTGAAACATCTCCTACAAAATAAGAACTTTTGTTCTTAGGATCTTGAGACAAAGTCTCTTCTAAGGGAAAATTTATTTCCCAGGCCATAAAATTGATCAAATGTGCCTCTGCGCTCTTGGACTGGCGCTTAGCCCTAAGCGCGCCACGTGTCCCTCACGTGTGCGCTACTTAACAATTAGCGCTTTGCACTCATGGACTGGCGCTCAGCGCCAAGCGCATCACGTGCTCCTCACGTGTGCTCCCTTAAACTAATAGCGCAATGCGCTCATAAACTAGCGCTCTGCGCCCATTAATTGGTGCTAGTGCCAAGCGCGACACGTGTCCCTCACGAACGCGCTACTTGGCAGAAGCGCACCGTGCGCTTTAATTGGCGCAAAGCACCAAGCGCACCATGTGTTGCGCTGATAGAGCATAAATTTTTTTTAATAAGCCCTAGAGCTATGATGAATGTTCAGCATTCAATAGAAGACAAAAACATTGTCAGAATCCAAATCAATACTCGGCATTGTTAAAGGGGCCAAGCCCAAACAAATACTCAATAACCCCAAATAAATGTTAAACATTTTAAGTTGATTGGACTTAGCCCAAGATTGGCCGTAAGTTCTCAATTCAGATTAAACTTAGCCTATATGCTTATTAATCTTTTTGATTTTAGTCCAAATTGGACTACAGATTTTTCAACAAAAATTGGTTCAAGGGTACATCTCTTCACTCCTCTGATATTTGTCGTTGTAATCTTTCAACGTCTTCAGAGAGGTGACGGGTACCGACAACCATACATTTCATAGACTATGACGTCTTTAAACTGGACTGTGGGGTCCTTAAACCCATGGACTATGATGTCCTTAATCTCAGACTGTTGGGGCCTTAAGCCAATGGACTATGATGTCCTTAACCTCGGTCTGTGGGGTCCCTTTAAACCCACGGACTATGATGTCCTTAACCTTGGACCGCAATGTCCTCAAACTAATGATGGACCGCAATGTCCTTAAACTGGTAATCGACCACAGTGTTCTTAAACTAAACAATAGAGCCCAAACGCTCTTTTGTTGGATCTAAACGATCCTATTGAGTAGATCTTAGTCTAAAATTAGACTAACGTATCCTCAACAAACGTTTAAGTCGATCCTAGTCTCAAATGAGACTAACGTATCCTTAAACCCAACCCAAAACCCAAATCTAAGAAAATACGGATTTAGACTAATCTACGCCCTACGGGCGACAATATAAATTAGTCTCCATATACAATCCACGGGCAACCAAAAACAAAACAAACACCCACGACACGAAGTGACCATCTGGAGAAGGAGAAAGTGGTTACCGTGATGCGGTAGCATAATTAACTGCAGGGGCTTGCTCCTGCAGGGAAGAGCGTCCCTACAATAAAAAACCCCTCAACGAGGGGGAATCTGACGAAGTCTGCTACATCGGCCGCATCCGTTTAAACCTTCGATACATGGTGTCATAAATCAACTTGGCATTTTCGGAGAGGTGGACGGATAGCACCAATTAGTATCTGCCCCGAATTCAGGAAGGACGGACCATGCGCGGTCGCATCCCCGTGTTCGGAGGGGAACAGATTCTAGCACGCTCGGTAGGACCTTTTCCTCTTTCCACTCCACACTTCGTGTGTCGTGTTCATGAACGAATCGCGATTTGATATGGTTGCCCTTGGGTTCGAGGTACTAAGATTTGGTTTTGCTCCCATGCAGAAAACATAACATCAATGGCCTCTAACTGCTCCAGCTACAACTGTAACTCCCCTTCCGCCTCATCTGGAGGTGTAACCTACGAGCCCCAACCGGCCTCCCTGTTCAAGATGCCAGTGGAGCAAGTAACTCAGGCCAACACTGGGCTGTTCTTTTGGACTATGATCCTACCAATGAGCTTCAATGCCCCGCTGTTGTCGCAAGAAACCCCAAAGAAGTCGGTCTTTGATCGACTTACCACTGCTGTGGCCCCTCTTAACGGGTCGCCCAATTCAATGCCTGAGTTTTCAACAGACTGGGCCAGAACGCCAACAAGCCCGCGATACCTGAAGCAGCCATCCCAAAGCAGATAGCCATCCCAGCTCAAGCGGACAAAATCCACGGAGAGGCTTCTTCTGCCGAGAAATCAGTCTTCACAACGCTGGCCATTCTGGCTCCCGCTCCGGGCGAAGTCCTCAAAGCTGCTTCCCCTGCCCAGGGGTCTGTCTTTGACAGATTGAACATTGCTTCTCAACGGACATCAGGCTTTAAGAGGCTGACTCTGGCGACAACCCTTCGCCAAAACAGGGGGCGTGATGAAGTCACCCTACAGCTGAGACAATCCCATCCGCACGACATGCTCGCCGTCGTCACTGGCGCCGATTAAGGAAGGCTGGGGGCAACTCCCCTTCTGGATTAACTCCGCCGGCTCCAACGGTGGAAATCGATGCTGCTGTTCCAACTGGGAACGGCTTCGAACCGCTTAGGAGGGTTCGTAAGAACGCTCCAACTGCCATGCTGAAAATATCTCCTCCACTTGTGGAGAATGCTACAGAAAAGAAGCCGGAGCTGCCCCCTCAGCGGCTGTCCACCAAAATTTACAAAGTCTGGCGACAAGTTCAGGAATCGGTGATTGACCAGGACTACTCTCGCCAACTAAAGAAGATTAAAGCTCAGCAAGAAAAGAGCCATCCCATGGTACCACAGAAGATGTCATCCGTCTGGGTGCTCGCTGCAACGGCTCCCTCAACTTCAACCGCTCACAAGAGAAGGAGGCCGGAGAAAGCCACTGGGACCGCAGCGAACCGCAAGGACACTGAATCTAAATGCCCCAAGTCTGGGGGCATGGTAACACATACCGTTTATATAGCTTCCAGAAAAGAGAAAAGCCATGCTTCTACGGGTCATCGACCGCTTACCCGATCGATAACAAAGGCTCAGGAGCAACAGCAGCAAAAACTTCAGGAGATGCTGACTGCAATGGCCGCGCTCACTGGGCCGAAAGAAAATCTAGAGACCTCAGAGCAGCGTCAGGAACAAGAAACGGATGCTGAATTCCTCCGAAGAATGCTCGAGAGGAAAGAAAAAGAGGCCGCGAAACAGACAGCCAATATAAAATGAATGGCTCTTTTGTTCCAAGACATGGCCGGGATGATGTTAAAGCCAGAACCTCCAGCTGAAGACCTCCCGATTATCATTGAAGATGACAGAGGAGAGACATCGAACCCTCCTCCGGCTCTTTCAGCAGCCAAGGAGGAGACCATCTCCAAGGCCGCTCTAGATAATTACATTACTCAGCAAATACGAGCTCACCAGGTGAATGAAGCGGCTGGGCAGATCGTTAAGACTGGATGACCCTATCCAGGCTGGTATGACCAAATAAGGTACCCGCCGGGATATACGATCCCTAAATTCCATGTATATAAGGGGATAGGGAATCCGCATCAGCATGTCGCTCAATTCAGAGCCTTATGCGGCAACACTGAAGGAGATGATAAACTTCTGCTCCGCCAGTTTGTTGGCAGCTTGTCGGAGACGGCGTTTGAGTGGTATTCCGAGCTCCCGAATGACTCTGTCAAGACATTTGCAGAAATGGAGCTGCTGTTTACACAGAGATTCGCAAGCGCACCTCGATCACCGCATTGATTAACGCCAGGGTAAAGCCAGGCGAAACATGAATACAATACGCAATACGGTGGCGGAATTTATGGTCGAAGTGCGAGAAGCGCATCGAAGAAGCGCCAGCGGTAGGCATGTTCGTGGGTACTCTTGACCCTCAAGCGACTATTTCCCAATTTATGATGTTTTTCAAGCCAACCACTTTCCAGGCCTTGATTGATAAGCTGGCCCAAATGGACCAGATGGGCCACAGGCCTTCCTCTTCGAAGCCGGAGCCGCGGAATGAAAAAGGGAAAGGGAAAGCGACCTTCGTCGCCAATGCTCAACAACAGCCCAGTGGTCCAAAATTAACTGATCGCTTAGACGAGAGACGGCAATTTTATAATGAGAAAATGAAACGCCCCTATTCATTTCTCTGGGACAAAACGAGGAGATTGTTCGATCTGGCGGTGCGCAACAGGCTCATTAATTTGCCGAATCCAAAATGCCCATTGCAACCCAGTGAGACTAATAATCCCAATTATTGCCCCTATCACCAAACGACAAGCCATCCAATTGAAGATTGCTTCATCTTTAAAGGTTGGATTGAAGATCAATACCAACAGAGCAAATTCGCCATATCCGAGAATTGGAAAGTAAACCCGTCTCAGCCGCATGCTCTTAAAAGGGGAGACACACCGGGGATATCGTGCTCTTTTGTCGAAGAAGCTCCATGGGAGGTCGTTCTTTCGGCCAAGACGAAAAGAATGATGAAGGATCTCCAAACATGCCCGGTAATCAGGTGGAAAAATCCACTGGAGCCCGAGATCATCGAGGGGATGCTGAAACCGCGCCCAACTCTAAAAATTGGTGGTAATAGTCAAAGCGCTCACACCCAGCCGTCAAAGTCTTCGAAGAAGAAGAAAAAGACCAAAAAGCCCATGAAGCTTAGTGACGAGCGCACGGACCTACAAAAATATATCGACACGCTGGAAGTATATAACTAGAAGGCGCGGACCCCAGTCACACTCCAAGAATTTCTCAGCCACGTCCTTGAGGACGGAGATGATGACAATGGAGAAGACTCGTCGGATGAGCCTGAAGATTATGTGGTAAGCCGCCATGTGATCTCTCACTCGTCGATAAACGATGAAGAAGCTCCTTACGCAGAGAAAATGGAGGCAGATCCTGAGCTGGAACTTCTAGGACCATCAGACGAAATGATTGATGCATTCCTGAACGAAGCTCTTCTTAAAAGCAAAGCTAATCGAGAGCGCGAGATGGCCATATTTGAAAAGGCCAAACGAAGGCGACTGGACGAAAGGGTTGAAACACTCCCACCAGATCAAAGTACATCCACCGCAAATAAAAGCAGGTTCAAGACGAGGAAAAGGTTCGCCAAAGCCATATCAATGGGAATGAAGCTGCCACCCTCTGAAGGAAACACTCCTGATGAAGCGGATATACATCCTAGCTATTGCTTATATCATCGAAAGATTGCGCACCCCACCGAAGAGTGCAACGCTTTTAAAAACTGGTGGCAGGGATATGTTTCTCACCGACAACATTTCAAGCGGATGAAACGCAGAACACGTCGGGAGCAAAGGAATACAACCGAGGAGCGCAAAAGAACAACCGGAAACTGTTACATGGTCGACGCTGGGGGATCACAAATTCTCACCTTTAGGAGCGATTCTGATGAAGAAATAGCCCTTGGCCCTCTCTTCAAAGAACCCACATCTGAAATGGAAGAAATGAAGACCTGTGAGAACATTCAGCTGCGCAATCGTACGCTGCCCGAAAAGAATCTCGGGCCCCCGAACAGTGGGCCGAATAGAAAAGATAAGGGAAAAGAAAAGGTCTCTCAGGATATCGCCCTTGATGATCAAGTCGTCAAAGAGCTGACAGCCAAGGACCCTGTTTACCTCAATTAGAGCAAAGCTCTGTTTAAATTCCAAGGTGGGAAAACAAGCAATACTTCTGTTTTTCTCCAATCAGAGCAAAGCTCTGTCTTGAAAATTAAAAAGAAAATTAAAGTTAAAATAAATGAAGTAGCGTACTCCATAAGAGCTTTAGAGCAAAGCTCTTAAAAAAAAAAATAAAAAAAAAAAAAAAAATTGCGTAAGTGCGCAACTGCGCAAACTGCGCAGTGCGCGACACGTGTCTGCGCAGTTGCGCAGTGCGCTGCGCGACACGTGTCAGAGCGCACAACTGCGCAAGATTAAAAAAAAAATAAAAAATAAAAAATAAAAAATAATAGATTGCGCAAGTGCGCAACTGCGCAAACTGCGCAGTGCGCGACACGTGTCTGCGCAGTTGCGCAGTGCGCTGCGCGACACGTGTCAGCGCGCACAGCTGCGCAAGATTAAAAAAAAAAAAAAAAAGATTGCGCAAGTGCGCAACTGCGCAAACTGCGCAGTGCGCGACACGTGTCTGCACAGTTGCGCAGTGCGCTGCGCGACACGTATCAGTGCGCACAGCTGCGCAAGATTATAAAAAATAAAAAAAATAAAAAAAAAGATTGCGCGCGCACAGCTGACACGTGTCGCGTGTCTGCGCAGTTGCGCAGTGCGCTGCGCGACACGTGTCAGCGCGCACAGCTGCGCAAGATAGATAAAAAAAACAAAAAAAAAAAAATGATTGCGCAACTGCGCAGTGCGCGACACGTGTCTGCGCAGTTGCGCAGTGCGCTGCGCGACACGTGTCAGCGCGCAGCTGCGCAAGATTTAAAAAAAAAAAAAAAAAAAAGATTGCGCAACTGCGCAAACTGCGCAGTGCGCGACACGTGTCTGCGCAGTTGCGCAGTGCGCGACACGTGTCAGCGCGCGTAGCTGCGCAAGATTAAAAAAAAAAAAAATTCAGTTGCGCGACACGTGTCTGCGCAGTTGCGCAAGCACAGCTGCGCGACACGTGTCACGCGCTGGGAGAGTTGCGCAAAACAGAATAAATCTTTTCTGTTCTTGCTAAAACAAGAAGATTTTCTTCTGTAAAGCAGAAACCCTTGGATCAAAGATCCAACGGTGGGGAAAATTCCCCAAATCACTCAGAGAAAGATCTCTTTAACAACTTTAACTAATTTATGGGCACTATAAAAAGGACCCTAGACCTCATTTCAAAAGGAGGAAGATCTTGCTAAAAAGAAAAAGAGAAGAGAACTCTTGAAGAATAAAAAAAAAGGTAAAAACCTTTTAAAGAAGAGAAAATTCTCTTATGAACAAGATCATAGATCTTTAACGATAAATAAATAAATAAATAAAATAGTGCCTTGCACTTGTTTTATGAGCCATCGGTTCTTGAACCTAAAAGGTTTCTGAAATTAATAGTGCTTTGCACTTCATATGAACCTTTGGTTCTTTAAGATAAAAAAAAACTTATCTTCTTCTTTGATCTAAATTAGATCAAAGAATTTAATAGTGCTTTGCACTTGTTTTATGAACCATCGGTTCTTGAACCTAAAAGGTTCTTAAATTAATAGTGCTGTGCACTTCATATGAACCACTGGTTCTCTAAAACAAGAAAAAAACAGAAATAAAAAAATATAGTGCTTTGCACTTTTATGAACCTTTGGTTCTTGAAATAAAAAGAAAAAACTTGTTTTTTCTTTAATCTAAATTAGATCAAGAAATCAAATAGTGCTTTGCACTTCTTTTATGAACCACTGGTTCTTGAATCTAAAAGATTCTCAAATTAATAGTGCTTTGCACTTATGAATTTGCACTGTTGTGCTTTTTGATTGGCGCAAAGCGCTTGATAAATGCAATGCATTTTCTAAAGGGCCAGACCCAAACCAAAAAGACCTAGTAGGCCTAATTAAATTGCAAGGCAGAGCCCAAATAAATTGATGCTTTGCATCCTTTATACAAGGGCAGAGCCTAAAACAAATTGATGCTCTGCATCATTTCTGGGCAAGGCCCAAATAAAAATAAAAAAAAAGAAATGCAATGCAAAACCAAATAAAATGTTGAACATTTCAACTGGACTTAGCCCAATTTTGGCCATAAGTCCTTAAATTAAATTGACTGAGCAAAATTGCTCTTCTAAATCAATTTACATCCGGTTCGAGGGTACATCTCCGAACTCCTTTGACATCCGTCGTTGTAATTCCTCAACGACGTCAAAGAGGTGACGGGTCCCAACGACCACACATCGATACGGACTGCGGGGTCCTTAAACTCGTGGAACGAAACGTCCCTAAACTAACATCGGACCGAAACGTTCCTAAACTAATGATGGACCGAAACGTCCCTAAACTAATGATGGACCGAAACGTCCCTAAACTAACATCGGACCGAAACGTCCCTAAACTAATATTGGACCACCACGTCCCTAAACTAGAATATGGACCACCACGTCCCTAAACTGGCACAATAGGGCCCAAACGCTCTTTTGTTAGATCTAAACGGTCCCGTCTAAGTTGATCTTAACCCCAAATACGGTTAACGTGTCCTTAGATCTTTAAATAAACAATAAAACCCCAAATCAACTTTGGTTCAAGGGTACATCTCTGAACTCCTCCGACGCCTGTCGTTGTAATCCCTCAACGACGTTAGAGAGGTGACGAGTCCCGACGGCCGGATAATTAAATCAATCACTACGTCAAGTCGAATCTTAGTCCGAAACAAGACTAACGTATCCTTGACGAATGTTTAAGTTGATCTTAGCCGCAACGCGACTAATGCATCCTTAAACTGAAAACACCAAACCCAAATCTAAGTAAAAACGGATTTGGACTAATCCACGCCCTACGGGCGACGGCATTACTCAGTCTCCGTATACAATCCACGGGCAGCCACAAACAAAACAAACACACACGACACGAAGTGAAATTCTGGAGAAGGAGAAAGTTGTTACCGCAAAGCGGTAGCGTAATTACCTGCAGGGGCTTGCGCCTGCAGGGAAGAGCGTCCCCACAATCAAAAACCCCTCAAGCGAGGGGGAATCTGACAAAGTCTGCTACATCGGCCGCATCCGTCTAAACCTTCGATACACGGTGCCATAAATCAACTTGGCATCTTCGAAGAGGTGGACGGATAAAAACCAAATAGCATCTGCCCCGAACCTCAGGCACGTGACGTCCTAACGTCTCGGCCGCCGTTCGGAGGAGAACAGACCCGCCAAAGAAAAACAAGGTGGATTACAACGTTCTGGCACACCTGAGGAAGATCCCCTCACAGCTGAGCATTCTCGATGCCCTCTTGTTATCAAAAGAAGCAAGAGATTCTCTGATCAAGACGTTACAAGAGCCCGAACAGTTCCAAGCTTTCCCCGCCGAAGAAAAGATGAAGGACGAGGTGGAAGAAGTGCATACGGCCGATATCACTTTCAGTGATGAAGATCTCCTCCTCGAGACGTGCGAGCATAACAGCCCCCTTTATGTCTCTAGATACAACAACAACTGAGCCTTTTATCCCAAGCATATGGGGTAGGCTACATGAACCAACATGAGAATCACGCCGGGTCAAGCACATGAATCCTCTGTCTCCACTCACTTCTATCGAACAATATACTTTCATTGAGTCCTTTGGCAACCATATCGTTTCGTATCACCTCCATCCATGTTTTCTTCGGTCTTCCTTTTGCCCTTTTGCCATTGTCCATATCGAGAGTATCTATTCGTCGAACCGGTGCTTCCATAGGTCTGCGTCGCACATGACCAAACCATCTTAGCCGGTTTTCCCGCATCTTCTCCTCCACAGGTGCGACACCAACTTTTGCACGAATATCCTCATTTCGCACCTTATCTTTTCTAGTGTTACCGCACATCCAACGAAGCATGCGCATCTCCGCTACGTGCATCTTCTGTGTATGATGCTTCTTAGGAGCCCAGCATTCTGTACCATATAATAAGGCAGGCCGAATAGCGCTCCGATAAAACTTCCCTTTCAATTTTAACGGAAAGTTACGATCACACAAAATCCCTGTTGCACTCCTCCATTTCAACCAACCAGCTTGGATCTTTTGATTAACATCACTATCGATCTTTCCATTCTTTTGGATGATGGAACCTAGATATCTAAACTGGTCGCTCGGTGATATCTCTTGCCCTTCCAATGTTATAACAATATGGTTTTGACTTCTCTGGCTACTAAATTTGCAGTGCATATATGCTGTCTTGGACCTGCTCAATCTGAATCCCCGAGATTCCAATGTTTGCCTCCATAATTCCAATTTGGCATTAACCCCTACTTTCGTCTTATTTACTAGAATAATATCATCAGCGAATAGCATACACCAAGGTACCTCATCTTGGATAGTTCTAGTAAGCTCATCCATCACGATGGTAAACAGGAATGGACTTAATGCAGATCCTTGATGTAAACCAATAGTGATCGGAAAATCACTCGTTAAGCCGCCGCAAGTTCTGACATTTGCCACTACTCCATCGTACATATCCTTGATTATGTCAATATACTTGACGGGGACCCCCTTCTTCATCATTGTCCCCCATAATACCTCTCTAGGTACCTTGTCGTACGCTTTTTCTAAATCAATAAATATCATATGCAAATCTCTTCTCCTCTCTCGAAAACGCTCGACAATTGACGAAGCAAATGAATAGCCTCTGTCGTCGATCGTCCAGGCATGAACCCAAACTGGTTCTCTGTTATCTTAATATCCTTCCTTAGCCTGTGTTCAATCACTCTCTCCCAAAGTTTCATGGTGTGACACATCAGTTTTATTCCACGGTAGTTTGAGCAACTTTGAATGTCACCCTTGTTCTTGTAGATAGGTATAAGGATACTTTTCCTCCATTCATTTGGCATCTTTTTTGTTTGCCAAATCTTATTAAACAAATCTGTCAGCCATTTAACGCCTATTTCTCCTAAGCATCTCCAAATCTCGATAGGAATCCCGTCAGGACCAACCGCTTTTCTTAAACTCATGCTGTTCAAAGCTTCTTTAACCTCAGGAAGTCATATTTTACGCATGAAATCACGGTTTATATCTTGAGATTGAATGACAAGTCCATCCAAATTCTTAGTAAAGCTCTCATTGAACAATTTGTCAAAATAATCTCTCCATCTTTTCTTGATATCCTCGTCTCGAACTAAAACCTTCTGATTTTCATTTTTGACACATTTCACCGCACATAAGTCTCTAGTCTTCCTTTCCCGCATCCGAGCAATCCGGTATATATCATTTGCAGCCTCTTTAGTGTCTAATTTCTCATACACCTCCTTGTAGACCTTAGATTTAGCTTCCCGAACAGCTTTCTTAACCTCCTTTTTAGCCATTTTGTACTTCTCAAATCTTTCCATATCTCTACTTTTCTTCAAATCTTTATAAGAATCCCTTTTAATTTTAATAGCAGCCTTTACATCTTCATTCCACCATGATATGTCCTTAGATGGTGGAGCACCACCTCTCGACTCACCAAGTAGGTCTCTAGCTACCTTCTTGATACAACTAGCCATTTTGTTCCATGTTTTGTCTGGATCATCTTCTGACTGCCAATCCGCTTCTTGTACTACACGATCTATAAAAGCATTTTGGTTACCTTCTTTCAATCGCCACCATTTAATTTTAGGCTCTACCTTACGTCTAATCTTCCTAGGTTCTCTTCTAAATCGAAAATAAAGAACTAAAAGCCTATGTTGAGTGGTTACACTCTCACCTGGCACTACCTTACAGTCGATGCAACAACCTCTGTCTATTCTTCTCGTCAGAAAAAAGTCTATTTGACTAGCACTTGATCCGCTCCTAAAAGTGATAAGGTGGGACTCTCTTTTCCTAAACCAGGTGTTTGCTAAGATCAAGTCATAAGATAAAGCAAAATCTAGAATCGAGTCACCTGCTTCATTCCTTTGTCCGAAACCGAAACCTCCATGGATAGTATCAAACCCACTACGACTAGTACCTACATGTCCATTAAGATCACCACCAATAAATAACTTCTCTCCACTAGGTATACTTTGCACCACCTCGTCTAAATCCTCCCAGAATAGACGCTTACTAGCGTCATCAAGACCTATCTGTGGTGCATAAGCACTAATAACATTAAGGATCTCTCCACCTAGAATAAGCTTAACCAGTAAAATTCTATCACCTTTTCTCCTAATCTCAACTACATCCTCAAGCAACCGTCTATCTATGATTATGCCTACCCCATTACGATTTTTATCTCTACCCGTATACCAAAGCTTATAACCCCAAGGCTCTATGACTCTACTATTTTCACCTACCCACTTAGTTTCTTGCAAACACATAATACCAATTCTCCTCCTAATCATCACCTCCACTAATTCTATTAGTCTACCCGTAAGGGAACCTATGTTCCAGGAAGCTAGACGGATCCTATGAAACCCTTGCTTATTTGTCACTACACCCGGGGTCCGATGTAGCACGCCGTTTCTGGACGATGACCCTTGCTTATTTGTCACTACACCCGGGGTCCGATGTAGCGCGCCGTCTCTGGACGACGACCCTTGCTTATTTGTCACTACACCCGGGGTCCGATGTAGCGCGCCGTCTCTGGACGACGACCCTTGCTTATTTGTCACTACACCCGGGGTCCGATGTAGCGCACCGCATCTGGACGACGACCTAGAAGCCCTTGCATACTTAACACTACTCCCGGGATCCGATGTAGCGCGTCGCTGAGTAGGGGACGCCCCAACGATATTCTTATTATGGTTCATGTCATAGAATGTGACAAAGTTTTACGTTGGCTGTCACAAGCCTACCACAACCCTCACCCTTTCTCATCCGGACTTGGGACCGGCAACGGTGGGGATACTGTCATGATATCAAGATAGGCAAAATCCTGGTTGACAATGGGTCCTCCGTTAACCTCCTCAATGTAAGAGTGTTGAAGGAAATCTGCATGATCGTTCAACACCTCGCTGGGGATAAGATCACTATCTCCGGGTTTGACTCCCAGTCATCATGGACGCTCGGGTCTGTGATACTGAAGCTGCGCTTTGGGCTGCTGGTCACTGACATCAAGTTTCATGTCATTGACGCTAAGACCTGCTATAACGCTTTGCTCGGATGGCCTTGGTTACACGAGTACAATATTATCCCTTCTACACAACATCAATGTATGAAGTACTTCAAAGATGGTCTCGAGTACACTGTGACAGGGGAACTAAATCCATTCTCTGTGAACGAAGTACGCAAATATGAGGATGCCAAGTACTTCCTGCCAGATTTTGAAGACACGGAAAGATGTCGCAAACCGGAGAGCAAACAAAAAGCTATCACCACCATTCCGGTCTTTGGGAGCGATACCGAGGAGGAAGAAGAAATAGTCAATTCGGGGCCGCCCCAATACACCAAGCTGGGACCATCCACCCCTATACTGGTCTTTGGCAGCGACTCAGAAGATGAGGTCAATGTCGTATTCTCTGCTTGGCCATCGATGCAAGCCTTTGCTGAAGACGATCAAAGCTTGTAAATCACCATGGTTCCGCAAGAGCATTACAAAGAGCTCGACGCGCTTGGGATCTATAGTGTGCAAGAACTGCAGACATTCTACGTCCCTCCCAGGCAAAGAGATGAAAAAGCGATCCTCTTTTATCGATCAACGGAAACCAGAGTGGAGAAAGAAATTTGGCACGGCGCCGATTCTGCACTTGACAGGCTCCAGCCTATCCATTTTCCCAGATACTACACAGAAGGGTTAAAAAGACTGTTGAGGCGTCAAGGCGTACCCCTCAAACAGACTGCTCGACAAGCCCAGTTCTATAACAGGATCTGGAACGTACCCGGAACTCAAAAAAAATTGCCCGACGGGAGAATGGAAACGATCGGGCTTGGATATGTTCAATCCCAGAAACAGGAGCGATTCCGCGGTTGCTACGTCATACATGACTTCGATGAAGAAGGAGATACTCTGTGGGAAGATGCTAACCATGAACCAAAACGAGCTCCCGTTGTAAAAATGCCAAGCCCGTCGTTCGAAGAACCAATGGACAAGCTTATAAGGGAACCGAGTCAAAAGGTTCGCGATGACCATAATCGCGAAATGGCCATCTACGAGAAAGCCAGGACGCAGCGCCTCCTTCAGCAAACTACAAAGAACGATGATGTCCTTCATCGCCAACCCGTCACAAAAAGACCCGACGCAGAGGCAAAAATAGACTAAAGAACGAGAAAAGCATTCGACAGCGACAAAGAGGGTCTAAGAAGCCACGCAATCGAGAATCAAGCAACCAGGATTCGTCTCTTATAAAGAAGATGGGCCGAGCATATTCTTTTTCCCAAGACAAGACAAAGAAAATATTCGATCTTGTCATAAAATATCAGATGATGACGCTCCCGGAGTCCAAACACCCTGAGTAAGCAGACGAGGTCTCTCACCCGGACTATTGCTCCTATCACCGAGCGATATGACATCCTCTCGAAGACTGCTTGACATTCAAATACTGGGTAGAAGACCAGTATCAGCAAGGCAGGTTCGCTCTATCCAGCAGTTGGAAGGTAACCCCGCCGCAGAAGCATGAACCCAAAGCCACGAGAGTAAAACCAGATCAACATTGGTCTCGGAAATGATCTCGTACCTGTCATGTGATAACGATGTCAAAAGAAGAACCCGAGAATATGGATGACCTCCCCTGGTGCTTCGAAAACAATGAAGATGAGTTGATCTCAGAATTTCCACCGGCGCCAAAAGAGCTAGAAGACGAGATACATACTACTGCAGATAATCTCTAGAAAATTGACTTGGGGATGGCAAGTGACCCGCGGCCGACATTCGTCAGCGAGCTGTTGTCTGAAGAAAGGGTGGCTACGGTAAAAGACGTGCTCATGCAGTATAGAGACTATTTTGCATGGATCTATTCCGAGATGCCGGGATTAGATCCAGAGATTGCTGTGCACAGATTGGAGATATCTCCGGACATTAAGCCGATCAAACAAGCACCAAGAAGAATGCGGCTCGAGCTTGAGATGGGCATCAATGCCGAGGTCAAGAAGCTAATCGACTCCGGCTTCATCCAAGAGATTCAGTATCCTGACTGGATCGCCAACATCGTCCCAGTGATGGAGAAAAATGGGACAATATGCATATGCGTAGACTTTCGGGATCTCAACAAAGCTTGCCCGAAGGACGACTTTCCAGTACCGGTCACTGAGCTGATGATAGATAACACATCCACTTACGAAGTCTTCTCCTTCATGGACGGATCATCAGGGTACAATTAGATAAAGATGCATCCTAAGGACCAAAAGCCTACCGCTTTCCGGACCCCTTTGGGTATATCTGCTACAAGGTAATGCCTTTCGGTCTAAAGAATACCAGTGCCACCTATCAGAGGGCCATGACGAAGATCTTCGATGACCTCATACATGAAATCGTTGAATGCTATATCGACGACCTCTTAGTAAAAAGCAAATCATACGAGGAATATTTGGAGCATCTGAAGATCGTGTTTCAGCACCTTCGGAATACAACTTGAAGATGAACCCTCTTAAATGCGTGTTTGGAGTTTTCTCGGACAAATTCCTAAGATTCGCCGTCCGACACTGAGGCATCGAGATAGACCCGTCGAAGATCAAGGCGATCATGGAAATGCCTCCGCCAAGGACTCTCAAGCAACTGCGGTCTCTCCAAGGAAAGCTCTCGTATATCCGGCGATTTATAGCCAATCTCTCAGGCAGGTGTCGCCCTTACAGTCACCTAATGAAGAAGGGAACCACGTTCGTCTGGGATCGCAAATGCCAAAGTGCACTGGACGAAATCAAGCAATACCTGCAGAATCCGCCAGTATTGGCCGCTCCCATTAAGGGAAAACCTCTCGTCCTGTACACAACAGCCCTCGAAGGTTCTTTAGGCGCGCTGTGGGCACAAGAGAACGACCAAGGGAAAGAGAGAGCCCTCTATTACTTCAGTCGAGTTCTACTGGGGACAGAAAGCAACTACTCCCCCATCGAAAAACACTGCCTGGCATTGATCTTCGCGATAACGAAGCTCAGACACTACGCATTGGCACATGAGGTCTATCTCATATCAAAAGTAGATCCTCTCAAATAATTGATGTCAAAGGCTATATTAACAGGACGACTCGCCGAATGGGCCCTGTTCTTGATGGAGTTCTTGATAACTTATCGTCCCCTCAAGGCATTGAAAGGCCAGGCCATCGCTGACTTCCTTTCCGAGCATCCTATACCTGCCGACTCTCCCTTGAACTGCGAATTGCAAGACGAGCACGCGTTTGACACGATCGGTAGGGAGAGAAGAGATAATGACACCCGATGGGACCTCTATTTTGATGGAGCATCTTCCATGAAGAAGCGAAAACAAAGCACCCCCATAATCAAATCCGGGATGGGCCTCATCATCGTGACTCCACAAGGAGGGATAATACGCTTTGCCTTCTCCTTAACAGAGTCGAGGACAAACAATGAAACTGAATATGAAGCTTTGATAGCAGGTCTTGAGATCACTGTCGACAAGGGAATTGAAAACCTCCTCATATACGGAGACTCCCAACTGGTCGTTAGCCAAGTAAATGGCGACTATCAAACGTGCAAGCCAAAGCTGGTGAAGTACGGCGAGAGAGTACATCAACTGCTGACTCAAATTCCTTCCTACACCCTGGAAAGCATACCACGTGCGGAAAATATCAAGGTGGATGCATTAGCCAAGCTCGCTAAAGAACTGGCCGATGAAAACCTTGATGACGTGAGGATCGTTGTGCAAAGCCGTCGGGTTCTCGCACTGGCAGAAATATCTCCGGAACCTTCCGAAGAAAAGGGAGCGACCGAGCAAACGACCCTAAAAATAAAAGATCAGGAAAAGACTAAGGATTAGAGGGAAGTCTTTATAGATTACTTCAAATCCCGTCGAGCACCTGAAGTTGCGTCGTCAAGACATCAGCTCATGAAACGAGCTCTAACTTTTGCCTTCGTCAATGATACGCTGTATAAGAGATCATTTGATTCTCTGTGGTTAAGATGCCTGGGACCTGAAGAAGCAAAGAGAGTCGTCTAAGAAACTCACGACGAACTCTGCGGTTCTCACCAAGCCGGGCCGAAGATGAAGCTGAAGATCAAAAGGATGGGCTACTTTTAGCCTACGATTATCCAAGACTGTCTCGAATATGCGAAGCAGTGCCACTCGTGCCAAATTCACGGGGACTTTATCCACCAACATCCAAATCCACTACATCCAACGGTGGCTAGCTGGCCATTCAAAATGTGGGGAACTGACATAATCGGGCCCATCGAACCAGCATCGTCCAGAGGACATCGGTTCATACTGGTAACAACCGATTACTTCTCTAAGTGGGCAAAAGTGATACCGCTAAAAGAAGTGAAGACGGAGAATATTCTCCATTTCTTCAAGACACACGTCATTTATCTATTCGGCACTCCGCGACGGATTATCTCCGATAACGGGTCAGCCTATAGAAGCCATAAAATCAGCCGCTTCACGCAACAGCATAACATAGACTGGAGATACTCTTTGGTCTATAATTCCCGAGCTAACGGTCTAGATGAGGCTTTTAACAAGACCTTGAAGAAGATCGTGAAAAAGACGGTTTCTCGAAATAAGAGGGACTGGCACGAGAGACTGCATGAAGCTCTCTGGGCATATCGAACTACGTTCAAAACAGCCACGAACACAACGCCGTATGCACTGGTATTCGGCACAGAAGCGGTACTCCCCCTCGAGATAGAGTTACCCTCTCTATGAGTGGCCATTCACTACGAGCTAACAAACGAAGAGAATGCTCATTTTCAAATTGAGAAACTTGATGCCCTCGACGAAACTCGGCTCGTAGCACAGCAAAACTTGGAGGCTTATAAAGCGAAGATGACACGCTCATATGAAAAATTGACTAGGCCGAGAACATTCCGCCAAGGCGAACTCGTGCTAGTGGTCAAAAGACCTATGATCCCCAATCGTGCCAAGCGGAGGAAATTCGAGCCAAACTATAAAGGCCTATATATCATAAATAAAGTTTACCAGGGTGGAGCCTACCTACTCATGGACATGCATGGCGAAAGACCTTTCAGGCCAATAAACGGTCACTTCCTGAAAAAATACTACGCCTAATGAGTCACGGCCTAGGTCAACGATAGATGACGACGCCTATATCCGCTCTCTATCTTCCTAAGCCCAAACTCTATAAGTAGTAATCGACTACAGACCGAAACGTCCTAAAACTAACGATGGACCACTATGTCCTAAAACTGGCTATTGACCGAGACGTCGATAAACTACTATGGATCGCAGCATCCCAAGGTTGACAAAAAAAACGGTATGTCCATAATAAAATAAGGGCGCGGATGAAAACCTGAAAGGGCTCCGTGAGTAAAAACAGCAGGGCTACCGGCGAGTTTTGTGAAAACCCGAAAGGGCGCAATCTCATTAACAGACACTTGCAAGGCCCTCTCGACCTTGTGAGGAGAAACCACCTACGTGAGATCCTTACGACTCACAAGGGGAGCAATACACTTAGGGATCCCCACGATACCTAAGGAGAAATTACACTTGCTAGATCCTCACGACTCGTAAGGAGAACCCTCTTATGATACCCTCACGGCTCATAAGATTCAAAAGCCTTATGCTACAGGAATCTGAACCTGTTCTTAAGCTATCACAGCCTCCAAATTTTGCCCTAAAAGTGTCCCGATATCGACCTTTGTATACAATCCACGGGCACAAATAAACATTTCCCTAACAAAGTCGCATCAGAGACCGAGGATGTGCTCATATGACGAACAACACTTGTAAGTCCTCTCGACTTATAAGTAGAAAATCACTTTTGCAAGATCCTTACGACTTACAAGAGAACACACACTTAGGAATCCTCTCACTTCCTAAGGAGAAAACGCACCTACGAGTTCCTCACGACTCGTAAGGAGAAATACCTTTATGAGACCCTTACGGCTCATAAAGTCAAAATCCATAGTCGACAAGATTCTAACCCTGTTCGCTAAGCCACCTTTGTTCGACGTCGACAAAGGCAAATGATGATTCGCTCTTGGCAATATCCCAGTTGTGGCGATACTGATACAGAAATCGGTGTCCAATCCCAAACTCGCAGCGAAAAGTCAGCGAGCCACAAATGCATATGAAATAGCCGAAATGATGGGGCAACTTGCAATAAAATCAGCAAGTAAAAATGTATGCATGTAAAATAGCCGAAATGATGGGGCAACTTGCAACAAAATCAGCAAGTAAAAATATATGCATGCAAAATAGCCGAAATGATTGGGCAACTCGCAATAAAAAGCAGCGAGTAAATAAAACAAATGGCCGAAATGATTGGGAACCGCGAAAAATAGCCGAAATGATTGGGCAATCGCGACCTTCGCGATATAAAAGCTGAAATGATAGAGCATCGCGGAAAGAAAAATATATAAAATGAAACTTTTTTCCCTACAGATGAGATCACATCAATCCCTGTATACAATCCAGGGGCACAAACAAAGAGGGAACCATACATTCCTACCAGGCTCCATCAGAAAAAGAAGCCAAATCTCGACGGTTCACAGACAGCCTGGAGATCATCTCAACATTCGTCTCATTACAACAGACGCAAAATCAGCAAATCGGAGCTGCGGCGAAGTTTCCAGTTCCATGACTCGACGATGCACAGACAACCGAGAGTCAGCCAATCCTGGTCTCATGGAACACGGCCTATGTCAATCCTGACCCCGTGAGAAGCGTCCAGAGCGGATCCTGGTCCTTTCGGAACATGGCTAATGTCAATCCTGACCCCGTGGGAAGCGTCCAGAGCAGATCTTGGTCCTTGCGGAACACGGCTAATGTCAATCCTGACCTCGTGGGAAGCGTCCAGAGCAGATCCTGGTCCTTGCGGAACACGGCAAATGTCAATCCTGACCCCGTGGGAAGCATCCAGAGCAAATCCTGGTCTAGTGGAACATGGCTTATGTCAATCCTGACCCCGTGGGAAGCATCCAGAGCGGAATCTGGTCCTTGCGGAACACGGCTTATGTCAATCCTGACCCCGTGGGAAGCATCCAGAGCAGATCTTGGTCTAGTGGAACACGGCTTATGTCAAGCCTGACCCCGTGGGAAGCGTCCAGAGTGGATCCTAGTCCTTACGGAATACGGCTTATGTCAATCCTGACCCCGTGGGAAGAATCTAGAGCAAATCCTGTTCTAGCGGAACACGGCTAATATCAATCCTGACCCCGTGGGAAGCATCCAGAGCGGAACCTGGTCCTTGCGGAACACGACTTATGTCAATCCTAACCCCATGGGAAGCATCCAGAGAAAATCCTGATCTAGTGGAACACGGCTTATGTTAATCCTGACCCTGTGTGAAGCGTCCAGAGCGGATCCTGGTCCTTGCGGAACACGGCTAATGTCAATCCTGACCCCGTGGGAAGCATCCAGAGCAAATCCTGGTCTAGTAGAATACGGCTTATGTCAATCCTGACCCCGTGGGAAGCGTCCAGAGTGGATTCTGGTCCTTGCAGAACACGGCTAATGCCAATCCTGACTCCGTAGGAAGCATCCAGAGTAAATTCTGGTCTAGTGGAACACGGGTAATGTCAATCCTGACCCTGTGGGAAGCATCCAGAGTAAATCCTGGTCTAGTGGAACACGACTTATGTCAATCCTGACCCCGTGGGAAGCATCCAGAGTGAAACCTGGTCCTTGCGGAACACGGCTTATGTCAATCCTGACCCCGTGGGAAGCATCCAGAGCAAATCCTGGTCTAGCGGAACACGGCTAATGTCAATCCTGATCCCGTGGGAAGCATCCAGAGCGGAACCTTCTCCTTGCGGAACACGGCTTATGTCAATCCTAACCCCGTGGGAAGCATCCAGAGCAAATCCTGGTCCAGTGGAACACGGCTTATGCCAATCCTAACCCCGTGGGAAGCGTCCAGAGCGGATCCTGGTCTAGTGGAACACGGCTTATGTCAATCCTGACCCGTGAGAAGCGTCCAGAGCAGAATCTGGTCCTTGTGGAACACGGCTAGTGTCAATCCTGACCCCGTGGGAAGCATCCAGAGCAAATCCTGGTCCCCCGGAACACGGCTAAAGTCAATCCTGACCCCATGGGAAACGCCCAGAGCAACCCCTGACTCCGTGAAATGTGGATAATATCAACCCCATCAATCATTTACGGGTCCTCTCGACCCGTAAAGAAGAAAATTCTATTGTGAGACCATTACGACTCCCAAAAGAAAACACACTTAGGAATTCTCACGATTCCTAAGGAGAAAATACACCTACGAGATCCTTTCGACTCATAGGGAGAAAAGTCTTTATGAGACCCTTACGGCTCATAAAGTTGAAAAGCCTTAGGCAGCAGATCTAAACCTGCTTCATAAGCCATCACTACCTCTCGAAGAGTTCAAGACGTAAGGCTCCCTATCATCTACAGGCTACGCTTGCTAAAGTAACATGCTGGCGACACAGCGAATAGAAGAAAGCAACAATTAGGAGAAAATTTGATTTGCATCCAGTTAAGCATTCAAAAACGCGCCCATTCACGCATGAGCAAAAAAGGATTAATGCATAAGATAAACATATGGGAAATGGAAAAGCTTGCCATTTATACTTCAGAAAATTCTTACATTGATGAAAACGGAAAACAAAAAAAATGCCATTAAGATGTTTACAAAGGCAAGACATCAAATCCTGAACATGGATTGAGAAATTCAAAAGTGAGGCCATCCAAAAAATTTTGGGCCTCTCTGACCATCTTCGTGTGCATCCTCTCACGATCACAAGCGTCAGGATCCTCACTGATGTCCTCCACCCTTCGATAAGCAGCGAGTATCGCCGCTTGTTGAAAAGCTTGATGCAGTATATCAATGAGGTTGTCTCTCCTTTTCTTTGAGATTAAGCCCATCAGATACACCGAATGCACCTTATCTTTAGCGTCGTCCAATTATTTAAATGGCATGCCAGCATAAAATAGAGAAAGTGCTCCCTAGATCGCTCCCACAATAAGCTTCAAGAGAGAGGAACGACGAGGAAGCAATTGACCATTGTATGCATCGAAGCGACCCATAATTTCAGCACACTGCGTGTTTGTGAATTCTTGGTTTTGGGAACGACCGAGTGCGCGAATGTCTCGATAAGAAACAATCTCGTCGAGATCAAACATATGAGCGTCCATAACATCTGAAAAGGAAAATCAGTGAGAGTTAGTGGACAAATTGATTAAAAGAAGCTCATTGAAACGGATGCGGGATTTAAACAACTCTTGATATCCCCAATAAGAAGACAACTGCTAATTAAATCACCTAATGAATTTAGTTCTGTGCAATTAAGAAAGAAATCCTAAAAAGGATTTCGCCTTTAATAAAAAAGTCCTTCGAGCCAAGGAGTTAAACTCCTCGAGGGAAATGCTCCGCAGATAGGAATGGCACCTGTCAAAGTCAATTTTGAGAGGAATTAAAAATTCCCCGAGAATTCTAAGGGCCATGCTCTGCGAAGAAGATGGAGTAAACCAACAAAAACCCTAAAGGCAGAGCTTTTAATGAATTTGAAATTTCATGATCTTTAATGATCCATGAACAAACTCTTAAGAATCCTTCATGACAGATCAAGAAACCTACATGATTTGAAAGAGCAAAGCTCTGTTAATGGGTTAAGAAACCCTGAAAAGGATTTCTTAAGATCTAAGATCTAGAAAACGTAAAGCTCTATTGAGAAACCCTAAAATGTTTTCGTTAGATCTATGATTTAAGTAGAGCAAAGCTCTGTTAATGGGAAAAACCCTAAAAATATGTTAAGATATATGATCAGAGAAGAGAAAAGCTCTATTAATAAAGTTCAAATCTTACCCAAAATTTGGCAGAGTTTTTCTTGAAAGAGCTATGCTCTGTGAGAGAATAAAAATTCTCAGAGAATAAAAATTAATAAGAAGGAAGATGAACAGAAATCATCCTAAGGGCCAAGGGTCCTATTTATAGGCACTGAGATGCCTTTTCAACTTCTGAGTTGATCCAAAGGCGCAGATGCTGCCGCCGCTGCACTCACATATGGGCCATGTGAGCGCAACGGTGGGGGGGCATTTGTTTCCCCCAATAAGACCAAAGCCCTATTCAAAATTCAAATTTTGAAATGAAGCAACGCTTCAGATACAGCGCCAAGTGCGCTGCGCCCTAAGCAGCTCACCATGTGCAAAGCACGAGTGGGCTGCGCCATAAGTAGTGCACCATATGCAAAGCACGTGTGCACTAACGCGAGGTGCGCTGCGCTCTAAGAAGCGCACCACGTGCAAAGCACGGATGCGCTAGCGCTAAGTGCGCTACCCTCTAAGCAGCGCACCACGTGCAAAGCACGGGTGCGCTAGCGCTGGAACTAAAAACTCTCCACCTTCAGATCAAAAATTTAATAATAATGATAAATCATTAATTAATCAGAATTAAATTCTGTTAAGGAAAGATTCCCCAAAATCTTTCCAAACAACAAATTTGTGCTATGTAAATCAGAGCATCGTTGGATTAATAATCCAATGGTGATTAAAAATCACCAAAATACAGAATAAATTCTGTATAGAAAGATTTATCAATTTTGTTAAAAACAAGAAGATTGCCTTCTATAAATCAGAAGTCCTTGGATCAAAAATCCAACGAGGGGAAATTCCCCAAATCAATTAGAGAAAAGATCTCCTTAACTGATTGAATTGATCAGCTTGCCCTATAGAAAGGCCCCAAGACTTCAGGTCTAAGAGACAGAGAAAAATAGAGAGGAACCCCCCATAAGCTTTGAGAAAATCTTAGAAAGAAGAGCCAAGCTCTCGATAGAAGAACTTCTTTTCTTCAGGGAAGAACAGAGAGATAAAATCATCTCATAATTAAAATGAAGAGTACACTTCTTTCTTCAAGATCATAGATCTGCAAGACCAAGGTCTTTTACAAAGAGATCAAAAGATCTCATCATAAAATAAAAAAAGAATCTACTTCTTTCTCAAAAATCATAGATTTATAAAACTAAAGTCTTTCTCAAAGAGATCATAAACATCTCATTATAAAAAGGGGGAGAATAATTCAATTCTCTTAAGGATCACAGATCCATAAAGGTAAAGCCTTTCATCAATATAAGAGATTGAAACATCTCCTACAAAATAAGAACTTTTGTTCTTAGGATCTTGAGACAAAGTCACTTCTAAGGGAGAATTTATATCCCAGACCATAAAATTGATCAAATGCGGTTCTGCGCTCTTGGACTGGCGCTTAGCGCCAAGCGCGCCACGTGTCCCTCACGTGTGCGCCAATTAACAATTAGCGCTTTGCGTAATCGAAATAGCGCTTTGCGCTCATGGACTGGCGCTCAGCGCCAAGCGCATCACGTGCTCCTCACGTGTGCGCCCCTGAACTAATAGCGCAACGCGCTCATAAACTAGCGCTCTATGCCCAATAATTGGCGCTAGCGCCAAGCGCGACACGTGTCCCTCACGAATGCACTACTCGACAGAAGCGCACTGCGCACTTTGATTGGCGCAAAGCGCCAAGCGCACCATGTGTTGCGCTGATAGAATATAAATTGTTCTTTAATAAGCCTCAGAGTTATGATGAATGTTCAGCATTCAATATAAGACAAAAACATTGTCAGAATCCAAATCAATGCTCGGCATTGTTAAAGGGGCCAAGCCTAAACAAATGCTCAATAGCCAAAAATAAATGTTAAACATTTTAAGTTGATTGGACTTAGCTGAAGATTGGCCATAAGTCCTTAATTCAGATTAAACTGAGCCCATATGCTTATTAATCTTTTTGATCTTAGTCCAAATTGGACTACAGATCTTTCAACCAAAATTGGTTCAAGGGTACATCTCTTCACTCCTCTGATATTTGTCGTTGTAATCCTTCAACGTCTTCAGAGAGGTGACCGGTCCTGACAACCATACATTTCATAGACTATGACGTCTTTAAACTGGACTGTGGGGTCCTTAAACCCATGGACTATAATGTCCTTAACCTCAGACTGTAGGGTCCTGAAGCCCATGGACTATGATGTCCTTAACCTCGGATTGTAGCGTCCCTTTAAACCCACGGACTATGATGTCCTTAACCTTGGACCGCAATGTCCTTAAACCAATGATGGACTGCAATGTCTTTAAACTAATGATAAACCACCATGTCCTTAAACTGGTAATCGACCGCAGTGTTCTTAAACTAAACAATAGAGCCCAAATGCTCTTTTGTTGGATCTAAATGATCCTGTTGAGTAGATCTTAGTCTAAAATTAGACTAACGTATCCTCAACAAACGTTTAAGTCGATCCTAGTCTCAAATGAGACTAACGTATCCTTAAACCCAATCCCAAACCCAAATCTAAGAAAATACGGATTTAGACTAATCTACGCCCTATGGGAGACAACATAAATTAGTCTCCGTATACAATCCACGGGCAACCAAAAACAAAACAAACACCCACGACACGAAGTGACCATCTGGAGAAGGAGAAAGTGGTTACCGCGATGCGGTAGCGTAATTAACTGCAGGGGCTTGCGCCTGCAGGGAAGAGCGTCCCCACAATCAAAAACCGCTCAACGAGGGGGAATCTGACGAAGTCTGCTACATCGGCCGCATCCGTTGAAACCTTCGATACATAGTGTCATAAATCAACTTGGCATCTTCGGAGAGGTAGACGGATAGCACCAATTAGCATCTGTCCCGAATTCAGGCAGGATGGACCATGCGTGGTTGCGTCCCCGTGTTCGGAGGGGAACAAGCATTATGATGGCAATCTTACTTGTGGGAGCTGGGTAGTCAATTGGCACATCCTTAAAGTGTCCCTAGTCGTACGAGTATCGAGACTGAGTATCGATACTCCAGAGTAGACTAGTATATACATATCTAGACCCTGACGATGGGTAATGGATTGGTCCCGCGGCCATTGGTGAGGTGCACCTAAGATTGTGTACAGGTGCTCACAGGGTGTGAGTACACTGGACAGGACTCGCCGAGGACTGGCTAGATGGTATTATACCTAGCGTCAAATAGCAGTTCTCTGGTAACATGAGTGCAGATAGTCTGTTGACCTAAAGTCGTCATTTGCCTTGTGAGAGTTCACACTATGCTTTGATTACTACCCTACTACGGCAACACTGAGTCGTGCAAACAGGTTTTAGTTGGGTATACTCCTGAGCCTCATAGAGGCTGTTCTCCTCCGAATACAGAGACGCGACCGCGTAGGTTCGTTTCGCCTGAATTTGGGGGCAGATGCTATTTGGTTTTATCCATCCACCTCTCCGAAGATGTCAAGTTGATTTATGGCATCGTATATCGGAGGTTTAGATGGATGCGCCCATTATAGTAGACTTCATCAGATTCCCCCTCGTTTGAGGGGTTTTTGATTGTAGGGACGCTCTTCCCTGCAGGCGCAAGCCCCTGCAGTTAATTACGCTACCGTATCGCGGTAACCACTTTCTCCTTCTCCAGATGGTCACTTCGTGTCGTGTGTGTTTGTTTTGTTTTTGGTTGCCCGTAGATTGTATACGGAGACTAATTTATGTGGTCACCCATAGGGCGTGGATTAGTCCAAATCCGTATTTTCCTAGATTTGGGTTTGGTTTGGGTTTAAGGATCGTTAATCTCATTTGAGACTAAGATCAACTTAAACGTTTGTTAAGGATACGTTAGTCTAATTTTAGACTAAGATCAACTTAACAGGATCATTTTGATCCAACAACAGAGCATTTATGCTCTATAAGTTTAAGGACGTCATAGTCCGAGGAGTTTAAAGACATCATAGTCTAGTTTAGAGACGTCATAGTACGAGGAGCTTAAAGACATCATAGTCCATGAGTTTAAGGACCCCACAGTCCGTACAGTTTAAGGACATCATAGCCCGTGAGTTTAAGGACCCCACAGTCCTTGGAATGTCTGGTTGTCGGAACCCGTCACCTCTCTGAAGACGTTGAAGGATTACAACGACAAATATCAGAGAAGTGAAGAGATGTAACCTTGAACCAATATTGATTGGGAGATCTGTAGTCCAATTTGGGACTAAGATCAAAGATTTGTGAGCGTATGGGCTTAATTGATCTGAGGTAGAGATCTATGGCCAACTTGGGCTCGGCCCATTCAGTTAAAATGCTGAGCATTGGTTTGGTTTCTGACAATTGTTTTTGTCTTTTATTGAGTGCTGAGCACCCATTATAACTCTGGGGCCTTTTTTTATAGAACAGTTTATGTTCTCTTAGCACACACGTGAAGAGCACGTGGCGCGCTTGGCGCTGTGCGCCAGTCAATAAGCGCTTCTTGTGATGTAGCGCACACGTGAGGAGCACGTGGCGCGCTTGGCGCAGTGCGCCAGACAATGAGCGCAGTGCGCTTCTGGTGAAGTAGCGCACACGTGAGGAGCTCGTGGCACGCTTGGCGCTGTGCACCAGACAATGAGCGCAGTGCGCTTCTGGTGAAGTAGCGCACACGTGAGGAGCTCGTGGCACGCTTGGCGCTGTGCACCAGACAATGAGCGCAGTGCACTTCTGGTGAAGTAGCGCACACGTGAGGTGAACGTGGCACGCTTGGCGCTATGCACCAGACAATGAGCGTAGTGTGCTTCTTTAATTTGGAGCGCTAAGGCTCTGCAGTGCTGTGCGCTAGATTTATAGCGCTGAGGCGCTCCTTTTAGTTGGAGCGCTAAGGCTCTTTTTTTATGCAACTTTGATCAGTTCTGCGCTCTGAGAATTAAACTCTTATTTATAAGAGACTCTGTCTCATAGATCTAAGAACAAAGTTCTTATTTTATAAAAGATGTTTCAATCTCTTATGTTCTTGGTGAAAGGCTAGATTTGGATGATGAGGCGCTCCTTTTAGTTGGAGCGCTAAGGCTCTTCTTTTATGCAACTTTGATCAGTTCTGCGCTCTGAGAATTAAACTCTCATTTATAAGAGAGTTTGTCTCATAGATCTAAAAATAAATTTCTTATTTTATAGGAGATGTTTCAATCTCTTATGTTCTTGGTGAAAGGCTCTGCCTTTATGGATCTGTGATCCTGAGAGAATTGAATTATTCTCCCTCCCCTTTTAATGAGATGTTTATGATCTCTTTTGTGAAAGACAATTTGTCTTATAGATCTATGATCTGTCATAAGAACGAAGTTCTTTTTCTGATGAGATGTTTTATCTCTCTGTTTTTACCTTGAAGAAAAGTTCTTCTGCCGAGAGCTTGCTCTTCTCTATGAAGTTTTTCAAAGTTTATGGGGGTGTTCCTCTCTATGAGACTTGAAGTCTTAGGGCCTTTATATAGGGCAAGCTGATTTGTTGAATCAGTTGAAGAGATCTTTTTCTCTAATTGATTTGGGAATTTCCCCATCGTTGGATCTTTGATCCTAGAGCTTCTGATTTACAGAAGGCAATATTTCTTGTTTTTAACAAGATTGGGAAATCTTTCCCCACATAGAATTTATTCTATATTTTAGTGATTTCTTAATCACCATTGGATCATTGATCCGACGGTGCTCTGATTTACAGAGCAAAATCTTTTTGTTTGGAAAGATTCTGAAGAATGTTTTCTTAACAGAATTTTATTCTGGTAACTTGATGATTTATCATCTTTGTTGGATCTTTGATCCAACGGTAGGGAACATTTAGTTCTAGCGCTAGCGCACTCGTGCTTTGTACGTGAGCGCTGCTTCAGAGCGCTGGAACGCTGGCGCTCTTAGCGCGAGCGCACTCGTGCTCTGCACGTGAGCGCTACTTCAGAGCGCTGGCGCTTTTAGTGCTAGCGCACCTGTGCTTTGCACGTGAGCGCTGCTTGCTGGCACTTTTATGAAGCGCTGCTTCATTTCAAATTTTGAAAATTTGAACCGAGCTTTGCTCTGATTGGGGGAAACAAATGCCCCCCACCGTTGCGCTCACGTTGCTTACACGTGAGTGCAGCGGTGGCAGCATCTGTGCCCTTAGATCAACTTAGAAGTTGAAACGGCTCTCAGTGCTTATAAATAGAGCCTTTAGCCCTTTGAGATGATCTCTGTTCATCTTCTTACTTTTTTTCTGAGAATTATTTCTCCTTCAGAGCATAGCTCTTCGTCTTAAGAATTTTCTTAGGGACAGAACTCTGTCAAAAATTTAGGTAAAGATTAAATCTTTCTAAGGTTTCCCCTATTAACAGAGCTTTGCTCTTTTCAAATCATATAGATTTTTAGGGTTTCTCAATAGAGCTTTGCTCTTCATTGATCTAAAGAGATCTTTCTTAGGGTTTCTTAATCCATTAACAGAGCTTTGCTCTTTTCAAATCATATAGATTTGTTAATCTTTCATGAAAACCCTTAGAGTTTGTTCATAGATCTTGAAGATCCCAGAATTTTTTTTGATTCATTAAAAAGCTTTGCTTTAAGTTTTCTAATGGGCTATTCCATCATTTTACAGAGCATGGCTCTTCAAGATTTTTCTTGAGGAATTTTATTCCTTTCATCTTCAGAGCTGACAGATGTCACTCTGTTGTAGAGCGCTGCTCTCAATAGGAGATTTACTCCTTGGCCCGAGGGATCCTCATTAAATGAGAATCCTCTGATGATTTCCTCATTTAATGACAGTCTCATCAAATGATGAGACTGTTTTATTAATGATGAACTGTCATCTAGATTGAGTGGGTCCTTTTTGTTCCCTTTTCACTGCATTGCAGTGCAGTAAGAAATTAAAGTACCAAGTGCCAGGACTTGAGCTGTAGCATTGACGGCTAATTTTTTTTTGCTCCTTTTCGCGCAGGTACCATGTCTTTCGATACTTCGTTTCTCTTTGTCCGTTCAGAAAGCGGGTTCTCTGCAGCGCCTGTGGATTGGGAAGTCTTCACGCTGATAAAAGATCATGACCCAGAGAACAAGAATTTTCATCTATGGGGAACATGGTACAATCAAATTATCAGGGGCCGATGGAGCTTTTCTTGTGCGACACCCTCGGAGCCCATTTCAGCGATCTCTTACGCCGACCCATCCCTAGTGAACTACACTGTGGAGGTGGTCAATTGGACTTCAGATTGTCTCCTTCAGCCTTCTTTGGCTGCGATACCCGTATAGCCTCCAATGGCGTTGGATATCTTGGGGCGACGTATATGTCAAGGTGAGTCGCACCCTTGGGGACAGCGTTATAACATAGGATTAACTCCCCGTCCCCAGCCGGATATTTGTAGAGGGCCCGGTACATTTTGTTCGCCAAGAGGTTTCAGTTGCTGAGGCTCGGGTAAACTACTGCAGGAAGATCGAGGCCTGTCTGCATAAGATTGAGCTCAGGCGTCCTGCTCCAGAAATTTTGGCTTCGAACTCCCAGCGAGCTGCATGGGTTGAGCAGAGCATTCCATTCCTTCGCCATTTCGAACGAGAGGCGACCTTAAGCGAAAGGAACGTGAGGCGACTTCCGCTAAGTCTGTCCAACTGCGTGCCGAAGTCGCAGCGAATGCTGCACAGCTGAAATCTATCTTTAAAAACCTTCAACGATGTATTTCTGATGGACTGGTGCTGAGGAAGAAGCTTGATCTTACTGAGCAGGTTGCGCAGAGTCAGGAGGCTGCCCGGCAGGAGATTGATGAGAAACTTTCATCCTATCTGCAGCAACGGGCCCAAGTCGAAACAGAGCTGACCACGGTGGCTGATCGTGAAAAGGAGTTGAGAGGAGTGCGCGAGCAATTGACTGATTTATTTAAAACACCTCCTTCTCAGTAGCTACTTTTGTATCATTTGTAATTTTTTGAATAACATGTATCCATTTTTTTATTCTTTTATATGATTCATCTTGTACTCCATTGAATTTATGAATAAAAGATACACATTTCTTATCTCCCACTATTGCTTTCTTCTCTTTGCTGTGTTGTTGCCATGTGATTTTAGCAAGTGCGGCCTGTGGATAGTATGTAGCCGTCCATCTTGGACTCTTTGCAGGGTGGTGATGGCTTAGGAGACAGGGTTAGAATCTACCACCTAAGACTTTTCAACTTTATGAGCCATGAGGGTCTCACAAAGACTTTTCTCCCTACGAGTCGAGAGAATCTCGTAAGTGTATTTTCTCCTTAGGAATCGTGAGGATTCCTAAGTGTGTTTTTCTCTTGAGAGTCGTAAGGATCTCACAAGGGAATTTTTTTCCTTACAAGTCGAGAGGACTCGTAAGTGATTGATTAGTTGACCTGCTCCCAAATCGAAGCATTGCTTTGACGGGGAGGTCGAGGGTTGACTTTGGCCATTTTTCACGGGGTTATGATTGACTTTGGCCGTGTTCCACAGGGTCGGGGGGTTGACTTTAGCCATATGGGGTCAGGATTGATTTTAGCCATACGGGGTCAGGGGTTGACTTTGGCCATATGGGGATAGGATTGACTTTAGCCATACGGGGTCAGGGGTTGACTTTGGCCATATAGGGTCAGGATTGATTTTAGTCATATGGGGTCAGGATTGACTTTGGACATATGGGGTCAGGATTGACTTTAGCCATACGGGGTTCGGGGTTGACTTTGGCCATATAGGGTCAGGATTGATTTTAGTCATACGGGGTCAGGATTGACTTTAGCCATATGGGGTCAGGATTGACTTTAGCCATACGGGGTCAGGGGTTGACTTTGGCCATATGGGGTCAGGATTGAATTTGGCCATACGGGGTCAGAGGTTGACTTTGGCCATATGGGGTCAGGATTGACTTTAGCCATTCGGGGTCAGGATTGACTCTCGGTTGTCTGTGCACCGCCGAGTCCTGGAACTAGGGACTTTGCCATGGCTCCGCTTTGCTAACGTTACGTCTGCTGTAATGAGACGAATGTCGAAGTGGTCTCAAGGTTGTCTATGAACCGTCGAGATTTGGAACTAGGGACTTTGCCATGGCTCCGAGGTTGATTGTCGCGTCTGAATCCTGCTGGAATGAGGAGGAACGCCATTGATCTCTAGGTCGTAGATGTCGCCGTCAAAATATGGAACTAAGGACTTTGCCATGGCTCCATTTTGTGGATGTCGCGTCCGTATGCTGCTGAAATGAGGAGGAACGCCGTTGATGATCTCTAGGCTGTAGATGTTGCCATCGAAATCTGGCTCTCTTTCTGATGGAGCCTGGTGGGATGATATGATTCTCTCTTTGTTTGTGCCCCTGGATTGTATACAGGGATCGATGTGATCTCATCTGTAGGGCAAAATGTTTCATTTCATTTTTTTTCTTTCCGCGATGCTCTATCATGTCAGCTTTTATATCGCGAAAGTCACGATTGCCCAATCATCTCGGCTATTTTTCGCGGTGCCCAATCATTTCGGCTATTTTTTTGTTTTTTACTCGCTGCTTTTTATTGTAAGTTGCCCAACCATTTCGGTTATTTTGTATACATATATTTTTACTTGCCGATTTTGTTGCAAGCTGCCTCATCATTTCGGCTATTTCATATGCATTTTTGGCTCGCTAATTTTTTATCGCGGGTGTGGAACTCGGAACCTAATTCCAATCTCAGCATCAGCATCGCTACGACTGGAATATTGGCAGGAGCGAATCATCATTTGCCGTGAAAGGACTCGGGATTAGATACCGATTTAGGCATCAGTATCGCTACAACTGGGATATTGCCAGGAGCGAATCATCATTTGTCTTTTTCGGTTCGAACAAAAGTGGCTTAGCAAGTAGGGTTAAGATCCTGTCGACTAAGGCTTTTGACTTCATGAGCCGTAAGGGTCTCATAAAAGTATTTCTCCCTACGAGTCGTAAGGATCTTGTAGGTGCGTTTTCTTCTTAAGAATCATGAGGATTCTTAAGTGTGTGTTCTCTTATAAGTCGTAAGAATCTTACAAGAGTGTTTTCTTCTTGCAAGTCGAGAGGACCTACAAGTGTTTATTCACCGTGTGAGCATATCCCTAGTCGCTAGTGGGACTCTGTTAGGGAAATGTTTATTCGTGCCCGTGGATTGTATACAAGGGTCAATATTGAACCGCTTGTAGGGCGGTCTGTGGGTTTTGATGGCTTAAGAACAGGTTCAGATCCCTGTAACTTAAGGCTTTTGAATCCTATGATCCGTGAAGGTCTCAAAAAGGAATTCTCCTTACGAGTCATGAGGATCTCGTAAGCGTGTTTTCTTCTTAGGAATCATGGGGATCCCTAAGTGTGTTTCTCTCTTATGAGTCGTAAGGATCTCATGTAGGTATTTTCTCCTTACAAGGTCGAGAGGACCTTGCAAGTGTTTTTAACGAGATTGCGCCCTTTCGGGTTTTCACAAACTCGCCGGTAGCCCTGCAGTTTTTACTCACGGAGCGCTTTCGGGTTTTCATTCGTGCCCATCTTGCTTATGGACATACCATTTTTTTGGCGTCAGCCTTAGGATGCTGCAGTCCGTAGTAGTTTATAGACGTCTCGGTCAATTGCAAGTTTTAGGACATTACGGTCCATCGTTAGTTTAGGGAAATTTCGATTCGTTGCAAGTTTTAGGAGGCGAGGTTTCGTCAGATACAACTTATAGAGTTCAGGCTTGGAAAGATAGCGAGCAGACATAGGCGTCTTCATCTATCGTTGACCTAGGTCGTAACTCGTCAGGCGTAGTATTTTTTCAAGAACCGGCCGTGTATTGTCCTGAAGGGTCTTTCGCCATGCATATCCATGAGCAAGTAAGCCCCATCCTGGTAGACTTTGTCTATGATGTACGGGCCTTCATAGTTCGGCTCGAATTTCCCCCGTTTGGTATAATTGGGGATCATAGGTCTCTTGACCACTAGCACGAATTCACCTTAGCGAAATGTTCTCGGCCTAGTCAATCTCTCATATGAGCGCGTCATCTTTGCTTTGTAAGCTTCCATGTTTTGTTGCGCCATGAGCCGGGTTTCGTCGAGGGCATCAAGATCCTCAAGCTGAAGATGAGCATTGTCTTCGTCCGTCGGTTCGTAATGAATCGCCACTCGTAAGTATGGTAGCTCTATCTCCAAGGGGAGTACTGCTTCAGTGCCAAATACAAATGCATACGGCATTGTGTTTGTGGCCATTTTGAACGTGGTTCGATACGCCCAGAGAGCTTCATGTAGTCTCTCATGCCAGTCCTTCCTATTTCGAGACACCGTCTTTTTTATGATCTTCATCAAGGTCTTGTTGAAAGCCTCAGCCAGACCATTAGCTTGAGGATTGTAGACCGAAGAGTATCTCCAGTCTATATTATGTTGTTGTGCGAAGCGACTGATTTTATGGCTTCTGTAGGCCGGCCCGTTATCGGAGATAATCCGTCGCGGAGTGCCGAACCGATAGATGACATGTTTCTTGAAGAAATGGAGGATATTCTCCGTCTTCACTTCTCTTAGTGGTACTGCTTCTGCCCACTTGGAGAAGTAATCAGTTGTCGCCAGTATGAACCGATGGCCTATGGACGATGCTGGTTCAATGAGCCCGATTATATCAGTTCCCCACATTTCGAACGGCCAGCTAGCCACCGTTGGATGTAACGGATTTGGATGCTGGTGGATAAAGTCCTCGTGAATCTGGCACGAGTCTCACTGCTTCGTGTATTCGAGGCAGTCTTGGATCATTGTGGGCCAATAATAGCCCATCCTTTTGATCTTCAGCTTCATCTTCGGCCCTGCCTTATGAGAACCGCAGAGTCCGTCTTGGGTTTCTTGGACGACTCTTCTTGCTTCTTTAGGTCCCAGGCATCTTAGCCATAAAGAATCAAATGATCTCTTATATAGAGTGTCATTGAAGAAGGCGAAGAATAGAGCTCGTTTCATGAGCTGATGTCTCGAGGATACATCTTCAGGTGTATGACGGGATTTGAAGTAGTCTATAAAGACTTCTCTCCAATTTTTAGCCTTTTCCTGGTCCTTTATTTGTAGGGTCGTCGGCTTGGTCGCTCCCTTTTCTTCGGAAGACTCGGGAGATTTTTTGCCAGTGCAAGAACCCGACGGCCTTGCACAACGATCCTCATGTCATCGAGGTTTTCGTCAGCCAGTTCTTTAGCGAGTTTGGCTAACGCATCCGCCTTGCTATTCTCCACTCGCAATATGCTTTCTAGGGCGTAGGAAGGGATTTGAGTCAGCAATTGTTGCACTCTATCGTCGTACTTTACCAACTCTGGTTTGGACGTTTAATAATCACCGTTTACTTGGCTAACGACCAGCTGGGAGTCTCCGTATATGAGGAGTTTTTCGATCCCCGTGTCGACAGCGATCTCAAGTCCTGCTATCAAAGCTTCATATTTGGCTTCATTGTTTGTCCTAAGCTCTGTTAGGGAAAAGGCAAAGCGTATTATCCCTCCTTGTGGAGTCACGAAGATGAGGCCTACCCCAGGCTTGATTATGGGGGAGCTGTGCTTTCGCTTCTTCATGGAAGATGCCCCGTCGAAATAGAGTTCCCACCGGGTGTTACTCTCTCCTTTCTCCCCGTCGATTGTGTCAAACGCGTGCTCATCTGGAAATTCACAATTTAGGAGTGAATCGGCAGGTATAGGATGCTCAGCGAGGAAGTCAGCGATGGCCTAGCCTTTCACTGCCTTAAGCGTTCGATATGTTATCGAGAATTCCATTAAGAGTATGGCCCAATTAGCGAGCTGTCCTGTTAGTATGGCTCTTGACACCAAATATTTGAGAGGATCCACCTTTGATATGAGATGGACCTCATGCGCCAACGCATAGTGTCTGAGCTTCGTTATCGCAATGATTAACGCCAGGCAGTATTTTTCAATGGGGGAGTAGTTGTTTTCTGCCCCCAGGGGAACTCGACTAAAATAGTAAAGGGCTCTCTCCTTCCCTTGGTCGTTTTCTTATGCCTATAATGCGCCTAGAGAACCCTCAAGGGCGGTTGTATATAGAATGAGAGGCTTTCCCTTGACCGGAGCGGTTAGCTCCAGAGGATTCTGCAGGTATTGCTTGATTTCATCCAGTGCGCTTTGGCATTTGCAATCCCAAACGAACGGGGTTCCCTTCTTCATCAAATGACTGTAGGGGCGGCACTTGCCAGAGAGATTGGCTATGAACCGTCGGATATATGTGAGCTTTCCTGGGAGAGACCGTGGTTGCTTGAGAGTTCTTGGCGGGGGCATTTCCATAATCGCCTTGATCTTCGAGGGATCTATTTCGATACCTCGGTGTCGCACGATGAATCCTAGGAATTTGCCCGAGGAAACTCCGAACGCGCATTTGAGAGGGTTCATCTTCAAGTTGTATTTCCGAAGACGTTGGAACACTATCTTTAAATGTTCCCAATGTTCTTCGTACAATTTGCTTTTAACCAAGAGGTCGTCGATATAGCATTCAACGATTTCATGTATAAGGTCATCGAAAATCTTCGTCATGGCCCTATGATAGGTAGCGCTGGCGTTCTTCAGACCGAAAGGCATTACTTTGTAGCAAAATATCCCCGGCGGAGTCCGGAAAGCAGTATGCTTCTGGTCTTCGGGATGCATCTTTATTTGATTGTACCCCGATGAGCCATCCATGAAGGAGAAAACTTCGTGAGTGGACGTGTTGTCTATCATCAGCTCAGTAACCGGTACAGGAAAATCATCCTTTAGGCAAACTTTGTTGAGGTCTCGAAAGTCTACGCAGATGCGCACTGTCCCATTTTCTTCATCACTAGGACGATGTTGGCAATCCAGTCGGGGTATTGAAATTCTTGGACGAAGTCGGAGTCGATTAGCTTCTTGACCTCGGCGTTGATGCTCATCTCAAGTTCGAGCCACATTCTTCTCGGTGCTTGTTTGATTGGCTTGACGTCCGGGGATATCGCCAATTTGTGCACAGCTACTTCTGGATCTAGTCCCGGCATTTCGGAGTAGTTCCAGGTGAAATAGTCTTTATACTGCACGAGCACGTCTCTTAGCATATCTACCTGTTCTTCAGATAACAGTTCACTGACGAACGTAGGCCCCGGGTCATTTGTTGTCCCTAAGTCGATTTTCCTTAAGTTTTCCACAGTAGTATGTATTCCATCTTCCAACTCTTTTGGCGCAGGTGGAAATTCTGAGATCAACTCATATTCATCCTCATTTTCGAAACACCAAGAGAGGTCATCCATATTATCGTGCTATCCTTCTTCCGACATCATTATCACGTGACAGGTACGAGATTGCTTCTAAGACCGATGTTGCTCCGGCTCTACTCTCGCTGCATATGTGTCTTTCAGTTCCTGCTTCTGTGGTGGGGTTATCCTCCAACTGCTGGATAAAGCGAACCTGCCTTACGGATACTGGTCTTCTACCCAGTCTTTGAATGTGAAGCAATTTTCGAAAGGATGTCCTATCGCTCGGTGATAGGAGCACTAATCCGGGTGAGAGACCTCACTTGCTTGTTCAGGGTGTTTGGATTCCGGCAGTGTAATCATTTGGTGTTTCATAACAAGACCGAATATTTTCCTTATTTTGTCATAGGGAAAAGAATATGCTCAACCCATCTTCTTTATATGAGATGAATCCCGGCTACTCAATCCCCGATCGCGTGGCTTCTTGAACCCGCTTGGCCGCTGTCGAACATTTTTTTCATTCTTTAATTTATTTTTTCCTCCGCGTCGAGTCTTCCGTGTGACAGGCTGGCGACGAAGGGCATCATCATTTTTCATGGCCTGCTGAAGAAGGCGTTGTTCATATCATAATATTGCATTATTATATTCCCCATTCTTATTCATTTTACAAATAAACAGGTGCTTTTGACCCATGTCTGCTACATACTTGCAGGTTACAGGTTCTCAGAACAAAAACAGTAAAAACGATGAAAAGACGATACAAAAGTGAGACTACGAGTAACAAATGGAAAGATCTTGATCATGCCTACAATTTGAAGACTAAACAAAGGTTAACAAACAAGTTCACAAGTACAAAGGCAGCGTAAGATTCAAGACTTCGACACGAAGCAAGCGGTAAAGTCCACGACATTATTCACTGTGGAAATCTGGAAGAAAACTAGAGGACAATCTGAGAAACCAAGTAAAGAAACAAGAAGTAAAAAAGCAACAGGAAACAGCCCAGGAAAAAGCAACTGAGAAGCCCACTAGATGGCCGCAGATCCGCGGCCAAACAAGGGTTTTGGCCGCGGTTCTGCGGCCATGCGTTGCGCGTGCGTGGCGCGTGTCGGTGGTGTCGGTGCGACGGTGCATTTATTAGGTTTTTCTTGGGGTAAAATTGTAATTGCAGATGTGAGTCGATTGTAACCCTAGGGTTTCTATGTTCTATAAATAGAAACCCTAAAACCTCTTTTTGAGGTATGCCTCTTCTTGTGCCTCGTTGTATCTATCTAAATTCAGAATTTCAATTCTTGTAAAGTATGAAGAGTGCATCAAATTAGAGTAAGTTTTCTATTCTTGCCCTAGTTAATTTTATTATCTGCCCTAGTATAATTTTTCCTTTCTACCCTACTTTAGATTTTATTCTCTGCCCTAATTAGATAGTTAGAAAATGTTTATCAATTCCCTAATGAGTGAGTAGTTTCCTCACTTGTTAGGCTTAGATTTGGGGAAGGCTTGAGAGATGAAGATCTCTCACCCCTTTCTTGCCCATCTCACGTTTTTATAGGACTCCATGCATACATGCACACACTGCTCCCTACGGCACCCTATCCCATGAGGTAGCGGTGATACCGTAGTTTAAAAGACCGGTTGTGCATGTTTTCCATAGAGCTTAGGGTAAGAATTAAGAAAGGAAGGACAAGAACCTAAAGGAAGAAACATCGTTTCTTCCCGATAGTACTAATCCACTTTATTAATTACTACCATAACACCTCATAGATCTTAATTAGGGCATAGAAAGTGGTGAGGAATATTGACTTTCCAAACTTAACCTAAACCTAACCCTAGCAAGATTATAATCTTAGTCTAGATCAAACTTAGTTTTTAGATTTAATCAATCTGACAACAATTGGAATTAACTCGTTAGACCAAATCGAGAATACACAAAATCTCTTTGGACCGACCCGTACTCATTGGCTAGCTACTAAGCGACGCCGTTCTTGATTGCAGTTATAAATATTCTTTGATCAATCAAATGGCACCGTTGCCGGGGATGGCGTAGTATTTTCTTTTTGCAATTTTGGGTTAATATAAAATTGAAAATCATAAAAAATGGAAAAAAAATATTAAAAAATTTATCATCTTGTTATTTTGTGAAGGGTATTTTCGTTGGAATTTTGCAGGATCGTCGAACGAGTTCAGATCTGGAAAAATCCAGAGAGCGAAACAGAAAACAGAAGATCTGAACAACAGAGGAGTACCACAACAGAGCAACAGAATAAGTTTGGGGATCTGAACCGTAGGGGTGACCGCGGAACCACCGCGCTTGGGGGCTTTTGACCGCGTTTCCGCCGCTTGGTGGTGACGTCACCTGTCCAATTTTCCTCTGTAAGCTCCCTTTCTTCTTCTCTGCAACCCCTGATATCTCCTCTGTAAAAATTTGCCTGCAGGATTCTTTGCACTAAAAAAATTTCTCCCCCTTCCAATAATTGATCTTGTACAGGATTCTTTGTGCCGCGCTAAAAAAGATTGTTTGCAAGTGTTTGATTGTGTTTACTGATTTGTATACTTTAAATTGACTTTAAGGGGCTTGAACACCAATCCAGATTGGGTGGGGATTTCATCACCCTTCCTAGGACCCCAAAAATCACATAAGGCATATTGCATTAACCATCAATCTAATTAAAAAAATATTAGACTCAGCCCTAAGGACTTCGCGCTCAATAGGATAAAGGAATAGTTGTAGGCATCGACCGTTGATCCTAACCTGACTTTGTGGTGCCTAGGCTAGACAGGTACTGAAAGGTAACTTTAAAAGCCCGTCTCACGGTGATTCGTGAGCGGATCCCTCCTTTCTCTACTTGTGCTTACCTGGCCACAATTAGCGGTGAAGAGGCGGTTTGAGGTCCTACTTTTTACCCTTTGGAACACTTAGGAGCTGTCTAGCTGACCTAGGTAACCCTAGATCTAGGCTTGATTGTGCATTTTTGATTGATTGAACGTGTGTCTAAGCCTTTTATCGAAAATCTTTTTTGCAAAAAAGCTCCACATAAAAAAACACAAAAAGAAAAAAAAGGGAATTTTTTTTTACAAAAACTTGCAACTTGTCGCTAAGAAATCCGTGCACCCCACATTCTTTTTTCTTCTCTTTCCTACATCATGGGTACCCCACCTCATAAAACTATTGCCGAACTTTGGTACTCTCAACCAAACTTTGCTTCCTACGCGAATTGTTTTGGTCGAATTATGGACGACCCCTCCATGCCTAAAATTTCTTTGAAAGATCGACTAGAAGCGTCTAGGAGAAACGGTTCGACTCCACAATCCACTTTGTATCAACCATTTCAACCATCACCACCTTCTTACGTTGATACTACTTTTTCAAGTCCTGTTGTAACTGCAAAACCCATGTCTATCACTGAACATATTGAACAATCTCGTAACCGATTTTTCACTCCTTTCAACACTTCCAGTTCTTGGGATCAACAAGTCCATTCACCTTTTTATCCAAATGTTGATCATACTCATGTCCAACCATTCAATTCCTACCAGTCCTACCCGACTTTCACACCTTCCCTAGACATTGATTCTGCACAACCATTTAGGAGTTTCACGTATCCAAACAATTTTGAATCTTTTACTGAAACCCCTTCACAACCCATGTCTAGTCTGGAACAGTCGTTGGAAGCGTAGATTGCAGCAACAAACCGACAGATGAGGAATTTGGATGCGTCTATTGCCGCCCTTATGCAACCTAGTGACCCAGTAGCTAGTTTCCAACTAGCTCCAAAAATTCCAATGTATGATGAGGCGGTTGGATAGAGTGAGAATTTGAGCGGTGAGAGTGAGCTGTACACACTTCCAAATAAAACCTACTCATACCCAATTGAATCACACAACTCCGGTTTTCAAGAAAGTGTCCCAAACTATTCACCAGCTAAAAATAAAGCGTGTAATGAGTTGTGCGACTTTATTGAGTTTGATTTACCTGATTGTGAAGAGCCCTTTTCGAGTGAACCCAAACGTAATTCTTTCGACCTCTACACCTCCAATCTAGAACCTGAATTGATAAACATCCATGCTTTTGATGAGGTGTCTAAAAAAATTGATTTTCACTTGATTGAGGATATAGACGCAGGGAATATTTTGGATGATGAACCCGCAGATTTGACTGAATTTTTCTCTCCAATTCATCATCCTGAGTCATTAAATGTTTCTCCCGAACTTCATATGCGTCTTGATTTTGATGATAATTGCATGGATGAGATAACTTTTGAGGAGAATTATGAGGATAGTATTGAGGAGAGTATTGAGAATAGTATTGAGGATGAACCGGTTTTGTTTGATGTGTCGTATTTTCCAATTCATCCTCCTGAATCTTTAACTGTTATACTTCCTAAATCACCCCCCTCCTTTCCATCGTTCCGACCAAGCAAAAGATCACGCTTGAGGACTGTGAGCTTGAAAAATTTCTGTTTGATCACAACGGTTTTGACGCCACTAGTGCGTTCCTCTTTGAATCTGACACAGTTCTCACAGCTGGTAACGATTACGAGTGTTTCATTTTTTCGGACGATTTTGAAGACTCACCGCCCGAGTTTGAGTATTTTGAATTTTCAGATGAGTTAGTTGAACCATCAGACTCGGTTGCTTACAGTCATTTCGAACCATTGATGGAATCCTTTAAGTTCGAGACAGATTACTTAGGTGAGAATAAGACTATCCCTAAATCACTCCCTTTCGTCCTTCCTATCGTTTCGACCACGCAAGAATCCGTCGCGTTTTCATTTTCAATGGATGGTTTACCAAGTTCAATGTACCCATGGTTTCTCATGAATCTTGAGGGATTTGACCCCATTTCTCGACGGGTTGATAGATTAGCACAATCACTTTTAACACATCGGTCATCACAATTTGCGCTAATTTATTCACTCGATTTACACCCTCAAGTTCGTACTACACTTCTTTCTCTCTTCCGCCATTCTTCTCCTCATATACCGAGACCATATTCCACCTTTCTTCCCATACGATCTCGTATGTTTCTTATTTCCTTTCTCTATACTCCATTCTTCCACCAACCCTACCATTATCACGATACAATTTTTGAATGGTTGGTGCTAACCTTTGGTCTGTGTAAGACCTTGTATAGTTTGATTTTTCTCCTCCCTAACTCTGAATTTTAACGTTTAAACAATGGAAACACTGCCTCACTTAAGTTTGGGGGGCTTTTTGTATATATATTTTTTGTTTTTCTTTTAAATAAAAAATAAAAAAGAAGAAAAAAATTTGTAAATAAATAAACAGGGGAGTGCCGACAATTTTGACCCTCTTGGTGTAGCCTGACAGTGAGGACATTGTCAAGTTTAAGTTTGGGGGTATGCTCAGTAAGTTTTCTTCCTTCGCATTCATGTGTACATTTTTGCATTTGCATACTTATTTTTAAAACCCATAAAAATTGAAAATTTTTAAAAATTATAAAAAATAAAAAGTCAATTTTAGCCATATTTGACTTAAGTTTAACAAGACGGTTAACTAGCTAGGAATAACTAGATCTTAGATTTCATAAATTAAAACCCTAAAAATAACTTTTCTTAAAATTTAACGGTAGAAAGTATATGTCTTTGTAGTTTATTTAGAAATAGGAAAATTTCGAGTTGACTTCTTGTGCTAAATTAAAACAAGGGAAAAGTATTGATATTTTTATTAAAATATAAGTTTGAAAAATAATTCCTAAGCTTAAGTCTAGATTCTGAAAATATATACCCTACAAATTGCACAAACACGAACCTTGAAACTTGGAATAGTAGAAGAGACCTTGAAATGCTCTTGTCTAAAGTCCTTAGTACGAAGAAAAATAGAATACAAGTGTGAATAAAGAAAAAAATGAACACTGGTTTTTGTAATTACTTAAGATTGCAAAAATAGAAAAAATATTTAGCGAGGGTTCTTCATCACCTAGTGCCTTAGACCAACTAGTTTGGGAGTCACTGCTAAAGCCTTAGATGTTACAAGACTAGGAATTACACTTTAATATGCAAACACATTTTGTAATCGGTCGTTGGTACCTCAAAAAATATTAACGGTCGCATGAAGAATGTGTGAGCAATTTCATCTAAAAATTCACCAATTGAAAAGTATTTTGGACGATGGACAAGAGTATAATAGCTTGATTTGAATTTCCGAGTGTAGGGGTAATAGATACACACACGTAGGGGTATGTGATTGGAGTTTAGATAAGAGATACGAATGAAGAATAGGACTTATATCTTTAATAGAGATGATAAAAATTCCTAAGTTGAGATAGAACCCTAGAAGGAAAACTTAAAAGATGCTAAAAGCTAAGTAAGTCTACAGAACATATATAATCTTAAGTTAAATAATAAGGAAGCGTGAAAAATACGGGTGGATAATTTATGAGTCGAAGATAATAGAATTTTTTGTTAGAAAACCTAATTGGAGAATAAAAGTCAATAGGCCGAATTGATAGGATTTTGTGGGTAGTATCCGCTGAAAACCCTCAGGAGACAACGCTCCTCCTACTAGGGACACCTAGAGGTTTAACAGCTTGTTTCACGAGCTCAGTGCAATCGCGTTTCCCTGCGAAAGTGAGGCTAGGTCTTTTTTGAGAATAAAACTAGGTTTGCTCGAGGACGAGCAAAAGATAAGTTTGGGGGTATTTGTTCATATCATAATATTGCATTATTATATTCCCCATTCTTATTCATTTTACAAATAAACAGGTGCTTTTGACCCATGTCTGCTACATACTTGCAGGTTACAGGTTCTCGGAACAAAAACAGTGAAAATGATGAAAAGACGATACAAAAGTGAGACTACGACCAACAAATGGAAAGATCTTGATCATGCCTACAATTTGAAGACTAAACGAAAGTCAACAAACAAGTTCACAAGTACAAAGGCGGCGCAAGATTCAAGACTTCGACACGAAGCAAGCGGTAAAGTCCACGACATTATTCACTGTGGAAATCTGGAAGAAAACTAGAGGACAATATGAGAAACCAAGTAAAGAAACAAGAAGTAAAAAGCAATAGGAAGCATCCCAGGAAAAAGCAACTGAGAAGCCCACTAGATGGCCGCGGATCCGCGGCCAAACAAGGGTTTTGCCCGCGGTTCCGCGGCCATGCGTTGCGCGTGCGTGGCGCGTGTCGGTGCGACGGTGCATTTATTAGGTTTTTCTTGGGGTAAAATTGTAATTGCAGATGTGAGTCGATTGTAACCCTAGGGTTTCTATATTCTATAAATAGAAACCCTAAAACCTCTTTTTGAGGTATGCCTCTTCTTGTGCCTCATTGTATCTATCTAAATTCAGAATTTCAATTCTTGTAAAGTATGAAGAGTGCATCAAATTAGAGTAAGTTTTCTATTCTTGCCCTAGTTAATTTTATTATCTGCCATAGTATAATTTTCCTTTCTGACCTTGTTTAGATTTTATTCTCTGCCCTAGTTAGATAGTTAGAAAATGTTTATCAATTCCCTAATGAGTGAGTAGTCTCCTCACTTGTTAGGGTTAGATTTGGGAAAAGCTTGAGAGATGAAGATCTCTCACCCCTTTCTTGCCCATCACACGTTTTTATAGGACTCCATGCATACATGCACACACCGCTCCCTACGGCACCCTATTCCATGAGGTAGCGGTGATACCGTAGTTTAAAAGACCGGTTGTGCATGTTTTCCATGGAGGTTAGGGTAAGAATTAAGAAAGGAAGGACAAGAACCTAGAGGAAGAAACATCGTTTCTTCCCGATGGTACTAATCCACTTTATTAATTATTACCATAACACCTCATAGATCTTAATTAGGGCATAGAAAGCGGTGAGGAATATTGACTTTCCAAACTTAACCTACACCTAACTCTAGCAAGATTATAATCCTAGTCTAGATCAAACTTAGTTTTTAGATTTAATCAATCCGACAACAATCGGAATTAACTCGTTAGACCAAATCGAGAATACACAAAATCCCTGTGGATCGACCCGTACTCACCGGCTAGCTACCAAGCGACGTCGTTCTTGATTGCGGTTATAAATATTCTTTGATCAATCAGGCGCTGCGTCCTGGCTTTTTCGTAAATGGCCATTTCACGGCTATGGTCATCCCGTACCTTTTGACCCACTTCTATTATTAGCTTATCCATCTGTTCTTCGAACGACGGGCTTGGCACTTTCATGGCGGGACTTTGTTTTGGTTCAGTGTTAGCGTTCTCTAACAGAGCATCTCCTTCTTCATCAAAATGATGTATAACGTAGTAGCCATAGAATCGCTCCCGTTTCTTGGATTAAACATATCCAAGCCTGATCGTTTCCATTCTCCTGTTGGGCAATTTTCGCAGAGTTTCAGGGACGTTCTAGATCCTGTTATAGAACTGGGCTTGTCGAGCAATCTGTTTGAAGGGTACGCCTTGGCGCCTCAACAGCCTTTTTAATCCTTCTGTGTAATATCTGGGCAGACGGATGGGCTGGAGCATATACAGCGTAGAATCGGCGCCATGCCAGATTTCTTTCTCCACTTTGGTTTCCGCGGATCGATAAAAGAGGATCGCCTTTTCATCTTTTCGCCTGGGAGGGATGTAGAACGTCTGCAGTTCTTGTACACTGTAGGTATCAAGTACGTCGAGCACTTTGTAATGCTCTTGCGGAACCATGGCGATCTGCAAACTCTAATCATCTCCAATGAAAGTTTGTATTGATGGCTGAACAGAAAATACTGCATTGACCTCATCCTCAGAGTCGCTGCCGAAGACCAGAATAGGGGTAGATGGTCCCGGCTTGTTGCATTGAGGCGGTCCTGAATAGACTATCTCTTCCTCCTCCTCGGCATCGCTCCCAAAGACCGGATTGGTGGTGATAGCTTTTTTCTTATCCTCAGGTTTATGGCACCTTTCCGTGTCTTCAAAGTCTGGCAAAAAGTGCTTTGTGTCTTCGTATTTGCGGACTTCATTCACGGAGAATGGGTTTAGCTCCCCCGTTACGGTGTACTCGAGACCATCCTTGAAATACTTCATACACTGATGTTGTGTAGAAGGGATAATGTTTTACTCGTGTAACCAAGGCCTGCCGAGCAAAGCGTTGTAGCAAGGCTTGGCGTCAATGACGTGAAACTTGATGTCACTGACGAGCAGCCTAAAGCGTAACGTCAGTATCACAGACCCGAGCGTCCGTGATGACTGGGAGTCGAACATCCCAAGCGAGGTGTTGAACGCTCATGCAGATTTCTTGCAGCACCCTCACATTTAGGAGATTGATAGAGGACCCATTGTCAACTAGGATCTTCCCTATCTTAATGTCATGGCAATACCCTGAGACATATAGGGGACGGTTGTGCTCGCATGTTCCGAGGAAGAGATCTTCATCGCCGAAAGTGATGTCAGCTGTGTGAATTTCTTCCAGCTCATCATTCATCTTTTCTTCGGCAAGGAAAGCTTGAAATTGGTCAGGTTCTTGTAATGCCTTGATCAGAAAATCTCTCGCCTCTTTGGATAGCAGAAGGGCATCGAGAATGCTTAGTTGTGAGGGTATCTTTCTCAGGTATGCCAGAACGTTGTAATCCACATTGTTTTTCTTGGGCGGGTTCTTGGCTACCGGCTCTTCGACGACTCGGTCATTGAGGGTGATATCTTTAGGGACCTTTTTTCCCCTTATCCTTTTTGTTCAATCCCTTGTTTGTGGGTCCGAGATTCTTTTCAGGTAACGTGTGATTGCGCAGCTGAATGTTCTCGTAAATCTTCGGTTTCAGAGATGGATTCCTTGAAGAGAGGGCCGAGGGCTATTTCTTCATCAGAATCACTCCCGAAGGTAAGAATTTGCGATCCCTTGCTATCAACCATGTGACAATTGCCGGCAGTTCTTTCGCGCTCATATCTCATGCTCTTCTGCTCTCGACGTGTTTTGCGCTTCATCTGCTTGAAATGCTGCCGGTGAGCAACGTATCCTTGCCACCAATTTTTAAAGGCGTTGCATTCTTCAATAGGGTGTGTGTTCCTCCGTTGGTATAAGCAGTAATTTGGATGTGCATCCTCTTCGTTGGTATATCCTATCAGGAGTGTTTCCTTCGGAGGGTGGCAGCTTCATTCCTATCGATAGGGCTTTGGCGAACCTTTTCCTCATTTTGAACCTGCTTTTATTTGCGGCGGATATGTTTTGATCTGGTGGGAGTGTTTTAACCCTTTCGTCCAGTCGCCGGCGTTTGGCTTTTTCAAATATGGCCATTTCGTGTTCTCGATCAGCTTTGCTTTTCAGAAGAGCTTCGTTCAGGAATGCGTTAATCATCTCGTCTGACGGTTCTAGAAGTTCAGGCTCGAGATCTGCCCCTAGTTTCTCTGCATCCGGAGCTTCTTCACCGTTTATTAATGAGTGAGAGATCGCGTGGCAGCTTGCCACATAATCCTCAGGTTCATCTGATGAGTCTTCTCCCTCATCTTTGTCGCCATCTCCATCTTCAAGGATGTGGTTGAGAAACTCTTGAAGTATGACCGAGGTTCACGCCTTCTGGTTATATTGTTCCAACTCGTAAATATGTTTTTGCAGGTCCATGCGCTTGTCATCAAGCTTCACGGGCTTTTTGGTCTTCTTCTTCCTTTTTGAAGACTTTGACGGTTGGGCCTGAGCATTTTGATTATCGCTAACAATTCTTGGAGTCAGGCACGGCTTCAGGATTTCCTCAATGACCTCGGGTTCCAACGGATATTTCCACCTGATCGCCGGGCATGTTTGGAGATCCTTCAGCATTCTTTTCGTCTTGGCTGAAAGAGCGACCTCCTATGGAGCTTCTTCTATAAAAGAGCAAGATGCCCCCGGTGTGTCCTCACTTTTAAGAGCATGCGTCTGTGGCAGGCTTACTTTCCAATTCTCGGACAGTGCGAATTTGCCCTGTTGGTATTGGTACTCAATCCAGCATTTGAAGACGAAGCAATCTTCGATTGGATGACCTAACACTTGGTGATAGGGCAATAATTGTGATTATTGGCCTCACCGGGTTGCAATGGGCGTTTTGGATCCGGCAAGGTGATGAGCCTGCTGCGCACCACCAGCTCGAACAATCTCCTCGTTTTATCCCTTGGAAATAAGTAAGGACATTTCAACTTCTCATCGAGGGATCGCGTCTTGTTGCATTGATGAACAAACGGTCTCGGGTTACTCGGCTGTTGCTGAGCATTGGCGACAAAGGTCGCTTTCCCTTTGTCTTTTTCATTCCGAAAATCCACTTTTGAAGGGAAAGGCCTATAGCCCATCTGGTCTATTTGGGCCAGCTTGTCAATCAAGGCATGGAAGGTGGTTGGCTTGAAGAACATCATGAATTGGGAGATAGTCGACTGAGGGTCAAGGGTCCATATGAACATGCCCACGGCAGGAGCCTCTTCTATCATTGTTCACATTTCGACCATAGGTTCCACCACCGGATTGCATACTGCACCCATGTCTCTCCCGGCTTCATTCTGGCGTTGATCAATGCCGTGATCGGGGTACGTTCGCTGGCGCTTGCAAACCGCTAAGTAAATAGCAACTCCATCTCTGTAAACGTTTTGACGGAGTCGTCGGGAAGCTCCGAGTACCATTCAAAAGCTGTTTCCGATAAGTTGCCAACAAACTGGCGAAGCAGCAGTTTATCATCACCTCCGGTGCTGCCGCACAGAGCCCTAAATTGAGCGACATGTTGATGGGGATTGCATGTCCCTTTATACACATGGAATTTAGGAATTGTGTATCCCGGCGGGTACTTTATCTGATCGTACCATCCTGGATATGGTCGCCGAGTTCTGACGACTTGGTCGGTTGCTTCATTCGCTTGATGAGCTCGTATTTGCTGAGCGATATAGTCATCCAGAGCGGTTTTGGAGATGGTCTCCTCCTTGGCAGTTGAACAAGCAGGGAGGGGGTTTGATGTCTCTCCCCTATCGTCTTCAAGGATAATCGGAGGGTCTTCAACTGGAGGATCCGGCTGTAACATCATCCCGACCATGTCTTGGAATAAAAGCGCCATTCGTTTTATGTTAGCAGCTTGTTCCTCTGCCTCCTTGTCCTTCTTCTCGAGGATTCTACGAAGGAACATAGCATCAGTTTCTTATTCATGACGCTGCTCTAACGATATCTCCGGGCTTTCTTTTGGCCCAGTGAGTGCGGCCATCTGTGTTAACATTTCCTGGAGCTTCTGTTGTAGCTCCTGAGCTTTTGTTACGAATTTGGTGAGTGGTCAATGACCCGTAGAGATACGGTTATCCTCTTTTCCGGATGCCATATAAACCGTGTGCACCACCGTGCCCCAGACTTGGGGCGTTTGGATTCAGTACCTTTGAGCTTTGTCGCAGACACGGGGATTTTCTCTGACCTTCTTCTTTTGTGAGCGGTCGAAGTTGAGGGAACCGTTGCAGCAGGCACCCAAATAGATGACATCTCCTGTGGTATGACAGTGTGGTCCTTCTCTTGCCGAACTTTCATCTTTTTCGATCGGCGGGAGCAGTCTTGGTTGATCACAGAGTCTTGGACCTGTCGCCAGAGTTTGTAAATTTTGGAGGACAGCCGTTGAGGGGACTGTTCCGACTTCACCTTTGTGATCTTTTCAACAGGCGGAGGAGACTTTTTAGCACGTCAGTTGGTGAATTCCTACGCACCCTGTTAAGTAGTTCAAAACTGTTCCCGGTTGGAATAGCAGCATCAACTTCTACCATTGGAGCTGGCGGAGTCAGTCCAGAAGGGGAATTGCCCCCAGCTTTCCTTACTCGGTGCCAGTGGCGACGTCGAGCATGCCGTGCGGCCGGAACCACCTCCATTGTTGGATCAGCTTTTCCATGCCCCCTGTTCTGACGAGAGCCTGTTGTTGGCGCCAGCCTGTCGAAGTCAGACGTCCGCTGAGAGGGAATGGTCAACCTGTCGAAAGCCGACCTTCGAGTAGGGAAAGCAGCTTGGACGACCTCAACTGTAACAGGAGTTGGAGTGTCCTTCTCTGGTATTGCGAGTCTCTTTATGGGCCCACTTGAGGTTTGACCCAGCCTTTCGAAGACTGAAGCATTGGAGCTGGACGATCCGCTGAGAGGGGTCATAGTGGTTGCAAGCCGATCAAAGACCGACTTCTTCGCAGCTTCCTGTGACGGCATCTGAACGTTGAAGCTCGTTGATGGGGATCATAGTCCCAAAGAATAACCCGGTGGTGGCTCGCATCACCTGGTCTACCGGCATTGTAAAAAGGGAGGCCGCTTGAGGCCCGTAGGTCACTCCTCCAGCAAGGACGGAGTGGGAGTTGTTGCAGTTGTTGCAGTTTGTGCAGTTGGAAGCCATTTTCTCTGCACGGAGCAAGACACCAAATCTTAGTACCTCGAATCCAGGGGCAACCATAGCAAATCACGATTCGTTCACGAAACACGACACACGAAGTGTGGAGTGGAAAGAGGAAAAGGTCCCATCGGGCGTGCCAGAATCTGTTCTCCTCCGAATATAGAGACACGACCGCATAGGTTCGTCTTGCCTGAATTTGGGGGCAGATGCTATTTGGTTTTATCCGTCCACCTCTCCGAAAATGCCAAGTAGATTTATGGCATCGTATATCGGAGGTTTAGACGGATGCGGCCGTTGTAGCAGACTTTGTCAGATTCTCCCTCGTTTGAGGGGTTTTTGATTGTGGGGACGCTCTTCTCTGCAGGCGCAAGCCCCTGCAGTTAACGCTACCGCATCGCTGTAACCACTTTCTCCTTCTCCAGATGGTCACTTTGTGTCGTATGTGTTTGTTTTGTTTTTGCTTGCCCGTGAATTGTATACGGAGACTAATTTATGTGGTCGCTCGTAGGGCGTGAATTAGTCCAAATCCGAATTTTCTTAGATTTGGGTTTGGTTTGGGTTTAATGATCGTTAATCTCATTTGAGACTAAGATCAACTTAAACGTTTGTTAAGGATACGTTAGTCTAATTTTAGACTAAGATCAACTTAACAGGATCATTTAGATCCAACAAAAGAGCATTTGGGCTCTATAAGTTTAAGGACGTCATAGTCCGTGGAGTTTAAAGACATCATGGTCTAGTTTAGAGACATCATGGTAGGACATCATAGTCCATGAGTTTAAGGACCCCACAGTCCGTACAGTTTAAGGACATCATAGTCTGTGAGTTTAAGGACCCAAGTCCATGGAATGTCTGGTTGTTAGGATCCGTCACCTCTCTGAAGACGTTGAAGGATTACAACGACAAATATCAGAGGAGTGAAGAGATGTACCCTTGAACCAATATTGATTGGGAGATCTGTAGTCTAATTTGGAACAAAGATCAAAAATTTGTGAGCGTATGGGCTCAATTGATATGAGGTAGGGATCTGTGGCCAACTTGGGCTCGGCCCATTCAGTTAAAATGCCGAGCATTGGCTTGGTTTTTGACAATTTTTTTGTCTTTTATTGAGTGCTGAGCGCTCATTATAGCTCTGGGTCCTTTTTTATAGAACAGTTTTTGTTCTCTTAGAGCACACGTGAAGATCACGTGGCGCGCTTGGCGCTGTGCGCCAGTCAATGAGCGCTTCTTGTGATGTAGCGCAAACGTAAGGAACACGTGGCGCGCTTGGCGCAGTGCGCCAGACAATGAGCGCAGTGCGCTTCTGGTGAAGTAGCGGACACGTGAGGAGCACGTGGTGCGCTTGGCGCTGTGCGCCAGTCAATGAGCGCAGTGCGCTTCTGGTGAAGTAGCGCACACGTGAGGAGCACGTGGCGCGCTTGGTGCTGTGCGCCAGACAATGAACGCGGTGCGCTTCTTTAATTTGGAGCGCTAAGGCTCTGCAGCGCTGTGCGCTAGATTTATAGCGTTGAGGCACTCTTTTTAGTTGGAGCGCTAAGGCTCTTCTTTTATGCAACTTTGATCAGTTCTGCGCTCTGAGAATTAAACTCTTATTTATAAGAGACTCATTCTCATAGATCTAAGAACAAAGTTCTTATTTTATAAGAGATGTTTCAATCACTTATGTTCTTGGTGAAAGTCTCTGCCTTTATGGATCTGTGATCCTAAGAGAATTGAATTATTCTCCTCCCTTTTTAATGAGATGTTTATGATCTCTTTTGTGAAAGATAATTTGTCTTATAGATCTATGATCTGTCATAAGAACTAAGTTCTTTTCTGATAAGATGTTTTATCTCTCTGATTTTACCTTGAAAAAAGTTCTTCTTTTGCCGAGAGCTTGCTCTTCTCTCTGAAGTTTTTCAAAGTTTATGGGAGGGTTCCTCTCTATGAGACTTGAAGTCTTGGGGCCTTTATATGGGGCAAGCTGATTTGTTGAATCAATTGAAGAGATCTTTTTTCTAATTGATTTGGGGATTTCCCCACTGTTAGATCTTTGATCCTAGGGCTTCTGATTTACAGAAGGCAATATTTCTTGTTTTTAACAAGATTGGGAAATCTTTCCCCACACATAATTTATTCTGTATTTTAGTGATTTTTTAATCACCATTGGATCATTGATCCGACGGTGCTCTGATTTACAGAGCAAAATCTTTTTGTTTGGAAAGATTCTGAAGAATGTTTTCTTAACAGAATTTTATTCTGGTAACTTGATGATTTATCATCTTTGTTGGATTTTTATCCAACGGTGGGGAACATTTAGTTCTAGCGCTAGCGCACTCGTGTTTTGCACGTGAGCGCTGCTTCAGAGTGCTGGAGCGCTGGGGCTCTTAGCGCCGACGCACTCGTGCTCTGCACGTGAGCGCTGCTTCAGAGCGTTGGCGCTCTTAGTGCTACCGCAACCGTACTTTGCACGTGAGCGCTTCTTCATTTCAAACTTTGAAAATTTGAACAGAGCTTTGCTCTGATTGGGGGAAACAGAGGCAGTGAGGAACTGTTGGGGATTCATCTCTTCCGGTATAGGGAGTCGATGTCGCGCTGTGATCGGTTGGTCAACACCATAAGTCCTTGGCCATGGCGGATTGAGAATTACTGGTAGTTGGACCAGTAGATTCTCGAATGGTCTTGAGCCACACCTACATGACTTGTCTGGTTATTAGGGATCTGATGTTTTCCACCACCTAGACCTGGCATGCGATACTTTCAGACGAACTGGCCGAACTACACGGAAATTGTCACGGACAGGCTAAATAGGAGTTCGGATGAGTTCGCTCGTCGGCCTTCTTTTTCGACAGATACCTGGGTAGCTATTACGTACAGCTAGTGCCACTGACGGACTTATGGTTAAACCCACTGCCATCATACCATTGACTCTTTAGAGTTCCACATAGAGAGTTTCCCTGGTTCAGGCGAAATGATGTAGAGGTCGTATGGTCTTACGGCAGGATTTCGATCATATACGTGTACTGGCTACACGGATGATGTTCGGACGGATAATACTAGTGGGCTTTGGTTTAAGACAGATTCTAGTATTATATTATTGATTATTGTTATCTCATTGTATTCGTATTTTTCGAAATACGAATACGGGTATGTATATACGGTAAGGGCATTCTTGTAATTTTACAAGACATGCTTCTAGAAGGAGACACCTCATTATTAGATTTATCTATTTATGCAAATAGATTAATGAGGTAGATATTGGAGATATTTGTGGCATGGATGAAAGCATGGCTAAGTCATTTGTTTATTCATTTGACTTTACTATTCAAGCATGGTTGCTTATTTTGTATGGAAAACAATCCATGCTTGATCATTTGCAATGACTTAGCCATTCTCTTTTCCAACACAACCCTAGCTCATTTTGCACTTTTCTTTCTCTCTCTAATTTTTTCTCTCCTTCTTTCTCAAGCCCTAACCCTCGCATGAGTTGTGAACTCTAGGGCTTTTGAGTTAAAAACACTCCACTCATCTTTCTCTATATCTTCTAAGTTGTATAGTCTGGAAAACTAGACATCTTAATTACCTTATACTTGAGGTTGAAGCTTGAACCATAGGCTCTCGGGTGGATTATCTTCGACAAAGAGGAGACTGACGATCGAGTTCCATTCAAGCTACCTAAGAGCCGAGAAGAGGAGAAGAAGGTACAAGCAACCAAGGAGCTAAGAAGACAATAAGAAGACCCGAAGGACTAGATCAACAAGGTATAAACTCTCATCGAGTAGTTAGAACCTCTTCGTAATTTGTCTTTGCTAGTTATGGTTTAATAAAGATCCTAAGTTGTCTTGGTCGATGTTGTGAAGCCACTCTTATGATAATGAAAAAAAATTGTTTTTTGTGTATTCCGCCTCCCCGCGGACTAGCGGGGTGCGCGACATCGACTTACAGATAAGGATGAGAGAATGTCTTCCATGGGAATGTTAGAGAATCGGGCATCACTTGAACCAGTGCCTGCGGCCAAGTTAACCTGACGCTTCCTTACCGCGTGCTTTTTGCACTTCCTTTCAGCTTTGGCTGTATGGATAGATCTCCTCAGGACCTCCGGCAGGGGAACAACTTTGTCCAAATTAGGATCGGCCTCTTGATCTGCAACATCCATCATTGGCTGCTTTAATGTGAAAGTCGACCCTAGCACCACCATGAGGTCCAAGTAACATCAAGCATGCCAAATTCAAATTTTTATGGCACTAAGCTAGATTATCCAAGATCTTTGCTAGAATATTAGGGTTTAATTTGATATCTACTAAAACTATAGTAGACTAATGAAGTGAAAGATGGCTATACCCTCGTATATCGAGTCCTTCACTTCACATGCTCCGTGTAGTAGTCCCGCGACTCCACTAGGCTCCACTTGAGGGTTTGGACGAACTTCCTCCGATGACCTTCGTGCCGAAGATGATCCACGCGAACTCCCTCCAACTCAAGCTACCTCTACACTAAACTCTTTAGCGTAGTAAACACGCTACACTCGATCCGTCATGCCCTGCTTTCCGGTGTACGACGAAGGGCACGCGACTGGACGCTACGTATTTACTCTGAAGTAAACACGCTAAGCGTATCTAAGCAATATAAGTAAAATGCACAAGAGAAAAAGACAATAGATATAATTGAACAGCAACTTTATTTATTAACATTCTTTTTACAATACATCTAAAAGTAATTACATGGAATGGAAAGCAATGCCTAAACAGTAGCATAACAGAAATGGAAAATACAGAATGTAAATGTATACAAGTAACTAGAGCTCCGAATCGAAGGCTAGCTGATCCAAGTCCTCGCTGGTGGGTTCGATGTCTAGTGAATCACCTGACGACATTCCAAAGAAGAAGAAAGAGAATATCGCCAGCGAACAAATCGCTCGGTAAGTCCCGTAAATAAACAAGAATGGAATAGACAGAATAGAGAGTATATTGTTATAATATTGAATTTAATATTAACGCTGTTGTTTGTAGGTTCATACAGAAGAATGCCAGTATATACGAGAGGAGTCCCACTATTCAGGAGACTAAGGTATACGGAGTACAAGGAACCATTCAGCCACGGTACAACGGCAATTGAATTCAGGTTATGTGTGTTATGGTTGCAGTTTCATGCCACTTCTAACACCTTACGTACCAATCTACCCCTTATAAACCCCGCGATGTCTTGATTGCATTGTTTGTATTGTTTGAATTGTATATTGTATATAGATGGATGACTTGCCGAAACCATGATATCAGTAATGGAATGGATATAATGGATGATCATGTAGATGGAATATATCCATGGTTCGGTTCAGTCAATGTAGTTTGATATAGACGGATTCCTAGATCCATATTGTATTGAAGTTTGATACTTGAAACATATTCAAATCAGATTGATTATATTGAGACTCAATCCGAGTCAGACAATTTGAAAAGAAATTGAATCCTGAATTATGTTTTGGTGCTATCGGTAACTGTTGCACATGAACGGCAGGATTTGTGTCTTTTTCAAAGACAATTACCGTGTTGATAACACCGTTTGTTAAGTTGTCTACCTTAAATAGGCAAGTACCTATATCCCCGGCTCCCTGAGGCTCAAGAGACTGGTCCTGCTTAAACCTATGTTTACTAGGGTCCTTATTATAATTTAGTATAACTTGAAAGGGTTTTATGTAAAAAGATTTTGTATAATTTTCAAAATACACCTCAAGTATTTTATTATCGTCTTTAGAGTTTTCATGGATGTATATTTTATCAATATGACATTTCTAGTGATATATGGTATTTATTTGTAATATTGGAATTGTATGGTATTTTCTTGTAAATAGAATGTTTTTCTTGAATTTTGGAAATGTGGAATATTATAAATATTAAAAATATATTTTTTGATATTAACTACATATATATATATTTATTAAAAATATAAGTTTTATTTATAATAGAAATCATATTTTCTAAAGAAAATTGTATTTTAAATTTTTCGAAATCGTATGCTCCTTGCGGAGGTCTGCATCTCACTCTACTAGGCCCGAGAATGTGTGATAATCCGCACCATACCGAACGGGTTTCCTGAAATGGATTGTAGAGGCGCAATTGCAAAGATTTGCTAAAATATACATCTTGTAGAAAAAGGTTTTTATAAGTCGGAGGTAGTTATGCGTAAAATCGTATTTTTCCTAAATCTATGTGCCCAAATTTCATCATGCTATCTTAGATATGTGTGTTGTGAGGAGGTAGGTCATTACCTCGTGAGTTTTCTAAGGTAATACGGTTTAAAAAGTTCAAGTATGTCGAAATGAAACATGAAGCTATTTTAATTTAAAAGCGGAATAAAACTTTCTACGATTATTATTTTGATGTCAAACTTGTTCTATTGCCTTTGTTAATATTTAATGGTCATGAAATAAGAGTTTGGTATTATTGTGTTTAAGAAAAATATAACTTTTTAAGGAAAACTGAATCGGAAGTCGGATTAACTCCGCTTCCGTCGGGTTTTAGTTTTGAATATTTTTAGAATAGAGAAAAGAAGAAGAATTAGGGACTTACTAGTTATTTGACTAGAAGAGAGAATGGGGAAGAGGTAGGAGGTGCCGGTGTGTCGTTTCATCATCGGAATCTTCTCGGATCGTCGTCGAAAGTTCGTCGGTGCTTCGCCCTTTGCTAACTCCACTTGCACACAAAAAATCTTAGCAATTTTCTTGAGAGTTTGGGCAGGGATTTGTGAGTGAGGGGGGTGATTTGAGGGGTGGTATTTATATGAAAAATCTAGGGTTTATGGCTGTTCCCGCCAAAAATTTCTGCGCAGAAGAGTCCAAGGTATCAAATGGCAGTGATATGCTTATGGAAATGCGAACCAGTATCTTCCGGCCTGTATTTTGATAAAATACCGAAGAAGAATCTATTAAATTCTGATGGTATTGGAAGCATCTCGAAAAACTCTTCGATTTGATATATTATGGGCTTCATAATTCATCCGGGATCAAAAGTTATGGGCAAATACGCTATGCACTGTTCCCTGATTAAAAATCAGGAATTACCTCAATGAGGTATCATGTGCTCACACGTGATCAATGATCACGTGTTGACACGTGATAGCTAGAACAGAAATAACAAACGGATGAAAGATGACCCAACACGTCACCAAGGGTCACGTGCTCACACGTGATCAAGGGTCACGTGCCAGCACGTGACTAGTTTTGAAAGCCTCACAGTTTAAAAGAATTTAATTCTAAGAGTCAGAAAATACCTCAACGAGGAACCACGTTCTTACACGTGACCAATGGTCACGTGTTGACACATGATGGTTAGAACAACAACATAAACAAGCGGCTATTAAAGGAACCAATTTGAGGGTCGCGTGCTCACACGTGACCAAGGGTCACGTGCCAGCACGTGACAGGCTTTGAAAGCCTTACAGTTTAATAGAATTAAAATTCTAAATTTCTCTAAAATCTTTCGAAATAGAATTAAAATTCTAAATTTCTCTAAATCTTTCCAAATGGAAAAGGATTATGGGGACCGTTGGATTAAAAATCCAATGGTGATTAAAGATCACCAATTTATGGAAAGATTTGATACAAGGAAAGATTTCCCTAAAATCTCACCAGAAATAACAAACATAATATCTTTGGATTTAAAATCCAACGGTGAATAAAATTCACTGAATGATCTAAAGGATCATATTAATGATGAAAACAAATCAAATCTTTCAATGAGAGATTTGCTAAACAAATTGATTCTTTTCCTTCTCCTATAAATAGGAGCCAAGAAGAGAAGAGAAGGGATGGACCTTTTTAGGAGAGAAAAACAGAGGGGGGAGAATTTAATTCTCAAGAGGAAAGAAAAGAAAGGAGAATTTAATTCTCAACAAAGAAAACCCTAGATGAGAAAAGAAAGGAAATCAAAACTTCAAACAGAGAATTTAATTCTCAAAATCCAAGAGTTTAACTCTTATCCAAAAAAAAACTTAGTTCTTCTTCTAGTTCAAGATCTGCACAGAGCACATCTCCCCATAAGTTGAGAATTTAATTCTCATCAGGTCGAGATCCTGCCATGCAGATCCTAAACTTAAAAGGGGAATTGAGTTTTGAGAATTTAATTCTCCTAAAACAAAACTAGGGTTTAACCCTAATCAAGAATTTAATTCTTTTACATATCTGGGAATTTAATTCCTTGAAAAAGAAGTCAGGGTTTTATCCTAAATAAGAATTTAATTCTTTCACAATAGGAATTTAATTCCTCCAAAATCATAATTAGGGTATAACCCTACAGAGAATTCAATTCTTAAAAGATCTCTGTTCATGAAAAGAACTAGGGTCACGTGCCCCCACGTGATCCTTGAAAAGATCCCTGAAGAAAAGAAGCTTTAAGGCAATGCCTCACGTGCTCCCACGTGACTCCCAAAATGCAGAAAGAAAAAACAAAAGAAAAGAAGCTTTGGGTGCTCTCACGTGTCCCAACGTGACCCCTCAGCAAGTGCTGTAATTATCGATGCATAAATCCCCATCACGTGTCAACACGTGATGCTCAAAAGATGAAGAAGTGTTTAACACTTAATTGCAGAATGAAGAAAAGGGATCTGGTCCCACCTTTGGGCGCTCTCACGTGTCCATACGTGACCCCTCCTTCTTTAGTGTTTAACACTAATTTGGGGATTATATTTCCAGTGTTTAACACTGATTGTTTCTAGTGCTTAACATTAAATTGATGATTATATTTCCAGTGTTTAACACTGATTGTCTTTTAGTGTTTAACACTAATTTGAGGGATCTATTTCCAATGTTTAACATTGTTGTTCTTTAGTGTTTAACACTACTTTTAGCCAAATTGGCTAGTTCTCTAGAGGCAAAAGTCCCTCCTCCAAATGAATCTCAAAATTGAGGAAATCAAAGACAAAATGTTGTCAGAGCCTCCAAACCTCTGTTTAGCACTGTTGAATGATGAGTGGCTGAACTCAGACAAATGTCTAATGGCCCAAAGGGCCAATATTTCAAACATAATTGGACTTAGTCCAAACTGGCCATAAGTCCTCAATTCAGACTCAACTGAGCCAATGTGCTCATAACCTAATTAATTGATCTTAGTTTCCAAATTGGGCTACAGATTACTTAATCCACATTGGTTCAAGGGTACATCTCTGAGCTCCTCTGATATTTGTCGTTGTAATTCTTCAACGTCTTCAGAGAGGTGATGGGTCCCGACAGCCATACATTTTATGGACCACTATGTTCTTAAACTGGTAATGGACCACCACGTCCCTAAACTGGCAATGGACCACTATGTCCCTAAACTGGAACAATAGAGCTCCCAAATGCTCTTTTGTCGGATCTAAACGATCCAGTTAAGTCGATCTTAGTCTCAAATTGGACTAACATATCCTTAACAAACGTTTGAGTTGATCTTAGCCTCAATTATGGCCAACGTATCCTCAAACCAAAATCCCAAACCCAAATCTAAGAAAATACGGATTTGGACTAATCCGCGCCCTACGGGCGACAACATAAATTAGTCTCCGTATACAATCCACGGGCAACCATAAATAAAACAAACACCCACGACACGAAGTGACCAGCTGGAGAAGGAGAAAGTTGTTACCGCGATGCGGTAGCATAATTAACTGCAGAGGCTTGCGCCTGCAGGGAAGAGCGTCCCCACAATCAAAAACCCCTCGAGCGAGGAGGAATCTGACGAAGTCTGCTACATCGGCCGCATCCGTCTAAACCTTCGATACACGGTGCCATAAATCAACTTGGCATCTTCGGAGAGGTGGACGGATAAAACCAAATAGCATCTGCCTCGAATCTCAGGCAAGACGTCAGTCTCGGCCGTCTTTCGGAGGGAAACAGATTCTGGCACGCCCGGTGGGACCTTTTCCTCTTTCCACTCCACACTTTGTGTGTCGTGTTCGCGAACGAATCGCGGTTTGCTGTGGTTGCCTATGGATTCGAGGTACTTAGATTTGGTGTCTTGCTCCGTGCAGAAAACAGAAGATCAATGGCTTCAAACTGCACTAACTGCAACAGCAACTCTCGCTCCGTCCCTGCAGGAGGAGTGACTTATGGGCCCCAAGCGGCCTCCCTTTTCATGATGCCAGTGGAGCAGGTAACTCAAGCCACCACTGGGCTATTCTTCGGGACCATGATCCTACCAATGAGCTTCAATGACCCATTACCATCGCAAGAAGCTCCGAAGAAGTCGATCTTTGATTGGCTTACAACTATCGCGGCCCCTCTCAACGGGTCGCCCAAGCCCAATACCTCAGCTTTCAGCAAACTGGGCCAAAACTCATGTGGGCCCATGAAGAAGCCTGCAATACCAGAAAAGGTTGTTCCGAAGAGGATAGCCATCCCTGCTCCTGAAGTCGTCAAGGCGGCTTCTCCTGCCAAAGGGTCGGTCTTCACAAGACTGACTATTCCGGCTCCCGTTCCTACTCGAAGGTCTGTCTTTGACAGATTGGATACCGCTACTCAAAAGACGTCAGTCTTCAAGAGACTGGCACCAGCATCCCTTCATCTGGACAGGGGGCAAGACAAAGCCATCCCCATCGCTGAACCAACGTCGTCCGCTCGACATGCTCGCCATCGTCACTGGCGCCGGGTAAGGAAGGCTGGGGGCAACTCCCCCTCTGGGATAACTGCACCAGCTCCGACAGCGGAAGTTGATGCTGTTGTTCCAACCGGGAACAACTTTGAACTACTTAACAAGGTGCGCAGGAACTCGCCAACTGCCGTATTGAAAAGATCTCCTCAACCTGTGGATAATGCCCCAAAGGTGAAGCTGGAGCAGCCTCCTCAACGGCTATCCTCTAAAATTTACAAGGTCTGGCGTCAAGTCCAGGACTCCGTAGTGGATCAAGACTATCTCCGCCGACAGAAAAAGATGAAGGTTCGGCAGGAGAAGGACTACTCTGTTAAGCCACCAAAAGCAACAGCTACTTGGGTACCCACTACAACGGCCCCCTCAACTTCGACTGCCTACAAAAGAAGGAGGTCGGAGAAGATCCCTGTGTCTTTAGCAAATCCCAAAGACACTGAAGCTAAACGCCTCAAGTCTGGGGGCATGGTGGTGCACACCGTTTATATGGCTTCCGGAAAGGAGGATAGCCACGCTTCGACGCATCACTGACCGCTCACTCGATCCGTGACCAAAGCCCAGGAGCAATGACAGAAGCTTCAAGAAATGATGACTGCAATGGCCGCCCTTACCGGGCTAAAAGAAAGCTCGGAGGCATCACCGGAACAGCGTCACGAACAAGAAACTGACGCTGACTTCCTACGCAGAGTCCTCGAAAAGAAGGACAGAGAAGCAGCAGAACAAGCTGCCAATATAAAACAAATGACGCTTCTCTTCCAAGACATGGTAGGAATGATGTTACAGCCAGATCCTCCGAATATCCTCGAAAACGACAGAGGAGAAACATCAAATCCACCTCCGGCTCTTTCAACAGCCAAAGAGGAAACTATCTCCAAGGCCGCCCTGGACGACTATATAGCTCAGCAGATACGAGTCCATCAGGCGAATGAAGCGGCTGAGCAAATTGTTAGAACCGGACGGCCCTATCTGAGCAGGTATGACCAAATCAGTTACCCGCCGGGATATACGATCCTTAAGTTTCATGTATATAAAGGGACAGGGAATCCCCATCAACATGTCGCTCAATTCAGGGCCTTATGCGGCATCACGGGAGGCGACGACAAACTGTTGCTTCGCCAATTCGTCGGCAGCTTAGCGGAAACGGCCTTCGAATGGTATTCAAAGCTACCTAACGACTCTGTCAAAACATTCGCAGAGATGGCGCTACTGTTTACACGAAGATTCGCGAGCGCTAGTGAACGCACCCCGATAACAGCACTGATTAATGCTAGGGTAAGGCCAAGCGAGACGTGGGTTCAATACGCAACACGATGGCGGAATCTATGGTCGAAGTGCGAACAAAGCATCGAAGAAGCACCTGCGGTAGGCATGTTCATAGGAACCCTCGACCCTCAAGCGACCATCTCGCAATTCATGATGTTCTTCAGGCCGACCACTTTCCAGACCTTGATCGACAAATTAGCCCAAATGGACCAGATGGGCCATGGACCGTCTCCTCCAAAACTAGACTCTCGAAATGAGAAGAAAGGAAAAGCGATCGTTATTGCCAATACTCAACAACAGCCGAGCAAATCAAAGCCGGTTGCTCGCCAAAACAACGTTCGTCCACGCCCATCCCTCGAGGAGAGACTAGGACGTCCTTACTCGTTTCCTCAGAATAAAACAAGGAAACTGTTCGAGCTGGACACGCGCAACGGACTCATCAATCTGCCGAGTCCAAAACATCTGTTGCAGCCAGGCGATCTCAATAATCCCGATTATTGCCCTTACCACCAGACGGTAAGCCACCCGATCGAGGATTGCTTCGTCTTTAAGGGATGGATCGAGGATCAGTACCTACAAGGCAAGTTTGCGCTGTCCGAAAAGTGGAAAGTAAACCCACCACAGCCGCACACTCCTAAGAAGACGGACACACCGGAGACAACTTGTTCTTTCATTGAAGAAGCTCCGTAGGAAATCGTGCTTTCAGCAAAGACCAAAAGAATGCTGAATGAGCTTTAGACATGCCCGGCGATTAGGTGGAAGAACCCGCTGGAACCCCAAATCATTGAAGGGATGCTGAAGCCGCGCTCAACTCCAAAGATCGGTGGTGATGGCCCAAGTACTCACACCCAGCCGTCGAAATCTTCAAAGAAAAAGAAAAAGAGGCCTAAAAAGCCCGTGAAGCCTGGCGACAAACGCACGGACTTACAGAAACAAATTGACGCGCTGGAAGAGTACAATCAAAAGGTGCGGACTCCCATCTCACTCCAAGAGTTCCTCAACCACGTCTTTCAGGAGGAAGATGATAGAGAAAGCTCGTCGGATGAATCCAAGGGATACGTGGCGAGTTGTCATGTGATCTCCCACTCATTTATGGACGATGAAAAAACTCCTTGCACTGAGAAACTGGGGGCAGAGCCTGAGCCGGAATTCGTGTGGCCGTCAGACGAAATGATCGATGCTTTTCTAGATGAGATTCGTCTAAAAAGTAAAGTTGATTGGGTGCGCTAGATGACCATATTTGAAAAGGCCAAACGCCGGCGACTGGACAAAAGGGTCGAAACACTCCCACCAGATCAAAGTACATTCGCCGCAAATGAAAGCAGGATCAAGACAAGGAAATGATTCGCCAAAACCATATCAATGGGGATGAGGCCGTCCTCTTTCAGAGAAATTTCTCCTGGTGGTATACATCTTGATGAAGCGGACGTGCATCCTAACTTCTGTTTATATCATCAGAAGATCGCACATCCTACTGAAGACTGCAACTCCTTTAAGTGTTGGTGGCAAGGATATGTCGCTCATAGGCAACACTTCAACATGACAAAGCGTGAAGCTCGTAGACAGCAGAAAAATGCGACAGATGAGCGTAAAAGAATTGCCGGCAATTGTCATAGGGTTGATCCCGAGGGACCGCGAGTTCTCACATTCGGGAGCAATTCCGACAAAAAAGTAGCCCTCGGCCCTCTTTTCAAGGATTCCACCTCTAAAACGTAAGAGTTGAGGAGTTGCGAGAACATTCAGCCGTGCAATCGCACACTACCCGAAAAGAATCTCGGACCCGCAAACAAGGGATCGAACAAAAAGGACAAAGGGAAGGAAAAAACGGCCTTCGTTGCCAACGCTCAACAACAATCGAGTGACCTTAGACCGGTTGTTCTCCAAAGCAACAGGAGGCAACCCCTCTATGAAAAGTTGAAACGTCCTTACTCATTTCCCCGGGATGAAATAAGGAGGCTGTTCGAGCTGGCAGTGCACAACAGGCTTATCACTCTACCGGAGCCGAAACACCAGCTACAACTGAATGATGTCAACAATTCTAATTACTGCCCTTACCACCAAGTATTGGGCCATCCGATCGAAAACTGCTACGTCTTCAAAAACTGGGTTGAAGACCAATACCAACAGGGCAAGTTCGCGCTGCCCGAAAACTGGAAGGTGAGCCCGCCACAACCACACGCTCCGAGAAAGATAGATATGCCGGAGGCATCATGCTCATTCATAGGGAAGGCCTCCTGGACCAAAAATTCCGGGAAATAAGAATCCGCCTCAAAGACGGCAACGACGGACCGAAATGTCCTTAAACTAACAGTGGACCGAAAAGTCCGTAAACTAAAAATTCGCCTCAAATACGGCAACGATGGACCGCAATGTCCTAAAACTTGCAAATGACTGAAACGTCTTTAAACCACTACCGCAGCATCCTCAGGCTGACGTGGTAAAAAAAACGGTATGTCCATAAGCAAAATGGGCACGGATCAAAACCCGAAAGGGCTCCGTGAGTAAAAACAGCAGGGCTACCGGCGAGTTTTGTGAAAACCCGAAAGGGCGTAATCTCATTAAAAGACAATTGCAAGGTCCTCTCGACTTTGTAAGGAGAAACCACCTGCGTGAAATCCTTACGACTCACAAAGGAATGACACACTTAGGGGTCCCCATGAATCCTAAGGAGAAATCACACTTGCGAGATCCTCACGACTCGTAAGGAGAATCCTCTTATGGGACCCTCACGGCTCATAAGATTTGAAAGTCTTAAGCTACAAAAACCTAAACCTGTTCTTGAGAACCTCCCACAACCCTCCGATATTGCCCTACAAGCGGCTCAATACTGACCCTTGTATACAATCCACGGGCGCGAATAAACATTTTCCTAACCAAGTCCCACCCGTGACTGGGGATATGTCCATACGGTGAACAACCCTTGTAAGTCCTCTCGACTTATAAGGAGAAAACCCTTTTGTAAGATCCTTACGACTTACAGGGGAAGATACACTTAGGAGTCCTCACGATTCCTAAGGAGAAAACGCACCTGCGAGATCCTCACGACTCGTAGGGAGAAACACCTTTATGAGACCCTTACGGCTCATGAAATCAAAAGCCTTAGTCGACGATTTCCTAACCCTGTTTGCTAAGCCACCTTTGTTCGACATCGACAGAGGCAAATGATGATTCGCTCCTGGCAATATCCCAGTTGTAGCGATGCTGATGCCTAAATCAGTATCAAATTCTAAGTCCTTTCATGGAAAATGATGATTCGCTCCTGGCAATATTCCAGTCGCAGCGATGCTGATGCTAAGATTGGCATCCGATTTCAAGTTCCATACTCGCGATAAAAAAAAATCAGCGAGCCAAAAAAATGCATATGAAATAGCCGAAATGATGGGGCAACTTACAACAAAATCAGCAAGTAAAAATGTATGTATACAAAAACAGCCGAAATGATTGGGCAACTCGCAATAAAAAGCAGCGAATAAAAATAAAACAAATAGCCGAAATGATTGGGCACCGCGAAAAACAGCCGAAATGATTGGGCAATCGCGATTTTCGCGATATAAAAAGCTGAAATGATAGAGCATCGCGGAAAGAAAAAAGAATGAAATGAAAGAATGAAACATTTTGCCCTACAGGTGAGATCACATCGATCCCTGTATGCAATCCAGGGGCACAAACAAAGAGGGAACCATACCTTCCCAACAGGCTCCATCAGAAAGCGAAGCCAAATCTCGATGGTTCACAGACAACCTAGAGATAATCTTGACATTTGTCGCAATATTGCAGACACAATGTCAACAAATGAAGCAAAGGAAGATCCCTAGCTTCAGGGTCTCGATGTCGACGTCGACAACTTAGAGATCACCAACGGCGTTTCTCCTCACTCCAAGCAAATGCAGACGTGACGTCAACAACCGACCTCAGAGTCACAACGAAACGGAGCCATGGCAAAGTCCTTAGTTCCAAATCTCAATGGCCACATCTACAGCCTGGAGACCAACAACGGTGTGCCTCCTCAATCCAGCAGGACATAGATGCTATACCATCAAACGGAGCCATGGCAAAGTCCCTAGTTCCAAATCTCAATGGCCACATCTACAGCCTGGAGACCAACAACGGTGTGCCTCCTCATTCCAGCAGGACATAGATGCTACACCATCAAACGGAGCCACGGCATAGTCCTTAGTTCCAAATCTCGACGGTTCACAGACAACCTAGAGACCATCTCAGCATTCGTCTCGATACAGTAGATGCAATGTCAACAACGGCGTTCCTTCGCAGTCCAACAGGATGTAGATGCAGCGTCAACAAAAGACCCCATGGTAAGCGGAGTGATGGCAAAACCCCAGCTCCACCTCAGCATTCGTCTCGATACAGCAGACGCAATGGCAACAACGGCGTTCCTTCGTAATCCAGCAGGATGTAGATGCAACGTCAACGAAAGACCCCATGGTCAAACAAGCGGAGTAACGGCAAAATCCCAGCTCCACCTCGACATTCGTCTCGATACAGTAGACAAGATGTCACTACAGCGTTCTTCCCCCAGCAGGATTCGGACGCGCCAAAGCAAATGAAGCAAAAGGCCAAATTCCTAGCTTCATGGTCTTGACGGTAAGTCATATAAAGCCTGAAAGACAATCGGAGATCATCTCGCACCAGCGCGGAGTGGTCATCACCTCGACGATTGTCTCGATACAGCAGATGAAATGTCACCCCAGTGTTCTTCCCCCAGTAGGATTCGGACGCGCCAAAGCAAATGAAGCAAAATGCCAAATTCCTAGCTTCAGGGTCTTGACGGCAGGTCATATAAAGCCTGAAAGACAATCGGAGATCATCTCACACCAGCGTAGAGTGATCACCACCGCGACATTCGTCTCGATACAGCAGATGCGATACCAGCAAACGAAGCGAAGGCCAAATTCCTAGCTTCAGGGTCTTGACGGCAAGTCATATAAAGCCTGAAAGACAATCGGAGATTATCTCACACCAGCGCGGAGTGATCACCACCGCGACATTCGTCTCGATACAGCAGACGCGATGCCAGTAAACGAAGCGAAGGCCAAATTCCTAGCTTCAGGGTCTTAACGGCAAGTCATATAAAGCCTGGAAGACAATCGGAGATTATCTCGCACCAGTGCGGAGTGGTCACCACCTCGACATTCATCTCGACACAGCAGACGCAACATCACCAAAAGGAGTCATGGCAGAATCCCTGGTTCCAAACCTCGATGGTTCACCAGTAATCTAGAGACAACCGCGACATTCGTCTCGATACAGCAGAGGTGATTCCAGCAAATGAAGCGAAGGCCAAATTCCTAGCTTCAGGGTCTTAACGGCAAGTCATATAAAGCCTGGAAGACAATCGGAGATTATCTCGCACCAGTGCGGAGTGGTCACCACCTCGACGTTCGTCTCGACACAGCAGACGCAACATCACCAAAAAGAGTCACGGCAAAATCCCTGGTTCCAAACCTCGACGGTTCACCAGCAAACTAGAGACAACCGCGACATTCGTCTCGATACAGCAGATGCGATGCCAGCAAACGAAGAAAAGGCCAAATTCCTAGCTTCAGGGTTTTAACAGCAAGTCATATAAAGCCTGAAAGACTATCGGAGATCATCCCACACCAGCGCGGAGTGGTTATGACTCATCGGGGCTCTCCAAAATAAGCCTAACCTCAAGTAAAAAGCGGCATGGCAAATTCCTAACGCTTGCTCTTCCGACGGTCAAACTGCCAAGGAGGATTGCTTGAAGACTTCTTGTCCAGCCCCCGAAGGGATCAGAGACACGGCAGTCGCAGGGCTACTCGAACAGCACGATTGCCTATCGAGGAATATATTAGCCGATGCGACGGTACGACGGCCAAAACCCTAAGTACCACAAACCCTAACGGACTTCTATCGTAAAGAGCAGAGGTTAACTGTGATGTTAGGATATTCTTGCGAGAAATGCTCGATTCGTCTCGACTCGTGAGGAAATTGATGTCTTTGCGAGAACTGCTCGATTCGTCTCGACTTGTGAGGAAAAGCCTTAGGCAGCGGGGATTAAAAAAAACTGTTTCCTAAGCACTGGGACCCTGCAAGTCGATCCAAAATGGTCTCTTGCATACTATCCACGGGTCACACTCTCCAAAGTCGAATCTCGACAAAGAGGGAAACAACCGCTTACGTGTCCTCTCGACTCGTAAGAGGGAAAAATTTTCTTATAAGATCCTTACGACTTATAAGAGAAAACACACTTAGGAGTCCTCACGACCCCTAAGGAGAAAATATACCTACGAGATCCTCTCGATCCGTAGGGAGAAAAGTCTTTGTGAGACCCTAACGGCTCATAAAGTTGAAAAGTCTTAGGCTACAAAGACCCTAAACTTGTCTCCTAAGCCCTCAATTCCACGGCTACTCATAACTTTGAACTACTTCACCCATGTATATACTTACACGGAAAAAGTAGTGGGGGGCATTTTTCCCGCCAAAAATTTCTGCGCAGAAGAATCCATGGTATCAAATGGCAATGATACGCTTATGGAAAAGCGAACCAGTATCTTCCGGCCTGTATTTTGATAAACTCCTAAAGGAGTAACTATTAAATTCTAATGGTATTGGAAGCATCTCGAAAACCCCTTCGATTTGATATATTATGGGCTTCATAATTCATCCGGGATCAAAAGTTATGGGCAAATACGCTATGCACTGTTCCCTGATTAAAAATCAGGAACTACCTCAATGAGGTATCACGTGCTCACACGTGATCAATGATCACATGTTGACACGTGATAGCTAGAACAGAAATAACAAACGGCTGAAAGATGACCCAATTTGGGGTCACGTGCTCACACGCGACCAAGGGTCACGTGCTCCCACGCGACCAAGGGTCACGTGCCAGCACGTGACTAGTTTTGAAAGCCTCACAGTTTAAAAGAATTTAATTCTAAGAGTCAGAAAATACCTCAACGAGGTACCACATGCTTACACGTGACCAATGGTCACGTGTTGACACATGATGGTTAAAACAACAACATAAACAAGCGGCTGTTAAAGGAACCAATTTGGGGGTCACGTGCTCACACGTGACCAAGGGTCATGTGCCAGCACGTGACAGGCTTTGAAAGCCTTACAGTTTAATAGAATTAAAATTCTAAATTTCTCTAAAATCTTTCGAAATAGAATTAAAATTCTAAATTTCTCTAAATCTTTCCAAATGGAAAAGGATTATGGGGACCGTTGGATTAAAAATCCAATGGTGATTAAAGATCACCAATTTATGGAAAGATTTGATACAAGGAAAGATTTCCTTAAAATCTCACCAGAAATAACAAACATAATATCTTTGGATTTAAAATCCAACGGTGAATAAAATTCACTGAATGATCTAAAGGATCATATTAATGATGAAAACAAATCAAATCTTTCAATGAGAGATTTGCTAAACAAATTGATTCTTTTCCTTCTCCTATAAATAGGAGCCAAGAAGAGAAGAGAAGGGATGGACCTTTTTGGGAGAGAAAAACATAGGGAGGAGAATTTAATTCTCAAGAGGGAAGAAAAGAAAGGAGAATTTAATTCTCAACAAAGAAAACCCTAGGTGAGAAAAGAAAGGGAATCAAAACTTCAAATAGAGAATTTAATTCTCAAAATCCAAGAGTTTAACTCTTATACAAAAAAGAACTTAGTTCTTCTTCTGGTTGAAGATCTGCACAGAGCACATCTCCCCATAAGTTGAGAATTTAATTTTCATCGGGTCGAGATCCTCACATGCAGATCCTAAACATAGAAGGGGAATTGAGTTTTGAGAATTTAATTCTCCTAAAACAAAACTAGGGTTTAACCCTAATCAAGAATTTAATTGTTTTACATATCTGGGAATTTAATTCCTTTAAAAAGAAGTCAGGGTTTTATCCTAAATAAGAATTTAATTCTTTCACAATAGGAATTTAATTCCTCCAAAATCATAATTAGGGTTTAACCGTACAGAGAATTCAATTCTTAAAAGATCTATGTTCATGAAAAGAACTAGGGTCACGTGCCCCCACATGATCCTTGAAAAGATCCCTGAAGAAAAGAAGCTTTGAGGCAATGCCTCACGTGCTCCCACGTGACTCCCAAAATGCAGAAAGAAAAAATAAAAGAAAAGAAGCTTTGGGCGCTCTCACGTGTCCCAACGTGACCCCTCCGCAAGTGCTGTAATTATCGATGCATAAATCCCCATCACGTGTCAACACGTGATGCTCAAAAGATGAAGAAGTGTTTAACACTTAATTACAGAACGAAGAAAAGGGATCTGGTCCCACCTTTGGGCGCTCTTACGTGTCCACACGTGACCCCTCCTTCTTTAGTGTTTAACACTAATTTGGGGATTATATTTCCAGTGTTTAACACTGATTGTTTCTAGTGCTTAACACTAAATTGAAGATTATATTTTCAATGTATTGTCTTTTAGTGTTTAACACTAATTTGAGGGATCTATTTCCAGTGTTTAACACTGTTGTTCTTTAGTGTTTAACACTACTTTTAGCCAAATTGGCTAGTTCTCCAGAGGCAAAAGTCCCTCCTCCAAATGAATCTCAAAATTGAGGAAATCAAAGACAAAATGTTGTCAGAGGCTCCAAACCTCTGTTTAGCACTGTTGAATGATGAGGGGCTGAACTCAGACAAATGTCTAATGGCCCAAAGGGCCAATATTTCAAACATAATTGGACCTAGTCCAAACTGGCCATAAGTCCTCAATTCAGACTCAACTGAGCCAATATACTCATAACCTAATTAATTGATCTTAGTTTTCAAATTAGGCTACAGATTACTTAATCCACATTAGTTCAAGGGTACATCTCTGAGCTCCTCTGATACTTGTCGTTGTAATCCTTCAACGTCTTCAGAGAGGTGATAGGTCCCGACAGCCATACATTTTATGGACCACTATATTCTTAAACTGGTAATGGACCACCACGTCCCTAAACTGGCAATGGACCACTATGTCCCTATACTGGAACAATAAAGCCCCCAAATGCTCTTTTGTCGGATCTAAACGATCCAATTAAGTTGATCTTAGTCTCAAATTGGACTAACGTATCCTTAACAAACATTTGAGTTGATCTTAGCCTCAAATATGGCTAACGTATCCTCAAACCAAAACCCCAAACCCAAATTTAAGAAAATACGGATTTGGACTAATCCGCGCCCTACGGGCGACAACCTAAATTAGTCTCCGTATACAATCCACGGGCAACCACAAATAAAACAAACACCCACGACACGAAGTGACCAGCTGGAGAAGGAGAAAGTTGTTACCGCGATGCGGTAGCGTAATTAACTACAGGGGCTTGTGTCTGCAGGGAAGAGCGTCCCCACAATCAAAAACCCCTCGAATGAGGGGGAATCTGACGAAGTCTGCTACATCGGCCGCATCCGTCTAAACCTTCGATACACGGTGCCATAAATCAACTTGGCATCTTCGGAGAGGTGGACGGATAAAACCAAATAGCATGTATCCCGAATCTCAGGCAAGACGTCAGTCTCGGCCATCTTTCGGAGGGGAACAAGGGTAGTGAAAGGGTGTGATAAAAATTGTATTTAAATTTGCATTAAAAAGGATTAAAAGGGGGTATTTTAATTCTCTGATTAATTGCAGAGAATTTAAACAGTGCAGGGGAAGTGGGGTAGGCCAAAGGGTGCAAGGGGTTAAAGAAAAAATGGGATCAGACCGAGTTGACCCGGCGGCGCCGGCCGAGTCAGCTGATTCGCCGGCCCGAGTTAGGTGAGTCGGGGCGCGTCTTGATGCCATGTGTCCCTGACACTTGGTCTAGCCTCGTGGTCATGTTTGTTTATTCTGTTACTTACCCTATTACGTGTAGTGCACGTGTAGTCTCTTGGGCTTCTAAAAGATTAAAATAAAAAGATAATGTGGCTGATGGGATTTGAACTCTGGTGTTTTACCTCAGCAGTGCAAGGTCTTTACCAGCAAGCTATAAGCTCTTTCTTGCTGTTCAAAATTGAATCAAATACTTATAGTACTCACAGGAAATGTAAATACCCCAAGTATACATTAACTTTTAATCAAATTTATGTACACAAGAATTGGAGGTGTTATAGTCTACCCTCCTTACAAAAATTTCGTCCTCGAAATTTACAATTTATTTTAAGAACTAGTTTACAAATAAGTGAGGATATCTTGCACGCATCTCATCTTCCATATCCCATGTCGATTCTCCTGGAGTGTCTTTTCTCCACATCACTCGAACCAAATTGACTTCCTTATTCCGAAGTGACATCATTTTCCTGTCCAGGATCTCCACAGGTTGCTGCTCACAAGATAAGTCGGGCTGTACAGTGAGCTCGGAATGATCGAGAATATGGCTGGGGTCACTCACATATCTTCTAAGTTGGGATATGTGGAACACGTTATGCACTCCTTCCAATGAAGGTGGAAGTGCCAAGCGATAAGCCACTTCATCGACTCGTTCGAGTATGTCGAACGGTCCAATATATCTCGAACTGAGTTTACCCCGTCTTCCAAATCAGATCACTCCACGGTTCGGAGATATCTTCAAAAATACATGATCTCCTGGTTGAAACTCCAAATGACGGCGTTTTGCATCAGCCCAGTACTTCTGTCGATCTTGGGCTATGCGCATTCTTTCCCTGATAGTACGAACCACATCAATAGTTTCTAGAATCATCTCAGGTCTAAGGAGTTCTCTATCTCCATTGTCGTCCCAACTTAATGGCGATCGACACTTCCTTCCATAAAATTCTGCAAAAGGTGCCATTCCGATGCTTGCTTGGTAGCTGTTGTTGTATGAAAACTCTACAAGATATAGGTGATCTTCCCACGATCCTCCGAAGTCTAATATACACGCTCTGAGCATATCTTCCAAGATCTGAATAGTTCGCTCAGACTGACCATCTGTTTGTGGATGATAAGCTGTGCTGAAGTTCAGACTTGTTCCAAGCTCGCTTGCAGACTTTGCAAAAATTATGATCGGAATCTAGTGTCACGATCGGAGACAATGCAGACCGGTAATCAATGAAGTCTCACAATTTCCTGTATGAGTTCATGGGTATCATAGTTAGTAGATATTTGAAGATTTAAAATCTTTCTTAGATTCTTACCTCCATGTACTTCTTTGCTAATGCCTCAGTTGATTGGCCAAATTGAAATGGGATGAAGTGAGCCGACTTTGTGACTCGATCCACAATAACCCATACCACATCGTTACCCTTTGTGCTGTGAGGAAGTGCAGTCATAAAATCCATTGTGATGTGTTGCCGCTTCCATTCTGGGATAGGTAACGGTTGAAGTAATCCAGCTGTCCTGTGATGTTCAGCCTTTACTTGCTGACACACCAAGTATTTAGCGACGCTTCTGGCTACTTCATGCTTCATTCCATGCCACCAGTAATTTTGACGCAGATCCTTGTACATCTTTGTACCTCCAGGGTATACTGAGTAGGGAGAGCTGTGAGCTTCTTTCATTAACTTTTCCTGAACAGAACCTTTTGGTATACATAATTTGCTCATGGATGATGGAGTCTGTTCTGAGTCCATTCTCTACTTGTTCTCTGATCTTTTGCAACTTAGCATCACTTACTTGAACTGCTTTGATCTGATTGACAATGGTAGATTGAACTTGTAAATCATCAAATTTGAAGCGTTACCTGGCATGATCACTTCAATCTCTATCTGATACAAGTCTTTTTGATGCTTCCACTAAGTGGTGAGATTCATTGCTAATGGTTGGCGACTAAAGGCATCAGGTACCACATTCATCTTCCTTGGGTGATATTGCAGGTTGATGTCAAAGTCCGCCGTGAGTTCTAACCATCGTCTCTACCGCATATTAAGCTCCTTCTGAGTAAATACATATTTCAGACTCTTGTGATATGTGTATATGTTCACTCGTTCACCAAGAAGATAATGGCGCCAAATCTTAAGAGCAAAGATAATGGCTGCCAATTCCAAATCATGTGTCGGATAATTGTGCTCATGAATCTTCAGCTGTCTTGAAGCATAAGCCATAACATTTTCGTGCTGGTGTAGAACATATTTTAATCCGTTACCGGATGCATCGCAATGCACTTCGAAACCTCCAGATTGGTCCGGTATAACGAGAATAGGCGCTGATATCAACCTTGACTTGGGTTCTACGAAAGCCTGCTCGCATGCTTCTGACCACACAAAGTCTTCATCTTAACATGTGACCTTGGTCAGGGGTGTTGCTATCTTAGAAAAGCCTTCAATGAACCTTCTGTAATATCCAGCTAGACCCAAGAAACTTCGAATGTCCTTCACTGACTTTCGTGTCTGCCATTCACTTACTGCTGAAACTTTCGCTGGATCCACCGAGATTCCTTCGCCTGATACAATATGACCAAGAAAACCAACTTGATCTAGCCAAAACTCGTACTTGTTGTACTTGGCGTAGAGTTGATGTTGTCGTAGAGTTTCCAGGACAATTCGTAGGTGCTCGGCATGTTCTTTCTGACTCTTTGAATACACCAGGATGTCATCGATAAAGATGACAACAAACTTGTCTAAGAACTCCCGGAAAACTTGATTCATCATGTTCATGAATATTGCTGGTGCGTTGGTCACTCCAAATGGCATCACAAGAAATTCGTAATGTCCATAATGAGTTCCGAAGGCCGTTTTGTGGATATCAGATTCCTTAACCTTTACCTGATGATAACCTGAACGAAAATCTGATTTGGAGAAAACACAAGATCCACTTAGCTAATCGAATAAATCGTCAATACGCTGTAGCAGATACTTGTTCTTTATCGTTACTTCGTTCAAGGCTCTATAATCGATGCACATTATGTATGAACCTTCCTTCTTCTTCACAAGCAGTACTGGTGATCCCCAACTTGACGTGCTGGGACGAATCCATCCATTCGCCAATAATTCGTCTAACTGAGTTCGGACTTCCTTCAAACCTTCCGGACTTAATCGATACGGTGCTTTGATCACTGGTTGTGCTCCTGGTACTAAATCAATACTGAATCAAGAGCTAGATCGGGAGGCAAACCTGATATATCGTCAGGAAGCACATCGTCGAACTCTCGAACTACTTCTGGCTTTGATCCTTCCTCCGCTTGAATGCTGCAATTACCGCCTTCTTTATTTTCACCTTGTAAGTACTGGCTCCAGGGTACGGTCTCCACTTTTGAAATAGAAGACCGGATGCTCTGGAATCTCGAATACTACCCTCCCTTGACGACAGTCAATGGTAGCATAAAATGTTCCGAGCCAATCCATACCTAGAACCACATCGAAGTTTAGTATGTCCAGCACCTTGAAGTCAGCAAAGAATTCTCTGCTGCAGACGACTACTGGACACAAGTTGTATCCCATTGTTGCTTTTAGAACGCCATTTCTTGAACTGACATTCCAGCTGGATACAAGCGGTGTGACTGGAATCGTATGAGTTCGGACGAACCATTGCGACATAAAGCAATGAGATGCTCCAGTATCGAATAGTGCTAGTGCAGGATTTTGAGGCTACTAAGATTGTACCTAAGATATGTGGGATATGTTTTAGGTATAGGAATAAATATGTAGGTAGGTGTTAAGACTAAAAGAAAAGAATGAGAAGAAAAGGTTAACGGTGATAACTTGGCCAGTAGCCTCAGCTTCTTCCACGGTCATCGTGAAAGCCTGTCGCCGTGGTACATTCTTCCTGGACGGAGGAGCATTCCTCTAAACTTTCCTTTGAGCTTGATGGAACTGACGAGGAGGAGGTGCAGTCGGTGGTCCTCTAGGTGGTGGAGCAGGGAGAGCGAGTCTTGGAGCAGATGCCTAAAGGGTTGGTCTCTGTTGATAAGTGATTGCTGGCCTGGGTGCAGCAATTAGGTTGTGTCTTCGGGGACAAGACCCAATATCATGAGTAGCTGAGCCATAGGCTAAGAAAAGACGGTTGGCTCGCCGGCAGTCTTTCGCCAAATGTCCATTTCTCTTGCAGTAGGTACAAAAGGCTGGATTGGGCCGGTTGATTGGTACTCCCGGTCTCCTGGACACAAATGGTGGCCTTGAAGAGGCTCCTCCTGCCATCTGGTTGGCAGGGCGCTTAACTCCAGCAAATTGAGATCTGCCCCTCATCTTTACCACTACCTCATAACGGCGGGCAGCTTTCAGAGCCAATTCGTGGGTCGGAAAATCTTCTGTGGCTAATGCAGCCTGAATCTCCGGGTCTAACCCGTGTTGAAATTGACGGGCTCTGATCTCATCCGTCGGTATCAGGTGTGCCGCAAATCTGTTAAAGTATTGTGTTAGCTGTGTAATATGTGATATATTGAAAAATTGAATTATTAAGACATATCTTACCGACTGAGCATGGTGAACGCAGCGTCATATTCATCTACTAACTTGGTCCACATTGAACCTTATTGCAGATAGATGAACTGCTGTTCCATGTCGAACCTGGCAGTATCAGGGAAGTAATTTGCGTCGAACATATCACGGAAAGTCCTCCATTCGATCGGCTGGGTGAGACGGCTTTCTTCCGCCTTCCACCAAACCCATGCATTGCCCGTGAGCTGCAGCTTCGCAACTCGAACCCAAGCTATCTCTGGCACTTGTGCCACTGCGAGATCATCTTCAATGCTTTGAGCTCATTCCTCAGCTTCTAGAGTGCTCTCTTTTCCTAAGAATTGCTTGGGGTGCAAGGGCCTGAATTGCTTCACCCCAGGTGCTTCTTCCTCATGACGGTTCATCAAGATAGCAGTCTGCTGCTGCTGTCTCTCTAGGAGGCTATGGATCGCCTCAAGAAGAATCGTCTGCTCGTTGATCGGAGCAACGACGGCAGGTGTGAGTGGTAGTGGTGGGGGAGTGTTGTTGACATTCGTACTGGTGTTGTTTGAGGAATCCATAACCTTGAAATAAAAATTTGGGTTAGGACAGATTCAAAGTATAAGATTCAAGAAGTATGAATTGTAAAGAATGTTTTCGGTTGCTGGTTCTTGTGTTATATTGCTTAGGTTGTCCATGCAGAACTGAACTGCATGGTAAGGTTCCATACAGCTCTGAACTGCATGGGCCACCAACAAAACCAGTCATGCCCCGCTCTCTGTGTACGGCGAAGGGAACACGACTGGCCGCTACGTATTTACTCTGAAGTAAACACGCTAAGCGTATCTAAGCAATATAAGTAAAATGAACAAGAGACAAAGACAATAGATATAATTGAACAGCAAATTTATTTATTAAAATTCTTTTTACAATACATCTGAAAGTAATTACATGGAATGGAAAGCAATGCCAAAACAGTGGCATAACAGAAATGGAAAATGCAGAATGTAAATGTATACAAGTAACTAGAGCTCCGGGTCGAAGGCTAGCTGATCCAAGTCCTCGCTGGTAGGCTCGATCTCCGGTGAATCACCTGACGACATTCCAAAGAAGAAGAAAGAGAATGTCGTCAGCGAACAAATCGCTCGATAAGTCCCGTAAATAGACAAGAATGGAATAGACAGAATAGAGAGTATATTGTTATAATGTTGTATTTAATGTTAACGCTGTTGTTTGTATCTTGGTACAGAAGAATGCCAGTGTATACGAGAGGAGTCCCACTATTCCGGAGACTAAGGTATACAGAGCACAAGGAACCGTTCAGCCACGGTACAACGGCAATTGAATTCAGATTATGTGTGTTATGGTTGCAGTCTCGTGCCACTTCTAACACCTTCCGTACCAATCTACCCCTTATAAACCCTGCGACGTCTTGATTGCATTGTTTGTATTGTTTGAATTGTATATTGTATATAGATGGATGAAATGCCGAAACCATGATATCAGTAATGGAACAGATATAATGGATGATCATATAGATAGAATATATCCATGGTTCGGTTCGGTCAATGTAGTTTGATATAGACGGATTCCTAGATCCATGTTATATTGAAGTTTGATACTTGAATCATATTCAAGTCAGATTGATTATATTGAGACTCAGTCTGAGTCAGACAATTTGAAAATAAATTGAATCCTGAATTATGTTTTGGTGCTATCGGTAACTGCTGCACATGGACGACAGGATTTGTGTCTTTTTCAAAGACAATTACCGTGATGATAATACCGTTTGTTAAGTTGTCTACCTTAAATAGGAAAGCACCCATATCTCCAGCTCCCTGAGGCTCAAGAGACTGGTCCTGCTTAAACCTATGTTTACTAGGGTCCTTATTATAATTTAGTATAACTTGAGAGGGTTTTATGTAAAATAATTTTGTAAATTTTCAAAATACACCTCAAGAATTTTATTATCGTCTTTAGAGTTCTTATGGATGTATATTTTATCAATATGACATTTCTAGTGAATAAAACTTAATTTCATAATATATGGTATTTATTTGTAATATTGGAATTGTATAGTATTTTCTTGTAAATGGAATGTTTTTCTTGAATTTTGGAAATGTGTAATATTATAAATATTAAAAATAGATATTTTGATATAAATTACATATATATATTTATTTATTAAAAATATAAGTTTTATTTATAATAGAAATCACATTTTCTTAAGAAAATTGTATTTTAAATCAATCGAGATCATATGCTCCTTGCGGAGGTCTGCATCTCACTCTACTAGACCCCGAGGATGTGAGATAATCCATACCATACCGAACGAGTTCCCCGAAATAGGTTGTAGAGGCGCAATTACAAAGATTTGTTAAAATATACATCATGTAGAAAAAGGTTTTTATAAGTCGGAGGTAGTTATGTGTAAAATCGTATTTTTCCCAAATCCATATTCTCAAATTTCATCGTGCTATATTAGATATGTATGTTGTGAGGAGGTAGGTCATTATCTCATGAGTTTCCTAAGGTATTACGGTTTAAAAAGTTCAAGTATGTCGAAATGAAATATGAAGGTATTTTAATGTAAAAGCGGAATAAAACTTGCTACGATTATTATTTTGATATCAAACTTATTCTATTTCCTTTATTAATGTTTAATGGTCATGACATAAGAGTTTGATATTATTGTGTTTAAGAAAAATATAACTTTTTAAGGAAAACCGAATCGGAAGTCGGATTAACTCCGCTTCCATCGGGTTTTAGTTTTGTATATTTTTAGAATATAGAAAAGAAGAAGAATTAGGGACTTACTATTTATTTGACTGGAATAGAGAAGGAGGAAGAGGTAGGAGGTGCCAGTGCGTCGTTTCATCGTCGGAATCTTCTCGGATCGTCGTCGGAAGTTCGTTGGAGCTTCGCCCTTTTCTAATTCCACTTGCACACAAAAAAACTTGGGAATTTTCTTGAGAGTTTGGGAAGGGATTTATGAGTGAGGGGGGTGATTTGAGGGGTGGTATTTATAGAAAAAATCTAGGATTTAGAGTAGTGAAAGGGTGTGATAAAAATTGTATTTAAATTTGCATTAAAAAGAATTAAAAAGGGGTGTTTTAATTCTCTGGTTAATTACAGAGAATTTAAACAGTGCAGGGGGTGTGGGGTAGGCCAAAGGGTATAAGGGGTTCAACAAAAAGTGGGATCGGACCGAGTTGACTCAGCGGCGCCGGCCGAGTCAGCCAATTCGCCGGCCCGAGTTCGGTGAGTCGGGCGCGTCTTAATGCCACGTGTCCATGACGCTTGGTCTAGCCTCGTGGTCACGTTTGTTTATTCTGTAACTTATCCTATTACGTGTAGTGCACGTGTAGACTCTTGGGCTTCTAAAAAATTTTTAAAAAATTAAAATAAAAAGATAATGTGGCTGATGGGATTTGAACTCTGGTGCTTTGTCTCAGCAGTGCAAGGTCTTTACCGGTGAGCTATAAGCTCTTTCTTGCTATTCAAAATTGAATCAAATACTTATAGTACTCACAGGAAATGTAAATACCCCAAGTATCCATTAATTTTTAATCAAATTTATATACACAAGAATTGGAATAGTTACACGATCGCCAGTCAAGTGTAGAATGGTGAAGTAGGAGATGTTAAAAGCTCACAAGTTTGTGTTCAAGCATAATGGTTCACATCACATGTGAGGATTGAAGCTTGAACTATAGTTATTGAGGAAGAAGAAGAAGAAGCTAGATTGCAACCATGCGAGCAACACAAGAAAATGGCTAAGTGTTGAGAATGAGCTTAGAATGAATGGAAACCCTTGACCCCACTCATTCAAGCATGGAATTTTGCAATATAAAATTGCAATCATACTTGAATAGTGAGTCAAGATGAATAAACAAATAGAAATCCCATGCTTGCAACCATGCTCTCATTTTCCACCTCATTTCTATTTTTCTCAAAAATAGAAATTATGCCATTCTACATATATATATTTATATATATATATATATTAATACATATAAGAAAATATTTAGTGAGCTAATGATATTAGTTAAGATATAATTATATCAAATATAATATATATCACATTATTAAATCAACACTTGATTTAATAATTCGGTTATATAACATAGGACCGACTAATATCATTTATCTATATATCATATTATCAAATCAACACTTGATTCGACAATCTAGTTATATCATATATAACTGAACCGATAACAGATAAGTGCCAGATTACAAAACGGTATCACATACACGTATTTAATCAGGACTATACACATATTACATATCTAACCTACTTCATTTTGCTTGAACCAGGGAACTTCTGTGTGGGACTCTAAAGACTCGTCAATACGCCGGCAGTAAGTGATGATCACATCAGTCACCCACAAGCCGTCAGCGGTACTAGCTGGACGTAACGGCTACCCAGGTATTAAGCGATATGAAGATCAACAAGCAAGCTTGTCCATAGTCTCCATGAAGCCTATCAGTAACACTACCGTACAGTCCGTTCTCTTCATCTGATATGTCGCATATCATGTCTAGGGGTGGTAAACGTCAGACCCCAGTAACGTGATAAGTCATGCCGATGTCTGGCCTATAATGGTTTGAGAAACTACTGATAACACTTATCAGTAAATCTCATTAGCATCCCTGGCCAGGGACTTCCAGTTATAGCCAATCGAGCATAGCGCAACATCAACCCCCAATACCAGGAGAGACGAAACCCCTCGTATCGCTCATTGCCTCCATGCGACTCGGTACTGTAACCAAAATCCACATGTTTGCACGTCTCCTTTGAGCGTGGCAGGGAGGAAATCAAAGCACAGTGGGAGCCGCACAAGACTCTATGACGATCTCGGGTCTACAGACTAACCTGTACCAGTGTCACCAGAGGACTGCTATCTGACAATACGTATACTACTACATAGGAGTCCTCGGCGAGTCCGTTCTGTGTACCCATTCTCCAATGAGCACCTGTATACAATCTTTGATGTCACACACCAATGGTTATAGGATCAACCATCGCATTCTAAAGGACATGAACCGAACACACTAGTCTACTCTGGAATATCGATGCCCTAGTCTCGATATTCCCTCAACTAGGAACTGATTAAAGGATGTACTTTTGGACCATCCTGGCCCCACTAGTATGATCTCATCATAGTCCTGGTAGTCAAGTACATATCCTAAGGGCTTTATTAACATGTAAGAGATAGACAGTATAAATACGAGTCTACATGTTAAGATAAAGATAACCTGATAGCATACCATGATGTCAAGCAAGAAATTCCTCTATATATATGTCCAAGCATCCACTATATCAACAATAATGGCCTCTAAGGCATATAAATTCTTAACAATCTCCCACTTGCACTAAGGCCAGTTGTTGTAGTATCTTATACCCAACGTCCCAAAAGTATCTCGAATAGCATCTGGAGGATAGACTCGGTGAGTGGATCCGCTATGTTATCCTCTGTGTCAACTCCCGTGACCTCGATCTCCCGGAGATCAACTATCTCACTGATCAGGTGATACTGTCTAAGAATATGTCTGGATCGATGACGGGACCGGGGTTCCTAGGCCAAAGGCACAGCTCTATTGTCATCATAATACTAAGGTACCGGATGCTCAATGGTAGGAACCAAGTTCATCTCATGAACTCTATTCATCCAGACAACCTCTTTGGCAGTATCGTTGGTAGCGATGTAATTAGCCTCTATCAACGAGTCTGTTACGGTATATAGCTTGGAACCCTTCCAACATACCGTCCCTCCACTGAGGGTGAAGGCAAAACCTGAGACTAACTTTCAGTCGTCCTTATCACTCTGGAAGCTCGAATCAGTAAAGGACTCCATCTAGAGTTCACCATTACCATACACCAAGAACATCTCTTTACTCCTTCTCAAGCACTTAAGAATGTTCTTCAGCCATCCAGTGGTTTTCCCAAAGATCTTTTCGAAACTTATTCACTACACCTAGTGAGTAAGCTACATCTGGTCTAGTACATAACATCGCATACATGATTGACCCGTCTGCCAAAGCATAGGGCATCCTTTACATGCGAGCCCTCTCCAAATCAGTCTCGAGGGACATCTCTTTGGAGAGAGTGATTCATGAACAAGCGGGTACATTAACACGCTTAGAATCATCCATACTAAAACCCTTTAGCATGGTGTCTATGTACCTGGATTGGGACAATCCCAAATCCATTTAGATCTATCTCTATAGATCTATATCCCCAGGATGTAGGAGACACCAGTTAGATCTTTCATGGAGAACTTGTGTGATAAGATATGCTTGACTGAGTGTAGCATAGGAACACCCTTTCCTATCAAGAGTATGTCATCCGCGTACAATACGAGGAAGACAACCATACTCTTTACAACCTTCTTATTTAAACATGGTTCATCTACCTTTTTGATGAAATCAAACTCTATGACAGCTTCATTAAAATAGATGTTCCGTCTCCGAGATGCCTGCATTAACCCGTAGATGGATTTAAGCAACTTGCACATGCTTCTGCTGTCTATGAAGCCCTCTGGCAGTGTCATATACACGCTCTCTTCTAAATCACCATTTAGAAAAGCGTTTTTGACATGCAGTCTGCCATATTTCGTAGTCATAGTATGCAGCAATGGCAAGTAGGATCCTGATGGACTTAAGCATAGTTTTGAAAGTCTCAACTTTTCCATCTACACCAAATTATCTTTCTCAAAGATCCTCTTACTCCCGATGGGTTTGACCCCTTCAGGAGCAACTTCTAAAGTCAACACTTTGTTGGTGTATATAGATTCCATCTCAGATCGCATAGCATCCAGCAATTTCACAGAGTCCCCACTCATGATGGCCTACTCGAAACTAGTTGGGTCATTATCTCCATGATGCAATCCTCGCTTCCACCGTCTATGAGAAAGCCGTAGTATCTCTCAGGTGGATAAGGAACCCTACTAGATCTGCGAAGTGGCTTTGGTTCATCAGGGACTATTGAATCCTCCAGTACCACCAAATTGTCAGTTAGTATTTGCTTTGCTGGAACTTTTTCCACTTCTACCTCATCGCCACTAATTTCTTTGATAAGAAATTCCTTTTCTAAAAAGGCGGCATGTCGAGAAACAAAACATCTTTTGTTCCTCGGTGTGGTAGAAGATATACCCTCGCGAATGGTTGGGATATCCTACAAACTTGCACAGAACTGACCTTGCCTTGAGCTTGTCCGGATTTTTCTTTTCAACATAGGCCGAACAACCCAATATCTTAACTCATTTAAGAATGATCTCTTCTCATTCCATATATCATATGAAGTGGTAGGCAACGGATTTGATCGGAACTCTATTCAATAGGTATGCATCTTCTCAAGTGCATGTCCTTGAAAAGAAATAGGCAACTTAGCAGTACTCATCATAGAGCGCTCCATATCTCATGGGATGTGATTCCTCCACCCCGATATACCATTGTGTTGTGGTGTATACGGAGGAGTAAACTGAGAGAGAATCTCATTCTCTTTTAAATAGTCTCAGAATTCCGTGCTCCAGTATTCTTCTCCCCGATCATATCGATGGATTTAAATACCTTTACCCATCTAGTTCTCATCTTTGTACTTATATTCCTTGAAATTCTCAAAAGGTTCATATTAGTGTTTCAACAAGAACATATGTCCCTATCTTGAGAGAACATCAGTGAATGTAATAAAGTACGTGGAACCATCCGTTGCATGTGTAAACATAGGACCGCATACATCACCATGTATCTGTCCAAGAGTTCAGTAGCTCTTTCTCCGTTTCCAGTAAATGAAGATTTGGTCAACTACTCTTTGAGACATGACTGGCAAGTTTCATAAGATGTAAATTCGAACGGATTCAAATATGCATCCTTATGGAACTTTAGCTAGTCTTGTTCCATCGACATGACCTAGTCTATAATGCCACAAGAAGACTTCGTTCATTTTTGAACTGTTCCTCTTGTGTGTGTTCTGTATGTTTAGAACTGTGTTTTGATTCAGAACGTGTATACTGTTATACAACGTACCATACCCAATCAACACTTGATTTATGAAAATATCAACAATATTATTGGTACGAAATAACAGTCGCTCAGAATCAATGTATTACCAGTTGGTAACACTAGGTGATATTTGCCAACTGCTTTGGCTGCAACAATTGCACCATCTCTACTACTAGAGACATATCACCCTTTCCCAGTTCTCTACCTATCTGTAGCCCATGTAACAAATTATATATATGGGATCATGATCCGGTATCCAATACCCAGGACATAGAGTAAACTGAGAAACAGTTCTTGGTAACGAACACACCTGAAAAAGATGCATCAACATGCAAATTCTTTGTTTGGATGGCGTGGGAATCCGAATATTCCCCTATTCCTTACTCAGAATTATGACAATCATAAGGTAGAACGGAACCTAGCCCAGTATAATAAGTAGGTTCGTGTTGGCTATAGTGCCCTCAAGTCAATTATTGGATCGCAGGCACGTGATTGCAATGATTGAGAGGAGACCTATACCGATAGGACAGTCTTACTCGAGATGATAGTATGCTATCTGGTTCGTCTTTATCATCATGTACATACTTTAGGTGACATTACAGATCACTATTACATGTTGATAGATCCCATAGGATTCATGCTTGACTACCAGCAGTATAATGGCGATCATATACGTGAGAGTTGGTGGTCTATAAGCACATCCTTAAAGTGTCCCTAGTCGTGAAAGTTTGAGACTGGGTATCGATACTCCAAGAGTAGACTAGTGTATATGGATCGAGACCCCGACGAGGGGTGGTGGCCGGTCTCACAAGCCATTGGTGTCAATTGGTTCACCTAAGATGTATACAGGCGCTCATTAGGTTATGAGTACACCGGACGGACTTGCCGGGAACATGCTAGTTGGTATTATACTTATTGTCAGATAGCAGTTCCCTGGTGACATGTGTACTGGTTAGTCTATCGACCTGAGATCGTCATTTTACTCATGTGAATTCCCACTGTACTTTGATTACTACCCTAACACGGCTCAAAGGAGTCGTGCAAACAGGTTTTAGTTGGGTACAGTCCCGAGCCACATGGAGGCAATGAGCGGATCGTCAGGGGATTCGTCTCTCCCGGTATTAGGGGTTGATGTCGCGTTGTGTACTGGTGGCCATCACCAGAAATTCTCGGCCGGGGCAGACGAGATTTACTGATCTAGGATTGGTAGTTTCTCAGGTGGTGATAGGCTTCATACGAACACTAAATGTCAAGTTATTAGGGGTCTGACTTTATCCACCCCCCTAGACTCGATATGCGATACTCATAGACGAACGGACCAGACTGTACGGATATTGTCACTGTCAGGCTTAGTACGTGTTTTAGGATGAGTTTGCTCGCCGGCCTCCCTTTCGCTCAATACCTGGGTAGCCGTTACTTACAGCTAGTGCCACTGACGTGCATGTGGTTAAACCCGCTGCCAGCGTATTGACGAATCTTTAGAGTCCCACACAGAGGGTTTCCCTAGTTCGGGCGAAATGATGTAAAGGTCGTATAGTTTTATGGCAGGGTTCTATTATATACGGGCACTTGTGCACGGATCATGATCGGACGGATAATACTAGTGGGCTTTGGTTTAAGCCGGATCCTAGTATTATATCGTTGGATTAATTTCGTCTCATTGTATTCGTATTCTTTCGGAATACGGATGCAGGTATGTATATATGGATGAGGGGTATTCTTGTAATTCCTTTATAAGATTACTTTAGAGTTGCCATTTCCTTTTTGTGTTAAACATTTAGATTAAATGTTTAATTGGTGGAAAGTGTGAGTACAAGTCTTGGCTTTGTGCATTGATGTAGCATGTACACTTGGTGACTCATGGTATTGGGTCATGGGATTATTTTGTTTTCGTATAGATATTTGTGTGTGAGATATTTGTTGGGGTGGAGGCAGCTCATTTTCATGTGAGCTTTTCTTTAGTTGCTTTAGCTCACAACAATATCACACACAAAAATGACTTAGCAAAACAACACAAGAAAAGAGCAGCCCATTTTCTTCACTTGATTTTTCTTGTGCCCACACTTCTTCACCTCATGGAATCTTCTTCAACCTCCACCCATACCCTCTCATGAGTTGAGAATCCTTGGGTGTTTTGAGACAAAGTATTCACACACAATCTCTACTTCATCTTGGCTATCTAGGCTACCAAACTAGATACCCGAGTTGCTTCGATTTTGAGGCGGGAGCACGTATTACGAACCCTCGACGTGGATCTTCTTCGATGTGGGGAGACCAGAGATCGAACTTGATCGAGGAAGCCACGAGGAGCTTAGGACAGAGGTTGAAGACCAAAGGACATGGATCGATCGGTATAACCTCTCTAAACTCTTTTCATAGAACTAGTATAGGGTTAATGGTACGATCCGTCGATTAGGATTCCGTTAGCGCCGGTTTTCTAAAAGTTTTTATTCCGCGTTTGGCCACGGATTGATGGCCAGGGCTGGCGTAACGCAACAGTTCGGTCAATACATCCATATTATTATCTTGATTAAGGCATTTCATTGGTCGCTACCAGGAGAGAGAGAAGGATAACCACTTTGCGTGTTCTCTTTGCAAGATTAGATTGGTTATTTTATCTAATCAAAATGGCTCCCACTGTTTTTATCAAATCTTCTTTCAAACCCTGAAAGGTAAGATTAGCCGGGATTAATTACACCCTACAGGTTCGCCAATCGTTCGGCCAGGCAGGTATCGGTACTCCAAGGGAGGTTCCTCGTTCTTTCGAATGGACCAAATTAAAATAAACCTCGTTTCTCTCGAGGAATAACCCCGTTGACACCTTTATAGACACCTACTTGATTAGCTAATTATAATGTGCAACTATCCCAGGAGTAACACTTACTCGCAGTGGGTATCAGGATCCAACTATCATATAGAAGATATGCAATCTCATTGCAAATTTCAACACTTGAAATTCCTTATAATGGTTTTATCCCTAGCGTCCTATGACCTTGACGGAGGCCAAACTACCCATAGGCCGCTAGTCAAGTTCAACCCGTTCATTTTTTGATTGAATTAGACCCACCCGCACAACCCTTGATGGAGGCCAAACAACGTCGTACAACTACCCTAATCCAATTGCATCATATGCTACAGATACGTACTAATCAGCTACCGTACACTACGCCTTAATAGAGGCCAAACTACCGTAGCACGAATACTAAAATAGCACTTATCTGAAATTACAGAGGGCTGCGCAGGTTTTTAAGAAAACCATGAGCGTAATGAACTTGATATTGATGTAGAATCTAGTGATTTTGAAAAGGGAGTGTTTTTTAGGCTTTTACTAGTTTCACTAAAGAGGTCACTCCCGGTGAAGGGATCTCGGCTCTTTCCTCATCGAATGAGGTGCAGGATATTGAGGAATACCACTATGCAAAATAAGAACTAGAGAAGCTATCAAGAACAAAACCGAGTGGATTGTAGCATTTGCTATTTTCGCTAAAGAGGTCACTCCTGGTGAAGGGATCTCGGCTCTTTCGTCATAGAATGAAGTGCTGGATATTCATCAAGGAATACCACTATGCAAAGCAAAAACTAGAGCTATCCTTTTTGAAAGTTTGATTCTACAACATCTTTAGGTTTCTTTCATTTCATTAATCTCATTAATTGTCACGCCCCACTTCCCGGTATACGGCGAAGGGGATACGACTGGTCCGCTACGTATTTACTCAGAAGCAAATACGCTAAGCGTAGCTAAGCAATATAAAAGAAAATATACACAAGAGACAAGGTATAATAAAAACAGCAACTTTATTTATTAACATTCTTTTGTACAATGCATGAAGAGAAAATACGATTGAAATAAAAGCAATGCCTAAACAATGGCATGACAGGAAATTAAAGGTACTGAAAAGAAAATGTACAATGTCTACAGCTCAGGGTCTTCGCTGTACTGATCCAAATTTTCTGCAGCTGGCTCGATCTCTGACGGTTCCAAATCAGCTGACGACATTCAAAGAATAAAGAAATAGAATGTCGTCAGCGAACAGATCGCTCGGTAAGTCCCAAAGATAAGAGGAGAAATAGAATGGACAGAGAGTAAGAGAGAGAGAGAGAGAGTAGCTTTTACAGTTGTATTATATTGTTATATTGTTGTATTTAGTGTTAACGCTATTGTTTGTAGCTTGGTACAGAAGGATGCCAGTGTATACGAGAGGAGTCTCACTTGCCCCGGAGACTAAGGTATCAGGAAGTCAAGGAACCGTTGGGCCACGGTACAACAGCAACGGAATACATGTTAGGTGTCTTAATCTTACCGTCTCGTGCCACTTTTAACACCTTCCATACCAATCTACCCCTTAAACCCCGTAGTATTTCGATTGTATTGTTTGTCTTGTAAATTGTATTAATTGTATAATTGGTTGACTGACCGAAAGCATGATATCAGTAAACGGATGTAACCGTAGAATCATATAAATGGAATAACTAGAGAACCATGTAAATCGAATGTATATCCATGGTTCGGTTCACTTGCTTAGCCTAATAAAGTCAGGTTTAGATAAATGACTGATGTCCACAACTTATCCTATTTTCCTAATAAATGGTATTTATTTAAATGGTGTATCAATACTAAATCTTTTAGAAATGGTTTTATTTAGTAAAGGGTATTTAAATAAAAATGTTTGTTTTTCCAGTATTCTAAGTTTTCGATGGTATCGTGTTAAGTTGTATATGAGTGTATGAGGAGGTAGGTCGTTACCTCGTGCTCTACTTTAAAGGTATAGCAAGTTTAATGGAGTTAAATGTAGAATTGAAACAATGTGGTATTTAAGTGAAAAATATGAAAAATTGAAATAGCTATCATTTCATATGATGAAACTTGATCAATTTGGTTGATTAGTATTTAATAGTCAACATGAGAAAGTTTAAGTATGATTGTATTAGTGAGAAGTGGAATTTTATAAGAAACCGAATCGGAAATCGGATTTTTTCCGATTCCGTCAGGTTTTGTAAATCCGTATTTTTAGAATAGAAAGGAGAGATAGAAAATGGGACTTACGGGTTTTAGATTACTCAAGAGAGTGAGAGGGAACTAGAGCGATCGTCGGTGTGTTGCGTCGTCGCCGATAGTTCCTAAGACGATCACCGGAAGTTCCGCCGGAATTTCGTCGGAGCTTCGCCTTGAGCTTGTTTTCAAAGTACAGGATCTTTGGAAAAATTTTGAGAGAGTGGGCTCAGGATTTTGGGGTGAGAGGGTAGTGTGTAGGGTTGGTATTTATAGGGTTAGGCTAGAGTTAGGGTAGATGAAAAGTTTAAAATAAAAATGTGATAAAATGTAATAAAAATGTATTAAAAGTGGAGTAATTGGGGTTTTTTAAGAGCTCTGGAAATGGTCTGAGGCTGAAATTTTGCAGGTGCATAGGGAATATGAAAAGACACAACTTTCATGTTGGGGTCGTCGCCGGACTCGGCCGTAACTCGGTCTGAGGACTGAGTCAGTCCAAGTCAAGGCCGATTTGGCCGATTCCTGGCCGAGTCAGGGGGCCGGGATCCCCCCGACGGTTCATCTACCCCCTGGCAATGTTACATCTTTGGGTGTAGTGGGGTTTTTGTTAGATATGAACGTGTAAACTCTTGGTATTCTAAAGGTTCAAAATAAAAATAATATTAAAAATAATGTGGGGTATGGGATTTGAACTCTGGTGGCTTGGTTCAGCAGTGCAAGGTATTACCAATGAGCTACAAGCTCCTTCTTGTAATTATGGAGCTAATTAATTACTTAAAGTAATAACAGTAAATGTAAATACCCCAAGTATACATTAATTTTAAAGCAAATTTTTGTACACTAAAAATGGAGTTGTTACATTCTTTTAACTTGTAATTAAAAAGCAAAATAATTACTTATAATTTGTGCTCAGGCTAAAATACCCCTTTATGGATTTTTTGAAAATTTTTTTGTAAAAAATTGTATTGGAAATTTGGGGTTGTTACATTCTACCCTCCTTATAAAAATTTTGTCCTCGAAATTTGTAAAAGGAAAGTGTAACAGATTCAAGAAAGTTTAGTGACTGAAGTACTGACAGTGTGTGAAAAAATAACAAAGTGGTGCAAAGGTTTTTAAAATGTGAAAATGACTTACCGATGTTAGCTTGACCTACAGTCTCGGCTTCTACGGCTGCTAATGTGAAATTCTGTCGCCGTGGTACCTTCCTTCTAGCTGGAGGCACGTTCTGTCCTTGGGGCTTGTTTCTCTGCCCTCGAGGCATGTTCCTCCTTGCCTGTTGGAATTGGCGAGTAGGCTGTGCAAAAGTTCTGTGTGGATGTGGTGCTGGGAGTGCAGGACGAGTTTCAGGAGCCTGGATAGCTGGCCGTTGCGGGTAGTTGGTAGGTGTGTGAGCTGAGTTGTATCTATATGGACAGGTCTCAATTCTGTGAATGGACGCGCCACAAACTAGGCACAGGCCTTTTGCGCGCCTACAGTCCTTTATCAAATGTCCATCTCTCTTGCAATGGAAACAGAAATGTGGTCTTAGCTGGTTATTGGGTTCTTCAGTTCTCCTGGGTTCGAACGTTGGCCTGGAAGAGGCTCCTCCTGCCATTTGAGTGGCAGGGCATTTCTGTTAGGATTACCTAGCACCCTATGTAGAGTTTGGAAGCATCACATGTCACAAAGTTTAAATTTTTATGGTGCTAAGCAAGCATACAAAGAGATTGATCCTAGAAAATTAGGGTTTCAAAAGTTAAAGGCAGTAAATACTAGGGTTTCAAGACTACAAGCTTTGTAGCTCCCTTCGCTAGACTCTTTGGCCTCTTGGGTGTTGGAGGAAGGTCCTCTTGAAGTCTTCTCGCGTCCACGACGATCCACCCGAAGTTCCTAGTCCAAGCTCGCAACTTCACTTTTCAAGATGAGAAATGAAGAGAACACTCTAAACAAGTTGGCTAAACTTGTGTAAAATGATATTGTGGTTATGACTCTCACTTCAAAAACCTTTCTTGATGTGTGTTTTGCTCACTAGAAGAAACTAGAGAGCAAAGAAAGAAGGAGGAGGAAGATGATGGCTTTTCTTTTGAAGAAGAGAAAAAATTAACCATTGAAAAGAAATGAAATATATCTATATATATTTTATTTCTTCTCATGTCAAACCATGGTTAAATGTTTGAGTTATTATTTAATTAGGGTTTAAAACATAGAAGGAAAGTTTAATCCAAGGTTAAGGGTAGGTGAGTATGGTTAGGTTAAAGAAGAATGTAGAAGCAAGTCAAGAATTATCCTTTCTTTTTCCATTTTGTTTTAAACACAAAATCAAATAATAATCCATATATTTATCCATGGTGTGAGTCTTATATTGCCACCATTTTCCATGTGTAACCAACCATGATAGATGGTGTATGTATGTATGTATGTATGCACATCCATATGTGCATGAAACTAAAAGAAAGATAGCATACATGCATGCATACATCCATCATCAACAAGAAAAGGTTTCAAGTGAGAAAACTAATAGTTAAATGATAAATCAATACTTGATTTATCAATCCGGCCATATCACATATGACCCCACCAAAAGCAAGCCGCCCGATCAATGTTCGGTATCCTATACGCGCATTTTAATCGGGTCGATGCGCATATCGCATACGCGCACCACAACGTTTCGCCTGGACTAGGTAACTCCTTTGTGGGACTCTAAGACTCGTCAATACGCCGGCGGTGGGTGATGATCATATCAAGCACCCCCAAGCCGCAAGCGGTCAGCTAAACGTAACGGCCACCCGGGTATTGAGCGATCAAAAGAAAACAAGCGAACCTGCAACAACTCCCGTCGAGCCAACCGGCAACACTACCGTACAGTCCGGTCTCTTCATCAGATGCTGCATATCGAGCCTAGGGATGGTCACGTCAACCCCAATAACTCAATAAGTCATGCCGGTGAATGGTCTATAACAGATCGAGAAACTACTGATAACACTTATCAGCAAATCTCAGCAGCCCTGGCCAGGGACTTACTGATATAACCAGTCGGGCACAGCACAGCATCAACTCCCAATACCGGGAGAGACGAAACCCCTCCTATCGTTCATTGCCTTCGTGTGTCTCGGGACTGTACCCAACGGCCACCTGTTTGCATGACTCAGTAGAGCCGTGGTAGGGTGGCAATCAAAGTACAGTGGGAGAAACACACAAGACTCTATGACGATCTCGGGTCTACAGACTAACCTGTACCAGTGTCACCTGAGAACTGCTATCCGACGATAGATATAATTCCATATAGGAGTTCTCGGTGAGTCCGTCCAGTGTACCCAGTCACCACTGAGCACCCGTATATGATCTTGATGTCAAACATCGATGAATGTGGGAACATTCATCGCCCATCGTATGGGTCTAGTATCATATACGCTAGTCTACTCTGGTATATCAATGCCCCGTCTCGATATACCTACGACTAGGGACTTTCCAGGATATGCTTATAGACTACAGATGTTCCACTAGTATGATCTCCATCATAATCAGAGTAGTCAAGCCGATATCCTCAGGGCTTTATCAGCATGTATGAATGAATAAAAGCATGATCAAATCAACATGTCAGGTAAAGAAGAACCAGATAGCATACTATCATGTCGAGCAAGAATGTATACTGAATATATATATACATGTACAAATACATCCACTATCATATAATGGCCTCTAGGGCATACATATGTCCAACAATCTCCCACTTGCACTAGGGCCAATTATTGGCGTATCTCATACCCAACATCTCAAAAAGTCGCTCATGCTGCAGCTGAGGGAGGGCCTTGGTGAATAGATCCGCGGCGTTATTCTTTGTGTCTACTCTCTTAATCTCGATCTCGCGGCGATCTACAATCTCCCGGATCAAATGAAAACGCCTGAGGATGTGTCTGGATCGCTGATGGGATCTGGGCTCCTTGGCTAACGCCATAGCCCCATTATTATCACAATACAAAGGTATTGGATCAATAATGGTTGGAACTACTCCTAGCTCCGAGACGAACTTCTTCATCCAGACGGCTTCCTTGGCGGCATCATTTGCAACAATGTACTCAGCTTCCATCGTAGAGTCTGCAACGGTATCTTGTTTGGAACTCTTCCAACTCACCGCCCCTCCATTGAGGGTAAATACAAACCCAGAGATAGATTTGCTGTCGTCCTTATCGCTCTGGAAGCTCGAATCGGTAAAGGCCTCCATTTGGAGATCTCCATTACCATACACCAAGAACAATTCTTTAGTCCTTCATAAGTACTTAAGAATGTTCTTCACAGCTGTCCAGTGATTCTCCCCTGGGTTTGATTGATACCTGCTTACAACACTAAGTGCATAAGCTACATCTGGGCGTGTACATAACATCGCATACATTATAGATCCTGCTGCCGAAGCATAGGGTATAACACTCATGCGAGCTCTCTCTTCATCGGTCTTTGGGCAAGAATCCTTGGAGAGAGTGACCCCATGGCAAGCGGGTAAGGCACCCCGCTTGGAGTCTTCCATAATAAACCTTTTTAGGATGGTGTCAATGTACCTGGTTTGGGACAATCCTAATAACCTTTTGGATCTATCCCTATAGATCCTTATGCCCAGAATGTATGTGGCATCACCCAGGTCCTTCATGGAGAACCTCAGTGATAAGAAAGATTTGACCGACTGTAGCATAGGAATATCATTTCCTATCAGAAGAATGTCATCCACGTACAATACGAGGAATGTGACAGCTCTCCCTACAGCCTTCTTATAAACACAAGATTCATCTGGATTTTTGATGAAATCAAACTCTTTGATGACATCATCGAAACAGATGTTCCAACTCCGTGATGCCTACTTTAACCCATATATGGATTTAAGCAATTTACAAGCTTTCCCGCTGCTCCCACTATCAATGAAGCCCTCTGGCTGATCCATATAAACGCATTCTTCTAAATTTCCATTTAGAAATGCGGTTTTAACGTCCATCTGCCAGATTTCATGGTCGTAGTGAGCAGCAATAGCAAGTAGGATCCGAATGGATTTAAGCATGGCTACGGGAGAAAAAGTCTCGTCATAGTCCAAACCTGGTCTTTGACGAAAACCCTTCGCCACAAGTCTTGCCTTATATGTCTCCACCTGCCTATCTACACCAATCTTTCTTTTAAAGATCCATTTGCACCCTACAGGTTTTACCCCAGGGGGTACAACGTCCAAAGTCCATACTTTGTTGGTGTACATAGACTCCATTTCGGATCTCATGGCATCTAGCCACTTCACAGAGTCTCTACTCGTGTTAGCTTGCTGAAAACTGGTAGGATCATCATCATCCATGATGCAATCTTCTCCGTCACTATCAATGAGGAAACCGTAGTACCTCTCTGGTGGGCGAGAAGTCCTACCAGACCTACGGAGTGGCCGAGGTCCCTCAGTTTCTATTGTAATAGCCGGTTCAACCAAACCGTCATTTGTAGTTTGTGTTTCTAGAACCTCTTCTAGATCCACCACTTTGCCATCATCTTTATCTGTGAAAAACTCTTTTTCTAAGAATGTGGCATACTGAGAAACAAACACTTTTTGTTCCTCTTTGTGGTAGAATAGATATCCATAAGAATTCTTTGGATATCCCACAAAGTTACACATGACTGACCGTGTCTCGAGTTTGTCCGGATTCTGCTTTTTAACATAGGCCGGGCAACCCCAAATCTTAATTCTCTTAAGAGATGGTCTCTTCCCATGCCATATCTCATATGGCGTGGTAGACACAGCTTTGGTTGGAACCATATTTAGTAGAAACGCTTCAGTCTCCAATGCATGCCCCCAAAACGAGACGGGTAACTCAGCGTCACTCATCATGGACCGGACCATATCTAATAGGGTCCTATTCCGTCGTTCTGACACACCGTTGTGCTGTGGTGTGTAAGGAGGAGTGAGGTGAGAGAGAATCCCATTCTCTTTTTGGAAGTTTGCAAATTCTGTACTGAGATACTCACCACCTCGATCTGATCGAAGCATCTTGATACTCAAGCCGGTTTGTTTTTCTACTTCTTGTTTATATTCAATGAATTTCTCGAAAGCTTCGGACTTGTGCTTTAATAAAAATACATGACCGAATCTTGAGAAATCGTCAGTGAATGTAATGAAGTATGAAAAACCGCCTCTAGCCTGTGTAGACATTGGCCCGCATACATCACTATGTATGAGGCCTAGGAGCTCAGTAGCTCTTTCTCCGTGTCCGGTAAACGGAGTTTTGGTCATTTTACCATTGATACAAGACTGGCAAGTCGCATAAGATTTATATTCAAAAGAGTTTAAATATCTATCTTTGTGTAACTTGTTTAGTCTTGTTTCGTTAATATGACCTGTTGGAGATAGTGCCCTCAGAGTCAATTATTGGATCACTGGCACGTGATTGCAATGATTGAGAGAGGACCTATCCCGGTACGACAGTCTTACTCGAGATGATAGTATGCTATCTGGTTTACCTTTATCATCGTGTACTGGTTTAGGTGACCTGACAGGTCGCTATTGCACGTTGATAGAGCCCCTTGGATTCTTGCTTGACTGCCAGCAGTATGAGGGCGATCATATAAGTGAGAGCTGGAGTCTATAAGCACATCCTTAAAAGGTCCCTAGTCGTGGGAGTTTCGAGACAGGGCATCGATTCTCCAGAGTAGACTAGTGTATACAGTCGAGACCCCGACGAGGGGCGGTGGCCGGTTTCACAAGCCACTGGTGTCAGTTGGTTCACCTAAGATGTATACAGGTGCTCATTGGGTTATGAGTACACCGGACAGGACTCGCCGGGAACATGCTAGTTGGTCTTATACCTGACGTCAGATAGCAGTTCCCAGGTGACATGTGTACAGGTTAGTTCATCGACCTGGGGATCGTCATTTGTCTCGTGTGAGTTCCCACTGTGCTTTGATTACTACCCTACCACGGCTCAAAGGAGTCGTGCAAACAGGTTTTAGTTGGGTACAGTCCCGAGCCACATGGAGGCAGTGAGCGGATCTTCAGGGATTCGTCTCTCCCGGTATTGGGGGTGAGGTCGCGCTGTGTCTAGGAGAGCCATTACACGAAGTCCTTGGCCAAGGAAGGAGATTTACTGGTAGGTATTCCAGTAGTATCTCAGGGTGTTCTGGGCTACACTCCGACACGACTTGTACCGCTTTTGGGGGTCTGACTTTCACCAACCCCCTAGGCCCGACATGCGATGCTCATAGACGAACGGACCGGACTGTACGGATATTGTCACTGACAGGCTCAGTAGGGTGTCAGGATGAGTTCGCTCATCGATGTCCCTTTTGGTCAATAGCTGGTGGCCCGTTACGTATTGGCTTATACCTCTGACGTGCTAGTGGTTAAATCCACAGCCATAGTATTGACGAGTCTTTAGAGTCCACCACACATTCAGTTACTCAGCTTTCGGGCGAAACGCTGTAGAGGCCGTATGGAGATATGGCAGGGTCCGATCAGATACGTGCAGTATTGCACGGATCAGGATCGGACGGTTTGTACTAGAGGCCGTATAGATATATGGCAGGGGTCGATCAGATACGTGCGGTATTGCACGGATCAGGATCGAACGGATATTACTAGCCGGCTTTGGTTTAAGCCGGATCCTAGTATAGTACAGTGTAAATTTTGTCTCATTGCATTTGTATCCGGGCGGAATACAAATGCGGGCATGTATATGCAGTAGCGGGGTTTTCCTATAATTAATTACGGGACCAGTTTTCTGGAGTTGCCAGTTTGCATTCCGTTCCAGCCGGTTTTCCTTTGTTCTTTCCCGGCCGGACTTTTCCGATGGAGGGGGTTATTTGCAAGTTTGCAAATAACATTTTTGTGGAGGGTTTATTTGTGAGATGAGAGATTATGATAGCATCTTTAGATTCCCTTTCCATCTTTTCTTTTGATGCACCATCACTTGCATTATTTGAGATAAGAGAGGGTATGGGTTTGATGTGAATTTGTTATGATGATGTTTGGATGTGGTCACCTCTTTTCTTCTCCTACCATCACCTCCCTTCATGCTTGATTTTTCCTCCACCATTCTCACATGTATATGGCCGGCCACTTCATGGAAATGAGAGGGGTTGATTTCATTTTTGGTGTGGCAAAATTTAGCATCCATCTCTTTTTAGCTTGCCACCAAAAAATTCCCAAGTTCATATCTTGTTGATTCCTCCATCAAGGCAACTTCACAAACCCCATGAGACATAGACTCTACACTACACATTCTACAGCAAATCTTGGGCACGTCGACTTGCCAGCTTCGTGCCCGAGTTGCCTCGGTATTGAGGTGGGAGCCCGTAAAAGATGCAGGCGATGTGGTGCCCTTCCGGCAAGGTGGCGACGACCGGAGTTTCCGCGGGAGATCGGGACGATGACGAGAAGACCGGAGGACTCGGATCACTCGGTATATCTCTAACCCGTCTTGTTGTTAGCTAGATCTAGTTTAATGGCCCGATCCGGGGTTTAGTGCGCGGTAGTGCCGGTTTGCTAAGTTCGCAAAATTAAAGTTTATCACCGTTTCCGCATTTGGCCGTCGGATTGACGGCCGGGGCGCCGCCGTGCACTTACAGTGGTATCAGAGCCTCGCCATTAACTTCGTCTAGCTTTGTTTGATGTGTTTGCATTTCCGATCGACCAAAATTCCAAAAAACCACATTTTCCTCACATTAGTTTTCTGTCGAATTTTTTCTGGCTCCAAAAATTTTTCAGGTTGTCTCAGAATGATGTGCATGGAGTTCTAAGAACACTGGAAAAATTCGACAACACGATCCCTCCGTACGACCGCGGAACCGCGGCCATAACCACTCTTTAGGCCGCGGTTCCGCCGCAGGAATGAGGGATCATGTCATCGTTTTTTTTGCAGTGGGCTTGTGGGCTAAAAATAGGGTTTTGGAATATTAAAATTGGGCCCAGAATTTCTGTGAGTGCTACAGTATTGCTTGGGGGCCCACTTGTTAATTTTTGATCGATCGGATATTTTAAACACATTATTTCACAGTATTTACATTATATCTGCGACCGTGAATGTCACTCGATCGGTAAATCCGGTCTAACTGCTATAGCCCGGTTAGACGGATTTGCGAACGTGATTTTCACGTTGATGTTCTGTGATTTTGCTGTGATGTTGCGGATCGGTCGTGGGGGGTAGCCTGGATGCAATGCTAGTACAGTGTTGTTGTATTATGTACATTTGATATTGCGGGGCGAGCGTCCGACATGTGGACTGCCGTCACTGCCTGTTTGTATTATTATTTTGGGGCACGACCAGGTTGCGGTCGGTGTACCCGTTGTATATATATTTTACTTTCTGTACTAGGATTACCCCGCGGAGGGGTGCACGGATAGCCGGGTTCTAGAGGGCAACAAGCCCGCATCTCATGGCATTGAGACGGAGGGGGCTTCAGTCTGGAATTGGTGGGCTATTCGCCGCACTCGTAGGGGGTACAGGTTGACCCAGGAGGGGTGCCCAAGTTACCGGATTCCGTGAAGTGCTGGGTGGTCCATTCACGGTGCTGAAGGGGGCTGCCTCGCTTCAGGTTTTGGCGGGTGACTTGCCGCGCCCGTAGGGGTCTAGGATTTCATTGCACAGGCTATCCACACGACCAGGGGAACGTCGGGTTTCAGTAGTGGCTCTGTGAAACCCGGGGATCCCAGATATCTGTATTGTTCTGTGATGCTGTACATTTCTGTGATGTTGCATTTTTTTCACGCCTTGAGCAAAATATAATATATTGGTATATATATTAGTAGATGTTGTATATGTTTTACATCCGCGCTAGTCCAGTCCCCGCTCTGTCATTAGTTAGCTAACCTAACGGGTAATGACGGGACCCGGTGGCGAATGCGGATGGCATATACGTACATCAGTATATTTTCGTTCTTTGTGGTGTGATCAATTGATGGGACTGCGTTGATTCGGATCAATGCAAGTTAAAACAAACCTATTCTGATGTTGTTGGAACACTTTTCAAAAAGCTGTTATTGCAAGGACGTTCACTTTTGTTTTGCATCGTGGTATTCATTTGGAATATCCTGCTCCTCAGTCGACGAGGCAAGGGCCGAGATCCCTTCACCGGGAGTGACCCCTTGGACAGAAGTTTGCGTCAGGGCATTAACTTCACTATAGCCGATTACTTTTGCTTTGCACCGTGGTATTCATTTGGAATATCCTGCACCCCATTCTACGGGAAAAGAGCCGAGATCCCTTCACCGGGAGTGACCTCTTTAGTAAAGGTTTTCGTCACTATATTTTCTAAAAAGCTATCCGTTCCTTCAACGATATCAAGTTCATTACGTTAAAAATTTTCGCCAGAAACCATTCGTAGCCCTCCATCATTTCAGTTAAATATTCGCTAGTATTCAAGCTATGTATTTTGACCTCACGCCAAGGCATAGTGTTTGGTAGTTGCCGGGTATTTATCTGTTGCATAGATAGATGCGTTGGTTTGGGACAGTCGTACTACTATTTTGGCCTACGTCAAGGGTATGTACGGGTGGGTTCAAATTAACCTGGACAATGATGGGTAGAACTTGACATGTGACTTATGATATTTTGACCTCACGCCAAGGTCATAAGAGCATGGGGCAAAAATCACATCGGGAGTTTCAAAAGAACTGAAACTTGCCAGATATGCGCATACCTTCTGGAGTGTGGTACCGTGAGCGGATTCCGTCACGTTATCATGCGATGAGAGTTGGATCCCGATTCCCACTGATAAGTTAGTTTACTCCTCGGGTGACCCCGACTAATTCTTCTTTCAGGTTTGGAGGAGAATTTGAGGTACAGTGGGAGGTTTCCTGATTAGATAAATTGGTAACCATTCTGATCTAGGTTAGAGTGCACGCTGAGTGTTTCTTTTCTCTCTCTCTGGCAGCGACCATTGACCCGACCCTAAGACTATGACTCAGTGACCAAGTTGACCGAACCTTCTTAACACTGGCTTTTGGATTGTCAGAGTTGCAGACCTCATTGCCACTCCTACTTTTACCCTTTTCTCCAGGACACCCCGTATTACTGCGAACGTCCACTTCCATTGGACAAAACCATCGTATGGTTAGATACAAACTCGAAGGAATTCGAGGATGGTTTCCGGTTCTGGAGAAAACGGATAGGATTATTCAGTTGTCTTTTCCCTTTTACCTTCTCTCAAGTTATGAGTACTCCTTGGTTTAGGAGATAGTACACCTATTATGCAAATTGGATAGTCTTCTTCCAAACCTTAGGCTGGTGCCGAACGGTGGGGAATGAAGAAAACCAATTAGCCTAACGATGGTGTACAGAAGATATTAAGTTAAGACAAAGAAAGGGATTAGAAGGAGGGCAAAGTAAATTGCGACTGATATTCACGACAAAATCAAGTATTTCATTACCACTCCCACATCACCTTTGTATTTCTCCAGGACACTCCGTATCACTACGAAGATCCACAGTTATTTGGATATTCCATCGTATGGTTATATACGAACTCGAAAGGAACTTGTTCCAGTTCGGGGATGGATTCTGGTCCAGGAGAAATAGGAATAAGGTTTATTCGGTTGTCTTTTATCCTCACCTTCTCTCGCATTGCGAGTGCTCCTAGGATTAGGACAGTACACCCATTATGCTTATTGGATAGTCTTCTTCCAAACCATAGGCTGGTGCCGAACGGTAGGGAAGGAAGAAAACCATTTGGCCTAAGGGGTGTGCAGAAGGTAATGACTAAAGACATATAAAGGGATTTGGAGAGGTGGCAAAGAATTATACGGTTATAGTTATGAATCTGGATAATGGTAGAGGCATTACTAGGAATACCAGGATACCCCATCGAAACATTTTCAATATTTCAGTTCAACTGTGTACTGTTAAAAGAAAACTGATTTCCTGATTAGACACTTGCTCCAGGGTATGTATTTACCAGGTTTGATTCTCACATCTGTATGGCTTTACAGATGATGAGTGGGAGTAAGTTATTGGGAATAGGGTGATCATCCTCATTATATCGGGATTCGTTGTAATCGGTGATATTTGAGGAGATCATCTGGGCTGTTTGCCGGTCGGCAAATATTTGGTTTTGAATATCCGCTGTTGTGCACCAATTTCAAATTGATATATCTGTACGTCTATTTTCATAGAGTGAGATATACCTTTTGATATTATGTCGATGACATTTACCTATATCAGTGGATGGTTAGGTAAGGAGCATTAAACAGTGGTGTAATTCTTCTTAACCATAAGTACAGTTTTCAACCTACGACACACAGTGAAAGAGTTGTTAGACTCGGCGGACTTATACAGAGTATTGTATGTTGTCCAGTGTCCATTAGGACAGAGGGGTTGGTCCTCATACTATATTCTGTTTACTTTTAACTTCTCTAGTTCTTAGACATGTGTTTCGTAGAAACACAGGGTCTAAGTTTTGAGGAGTTATAGGTATTTGAATAGAGTAGAGAACCAGGTGTAGCAAGTATCGGGATTCTTCAAGGTAATCGAAGATGTAGATACTTGTGTATGGTATTCAGTTGATAGTAATGATAAAGAGAAATTGCTTCTCTTTCAGGTTACTCATAATTGGAAGCATTTCTAAGTTGAGTAACGCTGATCGGCCTCTCTCCATTTAGTTGACATGCACTGGAGACAGCTGCATGATTTGAATCTGGTTAAATTAAATCAGTGCCTCTGGTTCTATATTGGATGTAGAACAGTTCATATCTTAACGTTGTTAAGGTACGGGGAGTTGTCTGGCTTATGATTAAAACCAGACACTGGACAACTCAAGGCACGTTTCTGTATTGGCTGTTTGTGGGTTGACCCAGGCTATGACGAGGGTTGACTTTCTACCATCTGGCAGATCAATAGATATATTGTTCTAGACTCACCAGAGTTTTATTAAAAATGAATTTTTCAAAAACAGTAGTGGGAGTATGGTAGAACTGGAAGTGATTCCAGAACCGCAAACGATTACTGAAGATTTGATAAGGAACCTAAAGATTCAATCTGATTTGACATTCCATTGGCCACTCCGCAGATAAGGTGGGTGACTTCAGGCACCCGAGAGGCACTCCAGTAGCCTCAAGGACGGTGACAGGGAAGTTCTTGTTTACCCACACTTGCCATTGTTGTTGTTCCAGGCTGCGAGACCCGGCAGGAGGATGAGTATAGCGTCGTTCTAAACTAGCTTTAGAAGTGCACGTCTATATGACTCTGCCAGAAGGTTGTCGTAGTCAGTGGGAGCAGCGGAAGCATTGGTGGACATCAGGCTTATGTCTATTTATAGACTAAAGCAGATGTAGCGGAGATAGATCATCTATTTCTGATATGACAGTCATGGGTTTGACGTCATCAGAATAGGGGATGGATCTGTTGAGAAGATAGTAGGGTGTGATATCCGGGTTTTGGATGACATACACAAAGTAGGAAGTGACATTCCTATACTACGATCGGTTATACTTTGGTCGTCACACAGTGGTTTCTCCACATGGGACTTGGACATTATATCAGACATACTGGTTACTAGATCTATGGTTTTAGATCTAGATTTGGGTGGTTTCCCAATCAGGGTACTTTGACAGCATTCTAAGAGTATTTAGAATGGACGACTCCTGGCACGGTAGTGTACCTGCAAGTGATGGAGTCACCCTCTCTAAAGGTGTCTTATAGACTAAAGTAGAGAGGGATGTGCATGATTGGCAGATCACTTGCTTAGGCAATTGAGTCAATCATGAGATGTCAAGTACCACACCAGATGTTGTTCTTGCACTAGATGCAATAAGTTGATATTGATCCAATCCTGGAGAAACAGTCGGAAGCAGTTTTTAGAACATAAGTGGATGTTCTAGGGATATGATAACGACAGCCTCATTTGGGAGACAGTTATCATTCCAGGCTTCCAAGGTGACATGGACGACAAGGAGGTTGTCAAAGTTATAGTTTTCCTTCTGACGAGGGGCAGTATTCTGGACAGGTGATCCAGGAAGATACTGAGGGAGGCATGGCGCAGGATACTGATTAAGTTCAGTTGACGATATAGTCGAAGAAGTTTGGATTTGGAGTTCATTTATGAACTAGGTCCCATCAGACATCCAGACATTCTAAGACAGGTATTGCTCATTTCAGGAGATGGCTTTCTCCGCGAACTAGAGATATAGAGAGATATAGAAAGAAACATCTGGGCGGATCCACTCACTGAGGCTATTTCTCGAACGCAATAGTTTCGCAAACGAGTTTTGTGAGACTGACTAGTAGGGGAGTTGGGTGTTCGGTATCACACGGGCTGTGAGTATGCGACATCGCAATAATTAGCCTTGAGTGCAAGTGGGAGATTGTTGGAGATAGTGCCCTCAGAGTCAATTATTGGATCACTGGCACGTGATTGCAATGATTGAGGGAGGACCTATCCCGGTACAACAGTCTTACTCGAGATGATAGTATGCTATCTGGTTTACCTTTATCATCGTGTACTGCTTTAGGTGACCTGACAGGTCGCTATTGCACGTTGATAGAGCCCCTTGGATTCTTGCTTGACTGCCAGCAGTATGAGGGCGATCATATAAGTGAGAGCTGGAGTCTATAAGCACATCCTTAAAAGGTCCCTAGTCGTGGGAGTTTCGAGACAGGGCATCGATTCTCCAGAGTAGACTAGTGTATACAGTCGAGACCCCGACGAGGGGCGGTGGCCGGTCTCACAAGCCACTGGTGTCAGTTGGTTCACCTAAGATGTATACAGGTGCTCATTGGGTTATGAGTACACCGGACAGGACTCGCCGGGAACATGCTAGTTGGTCTTATACCTGACGTCAGATAGCAGTTCCCAGGTGACATGTGTACAGGTTAGTTCATCGACCTGGGGATCGTCATTTGTCTCGTGTGAGTTCCCACTGTGCTTTGATTACTACCCTACCACGGCTCAAAGGAGTCGTGCAAACAGGTTTTAGTTGGGTACAGTCCCGAGCCACATGGAAGCAGTGAGCGGATCTTCAGGGGTTCGTCTCTCCCGGTATTGGGGGTGAGGTCGCGCTATGTCTAGGAGAGCCATTACACGAAGTCCTTGGCCAAGGCAGGAGATTTACTGGTAGGTATTCCAGTAGTATCTCAGGGTGTTCTGGGCTACACTCCGACACGACTTGTACCGCTTTTGGGGGTCTGACTTTTACCAACCCCCTAGGCCCGACATGCGATGCTCATAGACGAACGGACCGGACTGTACGGATATTGTCACTGACAGGCTCAGTAGGGTGTCAGGATGAGTTCGCTCATCGATGTCCCTTTTGGTCAATAGCTGGTGGCCCGTTACGTATTGGCTTATACCTCTGACGTGCTAGTGGTTAAATCCACAGCCATAGTATTGACGAGTCTTTAGAGTCCACCACACATTCAGTTACTCAGCTTTCGGGCGAAACGCTGTAGAGGCCGTATGGAGATATGGCAGGGTCCGATCAGATACGTGCGGTATTGCACGGATCAGGATCGGACGGTTTGTACTAGAGGCCGTATAGATATATGGCAGGGGTCGATCAGATACGTGCGGTATTGCACGGATCAGGATCGAACGGATATTACTAGCCGGCTTTGGTTTAAGCCGGATCCTAGTATAGTACAGTGTAAATTTTGTTTCATTGCATTTGTATCCGGGCGGAATACAAATGCGGGCATGTATATGCAGTAGCGGGGTTTTCCTGTAATTAATTACGGGACCAGTTTTCTGGAGTTGCCAGTTTGCATTCCGTTCCAGCTGGTTTTCCTTTGTTCTTTCCTGGCCGGACTTTTCCGATGGAGGGGGCTATTTGTAAGTTTGCAAATAACATTTTTGTGGAGGGTTTATTTGTGAGATGAGAGATTATGATAGCATCTTTAGATTCCCTTTCCATCTTTTCTTTTGATGCACCATCACTTGTATTAATTGAGATAAGAGAGGGTATGGGTTTGATGTGAATTTGTTATGATGATGTTTGGATGTGGTCACCTCTTTTCTTCTCCTACCATCACCTCCCTTCATGCTTGATTTTTCCTCCACTATTCTCACATGTATATGGCCGGCCACTTCATGGAAATGAGAGGGGTTGATTTCATTTTTGGTGTGGCAAAATTTAGCATCCATCTCTTTTTAGCTTGCCACCAAAAAATTCCCAAGTTCATATCTTGTTGATTCCTCCATCAAGGCAACTTCACAAACCCCATGAGACATAGACTCTACACTACACATTCTACAGCAAATCTTGGGCACGTCGACTTGCCAGCTTCATGCCCGAGTTGCCTCGGTATTGAGGTGGGAGCCCGTAAAAGATGCAGGCGATGTGGTGCCCTTCCGACAAGGTGGCGACGACCGGAGTTTCCGCGGGAGATCGGGACGATGACGAGAAGACCGGAGGACTCGGATCACTCGGTATATCTCTAACCCGTCTTGTTGTTAGCTAGATCTAGTTTAATGGCCCGATCCGGGGTTTAGTGCGCGGTAGTGCCGGTTTGCTAAGTTCGCAAAATTATAGTTTATCACCGTTTCCGCATTTGGCCGTCGGATTGACGGCCGGGGCGCCGCCGTGCACTTACATGACCAAGTCTACAGTGCCAAAGAAAAGCTTCATTTAATTCTGAAAGTTTTCTTTTATTAGTGTGTTGTATACTGAAAACTGTGTGTTGATTTAGGACATATATTCCGTTATTAAGCGTACCATACCCAACCAACATTTGATTCAGGTTAATGTTCATAACATTGTTCTGCAATACAAAATTATATCCTTCATTGTCTAACAAAGAAATGGATATTATATTACAAAGCATACTTGGTACAAAATAACATGGATTCAAAACCAAAATATATCCAGATGGCAACCCCAAGTGATACTCTCCCACTGCGACTGTATGTACATTGGAACCAATTCCAACGCGGAGAGTATGGTCACCTGTCTTCAAAACCTTGCTATTTCTCAGCCCCTGCATAGAATTGCAAATGTGAGAACCTGAACCGGTATCCAATACCCAGGAAGCAGAGTTTATTGAAAAACAGTTTTCAGTCACAAACGCACCTGAAGCAGAAGCATCACCATGCTTCTTCTTGAGATTTAAGTACTCCGTGTAGTTGCGCTTCCAATGTCCTGTCTTGTGGCAATGAAAACATTCGCCTTTCCCCGAGTCTCCAGCTTTGGACTTTTCCTTTCCCTTCACCTTTTTAACTCCATCCTTAGGATTGGTGGGCTTCTTCTTTTTCTTTCCCTTGGCCTTAGCTTTCGGGCGAGAAGAGGAAGACTGTCCAACAGTCATAACGGGAGTTTTTGCTGATTTCATAGTGCTCTCTGCACTCCTTAACATATTAAGGAGTTCAGGGAGTTCCTTCTCCATGCCATGCATGTTGAAGTTCACTATGAACTGAGCAAAGGTGGAGGGGAGGAACTGCAGAATAATATCTATATATTGTTCATTGTCCATTGTCCATCCAAGGTCCTCAAGCTCTTCTATAAGAGCTATCATCTTCAAAACATGGTCTCCTACTGGTGTGCTAGGGGCCATTCGCATCTGAAACAGTTTCTTTGATGTTTCGTATCGTAATACGCGGGATTGCTCTCCATACAACTCCTTTGTATGGAGCAATATACCGTGAATGTCCATATCCTCGTGCTGCTTTTGATGTGTGTTATCCATCGATGCAAGCGCAAGGCATTTGGCCATGGCACAGTCAGCGTCCCATGTCTTGCAGACTTCAATGTCCGCAACTGAGGATTTTGGACCTGGGACGGGCGGGGCTGAAGCCGTGAGGACATATGATACTTTATCATAAGTCAAGGCTATTTTCAGATTCCTCAGCCAGTCTTTATAATTGGTCCCATTCAGTTTGTTTTTATCTAGTAGAAGCTTGAGTCCAGTCATGGGTATCTGCCATTAAGAGAGAGAAAAGAATACACTCAGCGAAAACTCTTGCATAGATCAGATTGGTTATTATCTTGTCTAATCGATGTTTCCCACTGCTTTTATCGAGTTTTTCTTTCAAACCTTAAAAAGAAAAACTAGCCAGGATTAATTACAGTCTACAACTTCGCTAACCGTTCAGCCAGGCCAGTGTCGGTACTTGAGGGAGGTTCCCCGTGCTTTCGCACGGACCTAATTAAAGTAAACCTCGTTTTCCCAGAGGCGGAGCCCCGTTAACACCTTTATAGACACCTAGTGAGTTAGCTCATTGTAAACTGTAAAACTCTCTTAGGAGCAACTATTGCCCACAGTGGGATCGGGATCCAACCATCACATGGAAGGTATGCAATCTCATTTCAAATTTCGACTATTGAAATTCCCGATGTGGTTTTTACCCCTAGTACTTATGACCTTAACTAAGGTCAACAAATCATAAGTACCAGTCAAGTTCTACCCGTCATTTCTTGATTAATTAGACCCACTCATATGACCCTTAACTAAGGTCAACAAAGTCATAAGAATGTCCTAATTAATCTGCATCATATGCAATGTAGGAAGACATCACTTAGCTACCATACACTACGCCTTAACTATAGTCAACAAACGTAGCACGAATACTAAGTACTCTACTTCCTAAAATGACGGAGGGTTGTGGATGATTTTTAAGAAAATCTTTAACGCTTTGAACTAGATATCGTTGTAGAATCAAATGGTTTTCAAAAGGAGTGGCTTAAGCTCCGCAGTTTTGAAATGTAGCTTTTTCATAAATAGCCGAGTGTTTTTAAATCCGATTCTACAACATCCTTTTAGGTTTATTTTCTTTACATTAATCACATTAATGTAATCCCATCATTTAAGTCCTTAAGCCAATCACAGAAAAGAAACGAAAATAACACGTACGCTTATGCCATCCGCATTCACCTCAATGTTCCGTTATGCACCGTTAGGTTACTTAACTAACGGCATACCGGGACGGGACTAGCGCGGGTATAAAACATAAGCAACTTCTACTATATATCATATATATAATATGTCATTCGTCTCAGATATCACAGAACACAGGCAGCAGAAACATAGATATAATGTGGGATATACTAGGACGTCCGTATTTAGTATTTAGCCATAATAGAAAATACAGATTCCACAGTCGCGATGAATAGCCAAGCCCACACCCTGGACCCCTACGAGAGCGGCAAGTGACCCTACCAATTCTGGAGTTTAGGAGACCCGGTCTTGACTCCTCGAGATGGCCTCCTACTGAACCCTAGAACCCGGTCACCTGTGCTCCCCTCCTTGGGTCCATCCTAATGCGGAAAAGTAAATAATATACAATACTTGTGGCAGCAACCTCAACCCGGAAGTGCCCCAAATAAAATAATATTACATTACATTTGAATTTACATGAATGAAAATATAAAACTCTCATCTTACATAAAACCCCCCGGCTATTCAATCGCGACAATCCTGCACATCATATCTCAGCAACACATAATATCTCATATCATCAACGTAAGTAAGTATGCATACACCGATTGTCGTCGACGTATAGCAACGACAATTGGCAATACCACTACATACTACACTTACGGTCACACAAAAGAAAGTGTAAAACTGCAATATCTGGAATCCACATTCTCTTTAGACATCGCAAATACGAAATATCACATACTTCGTATTTCATGTCTAGTAATATGAATTCCACACATTGCATCACATTCCAGATAAACAGACAGTATTAAAGTTTTCGAACGAACGATCAAATACCCAAGATTCACTAAAGCTCAACACTTGAGCAGAGTTCAAAAAACCTGGAGTGTGACACAGTAGTAGCGGTCCAGCCGTAAAAGGGTCAAGCCAACGCCTCACATGTGGCACGCCGTACTGCCCCAAACCCTAAGGTTCAAAGGGCAGTTCAAGACGGTCATATAATCGAGTTAAGGTTTGTTGTCTTCTAGAGGGTCCACCACAAAAAGACTTGCACGTATCTCCAAAGTATTTAAACCCCGTGAATAGTGAGCAAATGAAACTCGTTCAAACACTTCAATACTTTCTAATTTACCCGGAAAAGCAATGAAATGAAAATTCCGATCGAATCTATGAGTCCAAAACCATCTCTAGAAAATACAGTACTATATTCAGATTAAACATACCTAAAACACTGTACAAGCAGTTATAAGAATTACAGTGTAAATTTGATGCAATGATGCCTCTGTACGGCCGCGGAGCCGCGGCATAAGTAAGGAATTGCCGCGGTTCCGCGGCGGTTTGTACGGTTCAGGGCTTCGAATTTCACTGTGTTTCTTAGTTTTTCCTGCTGTATATTTTAATTATTTTTAATTCTAAAAAATGTCAGATTTTAAAATTTGTCCAGAGAGGGTCTCGAAAAGTCGTATTTTGATCCGATCGGGATTTTTACTTCGTAAAAGTGTCGCCTAATGTTCTAGGTCGGCTCTGATACCAATGTTAGGATTACCTAGCACCCTATGTAGAGTTTGGAAGTATCACATATCACAAAGTTTAAATTTTTATGGTGCTAAGCAAGCATACAAAGGGATCGATCCTAGAAAATTAGGGTTTCAAAAGTTAAAGGCAGTAAAGACTAGGGTTTCGAGACTACAACCTTTGTAGCTCCCTTCGCTAGACTCTTTGGCCTCTTGGGTGTTGGAGGAAGGTCCTCTTGAAGTCTTCTCGCGTCCACGACGATCCACCCGAAGTTCCTAGTCCAAGCTCGCAACTTCACTTTTCAAGATGAGAAATGAAGATAACACTCTAAATAAGTTGGCTAAACTTGTGTAGAATGATGTTGTGGTTATGATTCTCACTTCAAAAACCTTTCTTGATGTGTGTTTTGCTCACTAGAAGAAACTAGAGAGCAAAGGAAGAAAGAGGAGGAAGATGATGGCTTTTCTTTTGAAGAAGAGAAAAAATTAACCATTGAAAAGAAATGAAATATATCTATATATATTTTATTTCTTCTCATGTCAAACCATGGTTAAATGTTTGAGTTATTATTTAATTAGGGTTTAAAACATAGAAGGAAAGTTTAATCCAAGGTTAAGGGTAGGTGAGGATGGTTAGGTTAAAGAAGAATGTAGAAGCAAGTCAAGAATTATCCTTTCCTTTTCCATTTTGTTTTAAACACAAAATTAAATAATAATCCATATATTTATCCATGGTGTAAGTCTTATATTGCCACCATTTTCCATGTGTAACCAACCATGATAGATGGTGTATGTATGTATGTATGTATGCACATCCATATGTGCATGAAACTAAAAGAAAGATAGCATACATGCATGCATACATCCATCATCAAAGAGAAAAGGTTTCAAGTGAGAAAACTAATGGTTAAATGATAAATCAACACTTGATTTATCAATCCGGCCATATCATATATGACCCCACCAAAAGCAAGCCGCCCGATCAATGTTCGGTATCCTATACGCGCATTTTAATCGGGTCGATGCGCATATCGCATACGCAGACTACAACGTTTCGCCTGGACTAGGTAACTCCTTTATGGGACTCTAAGACTCGTCAATACGCCGGCAGTGGGTGATGATCATATCAAGCACCCCCAAGCCGCAAGCGGTCAGCTAAACGTAACGGCCACCCGGGTATTGAGCGATCAAAAGAAAACAAGCGAACCTGCTACAACTCCCGTCGAGCCAACCGGCAACACTATCGTACAGTCCGGTCTCTTCGTCAGATATGCTACATATCGAGCCTAGGGATGGTCACGTTGACCCGAATAACTCAATAAGTCGTGCCGGTGAATGGTCTATAACAGATCGAGAAACTACTGATAACACTTATCAGCAAATCTCAGCAGCCCTGGCCAGGGACTTACTGATATAACCAGTCGGGCACAGCACAGCATCAACTCCCAATACCGGGAGAGACGAAACCCCTCCTATCGCTCATTGCCTTCGTGTGTCTCGGGGATGTACCCAACGGCCACCTGTTTGCACGACTCAGTAGAGCCGTGGTAGGGTGGCAATCAAAGTACAGTGGGAGAAACACACAAGATTCTATGACGATCTCGGGTCTACAGACTAACCTGTACCAGTATCACCTGAGAACTGCTATCCGACGATAGATATAATTCCATATAGGAGTTCTCGGTGAGTCCGTCCAGTGTACCCAGTCACCACTGAGCACCCGTATATGATCTTGATGTCAAACATCGATGAATGTGGGAACATTCATCGCCCATCGTATGGGTCTAGTATCATATACGCTAGTCTACTCTGGTATATCAATACCCCGTCTCGATATACCTACGACTAGGGACTTTCCAGGATATGCTTATAGACTACAGATGTCCCACTAGTATGATCTCCATCATAATCAGAGTAGTCAAGCAGATATCCTCAGGGCTTTATCAGCATGTATGAATGAATAAAAGCATGATCAAATCAACATGTCAGATAAAGAAGAACCAGATAGCATACTATCATGTCGAGCAAGAATGTATACTGAATATATATATACATGTACAAATACATCCACTATCATATAATGGCCTCTAGGGCATACATATATCCAACAGTTTCAAACCGGCAGATTGAGGTATACCCCTTGCTTTTATCACTGCCTCATAACTGCGGGCTGCTTCCAGAGCATTCTCATGAGTTGGAAATTTCCCTGTGGCTAGTGCAGCCTGAATTTCCGTGTCCAAACCTTGTTGAAAGCGACGGGCTCTAATCTCGTCCGTCGGTATCAAATGTGCCGCAAATCTATTTAAGGATTGTGTTAGCTGTGTAGTATGTGATATTTAAAAATTGAACTATTATGACATATCTTACCGGCTTAGCATGGTGAATTCAGCGTCGTACTCATCTACTGACTTGTCCCACATCGAACCTTGTTGTAGATGAATGAACTGCTGCTCCATGGCAAACCTGGCAGTCACAGGGAAGTACTTCGCGTTGAACTTCTCGTGAAAAGTCTTCCATTCAATAGCTGTACAAGACGGCTTTCTTCCACCTTCCACCAGTTGCGAGCATTGTCCGTGAGCTGCAGTTTCGCCACACGGACCCAAGCTATGTCTGACACTTGTGCCGCCGCCATATCATCCTCTATACTTTGTACCCATTCCTCAGATTCAAGTGGGCTTCCCTTTCAGGAGAACTACTTGGGATGTAAAGCCCTGAATTGCTTTACCCCAGGTGCGTCAGTCTCGGGACGGTTCAGGAGTTGTTGCTGTCCCTCAAGAAGGCTGCGGATTGCCTCAAGCAGCACTGTTTGCTCGGCGGGTGGCGTAGGAACAGCAGGAACGATTGGTAGTGGAGGTGGAGGTGTGTTGTTGACGTTGGTGCTGGTGTTGTTCGGGGAATCCATAACCTTGAAAAAGATTTTGGTTAGGACAGATTCAAGTACATGAAATGATAAGATTCAAGGAATATGAAATTGTAAGATTCAAGGAACATGAATTGTAAAGAATTTTTTAGTTGCTGGTTCTTGTGTTATATTGCTTAGGTTGTTCACGCAGAACAGAACTGCATGATAGGGTTTCATACACTCTGACCTGCATGGGCCACCAAAAAAACCTGTCACGCCCCGCTTCCCGGAATACAGCGAAGGGGACACGACTGGTCCGCTACGTATTTACTCAGAAGAAAATACACTAAGCGTAACTAAGCAATATAAAAGAAAATATACACAAGAGACAAGGTATAATAAAAACAGCAACTTTATTTATTAATATTCTTTTGTACAATGCATGAAAAGGAAATACAACTGAAATAAAAGCAATGCCTAAACAATGGCATGACAGGAAATTAAAGGTATTGAAAAGAAAATGTACAATGTCTAGAGCTCAGGGACTTCGCTGTACTGATCCAAGTCTTCTGCAGTTGGTTTGATCTCTGACGGTTCCAAATCACCTGACGACATTCATAGAAGAAAGAAATAGAATGTCGTCAGCGAACAGATCGCTCGGTAAGTCCCAAAGATAAGAGGAGAAATAGAATGGACAGAGAGTAAGAGAAAGAGAGAGTGTAGCTTTTACAGTTGTATTATATTTTTATATTGTTGTATTTAGTGTTAACGCTGTTGTTTGTAGCTTGGTACAGAAGGATGCCAGTGTATACGAGAGGAGTCTCACTTGCCCCGGAGACTAAAGTATCAGGAACTCAAGGAACCGTTGGGCCACGGTACAACAGCAACGGAATACAGGTTAGGTGTCTTAATCTTACCGTCTCGTGCCACTTTTAACACCTTCCGTATCAATCTTCCCCTTAAACCCCGTAGTGTTTTGATTGTATTGTTTGTCTTGTAAATTGTATTAATTGTATAATTGGTTGACTGACCGAAACCATGATATCAGTAAATGGATGTAACCATAGAATCATGTAAATGGAATAACTAGAGAACCATGTAAATGGAATGTATATCCATGGTTCAGTTCAGTCAAGTTGTATAGATTGATAATTGGATTCATGGATTCATGTTGAATTGTAATATTGAAGATTGTAGATTGTAGATTGTACTTGAATCATATTCAAGTCAGATTATACTGAGACTCAAACTGAGTCAGACAATCAGCAAAGTAACTTGAAGTCCTGATTATTTTTATTAATTTGTCTATCTTAGATAGACAAGCACCCACTTCTCCGGCTCCCTAAGGCTCAAGAGATTGGTTCCACTTAAACCTATGTTTACTAGGGTCCTTAGGAGAATTTATAGAACTTGAGGGGGTTTTATGTAAAAATACTTTTATATACTTTTTCAAAATATACCCCAAGCATTTATTATTCGTCTTTAGGCTTGTAATGAATGTGGATTTTATATTGTGATATTTCTAATGAAAATATTCTAAATTCAAAATTAAAGGTATTTATTTGTAATATTGATTTATATGGAATTCGTGGTATTTTAGTGTAAAATTGATTCTTATGATTTTTAGAAAAAGATGGAATATTTATATCATAACAAAATAGGTATTTTAATAATAAATATACATATATTTATACAAAAATAATTTTAATATATTTTTTATATTCTAAAAATCTCATTTTCTTAAGATGTATTTTAAATCTTTCGAGACCGAATGCTCCTTGCGGAGGTCTGAATCTCGCACTACTAAGCCCGAGAATGTGCGATAATCCGCACCATCCCAAACGGATTCCCCAAAATGGGTTGTAGCGGCGCTTTGCAAAGATTGTATAAATACTAATTCTTTAGAAAACGGTTTTATGAAGTAAGTGGTATTTATTTGTTAAGATGTCAATTTTCCGTATTCTATGTTCTAGGGTCTCCTAAGTCAACTAGACTATTCCTAACTGGTCCAAAACGATAAGTTGTGAGATACCTCAAATCGCCTCTTCACCGCCAATTGTGACCAGGTAAGTACAAATGAAGAAAGAAAGGATCTGCTCACGAATCACCGTGAGTCGGGCCTTTTAAAGTTACCTTTCTCACTTGCCTAGCCTAGACACCACAAAGTCAGGTTTAGATAAACGACTGATGTCCACTACTTATCCTATTTTCCTAATAAATGGTATTTATTTAAATGGTGTATCAGTACTAAATCTTTTAGAAATAGTTTTATTTAGTAAAGGGTATTTAAATGAAAATGTTTGTTTTTCCCGTATTCTAAGTTTTCGATGGTATCGTGTTAGGTTGTATATGAGTGTGTGAGGAGGTAGGTCGTTATCTCGTGCTCTACTTTAAAGGTATAGCAAGTTTAATGGAGTTAAATGTAGAATTGAAACAATGTGGTATTTAATTGAACAATACGATAAATTGAAATAGCTATCATTTCATGTTATGAAACTTGATCAATTTGGTTGCTTAGTGTTTAATAGTCAACATAAGAAAGTTTAAGTATGATTGTATTGGTGAGAAGTGGAATTTTATAAGAAACCTAATCGAAAATCGGATTTGTTTCGATTCCGTCGGGTTTTGTAAATCCGTATTTTTAGAATAAAAAGGAGAGATAGAAAATGGGACTTACGGGTTTTAGATTACTAAAGAGAGTGAGAGGGAACTAGAGAGATAGTCGCTGTGTTGCGTCGTCGCCGATAGTTCCTAAGATGATCGCCGGAAGTTCCGCCGAAATTTCGTCGGAGGTTCACCTTGAGCTTGTTTTCAAAGTACACGATCTTTGAAAAAATTTTGAGAGAGTGGGCTCAGGATTTTGGGGTGAGAGGGTAGTTTATAGGGTTGGTATTTATATGGTTAGGCTAGGATTAGGGTAGATGAAAAGTTTAAAATAAAAATGTGATAAAATGTAATAAAAATGTATTAAAAGTGGAGTAATTGGTGTTTTTAAAGAGCTCTGGAAATGGTCTGAGACTGAAATTTTGCAGGTGCATAGGGAATATAAAAAGACACAACTTTCATGTTAGGGTCATCGCCGGAATCGGCCGACTCGGCCGTGACTCGGCCGTGACTCGGTCTGAGGACGGAGTCAGACCGAGTCAGGGCCGATTTGGCCGATTCCCGGCCAAGTCAGGCTGCCGGGATCCCCCCCGACAGTTCATTTACCTCCTGGCAATGTTACATCTTTGGGTGTAGTGGGGTTTTTGTGAGATATGCACGTGTAAACTCTTGGTATTCTAAAGGTTCAAAATAAAAATAATATTAAAAATAATGTAGGGTATGGGATTTGAACTCTGGTGGCTTGGTTCAGCAGTGAAAGGTATTACCAATGAGCTACAAGCTCCTTCTTGTAATTATGGAGCTAATTAATTACTTAAAATAATAACAGTAAATGTAAATACCCCAAGTATATATTAATTTTAAAGCAAATTTTTGTACACTAAAAATGGAGTTGTTACATTCTTTTAACTTGTAATTAAAAAGCAAAATAATTACTTATAACTTGTGCTCAGGCTAAAATACCCCTTTATGGATTTTTTGAATTTTTTTTGTAAAAACTTGTATTGGAAATTTGGGGTTGTTACATTAATGAAGTCCCATCAATTAATGTTTCCTAAACATTACTGAAAAGTGAAAAGAAAATAGAACGTTTGCTTATGCCATCCGCATTCGCCACTGGGCCCCATGATGCACCGTTAGATTATTTAACTACCGGCAGGCGAGGGTTGGACTAGCGCGGGTGTAAAATATAAGCAACGTTTATTATGTATCATATATATAATAGAACATTCGTCTCACTCAGTTATATGATCAACATCACAGAACCAAGCAACAGAAGCAATATATGAAATATTGGATATACTAGGATGTCAGTGTTTTAAATTTAGCCAGTAATGTAAAACACGGATTTCACGGTCGTGATGAATAGCCAAACCCACATCTCTAGACCCCTACGAGAGTGGAAAGTAACCCTGCCAATTCTAGAGTTAGAAGACCCGGTCTCAACTCCTTGAGATGGTATTTCACTGGAATCTAGAACTCGGTTACTTGTGCACCCCGCCTTGGGTCTATCCTAATGCGGAAAAGTAAATAATATACAACAATGGTGACATCGTCCTTAACCCAGAAGTTCCCCAATAAAAGAATTTTACGTACAGATTTTACATGAATGAAAATAAAAACTCTCATCTTACATAGAACCCTCCGGCTATTCTTTCACGACGATCCAATAAATCATATCAACAGTAACACATGATATCGCATATCATCAACGTAAGCAAATATGCGTATCCCTAAAACCTTTTGACATATAGAAACGAGATTGGGATACCCCACATATTACACCTACGGTCGCAGAAAAATAAATAGAAAACTACAATAATTAGAATCTGCAATATCGTTAGACATCATAAACCCGGAATATCTCATATTCCGGAATTCATACCTAACTTATAAAACTTGCATTTTAGTCTCAAATTGAAAACTCTTTTCAATTGGTTGTTGGATATTTCAACAAGATTCCCGACTTAATGATCGCGTACAATACGCAATTGCGACAGAGTTTTGATCCGAATCAAAACTTCGTGGCAATCATCAATTGAGACTAAACGGCTAGGTTTACAATATACCAACTAGTTTTCATAAAACTAATTAATCTGGATTCTAATAATTGTATCATACATCACAAACCTTGTAAAGTAACCGCGACATTAGAATTCCGCACGAAATTAGAAAACTAAACCAATTTTTCCAAGACATGAAAAATCCAGTGAGCTAAAGTTCCAAAATCGATCGTTTTAGAAAAATCCGGGAGTCGAAACAAACTCGAAACCCACCCGAATCTTTGCAGAGGCGAAGATCACAAAATTAACTATCGAATAGGGGGCCTCGGGGGGGTACCCACCCCCGGAGGCAACTTCAAAGTGGCCTCTAGGGGAAGGCAGACCCGAGAACACCCAGTTGGGGTGCTCTCGGGTCACCCAACCCCAAGGACACCTTGTGGTGGTCTTGGGGTGTGGGTCCAGCCTCTGGTCTCCCCGGGGTGTCCCCGGGGTGCGCACGCTCCACCCCGCGATTTCTTGGTTCAAACCGTGAGACCGCGGGGTGTGCAAACAACTCAAAACATCATTTTGGAAACTTTTTTTATCGGCGGTTTTTGCACGACAAAAACGACGGATTTCTAACGTCGCTACAAGCTATGATTGTTTACCTTAATATTCTAGCTTGGCTCTGATACCATCCTAGCACCACCATGAGGTCCAAGTGACATCAAGCATGACAAATTCAAATTTTTATGGCGCTAACCTAGACTATCCAAGATCTTTGCTAGAATATTAAGGTTTAGTTTGATATCTACTAAAACTATAGTAGACTAATGAAGCAAAAAATAGATATACCCTCATAGATCGAGTCTTTCACTTCACATGCTCCGTGTAGTAGTCCCGCGACTCCACGAGGCTCCACTTAAAGCTTTGGACGAACTTCCTCCGATGAACTTCATGCCAAAGATGATCCACGCGAAGTCCCTCCAACTCAAGCTGCATCTACACTAAACTCTTTAGCATAGTAAACACGCTACACTCGATCGCTAGTCAAGTATAGGAAGGTGAAGTAGGGGATAGTAAAAGCTCACAAGTTTGTGTTCAAGCTTCATGGTTCACATTACATGTGAGTGTTGAAGCTTGAACTATAGCAATTGAGGAAGAAGATGAAGCTAGAGAGCAACCATGGAAGCAACTCAAGAAAATGGCTAAGTGTTGAGAATGAGCTTAGAATGAATGGCAACCCTGACCCCCGCTCATTCAAGCATGGAATTTTGCAATATGAAATTGCAACCATGCTTGAATAGTGAGTCAAGATGAATAAACAAATATAAATCTCATGCTTGCAACCATGCTCTCATTTTCCACCTCATTTTTATTTTTCTCAAAAATAGAAATCATGCCATGCTACATTATATATTTATATATATCATATATATATATATATATATATATATTAATACAAATAAGAAAATATTTAGTGAGCTAATGATATTAGTTAAAATATAATTATATCAATTATAATATATATCACATTATTAAATCAATACTTGATTTAATAATCCGGTTATATCACATATGACCGACTAATATCATTTATCTGTATATCACATTATTAAATCAATACTTGATTCGACAATCTGGTTATATCATATATAATCGAACCGATAACAGATAAGTGCCAGATTATAATACGGTATCACATACATGTATTTAATCAGGCCCACACACATATTACATATGTGTCCTACTTCGTTTCGCTTGACCAGGGAACTTCTGTGTGGGACTCTAAAGACTCGTCAATACGCCAGCAGTAGGTGATGATCACATCATTCACCCACAAGCCGTCAGCAGTACTAGCTGGACGTAACGGCTACCCGAGTATTGAGCGATATGAAGATCAACAAGCAAGCTTGTCCATAGTCTCCATGAAGCCTATCAGTAACACTACCGTACAGTCCTATCTCTTCGTCTGATATGTCGCATATCATGTTTAGGGGTGGTAAACGTCAGACCCCAGTAACATGATAAGTCATGCCGATGTCGGGCCTATAACGGTTTGAGAAACTACCTATAACACTTATCAATAAATCTCATAAGCAGCTTTGGCCAGGGACTTCCAGTTATAGCCAATCGAGTATAGCGCAATATCAACCCCCAATACCGGGAGATACGAGACCCCTCTTATCGCTCATTGCCTCCATGCGACTCGGGACTGTACCTAAAATCCACCTGTTTGCACTTCTCTTTTGAGCGTGGCAGGGAGGAAATCAAAGCACGGTGGGAACCGCATAAGACTCTATGACGATCTCGGGTCTACAGACTAACCTGTACCAGTGTCACCAGAGGACTGCTATCTGACGATAGGTATACTACCACATAGGAGTCCTCGGCGAGTCCGTTCAGTGTACCCATTCTCCAATGAGCACCTGTGTACAATCTTTAATGCCACACACCCATGGTTGTCGGATCAACCATCGCCCTTTAAAGGATAAGAAACGTACATACTAGTCTACTCTGTAATATTGATGCCCTAGTCTCGATATTCCCTCGACTAGGAGCTGATTAAAGGATGTACTTTTGGACCACCCTGGCCCCACTAGTATGATCTCATCATAGTCTTGGTAGTCAAGTACATATCCTAAAGGCTTTATCAACATGTAACCGAAAGACAGTATAAATACGAGTCTACATGTTAAGATAAAGGTAACCTAATAGCATACCATCATGTCGAGCAAGAAAGTCCTCTATATATGTCCAAGCATCCACTATATCAACAATAATGGCTTCTAGGGCATACATATTCCTAACATAACGACACCTCCCATGGCGGCCCTGGAATGACCTCAACCGTAGCCGGTGACTCTGGAAGCTCTTCCGCACCACCACCGGAGGACGACATTGTACTCGGAACAACACGAGTTTCGGTGGTTCCTATAAGAGGAAGGGAGTCAGGGCGTAAACGAAATGAATTAAATATACGCCGCGAAACGAATTATACCGAGACCCTTAGAAGCGCGAAGCCTCTCCTCTTCCTCAAGTGTCTTGAGGGACTCCAAGAGAGCTTTTTCAGTGGAGATTCCTGTTAGGAAAAGAGCATTAATAAAGTATAAGAAATTCAAAAAAATGTGTTTCGAAGAATGTAGATGGAATATACCGGACGCCGCAAGAGAAGCCATTGCTGCTTGCTCGCCCGCTAATCTCTTAGAAGCTTTGATAGCGGCTAGAAGATCAGCAGCTGCATTCTCGCCGACAGAGGCTTCGAATAGACCAACGTTGGTGCCATATTTGGCTAAGCCTTTGCTATAAGGAGCATGCGGCTCCTGACCGAATACAACGTCGGCTAAGAATAAAGATTTCTTCTTCTTCTGCGAGCTGGCCCCAACTCCCGACGACATAAGTTTGCGCTTAACGGGCTACTTCGGACGGCGAGTTCCGATCTCCAAGATGATACCCGACACAGGGTATGACACAGCCACCACAGTCACAGGAGCACTTACATCCGGTCGTGGCTTAGCCGGAAAGGCTTGCGGAATTACAGCCATGGCACCCTCTCTTAAAAAAGGATGGACAATTGACCGTTGCTTCAACGAGACTGCGGGATTACTGACCAGGACAGAATCCTTATGGTCGAGAAGCATCTGCCTTTCCTCTTTGATGATGGCACCCGTGGTATGTTGGTACCAAGCAATAAAAGCATTCGAGGCCTTCGGAATATGGCTCGGCTCACTAACCAGGAAATGAGACCCCGTATTTAGCCACATGAAGCGATGCACTGCATTGCGAACGCTCTCTTCTGTAGCAACCGGGTCAATGAAGAACGCTTCAAGAGGAATGCCTTGGTTTAACCGGATTGCTGGGCGAAACGGTGCGAGTTATATCTCATAAACAACAATGAAGTGTTCTGTCTGAATACGAGAAAACCCAGCCTAATGGAATATAAATGAACGATCTCCCGAGCCCTCAACGCAGATGCACCATCCTTAAAGACATCGTGGAGCGGCTGGATTACTTTGGAAGATTCCTTACCAATGGTCAGGACCCTTTCAACGAAGGTCATGCTATCCCCAACCATGCGCAGGAAAAGAAGCAATCGCCGAGCCTCTCGCTGTGTTGGGTCTGGAGAAGAAGTATCGACCAATTGCATGACCCGAGGAAAGTTATATCCTTCATAAAATCTGGGCCGTTTATGCACACCAAAAGCACCCAGCACGTGCATCTCAACCCACAAGGTAAAGTAGTGCAATGGGAGATTTACGAGCTTCAAACTCGGCTGAGTGGTGTCGGCCGCTATACTCATAACATGGTATAGGTAAGCCAGTCCTGCAACCCCGATAGCCATGCGTGTCCCCGCAGCGATGCGATGAGCAGGATAAAAGACAGATGGTCCCATATAGCGAGGGTGCATTAGAAGCGCAAACCATCTCAGCCACAAGCCGATGAACCCTATGAAGAACGTCTCCTCATCGATGTCCGGAGTGGCAATCTTTACGAAAGGGACAACTAGAGTATCCGGAATAAAGAATAGCTTTTGGAATAAAGAATTGCTTTAAATCTACCTCCGCAATCGGCAGTTTGTCTAAACCAAATCCGAACGGATCATCGAGCTTTGAAAACTTCGCATCTTTCTTCGATAGAGCCTCCGGACAAAGAAAGAGGGCAACAAAGTCCGTAAAGTTAACGCCATGCCCCCCGGACTCTAAGAATAAGCTCTCATATATGTTCAACACTTTGATCAAGCTCGGAAACTTGTGTCGGACAGCATTTTCTAGGGTAAGACCCATAGCTACTGATTCAGTAGCAAATATGTATTCGTCAGGAGGAAGTATCTCCTCGTAATGCTCTCCTCTGACGGGTAACCCGAATATCTCCGCAGATTCCTCCAATGAGATTGATACCTCCCGATCCGATAAGAAAAATGTGTGGGTCGGGATATTCCATTGCTCCAGGAAGAATTTAACTCACCACACATAAGAAGTGTGGTAATAAAAGAGGGACGCGTAGATCGTTGGATATAACCAGGTCTTTAGTAGCAATGACTTCTTAGCTGACAAAAAGCAACGAGCCCAATGCAGATAGCCAGCCGGATGACGGAGGGTCACTCCTATCGTATAGAGCTGGCCCCAAGGACGTGCTTCTCCTTAGCAAATGCGACGCCCCAGAACTTCTAGGGCCATCGGCGGCTGCACTGGTATCGACGCCATGGAAGATTGGAGACGACCTTCCAAGGTCCAGTTGACCTCTTCCCCCGCATAAGCAACTTGCGGATGTTCTGCGTAATGGATTGACGTGGTCGGCTCTGACGGCACCGCACAAGTGAAGCTACACTAATCCCGGATAATATAACTGTACCATGATCCCCATAAATGAAAAGACTTCTGCTTTGGGTCGTAGTCTCGAATTTGCAAAAAAACTTCCCGATCCGTAGGCGCATCAGCAAAAGCGCTTTCCGAACGGACATAAAGAAAGAAGGAATCAGAAGCCATAGTACGTGATAGGAAAAAATCCGTAGAGAGTTAGTTATCGGCATAATGTAATTAACTACAACTAAGAGCCTTAGCATTTGTACTCCACCGTGGTATATTAAAGTCACTACAGTAAAAAGGGGGGACAATAGGCCCAACAAAATCAGGGTGGCTCCTCATCAATGATGAGACATGCACACATTGTGAGAATTCCAAAAAGATTCTCATTAAATGAGAAATCTCATTAAGCGGTGGAGTCCAAAACTCCCAATATTCTTGAAGAACGTGTTCTACAACAGGTCCAAATCTGTAAGAAAAATCTACAACAAAAACCCTAAAAAGAAAAAGGAAGAGGAATAAAATTCGTAAAAATTTTCAAAATTCCTCAGAGCTAAGCTTTGTCATATAAACTAGAATCAAATTCCTCCGATGATAGGATTAAAACCCAGAAATCCCCATAGAAAATATACTGGAATTAAATTCCAGAGAACCCTCAAAGATCAGAGTTAATAATTGGGTAAAACCCTAGGATCTCTAAGACCCACGGTCTACCTAAATAAAGTTTTTTTTAATATCTCTAAGGGATCATTTCAAGAAAAAGAGCCAAGCTCTGTTAATGGGTACAAATACAAAAAAGAGTTTCTTTTAAAAAGTTGGTCGTAATCCATAAAAATTTTCTTAGATAGAGTTCAACTCTAAGAGTTTCTTTGGGCAAAAATCTAAGCTCTAAGAAGAGAATTAAATTCTCAAGGAAGAAGAAGGAGGATGACGAAACGGCAGCCATCTCAAAAGCCAAAGGCCCTATTTATAAGATGTGAAGGGACGGTTCAACTCCCTAGAAAATCCAACGGTAGAAAAAGTGATACCGTTGCACCCACGTGTGAGCCACGTGGGAACAACGAAGGCGGGCATTTGTTCCCCCAAAATTCGAACAATATAAAAAGAGCTAAGCTCTGTCAAATTTTGTTGAGGCAGCTCCTCACGCGCCCTTCACAAGGGCGCCAGCGCCAATGGGCAAATTATAGAAACGATTTCTGAGTAAGAAATAAATTCTTATATGGCGATGCATGTGCTCATCACGGGGGCGCCAATGTGCAAAGCACAGAAATGCTTTCTGAGTAAGAATTAAGTTCTTATACGGCACCGCACGTGCTCATCACGCAGGCGCCAATGTGCAAAACAAAGGAATACCTATCGTAAGAATTAAATTCTTAAGAGCCACCCACATGCACATCACGTGAGCGCCAGCGCCCAAATAAAAATCAACGGAATTAAATTCTACATAAGAATTTGGGATACTCTCTGATAAACAGAACCGTTGGATCAAAGATCCAACGGAAAGGATAAATCATCAAAATATAGAATCAAATTCTATTAGGAGAAAATATCTCCCAAATCTTTCTAAATAAGAAAGATACTTCTGGTTGGATTAATGATCCAATAATGGAATAAAATTCTATTTTGGGAATATATTCTCTCAATCTTTCTGAACAAAAAGAGATTGCTCTCTGTAAAACAGAGAACTCTTGGATTAAAAATCCAATGGCGATTAAAAATCACCATTTTACAAAATAAATTATGAATATGGGAAAATATTTCCCCAATCTTGTTAAAAACAAGAAAACATATTCTGTAAAACAAAAGTCCTTGGATCAAAAATCGAACGGTGGGTAAAATTCCTCAAATCAATTTTGAGTACAATTAAACCAATTGGAATATCTCAATAAGAGATTTTCTTAAAACTAATTAGCAATTTGCCTCCACTATATAAAGGTCCCGAAACTTCAAATCTCAGGGACAAAAAAGGACAGACCAAAGAAAAGACCAAACAGAAGAGAGACTACAGAAAAAATCCCCTACAAGCATCTAAAAAATACAGAGAGCCTAAAAAATAATAGAGAATTTAATTCTTAAAGGGGAAGGCTTCCCTTTCAAAAAGAGAACCGATGTAAAAAGAACACAGAGATAAAAAAATATATTTTTTTACCTATTTTAAGGGGTTTAACCCTTTTCAAAGAGCTTAGTTCTTTCTCTGGATCAGAGATCCACAAGACAAGTCTCCCACAAGTTGAGAATTTAATTCTCATCGGGAAGGTCTTCCTCTTGAGAATCAAAAATTCAGAAAAAAAATTACATCCAAAAAAAAACAAAATGAAAAAGAACCTATGAAAGAACTAAGTTCTTAAAGAAGAACCTGATCCCAGATCTTCAAAAACGAAGATCTTGGTGATCATTAATGGTCAAAATGCCATTAACAGAGATTTAATCTCTAAAAAATGGGGAAAAAAAAGACCAGCGCCTCACGTGTTTCCCACGTGGGCGCCCTTTTAATAGCGCCTAGTGCCTTAGTGAAAACACACGGGTGCCCAAAACAGAAGGCCAACGTCTCACGTGAAACACACGTGGGCGCTGAATAAAAGTGCTTAGCACTTCATATACAGCCAAAATGGTTGAGTACTGAGCACTGATTGGGCAGCGTGATCAGTCGAAAATATTGCATTTTTTAACACATCAATTTCCCTACTATTTGTAATCATCTAAAGGTGTTTGGTATAAATATAGCATATATTAGCAATTCGTCTGTGAAATATCAAATAACATGTGTTATACATTATAACCGGCATTATAAGGAAAATTTTGTGTTTATTATTATATGCATGATCTGTGTATATCAAATACTTGTCTCGAGATTGTGTACAGAATATTCTCCAGGTTAAAGAACCGGAATCACAAAAGTGCTGATAAAACGCATCAAGTCTAAGACTTGAGAACTGGCAATAAACTAGAAAGAATTATAAGATTCCAGACATCAGAAAATAACCCTAAAGCAAACAGCAAAATACCCTGAAGATTTCATGCAGCAACTCCACCAAACGGCCGCGGATCCGCGGCCGAGTCAGGCCGATCCGCCGTGGATCCGCGGCCGATTCAACTCGTCGGTGGTTGGAACTTTTCCCGAGGCTTCTCTTTTAACGGTCAAACTTCTTCAAGACGCTTCAAAGTCCCTAAAAATCTCCAGAAGCTTCTCTACAACCGCCAATCTTCTAGTGTAAGCTTGATACCTACCTAGCTTCTCATGCAAGTCTCATAACAACCAAGCTTCCAAGGGAAAATAGACCTAGCTTCTAGGGGAAACTAATGGGAAAACTATAAAAAGGCATCTAGGGCTTCATTGAAAAGTTGTTGAGTTGTTGTTGTTAGTTAGTTGTTGATTAGTTGTTGAAAATTGAGCCAAATTGCACAAGTTGAGTGACACAACATGTAACTCAAAACCCTAGCCCAATTCCAATTCTAAAGCCAAATCAAGATCTATCGAGAAGCGTCTCAAGAAAGCCATCAACGATCCTTTGAAGCAACGCCGACCTTCATCCGAGCAAGAGATCCACGACGATCCGCGACTCAAGAAAATCGATGCGAAGCTAATTTCGGTAGATCTAGTTACCTTCTCAAATCTTGTAACCTCGAATTGTGTGAATTATATCTAATCGTCGATTAATAAAGGTGAATATTGTAAATCTTGCTTTTCTTTACATTCTTGCATTATGAAAAGTTACTGATTCTTGATTCTTTCCTTTTTCATGATGTTTGAGTGAAATCTCCGCTTGTGGAGGAATCGAGAGAATAGGTAGATGATGATGATTAAATTCTTGAACGACTCATAAGTCTTATGAGTTTTGTAAATTTTAGGAAATTAAATTATCGAAAACCTAATTTGAGCAAGATCGCTCTCTTAAATGTTTTCGCTCCAAATTAGAGATCAACGATCGGTGGTTCAATTTGTTAGAGGTTAGAATTTGAATGATAATCAATGAAAGGATAAGGGATGATGATGGAGAAACCCTAGTTTTTTCAAGAGATCCCTAAATCTCATTGATCGTCATCGATCTAGTAACAAATCCTCAATAGATAAGAATTCGTAATCATTAGTATTCATCATCACTATCAATTTGATCGATTCCTACAAGGTACTTTACAAATCTTGATAATTCAATTGGTTTGGACAATTTCTTGATCTTTATTAATTTTTTATTTAAGATCTCTTTCTTTATGATTCTTGAAACAAAAATCTCATGAATATTGAATCATTTTCTTTTATCTTTTAATTTTCAATTCAAATAAAACGATTTCGAACAAATCACACTTTCTCAGTGGACGATCCGTATTCATTAACGCGCTACATCGACACCGTTAATTGATTGCAATATAAATTTCTTTGGTTGTGATTAAAACTTTTCCAAATACACACGAAAATGATCAATCAAATGGCGCCGTTGCCGGGGATTGTGTGCTAATTTGTTCGTTTTTGTTAATTGAGTTGAAAATTTTATTATTACATCAGAATTTTTAGATCAAAATTCGCATCAAGTGCTTAACGATTTGTTGTGAATTGTTGCAAGGAGATCTGGAATCTCTGGAGCGAGAGGAAAAATTTTCAGGACATCTCAAAAAGTCCAGAGAGGCAATTGGAGCAGTTGCTGAAATTTTTGTGCAGGAATTACACTATACAACCGCGCATCTGCGGCCAAAGTAGCCATCTTGCGGTGGTTCTGCGGCTAGATTAGGGTTTCAGTGCACCAAACTTCTCAAGTATACTTCTGTCTTTCTTATCTCCTCCCTGCTCTGTCCATTAACCAATTTCTGCAGGTTTCTTTGCAAAAATTCGCAGCGCCGCAAAAAGAAAAATTGTTGCGTGTTTGATCTTAGTTTTTTGCATTTTTAATACGGAAATTAAGGGGTAAAGACCAAATTCAGATTAGGTGGGGGTTTCATTACCCTTCCTAAACCCCAAAAATCATAAACTTGCATCCGCATCACCCTCTTTAACTAAAAAATATCTAGACAAGACTCTAAGAACCGTCGCGCTCAATTAAGACAGAAGAAGGTCCTGGGTAATCTATTGCTTATCCACGTTCTTCTGTGGTGTCTAAGGCAAGTGTGTTTAAGGCAAGTGGTTACTTAATTAGGCCCACTACTTACGTAGTGGAGAACCTCCCACTTACCTGGCACTTACCTGACCACAGAAGGGGCAAAGAGACAGTAGAGAATCTATCTTGCGACTTGTCTTCTGGAAGTCTAGGAACGGTCTAGAGACTTGACCTAGGTGACCATTAGAATTAGGGTTGCTTGTGCATTGTTTATATGAATTTTTCAAAAATCCGTATTGTTCAAAACAAACACCAAATCCAAATTTTTCTTAATTATCACAACGCTGCCATTTGTGCTAAACCATTTAGTACATGCTCGGCTGGACACGGGATTCTAGTGCCTGTCTTGTCCGCGTTCCTCCTATCGACTCTGAAGTCGGTATTTCTACGTCTACTTTTTCTTCACCCACCACCACACCCACTTCGATGGACGGTTCTCCATTGAACTTCTTTAACACTACTCTGCCACCGTCCACAGGGGCGCAGAATCCACCCCGCATATCTCTCCAAGAGAGATGTTACCCTATGCGAGGTCCTCTTTCGACCTGTCTTACCATTCCACCAGCCAATGGGGACAATTTTGAAATCAAACCACAATACATCAATTTTCTATCAAAATATCACGGTCTCGAGTCTGAAGACGCATATGTCTTTATTACCAAATTTGAAAATGTATGCGCTATGATGGGTACTTCACAGCTTTCTGTGGATGCTATGAGATTACGACTTCTCCCATTCACTTTGTACGATATAGCCGAGAAGTGGCTTTATAACACAGCCGCACATTCTATTTCGAACTGGGGAGAATTCGTAATAGCTTTCTTAAAGAAATTCTACCCTAATCATAAGACAGCTCGATTCCGTAGCGAAATAAATCAATTTACCCAGCTTCCGAATGAACCATTCTCGAAGTGTTTTGAACGCTTCAAGGATCTGTTAGTTCAATGTCCTCATCACGGAATTCCTAGATGGGATCTGTGCAGAATCATATATGAGGGCATTAAACCTACAACAAAACAGACTCTTGAATCCATGTGTCAAGGCACCTTCATAAATAAAGATGATGGTGAAGCCTGGAGATATTTAGAAGATTTCGCAGAAAGAACTTTACAGTGGGAAAGTGTAAACCAGTCATCGTCTAGGGGTGGTATTCATCAACTTGATGTTTCCATAGGAGTTAGAGCTGAAATGAAAGCAATGCAAAAGAAACGCGAAGTTATGGAACATAAATTTTTAGCAGCCTCCCTAAATCAGATGACACTCTCCAAAACTGTCTGTGGATGCTGTTCTGATCCATCTCATCTTACGGAAGAATGTCCTTTAAATTCTCCGTTTCAAGGTCAAGAGCATACCAATGCTGCTTTCCAACAAAGACCTAGAAACGATCCGTTTTCTTTCACTTATAATCAGGGTTGGAAGAATCACCCTAATTTTGCTTGGAACCAATCACAAACTCAAAACACGGTTCCAAATCAAAATAATTTCGAAAGGGGTCCTCCACCACAACAGCAACCACTTCAAATAAGTCAGCACCCCTACCAATCACAAAACTTTCAAAATCCGGTCAACACACCTGCACCGTATAATCCTTTGCAGTTGACAGGTACTGATAATTCCTCTTCACTTGAACGGAATTTTGAAATGTTTATGAAACAGTCCATTCAAATGTCGGCTGAATTTAAGTCTTCCCTCGATAAAATCCATAAAAACTCTGACTCCCAAAGTGAGAGTATTAAATCGATAGAAGCACAAATTGCTCAATTAAAAGCCGAGATGAGTACTAGAGAAAAAGGGAAACTTTCGTCTCAATCCCTACCGAATCCTGGGTATTCACAACATTACAATGTGAATGCCATTACAACGTTGAGATCTGAAAGAGTGCTGAATAATCAAGTTGGGGAAGAGATTGATAATCATGAAGAATTAATCAATAACACCCCGGCTTTCACTTCCACTTTTCCTTCCACTTCCATATCCACTTCTACTTCTAATCCTACTTTATCTACCCCACCATTTTCTTGCGAGCCTATTCTTCATTTTCTCTAAGCCTCGAGTCCTCAGCATACCTCTTCTAGTCCACCAAAGACAATCCCCACTCTTATTCTGGGATCAGTTCCACACACAGCACCTTCTCCAATGCTGGACCCAGCTATTATTGCTAAAGCTCCTTATCCGAATCGGTTAAGGGGAAACAAATCGAGTCCACATATGGAGAAGATTATGGAAATGTTCAAATAGGTTAAAATCAATATCCCTCTCCTAGATGCTATTCAACAAATCCCCGCATATGCGAAAATCCTCAAAGACTTGTGCACTAGGAAGAGAAAGACTCAAGTGCTAAAGAAAGTCTTCATAACTAATAATGTTAGCACTGCTTTTACCCCACAGTTACCAAAGAAACGTAAGGACCCGGGATGTCCTACAATCTCGATTTCTATTGGGGGTAAAAACATTAACCGTGCTCTACTTGACCTTGGCGCAAGTGTTAACCTGCTTCCATATTCAGTTTATGAGCAATTAGGGATTGAAGAGTTAAAACCAGCTCATTGCACTCTCCAAATGGCAGACCGTTCAATCACCAAGCCTAGAGGTGAACTGGAGGATGTGTTGATAAAAGTCGGGGAATTCATATTTCCTGTAGATTTTATTGTTGTTGATACACAACCTGTAGCAAACCCACAGAACCAAATTCCGGTGATTTTGGGTCGACCATTCCTTGCCACTTCCAATGATGTCATTAACTGTCGAAACGGTTCAATGAACCTATCTTTTGGAAAAATGACAATTGAACTGAACATTTATAAAATTGGAAGTCAGCCGTCTGAACCCTCTACTCACATACTTGATGTCTGTTCTATCCACGAGATTGCTCTCGAAAGTTGTGAAGTTGATGAACTTTTCTTTGATGATCTCGACGACATTAGCACATCAATATTTGATCTTACACATCTTAATGAGGACACTTTTTCCACTCCTGAGTCGGAAACTCTTGACTCATCACTTTCCGAGTCGGTATCTTTTGCAGGCTACGAGCTTCTTTGTGACTCTGAATATCATTCGCTGACCCCACCTTCTATAGTTTCTCCGCCAGCATTAGATCTCAAACTTTTACCTTCTCATCTTAAATATGCTTATTTAGGTGAGAATGAGTCCTTACCCGTGATCATATCCGCTTCTCTAACATCAGAACAAGTGAACGCGCTTTTGACGGTATTGAGATCTAATGGGCAGGCGTTTGGTTGGACTATGGATGACATCAAAGGGATTAGTCTCTTGATTGTTGAACATCATATACATCTGATGGATGAAGCCAAGCCAACCCGAGAACCACAGAGACGGTTAAACCCCGTCATGAAGGATGCGGTGAAGAAAGAAATCGTCAAATGCCTTGACAATGGTATCATTTACCCAATCTCCGATAGCCAATGGGTAAGTCCAATTCATGTCGTCCTTAAGAAATATGGCATTACGGTCATAACAAATGAGGCAAATGAGTTAATCCAGACACACGCTCAAACTGGGTGGCGTGTATGCATTGATTATAGAAAACTCAATGCCCCAACGAGGAAAGACCACTTTCCTCTACCTTTCATTGACCAGATGCTGGAACGCTTAGCTGGACGTGAATATTACTGCTTTATGGACGGATACTCTGGCTATAACCAGGTCCCTATTGGCAAAAAGGATCAAGATAAAATCACATTTACTTGTCCTTTTAGTACTTTTGCTTATAGACGCATGCCCTTTGGGTTATGCAATTCTCCCGCTACATTTCAGCGGTGTATGATGGGGATATTCTCGGACATGGTCGAGAATTTTTTGGAGATTTTCATGGACGATTTCTAGATATTCGGAGATTCTTTTGCTGACTGCCTATCTCATCTTGACGCAGTTCTTACTCGTTGTACGGAGAAGAACTTAACCTTGAATTGGGAAAAATGCCATTTCATGGTCCAAGAGGGAATTGTGCTTGGACATGTTATTTCACGGAAAGGCATTAAGGTTGACAAAGCTAAAATAGATGTCATTCAAAACCTTCCTCATCTCAAATGCGTCAAGGATATACGATCCCTTCTTAGCCATGCAGGCTTTTATAGGAGATTCATTAAGGATTTTAGCAGAATTGCTAGACCTTTAACTCTTCTCGTGGCCAAGGACACAACCTTTCACTTTGACTCGGATTGTGAGGCAGCATTTGACTCACTCAAACACTCTCTCACTACAGCCCCCGTTCTATCTTCTCCAGATTGGAACCACCCTTTTGAGCTTATATGTGATGCATCAGATTTTGCAGTTGGTGCAGTCTTAGGACAGCACATTGAAAAGATGCCACACGTGATCTATTATGCGAGTAAGACTCTGAATGATACTCAAATTAATTATACAACTACCGAAAAAGAACTTTTGGCAGTTGTATTTGCATTAGAAAAATTCAGGCCTTACTTGATTGGCTCACCGATTGTTGTGTACACTGACCACTCCGCCTTGAAATATCTTTTGGCGAAGAAGGATGCTAAAGATAGGCTAATACGTTGGATCCTTCTATTACAAGAATTTGATCTTGTTATTAAAAATAAGAAAGGATGTGAAAACGTTTTAACCGACCATCTGTCACGCATCTCTTCTTCACCTGTGACCCTGCCAATCAATGATTCTTTTCCAAATGAATAACTCTTGATTGTATCCGACGAACCTTAGTTCAAGGATATTGTGAATTATCTTGCTACGGGACTTATTCCCCGCGATTGGTCAAAACAGGACAAACATCGATTTCTATCTCAAGTAAAACACTTTTATAGGGATGAACCCTATCTGTTAAAGTATTGTCCTGACCAGATCATTCGTAGATGTGTCTCTAATGATGAATTCAAGAGTGTTCTATCTTTTTTTCATGATCAGGCATGTGAGGATCATTTCGGTCCTCGAAAGACGGCGGAAAAGGTTTTGCAATGCGGTTTTTATTGGGCGACTTTATTCAAAAATGCATTTGATTATTGCAAAACCTGTGCATAGTGTCAACACACGGGTAGGATTTCCCGGAGAAATGAGATGCCACTTCAACCCATCTTGGTGGTTGAAATTTTCGACGTTTGGGGTATTAATTTTATGGGTCCTTTTCCCAACTCTTTTGGGAATTTGTACATATTGCTTGCGGTTGATTACGTCTCGAAATGGGTGGAAGCTATTCCTTGTCGCACTAATGACAAAAAGGTTGTCATTAAGTTCTTAAAAGAAAACATCTTTTCGCGATTTGGACACCTACGCGCTATCATTAACGATAACGGGACACATTTCTATAATCGGTCTTTCGAGACTTTGATGCAGAAATATGCAATCAACCACAAACTTTCTACACCCTATCATCCCCAAACGAGCGGGCAAGCTGAGCTTTCAAACAGACAAATCAAACAAATTTTGGAGAAAACAGTTTCTAAAAATCGAAAAGATTGGTCAACCAAATTGACGGATGCTTTTTGGGCGTTCGGAGCCGCATATAAAATCGATCTAGGTATGTCTCCTTACAGACTAGTGTTTAGAAAGGTTTGTCACCTTCCGGTCGAGATTGAGCATAAAGCAATGTGGGCCATTAAAGAACTTAACGTTGACTTAAATCAATCCTGCAACTTTCGGAAGCTGCAATTAAACGAGCTAAGCGAACTCCGTGATGAAGCTTATGATAATGTTGTAATTATAAAGAACCGGACTAAGGTATTTCACGATAAAAATATTTTGAGAAAAACTTTTACACCTGGTCAACAAGTCATTCTTTATGATTCACGACTCCATCTTCATGCGGGTAAGCTAAAATCTCGGTGGAAAGGACCTTTTATTATGCGGTATATATACCCGCACGGGACAGTTGCGGTTGAAAATGTTGAAAACGGTACAATTTTCAAAGTAAATGGACATAGATTAAAACCGTATTTTTCCACTGACCCGACGGAGGAGCTCCTGTTTTTACAAGAGCCACTTTATCTTGATTAAAATTCCTCCGTCTCACCTCCATGTCTTGAAAAAAATACTGTATCATCTTTAGAATGGAGGTGAGTGAAAAGAATAAGTTTGGGGGAGATTTTCATGTTCATGTATTATTGCCCCCGTTAATAAATTTCCTCCCAAGCTTACAAGGTTTGTGAGATCTAGCAGAAGACAACAGTGAGGACACTGTTGAAAACAAGTTTGGGGGAGGTTTGTGCTTATTTACGCATCAATTTGCATCATACTTTGCATAAGCACAAAGCATATAAAACATATAAAAATTTTAAAAAATTTTAAATTCTTTTTTAATATTTAATTTCATAATAAAAGATTAGATAGTGAAAAATTATATCCAAAAGATTGGAAAAATTCAAGAAAACCAAGAAAATTAGAAGTTTTTTTAAACGAACTACTAATAAGTAGTTATGAGCCGTTGTCCCAAGGGTTAGTAAGATGAAAGAAGTCACTAATCTGCGGATAAAAATAAGTCTGAAAAATAGTTCCTATTCTGGAAGCCAAACATTTGAACGTTCATACCCTACTATACGCACTTACACACGTCTTGAAACTCGGGATTGTAGAGAATACCTTGAAATGCTCTTGTCTAAAAGCCAAAGTATGAAGAAAATAATAAATGAAGAAAATATAAAATGGTGTAGAAAAATGAATACTGGTTTTGTTATCACCAAGGCAGCATAAAAAAATATAGCGAGGGTGCTTCATCACCTAGTGCCTTAGACCAACTGGTTTGGGAGTCACTGCTAAGCCTTAGGTGTTGCAAGACGAAGAAAATACTAATACGCCTAATAAGCAAGCACATGAGTAATCGGTCGATTAGTACCTCAAGAAGTATTAACAGTTGCATGAAAAATGTGTGAGCAATTCCATCTAAATATTCACCGATTAAAAAGTACTGAGATAGATGAACAAGAATATAATAGCTTGAATTGAATTCTCCGAGTGTAGGGATGTTTATTACACACACGTAGTGGTATATGATCGGTGTTTGGAAGAAAGGTAGAAATGAAGAATAAAAGCGATGTTTTATTGAGAGATGATGTGATTTCTAATATCTTTTCATGACTATTAAGATAGGGGTCATGACAACTGAAAGCTAGTGTAGTTGGAAACTCTAATTTTCAAAGTTTTTCTTTTACAATTCTTATCTTTGCATGTAACTTTCACGGTCTTCCTTTTATTATAGGATTTTGTGGGTGCAATCCGCTGAAAACTCTCAGGAGACAACACTCCTCCTACTAGGGACACCAAGAGGTTTAAAAGTTTGTTGCACGTGCTCAGTGCAATCGTGTTGCCTACGAAAGTGTGCTAGTTAGTTTTTCTTTATTTTCTCCTTCTCTTGAATAAAACAAATTTGCTCGAGATGACCAAAATTAAGTTTGGGGGAATTTGATCAGTCGAAAATATTGCATTTCTTAACACATCAATTTCCCTACTATTTGTAATCATCTAAAGGTGTTTAGTATAAATATAGCACATATTAGCAATTCGTCTGCGAAATATAAAATAACATGTGTTATACATTATAACCGGCATTATGAGGGAAATTGTGTGTTTATTATTACATGCATGATCTGTGTATATCAAAAACTTGTCTCGAGATTGTGTGCAGAATATTCTTCAGGTTAAAGAACCGGAATCACAAAAGTGCTGATAAAACGCATCAAGTCCAAGACTTGAGATCTGGCAGTAAACTAGAAAGAATTATAAGATTCCAGACATCAGGAAACAACCCTAAAGCAAATAGCAAAATACCCTAAAGATTTCATGCAGCAGCTCCACCAAAGGGCCGCGGATCCGCTGCCGAGTCAGGCCGATCCGCCGCGGATCCGCGGCCGATTCAACTCGTCGGCGGTTGGAACTTTTCCCGAGGATTCTCTTTTAATGGCCAAACTTCTTCGAGACACTTCAAAATCCCTAGAAATCTCCAGAAGCTTCTCTACAACAGTCAATCTTCTAGTGTAAGCTTGGTACCTCCTAGCTTCTCATGCAAGCCTCATAACAACCAAGCTTCCAAGGGAAGATAGACCTAGCTTCTAAAGGAAGCTAATGGGAAAACTATAAAAAGGCATCTAGGGCTTCATTGAAAAGTTTTTGAGTTGTTGTTGTTAGTTAGTTATTGATTAGTTGTTGAATATTGAGCCAAATTGCACAAGTTGAGTGACACAACTTGTAACTCAAAATCCTAGCCCAATTCCAATTCCAAAGCCAAATCAAGATCCATAGAGAATCGTCTCAAGCAAGCCATCAACGATCCTTTGAAGCAACGCCGACCTTCATCCAAGCAAGAGATCCACGACGATCCGCGACTCAAGAAGATCGATGCGAAGCTAATTTCGGCGGATCTAGTTACCTCCTCAAATCTTGTAATCTCGAATTAAGTGAATTGTACCTAATCGTCGATAAATAAAGGTGAATATTGTAAATCTTGCTTTTCTTTACTTTCGTGTATTATGAAAAGTTACCGATCCTTGATTATTTCCTTTTTCATGATATTTGAGTGAAATCTCCGCTTGTGGAGGAATCAAGAGAATAGGTAGATGATGATGATTAAATTCTTGAACGACTCTTAAGTCTTATGAGCTTTGTAAACTTTAGGAAATTAAATCATCGAAAAACTAATTTGAGCGAGATCGCTCTCTTGAATGTTTTTGCTCCAAATTAGAGATCAACAATCGATGATTCAATTTGGTAGAGGTTAGAATTTGAATGATAATCAATGAAAGGATAAGGGATGATGATGGAGAAACCCTAGTTTTTTCAAGAGATCTCTAAATCTCGTTGATCGTCATCGATCTAGTAACAAATCCTCAATAGATAAGAATTCGTAATCATTAGTATTCATCATCACTATCAATTTGATCGATTCCTACAAACTACTTTACAAATCTTGATAATTCAATTGGTTTGGACAATTTCTTGATCTTTATTAATTCTTGATTTTAGATCTCTTTCTTTATGATTCTTGAAACAAAAATCTCATGAATATTGAATTATTTTCTTTTATCTTTTAATTTTCAACTCAAATAAAATGATTTCGATCAAATCATAATTTCTCAGTGGACGATCCGTATTCATTAACGCGCTATATCAACACCGTTAATTGATTGCAGTATAAATTTCTTTGGTTGTGATTAAAACTTTTCCAAATACACACGAAGATGATCAATCACAGCGCTTCACATGCTCCTCACGTGGGCGCCATATAAAAAAAGTGTTTAGCACTTCATATACTGCCAAAACGGCTAAGTGCTTAGCGCTAATTAGGCAGCGCCCAGCGCCTCACGTACTCCTTATGTGGGTGCCATATAAAAAAGTGCTTAGCACTCCATATACAGCAAAAACGGTTGAGTGCTTAGCACTAATTTGGCAGCTCCCAGCACCTCACGTGCTCCTCACGTGGGCGCCATATAAAAAGCGCATAACACTCTATATACAGAAAAAATGATTGAGCACTGATTGGGCAGCGCCCAGCGCCTCACGTGCATCTCACATGGACGCCATAAGAAGTGCTTAGCACTTCACATTTAGTCAAAAGGGCTAAAGTGTTCAACATTTATTGGGCAACACCCATGACCGAATACTTCACATGACATATATGTGAGTATCAGAGCTCAAATAAGTGCTTAGCACTATTATATAAAAAGAAAAGGGTTGAACAAACAGAGCCCAAATAAGTGCTTAGCACTTTTGAATGAAAAAGAAAAAGAATAAGTAGACCAAGCCCAAATTGGCTAAGTCTCTGATGTTTTCTTGCAGCTGAGCCCAAATGCTCTTTTGATGTTCTTAAGTAAAAATGATCCTAAAATGTTGTTGAGTTGATTTTAGTCTCAAATAAGACTAATGTATCCTTAGCGAAAACAAACTGAGCCCAAGTGCTCGCTTATAGATTTAAGTTGATCTTAATCTCAAACTAAATTAACGGTCCTTAAAAAGAAAACAAAAATATTTCTGAACTGTAGGAATATACAACCTAAGTTCAAAACTCCGTCAAGCAAATCCTTAACCCAAGCCCAAATCTAAAATATACGGATTTGGACTAATCCGCGTCCTACGGGCGGCAACATAAACTAGTCTCCGTATACAATCCACGGGCAAACAAAACAAATAAACAAACACATACACGACACTAAGTGAACTGCTAGGGATAGAGAAAGTGGTTATTGCAATGCAGTAACGTAATTAACTGCAGGGGCTTGCGCCTGCAGGGAAGAGCGTCCCTACAATCAAAAAACCCTCATAAAATGAGGGGGAATCTGATATAGTCTGCTACAACGGTCGCATCTGTCAAAACCTCCGATGTATGGTGCCATAAATCAACTTGGTATTTTCGGAGAGGTGAAAAGATAAATCCAAATAGCATCTGCCCCTAGATTCAGGCCAGACGATCCATTCCAGTTCATCTCTGTCTCCGGCGGTGAACAAAGTAAAATATATACAAATTTTAAGATAAAGACAAACCAAATAACATACAATCATATCGAGCAAGATTTTCCTGTACATACATATTCCTAACATCCTATACAATGAAGGCCTCTAGGGCATACATATCCAATACGGTGCCATAAATCAAATTGGTATGTTCAGAGAGGTGAATGGATATGTCCAAATAGTATCTGCCCCCAAATTCAGGCTAAACGTCTCAACGTCTCAATCTAGTCTTCGGCGGTAAACAGATTCTGGCACGTCAGGTGGGAACTTTTTCTTTTTCCACTCCACACTTCGTGTGTCATGTTTTTCCGCGATCAAATAATCGCAATATATATGTTTGTAATTGCCCTTGGATGATGAGATACAAAAGCCGGCGTTTCTTTTCTTCCTAGAATGGCGTTCGTTTCCACTCACCGCAACTCAGGCTCTGTCACATATGGTGGAGTCAAGTACGGGCCACTTGTAGCCCCAAGTCTCTGCAATCCGGCTCTTCAAGAAATGAACGGGTTTTTCTTTGGGTCGATGCTCCCATCTCCTAACCTTGGTGCCTCAACACCGAAGGAGGAAGCCCAGAAGGAATCTGTCTTCCACATGCTAGCTCCTCAAGCCTCAGCCCTGCCGACAGCATTGGTATTCATGCGACTGGTACCTGTCGAAAACCAAGGTCAACATAGGAGGCAAAGTGGTCTAGCTCTCAAAGAAAATAATGGGCAAGCTCAGCAAATAAGACAAGTTGGGGGCAGTTTATTATCTGTGTTGACTCCATTTGCTTCAAATCAGAAGGCGAATGATCTTGTTCCAACCGGGAATAGCTTTAGACAACTATGAAGGGTCAGAAAAAAATTCCACTACCCCAGTATTGAAAAAGTCTCCGCTACCCACAGAGATCCAAGAAAAGCAAAAACCAGTTCGCTCCCTAAAAGATCTTTCCTCATCTATATATAAGGTGTGGAAACAGGTGAAAGACTCAGGCGTCATCCGCGGCTCTTCCTCTAAGTGTCAGCCAAACTCTGACAACTCTCCTTCTAAATACAAGGGGACTCATCCCAAGATGGTTCCTGTTCTGATGTTTCTTCCTAAAGCCAAAGCGACTTCTCAAAAAAAAAAAGAGGCCTAACAAAGTTCAAACGCCCGAGGAAAACTCCAAGGATCAAGATTCCAAATGCCCCAAGCCTGGAGGCATGGTAGTTCATACAGTCTACATGGTGAACTCTAAAGACGAAGGTCGTGCTTCTACTAGTCACAGACTGCATACTCAGTCTCCGACAAAGGCTCAACTGCAACGTGAAAAGTTGCAAAAGATACTTGCTCAGGCAGAAGTACTCGCTAATCCATTGCCTAAGGAAAATCCTGATGACACGCCTGAAGAAAGAGTAGGACAGGAGTCGAATATTGATTTCCTAAAGCGCGCTTTCAAGAAGAGAGATGAAGAAGCGGCAGCGATATCCACTAAAATGAACCAAATGGCCCTTCTGATCCAGAATATGGCTGGAATAATGGTCCATTCGGAACCACTGGTAGATGAACCGCCAGTAGTCGCTCTTAAAGACAAGGATGATATTTCGAATCCTTTGCAAGCCTCACCAACTGCTGAGAAGGAAATTAATCCAAAAGCAAAGATGGAGGCATATATCGCTCAGCAAGTCAAACCTCACTATGCCAGTGAAGCTGCAAATAGGTCGATCAAGACTGGTTGACCGTATTCGACATGGTACGATCAAGTACAGTACCCACCAGAATACATATTTCTAACGTTCCACATGTACAAAGGAACTGGGAATTCTTGCCAGCACACTGTGCGATTTAAATCCATGTGCGGCAACACTGGAGGAAATGATATACTGCTCCTCCGACAGTTCATCAGCAGTCTGACAGGCATTGGGTTCAAATGGTATGCGAAATTTCCAAATGACTCCATGAATACCTTTGACAAGATAGAGATGCTCTTCTGTCAGAGATTCGCCAGTGCGAATAAACGTACTACCGTGACGACATTGGTCAACGAAAGGGTTAGACCAAATAAGACTTGGGTTCAATATATTATCGGATGACGAAATTCCTGGTCTAAATGCAAGCAGCACATCGATGAAGCTCCAGCCATGGGGATGTTCATACCCTTGACCCAAATTCAAAGGTGTTCCCATATATGGCCCTCTTCAAACTGACGACCTTCTAAGAGCTCATAGATAAATGGCTTGATTGGATCAGATGGGTCAAGACGCATCCTCTTCCGATAAAGATATATGGAAAGCAGAGGCAATGCGGCGTTTGTCGCCAACGCTCCATAAACAATGAGCGGCTTTGAAGCAACCGGTCACCAAAATAGCGACAACACTGGTTCTACCCTTCGAGAGATTAGGATGTGAATACTCACTCTCCCGAAATTTACACAGGGGGCATATTGCTCGCTGGTAGACGAATCTCTACGCAAGATAGTCCTTTCTTTGAAGAATAGAAAGGATGTTAATGGACTTACAAGTGGGTCCTACAATCAAGTGGAATAACCCACTTGAACCAAAAACCATGAAAGGTATGTGGAATCCATGTCCGACTCTAAATCAGATGATGAAGGGAAAAGCCCCAAGTCAAGTTCATTCTACCGAGGAAGAAGAAGACTCAGCAGAAGGAATGACGTGATATCTCGTTCCTTCGCATATAAAGAAGATGCTCCGTCAGTGTTAGAAAGCGACATTAATGAGCAGTGGGCAGGTGCCGCATAAAGTTCCCCGTATTTCCCACAAAAACAACCTGATTGGTACGATGATAAATGAAGAAGTCTAATAGAGTGAAGATAGCCTAAGGCGTGAAATGACCACTCATACAACGGCCAGGCAGTAGTGTCTAAGCAAGCAAGCGTCTAAACGAATGAGTTATGCAACTCCCCGACAAAATGATAAACCATGGACCGAAATGTCCCTAAATTAGCATTTCACCCCAAACACGGCGATAATGGACCGAAATGTCCCTAAACTAGCATTTCGCCGCAAACACGGAAATGATGGACCGGAACGTCCCTAAACTAGCATTTCGCCCCCAAACACGGCGATAATGGACTGAAACATTCCTAAACTAGTATTTAAGGCATTTCGCCCCAAACACGGCGATGATGGACTGAAATGTTCCTAAACTAATGTTCATTCCGAACACGGAGATGTTGGACCAAAATGTTCCTAAACTAGCATGTCGTCCCAAACACGGCGATAATGGACCGCAATGTCCCTAAACTAATATGCTCATCGAGATCGACATTACAATTGAATTCCCACCGGCAAAAATTGCAACTCAAGTCCCACCGGCAAACAGATGGGTCACCTGTGGCGAAGCTGGTTTCACCGTTCACAAAAAAAATCGGTACATCCATAAGTGAAATAGGAATGGATGAAAACCCGAAAGGGTGCCGTGGGTAAAAACAGCAGAGCTACCGACGAGCTTGTGAAAACCCGGAAGGGCGCAAACTCGTTAAAAATAAAATAAAAAATATAATAAAAATGGTATGTCCATAAGCAAATGGGCATGGATGAAAACCCGAAAGGGCGCCAAGAGTAAAAATAACAGGACTACCGTCGAGCTTATGAAAACCCGAAAGGGTGCAAACTCGTTTAAAAAAACGGTATGTCCACAAGCAAATGGGCACGGAAGAAAACCCGAAAGGACGCCGTGAATAAAAACATGAGGACTACCGGCAAGCTTGTGAAAACCTGGAAGGGCACAAACTCGTTTAAAAAACGGTATATTCACAAGCAAATAGGCACGGAGGAAAACCCGAAAGGGCGTTGTGAGTAAAAACAGAAGAACTGCCGGCGAGTTTATGAAAACCCGAAAGAGCGCAAACCCGTTAAATAAAAAATATGTGCACTTGCGAGATCCTCTCGACCTTGTGAGGAGAAAATCCTGCATGAGACCCTTACGACTCATAAAGGATCAACACACTTAGGAGTCCATACGATTATAGAGAAAATACACGTGTGAGATCCTCATGACTCGTAAAGAGAATCCCCCCTTATGAGACCCTCACAACTCATGGGATTCAAAAGCCTTAATTTACAGGAATCCAAACCTGTACTTAAGCCATCATATCCCACAAATTTCCCTACAAGTAGTTCAATATCGACTCTTGTATATAATTCACGGGCACGAACAAAACATATTCCAACCGAGTTCCACCAATGGCGAGAAATATCTCCATATAGTGAACGACACTTGTAAGTCCTCTCGACTTATAAGGAGAAAATACACTTGTAAAATCCTTACGACTTACAAGAGAAAATACACTTAGGAATATCCATGATAAGAAGAAAATACGCTTACGAGATCCTCTCGACTCGTAGGGAGAAATATCTTTATGAAACCCTTACGGGCCATAAAGAAAAAGTCTTGGTCGACAGAATCCAAACCCTATTTGCTAAACCACTGATTGAACGTGAAAAAGTGTTTTATAAATAACCGCAATCAAGACGGTGTCGCTAGTAGCTAGCCGCGATGAGTACGGATCGTCCACAGGGAAACGTGAACTCTTTTCTTACTTTAGACGTGTTGATGAAAGATGGGTGATTGTTTGTCGTTATATTTTAAAACGGATATAAATTTATAATAAAAAGGCTTGTAGGGTTCATAGGACTTGGTAGTTAATGGATGAATAATTAAAAATGACTCTTTTATCTTTTAATAGTTTAAAACTAGAGTGATGGTGATGAATGTAGATTAGAGTTCTTGAAAGAAACTAGGGTTTCTCCATTGCTAACCCTTGTCCTTTCAATGATCTTTATTCATATCTAGCCCTTAACAAAACAAGTGTTAAACCAATCTCAAATCGTGGTCGTCACTATCAATAAATTGGTAGCGCGTCCGATAAAGAGGTTGACATTTATTTTGCTAAAATTTATAAACTTTAAAATGTATAAAAAAGTTAAAATATTTTCTCATCTATTATTCTACCCTATCCTACAAACCCTAGCAAGTTAGGAATTACTCGCTCATGATTAACTTAGAAGAGAGGATGAAGGTGAATGAAAGCATAATGAAGATGCAGAAAAGTAAGTGCAGAAATTAAACGCAGAAAATAAATGCAAAAAGAATTAAAACTAAAAATTGCCTTTATTAATCAACTATTGCATTTACAATTCTCCTTAGAAAGCAAATTACAAAAACCCTAGTTTGCTCTAGATCTCTTTCTTGTTGGAAGTAAATAGATGATGATCACTCGGATACGTGGATCTCTTGGATCTCTTGAACTCTTCGGTGATGATTTTCAATGTACAGCTCTTGGTCCCTTATATAGTCCTAAAACAAGAAACCCTAAATTCCATATAGGAATATATACGGTTAAGATCATTATCCCAAAATCTCACATCCAACGGCCCAGATTTGACCGCTAAACCGCCGCAAAATGCCACGTTGGGCCGCCCTTTCGCCGCGCTTTTGTGGGATCATGACTATGGAATTTTTCTGGTTTCTTGTGTTGACATATGGAGATCCTTTTGATGTCTAAATTCTGAAAATAATACTCTGAGTCTCTGCCGTTGCTAGATCTTTCGATTTGCTTCTAAATTTTGGAAGATTCGGTTCCGATATCCTGATTTGACTTGGATCTCTTACTCGGATTCCAGATCTGAGCTAATATCTGCATAATATCTCAAATCAAAGTGTTTAGTAGCATTTGGTATTTTTGAGATATTATCCTAACCATTTATTTAATATAATATCTTAAGAATATTAATTAGAAATATTTGATATGATATGCATATTTTAATTATTAAGATTTCATTTAAATATTATATGCATATATTTTCCTTCATTATCTTAATTAAAATGTAGAAACATATGATAATAAACTTTTTACAAATAAACCCACATATGTTCTATATTTACAATAAATACCTTTTAGTACTTAACAATAGTAGGGAAAATGTTCATACAAATATACAATATTTTAGACTAATCAAATACCCCAAACTTATCTTTGATCATCCCGAACAAACTAGTCATTAAAGAGAAAAAAAAAAAGAAAAAAACTAACTAGCACACTTTCATAGGCAACACGATTGCACTGAACTTGTGCAACAAGACTTTAAACCTCTAGGTGTCCCTAGTAGGAGGAGTGTTGTCTCCTGAGAGTTTTCAGCTGATTACACCCACAAAATCCAATAATAAAAGAAAAAGATGAAAGTTACATACAAAGATAAAAACATATAAAAGAAAGAATTTCAAAATAAGCATTTCAACTACCCTAGCTTTTGAGTTGCCATAAGCCCTATCTTAATGGTCATGAAAAGATGTCAGAAATCAGATCATTTCTCAATAAAACATCGCCTTTAGTCTTCCTTCCTACCTTTCTTCCAAACATCGATCATATACCCCTACGTATGTGTAAAAGACATCTCTACACTTAAAGAATTCAATTCAAGCTATCATACTCTTGTCCATCTTCCTTAGTACTTTTTAGTCGGTGAACATTTTAAATGGAATTACTCACACATTCTTCATGCGATCGTTAATACTTCATGAGGTACTAACCAACCGATTACCAAATGTGCCCACTCTTTTAGGCACAATTAGCAATATCCTAGTCTTGCAAAACCTAAGGCTTAGCAGTGACTCCCAAACAAGTTAGTCTAAGGCACTAGGTGATAAGGCACCCTCGCTATTTTTTTTCTGCTGCCTTAAGTAATTACAAAACTAGTGTTCGTTTTTCTTCACCATTTATATTTTCTGTGTCATTTATATTTTTGTTTATATATATATTTTCCTTAATACTAAAAATTTTAGACAAGAGCATTTCAAGGTATCCTCTACTATCCCAAGTTTCAAGATATGTTCAAGTGCATATAGTAAGGTATCAATGTTCAGATGTTTGGACTGAAGAATATGGACTATTTTTCAGACTTATTTTTATTCTCAAATTAATGATTCCCTTCATCTTACTAACCCTTAGGACAACAGCTCATGGCTATCTATTACTAGCTTCGTTTTAAAAACATCTAATTTTCTTGCATTTCTTAAATCTATTCCTATCTTTTATATGTATTTTTCACTTTCAAACTTTTATTATCAAAAAATTTTAGTGATTTTATTTAGTATAATGCAAAATGATACGTGAATAAGCACAAACCTCCCCCAAACACATTTGCAGCAGTGTCCTCACCGATGTCACCTTTTAATCTCGAAACATGTAGACTTGGGAGGAAAAGTTCTCAATTATTAGCAAAAGGGGACAAAAGACTATGACAGTGAACTCCTCCTCCAAATTTATTTTTGGCTCACAATTGTGCAAAAGCCAAAATATTTTTCTCCCCGCCCCCAAACTTGAGTAAAACAGTATTTTTTTTAAGCATTTAAAATCATAAGGGGGTAAAGTTATTGTTCTATGCAATATTTTATAAAGACCAAAAGTCAACACCAACCTTTCGAATATTTTATCAATGTAACACCATGGTTAGTAGATGATCACGTCACAGATAGACGTGAAGAAATAAGGAGGAGATAAGAGGTGAAATCGAAAGGATTTACGTCTCGGTTGGTAGAGACGAAACAGTGATGGTGAACGAAAATGAGAATATGAAAAATAAGGAGTAAATAGAATATTCGCATTCTCGTACTTGATAAGAAGAAGGTGTGGCGGTTAAATTTCTTCGGGTGGAGGTTGATTCGTCACAATATCCAAGTCTTTAAGGAACACGAGTTCTTTGGCGAAAATATTTTCGAAACTTTCATCGATAGTCCAAGTGATAATCTCATCGAAAAGAGAGGAATCGATATCTATGTTAGCAGATTCACTTGGACGGTTGAAAGTTCCAAGGTCAGTCTTTTGCACACCAAGATTCAAAATACTTGATTCGTCAAAAATTATGAAAAGATTGTCTCCCTCGTTCTCAATAGAGTCTAAATCGAGTGGTCTTTCAAGAATTATAAAACTCGAAATATCGGAGTGTCGTTCATCAAAACTCGGTATATTTGAAAGAAGATTAGAAGAACCAAAGAAAGTGGGTGATGAAATGAGTAAAAAAATTTGGGTGTCGAGTATTGTTGAACCAGATGTGGGAGATAAAGGCTAAATATCGTTCTGCTTATCGGATAGGTCAGTGGTAAGAATAGGATTGATTAATTGTACAGAAAGATGTTTGTATTCAATAGAAGGGACGTGATGGGTAAGAGAATCCAACTGATCTAATATAACGAGTTCCACTTCAATGATATTCTCATCACCGCTCTCACTAACATTTTCAGTCAAATCAAACGAACAGTTCTTTAAAATTCATCAATTATACTTTCCTCAATCGATAAATCACTTGGTTCAGTTGATGGTATTGGAAGATTTGAAATATCAAGTGTAGTCGAATAAGGATCGGTTTGATTTAGAATGGTGCAAGGCTCTCTTTCACGCTCACTATTGGAAAAGTCAAACATGTTATTCTCGGAAACCTCAGCACTTAGATTATTAAGCGGTTAAATATTGAATACATTCGGTTGGAATGCAGGATGGAAGGTGTCGAGATCAAAAGAATTGGTTTTGATTTTACTTTGATAGATCTCTTGTTCTTTTTTACTGCTCAATTCCAACTCTTCTTCAGGACTAGACATGGTTTGTGAAGAAGTTCCAATGACGAATTCTCTTTAATCGTGGAACTTCCTAATTGATTTTCAGAAGCACTGTCTAGATAAGGTGAGGAAGTTGAGTATGGTTGGAATGTGATTAATTGTTAGCTACAGGCAAGTTTAATGTGTTCCGCATTTGACATGTGTTTATGATTTGCCGCATTAGCCTGAAGGTAAATGTTAAGAAGAGATGCTTTTAATTGTTGGCTAGGGGTAATTGGTAGTGGTTTTGCGTGCGTACGCTTTTTGTGACTTTTAAAAGATAAATCAAAGAATAGTTAACCGCAATCAAAAACGGTGTCGCTTGGTAGCTAGCCGGTTGAGTACGGGTCAGTCCACAGGGATTTTGTGTATTTTCTAGTTGTCCTAACGAGTTAATTCCAATTGTGGTAGGTTTGATTATCAATAAAAACTAAAGTTTGATTAGGATTAAAATCTTGCTAGGTTAGGTTTAGGTTAAGTTTGGAAAGTCAATATGTCTCACCGCTTTCTATGCCCTAATTAAGAACTATTTAGGTATTAAGGTAATAATTAACAAAAGGGATTAGCACGATCGGGAAGAAATTAGGTTTCTTCCTCTAGGTCCTTGTCCGTCCTTTCTTAATTCTTACCCTAACCTCCATGGAAAACATACACAACCGGTCTTTAACTACGGTATCACCACTACCTCGTGGGATAGGGTGCCGTGGTGAGCGGTGTGTGTATGTACGCATAGAGTCCTATTTAAAATGTATAACGGATAAGAAAGGGGTGAGAAATGTTCATCTCTCAAACCTTCCCCAAATCTAACCCTAACAAGTGAGGAACTACTCACTCATTAGGTAATTGATAAAAGATTTCAATTTTATGATTTTAATTCAATAACCTAATTAACTAAATTACGGCAGATAAATAAAATTGCTATCTAATTAACTAGGGCAGAAAAGAAATTAAACTAAGGCAAGGTAAAGAAAAAACTTACTTTTTATTTGATGCACTCTTCAAACATTACAGGAATTGAAATTCTGAATTCGATAAATAAAAAGAGGCATAAGAAGAGGCATGCTCCAAAAAGAGCTGTAGGGTTCCTATTTATAGATTATAAAAACCTAGGGTTTACATCTGATCCATATCTAAATTTACAAAACTACCCTGAGAAGCCTAGTCAACGCACCGCCACCTACCGACCTTTTGCACCGACACGTGCTTACCATGGCCGCGGATCCGCGGCCATAAGCCATGTTTGGCCACGGATCCGCGGCCATATGGTGGAGTCTTTGGCTCTGTTTCTCAGGTATATTTCATGTTGCTTTTTCCTTGACTTTTCATCACTTGGTTCTTCAGAATGACTTCAAGTTTCTTCCAGATTTCCACAGTGCATAATATTGTGGACTTTTACCGTTTGCTTCATGTTGAAGTCTTGAATCTTGTGCTGCCTTTGTGCAATCGAACTATTTGCTGATCTTCGTTTGTTCCTCAAGCTGTAGGCGGCATGATAAAGATTCTTCCGTTTGTTGGTCGTAGTCTCACTTTTGTAGCGTCTTTTCATCATTTTCACTGTTTTGTTCCGAGAACCTGTAACCTGCAACTATGTAGCAGACATGGATCAAAAGCACTTATTTATTTGTAAAATGAATAAGAATGGGGAATATAATAATGCAAAATTACGATATGAACAAATACCCCCAAACTTATCTTTTGCTCGTCCTCGAGCAAAACTAGTTTTAATCTCAAAAAAAACCTAACCTCACTTTCGCAGGGAAACATGATTGCACTGAGCTTGTGCAACAAGCCGATAAACCTCTAGGTGTCCCTAGTAGGAGGAGTGTTGTCTCCTGGGGGTTTTCAGCGGATACTACCCACAAAATCCTATCAATTTGGCCTATTGACTTTCATTTTTCAAATCGGTTTTCCAGCAAGAAATTCTATTATCTTCAACTCAGAAATTATCAACCCATATTTTTCACGCTTCCATATCATTTAACTTAAGATTGTATATGTTCTGTAATTTTACTTAGCTTTTAGCATCTTTTGAGTTTTCCTTCTAAGGTTCCATCTCAACTTAGGAATTTTTATCATCTCTACTAAAGATATAAGTCCTATTTTTCATTCCTATCTCTCATCCAAACCCCAATCATATATCCCTCCGTGTGTGTATGTATCACCCCTACACTTGGAAATTCAATTCAAGCTCTTATACTCTTGTCCATCGTCCAAAGTACTTTTAGTTGGTGAATTTTTAAATGAAATTGCTCACACATCCTTCATGCGACCGTTAATATTTCTTGAGGTACTAACAACCGATTACAAAATGTGTTTGCACATTAAGGCGTAATTCCTAGTCTTGTAACACCTAAGGCTTTAGCAGTGACTCCAAAACCGGTTGGTCTAAGGAACATATTTTTTATTTTACGCAGCCTTAAGTAATTACAAAACCAGTGTTCATTTTTTTCTCTTTATTCACACTTGTATTTTTATTTTATTTTCCTTCATACTAAGGATTTTAGACAAGAGCATTTCAAGTTCTCCTCTACTATTCCAAGTTTCAAGGTTCATGTTTGTGCAAGTTGTAGGGTATATATCTTAAGCTTAGGGATTATTTTTCAGACTTACACTTTAATAAAAATATCAATACTCTTCGCTTATTTTGACTTAGCCCAAGAAGTGAACTCAAAATTTGCCTATTTCTAAGTAAACTACAAAGACATATATTTTCTACGGTTAAACTTTAAGAAAGGTTATTTTTAGGGTTTTTAATTTACTAAGTCTAGGATCAAGTTTTTCCTAGCTAGTTAACCATCTTGTCGAACTTAAGTCAATTATGGCCAAAATTGAATTTTTCAACTTTTATAATTTTTCAAATTTTTCAGTTTTTATATGATTTTTATATTTTTCTATTTTTTCATTTTTTCAATTTTTATGATTTTTTTATAAAGATGAATGCAAATGATAACTATTTAAAACCACCACCTCCCCCAAACTTAGCAAAAGCAGTGCCCCTCACTGCTCGGCCCCACGCCACGCCCTTGAGCGTGAACGGGAACGCTCCTCCCTAACTAGCAGGATTCGGATCCTCTGCTCTACTTCAGTCAAACGCCGATCATGTTCCCTCGCTATCCCCCTCAACTCGTCAATGCCCCTAACAGCTCTTCGCATCAAATTTGCATGTTCTAAAGAGGTGAGTTCTCCCTCGCTCGCGGTCGAGCTGGAGCTAGGTGTTCTTGCGGGCATGTGTTCCGCCGGTTCTGTTCTTGACCAAACATCCGTCAAGCGTGTATAAGACGTAGATACGCTCTCAATGAGAGGCCTGACGGGTATGCCTCCAACCATGTAAAATTCAAACTCCTCCACGGGGAGGAAATAGCGACACAGTTGTGTCACTAGCATGGGGCAAGGGTAGTTCGTGGCTCTTTTGCCCGCACCAATTGAGTTCAGTAAAACCGTGCACATGTCGAATCGAGGGTTCCTTATCATGAGTGTGTGCACAATATGCAGTGAGGGTGTGAAAAATGTGGTGTTGTGGGAACTCCCAAAAATATTGTTTTGTGCCCACCGGCACACAGTTAAAACATTGCCGAAAAGGGTTCTCGCTTGGATACCCTTCCGAGGTTCCCTTGAGCAATCATTACCCATTAAGGGCATGTAATCCTCAAACTGCAGTGGTTGATCATGAACAGGTATCCTAGAGATTAAGGTGACTTCATGTATGAAGTCTTTATCAATTATAATCTCCCTATCACCCCACCGCAATTTGATAAAGCCATATTGGGCAAGACACCCATCTTCCATGCACTCGTAAAAATGAGTGACTAATTCCGGAAGGGGTAACCGTTTGGGTGATTATATATCAAAATATTTCAGCCCCTATGTGCTATTTCATTCGCAAAGTAACTCCCAAATATTGTGTGTGAGAATATCTATGAAAAGTCACGCTCTAGTTGCATATTGGGTGCCATCAGATAAGCTACAGATCTACAAAAATTAAGAACAGAGAGGAGTTTCAGAGAACGAACCACCTCTGAAAATTTCAGAGGGTGACGGCACAGGGTCGCGGCGGTTGCGCGGTGGGAAGCGGCTTCGGGCGGCGGTTCCGCAGCGGCACAGAAGGATCTCCTTGCAGAAGTCGAGGCGGCGGCTAGGGTTTGAGGAGTGCTGATAGAATTGGGGTAAAGAAACAGAGAGGGTTCGGGGTTATTTATATAGGGGGAAGTGATGGCTATTTGTAAATTTTCAAAAATACCCAAAAAAAAATTATTTTTTTTCAAATTTTTATTTTTTATGTTATTTTGTATAATTACAAATGATACATACCCCCAAACTTATTTGAAATTATGTTTTGGCTAGATGATCGAAAATTTGGGGGTAGATGGAAGAAGATCAGTCAGTATAAATCGGCTCCTACAAAAACAGGAGCTCCTCCGTCGGGTCCGTAGTGAGGAACGGCTTAAGTCGATGTCCGTTTACTTTAAACAGTGTACCGTCCTCCGGGTTTTCTAGATCTACCGCACCGTGCGGATATACGGTGTATACTAAAAATGGCCCTTTCCATCTAGATTTGAGCTTGCCGAGATGGAAGTGTAACCGAGTGTCACAAAACAAAACCTGTTGACCAGGTTTGAAAGTTTTGCACATAAGGTGTTTATCATGGAACACATTCGTTCGGTTTTTAACAATTACCGCGTTCTCATAGGCCTCATCCCGCAGCTCATCTAATTCATTCAATTGCAGCTTTCTATTGCTGCCCGCATCTCCCAAGGATAAATTCAACTCTTTAATCGCCCAAAATACCTTGTGCTCTATCTCAACAGGAAGGTGGCAAGCCTTTGCATAAACAAGTCTGTATGGAGACATGCCAAGATCGGTCTTGTAGGTAGTACGAAATGCCCATAGTGCATCAATCAGTTTTGATGACCAATCTTTACGGTTTTTGGAAACCGTTTTCTCCAAAATTTGTTTAATCTGCCGATTCGAAATCTTGGCTTGCCCACAAGTTTGGGGATGATATGGTGTTGACAATTTGTGAGTAATGGAATATTTGCACATTAAGGACTCAAAAGTCCTATTACAAAAGTGAGATCCATTATCACTTATAATCGCGCGAGGATGCCCAAACCGAGAAAAGATGTTTTCTTTAAGAAATCTAACGACAACCTTGTTGTCATCCGTTCGGCTGGGCACAGCCTCGACCCATTTTGAAACATAGTCAACAGCAAGTAGAATGTACATGTTCCCAAAAGAATTGGGAAATGGTCCCATGAAGTCTATTCCCCAAGCATCAAAAATATCAACAACCAAAATTGGTTGGAGCGGCATTTCATTTCTCCGACATATCCGGCCCAAGTGTTGGCACCGGGAGCATGTCTTGCGGTATTCGTATGCATCTTTTAAAAGTCGTGGCCAGTAGAAGCCACACTGCAAGATTTTTTATGCTGTCTTCTTGGGGCCAAAATGCCCGCTACATGCTTGATCATGGCAGAATGACAGCACAATCTTAAACTCGTTTTCGGGGACACACCGACGAATGATTTGGTTGGAACAGTATTTAAAGAGATATGGTTCATCCCAGTAAAAATGTTTTACTTGGGACAGGAATCGGAGTTTGTCCTGATTCGACCAATCGTTAGGTATCAGTCCGGTGGCCAAATAGTTTACTATATCAGCGAACCAAGGTTTGCATGACACGGTTAAGAGCTGCTCATCGGGAAAAATGTCTTTAATAGGAATTTCAAGTGTAGGCGAAGAAGGAAGTCGTGGAAGGTGGTCGGCAACTACATGTTTACATCCTCTATTGTCTCTTATGACAAGGTCAAACTCTTGTAGCAGGAGGTCCAACGTATTAGCCGAGATTTAGTATCTTTCTTCGCAAAAAGATGGCGAAGAGCTGAATGGTCTGTGTAAACAATGACTGGAGAGCCGATTAAATAGGGCCTGAATTTTTCTAGTGCAAACACAACGGCTAAGAATTCTTTTTCAGTTGTTGTGTAATTCAATTGGGCCTCGTTTAATGTTTGGCTAGCATAATAAATTACGTGCGGTATCTTATTAATGTGCTGTCCAAGGACAGCACCAATGGCAAAATCAGATGCATCGCACATAATTTCAAAAGGATGCGTCCAATCAGGAGATGAAAGAATGGGCGCAGAAATAAGTGAGTGTTTCAATGACTCGAACGCTTTCATGCAGGTTAAGTCAAAATCAAAAGTGGTGTCCTTGGCCAATAAAAGAGTCAAGGGTCTAGCTATCTTGCTAAAATCCTTGATGAACCGTCTATAAAAATCGGCATGGCCAAGGAAGGCTCGGATGTCTTTGACGCACTTGGGAGGAGGAAGATTGGAAATGACTTCAATCTTGGCTTTATCAACCTCAATGCCATTTTGCGAGATGACATGTCCTAAGACAATACCCTCTCGTACCATAAAGTGGCACTTCTCCCAATTTAAAGTGAGGTTCTTATCCCTACAGCGGGTAAGAACTGCGTCTAAGTGTACCAAATACTCATCTAAAGAGTCGCCGAAAATAGAGAAATCGTCCATAAAAATCTCCAAAAATTTCTCCACCATGTCTGAAAAGATCCCCATCATACACCGCTGGAAAGTAGCGGGTGCATTGCATAGCCCAAAAGGCATGTGACGGTAAGCGAATGTACCGAAAGGACAAGTAAATGTGGTCTTGTCTTGATCCTTTTCGGTGATGGGAACTTGATTATAGCCGGAGTAGCCATCCAAAAATCAGTAAAATTCGTGCCCAACCAATCGTTCTAGCATTTGGTCAATAAAAGGTAACGGAAAGTGGTCTTTCCTTGTCGCGGCGTTGAGTTTTCTATAATCGATGCAAACTCGCCATCCAGTTTGGGTGCGAGTAGGTATTAACTCATTCGCCTCATTGGTTATGACCATTTTGCCCGATTTCTTTGGGACAACATGAATGGGGCTAACCCACTGGCTATCCGAGATAGAGTAAATGATACCACTATCAAGACATTTAACAATCTCCTTTTTGACAGCCTCCTTCATTATGGGGTTGAGGCGTCTTTGTGGATCCTTTACTGGCTTGGCATCATCCATCAAATGTACATGATGTTCAACTATGAGGGGACTAATCCCCTTGATGTCTGTCATAGTCCAGCCAAAAGCTTGCCGGTTATTTTGTAAGGCCATTAAAAGGGCTTTCTCTTGCTCGAGAGCTAGAGATGCCGATATGATAACAGGAAGGGTCTCATTCTCACTTAGGTAAGGGTATTTAAGGTGAGACGGCAAAAGCTTGAGTTCGAGTTTCGGAGGTGAAACAATTGAAGGTAAAATTGGTGAAACTGTCTCGAACTCGAAAGATTCCAACAATGGTTCAAAATAAGTGTAAGCAACCGAGTCGGATGGTTCAACTAACTCGTCTAAAAAATCAAAGGACTCAAACTCGGGTAGTGAGTCTTCAAAATCATCCAAAAAAGTGAAACACTTGTAATCGTTATCCGGTGTAAAAGCTGTGTCAGATTCTAGGAGGAACGCACTAGTGGCGTCAAAACTGCTATGATCGAACAGAAATTTTTCGAGCTCACAGTCCTCCTGCGTGATCTCGTGGATCGAGCAAACATCAAGTATACTAGAATTAGGCTCGGAAGGCTGATTCCCCAACTTAAAAATATTGAGTTCAATTGTCATATTTCCAAAAGATAGGTTCATCGAATCGTTTCGACAATTGATCACCGCATTAGAAGTCGCAAGGAATGGTCGACCGAGTATCACCGGAATTTGACTCCGGGGGTTAGCTACAGGCTGTGTCCCCATAATAATGAAATCAATGGGGAAAATGAAGTCCCCTACTTTAATTAACACATCCTCTAACTCACCTCTAGGATGGGTAATGGATCGGTCAGCCATTTGGAGAGTACAATGTGTGGGTTTAAGCTCTCCAACGCCTAATTGTTCATATACTGAATAGGGTAGCAAATTAACACTAGCACCAAGATCTAAAAGTGCACAATTGATGTTCTTATCCCCAATTGTTATTGAAATTATAGGATAGCCAGGATCCTTATGTTTTTGGGGTAAAAGTTGGGTAAGAGCATCATTTACAGCACTGGCCACGAAAACTTTCTTGGGTACTTATGACTTCCTCTTCTTGGTGCATAAGTCCTTTAAGATTTTAGCATAAGAAGGGACTTGTTGGATTGGATCCAAAAGAGGTATGTTAATGCTAACCTATTTGAATAACTCCACAATCTTCTCCATTTGTGGAGTTGGTTTATTGGATCTCAACCTGTTTCGAAATGGAACATTTTGAAAATTTGTTGAGTCCAATGTTTGTGGAGTAGATTGCGGAGTTGGAACGGATCCCAGTGTTGGTGTTTTCGTGAAGTGAGATGTGGGTCCATTCGAATTAAAAGTAGAGCCTTGTGAAGAATGAAGAACAGGCTCTGACGAAGAAGATGAAGAAGAAGAAGATGATGAAGAAGAAGCACCGGCAGGGGTGTCATCACTATTACCCACATTATTGTGTAACACTCTTGCAGATCTCAACGTGGTCACAGCATTTACATTATAATTTTGTTGTTCATAAGCAACATGTGCGTTGTGTGTGTGACCGGGATTTGGCAATGGTTGAGACGGAAGTTTTCCCTTTTCTCGCTTGCTTAACGCAGTATTTAGTTGTGCAATTTGGGCCTCAATTGATTTGATGCTCTGATCATGTGAAGCACTGTTTTGTACCAAAGACTGAATGGAAGTTTCCAACCTTGCTGCAGATTGTGTAGATTGTTTTAAAAACGCATCTAGACTTCGTTCTAGCGAGGAAACCTTATCGTTATTCGGCTTAACAAAATTGTTTTGAGGATAAGAATTGTTAGGTACAAAATTGTTCATTTTGTTTGGGTAAGGTTGGGGTTGGAAAGGTTGCTGATATTGAGTTTGTTGAGGGGCTTGTTGTTGTGGAGGGGGCCTTTGAAAGTTATTGTTGCTTTGTAATTGTTGATTTTGATTCCAACCGAAATTTGGGTGGCTCCTCCAACCAGGATTGTAAGTTGAAAAGTATGGATCATTTCTTTTTCTTTGCTGAAAGACAGCATTGACTTGATCTTGTCCTTGAACAGGTGGATTGTAAGGACACTCTTCAGTAAGATGGGATGGATCAGAACAACAAGCGCAAACTGTGTGTGGGGGTAAAGCAGGGGCAGGAGAAGGTGATGAGAATTTGCTCTCAATTGCTTCTAGCTTTTTCGTAAATGCAGCCATTTCGGCCTTCATTGCAATCGACATATCAAGTTGATGTATGCCTGCCCTAGACTGACCTGATGAAGTAGATGAGGTGGTCTTAGTGCTTTCCCACTGAAGTGTTTGTTCAGCAAGATCGTCGAGAAACTGCCAAGCTTCCTCGCTAGATTTTGTAAGAAAGTGACCTTGACAAATGGTTTCCAACAACTGCTTAGTTGCTGGGTTCAGTCCTTCGTATAAAGTTTGGCAAAGTTACCAATTCTCGATACCGTGGTGAGGGCACTGAACAAGTAGGTCTTTAAATCTTTCAAAACACTTCCAAAAAGGTTCGGAAGGAAGCTGGGAAAATTGAATAATTTCGTTGCGAATTCTCCCGGTCTTGTAGTATGGGTAAAACTTTTTTAGAAAAGTTTTAACAAACTCTTCCCAATTTTTTATCGAGTGTGATGCTGTGCTATATAACCATTTTTCAGCTAGGTCACATAAGGTGAATGGAATGACACATAACCTTATAGCATCATCAGAAAGTTGTGTGGTCTTCATCATTGTGCAAACATTCTGGAATTTGTTTATGAAGATATAGGCATCTTCATATTCCAGCCTGTGAAATTTGGGCAACATGTTGATGAAGTAGGGTTTAATTTCAAAGTTATCCCCATTAGCCGGTGGAAGTGAAAGACAAGTGGGAAGTGCAGTGCGGATAGGATAGAAAAGATCCTGGAGCGCGATTCATTGGGGCGCTTCGACAGGAGGGTGTGGTGGGTTATTCGCACCTAGTGGAGGTGGAATCAGTCCCGCGGGTAAGGGGTTGTTAGGATTGAATCCCGACATCTCCTTAGAAGATGATGAATATGAAGGTGAAGGTAAAGAAGTGGATGGAATTTCGACTTCAGAGGCGATAGCGTCGTCAATCGGTACTAACGAGACACGGACTAAATGGGCACTAGTGTCCCTAGTCCAATTGGACATACACTAAAGAGGTGTAGTGTAGTCAAAAAGTAAAAACAGAAGGTGAGGGTAAGAAAACGTCGATGGAAGAAAGTGGGTGCAAGTGGGGTGCAATGGATTTCTTAGCGATAAGTGGCAAGTTTTTGTAAAAAATTTCTGTTTGTGTTTTTTTATATATGGAGTTTTTGCAAAAGATTTTATAAGAAGCTTAGACACACGTTTAAGCAATCACAATATGCACAATCAAGCCTAGATCTAGGGTCTCCTAGGTCAACTAGACTGCTCCTTACTGTTCCAAAGGGCAAGTTGTGAGAACCTCAAATCGCCTCTTCACCGCCAATTGTGGCCAGGTAAGCACAGGTAAAGAAAGGAGGGATCCGCTCACGAATCACCGTGAGACGGGCCTTTTAAAATTACCTTTCCCCACTTGTCTAGCCTAGGCACCACAAAGTCTGGTTTAGATAAACGACTGATGCCTACAACTATTCCTTTGTCCTATTGAGCGCGACAGTCCTTATAGGCTGAGTCTAATCTTTTTTAATTAACTCGAACGTTAATGCAAAATGCTTTTTATGATTTTTGGGGTCCTAAGAAGGGTAATGAAATCCCCACCCAATCTAGATTGGTGTTAAAGCCCCTTAAAAGTTATTTTTAAAGAATGCAAAGCAGTAAACACACAAAACACTTGCCAAAATATTTTTTTTATTGCGGCGCAAAGAATCCTGCACAAGATGAAGTTATTGGAGAAGGGAGAGAAGCTTTTGCGCAAAGAACCCGGCAGGAAAAATTTTCAGAGGATATCAGGGGATTCAGAAGAAGAAAAGATGCTTACAGAGAGTTTTCCACGCGCTGACGTCACCAAGGAGCCGCGGTTCCGCGGTCAAATGTAGGGAAATGCGGCGGTTCCGTGGTCAATCGGTTGGTTCAGATCTCCAAACTTTTTCTGTTTCTCTGTTTTGCTTCTCCTCTGTAGGTTCAGATCTGTTGTTTGTTGTTTTGCTCACTGGAGTTTTCCAGATCTGAATCTGTTCATCTTTTCGATCCTGCAGAATTCAAACGAAAACCCTTCAAAAAATAACAAGATGATAAATTTTTATATTTTAAAAATTTTCAGTTTTTATGATTTTTCAATTTTTATATTAACCCGAAATTACAAAAAGAAAATAACTACGCCATCCCCGGCAACGGCGCCATTTGATTGGTAGTAGTTCTGCGTGCGTACGCTTTTTGTGACTTTTAAAAGATAAATCAAAGAATAATTAACCGCAATCAAGAACGGTGTCGCTTGATAGCTAGCCGGTTGAGTACGGGTCGGTCCACAGGGATTTTCTGTATTTTTTAGTTGTCCTAACGAGTTAATTACAATTGTGGTAGGTTGGATTATCAATAAAAACTAAAGTTTGATTAAGATTAAAATCTTGATAGGGTTAGGTTTAGGTTAAGTTTGGAAAGTCAATATGTCTCACCGCTCTCTATGCCCTAATTAAGAACTATTTAAGTATTAAGGTAATAATTAACAAAGGGGATTAGCACGATCGGGAAGAAATTAGGTTTCTTCCTCTAGGTCCTTGTCCGTCCTTTCTTAATTCTTACCCTAACCTTCATGGAAAACATACACAGCCGGTCTTTAACTACGGTATCACTGCTACCTCATGGGATAGGGTGACGTAGTGAGCGGTGTGTGTATGTATGCATAGAGTCCTATTTAAAATGTATAACGGGCAAGAAAGGGGTGAGAGATTTTCATCTCTCAAACCTTCCCAAACCTAACCCTAACAAGTGAGAAACTACTCACTCATTAGGGAATTGATAAAAGATTTCAATTTTATGATTTTAATTCAATAACCTAATTAACTAAGCTACGACAGATAAATAAAATTGCTATCTAATTAACTAGGGCAGAAAAGAAATTAAACTAAGGCAAGGTAAAGAAAAAACTTACTTTTTATTTGATGCACTCTTCAAACATTACAGGAATTGAAATTATGAATTCGATAAATAAAAAGAGGCATAAGAATAGGCATGCTCCAAAAAAAGCTGTAGGGTTCCTATTTATAGATTATAGAAATCCTAAGGTTTACATCTGATCCATATCTAAATTTACAAAACTACCCTAAGAAGCCTAGTCAATGCACTGCCACCCACCGACTTTTTGCACCGACACGTGCTTACCACGGCCACGGATCCGCAGCCATAAGCCATGTTTGGCCGCGGATCCGCGGCCATATGGTGGAGTCTTTGGCTCTGTTTCTCAGGTATATTTCATGTTGCTTTTTCCTTGACTTTTCTTCACTTGGTTCTTCAGAATGTTTTCTAGTTTCTTCCAGATTTCCACAGTGTATAATATTGTGAACTTTTACCGTTTGCTTCGTGTTGAAGTTTTGAATCTTGTGCTGCCTTTGTGTAATTGAACTGTTTGCTGATCTTCGTTTTTTCCTCAAATTGTAGGCGGCATGATAAAGATTCTTCTGTTTGTTGATCGTAGTCTCACTTTTGTAGCGTCTTTTCATCATTTTCACTGTTTTGTTCCGATAACCTGTAACCTGCAACTATGTAGCAGACATAGATCAAAAGCACCTATTTATTTGTAAAATGAATAAAAATGGGGAATATAATAATGCAAAATTATGATATGAACAATGGGCAAGTTCAATGTGTTCCGCGATCGACATGCATTTATGACTTGTCCCATTAGCCTCAAAAGAAGTGTCAATATGAGAGCGTGTGGAAGTTTGGTACTGTGGATATGAATTAGAAGGGTGTACCCAAGTTTCATAAACAGGATTAGGATCAACACTGTGATATGAAAAATATTGAGATTGGTTGGTTACTTGGCGACTGGCAATTGCCATTTGTTCAGCAATGGTCATGGGTGTAAAAGATGTCATATTCGCCTTAAAACGAATATCAATATTTTTATATGGAAATGATGGTGATTGTTTTCCTAACAGTTTTGGATTAGTGAAAAGATTGAAACTTTGGCTATTAGCCTTCGCAATATGCTCAGCGATAGACATGCATTTAGAAGTTCTCTCACTAGCCTTAAACGGATTATTAGCATATGAAGATATTGAATTTTGATGCGATTGATAGGACCTTGAGTAAAGTATCCAACTGTTCTTTTCCGCGCGCTCTATCCTATCCCTTAAAGACATGGAAGAGTCAGAATTTGTACCGAAACAATTACGAAAACAAGAAATATTTGGTCCTGGATAGCAAAGCCCGGCAAGATTTCGTCTATTTAGATTACCCATTATAAGAAAGTGAAAAGAAAAAAAGGGTGAAATGGTAATGATTTAAGCTCTTTTTAGATTTTGGAAATTGTTTTGGTTTAAAAGGGGACTCACAAACGTGCACAAACAATACCTAGAACTAGGATTACCTAGGTCAATTTACTAGACCGCTCCTAGACATCTAAAGGATAAGTCGCAGGATCAATCTTCTACTACCTCCTTATCAATCTTTTGTCAAGGTAAGTGCCAAGTAAATGGGAGGTATCCGCTATACGAGTCACCGAAATAGCGGGCCTAATTAAGTAACCACTTTCCTAAGTCACATTTGCTTAGACACCATAAGAGAAATGCGGATCAGCAATAGATTACCTACGACCCTTCTTTGTTCTATTTGAGCGCGACAGTCCTTACAGACTTGGTCTAGATATTATTTTATTAATATAGGGTTATGCTTATGCTCGTTTGTGATTTGTGGGGCCTAGGAAGGTGATGAAATCCCCACCTAATCTGAATTTGGGTTTATTACCCCTTAATTTCCGTTTTAGATATATAAAACAAACCAAAATCTAAAACACGCAAAAAGATTTTTAGCGGCGATGTTTGCAAAGAATCCTGTAGGTAAAATCAGATTATTGGAGCTTTATAGGAGAGAGAAAGTCAATAGGAAAATACCACAGAAGATTAGGGGCCCCAATCGTCAAGAGTGTCGTGGTTCCGCCGCCAAATCGACCAAATAGCCGCGGTTCCGCCGCCTCTTTGAAGGATCTTCTGCTCAAATTTCTTCAAGGCACACCACTACTCCTTTGGTCCAAATTGAAAGTCTCTGAATCTCTATTTGCCTGCTCCTATTACTCCAGATTCTCTTGCAAAACTCGCACAATAATTGTTAAAAGAGAAAAATGCAGTTTTGTTTATTTTATGTTTACTGGATTTTATAAGAAATCAACTCGAATAACAAGAAAAAAATTACGACCGTTTCCTCGGCAACGACGCCTTTGATAGATCATGAAAAATTGTTTTGTAAATAACCGCAATCAAGACGTTGTCGCTAGTAGCTAGCCGTGATGAGTACGGGTCGTCCGCAGGGAAACGTGAACTCTTTTCTTGTTTTAGACGAGTTGATAAAAAATGGGTAATTGTTTTTCGTAATATTTTAAAACGGATATAAAATTTATAATAAAAAAGCTTGTAGGGTTCATATGACTTGGTAGTTAATGGATGAATAATTAAAACTGATTCTTTTATCTTTTAATAGTTTAAAACTAGAGCGATACTGATGAATGTAGATTAGGGTTCTTGAAAGAAACTAGGGTTTCCCCACTGTTAACCCTTGTCCTTTCATTGATCTCTATTCATGTCTAGCCCTTACCAAAACAAGTGTTAAACCAATCTCAAATCGTGGTCGTCACTATCAATAAATTGGTACCGCACCCAATAAGGAGGTTAACATTTATTTTGCTAAAGTTTATAAACTTCAAAATGTATAAAAGAAATTAAAAGATTTTCTCATCCATTATTCTACCCTATCCTCAAAGCCTAGCAAGCTAGAAATTACTCGCTCATGGTTAACTTAGAATAGAGGATGAAGGTGAATGAAAGCATAATGAAAATGCAGAAAAGTAAGTGCAGAAATTAAATGCGGATTGGAAAAAGAATTAAAACTAAAAACTACCATTATTAATTAACTATTGCATTTATAATTCTCCTTAGAAAGTAGATTAAAAGAACCCTAGTTTGCTCTAGATCTCTCTCTTGTTGGAGATAGATGAATAGATGACGATCACTCGAATACGTGGATCTCTTGGATTTCTTGATCTCTTCGGTGATGATTTTCAATGTACAGCTCTCGGTCCTTTATATAGTCCCTGAAACCAGAAACTCTAGATTCCATATAGGAATATATGCAGTTAAGATCATTATCCCGAAATCTCACATCCAACGGCCCAGATTTGACCGCTAAACCGCCGCAAAATGCCACGTTTGGCTGCCCTTCCGCCGCGCTTTGGTGGGATCATGACTTGGGATTTTTCTGGCTTCTTGTGTTGACATGTGGAAATCCTATTGATGGCTAGATTCTAAAAATAATATTCTGAGTCTCTGACGTTACTAAATCTCTCGATTTGCTTCTAAATTTTGGTAAATTCGGTTCCGATATCCCGATTTGACTTGGATTCCAGACCTGAGCTAATATCTGCACAATATCTCAAATCAAAATGTTTAGTAGCATTTGGTATTTTCGAGATATTATCCTAACCATTTATATAATATAATATCTTAAGAATATTGATTAGAAATATTTGATATGATATGCATATTTTAATTATTAAGATTTCATTAAATATTATATGCATATATTTTCCCTCATTATGTTAATTAAAATATAGAAACATATGATAATAAACTTTTTACAAATAAACCCACATATGTTCTATATTTACAATAAACACCTTTTAGTACTTAACAATAGTAGGGAAAATATTCATACAAATGTGCAATATTTTAGACTAATTAGCCACCTTTGTTCAAATCAACAAAAGGCAAATGATAATTCGCTCCTGAAAATATCCCGGTTGGAGCAATATTGATGCCTAAACAGGTGTCAAACTCCAAATCCTCTCACGGCATATGATGATTCACTCCTGGCAACATTCCAGTTGTAACGATACTGATGCCAAAATTGGTATCAGATTCCAAATCCCCAACTCGCAATAAAATCAGCGAATAAGGAAAATATGCATATAAAAATAGCTGAAATGATAGAGCAACTCGAAATAAAAATCAACGAGCAAAAAAATATATACATATGAAACAGCCGAAATGTTTGGGCAGCTAGCAATAAAAAACAGCGAGTAAAAAAATAACCAAAATGATTGAGCACCGTGAAAAAATAGCTGAAGTGATTGGGCAATCGTGACTTTCGCGAAATGAAAAGATAGAGCATCATAGAAATATAAAAAAATAATAAAATAAAAAAAATCAGCCCTGCAAGTAGATCCATACTGACTTTTGTATACAATCCAAGGGTACAAATGAAAGAAAGGGAACCATATTTTCCCACCATACTTCGTCAAAAGAATTACCGAATCTTGATGGCTCATCTACAGCTTAGAGACTATTTGGACGTCGCTCTTACTATAGCAAAGTACAAACGTGGTGTCGACAAAGCTCTAAGGAACCAAATCAAAATAGAGTGATGGTAAAATCTAATCACCAGATCTTGATGGCAATATTTATAGCCTAGAGATCAACTCGAAGTTTTTCTCATTCCAGCAGGATGCAGACGCGACGTCATCAAAGACCAAAGGGTCAAATCAAAGTAGAGTAATGGCAACATCCTAGCTCCAGCTCGACGTTCCTTCTCAATGCAGATGCGACGTATATAAGGACCAAAGGGTTGAATAAAAGTAGAGTGACGACAAAATCCTAGTTCCAGATCTCGATGGCAACATCTACGGCCTAGATATCATCTCCACGTTCTTCTCATTCAAATAGGGTGCAGATGCGATGTCAAAAAGGACCCAAGGGTCAGACAAAAGTGGAGTGACGGCAAAATCCTAACCCCAGATCTTGATGGCAATATCTACAACCTAGAGATCATCTCGACGTTCCTCCTCATTCCAGCAGGGTGTGGATGCAACGGTCAAATAAAAGTGGAATGACGGCAAAATTCTAGCTGCAGACTTTGATGGTGAAATATAGGGCCTAGAGGTCATATGGATGTTTACCCTACTTCATTGAAGAATTGGCACGACATCATCAAAGAAAAAGCGAAGTGACGGCATATTCCTAGCTACGGGTCTTGATGGCAAGCCTAAAAACCATTGGATGTCATCCCATCTCAAAAGGGTGCGGTTATGACTCATCGGGGCTGCAAATCGAGCCTAATCTCAAGTAAAGTGCCACGACAATACCTAACGCTAGATCTTCTAATGGTAATATGGATATTCCAACCGAAGAAGACTACTTGAATACGTCTTGTCCAGCCTCAGAAGGGATCAGATACATGACAGATGCGGAGCTACTCGAACAGCAACCTAAGAGACTGCATGTCGAAATATATCAACCAATGCGACGGTATAATGGACTTAACCTAATACCACAAACCTAACAGAACCCTATCATAAAAGAAAGGGATTATCTATATTTCATATTAGAATACACCTGAGAGATCCTCTCGACTCGTAGGAAAAAACCTTCCCGAGACCCTTACGGGTCATGAAGGTGAAAAGCCTTAGGCGACGAGGATATCAACCTGTTTCCTAAGCTATTTTTGCCCTGTGAGAAGGTCAATACTGACTCTTGTATACTATCCATGGGCCACATTCGACAAAATTGCATCCAACGAGGAGAAGAAGCCACTTACGGGTCCTCTCGACTCATAAGGGGAAAATACTCTTATGAGATCCTTACGACTCTCAAGAGAAAACACACTTAGGAGTCTTCACGACTTCTAAGGAGAAAATACACTTACTAGATCCTCTCGACTCATAGGGAGAAACATCTTTATGAGACCCTCACGGCTTATAAAATTGAAAAGTCTTAGACGACAGATCTAAACATGTTTCCTAAACCATCGTTGCTCTACAAGGAGGTCAAGACCGACTCTTGTATACTATCCATGGGCTACATTCATCAAAGTTGCATCCTGATGATGTAAAGAAGTCACTTACGGGTCCTCACGACTTATAAGAAAAAATACCCGAGTAAAATCCTTACGACTCACAGAGGCGGTGGACACTTAGGAATCCTCACAATTTCTAGGGAGAATATACACCTATGAGATCCTCATGACTCATAGGGAGAAAAACCATATTGATACCCTTACTGCTCATGAATATGGACAAAGCCTTAGGTAACAGAGACCTAAACCTATCTCTTGAGCCATCAATTCTATGGCGATGCATAACTTTGCACTACTTAACCCACGTACATACCTACGTGGGAAAAGTAGTAGGGGGTATTTGTTCCCACCAAAAATTTTGGCTCAAAACTTGTTGTTCTTTTTATAAAATAGAGGGTAGCCTCTACGTGTTAAACACGTGATCACTCACATACAAACTATGTGAGTAGCGGCTTCAGATAGAAATCCTATGACAGCCCCCACATGCAAAGAACGCGAGTACCTACTGCAGTTAGGGTTAAATCCTATAGCAGCGCCCACGTGTTGAACATGTGAGCACTCACATGCAAAACATATGAGTACCGGTTTCAGATAAGATTAAATCTTATGATAGCCCCCACGTGTTAAACACGTGATCCCCCATGTGTTAAACACATGAGTTCTCTTACCGCATTCTTTTAGCAATGCTCACATGTAAAGCACGTGTGCGCCACTCCTATATATGTATATGGAAGCACCTACGTGATAGCACGTGAGCGTCCCAATTTAAAACGCTCATATCTGATAGAATTAAATTCTATTTGGAAAATATTTTCCCCGATCTTTCTAATATGGAAAGTTCTTTCCCTAATAGAGAATTTTTAGAATTAAAATCCAATGGTGATAAAATATTACTAATTAAACCATCCGATAGGATTAAATTCTAAGTGAGAAATATTTTCCTGATCTTTCTAAAATAAAAAATATTTTCTCTGTTAAACAAAATTAAATTGTATGGTTAGGAAAATATCTTCCTAACAAGATATTCATATGATAGAATAAAATTTTATATTAGGAAAATATCTTCCTAATCTTGTTAAACTAACAAGATATTCATATGATAGAATAAAATTCTATATTAGGAAAATATTTTCCTAATCTTATTAAAACAAATAAGAAATCTTCTCTATTAAATAAAGAGCCTTTGGATTAAAAATCCAACGGTAAATAAAATTCACCTTTTGATCTTTAAGATCAATTTGATTGATTATAAAATCAATCATGATCTCTCAATAAGAGATTTCCTAAAACAGATTGATTTTTCTTGTAACGCCTCTAAAATCTTAGTACGGAAATTATTCTGTTAAAATACAGAATAGAGTTTCGCAACCTTAGTATAAGTTATAAGTTGATTTTGTTTAAGAACAGTAAGAAGCAACATGTAGCTCACTGGTAAATCCTCTACACTGCTATGACGTAGCCCTGTGTTCGAACCCCATCAGACACATTATATTTTTCTGATTTTTTCTTTTAAACTTTTGGAAGCCTAAAACTTTACACGTGCAAAACACATAAAAATGAAAAGACAGAAAAATCAAACATGTGCAAAAAGGTGTTAACACTGGCGTGAACACGTCGCACAAATCCAACAGTCTAAACCCCTCATTTGGCTAGCCAAAACCCCATAAAAACTGGCCTCGACGGTCAGATCTTGCCCAAACCCCTCCGTGCATTGCACACATAACTCTTGGCCTACCCCTAACTCTCCTGCACTGTTTTATTTTCCTGCAATCAAACAGAGACTCTTCAATTAAAAATTTATTATCATTTTAATGTATTTTAATTCACTTTTTTATTCCCAAAACCCTAATTCCACACTATAAATACTACCTTATGCCCTAGCCTATCTTCATTCTGAAATTCCTAACCAAAACTCTCAAATCTTCTCAAGTACAAGTGGGGTAGAAGTGGAGTTAGCAAGCTATCAACTTCCGGCGAGGATCGAAACGAATTCCGGCGATCCCGCGATACCACGACGACCTCAACCTCTTCCTCCCTCTTTTCTTTACAAAATCAAATGGTAAGTCCCTCCCAATCTTTCCTTTTCCTCTTTGAAATCTCTTTTCAAAACAAACATCGGTAAGTGGAGTTAATACCGATATCAATCTTCTAAACCTTAAAAACTCACTTTTTTACTTACATATTGTTCATCCAACTTTCACACAATCTGTGTAACACTAATATAAATATTTAGAATAAGTTGTAACCTAAAATATAATGAAACATAATCTTAAATTAACTTTTACACTAAAATATCATGAACTTCATATATTCATCTTTTAGTACTTTTAATAATTATACCTTTAGAAAACTTCACAGGATAATGACCTACACCTCACATACACACATATTTCCATTGCATAATACCCTTTAAGCATACTTTTGATTACAATTACAATATTTCATCAAAATACCATTTAATATAAAAAAATCCGGTTTTCTTTTGAATTGTATTTCACAATTCTTTGTGATTATGTCTCTACAACCCATTTTGGAAACCCGCTATTAGATGGTGCAGATTATCGCACATCCTCAGACTAGTAGAGCGAGATGCAAACCTCTTCACGGAACATTCGGTCTCGAAAGAGTTTTAACACGATTTTTAAGAAAAACGAAATTTTCTACTTAATTATAAAATTAATTTTTAATAATTATATAAATATTATTAAACCACATATTTTCAAGATATAATAAAATTCCATGTTTTCTAAAAAATAAAAGAATGACAAGTTTCACCAAAATATACTCAAGTTATTCAAAAGTCAAGTTTTATAGTAAAATATCTTGAACTATCCAAGCTAAACTATTATCACTAAAATACTTCACATTCTTAAAATTCATAATTATGGAAACCCTAAATAATATAAATAAATACTAGAGATTTATTTTGAAAGTATATTAAATATTTTACATAAAACTCCTTCGAGTTATATAAAATTACATTTAAGAACTTTAGTAAATATGGGTTTAAGCTGAATCAATTCTCTTGAGCCTCAAGGAACCGAAGAAAGTGAGTGCTTGCCTATTTAAGGTAGAAATACTTAACGGTGTTATCAATGGTAATTGTCCTGGAAAAAAACACAAATCCCACCGTCCATGTGCAACAGTTACCGATAACTCCTGAACATAATTCAAGATCTAAATCAGTTTTAAGTGTCTTACTCAAATCTGAGTCTAACTCATGTCTAAATCCAAACTCAAACCTGAATCTAAAACCAAACAGGAATACTTGATCATGAACCTGAATCCAATTCAAATCAGAATCCAATTCAAACATGAACCTAAAGTCTAGCATGCATACTTGAACATGAACCTAAATACCTGAATTCAAACACATATACCAAGCCTGAATACATGACTTCACTTGACTCGAACCATGAATACAACTTGATATGAATACAAGAATACTTGACATGAATACTCGATATCAACATGAAATCTATCTTGCCATTTGATGTATTCATGGATTCGAGTAAGGCCTGTAAATTTAACTGTAACATAGAATACACGAGGTGCTGAGATAGTTCATGTGTGAATCCAACAAAATCTTAGGAGTCCCACTAGATCATGAATCCATGTCTACTAATACAAGCAAGTCATGAGGGCCCAAGTTTTCTTGCTCCTGAATTACAGCCTGTTGAGTTTGGAATACTTCAACACTAGATTGAAGTCACGTTACTAACATTTGATTCGGGCCCGTGGTTCCTTACCCCTGGATTACATCCTATTAGGTTCGAGAACACTCTTGAGATTGGTTGCCATTCACTCTTGAACTTATGTTAAATTAGTATACCCAAATAGAAACCTGATAAGACATTTACATTCATTGCATGTTCATTATACTTGCACTACACGGCCATGTTACTTTTGTTTGCCATGCTCATGCTATCATGCTTATCTACTTTTCATACATTACCATACTTGTTCACATGTACTACAATAAAACTACATGCTAAATAAACTTGCCAAGTTTACATTAAACGACATGCTGACACAACATACTTCATACTCAATTATTCATAATATATACTTTTACCTTATCATTTCACTTTATACTTCACTTCTTTTCCTTGGGACTTACCGAGCGAAAGTTCGCTGGCGGGCATTCCACCCTTCTCTGTTTTTCTTGGAATATTTGTCAGATACTGTGGAGATTGAAGAGGTAGACATCTCAGAGGAAGAGCACGCTCAGACCGAGACTCGGGCCTAGACCAGTTACCATTCTCAGTTTATGTACGCCGCCTGTTTAGGCGTTTCAATCCTTGTATTTTCTTTCTGTTAAAAATCATGTATTGTAAATGAATCAAGTTGAATGTAAATAAAGTTGTTGAAGTTTTAATCTCATGTTTATTCTCTTGTCATTTTATATTGCTTATTTTACGATTAGCGTATTTATTCCGGAAAATTACCTTCTCGAGCTAAATACGTCGCGGCCTCGTTACGTACCTGTTTCCGACTTTTGGGAAGCGGGGCGTGACATTTCTCTTCTCCTATAAATAGGAGTAAAGAGATTAAATCTCAAAAGGAGGAGACCCCCCCCATAAGCTTCTGTAAAAAAATATACATAAGACTCTCCAAAAGTTTTAGCAACGAAGAATTTAATTCTCTTCGAAGAATAAGATCTTCCTCCTCTCAAACCCTAGGAAAAGAAAAGGCAGAGATCAAAACATATCATTTACTTATTGTTCTCCACCGAAAGACCGGACCAAGACGTTAGGACGTCTGACCTGAATTTGGGGACAGATACTATTTGGACTTATCCATCCATATCTACGAAGATACGAAGTTAATTTTTGGTACCATATATCGAAGGTTTGGACAGACGCGACCGTTGTAGCAGATTTCATCAGATTCCCCCTCATTTGTGAAGGGTTTTTGATTGTGGAGATGCTCTTCCCTGCAGGAGCAAGCCCCTGTAGTTAATTACGTTATCACATTACGATAACCACTTTCTCCTGCTCCAGTAGTTCACTTCGTGTCGTGTGCATTTTTGTTTATTTTGGTTACCCATAGATTGTATATGGAGACTAATTTATGTCGTCACCCGTAGAGCACGGATCAGTCTAAATCCGTATATTTTAGATTTGGGTTTGTTTTATTTAAGGATCATTAATCTAGTTTGAGATTAAGATCAACTTAAATATATGAGCATTTGGGTTCAATTTATTTTAACTAAGAATACGTTAGTCTAATTTGAAACTAAGATCCACTTAGCAAAATTTCAATGATCATTTTTATTTCAGATCCAACAACGAAGCATTTTGGCTCAGCTGTAAAAAACATTTCAGAAAGACTTAGCTAATTTGGGCTTAGTCTGCTCAGTCTTTTTTTTTCAAAAGTGTTAAGCACTTATTTGGGCTCTGTTTATTCAGCCCCCCTATTTAGGCAAAAGTGCTAAGCACTTGTTTGAAGCTCTGACGCTCACATGGGTATCATGTAAGACCTTCAATTATGGGCGCTGCCCAATCAGTGCTAAGCACTCAATTATTTTGACTGAATATATAAGTATAGTGCTAAGCATTTTTTATATGGCGTCCACGTAAGGAGCACGTGCGGCGCTGGGCGCTGCCCAATCAGTGCTAAGCACTCGGTTATTTTGACTGAATATATATGTATAGTGCTAAGCATTTTTTTATATGGCGTCAACGTAAGGAGCACGTGCGGAGCTGGACGCTGCACAATCAGTGCTAAGCACTCGGTCATTTTGACTAAATATATATATAGTACTAAGCACTTTTTTATATGGCGTCTGTTGGGGTCAAAAATTACACCCTTGTTGACCAAGTTAAAGTCAACCCCAAGCCAGGTGGGCCCAAGCCCAGGTTAAGTGGGCCCATGCTCAAGTCGAGCCCTACGGCCGGCCTCCCCCATGCCAAAATAAAAATTATGTAATAAATAATTTTGATGTAATTTTTATGAATAAATGTAAGAAAAATGGGCATAAAACCAAATTTTTGTACAGCCCATGACTCAGGTGCAAAAGAAATAAGCACATGAGGCATGAGATGGGAAAAATGTCATTTTGGGCGTGCTGCGAGGATTGAGAGAAGCCCAGGAGAGGACGAACGATCTTTTAGTTGAGGGGTTAAGGAGGCAGCTAGTTCGAGCACCAGGAGAAACCCCGATCGTGAGGGAATCCCTGTTAGTAAAAGAAGAGGTGTACAGATGAAGCACCCATTTGTCCCTCAGCTTGAGGAGCAGCAGAGAACCCAAGTATGCAGTTATTGCAAGAGACTGGGGCACCTTTGGAGAGACCGTCGCTGGGCCAAGGGACAGTGCTTGATTTGTGGATCCGGAAAGTATCTTGTCAATGGTTGCCCTAGAAGGAAAGAGCTGCAATGAGGAGATTCGTCAACGCCCTCCACATATGCTTGAGTGACTTGGTTGTTTTCGTACTTTGAATTTCGAGGACAGTACGGATCCAGCACAGGATACAAACTTTCCTTACGAGATCACAGGGATTTAGATATCGATGCGGAGCTATCATTTTTCCTGCTTTCCATAAAGACATTGTTATTTTATTAGATTAGTTGTTTCTTTTCGTTTAAATTTTGTATCTGTTGAACTCCTTGGTTTAAATGCAAAAATAAAAAATAAAAAATAAAAAAATAAAATTGTGAGTTATGATTAAGTACTTTTGTTTTCCTCGCTTTCTCTTTGTGCACTACCATTTTCAAATTTTTCATAGTTCTAACTTTCATTGCATATTTTATTTTCTAGTCAGTTTTCCTACTAATGCTTTCTATACTATCGTCCTTTTATTATGGAGTTCCATTCTTCGTGCCTTTTAACTTGATTTTTATCTGCTTTAATTACAGGATGTCATTTTGAGTTATTTGCTACTCTATATTTCTTTTAATATTTTATTGTTTATTATACTGTTATCATTCATATTCATTTCTTTTGTTGGCCTTCTTTTGATTAACTTTCAAATTTTATATTATTAGCGGTTTGAGTTTTTTCTTTAAAATGAGTTCCATATTAATTTTCTATATAGTATTCCATTTTCTTTGTTCATATTTATGCTAACTATCTTTTGTTTTCGTATTTATGTTTACTTACGTATTCTTGTGCTCTAATCGATTTAAATTTTTTATTTACTGTAATATAAATTAAGGTTATCTTGTATGATAATACATTTTTATTTACTCGTACATATATCATTATCTCGGTAGTATCATAGTTTCTTTTGTATTGTATTATCTCCGTACTTTTGCAAATATAATTTAGTCTTGGTCCTTACGTTAATTGTTGATATCTAGTTTGTTTACTATCCACCTATGTTTTCATTTTATTTTTCTCCTGTATTTTACCGTATGAGTATTCTCAAGTTATTGTCTGATTTGTAGTTTTGCTAAATCAGTCTTGGTTCTTTAAGGCTTATCAGTCAATCCTTCACCATTGTTTATTCTGGTAAATCTATTTTCTTGGCATTTGTATATATATAGTTTATTACTATTAATTGTTATGTTTTTATTCTTACATATGACCATTCCTTTTTAGCTTCCCTATTTCTTATATACAAATATTTGATTTTTCTAGTTGTTTTTCCATGACTCTTATAGCTTACAGTTTGTTTTAAATTTCGAGGAAGAAATTTTTTATTTAAGTGGGGTATGATGTAATACCCAATTTATTTTGTACCTTATTATCCGTATTTCATATATTTTTCTATTTAATTTATCTCCAAATATTTTTTCCTATGAGTATTTCCCTATATTTCTCTAATTGTTATTTCTAATTCTATAACCCTAACTCAATTTATTTTCTATACAAAACCTTAACTATTTCCCAACCCCGGCCCAATTCTTCTCTCTCTCTCTCTCTCTCTCTCTCTCTATATATATATATATATATATATATATATATATATATATATATATATATTCTTTTCCTCCAAGCCCTGGCCGAAGCTCACTCACTCGACCAAACTCCCTCACCTGACCCAACCCGAGCCCTCCTCTATCCCCCTCTCCTTCTCTTTTCCCTCCCTCTTCCCCTCTCCTTCTCCCTCTCCCTCTCATATCCCTTTCTCTCTCCTCGCGCTCCTCTCTCTCCCTATGTAACAGCCGCCTTCGCTTCTCCCTCGCGCTACCCCCGAGACTTGCTCCCCTTAACAGCCATGACCTTGACTTTGCCACAACGGCCATCCCTGAGTTTCCCTCAATGACCTCCGCGATTCCCTCGCCTTCCCCTCACCCCTCTCTACCTCCCCTCTCTACCTCTATCGCCCTTCATCTCCTCTCTTCCTCTCTTCCTCTCTCACCTCCCTCCTCCTGCGACCGTGAAGAACTCCACCGTCGACCTCCAACAACGCCGTCGATCTCCTCCTCGTCACCAACACCACCTCCCTCAACTATTACCAAGCACCTAGCTCCCCGACCTCCTCTCCTCACCATTGCACTCGAACTCCTCCGCTGCAACTCATCGACGCCGATGAGCCTCCGGCTACCCATCCAACACCCCCTGCTCCTTCTCGACTACATCACCACCGATAAGCTCTTCCTCCATGACATCCCCTCCACTCCCAGCCGAGCTAACTCCTCCCCTTACCCATCGAGTGCCCGAGCTTTACTGCCCACCTTCTCCCAAGTTGTCGGCTCCTTGTTGAGACCCCACTCCGGCCACCATGGGAGCCTTGACGGAGCCGTCTCACCCGTGCAACCCTCGCCAACGAGCTCCCCGACCTCCACCGACTCAGCAGCCACCAACTCATCCACACCTTCACTCGCACCACCTTGTTGCTACCCATCTCCGGCCACTAGCCGCTACACCCTGAGCGCCGTCGTCAAGACCTCCTTCATCACCTCCACACTCACTCACCACCACCACCACAAACTGAGCCCCACACCTCTCTTTCCTTCGTCACTGCATTCCACAGCTGCCAACACTCACTACCGCAGCCACCTATCACCTCCGACCATCACCAGATTCCTCGACCTCACCGGAGCCCCAAAACCATCAACCTCTGCAGCCACCTCATCATAAATCATCGAGGCCAAGCTCAAGCTACACTGAGGCCGCGCCACGACCTCGAGCCAGAGCCAAGCCTAAGCTTGTTGTTGTTGTTGCTACTTCTGCTGCTTTCGTTGTTGTCATCACGTCGTGATCGTGCCATTGCCTTCATCTTCATCACAGTTGTGTCCCCGATCATCTTCAGGCCAGTGAACCCCACTTGTTTTTTGCATGCTATGATACTAATCGATCTATATAATTATATACCTACATAACTACCTAAGTCGCAAAGTCGTATTTTATAACAAACCGAGTTAAGCTAGTAGTGTTGTTTTGAGTTATAATTAGGCCCAAGATATTAGTGATGACACAGCATGGAAATTATAAGATTAAATAGTATAGGTTCAGATAAAAGACATGGAAATTTCGGTTACAAACCGTATGTTTAGCTTATGTGCGCGACGCGTAATTTCAAATGAAAACCTAATTAAATATGGAGGAACATGTTATAGATAGATCCGTTTGCTGATAAAGACATCATGTAGGAATTTGGGTTGAAAGTAGTGAAGTTTATATCATGTAACGACGCCCTTAAAAGGCGACGTCGAATCCGGATTTCACCGCACATGCCACGTTATAAAATATATATTAAACTGAATGCAACCTGTGACCAAATGTTCTAGGGCTCGTATCGAAGAAAACAGATAAGCCTACAACACAACATAGTTCATCTCTGTATTTTAGTAAGTTATAACGACGAAAACTGAGGCGATTCATGGTTCTAGACTGCAGTCCAGAGAAAGAGTCTCTGCCTTTACCCGTTTTAGAAGGCATACTTTTCACTGTTTAAGCGTGAAAGTGCGCGGAACTATATATGTAATGGAGAATTGAATTATATTTCTACCGGTGTTGGTCTCATTGCATTCCAGTGTCGTTTGATATTTGTAACACTTTTTAAACCGTCGATGTGTACTGCAGTTTCGTGCAGAACCAGAATGTATACCTTAACGTTAGACGGTGCATATCTTCCTACGTACAGTGGATATTATTGATCCATCTAATGAGTTGGAAACATGACAGATAAATATAAATATTATCTAACTGGAGTGTTGCCTAATTATGATCCCAACAGGGAGTAAAACGTGTTACTAAACGGACTTCTAGTTCAGAAATTGGAATTCCAGCACTAAACACTTAAAATGAAATGACCATAACTCGCAAAACTGAAACCTGATTGACTTGAAACCAATTTTAATGCTTATATAATTAAGTATACTTCATATACCTTTTATATTATTTCTCCAAATTATGCACATGTGATTTTATATGATTTTTCTAATCCAACCGACACCGGTTGCTCATATGTATTCCGTAGTGTATTTACTGTATTCCCATCATGTTGCACGACTGTTATACCTTTATAATTAGTGTTCATTTGCATCAATATCCTAGTGACCGTGTTACATTACCAAGTGATAAATGTTAGTGATTGGATTGTGGCAAGTACGTTAGTGTAAAAGCTTGATTGAATAATGGAAGTGACACGAACTTGTACACAATCAGTGGAACCAGTTAGTTATTGCATTGTCGATGCCTATGGGGCATATATAAGTGTAACTATAACTAGTATGGAACGGGTATGGAAGCACTTATATTAGTGTCATGGGTAAGACATCGAGTGCTGTCCATTTATCTTAGATATCAGTCGAGACATGCTTGATAGAGACCCTATCTCCAATTCTCGCGTAGACTTGTCATGGAGCAACTAGTATTTGGATTCAAGGTCGGTGTTTGATGTAGACCGCGGGGTGTGAGGTAGTTTGAGTGTGAGTTCGATCAACGGAATCCCAGGAGTCCCGCTGCCAGCATATTTCGTGATTTCGGGATTTGTACTGATCGTGTTTCTGATTCTTACTGATCGTGATTCGGGCCCGTATTCCCTTGCCCTTAGGGAATATCCTTGGGTTGGGGATACTTCTGCGGTGGTTGATGCTCACACATGGACTGATGATAAGTTTAGTGACTTGGACATTGAGACTTAAAGACAGATTACTTTAGTGAAATGGACATTGCATTGATTACTGATCTGATACACCTGCTTTATCGTTACATGTACCGGTTATTTCATGCTCGCGTCATTATATCTTACTGCTTTATGTTTATCATCGTTGCACGTTATATATGTATATATTGCTATAGTGTCACTCTGACGACCCGAGTATGCATGCTCAGAGTGAAAAGTGGACTTAGCTCGGATTAGGATCTGTCTTATCTCGAGAATACTGCGGACATCTAGATTAGCGACGTCAGCGCTATCCTTTCCTTTGACTCTATCTGGTTGGTTTTACATCTGTTTCGATAAAATTAATGACTGCATTTCTCATTACTTGTGTATTGATTACTGATACCCACGTAATGCTAGAAGCCGAAGTGTGACTATGGCAGAATATTTTCTTGACCGTAGGAGCATGGCTAGCCTTGTCATCCCTCGTATTCCGTATTTTGGGAAGCGAGGCATGACAAACTTCACCTTAAATAGTTTGGAGTTTAACTCCATATAAAAACTTTTGGAGGTTTAACTCCAAATAAAATTGTTTTGAGAATTTAACTCCAAATAAAATTGTTTTGGGAATTTAACTCCAAATAAAATGTTTTGGAGTTTAACTCATTCAAAAAAAATTCTTTTGGAACCCCCCTCCTCACATGAGGGGAAGACTCCCACTGAGTGGAAGCCCCTTCTCCCTCTCACGTGAGTGGGAGGGAGATCCCACTAAGTGGGAGCTTTCCTCGCCCCCATGAAGGGGAGGCTCCCTGCTCCCTCTCACATGAGGGGGAAGAAGCTCCCGCTAAGTGGAAGCCCCTTTTCCCCCTCACGTGAGTGGGGAGGGGCTTTCCCTACCCTTTTTTATTTTTTTTTATTTTTTGATAAAAAAAGAGAAAATAAAATATAAAATAAATAAAATATAAATAATAAATAAAATAAATTTTAAAAAATTGTTTCTTTAAATATTTTTTTTAAAAAAACTTTTTTCACAAATGGAACAAAAAAATGAACACATCCCTATTGTTATAAAAAAAACACACCAATACATCGCATTGAGCTCACATGACCAGTTTTACCCGTCAATCGGAGGTTCTCTTGCTCCAAAAGCGAGTTGTAATTAATGGCAATTTAGTCCGCGGCTGCCGGAGATTCAGATCTCCACAATTAATAAACCCCATCCTGCCCCAGGCAAGAGGAATCTGTACATGCGTGACAAGCACGTGCATTCCCATCTTAATAGGGTGGCGAAAAACACCTGACAGGTTCTGGCACGCCCGGTGGGACCTTTCACTCCTCCCATATCTCGGGTTAAACATTCATGTGAACTCAATCAACATATATATCGATTGTCTGTACTGAAATCATGCTTCTTTGTGTAGGTTAACACTTTCCAATTGCAATTTTCAGACACAACAAAATATTTCTAAGGACAAGCTCAGCTCTCAACACAGCCCCCATCTCCTACACGATGAAGATGGACGCAGGACAATCCTTCCGGCCAGTCTCGGGCTACAGTAGAAGGAGCCGCTGCTACCATTTGGCTCTATTCTGTTTATGCCAGCTAACGCCATCCCAGTTCCTCAAGCTCCGGTAACAAACAGACGGGCCTCGAAAGGCAGGAGGCTAAATGTGGTGATCTCGAAGGCACCTCAACCCAAGCATAAATCTATCTCCAAACAACTCTTCGTTGCTCTAACTGGGGTCAAGACCATCAACACTAATAAAGCAATAAAGCATTTCGGGCAATCTCCAGCGGTGCCCCTGACAACTGCTCAATCGGGTATTTTCTTTAAGCACCCCGTCAATCGATTCACGATGGCTTCCTAGATGACGGATGCCTATCAAGCCTTCAAAATCGAGAAGCTAAGACAGAAAAGGCTTAGATACAGAGCCGACAAAAGGGCTAAGGCTCCTGCTAGGCTGAACTTCATGAGGTTCCAAGAACAAGGTTACGCCGCAACAACAGCTGAATCGGCTGTAAAGCTCGCTAACTCTTTTGAACCACTAAAATTGGTCCAGAAGAATGCCATGACCGCGAGAGTCAAGAAAGCTACGATCCGGACAGTGCCATCCAAGGACCCAGTCAGACCAACCATCTTCAGTCGTCTGTCCTTTCCAGAAAAGGAAGGGCCACGACGATGGTCCGAAAAATCAGCCGCCAAAGATAAAGAGATGGCTGGATATATGGTCCACATTGTCTACATGGTGGGCACGCGCAGCAAGAGTAAGGACGGGGCCACCACATCTCAAATCTAATCTGGTGTGAATGTGGCCACCACTTCCTAAGACCAGCCTCCTCTGGAAGGTAATGAAAACCCTTCCGGTGAGGCTGATAAGCAGAGAGATCCCTCAATTCATGGGGAGTTGGGCTTGGAAAGCGAAGAGGAGCCAATCTTCCTTCCGAAGACCGCAGAGCAGCAACTTCTCTAAGAGCTCCAGAAGCATCTCAGAAAAAAAAGATAAGAAGATGGCCAAGCTCTACTCAAAGATTGATGACTTGGCAAACGTCGTCTTACAGCTCACGGCCCAAGTTGCCTCTCAGCCGTTTAATCAAGCGCAGAACTCTGCTCATGAACCGGGAAACAATGTCCCAAAGCAACCGACGCCTATTCCTTCAAATCCAAAGGTGGACGAGCCGCATGAAAGTCGGCCGCATCATATCTCGGGAAATTTCTTGACAACCGATGACAGCAACCCGCTAACGCAAGATCAAATCATGGATTTGGTCGCCAACAATGTCAAAACACTAGTAGCCGAAGCCGAGACGCAAAAAGATGTCAGCAGTAGCAGGAGACCATATCCTGCTCTCTATAATCTGGTAGAGTTTCCTGGTGATTATGCCATTCCTAAATTCGGAAGATTCGATGGGATGAGAAATGCGAATCAGCACATCGCCCACTTTAAAGCCTCATGCGGGAAGCGGGAATACTAGGGGCAATGATGCATTTCTCCTCCGCCAGTTCATTAATAGCTTAACTGATGTCGCTTTCGATTGGTACGTGAGCATACCGGATGGCTCCGTCACTTCTTTCATCCAAATGGAATCTCTGTTTCGGCAAAGATTAATGAGTGTCAGCGATAAGTTCACCATTGCCGACCTCGTAAGGACCAAGCCAAAGAACAATGAAAGCAGCACAGATTTTATAAGCCGATGGCGCAATCTCTCCGTCAAATGTGAGCCACCGTTGGAGCAAAACCAATTCGTCAATCTCCTCATCAGAAATCTCGGTAACTGGATGAATCCTTTTCTATGTACCGCAAGTATCAAGACGTTCCAAGAACTGACCAAGAAAGTTCAAATGTTGGAATGCTCAGAGTAGGATTCTTGCTCGGATTCCCAAAATAACAATAGATCCTGGAGAAACCGAAAAGACGATAATCGCAAAAGAAAAAATTCCGATGATGCTGAATCTTTCAACACTTCAGCTAACCGAATTAAACAAGGGATGAGCGGGCCTAATGCCAACCAGCTTCGGATGCCAGTGTTGGGAGAGGGAGGAGAATCGCCTCCAAAAGAGAAACTGGATAAGGTCTATTCCTTCAAAAAGGACAAAGTCCATAAGATATTCAAGGACACCCTGAGAAACGGTCTACAATTGCCAAAATCAAAATGACCGAAAGAAACGAATATGACAGATGACCCCAAATATTGCCCCTATCACAGAGTGATAGGCCATGCCATTGAGGACTGCTTCGTCTTCAAAGATTGGGTCAAAAATCAATACAAGACAGGAGAGATAGAACTGTCTAACGGCGTGTTGGCGAACAATCAAGCTACGACCGCCAATTTCATACAAATGGAGACCAAAGTCTTTCAGGAATCTACTGCTCTCAATCATATGCCCTTCTTAGAAAGGAGCGGGGTAAGGCAACAAGCCAAAAGCCCAATGAGCGATGTTACCAATGAAGAGGCAGTAGACGGGTACACAATCCATATGATCTACATGGTAAAGCCCAGAAGAACAAGTCCTCCTATGCCTCGTACCCATGACAATGACGGGGCTGTTGCTACCTAACATTGGCTCGATCTAAATGATGAAGAGCCCGCTCAAGCTATAAAGCCAAAGGAACCCGTGGTTCTTTCTGAATCAAGCTCAGGCAGTAAGGATGACCCTGTTGTCATACTCGGAACTATAGAACAAGTATTATTCCAATGCTTCAAAGGCAGCTTCAGGACAGGGACAAGAAGATGGCCAAGGTATATTCCAAAGTCGATGAGCTGGCAAACGTCATGGCAGATCTCACGACCCAAGTCACTCGATTGCAATTACAGAAAAATCAAATTTTGGTTCATAAGCCAGGGATTGATATCCGGAAGCAACCAACCGATACTCCCTCCAGCCCAAGAGCTGAACACTTTTGTGAAAAACGACCATGATCAACTCCAATCTTTCCGATACGTACACTGAACGGGCTAAGCGGACAGCAGGCGAACCAAAGACTGATCGGCCTCAAGGTCCAGCATAAAAAAAGACACATACTCTAATGGAGAGGAAGAAGAAAGTATACTCCTTCAGGAGGGATGAAGTCCGCAAAATATTCAAGGACGTCTTGAACAATGGTCTGCAACTGCCTATTCCAAAGAGACCACATGAAATGAACATGACCGGCAATCCCATATACTGCCTATATCATAGAATGGTGAGTTATATCATTGAAGACTGTTATGTTTTCAAAGATTGGGTGGAGAACCAATACAAGCTTGGGAAAACCTCACGGTCCTCGGATGTACCGGCAATCTACAAAGCTACGGTCATCAACACAGCTCCGCCAAGATCAAAGTTCGAGGAGCTGAGATAAGCAAACACACAGGACCACCACGTCATTAACTGGGAACATTCGACCCCTAAGTCATTAAACTAGAAGTGTAAAAAAAAAAAAAGAAAGAAAAAATTGTTGTGTAAATAAAAGAAAAGCCGAAATGATAAGGCAACTGCGAATGAATAGCTGAAATGATGGGGCAACCGTGAATTAATAGCCGAAATGATAGGGCAATCGCGACCTTAGCAATAAGAAATACTGAAATGATAGAGTAATCGCGGTTAAAAATCCTCCAAAGGCGAATGATGAGTCGCTCCTAAAACCATACTTCAGTGTTAGCGATGCAGACGCCGAAAAAAATTTCAAATCCCTAAATATCCCAACGGCGAATGATGAGTCGCTCCTGATACCATATTCCAGTGCAGCGATGCAGACGCCAACCAAAATCCAAATCCCTAAATTCCCAACGACGAATGATGAGTCGCTTCTTGTACCATATTCCAGTGCAGCGTAACATACGCCAACCAAAATTCAAATTCCCAAAATTCATCATGCCCTACGGCCAATTCCTAAATGGACTACCATATACAATCCACGGGCTTAAATAATGTCACGCCCCACTTCCTAGTGTACGGAAGTGGTGACGTGGAAAGCCCATAATGTATTTACTAAAAAATAAATACGTTAAGCGTAATTAAGGAATATATGTATAAAATGCACGAGAATTGACAAGAGATATAAAATAAACAGCAACTTTTATTAACATTCATCTTTACAATACAACTGCTTTGAAAAGGAAAGTACAATGATATAAAGCAATGTCTAAATAGTGGCATACCAAATGAAAAGTAAGTACAAGAAGCTAGAAGTCCCGCTGGGAAATGAGCTGGTCCATGTCCTCCTGGTAAAGCTCTATCTCGAGAAAATCCTGTCTTCCTGACGAACATTCCAAACAAAGAAATAAACAGAAATATCGTCAGCGAACTAGCGCTCGGTAAGTCCCAACAGAAAGAAAGAAAGAAATATAGCAAGCACTGTGAATTTAACCGGTAAGATGGACAGGTATAAAATTGCTATTCTATCGTAGTTGTTTTTAGCTTGGTACATAAGGTGTTTATGTATACGAAAGAAGTCCATCTTTCCCCATGGATTATGGTAACATGTAGTATAAGGCCCCGTCAAAACCCACGGGACAACGACACGAGAGTTCATGTAGGTGTCTTTTAGTGATCATCTCGTGCCACGCTATACATTCCGTACCAATCTACCCCGTTAACCCCGTAATGTATTGTATAGATTATAAGGCTTGCCGAGACCATGGATACAAGTTGTTCAAGTAGTCAAGTTTAGGATATAAGCTTGTAGTCATGTCAAGTTATAACCATGGTTCGGTCAAGTCAAGTCTTGTATTCAGGTTTGATATTCAGGTTCATGTTAGAGTTTGGATTCATATTTGAATTAGATTCTGGTTTGAGTTTGGATTCAAGTTTGATTTAGACTCAGACTTGAGTCAGACACTTATAAATGATTTAGATCCTGAATTAGATTCGGGAGTTATCGGTAATGCTGTACATGGATGGCAGGATTTTTTTTTTTCCAAAACAATTACTATTGATAACACCGTTAAGTTTTCTACCTTAAATAGGCAAGCACTCACTTTCTCCGCCTCCCTGGGGTCCAAGAGAATTAATCCCGCTTAAACTTATATTTACTAAAGTCCTTAAATATAGTTTTATATAACTCGATGGGGTTTTATGAAAAATATTTTATATATAGTTTCAAAATAATCTCAAGAAATTATTTATATTTTTTAGGGTTTCCATGGATGTGAATTTTAGGGATTTGAGGTATTTTAGTGATAATAGCTTAGCTTGGAAAGTTCATGGTATTTTATTGTAAAGTTTGACTTTTATTGGTATCTTGATGGTATTTTGATAAAACTTGTAATTCTTTAATTTGAAAAAAATATAAGGTTATTATATTTTTGAAAATATATAGATTTTGTAATATTTATATAATTATTAAAAATTAAATTTTTAATTAAGTAGAAAATTGTGTTTTTCTTAAAAACCCGTATTAAAAACCTTTCGAGACCGAATGCTCCATGAGAAGGTCTGCATCTCGCTCTACTAGCCTAAGGATATACGATAATCCACACCATCCAATAGCGGGTCCCCTAAAAAGGATTGTAGAGATTTATTTGCAAAGAAATTTTAAAATACAATTCCAAAGAAAACCGTTTTTATAGTAAATGGTATTTTGATGTAATCTTGGGTTCGTAACTAAAAATACGTTCGAAGAGTATAGTGCTATGGAAACCATGTGTGTATGTGAGAGGTGGGTCGTTACCTCATGAATTTTCCTAAAGATATGTTTTAAGCAAAGCAATATAAGATGACATATATAAAGTTCATGGTACTTTATTGTAAAAGTTAAGTTAAAGTTATTTTACATGACATTTTTGAGTGAAAGTTGGTTCGAAACTTTAGTTTTATGATTACAAACTTTGTGTAAGGATATGGATGCCAAATATGTAAGAAAAAATGGATTTTATATAGTATAGAAGAATATGTCGGTATTAACTCCACTTCCAACATATGTTTTGAAAAATAATTTTTAGAGAAGAAGAATGAGGATTGGAAGGGACTTACAAGTTGGTTAGGTTAAGAGAAAGTAGAAGGAGGGAGGGTTGTCGTCGTGGCATCACGGGGTCGTCGGAATTTGCTTCGATCCTCGCAGGAACTTGATTGCTTGCTAACTCCTCTTCTACTCCACTTATACTTAGAGAATTTTGAGAGTTTTGGCTTTGATTTTCATAATGAAGAAGGGTTACGGCATGGGGTAGTATTTATAGTGTGGAATTAGGGTTTTGGAATTAAAGAGATAAATTAAAATGTATTAAAAAGATGATAAATGGGGAATTGAGGGGTCTCTCTTTGATTGCAGAGCAATCAACAATGCAGGGGAGTTAGGGGTAGGGAAAATTACTTATGTACAAATCACGGGCGCCTTTGGCTATAGGGGGACCGTCGATGCCGACCTATTAGGCATCTCGCCTATCGTTTTGTAGAAGGGGGTCGTCGGATTGGTGCCACGTGTTCCTCTCAGTATTAATACTCTTTTACACATGTTTATTTCTTCAGGCTTTTCATTTTTATGTGCATTGCACGTGTAAACTTTTGGGCTTCCAAAAAATTTAAAAGAAAAATCAGAAAAATCAGGAAAAAAATATAATGTGTTTGATGGAGTTCGAACACAGGGGCTACGTCACAACAGCGCAAGGCTTTACCAGTGAGCTACAAGTGGCTTCTTGCCATTCTTAAATAAAAATTAACTTATAAATTGTACTCAGACTTGTAAACTCTTTTCTATATATTAAACTGAAAATTTTGGTACAGTAAATTCAGAGTCGTTACATTCTACCCTCCTTATAAAAATTTCGTCCTTGAAATTTACATTTATATAAGGACAAATTTATAAATAAGTGAGAATATCTTGCACGCATGTCGTCTTCTCGTTCCCACGTTGATTCTCCTGGCGAAACTTTTCTCCACATCACTCGGACCAAGTTTACTTCCTTGTTCCGTAATGTCTTTACCTTTCTGTCCAGGATCTCAACAGGTTATAGCTCGCAAGTCAGGTTAGCCTAGACTGTGAGCTTGGAGTGATCAAGGATGTGGCTCGGGTTGCTCATATATCTTCGGAGATGGGATATGTGGAACACGTTGTACACTCCTTCCAATGAGGGTGATAGTGCCAAACGGTATGCCGCTTCTCCGACTCGTTCAAGAATGTCGAACAGTCCTATGTATCTGGGACTGAGCTTACACCTCTTTCCAAAGCGGATCACTCCTCGGTTTGGAGAAATCTTCAGAAAAACGTGGTCTTCAGGTTGGAACTCCAGGTGTCGGCGTTTTGCATATGCCCAATGTTTCTGTCTGTCTTGGGCTATGCGCATTCTTTCCCTGATCGTGCGAACTACATTCACAGTTGCCAAGATCATCTCTGGACCTAGGAGTTCACGATCTCCAATGTCATCCCAACTCAGTGGTGATCGACACTTCATTCCATAGAGTGCTGCAAATGGTGCCATTCCAATACTCTCCTGATAGCTGTTGTTGTATGAAAACTCCACAAGGTGTAGGTGATCTTCCCACGAACCTCCGAAGTCTAACATATAAGCTCTTAGCATGTCCTCAAGATTCTGAATTATTCGCTCGAACTTTCCGTCCGTTTGTGAATGGTAAGCCATGCTGAAGTTCAGATCCATTCCCAGGCTAGCTTGCAGACTCTGCCAAAATTGTGATCGGAATCTGGTATCACGATCGGAGACGATGCAAACTGATACTCCATATAATCTCACAATCTCTTGCATGAGTTCATGGGTATCAATATATAATACACTTTGAGGTTAAATCTTACTTTAGATTCATGCTTACCTCCATGTACTTCTTTACTAACGTCTCAATAGATTGGCCAACTCGAAAGGGAATAAAATGAGCCAACTTGGTGAGTCGATCCACAATAACCCATACTGCATCGTTACCCTTCGTGCTGCGAAGACGGGAAATTACGAAGTCCATGGTAATGTGCTGCCATTTCCATTCTGGGATTGGTAACGGCTGAAGTAGACCAGCAGCTCTGTGATGTTCAGCCTTTATTTGCTGATATACCAAACACTTGGCTACGCTACTGGCTACTTCGCGCTTCACTCCATGCCACCAGTAGTGTTGCCATAGATCCTTATACATTTTGATACCACCGGGGTGAACTGAGTACGGAGAGCTGTGAGCTTCTTTCATCAACTCTCCTCAAACTGTGCCGTGTGATACAAACAATCTACTTCCATATCTCAAGGATCTGTCCTCGTGGACGATGAAGTCTATTCGAAGTCCACTTTCTACTCGTTCTCGGATCTTTTGTAGCTTGGCATCATTTGCTTGAGCTGCTTTGTCTGATTGACAATAGTAGACAGGACTTGTAAGTTCATCAAATACGAAGCGTTACCTGGAAAAACTACTTCGATTGCCAATCCATGTAATTCCTGCTATAGCTTCCACTGAGCGGTGAGATTAATTGCTAATGGATGGCGGTTAAGTGCATCAGGAACTACATTCACCTTCCCAGGATGATATTGTAGGTTGATGTCGAAGTCCGCCATGAGTTCTAACCATCTTCTCTGCCGCATGTTCAATTCCTTCCGAGTAAATACATACTTCAGACACTTGTGGTCGGTATATATATCCACTATTTCTCCCAAAAGATAATGGCGCCAAATCTTAAGTGCAAAAATAACGGCTGCCAACTCAAGATCATGTGTTGGATAGTTGCGCTCATGAACTTTCAGCTGTCATGATGCAAAGGCTACAAATTTTCCATGCTGGTATAGAACACATCCTAATCCCTTACCGGATGCATCATAATGTACGACGAAACCTCCAGATTGATCCGGTATTACAAGGATAAGAGCTGAAGTTAACATCGACTTAAGTTCTACAAAAACTTGTTCACATGCTTCTGACCACACGAATGCTTCATCTTTACGTGTGAGCTTCATAAGGGTGATGCAATCTTCGAGAAACCTTCAATGAATCTTCGGTAGCACCCTACTAATCCCAAGAAACTTCAAATATCCTTCACCGACATTGGTGTCGGCCATTTGCTAACAGCTAACACCTTAGCTAGATCTACTGAGATTCCTTCACCTGAAACAATATGTCCGAGAAATCCGACTTGATCTAGCCAAAATTCACACTTGTTGTACTTGGCATAGAGCCGATGCTGTTGTAATGTCTCTAGGACAATCCGTAAATGCTCGGCGTGCTCTTTTCGATTCTTTGAATACACCATGATGCCATCGATGAAAATAATAACGAACCTGTCTAAGTACTCTCAGAGAACTTGGTTCATAAGATTCATGAATATAGCAGGTGCATTGGTCACCCCAAATAGCATCACAAGATATTCATAATGACCATAGCGAGTCATGAACGCCATCTTCAAAATATCAGACTCTTTGATCTTCACCTGATGATAATCCGAACTAAGATCTAGCTTCAAAAATACACAAGACCCACTTAGCTGATCGAAAAGGTCATCGATGCGCGGTAGTGGATACTTGTTCTTTATCGTCACTTTATTTAGAACTCGGTAATCTACACACATTCTGTATGAACATTCTTTCTTCTTACAAGCAAAAGTGGAGATCCTAAACTTGAAGTACTGGGAAGAATCCAACCTTTCTTCAGAAGTTTATCCAACTGAGTACAGATCTCCTTCAATCCTTCAGGAATTAATCGGTACGGAGCTTTGATTACCGGTTGCGCACCAGGTAGTAAATCAATGCTGAATTCAAGAGCTCGATCGGGAGGCAAACCTATTATATTTTCAGGAAACACATCCTCGAACTCTCGAACTACTTCTGGCTTTTCTTCTTCCACCGGTAGAGTAAATACTTCTGCATTCTTTGGCTTAGTACAGTATCTTCCTGGCTCCAAAGTTCTATCTCCACTCTTGAAGTAGAAGACTGGGTAATCTGGTATCTCAAATACTACCCCCTTTAATGGCAGTCAATCGTAGTATAGAAAACTCCCAGCAACTATACAAGAATTGACAAGAGATATAAAATGAACGGCAACTTTTATTAACATTCATCTTTATAATACAACTGCTTTGAAAAGGAAAGTACAATGATATAAACCTATGCCTAAATAGTGGCATACCAAATGAAAAGTAAATACAAGAAGCTAGAAGTCCTGCTGGGAAGTGAGCTAGTCCATGTCCTCCTGACGAACATTCCAAAAAAAGAAATAGACTGGAATGCGAACTAGCGTTCGGTAAGTCCCAACAGAAAGAAAGAAAGGAATATAGCAAGCACTGTGAATTTAACTGGTAAGATGTATAGGTATAAGATTTATATTCTAACGTAGTTGTTTGTAGTTTGGTACAGAAGGTATTTGTGTATACGAAAGAAGCCTATCTTTCCCCATGAACTATGGCAATATGTACTACAAGGCCCCATCAAAACCCATGGGACAACGGCACGAGAGTTCATGTAAGTGTCTTTTAGTGATCATCTCGTGCCACGCTATACATTCCGTACCAATCTACCCCGTTAACCCTGTAATGTATTGTATAGATTATAAGACTTACCGAGACCATGGATACAAGTTATTCAGGTAGTCAGGTTCAGGATGTAAGCTTATAGTCATGTCAAGTTATAACCATGGTTCGTTCAAGTCAAGTCTTGTATTTAGGTTTGATATTCAGGTTCATGTTAGAGTTTGGATTCATATTTGAATTCGATTCTGGTTTGAGTTTGGATTCAAGTTTGATTTAGACTCAGACTTGAGTCAGACACTTATAACTGATTTAGATCCTGAATTAGATTCGGGAGTTATCGGTAACTGCTACACATGGACAGCAGGATTTATGTTTTTTTTCCATGAAAATTACCATTGATAACACCGTTAAGTTTTCTACCTTAAATAGGCAAGCACTCACTTTCTCCGGCTCCCTAGGGCTTAAGAAAATTGATCTCGCTTAAACCTATATTTACTAAAGTGTTCAAAATAATCTCGAGAAATTATTTATATTATTTAGGGTTTCCATGGATGTGAATTTTAGGGATTTGAGGTATTTTAGTGAAAATAGCTTAGCTTGGAAAATTCATGGTATTTTAATGTAAAGATTGACTTTTATTGGTATCTTGATGGTATTTTGATGAAACGTGTAATTCTTTAATTTGAAAAAAATATAAGGTTATTATATTTTTGAAAATATATGGATTTTTTAATATTTATATGATTATTAAAAATTAATTTTTAATTAAGTAGAAAATTGCGTTTTTCTTAAAAACCGTATTAAAAACCTTTCGAGATCGAATGCTCTGTGAGGAGGTCTGCATCTCGCTCTACTAGCCCATGGATGTGCGATAATCCGCACAATCTAATAGCGGGTCACCTAAAAAAGGTTGTAGAGGCTTATTTGCAAAGAAATTTTAAAATACAATTCTAAAGAAAACCATTTTTATAGTAAATAGTATTTTGATGTAATCTTGGGTTCGTAACTAAAAATACGTTCGAAAAGTATCGTGCTATGGAAACCATGTGTGTATGTGAGAGGTGGGTCGTTACCTCGTGAAGTTTCCTAAAGGTATGTTTTAAGCAAAGCTATATAAGATGACATATATAAAGTTCATGGTACTTTAATGTAAAAGTTAAGTTAAAGTTATGTTACATGACATTTTTGAATGAAAGTTGGTTCTAAACCTTAGTTTTATGATTACAAACTTTGTGTAAGGATATGGATGCCAAATATGTAAGAAAAAATTGATTTTATATAGTATAGAAGAAGATGTCAGGATTAACTCCACTTCCGACATATGTTTTGAAAAAGAATTTTTAGAGAAGAAGAATGAGGATTGAAAGGGACTTACAAGTTGGTTAGGTTAAGAGAAAGTAGAAAGAGGGAGGTTTGTCATCGTGGCGTCGTGAAATCGCCGGAATTTGCTTCGATTCTCGCCGGAACTTGATTGCTTGCTAGCTTCTCTTCTACTCCATTTGTACTTAGAGAATTTTAAGAGTTTTGGCTATAATTTTCAGAATAAGGAAGGGCTACGGCATGGGATAGTATTTATAGTGTGAATTTAGGGATTTGGAATTAAAAAGATGAATTAAAATGCATTAAAAAGATGATAAATGGGGAATTGAGGGTCTCTGTTTGATTGCAGAGCAATCAAATAGTGCAGGGGAGTTAGGGGTAGGGGAAAAGACTTGTGTACAAAGCACGGGAACTTTTGGCTACAGGGGGACCGTCGGTGCCGGCCTATTGAGGCATATCGCCGGTCGTTTTGTGGAGGGGGTCGTCGGATTGCTGCCACGTGTTCCTCTCAGTATTAATACTTTTTTGCACATATTTATTTCTTCAGACTTTTCATTTTTATGTGCATTGCACGTGTAAACTTTTGGGTTTCCAAAAAGTTTAAAAGAAAAATCAGAAAAAATATAATATGTCTGATGGGGTTCGAACATAGGGGCTACGTCACAACAGTGCAAGGCTTTACCAGTGAGCTACATGTGGCTTCTTGCTATTCTTAAACAAAAATTAACTTATAAATTGTACTCAGGCTTGTAAACTCCTTTCTCTACATTAAACTGAAAAATTTGGTACAGTAAATTCAGAGTCGTTACAAATAATCCTCATCATAAGCCCCGCGGCCGGTCTCCATCCTCGGAATTATGCTCCATTTGGGAAGACCTACTCATGTGTCTTCACGATACATGAGGAGAAAAAACCTTACGAGATCCTCTCGACTCGTAAGAAAACGCCTTCGTGGGATAATTATGACTCACAAAGGAAAAACACACTTGGGGGTCCCCACGACTCCTAAGGATAAAATACACCTACGGGATCCTTTCGACTCGGAGGGAGAAAATTCTTTTATAGGACCCTTACGACCCATAAAATTGAAAAGCCTTAGGTGATAAGGGCCTAAACCTCTCTTCTAAGCCATCGCTCCCCAACGGGTAAAGGCAAATGATGAATTGCTCCTGGCACTTGTGCTCCAGTGTTAGCAACGCTGATGCCGACCCCAACCACAAAATTCCAAACTTTCGATCCAATAAACCCCTAAGTCTTTAAACTGGGAACACATGACCTCTAAGTCGTTAAATTAGAAACGGATGACCCCTAAGTCATTAAACTGGGAACAAGGGAAATCCTCTCATGGAAAATGATGATTCGCTCCCCGTACCATATTCCATTGTAGCGATGCTGATACCAAACCAAAACCAAAATCCTCAAATTATCTCATGGAAAATGATGATTCGCTCCTGGTACCATATTCCAGTGTAGCGATACGGATGTCAACAGAAATTCCATGTTCTCCACGGCAAATGATGATTCGCTCCTGGTACTATATTCCATTATAGCAATGCTGACGCCGAACAAATACCCAAATTCCAAATCTCAGGCTCAAAAGCCCCGCTGGACGGATAAGAAACTCCCAAATCAAATTATCAAGTCAACCAACGACATCCCCGTAGGAATCAAGCTCCGTCTCGGAATCAAGTCGACCAATGAACTCCATGTCGGAATTATGCTCCGCCTCGGAATTAAGTCAACCAACAATCTCTGCATCGGAATCACGTTTCGTCTCAGAATGTTCCTCGTGTCGAAATCATGCTTCGCCTCGGAGAATCTGACCTCCCCGTCGGAGTCAAGCTCTACCTCGAAATCAAGTCAACCAATGACCTCCCTATGGAATTATGCTCCACCTCGGAATCAAGTCAACCAACAATCTTTGTGTCGGGATCACGTTTCTTCTTAGAATGTACCCCATATCGAAATCATGCTTCGCCTCGGAGTATCTGATCTCCTCGTCGGAGTCAAGCTCCGCCTCGGAATCTAATCAACCAATGACCTCCTTGTCAGAATTATGCTCCACCTCGGAATCAAGCCAACCAATGACCTCCCCATCAGAATCATGCTCCGTCTCGGAGTATCTACCTTCCCTGTCGGAATTATACTTCGCCTGGGAATCAACCTCTACATCGAAACTATGCTTCAGTCAGAATGTATGCCCTATGATGGAATTACACTTCGTCTCAGGATACACCTGTCCCGTGTCGAAATTATGCTTCATCCCGGTACCCCGTGTCGAAATTATGCTTCGCCCCGGAACCCTGCGTCAAAACTATGCTTCGTCTTAGAATATATCATCCCCTTAGAATTATGCTCCATTCCCCGGAATTATGCTCCGATCTTCAGAATGATGCTCCGACCTGGGAATTATACTCCGCAAATCGGAATGGTGCTCCGATCCCGGGAATCATACTCCTGGAAGGATGCTCCGCCCCCGGAATGATACTCCACCATAAAATCAAACTTCTGCAGAACAAAATCCATCAATTTCATGCACACAACCTATATACGCTGTATGCATTTATTGATGGGGGCACTTTGTTGGGGTCAAAAATTACACCCCTGTTGACCAAGTCAAAGTCAAAGTCAACCCCAAGCTAGGTGGGCCCAAACCCAGGTCAAGTGGGCCCATGCTCAAGTCGAGCCCCGCGGCCGGCCTCCCCCAAGCCAAAATGAAAATTATGTAATAAATAATTTTGATATAATTTTTATGAATAAATGTAAGAAAAATGGGCATAAAACCAATTTTTTGTAAAGCTCATGGCTCATGTGCAAAAGAAATAAGTATATGAGTAATGAGATGGGCAAAATGCTATTTTGTAAAGCCCAAGGGGCTAAGTGTAAACTTGTAAACCTATATGAGACAACATGATGATGAAAAAAGAAGAATTCATTCCCCTTCAAATCTCTATGGTTTGTGCCTCCATCCTCACTCTCTCAAGTTCTTCCCTTTCCTCTTCATTTTCCAATTAAATCAAGAGCTTGGCTCTCTTTTTTTCAAAACTAAATAAAGTTTCACCATAAACCCACTAAAGGAGAGTTCAACTCTAATATCCGATCAAAAAAAGAGAAGATTTTCGCTCCTTTCTTTTCCCTCCTCAAGATCCAATTTGAGAGAAAGAGAAGAAGGGAAACCCACCTCCCAAGGCTCCATCAAGAGAAGAAAAGGGGTCTCTTTTCATCATCTAAGATCTAAATCTTGAAGTTTCAAAAGAACCCATTTAAGGTTTCTTCTCAAAAGAGAAAGGGGGAAATCTTTTGGAGTTTAACTCCAAATAAAAATCCTTTTGAGAGTTTAACTCCAAATAAAATCTTTTAGGGCTTAAATCCATTAAAAAATAAATAAATAAAAGTCTTCTAGAGCCCATTGAGAGGGGTTCCCTTCCCCACGTGAGGGGGAGGCTCCTACTTAGTGGGAGCCCCCTGCTCCCTCACGTGGGGGAGTGGGAGCTTTCCCACCTCATGTGAGAGTGAGGCTCCCACTAAGTGGGAGCCCCTGCTCCTTCTCACGTAAGGGGAAGAGAGCTCCCACTAAATGGGAACTCCCCATTCTCCTTCACGTGAGGAGGAAGCTCCTATTTAGTGGGAACCCCTCCTCCCTCTCACATGAGGGAGGGGGAAGCTCCTACTCAGTGGGAGCTTCCTCTTAAAAAAATATATTAAAAAATTTGTTTTAGGAGTTTCTCCAAATAAATCTCTTTTGGGAGTTTAACTCCATTTAAAAATTTTTGGAGTTTAACTCAACAATAAAAAAAATCTTTTGAAGTTTAACTCTAAATAAAATTATTTCGAAAGTTTAACTCCATTTAAAATCTTTTGGAGTTTAACCCCACAATAAAAAAATATCTTTCGGAGTTTAAGTCGACAATAAAAATTCTTTTGGAGTTTAACTCCACAATAAAAATCCTTTTAGGAGTTTAACTCCATTTAAAATCTTTTGGAGTTTAACTCCACAATAAAAAAATCTTTTGGAGTTGAACTCCATAATAAAAATCCTTTTGGAAAGTTTAACTCCACCTTAAATCTATTGGAGTTTACTCCATATAAAAACTTTTTGGAGTTTAACTCCAAATAAAAATATTTTGGTAGTTTAACTCTAAATAAAATGTTTTGGAGTTTAACTCCTTCACACAAAAAAAAATTCTTTTGGAGCCCCCCCTCAAGTGAGGGGGAGGCCCCCACCAAGTGGAAGCCCCTACTCCCTTTCACGTGAAGGGGAAGGAGCTCCCACTAAGTGGGAGCTCCCCCCTGAAGGAGAGGCTCCCACAAAATGGGAGCCCCTGCTCCCTCTCACGTTGGGGGAGGAGGCTACTACTAAGTGGGAGCTCCCCACTCCCCTTTACGTGAGGGGGAGGCTCCCACTTAGTGGGAGCCCCTTTCCCCCTCACGTGAGTGGAGGGGGGGTTTCCCTCCTTTTTTTATTTATTTTTTTACAAAAATAGAGTGAAAAATAAAATATAAAATAAATAGAATAAAAATATTTTTAAAAATTGTTTCTTAAAATTTTTTTTTAAAAAAATTTCTCAAATGGAACAAAAAAATGAACACGCCCCTATTGTTATAAAAAAAACACCAATACATCGCAATGAGCTCGCATGACCAGTTTTACCCGTCAATCGGAGGTTCTCCCGCTCCAAAAGCGAAGGGTAATTAATGGCAGCTTAGTCCACGGCTACGGGAAATTCGGGTCCCCACAATTAATAAACCCCGGCCTGCCCCAGACAGGGGGAACCTGTACATGTCTGACAAGCACGCGCATTCCTATCTCAATGGGATGGCGAAAAACACCCTATAGCGTCTACGTGAGGAACACGTGAGGCGCTATTTTGTTGAGCGCTCATGTGTGTTTCACGTAAAGCGCTAGGCGCTGTCCAATCAGTGTTAAGCACTTGGTTATTTTGACTGAATATGAACTGCTAAGCACTTTACCCAACGCTCATGTGTGTTTCAGTGAGATGTTGGCCTTCTGTTTTGGACGCCCGCGTATTTTTCACGTGAGACGCTGAGCGCTGTTGGGGCCGTCCACATGGGAAGCATGTGAGGCGCTGATTCCTTTTCTTTTTTAGAGATTGGATCTCTGTTAATGGCATTTTGACTATTAATGATCACCAAGTTGTTTGTTTTGAAGATCTAGGATCAAGTTTTCTTTCAGAACCAAGTTCTTATGTTTTTTTATAAGAACTAATTTTCTTTTAGGGTTAAACCCTATTTTTATAGGAATTGAATTCCTATAGGATAAATTCTTTTTCTTTTCCTAATTGTTTTCTGAATTTTTTATTCTCAAGAACAAGATCTTCCCGATGAGAATTAAATTCTCAACTTGTGCGAGACTTGTCTTGTGGATCTCAGATCCAGAGAAAAAACTAAGTTCTTGAGAAGGGTTAAACCCTTAGATATGCCATGATAGGTAAAGGAGATGTTTTGATCTTTGTAGTTTCTATACCTAGGGTTCGAGAGGAGAAAGATGTTCTTCTTTATTGAGAATTAAATTCTCCGTTGTTTTGAGAGCTTTCTGTATTTTTACAGAAACTTATGGGGGGTTCTCTCAATATAAGACTTGAAGTCCCGGGTCCTTTATATAATGGAGGTAAATTAGTTAATTATTTTTTGAGAAAATCTCTTGTTGAGATATTCCAATTGATTTAATTGGTCTCAGAATTTATTCGGGAGATTTTACCCACCGTTGGATCTTTGATCCAGTGGTTTCTGTTTCACGGAATATGTCTTCTTGTTTTAAACAAGATTGGGGAATATTTTCCCATATAGAGCCTTATTCTGTCAAACGGTGACTTTTTAATCACCTTTGGATTTCTAATCCAAAGGTTTTCTGTTTTACAGAGAGCGATCCTTCTTTATTTAGAAAGATATAGAGAAATATTTTCCCATCTCATTGGATTTTTGATCCAACAATTTTCTGTTCATTTAGAAAAATTAGGAGAATATTTTCCCTTAATAGAATTTTATTCTATTATTTGATGATTTATCATCACCATTAGATTTTTGATCCAATGGCTCTGTTTAACATAAAGTATCCCAATTTTAGGGAAATGTCCCCGTATAGAATTTCAATTTACTTGATTTTACTTGGGCGCCGGCGCTCACGTGTTGTGCACGTGGGCGCCACTTAAGAATTTAATTCTTATTTATGATGGGCACTCCTGTGCTTTGCACATTGGCGCCCAGATTAGCTTCACGTGCGGCGCATTATAGGATTCAATCCTAAGGGGTTGGCGCTAGCGCTGGCGCTCTCGTGGAGAGCACGTGAGGCGTTGCCTCATTAAATTTAATAGAGCTTAATTCTTTTATTATGTTTAAATATTGGGGGAACACCTATCATATCATATCTAAGGGTTTAACCCTTTAAAAGAACGTAGTTCTTTCTCTCGATATGAGATCTATAAGACAAGTTTCCCATAAGTTGAGAATTTAATTCACATCGGGAAGATCTTATTGTTGAGAATCAAGGATTCAGAAAAGAACAGGGTTAAAAAGGACATGAGAGAAGAACATGAATAAGATAGAGTTCATAATACTTCAGGAACTTAGTTCCTTCATAATCAAGAACTTAGTTCTTAAAAAACTCGATGTCAGATCCTCAAAACATGGGTCTTTGGTGATCGGTAATGGTCAAAATACCATTAACAGAGTTTTAATTTCTCTAAAAATATCAATAGAGATTAAATCTCTAAGAATGCGGCGCCTCACATGAAACACACGTGAACGCCCAAGAACTCAGTGCCTCACATGAGACATACGTGAGCGCCCAAGAACTCAGACGTGAGCTGATTGGAAAAGATTTTACGTGTCGTATTTAAATTCTAAAGTTACCAAATCAAGACGGCGTTGCATGTAGCTAGCCGTGATGAGTACGGGTCGTCCGCAGGGAGATGATGCGTTTTAAGTTCTTGTTCTTACGAGTTAAATCAAAACTCTGATTTGTTTGATTCCAACCTATGTGTTTTGTATATATGCAAATGAAAACTTGTTAAGGATAGAGTTAGGTTAGTTCAAATTAGGAAAATCCGCACTTATTCTTTTGTGCCTCACTTGATTATTGAAGCTAGGGTAATCGGCAACAACGTGGATTAGGGTCCTTAAACACGGTATTTGCGATTGTGCACGAAATTCGGCTTATTGACCCTTGTCCTTCCGTTCTTGTCTCTTGACCTTTGCCTTCGGCCATACCAAACGCAACCGGTCATGATTAGGAATCACCGCTATCTTGGTAGGATAAGATGCTTAACAGAGTGCCTGCATTAAGTTTGGACGGAGTTCAATTAGTAAGTTTTAGGCAAATCAAAAGCAAAAAGAAACCTAACTTAAACAACTCTTCTCATTCCCTAACTAGAGGGAATTTATTTACAAACCATTATAAACATGAAAAGAAAACACAAGATAAAAGAGATAAAAAAAATTAAGTGCAAGAAAATTAATTGCAAGTAAAGATAAGAAGATACTAAGAACCAAAGTGCAAGAATATAAGCTTTATTTAAAGTTCAAATCCAAGATATAAGTTATGAGTTCAATAACCCTAATCTAAACTTGCAAGCTCAATAAAGAGGTTGCAAAATCATGAGAAAGTAAGAAACTCAAAATTACCTACTGTTATGTACAAAGAACTAAAACAAAATTAGAAAATTGTAGAATGAAGGTGAAAAAGAATAGTCTAAGTATATCCCCAAGCTTGCTCTCTATTATGGTGTATATAGGAAGTTCATCACCAAAAGTTGCATACAAGAGTAAGGTGATAAGACAGAGAGGAAGGCTCACAAGAAAAAAACTCATTTGGAGAGAGGGGGCCGTAATTTGCCGCCAAATGAAGTTTTTCGGTGGCCAAGTGAGGAAGTATGGGGCCCGTCTTCTCAGTGTGGTCTTCTGGCTACTTCACCACCTCACTGTATTTACAAGTTTGTCTAATTATCATCAGGGTGAAATCTGGAGTTTTGGAAGGAAATTTTCAAGTTTTAAATCATATCACATCAACACGTTATCTCCACTCATCACTTGTCAAGCCCACTTGCCCACTTGAGTTCACACCACATCATGCCAGCCACCAAGGTTTATGCATCAAAATATTGCGTTCATATACAAAGTGTATCATGTTCGACCATTTTGGATAAAATAAATTGTGCACTTGTTTTCTTGCAATATCTTCTTGAATAAACATCGATTATCTGTTCCGGTTGCAGTGTCGGCTCACAAATATCGTATTCGTACATTTAGAGTGTGTTTTCAGTGTTTTGTTACGAATACCTGTATCATGTACTTATAGAACAGACACGGATTAATAGTACCGATATATCACAAAAATGATAATGAATGAGCGGTATTGAAATGCAGTTTTTTGTGATGAACAAATACCCCCAAACTTATCTTTTGCTCGTCCCGGGCAAAACAAAATCCTAACCTCACTTTCGCAGGGAACGCGATTGCACTGAGCCCGCGCAACAAGCCGTTAAATTTCTAGGTGTCTCTACTAGGAAGAGTTTTGTCTCTTGAGGGTTTTCAGCGGACACCCACAAAATCCCGTCAAGCTAGTTTCGCTAAATATCTGTCGATTCTAGCCTAAGGTTTAGTATCAAAACTAGAAATTATATTATCCAAAGTTAGAAATATCGAACCTTTATTTTCACACCTCACTTCTTATTTAATTTAAGATCCTATATGTCTTTACGTGCGGTGCAAATAGCGTCGTTACGTTTTAAAAAGTTCAATTAGAGTCGTTTATATCACAAAATACAGACCAGATAAAACTTAAAAAGATCAGGCGAGTTTGTAAGGAGTTAAGTTTGTCTCAAGTTTTGTTTTCCAGCTAGCTTTCAAATTCAGAATTACTATCATCTCTAACAGAAAACCAAGTCTTATTCTTCACTCCGCTTTTTACTTGTTTTCATTCATACACACCTTTGTGAACGTGTAATAGTTTTTATCATCAAGTAAAACCTTCATATCTCCGTTAAAAATATTTTTATAAAAACTTGTCCTTAGCCAAGATTATTCTCACACAAAGAAACATGAGAAATTTTAACTCGGAGAGAACACTTGCTTGACTTTGTTTTAAAATGGATTTTCTAGGTTTCTTAGTAAGCTTTGGACCTATACTTCCAAACTAGTTGGTTTTAGGGTATTAGGTGTAGAAACACCCCGGCGGACTTAATTGCCCAAGTCACCTAGGTCCTGAAACAAAAGAACTCATTTTAGCATGAAAAAAGATAATAATTCAAAGCGAACGGAGATATTGTCAGTTGTTCAATTATTTTTACGATAAAAAACGTGTTTGTGTGGATCAGCTTTGTAATCACTTCAATCAACTTCCAGTTAGGTTATTTTTCAGGCTTAGTTCCTATTAAAACATCAATATTATCCTTTCATATCCAGTTTACTTTATAAATTATTCTTGATATTACTTATTTCAGAACAAACATGTTTGATCTAATAAAAGTTTATCAATTTAGAAGTTTTTAAAACATATAAAAATTTTCATCTAATTTTTAAAATTCATGACACGTGTAATGTGATGCAAAGACATATATTAGCTAAAATTAAACTCAAAGGAGGGTTATCTTTGGTTTTCAATTTCTAAAAATAGGATTTAGTTATTCTTATCTTATCAAACTAAATCGTCGGAATTTCGAATCTAAGTTCTCCCACTAGCTACCTTGACAACAAAAGTTTTTATGTTTTGAAAATTTCTGATTTTTATGGGTTTTCGAATATGTATGCAAATACAGAATACACAAATGAATGCAAAAATAAGAGATGCTTATCGAGCACACTCCTAAACTTAAATTTGACAGTGCCCTCACTGTCATGTTATACAACAAGGGAAAAAAATTGTTGAGGGGTCAAAATATGTCGGTTCTCCTTTTTTTATACAAGAAAAATCAAATAAAATATATACGAAAAAAGACCCTCCCAAACTTAAATGAAATAGTGTTTCCACTATTTAAACGTTAAAGTTCAAACGTAAGGGGGAGAGAACATCGTCAATCTATAGAAGACCTTACACAGACTAAAGATTAATACCAACCATTCAAGAATTCTATCGTGATGCGACCAGGATTGGTGAAAGGAAGCATGGAAAAAGTAAATGGAGAATACACGAGACCGTGGATGGATGAAAATGGTATACGGTCTCGGTAGGTACAAATAAGAAGATGAACGAAAGGGAAAAGAAATGGGTACGGACTTCAGGTTGAAAATTGATTGAATAAATTTGTACAGTCTGTGAGGATTTGAAACTGGAATTGTTTAACTGTATTAATTTATCAATACTTTGAGAAATGGGATCAAACCTGTTAAGATTCGCAAGAAAACATGGCCTTGAATTTGGTGAACCAGATATAGGAGGTGAAAGTATCAAATCATCTTGCGGTAAATAAACGATGGTAACGATGGAGGGAAGTAACTCAGGACTGATATCGGTTATAACCTTAGGAGGATGTTCACAATCAATGGAGAGGACATGAAGAATCGAAAAATCTGACTCATCCAATAAAACGGATTAATCTTTAAAGATATCCTCAAAATTCTCCGCAAAATCAAGATCATTCATGCATTCATTCAAATCTTCATCAATAATATTAAGAAGCAAATGGGGTTCAGAAAAAAACAGTTAATGGATCGGGATGATGTCCACACAGATCTGAAGGGAAGTGTTGAATTTGTGAGAAAAACTCGCCCAAATTTGTGGATTCATCATCAAAATTGTCCCCAATATTGATATCCTCAATCAAGTCAAATTTAAAGTTCTCAAAAAACTTCAACAAAAGCATGGTTTTCAACCGGTTGAGTTTTTAGAGTGGGGATGTAGAGATCAAAGGGAGTGGCATCGGTTTCACTTGAAGGGAACCCTTCATAATCGGGTAAATCAAATACTACGTAGTCGCATAACTCATCAAACATTCTATCTTCAATTGGTGAATCATTTGGGACACTTGATAGATTTTCGAAACTAGAGTTATGGAATTCAACTGGGAATGGGTAAACTTGATTTTGAAGGGTAGAGTGCACACTTTCACTACCCAAATCATCAAATTGTTCTATAACCACATCATATATTATAAAATTTTAAGCTAGTTAGGAGCTAGCTGCTAATTCATAAGGTTGTATGAGTGTGTCCATGGATGCATTCAATTCTTCTATCTATCGGTACGAGGCTACCAGAAATTCTTCCAATATTCATTCAAGACTAGGCATGGATTGTGAAGGGGTTTCGATGAAAGATTCAAATTCATTCGGATACGCGAAACTCCTAAATTGATGTTTAGAAGAAATGTCTATAGAAGGTGTGAAAGTCGGGCAGGGTTGATAGGAATCGAATGGTTGCGTAGAATGGGTAGGATTAGGATCAACATCTTGATAGGAAGATAGTTGGAATTGTCGTCTTAAAGAATTTGGATTGGTGAAAGGCGTGAAAAATTGGCTACGGGATTGTGCAATACATTCTGCAATGGACATGGGTTTAGGAGTCGCCACACTGCCCTCAGTAGAGGTATCAACATAAGAAGGGGTGAAAGTTTGAAACGGTTGATATGACATGGATTGTGGTGTCCAAGTGGTGTTTCTAGAAGCATCTATCCAATCTTTCAAAGAAATTTTTGGTATGGATGGATCGTTTGAAGTTCTACCAAAGAAAGACTCGTGTAATGAAATGTCTGGTTAAGGGTACTAAAGTTCGGCAATGTTGGTCAATATGGGATACCCATGATATGAAAAGAAGAGGGGATGAAAAAGGATGTGAAGGTTTTTTATATGTTTTATATGTTAGTTGTTAATAAAAGAATGAATTGAAAATACACACACAAAAAGGTTAAACAAAAACAATCACGACACAATATCACACTCCTAAACGGTCTAGGGTTCATCTAGGTCAACTAGACCTGCTCAAGAACTTGATTGTCAAACTAAAACTGTGTCGAGAAACGGGCTCAAGATATACTGATAGCAAGACTAGGTAAGTGCAGAGATAAGAGGAGGTTTTCCAACGCTTTCGAGAAGTTCCTTAATTAGAATAACCCTTTCTCTTTTGGCGGTTGCACCATGAACACTTTGCCTAGAAACCCTAAGACCGATATAACATTAAGTGATGTTCTAAACACGGTTAATTTCTCCTGATGAGCGCGAAGTCCTTAAAGGCTTAAAATCTAGTTTCTTTTAAAATTTGTGCGAGTAAACGTTATGCTCAATTTTGTGATTTCTGGGCCACGGAAAAAGTGATGAAATCCTTTACCGTATGTTGTAGGGTTCGCTTACCCTTAAGTCCGTATTAAATGGATGCAGTGCGTAATTCAATAAAAAAAGTTATTCAAAATATCAAACAATCATTTTTTAAGTTTAAGCGCGGCGCTGCAACAAATACGTGTTAGTCAATTTAGTTTTTGGTGGCAAACTTGCAAATATATAATATTGGACGCGTCGAATTTGAGAAAAAAAAGGCATTAGAAAATACGTTCCGATATTTTGGGTCAAGAAACCCCTGTTGAATTGATCCCCGAGTACTTGAATGTTCGTTTGCGCGGGTCAAACGGCCTGGATCTTTGGCACTGTACTTCATTATCACCTTGGTCTTGAAAATGGTACTTTGCTCCACACGATCGCTTCTTGCAACTCCGTAAAATCTAAAAATGTCGGAAAACGGATATTTAGTATGAAAAAGCGATATAAGGCCAAACTTCTGCGCTCACAAAATTATAAAATTTAGAATATAAAAATGGGGTACCAATAGGACAAGAAAATTTGGACCAAACCCTCCCAAATTGGTTGCAAATTGGGGCAAAATTGAATATTTCAATGGTCGACTTGATGAATTTTGGCTCCAAGTTTCTACTGTGGTCTCAGTGCTTTATAAGTATCCTATTTTTATATGCTAAATCTTTATTTGAATTTCCAAGTGATAGCAGATCAAAATAACAAAGAGCAAAAAGTTAGAAACGTTAAAATTTTGTTTTGGTTTTTGAAAATTTTTCGATTTTTGTTTCGTTTTTCAGAATAGTGTTAGTTTTATAAACAAAATATACAGAGATTAACCCGAAATAACAAGAACAAAAATGTTACCGTCTTTCCGGCAACGGAGCCATTTTGTTAGTTATATGTATGTCCTAAAGGCCATTATTGTACATGTGATGTATATTATAGTGAATGCTTGGATATATATAGAGAGGACTTTCTTGTTCGACATGATAGTATGCTATCTGGTTGCTCTTTATCTTAACATATTGACTTGTATATGTGATGCTGTCTTACTCACACATGTTGATAAAACCCTTAGGTTGTGTACTTGACTACCAGGACTATGATGGAGATCATACTGGTAGGGCCAAGGATAGTCCACAAGTACACCCTAAAACAGTTCCTAGTCGAGGGTGTATCGAGACATGGCATCGATATTCCGGAGTAGACTAGCGTATACGTATCTTGACCCATATGATGGGCGATGGATGATCCTACATCCAATGGTGCTTGACATCAAAGATGGTATATGGGTGCTCAGTGGAGACTGGGTACACTGAACGGACTCGTCAAGAACTCCTAGTTGGTATTATACCTATCGTCGGATAGCAGTTTTCCGATGACACTGGTACAGGTTAGTCTGTAGACCCGAGATCGTCATAGAGTCTTGTGTGATTCCTACTGTACTTTGATTTCCACCTTACCACATTCAAAAGAACGTGCAAAACGGTGGCTTTTGGGTACAGTCCCGAATCACATGGAGGCAATGAGCGATAGGAGGGGATTCGTCTCTCCCGGTATTAGGAGTTGATGTTGCGCTGTGCTTGATTGGCCATAACAGGAAAGTCCCTGGCCAGGGCTGATACAGAGATTTACTAATAGTGTTATCAGTAGTTTCTCGACCCATTATGAGCCTCACATCGGCACGACTTATCGGTTATTGGGGTCTGAGGTTGACCACCCCAAGACTAGATATGCGACATATCAGACGAAAAGACCGGACAGTACAGTAGTGTTACTGACAGGCTTTTGCAGGAGTTAGAGCAGGCTAGCTTGCTGATCTTCTGATCATACCCGGGTAGCCGTTACGTCCAGCTAGTATCGCTGACGGCTTGTGGGTGCTTGATGTGATCATCACCTACTGCCGGCGTATTGACGAGTCTTTAGAGTCCTACACAGAGGTTTCACTAGCTCAGGCAAAACGAAGTAGGAGCACATATATGATATGTGAGGGACCAAGATTAATACGAGTATATGATACCGTATTCTATTCTCGCGATATAATGTATCGATCGGTTATATGGGATATAGCCGGGTTATCGAATCAAGTGTTGATTCGATAAGTCGATACAGTATCGGACGGTTATGTGAGAGATAGCCTGGTTATCGAATCAAGTATTGGTTCGATAAGTTGATACAAATTATATTAGTCGGTCATATGAGATATAATCGGATTATTAAATCAAGTGTTGATTTAATGATTTAATGTATAATTATATATGTAATATATTAATTTACATTAACTAATATTAGCTCACTTAAGCATTTCTTTTTCTCATATGTGCACACTTGATATATATGTAATATACATTAATTGTGTTTTATTTATGTGTCATGGTTGATGATACATGCAATATGGGTATATGAGACTTACACCATGATAAAGATAATGTAGGTTTTATTTATTTATTATAATTCATTTATTAGTTGGGAATTTGTCACATAGCATGAAGCTTCATGAAGTTTTGAGACCTATTGACTTAGTCCACTAGTTTTGTCTTACACTAGATATTAGTTAACCCAACCATATCTAAACTCATGGTTAAGTCTCTACATGAGAGATATTAGATATTTTCTCACCCATGGTTGCCATTCTCTCTCGCATCTATTATTTGCTTCTTCTTCCTCAAAGCTCAAATGAGCTCTCTAGGTTTTGAGAGAAGCTAAAAAATAAGTGAGAAAAGTAATTCTAAAGTGAGCAAAAATCCTACTTCATCATCATCTACTAGATTAGCACTTTAGTATAGGGTGTTAGCTTCACCAATCCTACATTAGTGAAGAGGGTAGCTTGGGTTTGTGACTTCTAGACGTAGATCATCTTCGGCTTGGAAGACTTCAAGCAAGCATGCATCTTTCTTCTTGTGGAGCCATTCGAGAGTCCGCAAGATCATAATTTGAAGCAAAGGGACTACTACAAGGAGCTAAAGAAGTGAAGGACCGGGCTACAAAGGTTGTAATCCCTAATCACTTAGTTGTAAAGTAGTTTACAATTTGTTTCGTATGATTCTCTAGTTAAAAATTCTAGTTTAGGGTTCTTTAAAATGGCAAATTTTGAAAACGGCATGGATGATGCCTCCCGAAACCTTGCTGTCGTTCATAGGAACCCTACAGTGGTATCAGAGCCTAACTAGAGAATTAGACGAATTGTGTTAGATTACGAAACCGAAACAACTCCGAAACACCCGAATCCATGACCCAGTTTTTGTCGTTTTTTAAACAGGCTCTAAAATTTTTTTAAACTGTTGCAGAATGTTGTATGAGATGCAATATGAACTCTGTGCAAATTTCAACCCCAGAGCTCAGAATATGGCCGGCCACATGGCTATAATTTCCGGCGAGCTCGGCTAAAATTGGGAATTTTTGGTTGAAATTTTTACAGTGTTCTGGTCTCTGGGTTTGGGGATTTCAGGTGTTGATTGTTTTTGCTAAATTTTCATGCGATGTTAACTTTCTACAAAGGCAGGTCGGAGTGTTTCGTAGTCATAATTCTAACAGTTTTTCGGGTTATTTTAGACGGTGTAAAAAATTCCAATCGGATATCAAATACCCACTTTAACCCTTACCAGAAAATTTTCCAGGTGTTAGATTTTTCCTTAGTTTAAAACTTTCAGAAAATCAAGTAAACGATACTGTGAACCCTCTAGAAGAACGAAACCTTAACTCGATTATGTGACCGTCAGAACCACCACTAAACCCTAAGGTTTGTGGTAGTTCAGCGGTGCCACATGTGAGGCATTGGTTGACTCTTCTACGGCTGGTTCATAGGAGCTATGAAATGTACTGAGTATTTTTTAAATTACGCTCAAGTGTTGAGCTTTTTGGGAAGTTTTGGGTGTTTGTTGATTCGATCGGAATGTTTAACGTTGTCTATCTTTTTCTGGAATGTGATACAATATGTGGAATTCATATAGTTAGGCATGAAATTCGAAGTATATGATATTTCGGGTTTATGATATCTAAGGTGATTGTGGATTCCAAATGTTGTAGTTTAACATTTTCTTTTCTGCGACCATAAGTGTAATATGTGGTGTATCGCCAGTTTCGTTGCTATATGTCAACGACAATTGGGATACGCATATTTACTTACGTTGATGACATGTGATATTATATGTTGTTGTGATATGTTATATTGGATCGTCGTGTTTTGAATAGCCGGGGGTTTTATGTGAGATGAGAGTTTTTATTTTCATTCATGTAAAATTCAATTTATGTAATATTCTTTTATTGGGGCACTTACGGGTTGAGGATGATGTCACCATTATTGTATATTATTTACTTTTCCGCATTAGGATAGACCCAAGGAGGGAAGCACAAGTAACCGGGTTTTAGAGTCCAGTGGGAGACCAACTCGAGGAGTCGAGTCCGGGACTCCTAACTCTAGAATTGGTAGGGTTGCTTGTCGCTCTCGTAGGGGTCTAGGGATGTGGGTTTGGCTATTCATCGTGGCCGTAGAATCCGTGTTTTATACATGCTCAAAATAAAACACGAACCTCCTAGTATATCCGATATTTCATATGTTTTTTCTGCTGCTCTGTGATATGATCACTGTGGATTTTGAGACGAATGGCTATATATTATATATGAGAGATATAATAAACGTTGCTTATGTTTTGCACCCGCGCTAGTCCCGTCCCGGTATGGTGTTCATATCAGATTTTTGCATTTTTATACCGTCCATTCTTAATCACATTGCATATAGGTAGGTACTTTTAATCCGTGTTTGCTGAATAATTACAGGTTACATGTTCTCAGCTCTTTACAGTAAAATTCATGAAAAGTCGCAACAAATGTAGGACTACGACCAATAACAGATAAATACTGAACTCCGCTAACCATTCTTTTGATGCCGCCTACCAGCTCAGGGGACAAAATAGCAAATCGTTGGTCGCTTCAATGCACAAAGTACAAGGGCAGCACAAGATCCAAGAAGTCAATGTGAAGTTCAAGGCAAAAGTCCATATCATTTCGTACTGCTGAATATCTGGAAGAGAACTGAAGCGATTCTGAGAAACCAAGAATACAAAACAGAAGATATAAGCAACATGGAGAAGCCCTGAAAAGATGGTCCCCTAAATCCACCAAATGGCCGTGGAACCGCGGCCAAATAGGCACTTCCGCTGCGGTTCCGCAACCGCGTTGAAGTAGTGTCGGTGGCAGTGTCGGTGGCAGTTAGCTCCGTGTTGACTCAGCTCTTTTGGGGTAGTTTTGTAATTTCGGGTTTAGCTCAGAATGTAACATAGGGTTTCACCTTCCTATCTATAAATAGAATAGCTCAAAACCAAATAATGTATACTTTTCTTTATTAGGTTTTAGGGTTAAATTTCTATAATTTTTCTTTCTCCATTAGAATTGTAATGAGCTTTTGAGTGGTGATCAATAAAGAAAATAAAAAAGTAAGTTCTTTTATTTATCTTGCATATCCATTTATTTATCTGCAATTTTTATTTGTTATTCTAGTTGCTTATTTTTATTTGTGTTTTTCTTTTGTTTTCTATTCTTCTATTTTCTTTATCATTAAACAATGATGATGCTTGAGTAAGATCCTTACCAAGGTGAGGTCTCAAATAGCTAATTATAATTTTCCTTAACCTAATTTCTTTCTACCTATTTTATTTGTTTTTATCTTTTTAATGGGTGAGTAATTTCTCGCGTATTAGGGCAGGAGAAGGAAAGTTTGAGAGAAGGAAATCTCTCTCGCTCTTTTCTTTGCCCAACATCTTAAATTCGGACTCCCGTTAATTGAACCACAATCCGCTCACTACGGCACCCTATCCTACATGATAGCGGTGATTCCCTAGTTAGACCGGTTGTGGTTGAATTAACCGGAGGTTAGTGCTAAGAGCCAAGAACGGATGGACAAGGACCAAAAGGAAGAAACTAAGTATGGAAAGCCTAGCTTATACTTGCAAGTTCCTTCCTAGTCATGCTAATCCTCGTTGTTGCCGATTACCATAACACCGATATTAAGAAGGGCATTGAAAGAAGTGAGAAATTCCTAACTCGAACTAACCTAATACTAACCCTAGCAAGTTCTTTATTCATCTTTTATCTCATTAGTAAACCTTAAAACAAAAATCAAAATATTTGGATTTAACTCGTTAAAACATAAAGAAAAAGATTCCTTCTCCCTGTGGATCGACCCGTACTCAACCGCCTAGCTACCAAGCGAAACCGTCTTGATTGCGGTAATTAAAAATTAAGAATACGCAAAAACGCAAACAATCATATATCGTTAGTTAAGTAACCTAACGGTGCATAACGGGACATTGTGGCGAATGCTGATGGCATAAGCGTATGTTGTATTTTCGTTTCTTCTGTGATGTTTAGGAAGCATAAATGATGGGATTTCATTAATGAGATTAATGAAAAGAAAAGAAACCTAAAAGATGTTGTAGAATCATATTTTCAAAAAGAATAGCTCTAGTTTTTGCTTTGCATAGTGGTATTCCTTGTAGAATATCCAGCACCTCATTCGATGAGGAAAGAGCCGAGATCCCTTTACCGAGAGTGACCTCTTAAGCAAAAGCTAACAAATGCTACAACCCACTCGGTTTTGTTTTTGACTTCTTCTTTTAGTTCTTGCTTTGCATAGCGGTATTTATGAAATATTCAGCACCTTATTCGATAAAGAAAGAGCCGAGATCCCTTCACCGGGAGTGACCTCTTTAGCAAAACTAGTAAAAGCCTCAAAAACACTCTTTTTCAAAAATCACTTGTTTCTACAACTATATCAAGTTCATTACGCTCATGGTTTTCTTAAAAACCTGCTTAGCCCTCCGACATTTCAGATAAGTAATATTTAGTATCCGTGCTACGTTTGTTGGCTTTCGTCAAGGCATAATGTGCGGTAGCTAATTAGTACTTATCTGCTAAGGCATGAGATGTGATTGGATTAGGGTAGTCGTACGGCTTTGTTGGCTTTCGTCAAGGATCGTGCGGGTGGGTTTAATTCAATCATGAAATGTATGGGTTGACTAGCGGACTATGATTTGTTGGCTTTCGTCAAGGTCATAGGACGTTAGGGGAAAAATATTTGGGAATTTCAAGTGTTGAAATTTGCAATGAGATTATCTACCTTCTATGTGATAGTAGGATCCTGATCCCACTATGAGCAAAAGTTTCTCCCGGGAGAATTTTGCACTTTACAATTAGCTAACTCATTAGGTGTCTAGAAAGGTGTCAACGGGGCTACGCCTCTGGGAAAATGAGGTTTATTTTAATTAGGTCCCTACGAAAGCACGGAAAACCTCCCTCAGAAGTACCGGCACTGGCCTGGCTGAACGGTTAGCGAAGTTGTAGAATGCAATTAATCCTGGCTGAATTTTCTTTTTAAGGGTTTGAAGGAAAATTTGAGAATAGCAGTGGGAGATATCGATTAGATAAGATAAATAATCAATCTAATCTTTGCAAGAGCATACGCTAAGTGTTTTCTTCTCTCTCTCTCTCTCTCCAGGTAACGACTATGTCAGGCCTTAATCAAGATAATAATATGGATATATTGACCGAACTTGCTTTTTATGCTGGGCAGGGGAACGTTGGTTCCGCTCAAACTTATAATTGTTATAAGTTCAAGCAGGAAATAGGAAAATATTCGGATTTCCATGCCACCAAAACGAAGAATAAGCATGTTGATGCATCTTCCTCAGGTGTGTTAGTTATCGAGAACTGTTTCTCGGTTCACTCTACGTCCTGGGTATTAGATACCGGATCGGGATCCTACATATGTAATATGTTACATGGGCTAAGGAAAGATAGAGAACTAGAAATATGTGATCATTCCGTAAGAGTAGAGAATTGTGCAAATGTTGCAGCCAAATCTGTTGGCGAATATCACCTTGTACTACCGAATGGTAATACATTGATTCTGAACGAATGCTATTACATTCCGACCCTAATATGCAATCTTATATCAGTTTCTTTACTGAGTAAAGAAGGATATAATTTTGTAGTACATGATAATGTTATGAATATCTTCCTGAATCAAAAATTGATTAGATCAGGATCGTTAAATAATGGCATATACGTTCTAGATCAAACCACAGTTCTTAATGTACAAAACACATACAAGAAGAAGAGTTTAAAAATGAACGAATCCTTTTTGTAGCATTGTAGACTAGGTCATATCAATGCGACACGACTAGCTAAGTTACATAAGGATGGATATTTGAATTCGTTCGAATTTTCATCTTATGACACTTGCAAGTCATGTCTGAAAGGCAAGATGACCATAACTCCGTTTAGTGGACACGGAGAAAGAGTTACAGAACTCTTGGGACTAATACATAGTAATGTATGTAGTCCTATGTCTACACATGCCAAGAATGGTTTTTCGTACTTCATTACATTCACTGACGATCTCTCAAGATACGGACATGTGTTCCTGATGAAACACAAGTTTGAAGCTTTTGAGAAACTCAAGGAATATAAATCCGAAGTCGAGAACCAAACGGGTAAAAGTATTAAAATCCTACGATCTGATCGAGGAGGTGAATACTTGAGCACGGAGTTCCTGGAATTTCTAAAAGAGAATGGGATTCTCTCTCAGCTTACTCTTCCGTATACACCATAGCACAATGGCGTATCAGAGCGGAGGAACCGCACCCTATTGGATATGGTGCGCTCTATGATGAGTGTAGCTGAGTTGCCTATTTTTTTGGGTATGTGCTTGAGACAGCCATACACCTATTGAATATGGTCCCTACCAAATATGTGCCTACCACTCCATATGAGATATGGAAGGGGAAGACACCGTGTCTTAATTATGTTAAGATATGGGGTTGTCCGGCCTATGTCAAAAGGCATAATCCGTACAAACTCGAGGCAAGGTCTGTTCTGTGCAAGTTTGTAGGATATCCCAAAAACTCACAAGGGTATATCTTCTACCACATCGAGGAACAAAAGGTGTTTGTTTCTCGACATGCCACCTTTTTAGAAAAAGAATTTCTTGCAAAGGAAACTAGTGGTGAGGAGGTAGATCTGGAAGAAGTTCCAGCAATACAAACTATGACAGAAGATTTGGTAGAACCAGAGGATTCGATAGCTCCTAACGAACCTTTGCCTCTCCGCCGATCTAGTAGGGTTCCTCATCCACCTGAGAGATACTACGATTTTCTCATTGATGGTGGAAGCGAGGATTGCATCATGGAGGATGATGACCCAACTAGTTTCGAGCAGGCCATCATGAGTGGGGACTCTGTGAAGTGGCTGATGCAATGCGATCTGAGATGGAATCCATGTACACCAACAAAGTATGGACTTTGAAAGTTTCTCCTGAAGGGGTAAAACCCATTAGGAGCAAATGGATCTTTAAGAAGAAACTTGGTGTAGATGGAAAAGTTGAGACTTTCAAAACTAGACTTATTGCAAAGGGTTTTCGTCAATGAACAGGTGTAGATTATGACGAAACATTTTCTCCAGTGGCTATGCTTAAGTCCATCAGGATCCTGCTTGCCATCGCTGCATACCATGACTATGAAATCTGGCAAATGGATGTTAAGACCGCCTTTCAAAATGGTGATTTGGAAGAGTGCGTGTACATAACTCAGCCAGAGGGCTTCGTAGACAGTGGGAGCAGCGAGAAGGAGTGCAAACTGTTTAAATCCATCTACGGGTTAAAGCAGGCATCGCGGAGTTGGAACATCGGTTTTGATGTGGTAGTTAAAGAGTTTGACTTCATCAAAAATGTAGATGAACCTTGTATATATAAGAAAGTTGCAGAGAGTAAAGTTGTCTTCCTCGTATTGTACGTCGATGACATACTCTTGATAGGAAATGATGTTCCAATGATGCACTCGGTCAAGCTCTTCTTATCACAAAGATTCTCAATGAAAGATCTAGAGGATGCCTCCTACATCTTGGAGATTAAGTTCTATAGAGATAGATCTAAACGGATGCTGGGATTGTCCCAATCCAGGTACATTGACACCATATTAAAGAGGTTTAGTATGGAAGAATCTAAGCGTGGGTTTTTTCCCACAATCTCTGGACTCACTCTCTCCAAAAAGATGTCTCCCAAGACTGATTTGGAGAGAGCTCGCATGCAAGGGATACCCTATACTTCGGCAGTAGGCTCTATCATGTACGCGATGCTATGTACCAGACCCGATGTAGCATACTCACTAAGTGTAGTGAGTAGGTATCAAGCAGATCTAGGAGAGAGTCACTGGATAGCTGTAAAGAGTATTCTCAAGTACTTGAGAAGGACTAAAGAGATGCTCTTGGTGTATGGCAACGGAGAACTCCAAGTGGAGTCCTTTACCGATTCGAGCTTCTAGAGTGATAAGGACGACTCTAAGTCGCACTCGGGATTTGTCTTTACCCTCAATGGAGGGGCGGTATGCTGGAAGAGTTTCAAGCAGGAAACCATGGCAGACTCGGCAATGGAGGCTGAATACATCGCTGCCAACGATGCTCCCAAAGAGATTGTCTAGATGAAGAAGTTCATAACTGAACTTGGAGTGGTTCCATCCATTGTGCATCCAATACCCTTGTACTGTGATAACAATGGAGCAGTGACCTTGGCCAAGGAACCCAGGTCCCATCAGCGATCCAGACATATTCTGAGACGGTATCACTTGATCCGGAAGATAGTTGATCGCCGAGAGATCGAGATCAGGAGAGTTGACACGAAAGACAACACGGCGGATCCACTCACCAAGGCTATTCCCCAGATAAAATTTGAGAGACTCTTCGAGATGTTGGGTATGAGATACTACAACAACTGGCTTTAGTGCAAGTGGGAGATTGTTAGTTATATATATACATGTTCCCGCCAAAAATTTCTGCGCAAAAGAGCCCAAGGTATCGAATGGTAGCGATACGCTTAAAGAAATGCAAACCAGTATCTTCCGGACTATATTTTGATAAACTCTCGAAGGAAGACCTATTAAATTCTGATGGTATTGGAAGCATATCGAAAAACCCTTCGATTTGATATATTATAGGCCTCATAATTCATCCGGGATCAAAAGTTATGAGGTATCACGTGTCCACACGTAATGGACCTTTAAGAATCCGCTGGAGGAGTTAAAAGATATAATAAAAACTCAGAAAAGACCCCAATGGGGCATCACGTGCTCACACGTGACCATGGGTCACGTGCAGACACGTGATGGGCTCTTAAGACCTCCAAAATAATGAATAGAATTAAATTCTAAAATATGTTCCCTGATTAAAAATCAGAGGTCACCTCAATGAGGTATCACGTGCTCACACATGACCAATGGTCACGTGTTGACACGTGATGGTTAAAACTGAAGCGTGAATGAACGCTGAGAAGAGGAACCAATTTGGGGGTCACGTGACCAAGGGTCACGTGCCAGCACATGACAGGCTTTGAAAGCCTTACAGTTTAATAGAATTAAAATTCTAAATTTCTTTAAAATCTTTCGAAATAGATTTAAAATTCTAAAAGTTTCTAAATCTTTCTAAATGGAAAAGGATTATGGGGACCGTTGGATTAAAGATCCAATGGTGATTAAATATCACTAATTTATGGAAAGGATCTTAGACAAGGAAAGATTTCCCCTCAAATCTCACCGAAATAACAAACAGAATATCTTTGGATCTAAAATCCAACGGTGAATAAAATTCACTGAATGATCTAAAGGATCATATTAATTATGAAATCAAATCAAATCTTTCAATGAGAGATTTGCTAAACAAATTGATTCTTTTCCTTCTCCTATAAATAGGAGCCAAGAAAAGAAGAGGGGGATCTATTTTTTTGGAGAGAAAAACAGAGAGAGGAGAATTTAATTCTCTGCAAAAGAAAAACCCTAGGTAAGAAAAAAGAGGCTTCAAAAGAGAATTTAATTCTCAAAAGAGTTTAACTCTTACATAAAGAAAAGAACTTAGTTCTTTCTCTGGTTGAGGATCTGCAAAGTGCGCATCTCCCCATGAATTGAGAATTTAATTCTCATTGGGTTGAGATCCTGCCATGCAGATCTAAAACACAGAGGAGGAATTGAGTTTTAAGAATTTAATTCTCCCAAACTTTCAGGAATTTAATTCCTCCTAAAACAAAACTAGGGTTTAACCCTAATCAAGAATTTAATTCTTTTACATATCTGAGAATTTAATTTCTTTGAAAAGAAATCAGGGTTTTATCCTAAATAAGAATTTAATTCTTTCACGATAGGAATTTAATTCCTCCAAAATCATAATTAGGGTTTAACCCTACAAAGAATTCAATTCTTAAAAGATCTCTGTGCATAAAAAGACTAAAGCCACGTGCCCCACGTGACCCCTGAACAGATCCCCCAAAAATGAGAAGAGGAAAGCTTTGAGGCAATGCCTCACGTGTTCCCACGTGACCCTCATTATATATGGAACAAAAGTAAAGGCAGAAACAATTCTGGGCGCTCTCACGTGTTACCACGTGACCCCTAATAAATGTTCTAATAAATCAGGGCATGAGTATACATCACGTGCCCACACGTGATGGCTATGAAAATTAAAAGTGTTTAACACTTGTTTGCATAACAAAATAAAAGGGATCTGGCCCCACTTTTTGAATGCCATCACGTGCTCCACGTGACCCCCGAAACACAGAAAGAAAAAGCAAAGGAAATGAAAGCTTTGGGCGCTCTCACGTGCTATCACGTGACCCCTCAGCAAATGCTTTAACAATCAGCGCACTAATCCTCCTCACGTGGCAGCACGTGATGCTCCAAAGAAAACATAAAAAGTGTTTAACGCTTACTTACAGAACGAAGAAAAGGAGATCTGGCTCCACATTTAGGGCGCCCTCACGTGTCACCACGTGACCCCTAATGAGCATTCTAACAGACCAGAGCAGGGGCCTCCATCACGTGCTCACACGTGATGGCCGTCAGAATTAAAAGAGTTAAACACTGATCTACAGAATAAAATAAGGGAAATTAGGGCACTCTCACGTGTCCACACGTGACCCCTCTCTCCTTAGTATTTAACACTAATCTGAAGACTTTGTTCCCAGTGTTTAACACTGATTTGCTTTAGTGTTAAACACTAATTTGAAATCTCTGATTACCAGTGTTTAACACTGATTTGCTTTAGTGTTTAACACTAATTTGAAAGCCATGTTGCTAGTGTTTAACACTGATTATCTTTTAGTATTTAACACTAACTTATTAATCTTATTCCCAGTGTTCAACACTGTTGACCTTTAGTGTTTAACACTAGCTTTAGCCCAATTGGTTAAGTTTCTAGAGGCAAAGCCTCTCCTTCAATGGACCAACAGAGGGCCAATATTTCAAACATAATTGGACTTAGCCCAAACTGGCCATAAGTCCTCAAATCATCTTGAACTGAGCACATCTGCTCTTTCAACCCACTCATTGGTTCAAGGGTATATCTCTGAACTCCTCTGATATTTGTCGTTGTAATCTTTCAACGTCTTCAGAGAGGTGACGGGTCCCGACAACCACACATCAACACGGACTGTGGGGTCCTTAAACTCATGGACTTATGCGTCCCTAAACCAAGATACGGACTGTGGGGTCCTTAAACCCGCAGACTTATGCGTCCTTAAACTAACGGACTAATGCGTCCTTAAACACACCCATATGGACTGTGGGGTCCTTAAACCCATGGACTTATGCGTCCTTAAACTACCAATGGACCACCATGTCCCTAAACTGGTAATGGACCACTGCGTCCCTAAACTGGAAATGGACCACTATGTCCCTAAACTGGAACAATGGAGCCTCCAAACGCTCTTTTGTCGGATCTAAACGATCCCGTTAAGTTGATCTTAGTCTCAAATTGGACTAACGTATCCTTAACAACCGTTTAAGTTAATCTTAGCCTCAAATATGGCTAACGCATCCTTAAACCAAAACTTTCAAAACAGACTTTAGTCCCAAATTGGACTATAGATCCTCCAAACAACTCTGGTTCAAGGGTACATCTCTGAACTCCTCTGACATCTGTCGTTGTAATCCTTCAACGACGTCAGAGAGGTGACGGGTCCCGACGGCCATACATTCAATGGACCACTATGTCCTTAAACTGGAACATTAGAGCCCAAATGCTCTTTTGTCGGATCTAAACGATCCCGTTAAGTTGATCTTAGTCTCAAACTGGACTAATGTATCCTTAACAAACGTTTGAGTTGATCTTAGCCTCAAATATGGCTAACGTATCCTCAAACCAAAACCCCAAACCCAAATCTAAGAAAACACGGATTTAGACTAATCCACGTCCTACGGGTGACGACATAAATTGGTCTCCATATACAATTCATGGGCAACCACAAATAAAACAAACACCCACGACACGAAGTGACCATCTGGAGAAGGAGAAAGTTGTTACCGCAATGAGGTAGCGTAATTAACTGCAGGGGCTTGCGCCTGCAGGGAAGAGCGTCCCCACAATCAAAAACCCCTCAAGCGAGGGGGAATCTGACGAAGTCTGCTACATCGGACGCATCCGTTTAAACCTTCGATGCATGGTGCCATAAATCAACTTGGCATCTTCGAAGAGGTAAACGGATAGCACCAAATAGCATCTGCCCCCAGATTCAGGCAAGACGTTCAGTCTTCCCGGTTTCCGGCGGTAAACAGATTCTAGCATGCCCGGTGGGACCTTTTCCTCTTTCCACTCCACACTTCAAAACAGAAGATCAATGGCTTCAAACTGCACTACCTACAACTGCAACTCTCGCTCCATCCCGTCCGGAGGAGTGACTTATGGGCCTCAGGCGGCCTCCATCTTCGCTATGCCGGTGGAACAGGTAACTCAGGCCACCACTGGGCTGTTCTTTGGGACCATGACCCACCGATGAGCTTCAATGCCCCAATGACATCGCAAGAAGCTCCTAAGAAGTCGGCACTCGATCGGCTTGCTACTACTGCGACCCCTCTCAACGGGTCGCCCAACTCCACTGCCTCGATTTTTAACAGGCTAGGTCAGAGCTCCAACGGGCCCATGCAAAAGCCCGCGATACCCGAAGTTGCCATCCCAAAGCGGATAGCCATCCCGGCTCAAGCGGACGAAATCATTGGAAAGGCTCCTCCTTCCAAGAAGTCAGTTTTTACAAGGCTGGCCATTCCAGTTGCTGCTCCAGGCGAGATCCTCAAAGCTGCTTCCCCTGCCCAGAGGTCTGTCTTTGACAAATTAGACATTACTTCTCAACGGGTGTCAGCCTTCGATAGGCTAGCACTAATAACAGTCTCTCCTCAAAGCAGGGGGCACGACGAAGTCACCCTTATAGATGAAACAACTCCATCCGCAAGACACGCTCGACGTCGCCACTGGCGTCGAGTAAGGAAGGCTGGGGGCAACTCCCCCTCTGGGATAACTCCGTCAGCTCCGATGGTGAGGATCGATGCTGCTGTTCCAACCAAGAACAGCTTTAAACTGCTCAACAAGGTGCGCAGAAACTCTCTTACTGCAGTGCTGAAGAGAACTCCTTCACTTGTGAAGAATGTTACAGAGAGGAAGCCGGAGCAACCTCCTCAACGGCTATCCTCTGAAATTTATAAAGTTTGGCGACGTGTCCAAGAGTTAGTGATCGATCAAGACTCTATCTGCCGACAGAAAAAGATGAAGGTTCAGCAGGAGAAGGACTACTCTGTCAAGCCACAAAAAGCGACAGCTACCTGGGTGCCTACTGCAACGGCTCCCTCAACGTCAATCACTCAAAAGAAAAGGAGGCCGCAAAAAGCCCCTGTGAACATGACGAACCGTAAAAGCGCCGATTCCAAACGCCCCAAGTCTGGGGGCATGGTGGTGCACACCGTTTATATAGCTTCCGGAAAAGAGGATAGCCGCGCTTCGATGGGTCACCGACCGCTCACCCGATCCGTGACAAAAGCCCAGGAGCAGCAACAGAAGCTTCAGGAAATGATGACTGCAATGGCCGCACTCACCGGGCCAAAAGAAAGATTAGAGGCATCATCAGAACAGCGTCATGAACAAGAAACTGACGCTGACTTCCTACGGAGAGTCCTAAAAAAGAGAGATAGAGAAGCAGCAGAACAAGCTGCCAATATAAAACAAATAGCGCTTCTCTTCCAAGACATGGTAGGAATGATGTTACAGCAGAACCCTCCAGCTGAAGACCCTCCGATCGTTGTTGAAGACGATAGAGGGGAGACATCTAATCCTCCTCCGGCCCTTTCAGCAGCCAAGGAGGAAACCATTTCCAAGGCTGCACTAGACAACTATATAGCTCAGCAGATACGAGTTCATCATGCGAATGAAGCGGCTGCGCAAATTGTTAGAACCGGACGACCATATCCAAGCTGGTATGACCAAATCAATTACCCGTCGGGATATACGATCCCTAAATTCCATGTGTACAAGGGGACAGGGAATCCACATCAGCATGTCGCTCAATTCAGGGCCTTATGCGGCAACACTGGAGGCGACGACAAACTGTTACTTCGCCAATTCGTCGGCAGCCTAGCAGAAACGGCCTTTGAATGGTATTTAGAGCTACCTAACGACTCTGTCAAAACATTTGCAGAGATGGAGTTATTGTTTACACGAAGATTCGCGAATGCTAGTGAACGCACTCCGATCACCACATTGATCAACGCCAGGGTAAGGCCAGGCGAAACATGGGTCCAATACGCAATACGGTGGCGAAACTTATGGTCGAAATGCGAACAGCAGATCAAAGAAGCACTAGCGGTGGGCATGTTCGTGGGCACTCTTGACCCTCAAGCGGCCATCTTCCAGTTCATGACGTTCTTCAAGCCAACTACTTTCCAGGCCTTGATTGACAAGTTGGCCCAAATGGATCAGATGGGACATAAACCGTCTCCTCCAAAGCCAGGATCTCGAACTGAGAAAGGGAAAGCGATCGTCGTTGCTAATACTCAACAACAGCCGATCAACTTAAAGCCGGTTGTTCGCCAGAATAATATGTGTCCACGCCCGTCCCTTGAGGAAAGACTAGGACGTCCTTACTCGTTTCCTCAGAATAAAACAAGGAGACTGTTCGAGCTGGCAGTGCGCAACGAACTCATCAATCTGCCGAATCCAAAACGTCCGTTGCAGCCAGGCGATGTCAGCAATCCCAATTATTGCCCTTACCACCAAACGGTAAGTCACCCGATCGAGGATTGCTTCGTTTTTAAGGGATGGATCGAGGATCAGTACCTATAAAGCAAGTTTGCGCTGTCTGAAAAGTGGAAGGTAAACCCACCACAGCCGCACACTCCAAAGAAGACGGACACACCGGGGGCAAGTTGTCACGTGATCTCTCACTCATTGATAGATGATGAAGAGGCTCCTTGCACCGAGAAACTGAGGGCGTGTCCTGAACCAGAACTTCTGTGGCCGTCAGACGAGATGATTGATGCATTCCTGAATGAAGCCCGTCTTAAAAGCAAAGCTGATCGAGAGCACGAGATGGCCATATTCGAGAAAGCCAAACGCCGGCGACTAGATGAAAGGGTCGAAACACTCCCACCGGATCAAAGTACATCCGACGCAAATGAAAGAAGGATTAAGACAAGAAAACGATTTGCCAAAGCCATATCGATGGGGATGAAGCTGCCCTCTTTCAGAGAAAATTCTCCTGGCGGTATACATCTTGATGAAGCGGACGTGCATCCTAACTTCTGCTTATATCATCAGAAGATCGCACATCCAACTGAAGATTGCAACTCCTTTAAGTGTTGGTGGCAAAAGTATGTCGCACACAGGCAACACTTCAACAGGACAAAGCGTGAAGCTCGTAGACAGCGGAAAAAAAGCGACAGATGAGCATAAAAGAATTGCCGGCAATTGTCATAGGGTTGATCCCGGGGGATCGCGAGTTCTCACCTTCGGGAGCGACTCCGACGAAAAAATAGCCCTCGACCCTCTCTTCAAGGAATCCATCTCTAAAACGAAAGAATTGAGAAGTTGCGAGAACATTCAGCCGTGCAATCGCACGCTACCTGGAAAGAATTTCGGCCCCGCAAATAAGGGATCGGACAAAAAAGTTAAAGGGAAGGGAAAAACGGCTTTCGTCGCCAACGCTCAACAACAATTGAGTGACCCTAGACCGGTTGTTCGCAAAAGCAATAAGCTGCAACCCCTCTATGAGAAGTTAAAACATCCTTACTCATTTCTTCGGGATGAAACAAGGAGGTTGTTCGAAGTGGCAGTGCGCAACAGGTTTATCACTCTACCGGAGCCGAAACACCAGCCACAACTGAATGATGTCAATACTTCTAATTATTGCCCTTACCACCAAGTATTGGGCCATCCGATCGAAAACTGCTACGTCTTCAAAAACTGGGTTGAAGACCAACACCAACAGGGAAAGTTCGCACTGTCCGAAAACTGGAAGGTGAACCCACCACAACCACATGCTCCGAAGAAGATGGACATGCCGGGGGCATCGTGCTCTTTCACAGAGAAAGCCCCATAGACCGAAAAGTCAGTAAACTAGAGATTCGCCTCAAATACGGCGACGGCGGACCGAAACGTCCTTAAACTAATAATGGACCACTATGTCCTAAAACTGGCTGCGGACCGCAATGTTCTAAAACTTGCAAATGACCGAAACGTCGTTAAACTACTCCCAACCCGCAGCATCTTCAGGCTGACGTGCAAAAAAAAACGGTACGTCCACAAGCAAAATGGGCATGGATGAAAACCCGAAAGGGCTCCGTGAGTAAAAACAGCAGGGCTACCGGCGAGTGTTCGTGAAAACCCGAAAGGGCGCGATCTCGTTAAAAAAAAAAGAAAAAAAAAGGAAAAAAAAAGAATAAAAAAAACGGTATGTCCACAAGCAAAATGGGCATGGATGAAAACCCGAAAGGGTTCCGTGAGTGAAAACAGCAGGGCTACCGGTGAGTGTTTGTGAAAACCCGAAAGGGCGCAAACTCGTTAAAAGACACTTACAGGATCCTCTCGACCTTGTAAGGAGAAACCACCTGCGTGAGATCCTTACGACTCACAAGGGAGCAACACACTTAGGGATCCTAACGATTCCTAAGGAGAAATTACACTTGCGAGATCCTCACGACTCGTAAGGAGAACTCTCTTATGGGACCCTCCCGGCTCATAAGATTTGAAAGTCTTAAGTTACAGAGACCTGAACCTGTTCTTAAGCAACCACCGACAACCTCCGATACTGCCCTACAAGCGGCTCATACTGACCCTTGTATACAATCCACGGGCGCGAATAAACATTTCCCCCAGCAAAGTCCCACCCGTGACTAGGGATATGTCCATATGGTGAACAACCTTTGTAAGTCCTCTCGACTTATAAAGAGAAAACCCTTTTGTAAGATCCTTACGACTTACAGGGGAACATACACTTAGGAATCCTCACGATCCCTAAGGAAAAACACACCTACGAGATCCTCACGACTTGTAGGGAGAAATACCTTTGTGAGACCCTTACGGCTCATGAAGTCAAAAGCCTTGGTCGACAGGATCCTAACCCTGTTTACTAAGCCACCTTTGTTCAACATCGACAGAAGCAAATGATGATTCTCTCCTGGCAATATCCCAGTTGTAGCGATGCTGATGCCTAAACCGGTATCAAATTCCAAGTCCTGTCATGGCAAATGATGATTCGCTCCTGGCAATATTCCAGTTGTAGCGATACTGATGCTGAGATTGGCACCAGATTCCAAGTTCTACACTCGCGATAAAAAAAACAGCGAGCCATACGTGCATACGAAATAGCCGAAATGATGGGGTAACTTGCAATAAAAATCAGCAAGTAAAAAAAATATATGCATGCAAAATAGCCGAAATGATTGGGCAACTCGCAATAAAATGCAGCGAGTAAAAATAAAACAAATAGCCGAAATGATTGGGCACCGCGAAAAATAGCCGAAATGATTGGGCAATCGCGACCTTCGCGATATAAAAAGCTGAAATGATAGAGCATCGCGGAAAGAATAAAAGAAATGATGGAAAAATGAAACATTTTTGCCCTACAGGTGATGCTACATCAATCCCTGTATACAATCCAGGGGCGCAAACAAAGAAGGAGTCGCACTCCTCCTCCCCAGGTTTCATTAGAAGAAGAAGCCGAATCTCTACGGGCCACAAATAACCTAGAGATCATCTCAACACTCGTCTCGTCACAGCGGACACATCATCAAGCAAAGCGGAACAGCAGCAACTCCCAGTTCCATGACTCGACGATGTACTCCCGCAGAGAGTCAAATCCCAACTCCGTGAAATGCGGATATAATCAACAAAATTCCTGGTCACGTGGAACGCGGATAACGTCACTCTTTGACACCGTGGAAAACGTCCAGAGCGGATCCTGGTCCTCGCAGAATACGGCAGTGAACCCGTGTGAAGCATCCAGAGCGGAGCCTAGTCCTCGCCTAACGCGGCAGTGAACCCGCGTGAAGCATCTAGAGTAAAATTCCTGGTCACGTGGAACATGGATAACGTCACTCTTTGACCCCGTGGAAAACTTCCAGAGTGGATCCTGGTCCTCGCAGAACACGGCAGTGAACCCGTGTGAAGCATCCAGAGCGGAGCCTAGTCCTCGCCTAACGCGGCAGTGAACCCGTGTGAAGCATCTAGAGCAAAATTCCTGGTCACGTGGAACACGGATAACATCACTCTTCGACCCCGTGGAAAACGTCCAGAGCGGATCCTAGTCTTCGCAGAACACGGCAGTGAACTCGTGCGAAGCATCCAGAGCGGAGCCTAGTCCTTGCCTAACGCGGCAGTGAACCCGTGTGAAGCATCTAGTGCAAAATTCCTGGTCACGTGGAACGCGGATAACGTCACTCTTTGACCCCGTGGAAAACGTCCAGAGCGGATCCTGGTCCTCGCAGAGCACGGCAGCGAACCCGTGTGAAGCATCCAGAGCGGAGCCTGGTCCTCGCAAAGCACGGCAGTGAACCCGTGCGAAGCATCCAGAGCGGAGCCTAGTCCTCGCCTAACACGGCAGTGAACCCGTGTGAAGCATCTAGAGAAAAATTCCTGGTCACGTGGAACGCGGATAACGTCACTCTTCGACCCCGTGGGAAACGTCCAGAGCGGATCCTGGTCCTCACACCAACATAGAGTGATCACAACCGCGACATTCGTCTCGATACAGCAGACGCGATACCAGCAAACGAAGCGAAGGCCAAATTCCTAGCTTCAAGGTCTTGACGGCAAGTCATATAAAGCCTGAAAGACAATCGGAGATCATCCCACACCAGCACGGAGTGGTCACCACCTCGACGTTCGTCTCGATACAGCAGATGAAATGTCACCCCAGCGTTCTTCCCCCAACAGGATTCGGAAGCGACAAAGCAAACGAAGCGAAGGCCAAATTCCAAGCTTCAACGTCTTGACGGTAAGTCATATAAAACCGGAAAGACAAACAGAGATCATCCCACATGGAGTGGTCACCACCACGACATTCGTCTCGATACAACAGACGAAATGTCACTACAGCGTCCTTCCTCCAACAGGATCCGGACACACCAGAGAAAACGAAGCGAAGGCCAAATCCCTAGCTCCAGGGTCTTAACGGTAAGTCATATAAAACCGGAAAGATAATCAGAGATCATCTCATACCAACATGGAGTGATCACCACCTCGACGTTCGTCTCGACACAGCAGACGCAACATCACCGAAAGGAGTCACGGCAAAATCCCTGGTTCCAGAGCTCGACGGTTCACCAGCAACCTTGAGACAACCATAACATTCGTCTCGATACAGAGGACACGATGCCAGCAAACGAAGTAAAGGCCAAATTCCTAGCTTCAGGGTCTTAACGGTAAGTCATATAAAACCGGAAAGACAATCAGAGATCATCTCACACCAACATGGAGTGATCACCACCTCGACGTTCGTCTCGACACAGCAGACGCAACATCACCGAAAGGAGTCACGGCAAAATCCCTGGTTCCAGACCTCGACGGTTCACCAGCAACCTAGAGACAACCGCGACATTCGTCTCGATACAGAGGACGCAATGCCAGCAAACGAAGCGAAGGCCAAATTCCTAGCTTCAACGTCTTAACGGCAAGTCATATAAATCCTGAAAGACCATCAGAGATCATCCCACACCAGCGTGGAGTGGTCACCACCTCGACGTTCGTCTCGATACAGCAGACGAGATGTCATGACAGCGTTCTTCCTCCAACAGGATTCGCACATGACAAAGCAAACGAAGCGAAGGCCAAATTCCTAGCTTCAACGTCTTAACGGCAAGTCATATAAAGCCTGAGAGACAATCGGAGATCATCTCGAACCAATGCGGAGTAGTCACCACCTCGACGTTCGTCTTGATACAGCAGACGCAACATCACCAAAAGGAGCCACGGCATCCCTAGTTCCAAACCTCGACGGTTCACCAGCAACCTAGAGACAACCGTGACATTCGTCTCGATACAGAGGATGCAATGCCAGCAAAACGAAGCGAAGGCCAAATTCCTAGCTTCAGGGTCTTAACGGCAAGTCATATAAAGCCTTAAAGACTATCGGAGATCATCCCACACCAGCGCGGAGTGGTTATGACTCATCGGGGCTCTCCAAAATAAGCCTAACCTCAAGTAAAAAGTGGCATGGCAAATTCCTAATGCTTGCTCTTCCGATTGTCAAACTGCCAAGGAGGATTGCTTGAAGACGTTTTGTCCAGCCCCCGAAAGGATCAGAGACACGGCAGTCACAGGGCTACTCGAACAGCACGATTGCCTATCGAGGAATATATCAGCTCATGCGACGGTACGACGGCCAAAACCCTAAGTACCACAGACCCTAACGGACTTCTGTCGTAAAGAGCAGAGGTTAACTGTGACGTTAGGATATCTCGCGAGATCTGCTCGATCCATTTCGACTCGTGAGGAAATTGATGTCTTTGCGAGAACTTCTCGATTCGTCTCGACTCGTGAGATAAAGCCTTAGGCGGTAGGGATTAAAAAACCTGTTTCCTAAGCACTGGGACCCTGCAAGTCGGCCCAAAACGGTCTCTTGTATACTATTCACGAGTCTCACTCTCCAAAGTCGAATCTCGACAAGGAGGGAAACAACCACTTACGAGTCTTCTCGACTTATAAGCGGGAAAAGTCTCTTGTGAGATCCTTACGACTCTCAAGAGAAAACACACTTAGGAATCCTCACGACTCCTAAGGAGAAAAGACACCTACGAGACCCTCACGACTCATAAGGAGAAAAGTCTTTATGAGACCCTCATGGCTCATAAAGTTGAAAAGTCTTAGGTGGCAGATCCTAACCCTGTCTCCTAAGCCATCACAGCCCTGCAAAGAGGTCAAGATGGACCATCTATGAGCCACACTTGCCAAAGCTGCATGCCACTGAAATGGAGAAGTTACTCATGAGCGTATAAATTACTTCATGCCAGAGTAAGACATAAAGAAATAAAAGGGTGCGGCTTATGGAGTTGAGAGTTTGGAACTATATCTCTTAAGAGTCGAGATTTGAGTCAATGATAAATGACGACGCTTGTGTCCGCTCGTTATCTTCTCAGATCAAGATTCTGAAAGTGATACACCAACCCGAAACTGGTCATACGCCATGCATAACTCTGCACTACTTCACCCACGTACATACTTACGTGGGCAAAGTAGTGGGGGGCATTTGTTCCCGCCAAAAATTTCTGCGCAAAAGAGCCCAAGGTATCGAATGGCAGCGATACGCTTAAAGAAATGCAAACCAGTATCTTCCGGACTATATTTTGATAAACACCCGAAGGAAGAACTATTAAATTCTGATGGTATTGGAAGCATCTCGAAAAACCCTTCGATTTGATATATTATGGGCCGCATAATTCATCCGGGATCAAAAGTTATGAGGTATCACGTGTCCACACGTGATGGACCTTTAAGAATCCGCTGGAGGAGTTAAAAGATATAATAAAAACTCAGAAAAGACCCCAATGGGGGATCACGTGCTCACACGTGACCATGGGTCACGTGCAGACACGTGATGGGCTCTTAAGACCTCCAAAATAATGAATAGAATTAAATTCTAAAATATGTTCCCTGATTAAAAATCAGAGGTCACCTCAATGAGGTATCACGTGCTCACACGTGACCAATGGTCACGTGTTGACACGTGATGGTTAAAACTGAAGCGTGAATGAACGCTGAGAAGAGGAACCAATTTGGGAGTCACGTGCTCACACGTGACCAAGGGTCACGTGCCAGCACGTGACAGGCTTTGAAAGCCTTACAGTTTAATAGAATTAAAATTCTAAATTTCTTTAAAATCTTTCGAAATAGATTTAAAATTCTAAAAGTTTCTAAATCTTTCCAAATGGAAAAGGATTATGGGGACCGTTGGATTAAAGATCCAAGGGTGATTAAATATCACTAATTTATGGAAAGGATCTTAGACAAGGAAAGATTTCCCCTCAAATCTCACCGAAATAACAAACAGAATATCTTTGGATCTAAAATCCAACAGTGAATAAAATTCACTGAATGATCTAAATGATCATATTAATTATGAAATCAAATCAAATCTTTCAATGAGAGATTTGCTAAACAAATTGATTCTTTTCCTTCTCCTATAAATAGGAGCCAAGAAAAGAAGAGGGGGATCTACTTTTTTGGAGAGAAAAACAGAGAGAGGAGAATTTAATTCGCTGCAAAAGAAAAACCCTAGGTAAGAAAAAAGAGGCTTCAAAAGAGAATTTAATTCTCAAAAGAGTTTAACTCTTACATAAAGAAAAGAACTTAGTTTTTTCTCTGGTTGAGGATCTGCAAAGTGCGCATCTCCCCATGAATTGAGAATTTAATTCTCATTGGGTTGAGATCCTGCCATGCAGATCTAAAACACAGAGGAGGAATTGAGTTTTGAGAATTTAATTCTCCCAAACTTTCAGGAATTTAATTCCTCCTAAAACAAAACTAGGGTTTAACCCTAATCAAGAATTTAATTCTTTTACATATCTGGGAATTTAATTTCTTTGAAAAGAAATCAGGGTTTTATCCTAAATAAGAATTTAATTCTTTCACGATAGGAATTTAATTCCTCCAAAATCATAATTAGGGTTTAACCCTACAAAGAATTCAATTCTTAAAAGATCTCTGTGCATAAAAAGACTAAGGCCACGTGCCCCACGTGACCCCTGAACAGATCCCCCAAAAATGAGAAGAGGAAAGCTTTGAGGCAATGCCTCACGTGTTCCCACGTGACCCTCATTATATATGGAACAAAAGCAAAGGCAGAAACAATTCTAGGCGCTCTCACGTGTTACCACGTGACCTCTAATAAATGTTCTAATAAATCAGGGCATGAGTATACATCACGTGCCCACACGTGATGGCTATGAAAATTAAAAGTGTTTAACACTTGTTTGTAGAACAAAATAAAGGGGATCTGGCCCCACTTTTTGAATGCCATCACGTGCTCCACGTGACCCCCGAAACACAGAAAGAAAAAGCAAAGGAAATGAAAGCTTTGGGCGCTCTCACGTGTTATCACGTGACCCCTCAGTAAATGCTTTAACAATCAGCGCACTAATCCTCCTCACGTGGCAGCACGTGATGCTCCAAAGAAAACATAAAAAGTGTTTAACGCTTACTTACAAAACGAAGAAAAGGAGATCTGGCTCCACATTTAGGGCGCCCTCACGTGTCACCACGTGACCCCTAATGAGCATTCTAACAGACCAGAGCAGGGGCCTCCATCATGTGCTCACACATGATGGCCGTCAGAATTAAAAGAGTTAAACACTGATCTACAGAATAAAATAAGGGAAATCAGGACGTTCTCACGTGTCCACACGTGACCCCTCTCTCCTTAGTATTTAATACTAATCTGAAGACTTTGTTCCCAGTGTTTAACACTGATTTGCTTTAGTGTTAAACACTAATTTGAAATCTCTGATTACCAGTGTTTAACACTGATTTGCTTTAGTGTTTAACACTAATTTGAAAGCCCTGTTGCTAGTGTTTAACACTGATTATCTTTTAGTGTTTAACACTAACTTATTAATCTTATTCCCAGTGTTCAACACTGTTGACCTTTAGTGTTTAACACTAGCTTTAGCCCAATTGGTTAAGTTTCTAGAGGCAAAGCCTCTCCTTCAATGGACCAACAGAGGGCCAATATTTCAAACATAATTGGACTTAGCCCAAACTGGCCATAAGTCCTCAAATCATCTTGAACTGAGCACATCTGCTCTTTCAACCCACTCATTGGTTCAAGGGTACATCTCTGAACTCCTCTGATATTTGTCGTTGTAATCCTTAAACGTCTTCAGAGAGGTGACGGGTCCCGACAACCACACATCAATACGGACTGTGGGGTCCTTAAACTCATGGACTTATGCGTCCCTAAACCAAGATACGGACTGTGGGGTCCTTAAACCCGCGGACTTATGCGTCCTTAAACTAACGGACTAATGCGTCCTTAAACACACCCATATGGACTGTGGGGTCCTTAAACCCATGGACTTATGCGTCCTTAAACTACCAATGGACCACCATGTCCCTAAACTGGTAATGGACCACTGCGTCCCTAAACTGGAAATGGACCACTATGTCCCTAAACTGGAATAATGGAGCCTCCAAACGCTCTTTTGTCGGATCTAAACGATCCCGTTAAGTTGATCTTAGTCTCAAATTGGACTAACGTATCCTTAACAACCGTTTAAGTTAATCTTAGCCTCAAATATGGCTAACGCATCCTTAAACCAAAACTTTCAAAACAGACTTTAGTCCCAAATTGGACTATAGATCCTCCAAACAACTCTGGTTCAAGGGTACATCTCTGAACTCCTCTGACATCTGTCGTTGTAATCCTTCAACGACGTCAGAGAGGTGACGGGTCCCGACGGCCATACATTCAATGGACCACTATGTCCCTAAACTGGAACATTAGAGCCCAAATGCTCTTTTGTCGGATCTAAACGATCCCGTTAAGTTGATCTTAGTCTCAAACTGGACTAACGTATCCTTAACAAACGTTTGAGTTGATCTTAGCCTCAAATATGGCTAACGTATCCTCAAACCAAAACCCCAAACCCAAATCTAAGAAAACACGGATTTGGACTAATCCACGTCCTACGGGCGACTACATAAATTGGTCTCCGTATACAATTCACGGGAAACCACAAATAAAACAAACACCCACGACACGAAGTGACCATCTGGAGAAGGAGAAAGTTGTTACCGCAATGCGGTAGCGTAATTAACTGCAGGGGCTTGCGCCTGCAGGGAAGAGCGTCCCCACAATAAGCGAGGGGGAATCTGACGAAGTCTGCTATATCGGACGCATCCGTTTAAACCTTCGATGCATGGTGCCATAAATCAACTTGGCATCTTCGAAGAGGTAAACGGATAGCACCAAATAGCATCTGCCCCCAGATTCAGGCAAGACGTTCAGTCTTCCCGGTTTCCGGCGGTAAACAATACCCTAGAAGCCATTATTGTACATGTGATGTATATTATAATGAATGCTTGAATATATATAGAGAGAACTTTCTTGCTCGACATGATAGTATGCTATCTGGTTGCTCTTTATCTTAAAATGTTGACTTGTATATGTGATGTTGTCTTGCTCTTACATGTTGATAAAGCCCTTAAGTTGTGTACTTGACTACCAGGACTATGATGGAGATCATACTAGTGGGGCCAAGGGTAGTCCACAAGTACACCAGAAAACAGTTCCTAGTTGAGGGTGTATCAAGACAGGGCATCGTTATTCCGGAGTAGACTAGCGTATACGTATCTTGACCCATATGATGGGTGATAGATGATCACACATCCATTAGTGTTTGACATCAAAGAAGGTATACGGATGCTCAGTGGAGACTGGGTACACTGAACGGACGCGCCGAGAACTCCTAGTTGGTATTATACCTATCGTCAGATAGCAGTTCTCCGGTGACACTGGTATAGGCTAGTCTGTAGACTCGAGGTCATCATAGAGTCTTGTGTGATTCCCACTGTGCTTTGATTTCCACCTTACCACGTTCAAAAGAACGTGCAAAACAGTGGCTTTTGGGTACAATCCCAAATCACATGGAGGCAATGAGCGATAGGAGGGGATTCGTCTCTCCCGGTATTGGGAGTTGATGTTGCGCTGTGCTCGATTGGCCATAACAAGAAAGTCCCTGGCCAGGGCTGATATAGAGATTTACTGATAAGGGTTATCAGTAGTTTCTCGACCCGTTATGAGCCTCACATCGGCACAACTTATCGATTATTGGGGTCTGATGTTGACCACCCCTAGACTAGATATGCAACATATCAGACGAAGAGACCGGACTGTATGGTAGTGTTACTGACAGGCTTTTGCAGGAGTTAAAGCGGGATAGCTTGCTGATCTTCTGATCGTTCAATACCCGGGTAGCCGTTACGTCCAGCTAGTACCGCTGACGGCTTGTGGGTACTTGATGTGATCATCACCTACTGCCGGCAAATTGACGAGTCTTTAGAGTCCTACACAGAGGTTTCACTAGCTCAGGCAAAACGAAGTAGGAGCACATATGTGATATGTGCAGGACCAAGATTAATACGAGTATATAATACCGTATTCTATTCTCGCGGTATAATGTTTCGATCGGTTATATGGGATATGGCTGGGTTATCGAATCAAGTGTTGATTCAATAAGTCGATACAGTATCGGACGGTTATGTGAGGGATAGCCGGGTTATCGAATCAAGTATTGGTTCGATAAGTTGATACAAATTATATTAGTCGGTCATATGAGATATAACCGGATTATAAAATCAAGTGTTGATTTAATGATTTAATGTATAATTATATATATAATATATTAATTTACATTAACTAATATTAGCTCACCTAAGCATTTCTTTTTCTCACATATGCACACTTGATATATATGTGATATATATTAATTGTGTTTTATTTATGTGTCATAGTTGATGATACATGCAACATGGGTGTATGAGACTTACACCATGATAAAGATAATGTAGGGTTTATTTATTTATTGTAATTCGTTTATTAGTTGGAAATTAGTCACATGGCATGAAGCTTCATGAAACTTTGAGACCCATTGACTTAGTCCACTAGTTTTGTCTTACACTAGATATTTGTTAACCCAACCATTATCGCAACTCATGGTTAAGTCTCTACATAAGAGATATTAGATATTTTCTCACCCATGGTTGCCATTCTCTCTCACATCTATTATTTGCTTCTTCTTCCTTAAAACTCAAGAGAGCTCTCTAGGTTTTGAGAGAAGCTAAAAAATAAGTGAGAAAAGTAATTCTAAAGTGAGAAAAAATTCTACTTCATCATCCTCTACTAGATTAGCACTTTAGTATAGGGTGTTAGCTTCACCAATCCTACATTAGTGAAGAGGGTAGCTTGGGTTTGTGACTCCTCGACGTAGATCATCTTCGGCTTGGAAGACTTCAAGCAAGCATGCATCTTTCTTCTTGTGGAGCCATTCGAGTGTCCGCAAGATTGCAACTTGGAGCGAAGGGACTACTGCAAGGAGCTAAAAAAGTGAAGGACCGGACTATAAAGGTTGTAATCCCTTATCACTTAGTTGTAAAGTAGTTTACAATTTGTTTCGTATGATTCTCTAGTTAAAGATTCTAGTTTAGGGTTCTTTAAAATGGCAAAATTTTGAAAACGGCATGGATGATGCCTCCCGAAACCTTACTGTCGTTCATAGGAACCTTATACATTTGATTGGTAAAGATTTTACGGGTCGTATTTAAGTTCTAAATTTACCGCAATCAAGACGGCACCGTATATAGCTAGCCGTGATGAGCACGGATCGTCCGCAGGGAGATGATACGTTTTAGGTTCTTGTTCTCACGAGTTAAGTCAAAAATCCAAATTGTTCAATTCTAACCTATGTATTTTGTATATATGTAAACGAAAGCTTATTAGGGATAGAGTTAGATTAGTTCGAATTAGGAAAATCCGCACTTATTCGTTTGTGTCTCACTTGACTATTGAAGCAAGAGTAATCGTCAACAATGTGGATTAGGGTGCTTAAACACGGTATTTGCGATTGCGCAAAATCCAGCTTATTGACCCGTGTCCTTCCATTCTTGTCTCTTGACCTTTGCCTCCAGCCAAACCAAACGCAACCGGTCACAATTAGTAATCACCGCTATCTTGATAAGATGGGGTGCCTAACGAAGTGCTTGCGTTAAGTTTAGACGAAGTCCAATTAGTCAGTTTTGGGAAAAGAAAAAGCAAAAAGAAATCTAACTTAAACAACTCTTCCCATTCCCTAACAAAAGGGAATTTATTCACAAACTATAATAAACATGAAAAGAAAACACAAGACAAAAGAGATCAAAGAAAACATTAAGTGTAAGAAAATTAATTGCAAGTAAGTAAAGGTAAGAAGATACAAAGAACCTAAGTGGAAGAATATAAGCTTCATTTAAAGTTCAAATCCAAGATACAAGCTATGAGTTCAATAACCCAAACCTAAACTTGCAAGCACAATGAAGAGATTGCAAGATCAGGAAATTGCAAGGAACTCAAGGTTACCTACTGCTATGTACAAAGAACTAAAACAATATTATAAAATTGTAGAATGAAAGTGCAAAAGTGTAGTCTAAGTATATCCCTAAGCTTACTCTCTGTTCTGGTTTATATAGGGAGTTCACCACCAAAAGTTTCATATAAGAGTGAGGTGATAAGACAGAGAGGAGGGCCCACAAGAAAAACGAACTCATTTGGAGAGAGGGGGCTGCAATTTGCGGCCAAATGGAGTATTTCACTGGCCAAGTGAGGAGGTGTAGGGCCCGTCTTCCTAGTGTGGTTTTCTAGCTACTCCACCATGTCACTGTATTTGCAAGTTTGTCTAATTATTATTAGGGTGAAATCTGGAGTTTTAGAGGGAAATTTTCAAGTTTTAAATCATATCACATCAACACTTTATCTCCACTCATCACTTGTCAAGCCCACTTGCCCAGTTGAGTTCACACCACATCATGGCAGCCACGAAGGTTCATGCATCTAAATATTGTGTTCATATACAACTTGTATCATGTTTGACCATTTTGGATAAAATAAGTTGTACACTTGTTTTCTTGCAATATCTTCTTGAATAAAAATCGGTTATCTGTTCCGGCTGCAGTGTCGGCTAACAAATGTCGTATCCGTGTATTTAGAGTGTGTTTTCAGTGTTTTGTTACGAATACCTGTATCCTGTACTTATAGAGCAGACACGGATTAATAATATTGATATATCACAAAAATGATAATGAATGAGAGGTTTTGAAAAGCAGTTTTTCGTGATGAACATAAGCGCCTAAGAACTCGGCGCTTCACATGAAACACACGTGAGCACCTAAGAACTCAGTGCCTCACATGAAACACAAGTGAGCACTCTAAAACTCAGCACCTCGCATGATAGCACGTGAGCACCAAGAAACATAGCGCCTCACGTGATATTCGCGTGAGCGTTGCATGACTGAGTGCTTAGCACTGCTGGGTGGTATAGAAACCCAATCTTAGCCCAAATTGGAAAAGTCGGTGAGAAGTTTAAGTTTCTTCTTTGATCTTAGTCCCATATATGACTAATGATCTTTCATCGATATCCAAGCTGATCTTAGTCCCATATACGACTAATGATCTTCATCACATATCTTCTAAGTTAATTTTAGTCTCATTTAAGACTAATGATTCTTAGATCTACTATGATCTTTTCCCTCAAATGCGGGATTTGGTTTAAGGGTATATCTTTCCACACCTCTGATATATGTCGTTGTAATTTCTCAATGTCTTCAGAGAGGTGGCGGGTCCCAATAACCAACAACTCATTCCTCATCCCTACTTGATGAAAGATATGAAATTTCATCAAGACAGGGAATGTCTTACTCATCCCATGTTATCATCATTCGCTTCGCCATATAAAATATACACGTGCGCATAAGATGAATGTTGGACCGAAATGTCCTTAAACTAATATTCGTCCCAACCATAGGAATGTTGGACCGAAACGTCCCTAAACTAATAATGGACCGAAATGTCCTTAAACTAATATGTTTTTCCCTAAGTACTGTCTCCAAACTGACTACCGTATACTATTCATGGGCAATTCATATATGATCTAATGATCAGTTGAGACCATATGCTCATTTGTTCATAAGTCGATCTTAATGTCATATATGACTGACAATCCTTAGATCAAACCCAAGTTTCCTGTGAACGGATGGACTTCATAAATGTGAGAAACACGTCCTAAGTTCATTCTCATTGGCAAACCAAGCTACCAATGTGGAACCTATCAAGTAAATGCTTGACCCAAAACATCTAAGTTGATCTTAATCTCAAATAAGACTAACGACTCTTAGATAAAACCCAAGTTTCATATGAACCGATCGCCCTCATAAATGTGAAAAATGCATCCTAAGTTCATTCCTATTAGCAAACCAAGCTACCAACGTGGACCCCATTAAGAAAATGCTTGACCCAAATCATGAAAATATATGTACAGATTTGGACTAATCCGCGCTCAACGGGCGACTACATAAACTAGTTTCCGTATACAATCCACGGGCAACCAAAATAAAAAAAACACAACACGGCACGAAGTGACCTACCGGAGTAGGAGAAATTTTTTATCGCAACGCGATAACGTAATTAACTGCAGGAGATTGCGCCTTCAGGGAAGAGCATCTCCACAATCAAAAGCCCCTCATAAATGAGGGAGAATCTGATGAAGTCTGCAACAACGGACGCATCTATCCAAACTTCAGATATACGGTGACATAAATCAACTTGGTATTTTTGGAGAGGTGGATGGATATGTCCAAATAGCATCTACCCCCAACGTCTCAGTGCAGTTTTCGGCGGTAAACAGAAAGTGTAAAGAATTCGAGTAGGGGAAGAAAATAATATAGTGGCCGAGAAAAGTTCAAGGTTACAGGGAAGACCTTTGAGAGAAAGAGAAATGAAGTTATTAATTCCTAGTGCCTCCCAATGACTATAGTACTTACTTTTGACCCGATCGTACCAGGTGTTCCACTCAGGATTACTCTTCTTTGGCCAGAATTCATAGAGCTTTCTCAGGACATCTCCTCGGGTGGTGAGAGGAGGCAAGTCGGTGCAAAGGGTTCATCCAAGAAGGCCGACTTCGGTTAAGAATTGAGGAAAGAAATTGCTCCACTGCTTAACATGATTTGAGTCAGCAACATTAGGACCTAGGAAAGCAATACCACCACCTTCTTCTTCAAAGATAATTGGACCTGTTGTAGCCAGTTTACTTCGCCGAAGAAACTCTAGGTGTAGTGGCACAGAAACTTTTGTTTTCTCTTTAAAGACGTCAGGTGGCCCCGGAAGCTTGGCCGTAGACAGACTGGTATTGGGGTCATAGTTGTTTGGGAAGAAAGGATTGAGGTGGAGAGGAGCCATGGATTAGGTTTTCTCTTCTTGAGAGAATTTCGAGATAGAATTGAGAAGAAGGAGAAAGAGGAAGGGGAAATCTAACCCTAGCCTTGCGTTTATAAAAGTTAATCCTCACCAGCCGATTGGCGCCACCTAATGTTTATAGAGGCGTTGATGAATGACATGTGTCCCACTTCTCCCACTAGTTTCTGGAGTTTTGAAATGACGGGACAATATGACATCATAGACATCAGCACACATTAGGCCGTCATTGAAAGCACAAAAGCATTAATAACAGCTCACTCAACAGTTACACATCACCTGCTTCGCGACAAAAGAAAGAACAAGGGCTTAGCCAAGTAGCGCGTAAGGGGGAAATTGTTTGCATGGGTCATCAAATATCCTGAACCACAGGCCCATGGAGAGATAGGTCGGCCCAACAAGCATTGGTCATACCTAGGCATTAACGAATCAGGTCGGATAGAGACCATAGGTTTGGCATGTTAGGTCAAAACTTGAGCCCCAAGTAAGCTAAAGGTTATAAAAGAGCACTCAAGAGCAACATGGGGCGGCCTGAACAATCATTCTCATAAAAACCCTATCATATAATTAGCCCTAGCTTCTAGCATAGAACTAGTTTTCCTCCGGCTGCTATGGTTGTAGAATTAATCAGTAGTTGATCTACAACCGCCACCGCCATCGAGGCCCTGCTCGGGATCGAGAAGTCCAGCCCTTCCTGACAGGTAATGCCTTTTTGGTCCCAGATCCACCATCGGAAACACTAGATAGGGCGATCTTTAGCCCCAGTGCCGACATACGGCTAATCCATAGTCGATTACGTCAGTGTGAATCTGGCCGAAGGGTCCAGTGAGAAGGATCGAAGCAAATCCATCATCAAGGATGACCCAAATGTCCAGCCATGTGCCCTTGGGCCAATGGAGATGGTCCATACCTCATCACGGGTTAGGTAAGCGGCGAGCGCTCGGCCTCTCAGAGCATCCACAAACGACCCAGGATTTCAGTTCCTGGGGTCGGACGAGTGATCAGAGGTCCAGTCCTACACTCAGACTTATCGAGGTTAGGCCAAACGAGACGCTAGAGGCCAAACTATCGGCTGTGGCTCGCTTTTTCCCGTAAGTCAGATGTCTAGCCCTGGATAGGCATGCGGTCTGCAGATGATACCTCGGCCGGCTGCTAAACGGTCCATGAGAAGTAAAGAAGGAACATGCAATATGATAGCCACGGATCTTTTATATGGAGGCCAAACGTCTCCAAAATAATAGGGTGGAAACATGTTGGGGCGATATATTTTCTGTAATGTCTCGCACCTCCTATGTCAGGAGTTGACTGCTTGTAATTACCGGCTGTTTTCGAGCCGATGAACATGATGGATTGTTTGTAATAAATAAGATATTGGAAGTCGGGTCATTATAATAATTCATGACTTTATAGGCCAATGTCTTGAACTCGGTATATACATATGCCTAAGGGCGGTACCGAAATGAAGCAGGTCGACCGATTGGATTGAGGCCTATCCTATTTTTATGATTATGAATAATTTATTATACTTTCACATTACCGGGCTAAAACCCCTTTCTTCATTCATTTTAGGAAGACTGTTATCCCCTTCCTATACAAAATGAAATAATCATTTAGGGAGACACAGTTGCTAAGTTATGTCTTCTCGGTTAAATGCAAGACCTTCAGGAGACCGGAAAAATAACGCAATAGGAGCATATTAGAGACAAATGCTCACAAAAACGGCATACGTTTGAAGAGTGTGCTACAGACGTCTGCCAGACATCCACTCAAATAACATAGAGGAGCCAGACATCTGAAGCAGGAAGCGAAAGATGTCTGCATTTAGTCCACCAAACAACATAGCGGGGCCAAACATCTTAAGAAGAAGCTCCAGACATCTGAGCATACAGCCACCACTGTAGCGGTTTCAATCAGACATCAGACCAAGATGAGTCAGACATCTGCCCAATACAGCCACTGCGACATCAAATCTCAGCTACCAAATCAATTGTAACAAATCAGGAAAAATCCTATTTTGATTTTCTCCTGATCTTATTTGATTTTATTTTCTCTTTTGTTTTATCATCGTGTGATTGTAACATTATATACTTGTGAAGAACTCAATACAATTAACCAATTTGAAAATCCTAAAAACCATCTTCTCTAAGATCTTATATGGTATCAAAGCCTTGCGATTAAAAACTTAATTTTGATCCATGTCTTCCTCTCAAAACTCAACCCTCATCATCTCCAAATTCCCTTTTCCAACAAAACTTTCCCACACAAACTTCACTATGTGGAGATCCCAAATTCAATTGGCCTTAATCGACCATGATCTCCTTGGTCACATCGACAGCTCTAAATCTTCTCCTCCGAAGACTATCACTGACGCCAATGACAACACCAAGCACGTTGAAAATCCAGACTACCATCAATAGCACCGTCGGGATCAACTCATTCTCAACGCCATCCTCGGCAGCTGTGTCGAGACAATCCAGCCTCATATCTCCTATGTTTTCTCATCCAAGGAAGCAAGGTATCGACTTGTTATTCTCCTTGCGAACAAATCTCGTTCACGAGTTATGTCGTGCAAGGAACTCCTCATCAACAATCAATGCGTCTTGCGACCTATAAGCGAGTATCTGCAAGAGATGCGATCTGTCTCCGACGATCTCGCTCTCACCGACCACTCTCTTCCTGAAGATGTACTTTTTCTCCACATCCTCACTGGCCTCGAACATGAATTCAAAGAAGTCGCGGCTGCTATCTGAGTCCATAATAACGTCATCACCTTCGATGAGCACTATGACAATCTTATATACTATGAATGCCATCTGAAAAAAGAAGACACGGGGGAGTCTCTCTCTATCGCAACTGCCAACTATGCCAGCCAACCCAATCACTACTCCTATCGCCCTCCTCAACAAAGTGAAAGCATCTCCTATAATCGGAACAACATCAACAACTTCGCTCGCAGCAGCAACCGGTACTGCGCCGCACTCAAAAATAACTCGCCTCGCTCTAACTCCTACTGCAATTTCTGCAAGCGTCCCGGTCACAACACCAATGACTATCGGTAACTCGCTCATTTCCTTCATAAGAACACGGTGCAAGGCAATCCACCACAGCCTCCCTCTCAACCTGTTGCCAACAACACAAATGCCAATCGGCCCGCTCCTTCCTCCTAGATATTGGACACCGGTGCTTCTCACCATATCACGTACGATGTTAGGACTCTTCACAGCTACACCAATTACAGTGGCCTCGATGAGATCAACATAGGTGTAACGACTCTAAAATCTTGTACAGAAATTTTACTGTTTATATACAAGAAATGAGTTTTACAACCTGAGTTTGAGTTATAAGTTACTTTTGTTAAATAATAGTAAGAAGCAACTTGTAGATCACTAGTAAAGGCTTTGCACTGCTGTGGCGTAACCTCTGTATTCGATTCCCATCAGACACATTATTTTTTCTGAATTTTTTTTAACTTTTTGGAAGCCCAAAAGATTGCACGTGCAATACAAGGGGAAATGAAACGTTTGGAAAAATCAAACATGTGGAAAATGGTTTAAACAGATATTTGATCAAGTGGCACGAATCTCGAAGCAAATGCCCCGAGATTGACTGGCCAAAATCTCCACATAGCCGGCGGGGACGGGTGAGATGAAGCCATCGAAGCCCGGGCTCTGCACACTTATCTCTTCACCTACCCCTAACTCCTCTATACTGTTTGATTTCCCTGCAATCAAACAGAGACCATTCAATTCACAATTTTAATTTCCAAACCCTAATTCTCCACTATAAATACCACCCAATACTTTGGCTCATCATCATTCTGAAAATTCTAGCCAAAACTCTCTAAAAAGTTCCTAGTGCAAGTGAAGTAAAAAGGAGTTAGCAAGCAAGTTGGTTCCGGCAAAGACCGAAGCCTATTCCGGAGCTCCCGGGATGCCACGAAACTCATCCCCTCTTCTTCAACCTCTCTTTGAATTTCTAAACAGTAAGTCATTCCCAATCTCCCTTTGTCTTCATTGAAATTCCATTTTTAAACTTATATCGGTAAGTGGAGTTAATACCGATATCCTTTTTCTAAACCCTAGAAACTCCTTCTCCTTTATTCTTTGATCAACCAAGTTTTTACACAATACTTGTAATATTAAATATAAATGTTTAGAATCAATTTTATCCAAGAATCTCATGTAAAACAACAATATTTGAACTTTTACATTAAAATACCTTGAACTTTGTTATCACATCTTTTCGATAAAATTGCTTAACAATACCTTAGGAAAACTTCACGGGGTAACGACCTACCCCACACACACACTTGGTTTCATAGCACGATACTCTTTTCAATGGATATTTGTTATGAAGATAATATTACAATAAAATACCATATAATTTAAAATCCGGATTTCTTTTAAAACGGTATTTCATATCCTTTGCGATTACGCATCTACAACTCTCTTTAGGGGACCCGCTAATGGATAGTGCGGATTATCACACATTCTTGGGCTAGTAGAACGAGATGCAGACCTCCTCACGGAGCATTCGATCTCGAAAAGATTTAAATACGGTTTTTAAGAAATACGAATTTTTTAAATAAAATAAAATTATTTTTAAAATTAAAATTATATAAAATTATAAATCCCTATTTTCAAAATATAATAAATCTATATTTTTTCAAAAATGAAAAGATTAACAAATGACAATAAAATACCATCAAAATACCAAAAAGTCAAGTTTTTCAATAAAACACCATGAACTTTTCAAGCTAAGTAATTATCACTAAAAATACCACAAATACTTAAAATCCATGCTCATAAAAACCCTAAATAATACTAATCACTCTCGAGATTTACTTTTAAACTATATTAAAATATTTTTTCATAAAACCCCCTGAAGATATATAAAACAATATTTAAGGACTTTAGTAAATATAGGTTTAATCGGGATCAATTCTCTTGAGCCCCAGGAAGCCGGAGAAAGTGAGTGATTGACTATTTAAGATAGACAACCTAACGGAGTTATCAATGGTAATTGTCTTTAAAAAAGACACAAATCATGCCGTCTATGTGCAGCAATCCGATGACTCCCGAACCTAATTCAAGAGCTAAATCTGTTTACAAGTGTCTGACTCAGTCTAAGTCTAATTCAAACCTGAATCCAAAATCAAACATGAATACTTGATTAAGAACATGAATACTCGAATCCAAACATCAATATCAAATATGTATACTTGACTTGACTTCATCGAACCATGGTTATAACTTGACTTGACTATCTGAATACTTGATTACATCCTGAACATGTTTACTTGAACATTTTGTATACATGGTTTCGGCAAGACTGTAACGACTCAGAATTTACTGTACTGAATTTTCCATTTTAATGTACAGAAATGAGTTTACAGCCTGAGTTTGAGTTATAAGCCAATTTTTTTAAATAATAGAAAGAAACAACTTGTAGCCCGCTGGTAAAGCCTTGCACTGCTGTGACGTAGCCCCTGTGTTCGAATCCCATCAGACACAATTATTTTTTCTGAATTTTTTTAACTTCTTGAAAGCCCAAAAGATTGCACGTGCAATACACAGGGAAATGAAAAGTTCAGAAAAATCAAATATGTGCAAAAGGGTTTAAATACAGATTTTATCAAGTAGCACGAATCTCGAGGAAAATGCCTCAAGATCGACCGGCCAAAAGCCTCAAAGGACCGACGGGGACGGCTATGATAAGCCCAATTTGTCCCAGACTTTACACACTAGTCCCTTCACCTACCTCTAACTCTCCTGCACTGTTTAATTTCCCTGCAATCAACTGAGACCTTTCAATTCACAATTTATCATAATTTTAATGCCTTTTAATCCACCATTTTAATTCCAAAACCCTAATTCTCTACTATAAATATTATCCCATACTTTGGCTCAGCACCATTCTGAAAATTATAGCAAAATTCTCTCAAAAAGTTCCTAAATACAAGTGGGGTAAAGAGGAGTTAGCAAGCAAGCAACTTCCGGCGAAGATCGAAGCAAATTTCGGCGCTCCCGCGACTCTACGAAGCTCATATCCTCTTCTTTAACCTTTATTTAAACTCTTTAAATCATAAGTCCCTCTCAATCTCTCTTTCTCTTCATTGAAATTCCATTTCAAAACTTATATCAGTAAGTAGAGTTAATACCGATTTCCTTTTTTTCTAAACCCTAGAAACTCCTTATCCTTATTCTTTGATTAACCAAGTTTTTACACAATATTTTTAACCTTAAAACCTAAGGTTTAGAATCAAATTTCATCAAAATTCTCATGTGAAATAACAATAGTAGCACTTTTTCATTAAAATACCTTGAACTTTATAAACACATCTTTTAGTATTTGTTAAAACAATACCTTTAGGAAAACTTCACAGGATAACGACCCACCCCACACGCACACTTGGATCCATAGCACAATGTCTCTTTTGTATGGATATTTGTTACAAAGATAATATTACGATAAAATACCACATAACTTTAAAAACTGGATTTCTTTTAAGCGGTATTTCATTTCCTTTGCGAATATGCATCTACAACCCTGTTTAGGGGATCCACTAATAGATGATATAGATTATCGCACATCCTTGGGCTAGTAGAGCGAGATGCAGACCTCCTCACAGAGCATTCGATCTCGAAAGGATTTAAATATGATTTTTAAGAAATACGAATTTTCTAAATAAAATAAAATTATTTTAAAAAAATAAAATTATAAAAAATTATAAATCAATATTTTCAAAATATAATAAATCTATATTTTTCTAAAATGAAAAGATTAACAAATGACAATAAAATACCATCAAGATATCAAAAGGGCAAGTTTTTCAATAAAATACCATGAACTTTCCAAACTAAGTACTTATCACTAAAATACCCCAAATACTTAAAAACCAAGCTCATGACAACCTCAAATAATAATAATCACCCTCGAAGTTTTATTTTTAACTATATTAAAATATTTTTCATAAAACCCCCTCGAGTTATATAAAAATAATATTTAAGGACTTTAGTAAATATAGGTTTAAGCGGGATCAATTCTCTTGAGCACCAGGGAGCCGGATAAAGTGAGTGCTTGCCTATTTAAGGTAAACAACTTAACGGAGTTATCAATGCTAACTGTCTTGGAAAAAGACACAAATCCTATCATCCATGTGCATCAGTTACCGATAACTCCCGAACCTAGCTAAATCTGTTTACAAGTGTCTGACTCAGTCTGAGTCCAATTCAAATCTGAATCCAATATCAAACATGAATACTTGATCATGAACAAGAATACTTAAAATCAAACATCAATATCAAAGCTGTATACTAGACCTGACTTGACCGAACCATGGTTATAACTTGACTTGACTACTTGAATACTTGATTACTCCTGAACATGAATACTTGAACAATTTGTATCCATAGTTTCGGCAAGACTTGTAAATATAATCTATACAATATATTACGTGGGGATAAAAGGGTAGATTGGTACGGAACGTATATCGTGGCACAAGAGGTCACTTAAAAGACACATATATGAATTCTCGTGCCGTTGTCCCGTGGGTTATGACGAGGTCTTGGACTACATGTTACCATAGTCTACGGGATTAGATGGAATCCTCTCGTATACAGGAATACCTTCTGTATCAAGTTGCAAACAACTACGTTATAATAACCATTATATACATGTACAACTTACATGTTCATTCACATTACTTGTTATATTCTCTTTCTTCTTTTAGGACTTACCGAGCGCTAGTTCGCTGACGACATTCCTTTCTATTTCTTTCTTTGGAATGTTCGTGAGGGAGACAGGACTCTCAGGAGATCGAGCCTCACTAGGAGGACTTGGACCAGCTTGTGGCACATCCTGACTTTTAGTTCGTTGTACTTACTTTCATTTTGTATGCCACTGTTTAGGTACTGCTTTACTCATTGTATCTTTTCTTTTAAAACAATTGAATGTAAAGTTGAATGTAAATAAATTTGTTGTTTATTTTTTACTCTTGTCATTCTTGTACATTTTATATATTACTTAATTACGCTTAACGTATTTATTTCTTAGTAAATACGTTGCGGTCTGCCACGTCATCATTTCCATCTACTGGGAAGCGGGGCATGACAAAGACTTGTAATAATAATCTATACAATACATTACGCGGAGATAAAGAGATAGATTGGTACGGAACGTATATCGTGGCATGAGAGGTAACTTAAAAGACACATACATGAATTCACGTGTCATTGTCCCGTGGGTTATGACGGGGCCTTGTACTACATGTTACCATAGTCCACGGGATAAGATAGACTCCTCTTGTATACATGAATACCTTCTGTATCAAGCTACAAATAACCACGTTATAATAACCATCATATACCTGTACAACTTACCTGTTCACTTAACCTTACTTGTTATATTCTCTTTCATCTTTTGGGACTTACCGAGCGCATATCGCTGACGACATTCCTTTCTATTTCTTTCTTTGGAATATTCATCAGGAGGAAAAGACTCTCAGGAGATCGAGCCTAGCCAGGAAGACTTGGATCAAATTGCGGTACAGCCTGACTTCTAGTTCCTTGTACTTACTTTCATTTTGTATGCCACTGTTTAGGCACTGCTTTACTCATTGTATCTTTTCTTTTGATACATTTATATGTAAAGTTGAATGTAAATAAAGTTGATGTTTTATTTTAATACTTTTGTCATTCTTATTCATTTTATATATTGCTTAATTACGCTTAACGTATTTATTTCTTAATAAATACATTGCGGCCTGCCACGTCGCCGTTTCCGTCTACTGGGAAGCGGGGCGTGACAGGTTTTATTGGCGGCCCCATGCAGGTCAGTTTTGCATGAAATCTTAAGCAATATATCACAAGAATTATAAGAATCAGCAACTATACATTCCTTACATTTCTAATTTCTTGAATCTATCCTAACCATCACTTTTTCTATCAAGGTTGTGGATTCTCCCAATAACACTAGCACGAATGTCAATCACAACACTCCACCGCCTACCTTACCACCACCACCTACCGTTACAGCTCCCATCAACGAGCAAACGGTACTACTTGAGGCTATCAAGAGCCTTCTGGAGGGTCAGCAGTAGCAGACTGCTATCCTCATGCACCGCCACGAAGCCGAGGCATCTGGAGTCAAACAATTTCAGACACTGCATCCTAAAAATTTCTCAGGAAAAGGGAGCCCACTGGAGGTGCAAGAATGGGCTCAATCGATTGAAGATGATCTGGTAGCAGCTCAAGTGCCAGATATTGCCTGGGTGAGAGTTGCGAAGCTGCAACTGACAGACAATGCCAGAATCTGGTGGAAGGCTGAAGAAAGCCGTCTCACCCAACCTATCGAGTGGAAGAAGTTTCACGATCTGTTCGATGCGAAGTACTTTCCTGAGACTGCCCTTTTTGAAATGAAGCAGCAGTTCATTTATCTATAATAAGGCTTGATGTGGATCAAGTATGTGGATGAATACGATGATTAGCAGGTAAGATATTGTATCAAATTCAAATTTCTGATCTCATTCATTACACTGGTAACACAAGGTCGTAATAGGTTCGCTGCACACCTGATTCCTACTTCTGAGATCCGGGCACGACGATTTCAGCAAGGGTTGGACCCGGAAATCTAAGCTACACTCGCTACAGGGGATTTCCCAACCCATGAACTTGCTTTGAAGGCTCTCCAACGCTATGAGGCAGTTGTGAAGAAGAAGGGCAGACCGCAGACTGCCAGCGTGAAATGCCCTACCACAAAGATGACAGAAGGAGCCTCTTCTAGGCCAACTTTTGCACCTAGGAGACCGGGAGGATCATTTAACCGGTCCAGTACAGACTTTTGTTTCTACTGCAAGAGCACGGGACACCTGGCGAAGGACTGTAGGCATGCAAATGGCCTGTGTTTGATTTGTGGCACATCCACTCACGCGATAGGAGCATGTCCATATCGTATCAACACAGCACCAGCACCCAGACCCACAATCACATTCCCACAGCAGCCAACCATTCAGGCTCCTGCACCTCATCTAGCTCTCCCTGCACCAGCTCCACGTGGACCTCCTGCACAGTCTCAACGGCAATTCCATCAGGCACAGAGAAATATGCCTCAACGGCAGAGAAACGTGCCTTAAGGATAGAGGAATATGCCTCCAGCAAGGAGGAATGTACCACGACATCAGGCTTTCACAATGACGATCAAGGAGGCCGAAGACACAGGCCAAGTCATCACTGGTAATTCCCATTCCTTTCAAACATTTTCAATCCTTGTATATCACTATACTTTTCCTATATCTAAACCCAAACTCACACAATTTAGGTACTATACTAGTAGCCTCCTTACCTGCTCTAGCACTCTTCGATACTGGTGCATAACAATTCTTTAAGTCGCAACGGTTCGTCCGAACTCATGCGATTCTAGTTAAACCACTCTTATCCAGCTGGAATGTCAGTTCAGGGAACGGTGTTCTAAAAGCAACTCTGGGATACGATCTGTATCTAGTGGTCATCTACAGTAGAGAATTTTATGCGGGCTTCAAAGTGCTGGACATACGGAATTTCGATGTAGTCTTGGGAATGGACTGGCTGGGAACTTTCTTCGTTACCATCGACTGTCGCTAAAGGAGGGTAGTGTTCAAAATAACAAATCATCCGGTATTCTATTTCAAGAGTGGAGAACGTACTTTGGAACCTGGCGTCTACAAATCAAAACCAAAGAAGGCAGTGGTTACAGCATTATAAGTGGAAGAATTGAAACCAGAGGTAGTTCGAGAGTTCAAGGATGTATTCCCAGAAGATATATCAGGTTTGCCTCCTGATTGAGCTCTTGAATTCAACATCGATTTATAATCCAGTGCGCAACCGGTAATCAAAGCTCTATACCGGTTAAGTCCAGAAGGATTGAAGGAGATCCGCATTCAGTTGGACGAACTCCTGAAGAAGGGTTGGATTCGTCCCAGTATTTCAAGCTGGGGATCTCCAGTATTACTCATGAAGAAAAAAGAAGGTTCATATAGGATGTGTGTAGATTATCGAGTTCTGAACGAAGCGACGTTTAAGAACAAGTATCCACTACCGTACATCGATGATCTTTTCGATCAGCTAAGTGGTTCTTGTGTATTTTCGAAGCTAGATCTTCGTTCGGGTTATCATCAGATGAGGTCAAAGAGTCCGACATTCCGAAGACGGCGTTTAGGACTCGATATGGTCATTATGAATATCTCATAATGCCATTTGGAGTGACCAATGCACTTGCCATCTTTATGAATCTGATGAACCAAGTTTTCCGAGAATACTCAGACAGGTTCGTTGTCATCTTTATCGACGACATCTTAGTGTATTCAAAGAATCAGAAAGAACACACCGAACATTTATTGATTGTCCTTGTAACAACTCTGTTTCATTGTACAGGAAATTTGATTAAAAGTTATTGTACAAAGGGAGTATTTACAATCCTGTGTACACTATAAGTATTTGAATTGGTTTTGAACAGCAAGAAAACACTTGTAGCTTATTGGTAAAGCCTTGTACTGTTGTGACATAACCTCTGTGATCGAATTCACCTAGCCACATATTTTTAATTGATTTTTCTTTTAATCGTTTAGAAGCCCAAAGGTTTACACGTGCACTACACGTAAAATGAAAAGTCACAAAGTAAACAAACACGTGCACTGAGTTATACCAAGCGACGGGGACACGTGGCCAAAATCCCAACCCCATCTCACCGGATTGGACCGACGAGATTTGAAGGAGGACCGGCACCGCCGGGCTAATCCGTAGGGATTGCCTTGGAAATTTTTGCCTAGCGTCCTTTGGCCTACTCCACTACCCCTATGTTGTTTATTTACTCCGAAAACATCCAGAGAGTAATAATTCCTCCCTTTAATTCATTTTTAATGCATATTTTAATTCTCAAATTCATTACCCTAAACCCTAATTTTCCTTATAAATACCACACTCCATTTCACCCCTTCTCATTAAGAATTCCATTACAAAAACTCTCTAAAAAATTCCGAGTCCTAAGTTGTGCAAGTGGAGTTAGCAAAAGGCAAGCTTCCGGCGATATTTCGGTAAGATTCCGGCGACGAAACGACGCCCCGAGGGTTCCAAAAGCTTCCTCCATCTCCCCTCTTTATTTTTAACCTATAAGTTCCCGCTTTCCTCTTCTCTTCTATTAAAACGAAATCACTTTTCAAAACTAGTCGAAAGCGGAGTTAATCCGACTTCCGATTCTATTTTAACTAAAAACATAATTTTTCTTTAGAACAAATCCACCATATTTTTGTACATTGTTTAAAAAATATAATACAACATTCACAACAAGTTTCATCTCAAAATAATATAAATTGCAACTTCTATTCCAACTTTACGGTAAAATACCATCATGTTACATATGACATTGTTTATTCAATTTTACCGTATTACCTTTAGAAAACGCACGAGGTAATGACCTAGCTCATCACAACACACATTCTTGGCATAGCACGATAATTTTTGGAACATTAGCTTGTGGAAAAATACAAGTTTACGATTAAATACCATGAACATTCAAAAAAACGTTTTCTTTAAAAAGTGTATTATTTAATTCCGTGCAATTAAGCCTCTACAAGCCATTTTGGGGAACCCCGATCAGGATGGTGCGGGTTAACGCACATTCTCGGGACTAGTAGAGTAAGATGCAGACCTCCGCAAGGAGCATTCGATCTCGATGGAATTTTCAATACAATTTTTAAGAAAAATGTGATTTCTATTTAATAAATAAATTCTATATTTTTAAATATTAGATATATATAAATACTATCAAAATATCTATTTTAAGTATACAATATATATATTCCATATTTTCTAAATCAAAGGAATCACAAATTTCATGAAACTATCTTAACAATTGAATACCATTCCAAGATTTCACTAAAATACCATATACAATGAAATATAGGTTATATCCACTAGAATATTTCATTTTTATAAAAATTAAAATTATGAATACCCTAAAGACGATGATTAAATACTTGAGGTGTATTTTGAAAATATATCAAAACTATTTTTCATTAAAAAAAACCTTCAAGTTATATTAATTTACAATAAGGACCCTAGTAAACATAGGTTTAAGCGGGACCAGTTCTCTTGAGCCTCAGGGAGCCGGAGAATATGGGTGCTTGCCTATCTAAGTTAGACAACCTAACAACGGTGTTATCAACACGGTAATTGTTTTTAGAAAAGACACAAATCCTGCCGTCCATGTGCAGCAGTTACCGATAACATCAAAACTAATTCAGGAATTCAATTTCTTTTAAAGTGTCTGACTCAGACAGAGTCTCAAGCTAATATGAAATCAATATGACTTGAATCCAATTCAAGTATAACTACAATACAACATGAATCCGTTTATACCAGAATGCCATCTATATCAACAGGACTCGGCTAAACCGAACCATGGATATACTCTGATTACATGGCTATCCATTTATATCCATTCTGTTTAAATGATATCATGGTTTCGGCAAGTCATCCATCTATAATACAAAACAATACAATCAATACAAAAGACATTACGGGGATTTAAAAGGGGTAGACTAGTACAGAATGTGTTAGAAGTGGTACGAGACGGTCACTTTAATACACCTAACCTGAATATCGATTATTGTTGTATCGTGGCTTAATGGTTTCTTGTGCTCCGTATACCTTAGTCTCCGAAATAGTGGGACTCCTCTCGTATACACTGGCATATTCTGTACCAAGCTACAAACAGCTGCGATAACAGTACAAAAGATAACATTATACAATTATACTCTCTTTTCTGTTTATTCTACTTCTCTCTTTCTTTAGGACTTACCGGGCGATTGTTCGCTGACGACATTGATTTTCTTGTTTCTTTGGAATGTTGTCATGTGGATCCGACTCACTAGAGATCGAGCCCAGTACTGAGGACTTGGAGCAGTTTGCTATCGACCTAGAGTTATAGGCACTTGTATATACTTTTCATTTCAGTTATGCCATTGTTTAGGCATTGCTTTATATTCCTATATTTACATTTCCAGTTGTACTTGTAAAGAACTGTTATATAAATAAAAGTTGATGTTCATTTATATTCATATCTTTTGTGTACATTTTACTTTATATTGCTTAGATATGCTTAGCGTGTTTACTTCTGAGTAAATATGTCGTGTAACCCGTCACGTCTCATTACCATACACTGGGAAGCGGGGCGTGACAGGTTTTGTTGGCAATCCATGCAGGTCAGTTCTAAATGGACATGCAGGTCAATTATGCATGAAGTCCTAAGCAATATAACACAAGAATCAGCAACTAAAAATATTTTTTACATTTCATGTTCCTTGAATCTTACAATTTCATATACTTTGAATCTATCCTAAACCTATTTTTCTTTCAAGGTTATGGATTCTCCAAACAATACCAGCACCAACTTCAAAAATACACCACCCTCTCTACCGCTTACGCCTACCGTTGCTGCTCCGATCAATGAGCAGACGGTACTGCTTGAGGCAATCCGAATCCTCCTGGAAGGACAGCAGCAGCAGACTGCTATATTATTGAACCGTCCAGAAGCGGAAGCATCTGGAGTAAAGCAAATCCGGGCATTGCACCCAAAGCAATTTTCGGGAAAAAAGAGTCCTTTAGAAGCAGAAAAATGGGCTCAGACTATCGAAGACGATCTGGTGGCATCACAAGTGCCAGAGATTGCTTGGGTACGAATTGCAAAGCTGCAACTCACTGACAACGCCCAAGTTTGGTGGAAGGCGGAACAAAGCCGTCTTGACCAACCGATCGAATGGAAAACCTTTCAAGACATGTCCGACACGAAGTACTTTCCAGAGATGGCCCGATTTGACATGGAGCAGCAATTCATCCATCTACAATAGGGTTCAATGTGGACCAAATCGGTGGATGAGTATGATACTGAGTTAACAATGCTTAGTAGGTAAGATAGGTCTCAATATTCGATTTTATAATATCACATACTATATAGCTAACACAAGACCTTAACAGGTTCGCGGCACACTTGATACCGACTGCTGAGATCAGGTCCGGACGATTTCAGCAAGGGTTAGATTCGGATATCCAAGCTTCCTTAGCTACAGGGGATTTCCCAACCCATGAACTGGCCCTGAAAGCTGCCCGTCGATATGAGGCAGTGGTGAAGATGAAAGGTAGAGCCTAATCTGCCAGAGTGAAGCGCCCTGCCACTCAGATGGAAGGAGGAGCCTCTTCAAGGCCACCTTTTGTGCCCAGGAGACCGGGAGTACCAATCATCCGGCCCAACACAGCTTTTTGCACCTACTGCAGGAGGGATGGATACCTAGTGAAGGACTGCCGGCGTGTAAATCGCCTTTGCTTAGTCTGCGGCTCAGCCACACATAATATTGAGTCTTGTCCTCGTAAACTCAATCCCAATGCTGCACCCGGAACAGCAATCACTTATCAGCAGCGACCAGCCATCTAGGCACCTGCTCCACGACTAGCTCTCCCAGCTCCACCACCTTATGGACCGACTGCACCTCCTCCTCGTCAGTTCCATCAAGCTCAACGGAACTTATCTCAAGGACAATGGAACGGACATAGGAATGCTCCTCCAGCAAAGAGAAATGTACCGAGGCGACAAGCTTTCACAATGACAGTGGAAGAAGCTGAAGCCACTGGCCAAATCATTACTGGTAAATCTTTCAAATCTTTCAAAACTGTTTCAATACTTGTTATATCCATATATTTCCTATACCTAAACCTATCCCATATAACTTAGGTACGATCTTAGTAGTCTCACTTCCTGTACTAGCACTCTTTGATACTGGAGCATCTCATTGCTTTATGTCACAACGGTTCGTCCGAACTCATGTGATTCCAGTCAAACATCTCATATCCAGCTAGAAGGTCAGCTCAGGGAACGGCGTTCTAAAGGCAATAATAGGATACGACCTGTGTCCAGTGGTTATCTGCAGCAGAGAATTCTATGCTGACTTCAAGGTCCTGGACATACCAAATTTTGATGTCGTTTTGGGTATGGATTGGCTCGGAACTTTTTATGCTACCATCGACTGTCGTCAAAGGAGAGTAGTGTTCAAGATTCCAGACCATCCAGTCTTTATTTCAAAAGTGGAGACCGTATCCTAGAGCCAAGCATATACAAGGAAAAACCGAAGAAGGAAGTGATTGCAACACTTCAAACGGAGGAAGGATCGAAGCCAGAGATAGTTTGAGAGTTCGACAATGTATTTCCTGAAGACATATCAGGTTTGCTTCCTGATCGAGCTCTTGAATTCAACATTGATTTAGTATCTGGAGCACAACCGATGATCAAAGCACCGTATCGGTTAAGCCCTGAAGGTTTGAAGGAGGTTCGTACTCAGTTGAACGAATTATTGACGAAAGGACGGATTCGTCCCAGCACTTCGAGTTGGGGATCACCAGTTCTACTTGTGAAGAAGAAGGAAGGTTCATATCGAATTTGCATTGATTATAGAGCTCTGAACGAAGTAACTATAAAGAAAAAGTATCCACTTCCGTGCATCGACAACCTGTTTGATCAGCTAAGTGGGTCTTGCGTTTTCTCCAAGTTAGATCTTCGTTCGGGTTATCATCAGGTGAAGGTCAAAGAATCTGATACCCATAAAACGGCATTCATAACTCGCTATGGACATTACAAATTTCTTGTGATGCCATTTGGAGTGACCAACGCACCAGCTATATTCATGAACCTAATGAATCAAGTTTTCCGGGAGTACCTAGACAGGTTTGCTGTCATCTTCATCGACGACATTCTGGTGTATTCTAAGAGTTGGGAAGAATATGTCGACCACCTATGAATTTTCCTGGAGACTTTATGACAGCATCAACTCTATGCCAAGTACAGCAAGTGCGAGTTTTGGCTAGATCAAATCGGTTTCCTCAGACATATTGTATCAGGCGATGGAATCTCTGTAGATCCAGCTAAAGTATCAGCAGTAAGCGAATGGCCGATACCGAAGTCAATGAAGGACATTCAAATTTTCTTGGGTTTAGCAAGATATTACAGAAGATTTATTGGAGGATTTTCGAAGATTGCAACACCCCTAACCAAGCTCACACTTAAAGATGAAGAATTCTTGTGGTCAGAAGCATGCGCACGAGCTTTCGTAGAACTCAAGTCAAGATTGACATCAGCACATATTCTCGTTATACCAGACCAATCTGGAGGTTTTGAAGTGCATTGCGATGCATCCGATAAGAAATTAGGATGTGTTCTACATCAGCATGGTAAAGTTATAGCTTATGTATCAAGACAGCTGAAGATTCATGAGCGCAACTATCCGACGCGTGATTTGGAGTTAGCGGCCGTAATCTTTGCACTCAAGATGCCATTATCTTCTTGGTGAACGAGTGGACATATACACAGATCACAAGAGTCTGAAATATGTATTTACTCAAAAAGAGTTGAATATGCGGCAGAGAAGATGGTTAGAACTTATGGCAGACTCGAACATTAACCTACAATATCATCCAAGGAAGGTGAATGTAGTACCTGATGCACACCAACCATTAGCATTGAACCTTACTGCACAGTGGAAGCTTCAACAAGATTTGCATCAGATGGAGATTGAAGTGGTCATGCCAGGTAACACTTCAAGTTTAATGAACTTACAAGTTCAATCTACCATTGTCAATCAAATCAAAGCAGCTCAAGCAAGTGATGCTAAGTTGCAAAAGATCATAGAACAAGTAGAAAGTGGACTTAAAATAGACTTCATCATCCATGAAGACGGATCTTTGAGATACGGCAGCAGATTGTGTGTACCAAAAGGTTCTATGCGAGAAGAGTTGATGAAAGAAGCTCACACCTCTCCTTATTCAGTACACCCTAGAGGTACAAAGATATACAAAGATCTGTGTCAAAATTACTGGTGGAATGGAATGAAGTGTGAAGTACCCAGAAGTGTCGCTAAATGCTTGGTGTGTCAGCAAATAAAGGCTGAACATCACAGGACAGCTGGTTTACTTCAACCATTACCTATCCCAGAATGGAAGTGGCAACACATCACTATGGTTTTCATGACTACACTTCCTCGCAATACAAAAGGTAACGATGCGGTATGGGTTATTATGGATCGACTCACAAAGTTGGCTCATTTCATCCCATTTCGAGTTGGCCAATCTACCAAGACACTAGCAAAGAAATACATGGAGATAAGAATCTAAGTAAAATTTAAACTCTTCAATGTATACTATCCCTGATACCTATGAACTCATGCAGGAAATCGTGAGATTACATGGAGTACCGGTTTGCATTATCTCCGATCATGATACCAGATTCCGATCGTAATTTTGGCAGAGTCTGCAAGCTAGCTTAGGAACAAGTCTGAACTTCAGCACAGCTTACCATCCACAAACAGATAGACAGTCTGAGTGAACCATTCAGATACTTGAAGATATGCTAAGAGCGTGTATGCTAGACTTCGGAGGATCATGGGAAGATCACCTACATCTTGTAGAGTTTTCATACAACAACAGCTACCAAATAAGTATAGAAATGACACCATTTGTAGCTCTTTATGGAAGAAAGTGTCGATCGCCATTAAGTTGGGACGACATCGGAGATAGAGAGCTTCTTGGACATGAGATGATAGTAGCAACAGTCGATGTAGTTCGCACTATCAGGGAAAGAATGCGCATGGCCCAAGATCGACAGAAGCACTAGGCTGATACAAAGCGCCGTCACTTGGAGTTCCAACCGGGAGATCATGTCTTTTTGAAGATATCTCCAAACCATGGAGTGATTCATTTTGGAAGACGGGGTATGTTCGGTCCTAGATATATTGGACCATTCGACATACTCGAACGAGTCGAAGAAGTAGCTTATCGCTTAGCACTTCCACCTTCATTGGAAGCAGTGCACAATGTATTCCGCATATCCCAACTCAGAAGATATGTGAGTGACCCCAGCCATATTCTTGATCACTCCCAGCTCACTGTACAGCCAGATTTATCCTGTGAGCAACAACCTGTTGAAATACTGGATAAAAGGTGAAGTCACTTCGGAACAAGCAAGTAAACATGGTTCGGGTGATGTAGAGAAAAGACTCACCAGGAGAATCAACGTGGGAAAGAGAAGATGAAATGCATGTAAGATACCCTCACTTGTTTGTAACTAGTCCTTAAAATAATTGTAAATTTCGAGGACAAAATTTTTGTAAGGAGGGTAGAATGTAACAACTCTATTTCAGTGTACAGGAAATTTAATTAAAAGTTATTGTATAAAGGGAGTATTTGCAATCCTGTGTACACTATAAGTATTTAAATTTCTTTTGAACAACAAGAAAACACTTCTAGCTCATTGGTAAATGCTTACACTGTTGTGACATAGCCCCTTTGATCGAATCCCTCCAACCACATATATTTTTAATTAATTTTTCTTTTAATCTTGTAGAAGCCCAAAGGTTTACACGTGCACTACACGTAAAATAAAAAATCACAAAGTAAACAAACACATGCACTGAGTTATACCAAGCGACGGGGACACGTGGCCAAAATGCCAACCCCATCACACCGGATTGGACCGGCGAGATTTGAAGGGGGAGCCGGCACCGCCGGGCTAATCCTAATCCGTAGGGATTGCCTTGGAAATTTTTTCCTAGCATCCCTTGGCCTACCCCACTACCTCCATATTGTTTATTTACTGTGAAAACATCCAGAGAGTAATAATTCCACCCTTTAATTCATTTTTAATGCACATTTTAATTCTCAAATTCATTACCCTAAACCCTAATTTTCTATTTAAATACCACAATCCATTTCACCCATCCTCATTCAGAATTACATTACAAAAACTCTCTAAAAATTCCAAGTCCCAAGTTGTGCAAGTGAAGTTAGCAAAAGGCAAGGTTCCGGAGATGTTTCGGGAAGATTCCGGCGACGAAATGATGCCCCGAGGGTTCCAAAAGCTTTCTCCATCTCCCCTATTTATTTTTAACCTGTAAGTTCCCACTTTCCCCCTTCTCTTCTATTAAAACGAAATTACTTTTCAAAACTAGTCGAAAGCGAAGTTAATCCGACTTCCGATTCTATTTTAACTAAAAACATGATTTTTCTTTAGAGAAAATCTACCATCTTTTTGTATATTGTTTAAAAAATATAATACAACATTCACAACAAGTTTCATCTTAAAATAATATAAATTGCAACTTCTATTCTATCTTTACGGAAAAATACCATCATGTTACATACGACATTGTTTATTCAATTTTACCATATTACCTTTAGAAAACGCACGAGGTAATGACCTACCTCATCACAGCACACATTCTTGGTATAGCACTATAATTTGTGGAACATTAGCTTATGGGAAAATACGAGTTTACGATTAAATACCATGAACATTCGAAAAAACGTTTTCTTTAAAAAGTATGTTATTTAATTCCATGCAATTACATCTCTACAACCCATTTTGGGGAACCCGGTCGGGATGATACGGCTTATCGCACATCTTTGGGTCTAGTAGAGCAAGATGCAGACCTCCGCAAGGAGCATTCGATCTCAATGGAATTTTTAATGCAATTTTAAAGAAAAATATGATTTCTATTTAATAAATAAATTCTATATTTTTAAATGTTAGATATATATAAATACTATCAAGATGTCTACTTTAAGTATACAATATATATATTCCATATTTTCTAAATCAAAGGAATCACAAATTTTATGAAACTACCTTTACAATTCAATACCATTCCAAGATTTCACTAAAATACCATATACAATGAAATCTAGGTTATATCCACTAGAATATTTCATTTTTATAAAAATTATAATTATGAAAACCCTAAAGACAATAATTAAATATTTAGGGTGTATTTTGAAAATATATCAAAATTATTTTTCATAAAACTCCCCTCAAGTTATATTAATTTACAATAAGGACCCTAGTAAACATAGGTTTAAGCGGGACCGATTCTCTTGAGTCTCAGGGAGCCGGAGAATATGGGTGCTTGCCTATCTAAGGTAGACAACCTAACAACGGTGTTATCAACACGGTAATTGTCTTGGGAAAAGACACAAATCCTGCCGTCCATGTGCAGCAGTTACCGATAACATCAAAACTAATTCAGGAATTCAATTTCTTTTAAAGTGTCTGACTCAAACAGAGTCTCAAGCTAATATGAAATCAATCTGATTTGAATCCAATTCAAGTATAATTACAATACAACATGAATCCGTTTATACCAGAATTCCATCTATATCAACAGGACACGACTGAACTGAACCATGGATATAATCTGATTACATTACTATCCATTTATAGTCATTCTGTTTACATGATATCATGGTTTCGGAAAGTCGTCCATCTATAAAATAAAACAATACAATCAATACAAAACACATTACGGGGATTTAAAAGGGGTAGACTGGTACGGAATGTGTTAGAAGTGGCACGAGACGGTCACTTTAATACACCGAACTTGAATATCCATTGTTATTGTACCATGGCTTAACGGTTCCTTGTGCTCCGTATACCTTAGTCTCCGAAATAGTGGGACCCCTCTCGTATACACTGGCATATTCTGTACCAAGCTATAAACAACTACGATAACAGTACAAAAGACAACATTATACAGTTATATTCTATTTTCTATTTATTCTACTTCTTTCTTTCTTTGGAACTTACCGAGCGATTATTCGCTAACGACATTCCTTTTCTTCTTTCTTTAGAATATTGTCAGGTGGATCCGACTCATTAGAGATCGAGCCCACTACTGAGGACTTGGAGCAGTTTGCCATCGACCCAGAGCTGTAGGCACTTGTATATACTCTTCATTTCAGTTATGCCATTGTTTAGGCATTACTTTCTATTCCTGTATTTACATTTCCAGTTGTATTTGTAAAGAATTGTTATATAAATAAAAGTTGATGTTCATTTATATTCATGTCTCTTGTGTATATTTTACTTTATATTGCTTAGATACGCTTAGCGTGTTTATTTCTGAATAAATACGTTGTGTGGCCCGTCGCGTCTCCTTACCGTACACCAGAAAGCGGGGCGTGAAAATCCTGGAGACATTGCGACAACATCAGCTCTACACCAAGTACAACAAGTGTGAATTTTGGCTAGATCAAGTCAGATTTCTTGGGCATATTGTTTCAGGCGAAGGAATCTCAGTAGATCCAGCTAAGGTGTCAGCTGTCGGCGAATGGCCGACACCAAAGATAGTGAAGGATATACGAAGTTTTTTGGGATTAGCAGGATACTACCGACGATTCATCGAAGGATTTTCAAAGATTGCAGCACCCTTGACCAGGCTCACACATAAAAATGAAGAATTCGTGTGGTCAGAAGCATGTGAAAATGCTTTGTTAGAACTCAAATCAAGATTAACTTCTGCTCCTATTCTCGTAATACCGGATCAATCTGGAGGATTTGTTGTGCATTGCGATGTGTCCGGTAAAGAATTAGGATGTGTTTTACACCAGCATGGAAAGGTTGTAGCTTTTGCATCAAAACAGCTAAAGGTACATGAGCGCAACTATCCAACACATGATCTGATGTTGGCAGCCGTTATCTTCGCACTTAAAATTTGGTGCCACTACCTCTTGGGAGAATCAGTGGATATATACACTGACCACAAGAGTTTGAAGTATGTATTTACTCAGAAGGAATTAAACATGCAGCAGAGAAGATGGCTAGAACTCATGGCAGACTTCGATATCAATCTACAATATCATCCTGAGAAGGTGAATGTAGTTTTTGATGCACTTAGCCACCAGCCATTAGCAATGAATCTCACCGCTCAGTGAAAACTACAGCAAGAATTGCACAGATTGGCAATCGAAGTAATTATGCCAGGTAACGCTTCGTATTTTATGAACTTACAAGTCCAGTCCACTCTTGTCAATCAAATCAAGACAGCACAAGCAAATGATGCCAAACTACAAAAGATCCGAGAACAAGTAGAAAGTGGAATTCAAACTGACTTCATCATCCACGAAGAGTTGATGAAAGAAACTCACAGCTCTCCTTATTCTGTTTACCCCGGTGGTACAAAGATATATAAGGATCTACGGCAACACTGCTGATGTCATGGAATGAAGCGCAAAGTATCAAGGAGTGTAGCAAAGTGTTTAGTGTGTCAGCAAGTAAAGGCTGAACATCACAGAACTGCTGGTCTACTTCAGCCGTTACCAATCCCAGAATGGAAATGGCAACACATTACCATGGACTTCGTGACTGCCATCCCTCGCAGCACGAAGAGTAACGACGCAGTATGGGTTATTGCGGATCGACTCACCAAGTTGGCTCACTTTATTCCATTTCGAGTTAGCCAATCAACCGAGACGTTAGTAAAGAAGTACATGGAGGTAAGCATAAATCTAAAGTAAGATTTAAACTTTCAAAGTGTACTATATTTGATACCTATGAACTCATGCAGGAGATCGTAAGATTACATAGAGTACCTGTTTGCATCGTCTCCGATCGTGATACCAGTTTCCGATCACAGTTTTGGCAGAGTCTGCAACCTAGCCTGGGAACGAGTCTGAATTTTAGCACAGCTTATTATCCACAAACGGACGGAAAGTCAAAATGAACAATTCAGATTCTTGAGGATATGCTAAGAGCTTATATGTTAGACTTCAGAGGTTCGTGGGAAAACCACCTACACCTTGTGGAGTTTTTATACAATAGCAGCTATCAGGCAAGTATTGGAATGGCACCATTCGCAGCACTCTATGGACGGAAGTGTCATTCACCACTAAGTTGGGATGACGTTGGAGATCGTGAACTCTTTGGACCAGAGATGGTCATGGCATCTGTGGACATAGTTCGCACGATCAGGAAAAGAATGTGCATAGCCCAAGACCGATAGAAATATTGGGTAGATACAAAGTGGCGACATCTGGAGTTCTAATCCGGCAACCATGTATTCCTGAAGATCTCTCCAAACCGAAGAGTGATCCGCTTTGGTAAGAGGGGTAAGCTAAGTCTAAGATATATAGGACCGTTCGACATACTCGAACGAGTTGGAGAAGTGGCATACCGTCTAGCACTACCACCCTCATTGGAAGGAGTGCACAATGTGTTCCACATATCCCAACTACAACGATATATGAGCGACCCCATTCACATACTTGATCACTCAGAGCTCACAGTACAGACTGACTTAACCTACGAGTAACAACCCGTTGAGATCCAGAACCGAAAGATAAAGACACTGCGGAGCAAGAAAGTAAACTTGGTCCGAGTGATGTGGAGAAAAAATTCGCTAGGAGAATCAACATGGGAATAAGAAGAAGACATGCATGCAATATAATTTTATTTATTTGAAAATTAGTCCATATGTAATTGTAAATTTCGAGAACGAAATTTTTATAAGGAGGGTAGAATATAACGACTCTAAAATCTTGTACGGAAATTTTACTGTTAATATACAAGAAATGAGTTTTACAGCCTGATTTTGAGTTATAAGTTACTTTTGTTAAATAACAGCAAGAAGCAATTTGTAGCTCACTGGTAAAGTCTTTGCACTGCTGTGACGTAGCCCCTGTATTCGATTCCCATCAGACACATTATTTTTTCTGATTTTTTTTAACTTTTTAGAAGCCCAAAAGATTGCACGTGCAATACACAGGGAAATGAAAAGTTCAAAAAAATCAAACATGTGGAAAATGGTTTAAACAGAGATTTAATCAAGTAGCACGAATCTCGAGGCAAATGCCTTGAGATCGACCGGCCAAAAGCTCCATATAGCCGGCGGGGACGGGTGAGATAAAACCATCGAAGCCCGGGCTCTGCACACTTGTCTCTTTACCTACCCCTAACTCCTCTGCACTGTTTGATTTTCCTACAATCAAACAGAGACCTTTCAATTCACAATTTTAATTCCCAAACTCTAATTCTCTACTATAAATACCACCTCATATTTTGGCTCAGCGTCATTCTGAAAGTTCTAGCCAAAACTCTCTAAAAAGTTTCTAGTTCAAGTGAAGTAAAGAGGAGTTAGCAAGCAAATTAGTTCCGGCGAAGACCGAAGCCTATTCTGGAGCTCCCGCGACGCCACGAAACTCATCCCCTCTTCTTCAACCTCTCTTTGAATTTCTAAACAGTAAATCCCTTCCAATCTCCCTTTCTCTTCATTGAAATTCCATTTTTAAACTTATATCGGTAAGTGGAGTTAATACCGATATCTTTTTTCTAAACCCTAGAAACTCCTTCTCCTTTATTTTTTGATCAACCAAGTTTTTACACAATACTTTTAATCTTAAATATAAATGTTTAGAATCAATTTTATCCAAGAATCTTATATAAAACAACCATATTTGAACTTTTATATTAAAATACCTTGAACTTTATTATCACATCTTTTCGACAGAATTGCTTAACAATACCTTAAAAAAACTTCATGGGGTAATGACCTAACCCACAGGCACACTTGGTTTTATAGCACGATACTCTTTTGAATGGATATTTGTTACAAAGATAAGATTACAATAAAATACCATATAATTTAAAAACCAGATTTCTTTTAAAGCGGTATTTCATATCCTTTACGATTACGCATCTACAACCCTCTTTAGGGGACCCGTTAACGGATGGTGCAGATTATCGCACATCCTTGGGCTAGTAGAACGAGATGCAGACCTCCTCACGGAGAATTTGATCTCGAAAGGATTTAAATACGGTTTTTAAGAAATACGAATTTTTTAAAAAAATAAAATTATTTTTAAAATTAAAATTATTTAAAATTATAAATCCCTATTTTCAAAATATAATAAATCTATATTTTTTTTTTAAATGGAAAGATTAACAAATGACAATAAAATACCATCAAAATACCAAAAAGGCAAGTTTTTCAATAAAATGCCATGAACTTTTCAAACTAAGTAATTATCACTAAAAATACCCTAAATACTTAAAATCCATGCTCATGAAAACCCTAAATAATACTAATCACCCTCGAGCTTTACTTTTAAACTATATTAAAATATTTTTTCATAAAACCCCCTCGAGATATATAAAACAATATTTAAGGACTTTAGTAAATATAGGTTTAAGTGGGATCAATTCTCTTGAGCCCCAGGGAGCCGGAAAAAGTGAGCGCCTGCCTATTTAAGGTAAACAACCTAACGGAGTTATCGAAGGTAATTGTCTTGGAAAAATACACAAATCCTGCCGTCCATGTGCAGCAGTTACCGATGACTCCCGAACCTAATTCAAGAGCTAAATCTGTTTACAAGTGTCTGACTCAGTCTGAGTCTAATTCAAATCTGAATCCAAAATCAAACATAAATACTTGATCAAGAACATGAATACTCGAATCCAAATATCAATATCAAATATGTATACTTGACTTGACTTGACCGAACCGAACCATGGTTATAACTTGATTTGACTACTTGAATACTTGATTACATCCTGAACATATTTACTTGAACATTTTGTATCCATGGTTTCGGTAATACTTGTAATAATAATCTATACAATACATTACGCGGAGATAAAGGTGTAGATTGGTACGGAACGTATATCGTGGCACGAGAGGTCACTTAAAAGACACTTACATGAATTCACGTGCCGTTGTCCCATGGGTTATGACAGGACCTTATACTACATGTTACCATAGTCTACAGGGTAAGATGGACTCCTCTCGTATACATGAATACTTTCTGTATCAAACTACAAACAATCACGTTATAATAACCATCATATACCTGTACAACTTACCTGTTCACTTCACCTTACTTGTTATATTCTCTTTTTTCTTTTAGGACTTACCGAGCGCTAGTTCGCTGACGACATTCCTTTCTATTTCTTTCTTTGGAATGTTCGTCGGGAGGACAGGACTCTCAGGAGATCGAGCATAGCCAGGAAGACTTGGATCGGCTTGCGGCACAGCCTGACTTCTAGTTTCTTGTACTTACTTTCATTTTGTATGCCACTGTTTAGGCACTGTTTTACTCATTGTATCTTTTCTTTTCAAACATTTGTATGTAAAGTGGAATGTAAATAAATTTGATATTTTATTTTAATACTCTTGTCATTCTTGTTCAATTTATATATTGCTTAATTACGCTTACCGTATTTATTTCTTAGTAAATACGTTGCGGCCTGCCACGTCACCGTTTCCGTCTACTGAAAAGCGGGGCGTGACAATAGGTAATGGCTCAGGTTTGAAAATCTCTCACATTAGTAAAACAACACTACACTCTTCACAGAAATCATTTCTTTTAGGTATCGTTCTATGTGCACCTTCTATTACTCAAAATTTAATTTCCATCGGAAAACTTTGCAAATCCAACACAGTCTCACTTGAATTTTTTCCCACTCATTCTTTGGTGAAGGATCTTTGCATGGGGGCACCTCTTCTTCACGGGGATAGCCATAATGATGTTTACTACTTTTTCCGTTCCATCCAAGCTCAAATTCACGCTACCTCCAAATCGGGAATAAGTGGGTGGCACCGTCGTCTTGGTCATCCCTCCATTCGAATTCTTCAATCTGTTGTTAAGAACAATAACTTATTGTTTATGTTTCTGTTGTCAATAATTTTCAATATAATTCTTGTGATTGCAATAAAAGTCATAAGCTTTCTTTTTCTGAAAATTCTCTCCGTACTTTTAAACCTTTACAGTTAATATTTACTGATATTTGGGGACCCACTGAATTATCGTTTGATGGTTTTCGCTATTATGTCATATTTGTTGATCGTTACACAAAATATATCTGGTTGTATCCAATGAAACGTAAATATGATATTGGCACCATCTTTCCTCAATTTAAAAAACTTTTCGAAACATATTTCCAATTACTGCTAATATCCATATACTCTGATAATGGCAGTGAATATGCATCCCTTGCATCTACTCTCACCTCCTATGGTGTCTCTCATCTCACCACTCCTCCACACACTCCTGAACACAATAGCACATCAGAACATATTCATCGTCATGTTGTTGAAACCAGTCTTACCCTCTTGCATACGGCCTCTCTTCCCTCTAAATATTGGAGTCATGCTTTTCAAACAGCCGTCTATCTCATAAATCGTCTTCCTACTCTGGTTCTCAATTTCCGATTCTCATTTGAAAAACTCTTCCAACGTCCACCAAACTACAAATGTCTCAAAAAATTTGGGTGTCTTTGCTATTCCTGGTTAAGGCCATAGACCTCCTCCAAACATCAACCTAAATCCACTCCATGCATTTTTCTAGATCATTCAGCATCTCAATTTGCGTATAGCTTTACATCTTTCGTCATGTCAAATTCGTCGAAACCAATTTTCCCATACAGGTATCTAGTAGACATCAAGAGGCTCTTCCACAAGATCTGAACTCCTCTAGCGCAGCATCGCACCCAACCACTACCATCCAACCAACCAAACATCACATCCATCCCGCTTTACATAACCCAACCCCCTTTGAACCCTAAACATTAACATTTCATACCCTAGACCTCTCCCCCTCCATCGACTCTTCACACTCCTCACCATCCAATCTTGATCACACAGCCACCCTACCTAACCCTACCTCCCCGTCCTCCTCTATAACTGATCAACCATATTTACCCTCGCCACAACTCTCCCCTACTCCTCCAGCCCCAAATCTTCAAACCACCAATGAACGAAAATCAAATTCTAAATATTTCAATTCCCGAAACATCAACCATACCACTGTTCACCCAATCCCCCAAACCCTTGAACCAACGTGTATATCTCAAACTATGAGGGATCTCCACTGGCGTGCTGCAATGTCTGAAGAATTTGATGCTCTCATGAAGAACAGAACATGGGATCTTGTTCCCAAATCAAATCACAATCTAGTAGGTTGCAAATGGGTTTTTCGAATCAAGCGTAACCCCGATAGCACCATTCCCCGATACAAAACTCGCCTTATGGCCAAAGGCTTCCACCAACGGTCTGGCCTGGACTATTCTTCTACTTTTAGCCCCATTATTAAGCCGACAACACTACGTGTAGTCCTATGTCTCCCACTCTTCCATGGATGGCCTCTTTGTCAACTCAACATTAACAATGCTTTACTCAACGGTACTCTCCATGAAAATGTGTATATGGCTCAACACCCGGCTTCCTCCACTCCTCTCTAGCCAACCATGTCTGCAAACTACGCAAAGCTCTCTATGGTCTCAAGCAAGCGCTCAGGACATGATATCAAGAACTCAAAGGCTATCTCTTTCAAACCGACTTTGCAAACTCCATGGTGGATATGTCTCTCTTCGTCTACTCCAAGAAAGCCACCGTCGTTTACTTCTTAGTGTATGTTGATGATATTATCCCCATAGGTAACAATGTACAATTCCTTCAATCCTTTGTTCCTCAACTTGAGCAACGTTTCTCTCTGAAGGATCTCGGCGATCTTCATCACTTCCTTGGTGTAGATGATGTCCACATGTCATAAGGCCTATTTCTAGCCCAACATTGCCACATTGCAGATCTCCTGAAAAGGTTTTCCATGGCCGGCGCTAAAGAAACCACAACTTCAATGTGCAATACCACTCCTCTTCTCCTCCATAACGGGTCTTCTTTCGTCAACCCCACACCATATCGTCAACTCATTGGTGCTCTTCAATAACTCTCCTTCACTCGGCCTGACGTCTCATTTGTTTTCATTCGCCTATCACAATTTATGCACTCTCCCACTGAACTTCACTGGACGACACTCAAACATGTTCTTCACTACCTTAAAGGAACAATACGTCATGGTCTTTATCTCCACCAAGGATCTCCTCTCACTCTTCAGGCCTTCACTGATTCTAACTGGGGTGGCAGTCGTGATGACGGCCGCTCCACCACTGCCTACATTCTCTATCTACATGAACTCAAGATAATTCTCTGAAAATCACCCTCTCTATACTGTGATAATACCGGGGCTACTTATTTCGGTGTGAACCCAATCTTCCACTCTCGAATGAAGCATATTGCTCTTGACTATCAATTTGTTCGGGAGTGCGTTGAAGATGGCACAATTCATGTACACTCAATGCACTTGGACGCATACCCTTTCTCAAACTCCGCTCTAAGATCGGAGTCCCCAATGGAGTCTCAATCTTGTGGGGGCATATTAGTAACAAAATCCCACAACAGCGGCAGACGTCTGAAGCGTGCGCGACAAACGTCTGCCAGACGTCCGCTCAAATAACAGAGAGTGGCCAGACGTCTGAAGCAGGAAGCGGAAGACGTCTACATTAAGTCTACCAAATAACAGAGTGGGGCCAGATATTTGAAGAAAAAGCTTCAACGTCTGGGCATGCAGCCATCGCTGCAGCGGTTGTCAATCAAACGTCTAACTAAGAGGAGTCAGACGTCTACCCAATACAATCACTGCTACATCAAATCTTCAGCTACCAAATGAGTTGTAACAAATCAGGAAAAATCCTATTTTGATTTTCTCCTGATCTTATTTGATTTTATTTTCTTTTTTGTTTTATCACCATATAATTGTAACATTATATACTTGTGAAGAACTAAATACAATTAACCAAGTTGAAAATCCTAAAAACCATCGAAGTCTTCCGGATCTTATAAAGCATTGTTTACAAATTGTAGGATGTTTGTTAGAAAAGAAAGCCACATCTTTAGCAATAATAAGCCATGTGTAATCACATGGCTTGTTCCTAAACGTGACATAAACATTCCATCTTAAACTGGAATCTAGATGACAAGAAAAATAATTCATAACTCCAAATGTCTAATGAATGGTACAATTCTTGTTGGGTGAAATTAATCACTTTATTTATGTTCCCACAAACTTTTAGAGGAGAGAAAATTGAGGATTTATATATCCCATAAAATTTGAGGATAGGATTTTAATGTCGCTGCTTTGGACTAGGGGCGATCCCATCCACTAAATTCTCAAGAAAATCAAGACCTTCCTTTTTACGCGCTGTTGTCGACCACAGCCATATAAGGGTCATGATTTTATGCAATCCACCTACTTAAAAGATGAAAGGTTATAAAGCTTCAAGTGCTTGCCTTCACTTTAGTTTGTTTTTTGGACCATATTGCATGAGAAATGGTGCAGGATTAAATGGTGCATGGACCAAAGAGCTTTAGGGTTGAGGTACGTTATAGCTACAGCTTTATATGATGCTGGCACTATCTCTAGTCTCCAGCAATGAAAGAGGGGGACCAATTTAATTAAGATTAGTGATCTTCGATTAATAAACCTACCCATATCCCAAAGCCTTGATTCTCATATTAATGTGACATTTATTTCTTTCTATCATCAAAATTAAGTTCGGTTATTTATATTTACATGCTATGACTTCTTATGTATACATGCAACATAGCCATTGTGGTTCTTTTGTCCTTTACATTTTGACAATTTTTTTTTAATTTTGGATGACTTGAAATTGGGGGAAAAAGAAAACTTTAAACGACTATAAGATCGGCATTGAAATGTAGATCGGCTATTGGGCTTGTACAAACTAACGTTTTGATGCACTAAACGCTAATTAAGATGAAAATATGCTCATATATAAAATAATGAAGAATATCCAATTAATCAGATGGTTTTATTAAAGTATTATATTGTCTTGATATATATAGTTATCTTACAAGCTAACAACTTAAAATTTTGGATGAAATGGTTGTTAACAAGGTATCAAAGCACACTAGATTCAAGGAGATCCTGGGTTCAAAACTTACTATTGTCAATTTAATTATACTTATTTATTCTCATATTTATTTCGCCTATTCTCATATTTATTTCGCCTAATATAGTTAGAAATTCCGCTTGAGTTTCTTGGCCCGAAATCCAGAGGCCCACTTGAGGGGGAGTAGTAAAGTATTATGTTGTCTTAATATATATATAGTTATCACACAACCTAACAGTTTAAGTTTTTGGGATGAGTGACTTCAACAGGTTTGGACATGCACAAGTAGCACAACTAAAACTGCCAAAAATTGCGAACAAAAAGCCGAGACTCTAAATATTCATGCAGGGGCCGCAAAAAATATGTTAATTGTCAATCTAAGTAAGAAGACAACCGCAACAAAACAAAATGAAAGAAAAATGATTCAGTTGACTGATCCTAAAAGTTTAAAATAAAGGTACAACAAGAATAAAAAGCTCACGCACCACAAGGACACTTATTATATGCATAGTTATCACACAATCTAACAGTTTAAGCTTTTGGGATGAGTGGCTCTTAACAGGTTTGGACATGCACAAGCAGCACAGCTAAGACCGCCAAAAACTGCGAGGCCGCAAAAAATATGTTAATTGCCAATCTAAGTAAGAAGACGACAGTAACAAAACAAAATGGAAGAAAAATGATTCAGTTGACCGATCCTAAATTTTGAAATAAAAGTTGGTACAAGAACAAAATGGTCACACACCACATGAGCACTTAATTGTTCCCAAAGATTAAAGAAAAAAAAACCCTTGTGCACCTTCATGTTTAGCATCTGAATGTAACAGTTTTTCTCATGTGCATACCTAGAAATATCACTATAGATTGATCATTGAATTGGTTATAAGACAAAGAAAGAGAAAGATGATGAAGTATTTGTACAGAAATAGAGGAGAAGCTTCTCGATATATATAATTAGAGCTTATGAATAATGCATGCACATGAGTTGGTTTTTGTGAGCTGGACAATACAAGATGAAATGGCACATGTGAAACAATGAAGCAGTTGGCAAAAGATTATTATTAGAGATTAGAGAGACATGCATGCATGCATGCTAGCTAGCTGTAGCTGCAGAAAGAATCTATACTGTATCTCTACTATGCTTTTTCTAGCTGGCAACTCATCAATGGGAGATGGTTTCTTAGCTTCTACTTTTGCCTTTGCCATTGCCACCCCCACTGCCTTTCCATTCTATCTTCACTTTGATTTCCTTTTTGTGTTTTCATCGTAACTTTAGAGTATACTTGGTAGGAGGTAATCTAGATGGTAATTCTAAATTACCATGAAATATAACAATGCTTGTTTAGGTGTAAACGGTATTCCAGAAAATATATGGTTACCATGGTAATCAAATGGCCTCATTTCATGATAATCTTATTCCCTTCAAATCATGTGTCTATCCAAAATTATCACGAAATATTTCCGCCTAACATGAAAAGTGTCACGACCCGAAAAGTATGGAACATAACTGGCACTTAAATTACGAAACGTCTCGAAACGTACGTAATCTAAGTAAACCAAAACCCAGAAATTCAAACCAAGTAAAGCAGTAGAGTGAAGGAAAAACCAATTTAAAACAAGTAGTTTAATAACATAAACTGAAATATGCATTTTTAAAATCTCAAGCCTTTTCTGAAAATTTCAGCAGAGTTTCCTTTGTAAAAACTGACCTCAAACAGGTACAAAACCTGATACAACATACCAAATGAATAAGGCATCTCCAAGCGGGAGCTAGCTCTTCGCCAAAAGGGCGGACAAAACCACGCAAGCAATATAATATACAACGCTGAAGGGCGAGGATCAAGACACAGAATGAAAACCATCATCATCAAGAAAACCCTAATAATACAACGCGCGACTCTAAAGTCGAAAGAATATACACTGGTCTTCTATGTCTATCAAATATACAAGTCTGGTTGATAGAGTTTACTAGATACAACTGAAATAATAAATGTACAATGGTGGTCACAATGCAAGTGAACCCACCTATCAAAACAATAACCCGAAATGAAAGCAGTGTGCCAGCAAACCGTCAAGAAACCTGTACGGCAAAACCTGCAAGAAACTGTGACACAACAGGGGTGAGTTGCCAACTTGTGAGTAGAAAATATCACAGAGCGGAAATTGCATGTATGACGCTATCCTAGGTCATATCAAGTAATATTCTCAAATAAATATCCTGATCCATCTATACATAAGTGCAATACCACGTGCTCGTGTCAGTGCCTCAGATAGCAATATATCAGATATATGATGTATGAATGCATTACTAATGGAAACAGAATACATCATGAATGAGACAACTGTTTTCTTTATTCAATGAGATTTCTGTATGTATATAAATCGAGTATCATCAATGAAATCAACAGAGAAATCAGTGTCAAGTATCGACACAAAACATAAATCTCAATATCTCAATATCTCAGGCTCCGGCTATCCGGACTGGCCTATATCATAAAATCTCAATATCTCAGTGTCTCAAGTCTCAAATCTCAATATCTCAATATCTCAATACCTCGGGCTCCGTCAGTCCGGATCGGCCCACATCATCAATCACACGACCACGAACGGTATCCTCCGGATATCCGCCGCGCCAAACAATCACCGGTAGGCAGTCTGCCCCTGCCGGGCTCATCGTCTACAACTCGAGCTTCTTGCCCCGGGGTACCATACCGGGTCCACCATGTACCCGCAAACGGTTCATCCAACTCCTCGAATCGGGTCTCGAAAACCATCTCAGAACCGAGAAAATATCATGGTGGACAATACTAATCATATCAAGGAAAACCGCATCTTCTCTTTTAAAACAATTCATCGGTTTAATAAACTTTTACATGCGGTTTCCAAATCTAGAAAATCTCAAGAAGGATCCGAAATCATCAAATCACCATGTCAATAAACAGTGAAAACCGGCATAAATCTTCATAATACTGCATAACCAATGAATATATGAATGCATCTGATATCATGCAATGAGTGCAATAGTTAAACTAGCATATGAAAGCGATAACATATTGCAACTATCAGCTAGCAAGCTATGTCAATGAAATAATATTCTCTAAATTGTACGTGACATGTCAATTACTAATGATGATGTGTGTGAGCCGGCAAGCAGGTGTACGTGGAACATACGCATCATCGGTAATGGTGCTAGTGTCCTGACAGCAAGATTTCATAATAATTACAGATAACATATGTATAAGTATGCAATGCGATGAAACATCATGAATATACAGAAAGTGATATAGTAACAACAACACTGAAGAATAAACCTACCCAATATACGAGTCATACAATGTGGTATTTTAAATTACTCACGATTCACTGCATTTGAAAACAAGTATGACTCGAGCCAAGTCAAAAGGGTAAGGAAATCCACCTAGTTCTGAGTCGACCTATATATATATCTAGTAGTCGGTGATCTCGCCTCAATAGTATCACGTACGATACAATATATATATATATATATATATGACATCCTCGAGTCAAGAGTGCGGATTCTAACATCATAGTTATATCTCGTACGGTAAATCTATCGTACGGCATCCCAAATCTGGGTACGGACCAAATATCATGTTTATCTCATTACTCATCTGATATCCTTATCATCATATATCGTGAACGGGGGGGTACTGATCTAAGTCCAGTACAATACTAATATCATCAACATATGTGTACGCGTGTGAGTGAATACACATCGCCCATCAATCTGCTAATATCATGTCGTATCTCATAATACGAACCAAATCATATCACCGATCTCTTGGCACCATGCCTAATCTCATCGACTCATCTCCAAATACCATATAATATCATCAATCATCCGTGTGTACATATATGTATATATAGAAACCCACGCATCCACATCTATCCACATACGTAAAACGTATACACCCATAACCATATCCCGTGCGTGACCACCTTACTCTAGGGTTCGCGACTAAGAAACCAACTAAACCACTTTCCTTAAATCTCGCTAACACTAACCCATGATCTCCTAAAGCTTTTCTTGCTAAGGTTCATATCTCGAAATAACCCATATATGTATATCTATATCACATCACAACATTTCTTACAACTTTGCAGGGGTGCTATACGCCATCCACCCAACTTCCCCCATAGATATAAATCTACTCACCTTGCTTTTCGCTTTCCATTGCCGACATCGTCACACGCTTACTTGTCATCTCGAAGTCCTCGTGGGGGTACTTACACATCATAACGTATCATAAAGCATTAAAAACCGAATCAAAGCCAAAACGACACGCTAAAAGCCTATAGGTTCGAACCTACGGACCACGCCTTCAAAACTACCAAACAACTCTCGATATCGTCGAACAAGCGTCAAACCATCGAGTTAAAACCAAATTCCTAAAATCCGGAATTCAAAATACGCAAAACAAAACCCCGAATCAAAACAGCAACACAAGGAAATGGTCCCAGATTTTACCCTAGGCCAAATTAGTCAATTTTGCATATGTAAAGGGTCTAGTTTACTGGAGATGGATCTACAGAACAAGCACGAACCAAAATGATACCACCCTGGCCGCAATTTGCGGCCAGATTGAATAAAAGTGCGGCCAGAACATGGAGGGGGTGGCTCAGGTTTTAGGGTTAGCTTCCTGGGTGCCTGCTTATCTCTCAGTGTTTGCTAAATAATTTTTCTGGTCCCCGAGTGTTAGAAGATTTCAAATTCCCTACAGAATTCCACAAAATACGGATATCGGGGATTTCTAAGTTCGCTAATAGGGGTTTAAGTCTCTGTTTTAGTCCAAAAAATTATCACTAAGGGGTTTTTAAGGTCATTACTACACTCAATTGCACTTCACAACTCAAGGATTTCTCAAACCCTAACTTGAAATTTTCAAAGTTCGATAAACCTCGATATATCGATTCCAAACTAACAATAGAAGCTAATGGAATGTAATACCACTCTAATGGTGATGAAATTATCTCATTTGGCACTCATGAATCCCCTAAAGCACAAAAATGCAAATTTTCTTGGTCCATAGTGTATCTTGTGAGCTTGTGCACAACATTTGTGAAGAGAAGATGATGTTTTTGGGGTTGTTTTAAGGTGTTTTGAGGTGCAGAAGTGGAGGTAGGAGAGAGGGGCAGCAGCCAAGCATGAGAGGGAGAAGGAAAAGATGAAGATGATGGAATGAGAACAAGGCCATGACCAAGGTTGACCCCCTCACCACTCTCTCTCATGTTCATACCTCCTTATTTTATCATTTTCTTTTTTCTTTTCTTTTCTTTTCCTTTTCTTTTCTCTTCTCTTTTAAAAATCAAAACCATGCATGATAAAGAGAGAAAGCCATGATAAAAATGTAACAAGTGTTAAAATGACATGGTGCATGTTTTGCACAAAACAAGCTTAATGCGAGATTAGCGATATTTAATCGCGATTAGCACTAAAATGGTATATAATAAATCATAAAATTTCATAATTTGTATAAATCACATAAAGAATCCTCATTTCAGTAATTTCTGTAATTTTCCAAATTTTTCCCCATTTATCGGTATTTAATTATACCGCCTTATTAAAATATTCAATATAATATTATTAAATTATAAAAATTCCCCAAAATAATATTTTATTTTTCTGAAATGTTACAGTCTTCCCCCCTTAAAGAAATTCGGTCCCCGAATTTAAATTTAACCCCTCAAATACTAAAACATTTCAGTAAAAAGTCCAAGTCGTCGGGGCTCCGAAATCATCAATACATAAAACGCATCATAGCGCAATGCATGCGCATGAATAATGAGCAGATAACTCCAAATCAAAACTCCGTCAAGTATCCCGCAATCATCGGAGTCATGGTGAAGACACAAATGTCAAATCTAATACGAAAACCAATATGATATAAATCAAAACTATACATGTAAACATCTAAAGGAAATGCATGCCAAACTTTTCATGTTGCTGTGCGATGCGCGTTTCGCGGCACAGTGGCGGACGTCTATTGTAAGAAAATAACTATATATAGACTTATCCATTATTTAATATGTACGTCACGCCGTTTTTGAAAATAATTTAGAAGGGTTTTCTTATTTTAAATGTTTCCTGTCATATCAAACACGTAGGTAAATACTAAGACTATAACTCTCTTTTTGGAAATCCTTTCGATAACTATCAATGCATGCAAAATATATCCAGGTACTGCCCTCTGACTAGTCCTGCTCAGTACGAAAACAAATAACAAATATCATAAAAACGTATTGCTCCATAAGAAATCAATCCCAAAATGTGTATATGAATGTCATATGCGTCTGGTGCACACGGAAATCGAAATCAGTAATTGTGTCATACATGTGCACAGAAACAAAATCTAAGTGCAACGGGTGTGCACGAAAACACCTGTCAAGGGCAACGGATGTGCCTGACAGCAACATCAGGTGCATCTGATGTGCACGAAGAATCCCGATTTAGTGCATCTGGTGTGCACAAAACCATATCTCATATCATGCGCTCAATATGCGCGAAAATCCAAATCAAGTACATCCGTCATGCACGAATGAAGGCTAAATCAAGGGTATCGAACATGCATGAATACGAACATCAAGTGCAGACGCGCGCAAAACACAAATCTGGTAACACAAATGCTCAAAGATATAAATCGGGTGCAACTAAGGTACGGAGTATAATTCCGGTGCAACCAATGCACAAAATACCTAGCCGGTGCAACAAATACTCGAAATATGAATCCGGTGCATCAAGTGCACGAAATAGAATACAGTGCAACAATCACAAAAAAATACAAATATGGTGCATCAAGCGCACAAAATACTAACTCCAGTGCATCCAGTACACGAAATACCAAATACAGTGCATCCAGTGCACAAAATACAATATGGTGCAACAATGCACAGCGTAAAAACCCAATGCAACAACTGCACAAAATACAAATCGGGTGCAACAAGTGCACGGAAATGCATCAATAACTCAAATGCGTATAAAAAGCAACACCGAGTGTGCCAAGGTGTATAAAATCATAAACGCGTGCAACTGCGTGCACAAAACACGTATCCATACACTGCAAGCACATGTAAGGTATACCGAGTGCAAAAACCAAATCGAGTGCATACCACCTGCATAAAAATCAAATCAGCTGTATGCAATCCATGAAATCATAAACATGTGCAGCCATGGCATAAAACTGAATCAAGTGTAATAAACTTACACAAATCATAAATCAACACAACGGTGTATAAAGCATATCTCAAGTGCAATAACTATGCACAAAACGTAAATACTCAGTAGGTGCAGCCATGGTGCACGAAAACAATACCATAAAGCCCAATCATCAAAACTCAAATCCAACTGATATAAGCGTGATATTCAGATCACAACGTAAATCGCAGCGAAGGACATTGAGGTACGTCTCCTACAATGTCGAAAAGTGTCGGTGCGTCCAAAACTGGCAGAGCAAGAACATCCGCTGCCTCCTGCTCACGATCTGGCGCCTTTTGTCTCTGGGTCTTCATTTCTCTGTGGATTACCAATATTGCAATCCATTGGCTAGTCGACCCGGTTCGGTGTACTAACGGAAACGATCCGCTGTAGCATATCCTCTAAAGATCTCTGGCCAATTATCATGGTCACTCATAATATATCTCATCAATGATGCCGAACTCTGGTCTCCTGGGTGTGCGTAATACAACTGATCCGGGGTCCACGTCTTCTCGTATAGTACTCCAGAAAGGTTCTGTCGAAATATCTCCCAAATCTCGTTTCTGCCGAACTGCCCGGAAGTTATCATTCTTTACTAAATCTGTTTTTTGTTCCGGAATGGCTGCATACTCATCACGACTCCTTCTGGAAGATATATTCATATACAACGCCTCTGCATGCGTATCACATCTCTGATGTCAGTGGAGTGGAACGTCATCTCATCAAGATCTCGTACGAACCTCTTGCTCCCCTTTTCTCTAATGTCGACTGATTCGGACTTGTCTCTTCGTGGCTGCATGGACTGCACTCCAACGGCTATACTCGTATTTGGAGTCTCCCAAGCAATGTATCCCATCACATGATATCCGAATGATGTCAAACTTTTCGATCGATTGGTCAAGGTTCCATAATCCCCCAAGAGCTCAACATCTTGAGTACAGTTTAATAGTATCGAGTACATACTACAGCACCGGTGGACCAGCCGTAGAAGGGCAAACCCAAGCCTCACTAATGGCACCGTGGAACTGCCGCAAAACTTAAGGTTCAAAGGCTTTCACATGGTCATTATGTCGAGTTAGGGTTTTCATTCTTCCAGAGGGTCAATAGAATTGCTTGTATGTCTTTTCGAATACTTTAAACTTGGAATATGGGTTTCTGACATTCGATCGCCTCTATCGACACTCAACGTACCTGCATGAAGTCGTCTCTAGCTGGAATCAATCAATCTAATGACCTCGCATCGGGGTAAGCGAACGAACCACATGTCCTAGCCATTCATTCTCGGGTGACTACCGACCTTCTATCAAATCCCAAGTACAACCCGACTGCAATAGCTCCAACATTTAGGGCGATATCTCGTCATTCGCAGCAACAACTGGCTCATCCGTCTGCACGCTGAACAGTGCCTCAATCATCAAATAATCGGTGCATCGACGGTTATCACATTCTGGCTGGCCTCTAGCAGTAGCCTGATCCTCTGGTGCTGATCTGCACGTCCGAGAAATCTCGTAAAAGCGATCCATCAAACGCTCCTGGCGCGAAAACGCAATAAAACGACGCCTCTATGCAATCGTATGTCCCCGGAATCACGCCCTGGTCAGTCATCGTCCGTGACGAGCTCGTGCTGACCGCAACTCTAGCCGTAGCTCTCTCTGTCTATGCAATCGTGGTAGCAAAACCATAAACCGATATCGATGAGGATAGATCAATGAACGAATATAATAATGTGCAAGAAAATGTACATCCTAAGGTTTCTTAAGCGGAGTAGCGTATCGTAAGTATGCCGCGGAACATACACACGGTACGTCACTCTCCTTAAGTCACCTACTCCATCAACCAAGAGTCATCCTACACTCAGGAGGTAAAACCTAACGCTCTGATACCAATTTTGTCACGACCCGAAAAGTACGAAACATGACCGGCACTTAAATTACGAAACGTCTCGAAGCGTGCGTGATCTAAGTAAGCCAAAACCCAGAAATTCAAACCAAGTAAAGCAGTAGAGTGAAGAAAAAACCAATTTAAAGCAAGTAGTTTAACAACATAAGCCGAAGTATGTATTTTTAAAATCTCAAGTCTTTTCTGAAAATTTTGGCAGAGTTTCTTTTGTAAATACTGACCCCAAACGGGTACAAAACCTGATACAACATATATAATGAATAAGGCATCCCCAAGCGAGAGCTAGCTCTTCGCCAAAAGGGCGGACAAAACCACGCAAGCAATATAATATACAACGCCGAAGGGCGAGGATCAAGACACAGAATGAAAATCATCATCATCAAGAAAACCATAATAATACAGCGCGCGACTCTAAGGTCGAAAGAATATACACTGGTCTTCTATGTCTATCAAATATACAAGTCTGGTTGATGGAGTTTACTAAATACAACTGAAATAATAAATGTACAATGGTGGTCACGATGCAAGTGAACCCACCTACCCAAACAATCACCCGAAATGAAAGCGGTGTGCCAGCAAGCCGTCAAGAAACCTGTACGGCAAAACCTGCAAGAAACTGTGGCACAACGGGGGTGAGTTGCCAACTCGTGAGTAGAAAATATCACAGAGCAGAAATCTCATGTATGACGCTATCCTAGGTCATATCAAGTAATATCCTCAAATAAATATCCCGATCCATCTACACATAAGTGCAATACTACGTGCTCATGTCAGTGCCTCAGATAGCAACATATCAGATATATGATATATGAATGCATTACTAATGGAAACAGAATACATCATGAACGAGACAACTGTTTTCTTTATTGAATGAGATTTCTGTATGTATATAAATAAAGTATCATCAATGAAATCAACAGAGAAATCAGTGTCAAGTATCGACACAAAACATAAATCTCAATATCCCAATATCTCAGGCTCCGGCTATCCGGACTGGCCTGTATCATAAAATCTCAATGTCTCAGTGTCTCAAATCTCAATATCTCAATACCTCGGGCTCCATCAGTCCGGATCGGCCCGCATCATCAATCACACGACCACGAACGGTATCCTCCGGATATCCGCCGCGCCAAATAATTACCGGTAGGCAGTCTGCCCCTGCCGGGCTCATCGTCTACAACTCGAGCTTCTTGCCCCGGGTACTATACCGGGTCCACCATGTACCCGCAGACGGTTCATCCAACTCCTCGAATCGGGTCTCGAAAACTATCTCAGAACCGAGAAAACATCATGGTGGACAATACTAATCATATCAAGAAAAACCGCATCTTTCTCTTTTAAAACAATTCATCGGTTTAATAAACTTTCACATGCGGTTTTCGAATCCAGAAAATCTCAAGAAGGATCCGAAATCATCAAATCACCATGTCAATAAACAGTGAAACCCGGCATAAATCTCTATAATACTGCATAACCAATGAATATATGAATGCATCTGATATCATGCAATGAGTGCAATAGTTAAACTAGCATATGAAAGCAATAACATATTGCAACTATCAACTAGCAAGCTATGTCAATGAAATAATATTCTCTAAATTGTACGTGACATGGCAGTTACCGATGATGATGTGTGTGAGCCGGCAAGCAGGTGTACGTGGAACATACGCATCATCGGTAATGGTGCTGGTGTCCTGACAGTAAGGTTTCATAATAATTACAGATAACATATGTATAAGTATGCAATGCGATGAAACATCATGAATATACAGAAAGTGATATAGTAACAACAACACTGAAGAATAAACTACCCAATATACGAGTCATACAGTGTTGTATTTTAAAGTACTCACGATTCACTGCATTTGAAAACAAGTATGACTCAAGCCCAGTAAAAAGGGTAAGGAAATCCACCTAGTTCTGAGTCGACCTATATATATATCTAGTAGTCGGTGATCTCGCATCAATAGTATCACGTACGATACAATATGTGTGTGTGTGTGTGTGTGTGTGACATCCTCGAGTCAAGAGTGCGGATCTATCATAGTTATATCTCGTACGGTAAATCTATCATACGGCATCCTAAATCTGGGTGCGGGCCAAATATCATGTTTATCTCATTACTCATATGATATCCTTATCATCACATATCGTGAATGGGGGGTACTGATCTAAGTCTAGTACAATACTAATATCATCAACATATATGTACGCGTGTGAGTGAATACACATCACCCATCAATCCGCTAATATCATGTCGTATCTCATAATACGAACCAAATCACATCACCGATCTCATGGCACCATGCCTAATCTCATCGACTCATCTCCAAATACCATATAATATCCTCAATCATCCGTGTGTATGTATATGTATATATATAAACCCATGCATCCACATCTATCCACATACGTAAAACGTATACACCCATAACCATATCCCGTGCGTGCATGTGTACGTGTAACCACCTTACTCTAGGGTTCGCGACTAAGAAACCAACTAAAACACTTTTCTCAAATCTCGCTAACACTAACCCATGATCTCCTAAAGCTTTTCTTGCTAAGGTTCAATATCTCGAAATAACCCATATATGTATATCTATATCACATCACAACATTTCTTACAACTTTGCGGGGGTGCTATATACCATCCACCCGACTTCCCCCGTAGATATAAATCTACTCACCTTACTCTTCGCTTTCCGTTGCTGACGTCGCCACGCGCTTGCTTGTCGTCTCGAAGTCCTCGTGGGGGTACCTACACATCATAACGTATCGTATCGTATTAAAAACCAAATCAAAGCCAAAACGACACGCTAAAAGCCTATAGGTTCGAACCTACGGACTACGCTTTCAAAACCACCAAACAACTCTCGATATCGTCGTACAAACGTCAAACCATCGAGTTAAAACCAAATTCCTAAAATCCGGAATTCAAAATACGCAAAACAAAACCCCGAATCAAAACAGCAACACAAAGAAATGGTCCCAGATTTTACCCTAGGCCAAAATTACTCAATTTTGCATATGTAAAAGGTCTAGTTTACTGGAGATGGATCTACAGAACAAGCACGAACCAAAATGATCCCACCCTGGCCGCAATTTGCAGCCAGATCGAATAAAAGTGCGGCCAGAACATGGAGGGGGTGGCTCAGGTTTTGGGGTTAGCTTCCTGAGTGCCTGCTTATCTCTCAGTGTTTGCTAAATAATTTTTCAGGTCCCCGAATGTTGGCAGCTTTCAAATTCCCTACAGAATTCCATAAAATACGGATATCGGGGATTTCTAAGTTCGCTAATAGGGGTTTAAGTCTCTGTTTTAGTCCAAAAAGTTATCACTAAGGGGCTTTTAAGGTCACCACTACACTCAATTGCACTTCACAACTCAAGGATTTCTCAAACCCTAACTTGAAATTTTCAAAGTTCGCTAAACCTCCATATATCGATTTCAAACTAACAATAAAAGCTAATGGAATGTAATACTACTCTAATGGTGATGAAATTACTTCATTTGGCACTCATGAATCCCCTAGAGCACCAAAATGCAAACTTTCTTGGTCCATAGTGTAGTTTGTGAGCTTGTGCACAACATTTGTGAAGAGGAGAAATTGTTTTTGGGGTTGTTTTGAGGTGTTTTGAGGTGAAGAAGTGGAGGTAGGAGAGAGGGGCAGCAGCCAAGCATGAGAGGGAGAAGGAAAAGCTGAAGATGATGGAATGATAACAAGGCCATGATCAAGGTTGACCCCCTCACCACTCTCTCTCATGCCCATACCTTCTTATTTTATCATTTTCCTTTTTCTTTTCTTTTCTTTTCTTTTCCTTTTCTTTTCTCTTCTCTTTTAAAAATCAAAACCATGCATGATAAAGAGAAAAGGCCATGATAAAAATGTAATAAGTGTTAAAATAACATGGTGCATGTTTTGCGCAAAACAAGCTTAATGCGAGATTAGCGATATTTAATCGCGATTAGCACTAAAATGGTGTATAATAAATCATAAAATTTCATAATTTGTATAAATCACATAAAGCATCCTTATTTCAGTAATTTCTGTAATTTTCCAAATTTTTCACCATTTATCGGTATTCAATTATACCGGCTTATTAAAATATTCAATATAATATTATTAAATTATAAAAATTCCCAAAAATAATATTTTACTTTTCTGAAATGTTAAAAAAAGAGCCATGGCCATCTGCCGCCGGCCTCCATTGCCACCCGCCGGCTGGCTGACCCCGCCATCCATCGTCAATCATCCGCCGCTCGGCTCATTGCTGACCGGCCATTCGCTGCCGCCCGGCAGCCGATCATCGCCGATTGTTTACCGGCCGTTCCACCACCGATCGAACATTCACTGGCCGACCGGCCGTAGTCCGTCTCCGATCGTCCTCCGGCCGCTTGTCAGCCCACCGCCGATCGGCCGTTCGTCGCTGGTCTCGCCGCCGATCGACGGTCGCACACACACACATATTACCGAGAATGATTAAAATATACCGAGCACGTTGATTAAAGCAAGATTCCTTGGAATTAGATGCTTGGTCATCCCAACCCGGAAATGTAAGGATTCCCGGTAATCTTCCATTATTTGTACCAAGCGCGACGTTAGAGTTTTGATGGTTCTAAAGATTTTTTATTTCTTCAATTGAGACATCATATATATAGGGAGGGGGGAAGGGGTTTAACGGAGGAAAGTTGCCATAAGAGGGAATTTCCTTTTATGGCGTCGGAAAAATGCATCCTCTATGATTTTTTTCGACGATCAGTATACATCACCTCCATCTTTATCATTCTAAAATGTGGATACATCAAATTTCATGTGATTATACCATTTTTTTCACCGTTGATTTGGTTGGTGCAAAATTAATGGTTTACCGACAATAGAACATTTTACATTGCTAATTCAACGGTGAAAAGTGGTGGAATCACATGAAATTTGGTGTATGCACATCTTAGATGATAACGATGATGAAGATAGATGCCGATCGTCGGAAAAAATGATGAAGGTTGTATTTTTTCGACGCCATAGGAGGAAATCCCCTCCTATGGTCTCTTTCCTCCATTATTCTCTCTCTCTATATATATATTTCTCTCTCTCTCTCTCAATATATATATATAGAGAGAGAGAGAGAATAATGGAGGAAAGAGGCCATAGGAGACGATTTCCTCTTATGGCGTGGAAAAAATACAATCTCCACCATTTTTTCCGACGATCGGTCCCCATCATCTTCATCGTTATCATCTAAGATGTGGGTACACCAAATTTCATGTGATTCCACAACTTTTTCATCATTGATTTAGCAATGTAAAATGTTCTATTGTCGGTAAACCGTTAATTTTGAACCCACTAAATCAACGGTGAAAAAGTTGTGGAATCACATGAAATTTGGTGTACGCACATCTTAGATGATAACGATGATGATGATGGGTGCCGATCGTCGGAAAAAATGGTGGAGGTTGTATTTTTTCCACGCCATAGGAGGAAATCCCCTCCTATGGCCTCTTTCCTCCATTAATCTCATATATATATATATATATGAGAATAATGGAGAAAAGAGGCCATATGAGGAAATTTCCTACTATGGCGTGGAAAAAATACAATCTCCACCATTTTTTCCGACGATCGGTCCCCATCATCTTCATCGTTATCATCTAAGATGTGGGTACACCAAATTTCATGTGATTCCACAACTTTTTCATCATTGATTTAGCAATGTAAAATGTTCTATTGTCGGTAAACCGTTAATTTTGAACCCACTAAATCAACGGTGAAAAAGTTGTGGAATCACATGAAATTTGGTGTACGCACATCTTAGATGATAACGATGATGATGATGGATGCCGATCGTCGGAAAAAATGGTGGAGGTTATATTTTTTCCATGCCATAGGAGGAAATCCCCTCCTATGGCCTCTTTCCTCCATTAATCTATATATATATATATATATATATATATATATATATATATATATATATATATATATATATATATATATATGAGAATAATGGAGAAAAGATGCCATAGGAGGAATTCCCTCCTATGGCGTCGAAAAAATACCCTCTCCACCAATTTTTCCGACGATCGGCCCCCATCATCTTCATCGTCATCATTTAAGATGTGGGTACACCAAATTTCATGTGATTCTACAACTTTTTCACCGTTGATTTAGCAATGTAAAAAGTTCTATTGTCGGTAAACCGTTAATTTTGAACCCACTAAATCAACGGTTAAAAAGTTATGGAATCACATGAAATTTGGTGTACCCACATCTTAAATGATGACGATGAAGATGATGGGGGCCGATCGTCGGAAAAATTGGTGGAGAGGGTATTTTTTCGACGCCATAGGAGGGAATTCCCTCCTATGGCCTCTTTCCTCCATTAATCTCTATATATATATGCTGCCTTACAATTTGAGCGGTATTGTCAGTAACGGCTGAAATTTGGGATTTTATTTATTTTAGTTTTAAACAAGCTTTTTGGTAGCATCTGTACCTGGACTCTTGAAATTCTTATAATGTCCACGTACTGCACGTCCTAGAGATTCAAAGCGCAATAACGAGGGTTTGGAGATATCATGTTTATATTCTAACAACTACAGGCTGCGTTGTTGATAAAAGAACAAAGGATTGGTTCAAATTTAATAAAATAAAAGAGCAAAGGATTTATGCTATGAAAATAAAATACGGAGATCACATGTTATGAAGTTTGACATTCTTAAGTTGGAAAATATGTACAGATTATAGCATCTTTACCATTATACTCTAACTCAAACAGAAAAGGGTTCTTGTATCCTCTCTTCGTTTTTCAAGAAAAAATCAAATAAATGACAGAATCCTTTTATGTTTTACTTAAACCACACACTATCCATGCCATCTTCCCCTCCCCCAGCTCGCCCCCCCCCCCCCCTCTCACTTCCCAAAATAGTTATTAAAAAAAAGGCTGCATGCATTTTACTCTCTCTACATTGCCTAAGAAATTTAAAGACATTCTCTTTCTCCCAAAAATAAGAAAAAGAAATCAATAAATTTGATGGGGTCATTATTTTAAATGTTTAAACTCTAAATTATACGATCCTATTTTTTTTACCAAATATGTTTAATAATATACATGTGCATGACATATGCAAATACCTTAATATGGATAATGAAATATAATAGGCAAAGAAGTTCATAAGTCATAACTATAAAAAAAAAAGCATTGCAGGTCATGTAATATTTCGAAGAAGAGTATTTCTACGGATTTGGGGCATCAGGAGTCTGAACTGAAAATTCCAAACTCGATCCATTTAATCTATCTATATCTATGTCTATACTGCCTCTATAAGCAAATTGATACTTTTATTTTGTCCGTATGTTTAAAATTTGATATAAACTAAAATATTCTTACTATAATAAATTTAAATATAAGATTTAAAATAACAAACATAAATTTAGAAAATCTAAATAATAAATGATTTATCAATTTTACGCATGTGTAATATATGGATTTTTTTAAGTTAGAGATAAAGTTTAATTTTAAAAATTATTTAATTTAAAAGGATGCGGTTTATATATTTGTTATATCGGTATAATCATGTTTTGCTTATAACAACAAACTCATATGCTATATTAAGAACACTCATCTCTTCTCTCTTTTTTCAAAATATTAAATCCCTGGTGATTATTTATATATTTATATTGTTTTATTTTATTTTATTATTGAAAAGTTTACCTATTATTCTTACACATGGTATGATGTTTAATTTACCTTCCCTACTTTTTTGCTTCAATTATGATGTTTATCTATTTTTTTTATGGAAAAGTTTGCATCTTTTTCTTAAATATGTTATGATTTTTTATTAATTATTTGAATCTTATTTTGTGTAAAACTGATGTTTTTATTTATTGTATTTTATTTTTATTTTTATTAAAAAATTGCAGCTTTTTGAAATATGATATAGTTCTCCAAATTAAATTTAACCGTATATATCCATTATTCCTATCAAAGATAAGTATGAAAAATTCATTTAGTTTATATTTATATTTAAACTCCCCATTTTTAAATTTTTAAATAATAATCTTAAAAACAAACTCCAATTTGGTATTACCTAAATATACCAAGCACAAATAAAAATGCAAACAAGGGTTTTAAAGTAAAAAATCTTAATAATTTATAGAACTGGTTTTTTAAAAATATAAAACAAATCGTTTCAAAACAAATAAATTATGTGCAACCAAAACTGTGTGAATCCTAACACTACTCATCCATATTTTTAACAAGTCTTCCTCTTTAAGGATACAGATGTTTTTAAATTTTTTAAGATGGTAGATATGAAATTATTAAAAAAAATATCTATTTTCCACGTGCATGGCATGTGCAAAAAACTAGTAAACCGTTAAATGAGTTTTGATCGGGTGTGGAAAAGTGGGTCTTATATCTATACCAAACCCATATTTTAGCACCGAGTCTACATGGTTGGCAAGCCTATTTCCATCATCCTCGCATCCTCCTCCTTTTTCCTCGTCGTTAACAACTACCTTTACCATTGTCGTCGTCACCACCATCATCACCATATATGCGTGCCATCATCGTCACCATGCATCATCTTCATTGCTATCATTTCATCTTTCTCTCCATCCTTGTCCGTCTGCCTACCAATTAAAATAACAGACCTTAATTCTCATTGGGTTGTAAAATTGGATGATGATGTGGCTCGTTTTAATCTGTTGTGTTCAAAATTTTCATATTTGTTATTTTTTGGTGCAAACAATATTATTCCAATTAGCATGGATGGTAATGTAACCCAACAATAACTACACTCAAATCTATCACAAATCTAGGAAGAACAAGTGAATCATTCATTAGCACTATTAGAGACTCTTAACATTTGGAACCATGGGGTTTTAACATAGGGCCTAGGGGCCTGTTTAGTTGCAGGATTATGGAATTTGGATTCCAAAATAGTACGGTTGAAATTTCTGGATTTGGTAATTTGTTGTTTGGTTGGTTTTGGATTCCTAGTATTGGATTTGTAGATCCTTGTAATCTTTGTTTGGTTGGTGGAAAAAAAGTGGGATTTGGATTTGAGGATTTTAGAGAGAGATAGAGAGAGAGGATTGTTAAATAAATAAAGTACATGGGCCCCATCTAAAAGTATAATGAATAGTGCCAAATCCTTGAAAATCCTTGAAAATTTTTAGGATCCAAGAATCCTTGTTTTGTGGTGGGCCCCCATAAAAAACAAAGGAATCCTATAAATCCTAATCCTGCAGCCAAACATAAAATTATGGAATCCTAGGATTCCACACTCCAAAATCCAAATCCAAACTCAATAATCCTGCAACCAAACAGGCCCTAAGATCAACCATTACAGTAATATATATTATTTAATTTGTACGATATAACTTCCATAATTAGTATTGTTGTGCTAGAATATTAGCACGATAAGAATATAAAAATAACATGAAAATGTACATGTGACAATGATTAAAATATATATGAGCAACAACTTTACTTTTATTCTGCTTATCTACACGATTATGCATATTAAGCCCACGATTTTGCTAAGGCCCATGTGATTCGACCACGAAATTTTAGGCATGATTTATTGCCCTAATTAAACATCCTTATTTATTCTTGGGCAAATTGTTAAACATCATGGCCCACTTCCGGCCTGTTAAAAAGCCCTTGCCAATCGCAAAATGGTTAGTAAAGTTCTGATACCAAAAATCTTTAGGAAAAAACCCATGGGTTGTACTTCATTAGGAGCATGTATTACATTTTAGATGGAGTTCAGAATATGTCTCTCTATTGTCCATCCCCCTCTCTCTCCCCCTCCCTACTTATTGCTCCACACCTCCTCCTTTCTCCGTCCCTTCTCCTTCCACTATCACTCTGAGGGAGCATCTCCTTCCTCCGTCACTCTCCTCAACACTTCTCCTTCCTCCACTACTCTCCTCAACACTTCTCCTTCCTCGTCTTCCTATTCCGACACTTCAACGCTCCACTCCCCTTAAAGAACTTTCAGAATCCAAAACCTTTCTTCTTTCTTTACTTTGCAAATAATCTTGTCAACTGAAAGATAGCCCTCCCCTACGAACAAGTATACGGCAGGAGTCTTCTCCTAATACACGTCTTAATCACTCTTTTACACTGGGCGAAGCATGAGGGAAGACAAGGAAGGGATTTCATCACGACTTTTAGCTGCTTGCCTCCCTAACCCATCCTATTTGAGTAAGGGGGAGAACCACACCAGGTGTTTTCAAAACAATAACTAGAAAATTATTCGTTATTCCGTGTTAGGCGAAGCATTAAGGAAGACAGATGAAGACGTTCTGCTTGGGCCTCTTGCCGGAGAGTTCCTTCGCGTCACTCTCTTGATAGGCTTAAGATCGGAGGAGGCAACCATGCTTAGATATGATGGTAAAGGGATTAGATTTTACATGCAACTGCTTAAATATTATAGTTGCATAAATACATGGAACTGCTTAGATATTACATGCAAATGCTTAGATGTTGCAAACAAAAAGTACGTAGGATATTACATGCAAGTGCTTGGATATTTCAGCCAAGAAGTTGGTAGAATCATTAAATGCTTTGATTTTTAAGTATGGACTGGAAATAAAGTAGATATTACAGGCAACCCTTCGGATATCACAAGCTAGTTTTCAGATATTATATGCAAGTCTTCAGATATTATAAGTAACTCTTTAGTACTGTGCCAGTTGTATAAGCTGACACCGCATATGGATAGAGTCGGAAATGGAAAGTAAGTTCTATGAAGTTAGATATAAGGTTATCTAATTTATGACGGCTAGGATTAAGGCCTTAACAAAATGTCCACATGTGATTGTTGGTAACTGTTGGGAGGGAGAGTCGATCCACGGAACAGTGCTCGCGACAAAACCCAAATCACGCAAAAATACAATCACGCAATTAAACGACGAAAGACAATATAAATTAAAGTGCAGGAATAAGAAAACAATCAATCACAAACAAGATAGATTTGTTAACGAGATTCACCCACCGTATGGCTAGTCCCCGGCAAAGCGGAATCTGCAAATGTCTACTATACTTGAATCAAGTTTACACAAAAGAACAACCCTAGGAGATTTCTCTCAAATCTCTCTATACAAATCTCTCTTAACCTTTGCCTCTTGTGATGAAGCTTGTGATTGATCCCAAAATGCCTCACTCATAAGATGTGCTTTTATAGCACCCAGGACAATGTCACCATCTAACAAAGGCACCGCCTATCATTGTCACCACCTAATAATGTCATGCATGTCAAAAGTAACACCTAACAAAGTCACCACCTAACATTGTCATCATCTAATAATGTCATGCATGTCAAAAGTAGCACCTAACAAAGTCACCACCTATCATTGTCACCACCTAACAATATCATACATGTCGAAGTAGCACCTAACAAAGTCATCACCTAACATTATCATCCCCTAACAATGTCATTGTTCCCGCCAAAAATTTCTGCGCAAAAGAGCCCAAGACATCAAATGGCAGCGATACGCTTAAGAAAATGTGAACCAGTATTTTCCGGGATGTATTTTGAAAAACTCCAGAATGAGAAACAACTAAATTCTGATGGTATTAAAAGCATCTCGAAAAAACTTTCGATTTGATATATTATGAGCCTCATAATTCATCCGGGATCAAAAGTTATGAGCAAATGTGCTATGCATATGTGATCTAAGGAAGAAGACGCGAACCAGTATTTTCCGAGCTGTATTTTGACAAATTCCGGAATGAGAAACAGCTAAATTCTGATGGTATCGAAAGTGTCTCGAAAAATCCTTCGATTTGATATATTATAGGCCTCATAATTCATTCGGGATCAAAAGTTATGAGCAAATGTGCTATGCACATGTAATCTAAAGTAATGCTCTACTACATGGGGAATGCATTTTTAGTTCCACATCGGGAAAAGGAGAGATGACTTCTCTACCACTCCCATATAAATAAGAGGGGATACCTCTTAGAAAAGAAAGAGTTCAATTCTCAAACGATTCAATACTCAAAAGAGCTTAGTTCTCCAAGATAGGAGCATGCTACTCCCCATAATGGGCATATGCGCAAGCGCCATGTGCGCTATGTGCAACGCACGTGTGCCCGCCATGCGCGCACGTTTCACGTGCGCACCACATAAGAACATTTAATAATATTAAAAGGAGCTTAGTTCTCCATAGGAGCTTAGTTCTCCAAGATAGGAGCATGCTCCTCCCCATTATGCGCAAGCGCCACGTGCGCTACGTGCAACGCACGTGTGCTTGCCATGCGCGCACCACATGCAACGCACGTGCGCACCACATGAGAATATTCAATAATATTAAAAGGAGATACGTTCTCCATAGGAGCTTAGTTCTCCAAGTTAGGAGCTTGCTCCTCCCCATAATGCGCATATGCGCAAGCGCCATGTGCGCCACGTGCAATGCACGTATGCCAGCCATGCGCGCACCACGTGCAACGCACGTGCGCACTACATGAGAACATTTAATAATATTAAAAGGAGATACGTTCTTTCTAGGAGCTTGCTCCCCCCATAATGCGCATATGCGCAAGCTCTACGTGCGCTACGTGCAAATATGTGCGCCCAACACGTGCGACGCACGTGCGCCCAACACGTGTAACGCTCGTGCGCGAACACAAAGAAACCTTTTTCAGCAGCGAGAAGCTTAAGCTCCAACATGTTCTTTCCCCCTAATGAGTGGGACATGGTTCAAAGGGTACATCCCTCCACACCTTCGATATATGACGCTGTAATCTCTCAGTGTCGTCGGAGAGATGGTGAGTCCCAACGACCAATGATCCTTATTTTCAATAAAAAAAAGAAAGAAAAGAAACAGATATACAAAATAAAATAGAGAAAACCCTCTGCAAATTTTGAGAAAACTCAAAGAGATAGAAAGGCAAGCCTTTAGAAAAAAGAAGATCATTTCTTCATCTTCAAGGTAAAGAACTATTTCTTGAACCACAGAGATGAAATCATCTCATAAAAAGAAGAACCATCTTCTAAAAAGATCATAGATCTACAAAAGACCAAGGTTTTTGATGATAAGAAAAAAGATCAAAAGATCTAATTATAAAAAACTAAAAGAAGTATTTTACTTCATTCACAGATCTTTGATCTATAAAGGCAGAGCCCTTTTTATAAAACAAGAACTTTTGTTCTTAGATCTTGAGGCAAAGCCTCCTTTAAGAAGAATATAAATTTGTTCTTTGATCTTAAAATTGATCAAATACGCTTTGCGCGACTGAAAAGTGTCTTGCACCCATGAACTGCGCCTTTGCGCTCCTTGGATCGGCACTCAGTGCCAAAACATGCCACGTGTCAACCATAAACACCACTTGCGCTTTGCGCTTCTGAAACAGCGCACTGCGTTCATGGGCTGGCGCTTAGCGTCAAGCGCGCCACGTGTCACTCGCTGGCGCGCCAACAGACTAGCACAACGCGCTTATAAATTAAAAGCGCAATGCGCTAATAAACTAGCGCTTAGAGCTAAGCACGACACGTGATTTCTTCGTGTGTGCTATCTGACAAAAGCGCAATGCGCTCTTTAACTGGCGCAAAGCGCCTGGCGCGCCACGTGGCGCATTGTCAGAACACAATTTGTTCTGATCAAGACAAAATTGTCAGAGCCCAATGCCTAGCATTATTAAAAGGGCTGAGCCCAAATAAAGGCTTAATAGCCAGAGCAAAATAAAAATGTTAAATATTTTTGATTGGATTTAGCCCAATTCTGGCCATAAGTCCTCAACCTATATTGAACTAAGCACATCTGCTCACAAATATTAAATAGATCTTAGTCCCAAACTGGGCTACGGATCTCTCAAACAATTAACACTGGTTTAAGAGTACATCTCGTTACTCCTCTGATATCTGTCGTTGTAATCCTTTAACGTCGTCAGAGAGGTGACGGGTCCCGGCGACCACACATTTCTACGGACTGTGGGGTCCTTAAACTCATGGACTATGATGTCTTTAATCTTGACCGTGATGTCTTTAAACTAACATTGGACTGTGGGGTCCTTAAACTCATGGACTATGACGTCCTTAACCTCGACCGTGATGTCTTTAAACTAACAATCGACCGTGATGTCTTTAAACTAACATTGGACCGTAATGTCCTTAAACTAACATTGGACCACAATGTCCTTAAACTAATCGACCGCAATATCATTAAACTAAACAATAGAGCCCAATTGCTCTCTTGTTGGATCTAAACGATCCCGTTAAATTGATCTTAGTCTAAAATTAGACTAACGTATCCTTAACAAACGTTTAAGTTGATCTTAGTCTCAAATGAGGCTAACGTATCCTTAAACCCAACCCCCAAACCCAAATCTAAGAAAGATACGGATTTGGACTAGTCCATGCCCTACGGGCGGCAACATAACTTAGTCTCCGTATACAATCCACGGGCAACCAAACACAAAACAAACACCCACGACACGAAGTGACCATATGAAGAAAGAGAAAGTTGTTACCGCGATGCGGTAGCGTAATTAACTGTAGGGGCTTGCGCCTGCAGGGAAGAGCGTCCCCACAATCAAAAACCCCTCAAACGAGGGGGAATCTGACGAAGTCTGCTACATCGGTCGCATCCGTTTAAACCTTCGATATATGGTGCCATAAATCAACTTGGCATCTTCGGAGAGGTGGACGGATAGCGCCAATTAGTATCTGCCCCCAGATTCAGGCAAGACGTTCGTCTTCCTGGTATCCGGCGGTAAACAGATTCAGAGGGGAACAATCATGCATGTCAAAAGGTGGCACCTAATCTTAGACTTTAATTTGCATCAATTTTCAACAAACTCCACCTTGATGCAAATTCATCACAATCTCGATATTGTCCTACTTGGAGTTTTTTTTGGCTTGATTCTCAGCACTAGTAAACTTCACACGATTCTGCTGCTGCTCTCTTCTCATCAAATTTTCATGGAGAGATTCACCAACCTGCAACAGAGATCCAGTTTATCTCTGTCTACTATTTTGGTGAACATATCCGCCGGATTCTTTTCTCCCGCGATCTTCTGCAGTGTCAACTCACCATCTTCCAACGCTATGCGTATGAAATGGTATCGCACTTTGATATGCTTCGTCCGAGAATGATATGCTGCATTCTTCGCCAAATGTATTGCACTTTGGCTGTCGCTCCACAAGGTATTGAAGTCTTGCTTCTTACTTAACTCTTCGAGTAACCCTTGTAACCATATCATCTCTTTGCTGGCTTCCGTGATCGCCACATACTCAGCCTCCGTAGTTGACAATGCTACCACTTTTTGCAGTTGAGATACCCAACTCACCGCTGTTCCTCCAACTGTAAATACGTATCCTGTTGTACTCTTCCCACTATCTCGATCACCCGAGTAGTCCGCATCAACGTAACCTTGCACCTTTAGAGAGTCACCCCCGAAACATAAGCAGTGACTAGACGTACCCCTAAGATACCTCAAAATCCACTTCACCGCATTCCAATGCTCCTTCCCCGGGGTTTGCATATACCGGCTCACACCCCCCATTGCATGTGCAATATCTGATCTCGTACTCACCATTGCATATATTAAACTTCCCACCGCAGAAGCATAAGGCACTATTGCCATCTCGTCTTTCTGCTCTTGAGTTGTCGGGAAAAACTCCTTCATGAGTTTGAAATGTTTTCTAAAGGCGTACTCACCGGTTTTGACTTGTTCATGTTGAACCGCTTCAAAACCTTCTCGATATAGTCCCTTTGCGATAACCACAACTTCCGCTGCTTCCTATCTCGAACGATCTTCATGCCCAAAATTTGTTTGGCCGCTCCCAAATCTTTCATTGAAAACTTTTCAACCATCAATTTCTCCAGACTTTGAATTTTCTCGAAGTTCGGACCCGCTACCAACATATCATCTACATAGAGTGATAGAATGATATAGTTTCCATCCTCAAAAGTCTGAATATAGACACAGTGATCTGACTCACCACGCACAAATCCCGTCTCTAACATGAACTGATCGAATTGAGATACCACTGTCTTGGAGCTTACTTAAGGCCGTACAAGCTCTTTCGCAGTCTACACACCATAGTTTCTTTTCCCTTCACCTCATATCCCGGTGGCTGCATCATATAGATCTCCTCCACCAAATCTCCATGAAGGAACGCAGTCTTCACATCAAGCTGCTTCAAGTGCAGATCCTCCACCGCCACAATACTAAGGATCACCCGAATTGATGTCATTTTCACCACAGGGGAAAATATCTCTTGATAGTCAATTCCTTGTTTTTGCGCATATTCCTTGACTACCAAGCGAGCCTTGTATCGCTTCACACCATCGGCCTCATCTTTTATCCTGTACACCCATCTATTCAGCAACACTTTTCGACCCTTGGGTAGCTTCACTAGGTCCCACGTGCGGTTCTTTTTCAAAGAATCCATCTCCTCGTCCATAGCTCGCTCCCACTGCTTACTAACACCGTCTTGCGTCGCCTCTTCAAGGGATTCATGCTCTCTCGAATCCGTGTACAAAATGAAGTCGGTCACAAGTCTTTCAGGTAGCCTCCTTTCTCTCGTAGATCTCCTTAGAACTGGCACATCTGGTTGCTGAACAAAGTCACCATCATGTTCTTGAGTCTGATCCTGCACTGCAGCTTCTTCCATGTTTTGATCCCCACTTGTGGGCACCTGATTGTTCTCTTGAGTTCCGTCTAACTCCCCGAGCTCAGATGCAACACCATCTTTGGCTTGCTTTTCTTCTCTATATAAGTACTGCTCGTCAAAGACAACGTTCCGGCTTCGTATTACTTTCTTACTTGTATAATCCCACAGCCGATATCGGAACCCGTCTCCACCATACCCGATGAAAGCACACTTCTTAGATTTGGAGTCAAGCTTACTCCTTTCTGCCTTATCAATCAAAGAATATGCAATACAGCCAAATACTTTAAGGTGCGAATAGTTGACCGGTTTACCCGACCAAATTTCTTCTGGAATGCCTCCATCAAGCGCACTTGCCGGGTTTCTGTTGATCAGATACACAGCAGTATCGACCGCTGCTGCCCATAAGAATTTTGGCAGATTCGCATCCAAGGTCATGCTTCGCACTAGCTCTAGGATCGTTCTGTTCATCCTTTCAGCGATACCATTTTGCTGTGGCGTCTCAGGTACCGTCTTCAACCAACGAATACCCTTTTGCGAGCAAAACTCCTCGAACTCTTGGGTGCAGTATTCCCCACCATTATCGGACTTTAGGTGTTTAACCTTCATCCCCGTTTGGTTCTCCACCTGCGCAATCCAGTGTTTGAAGATGCCAAACACATCAGACTTTTTCTTCATCGCGTATACCCATGTCTTTCGACTTGTATCATCGATGAACGTTACGAAGTACCGATTTTCTCCATAAGACTCCACCGAGGCCGGACCCCACACGTCCATATGCACCATCTCCAGTTTCTTGGTCTTTTTCGCTACGCCTCCAATTTGAAATCTGAGCGCGCTTTGCTTCCCACAAACGCAGCTCTAGCAAAACCCCAACTCCACCTTTTTCAGCCCGAAAGAACCCCCTTAGCTTGAAGAATTTTCATGTTCTTCTCGCTGAGGTGTCCCAATCTTGTATGCCACAACGAAGTCTCCGAATTTTTCTCCGAACTTGCCGTCAATGCAACCGCGCCTTCGCTGCTCCTATTGAATGAGTACGATGAACCGCTCAGCTTGTCCCTTGCGACCACCAACGATCCTTTGGAAATCTTCCATTGAGAATTCCCAAACGTTGTAGTAAACCGTTCGTTGTCTAGCTGACTTGTGGAAATCAAGCTTTTCTTCAAATCCGGAATGTGACGAGCATTCTTCAATTTGATTTGACCACCTCCTAACGGTTGTAAGATGATCGTCCCCTTTCCAACGATCTTACACGATTGACCGTTTCCCACCATCACATGTCCAAGATCGCCCTGAATATACTCGCTGAAATGATGTCTGCCTGAAGTGCAATGAAAAGAAGCCCCTGAATCTAGGAACCAAGTATCCGCCTTTGTGTTCTCGCTCGCCGATAGACAAAGACCTTGTTCCCCTTGTTCTTGTATAGACACTACATTCGCTTCTTTTTCATCCGTCTTCTCATCTGAGCCTTTCTTCGGAAGCCTGCATTCACTTCTTCTACGACCCTTCTTTCCGCAATTCCAACAAGCGCCCTGGATTTTTCCTTGAGATTTACCCCGGCTTTTAGACTTGCCCTTTTTCCACTTTCCCCTTTCGATTGTTCTGCCACGATTCTCCACCGAAAGTGCAGAAGTTTCAGAACTCCCACTCACGGACTTTCTTCGCATCTCATCGTTTAATATGCAGCTTACCGCATCATTAAACGTGAGAATCCCCGAAATAGAGTTGCTAACCGCCATCACTAGGTTCTCCCAACTCTCTGGCAACGAATATAGGAACAGTAGGGCTCGAATCTCGTCTTCAAAAATGATTGAAACTCACTCAAGTTGGCTTGTCACGCTGTTGAACTCGTTCAGGTGCTCTATCACCGAACCATTCTCTACCATTTTCATGTTGAAAAGCTTTTTCATCAAAAATATTTTATTTGATGTCGATGGCTTCTCATACAACTTCGCTAACGTCGTCATTAGCGCCTTAGTTGTTTTCTCCTTTGAGATATTAAAGGCCACCTGCGGAGTCAACGGCAATCTGATCGCCGCCAAGGCTTTCCTATCCAAAAGGTTCCACTCCTCATCGGTCATCTTCTTGGGCTTTTCTCCTAGCAACGGAAGATACAGATCCTTTTGGTATAGACAGTCTTCTAACAGCATACGCCACCAACCAAAATTGTGACCATTGAATTTCTCGATTCTTATCTTATCCTCTGCCATCTTTCGTCTGTATCGCAGCAAACCCGACTTCCTCCTAGATCTGAACCAACGCCTTCAAAACTATAATCTAAGAAAGTGGGGAAGAGGACACAAGCGTCGTTATCCACCGTTACCTAGATTATAGAATCGAAGAACCCTAGGTTCTCTTAACCTTGCTCTGATACCAGTTGTTGGGAGGGAGAGTCGATCCACGGAACAGTGCTCGCGACAAAACCCAAATCACGCAAAAATACAATCACGCAATTAAACGACGAAAGACAATATAAATTAAAGTGCAGGAATAAGAGAACAATCAATCACAAACAAGATAGATTTGTTAACGAGGTTCACCCACCGTATGGCTAGTCTCCGGCAGAGCGGAATCTACAAATGTCTACTATACTTGAATCAAGTTTACACAAAAGAACAACCCTAGGAGATTTCTCTCAAATCTCTCTATACAAATCTCTCTTAGCCTTTGCCTCTTGTGATGATGCTTGTGATTGATCCCAAAATGCCTCACTCATAAGATGTGCTTTTATAGTACCTAGGACAATGTCACCATCTAACAAAGTCACCACCTATCATTGTCACCACCTAACAATGTCATGCATGTCAAAACTAACACCTAACAAAGTCACCACCTAACATTGTCATCATCTAACAATATCATGCATGTTAAAAGTAGCACCTAACAAAGTCACCACATATCATTGTCACCACCTAACAATATCATGCATGTCAAAGTAGCACCTAACAAAGTCATCACCTAACATTATCATCAGCTAACAATGTCATACATGTCAAAAGATGACACCTAGTCTTAAACTTTAATTTGCATCAATTTTGAACAGTAACCTTGTAGCTAATTCATGGAAGTTGTATTGCAACGATCGTAGCTAATTAAAATATATTTATGTGAGCAGCGAAACATCACTTTTTTCTCGTTTTTTCTTGCCCTTTCTTAATCGCAACAACAAAGACCGGGGTGATGGGATGGACACCTGGGAAACTGGGGATTTTTTTCTATTTCAAGTTGAGCATGTTACACATTCTCCCCTTTACCCTCCAAACAAAAATTTTATGGCTGTCCCAGATGGTGGTGTTGACGTGATGTTTGTCATATAGATGATATATGTCTCTAAAGCCTTTGTTTTCATCTCTAAATCGATAATTTCTTGAAATGATGTCGGACCGATTTCTGCACCGTCATCCAATTTGGTCCCCAAATAAATCCTTTATATATCGACTTCTCTCTCTTATTTTTTTTAACTCTATCTTCATGTTTAATCAATTTCTTTATAACAAACAACAAAAAAATTTCCAACCTTAAGTCATTAAAAGTAAAATACAACCGATGCCATCCACACCATCTGACTAAACACAAACAGATGGATGGATAATATTTTTCATATGAAACCGATAGATTCCACCACGTAAAACCCCGTATTGGAGATTGGCTGAAAAAATAATATGCAGATGCGACGTCTATTTCATCAACATGATGGTGTACGTAGAACTTATCATGTTGGAAAATAAGAGTATTACCTTTTCTATCTGTAATTTGCATGTCCAAAAGTTTATCCAAAAGATAAAATAGCAAGAGCCACAACACCGAGGTAATAATGTCAAACTGGGCCGCTGATATTTGTTTCTTTGGTAAAAATTGTCATAGTAAAAGTAATTTTGGGAAAATAAAATGAAGTATGTAGTGCATTCTAAAGTTTCCAAAATGAGTCTTAATTCCTAAATAAAGCGCGAACCCAAAACCCTAGCTCTAAGCAGAGAGCGGCCATGGCCGATTGCTTCTTCCCGAACGAGCTGCCCGAGTTCGTAGACGAATACGCCGCCGCCTCAGTCTCCGCCTCCTCCTCCCTTTCGAAGCTCCTCCTCCTCCCCTACCCAAAAGCCGCGGAAAACTTTCTGCGCGCTGCTCTTCAGCTCAAAGAAAAGGTACCGAACTCATCATCTCCTCTCACGCATTTCTACAAATACCTTGCAAGATTCCCGAAAGTTTCCCCTTTCAGGTTGTGAAGGAGACGTGGGCTCCACAGGGGCGCGGCCCCAGGGACTGAACCCTGTACACGGGCGCGCTTGGCACCGCGTTCTTGCTGTTCAAGTCGTTTATCGTCACCGGCGACGCCCGAGACCTCAGTTTGTGCGCAGATATCGTTGGATCTTGCTTCAGTGCTTCTCGTGGATCCTCGTATGTGTTAAAGGTTTGATCTTTTTTCGTTTTCGGTCGTTGTATTTGATTTTGATTGTTGATTGCAGGCAGGTGACGTTCATTTGCAGGCGAGCTGGTGTATGTGCTCTTGGTGCAGTGGTAGCTAAGTATAGTGGAGATAATGAGTTGGTTAATTACTACTTGAGCTCTTTTAGAGAGGTATTTTCCGTGGCAATTTCAGTTAATTTCGTTCATCCTTTGAATTAAGATACACCACTAGCAGCATCATGAGCATACGTCACACATACTGATAATTCAAATTTTTTTGACATTTCATATTGAAGAAGCCATTACAGTTGGTATATAAGGAGTTCCGCTAAACATTCAATTGGTCCTGATTGCAACGCAAATGATTAAACACTGCATGCAAATAAAAAAAATTCCGATTTGCAAGAATAGGCGATATGCATGTTCTGTTGTATGAATGCTTTGTTATTGGTTGTTCGAAGTTTTTTTTTTACCCCACAATGAATTTTATCGAAACATTGGAATAACAGGTTTGGAGACGAAATGTTTAGTTGAAGTTGCTGTGAGTTTAGTATAGTGTGAAATTGGCCTCTAGACGATCGCGTACTTGAGTCCAACTACTTCGATGCTTTCATAAATTATTTTTGATCCAAGTCGTATCGGACAACTGTAAAAATAAATTATGCTTAATGATGTTGAAGGTATATGAAACAAAAATTAAAGGTTTGAATTAAATAGTACTCCAATCCATTTACTGATATCATGTGTTGTTTTCCTAATGTCAAGTTGTTACAGTTGTTTCCAAACTGAAGTATTTTCTTGGAGTGGACTACCGAAGAATTTATTTATTTGTGATGCCGACCTTTTCAACCAAATATTAAATTCTAGATGTAAGCATATTCCGACCTTAATCTGTTTATGGGTTTTATACAGATTAAATTGCACGGTGATGTTCCAAATGAACTTTTGTATGGAAGAGCAGGGTATTTGTGGGCATGTTCCTTCTTAAACAAGCACATTGGTGACGGGGCTGTCCTTCCCACCTCAACGGTGAGCTAGTTCCGTCAGTTCTGATCCAAGGATAGTTACGAATACTAATTCCTTATATTAAATCAAATATTCACAGAATACCATAACAAAGGAGATTATCAGAAAAGGAAAACAGTTATCCAACAAAAGCAGCTGTCCTCTAATGTACGAGTGGCACGGGAAGAAGTACTGCGGTGCGGCTCATGGCCTTGCAGGGATCATGCATGTGCTTATGGATATGGAATTGGACCCTGAAGAGAAAGAGTTAGTAAAGGGCACTATCCGTTGCATGATCAATCACCGGTTTCCTAGTGGCAACTACCCATCCAGTAAAGGATCAGAGTCTGATCGGCTTGTGCACTGGTGCCATGGTGCACCGGGTTTTGCTCTCACCCTCACAAAAGCTGCGAAAGTAAGTTACTTTAATTTGCCTGATGTCCTCTTCAAGCAATAAAAAACTATTCAACTGTTGCAAGTAGAAAGACCCAAAATCTATTTTTTGGTCGTTTTCATTATCTTTTGGGATTTCATATCCGAAGTAATAATTGTGTTGGGTTGGACAATAAAATTGGAAACTCAATATTTGCAAATGACGGTGAATGAGGGGTATGAGGCAGCCCTGTATAAATACCATGACCGTATTTCCTGAAGTTGTTACATTTGTTGCAGTCAAATTTATTACACAATATGTTGAAAAATTGTTGCATCTTGCAACTTTATTTCCAAACCCTTTTTAAAATGTTTATATTCAAACTTGGGAAAGTTTCCTTTTTGCATCTCTATTTCCCACCAACATCCTCTGAAATCAAATTGCAGGTGTTTGGCGATGAGCAGTTCTTGCAAGCAGCACAAGAAGCTGCAAACGTGGTTTGGAACCGAGGACTGCTGAAGAGAGTCGGAATTTGCCACGGAGTCAGCGGAAACACCTACGTGTTTCTTTCACTATACCGCTTAACCGGGAGAGCGGAGTATCTGTATAAGGCTAAAGCATTTACTTCGTTTCTGCTGGACCGAGCCGATCAGTTGATTGCTGAAGGGCAGATGCACAGCGGTGATCGACCGTACTCTCTATTTGAAGGTCAGGGAGGGATGGCTCATCTTTTCTTCGATATGGTTAAGCCAGCTGACTCTAGGTTTCCGGCCTATGAACTCTAAATCATCGAGTGGTGGTTCTGTTTGTAGACTGTAGTTGTGCATTGTGTTTTCGGCTGAGTTGTAATGTCTTCAAATGTGTAAATTGGCTGACATATGTGACCCTGATGAAAGCTTCTGTCTTGCTGTATATTACATGTAGTCTTTTTGGGAAACACACTTCTTTCCGCCATCCAAATATATCTAATTGAGTGCTAACAAAGCACAAAAACACTCACAGTTATGACACCCAGCGTTTTTGCATTCTATGGGGATTCCTTTCGAACTCAATAGTAATTTTGCAGAATCAAAAGCTAGTTATCTCATTGCATCAGAAATCCTTATAACAAGTTTCAGATAACCAAAAAAAAAATACATGATACAAACGCTACGTGAACTTTATCGGCTCAAAGATGTGCTATTCAATTTATCGGCTCAAAGATGTGCTATTCAAAAAACTGACAATGAGCTCATTAATCTTATCAGGGAACTGCTCATGAACGAAATGAGATCCTTCAGGCATAAACACGACCTCCAAATTTGGAACGTTTTCTTTCATAATTCCACTCCTTATGTAATCCTCCATTCCAGGAAATTTCAAAACACGGTCCTTTTCGCCCATTACAAACAGCGCAGGGGCTTCTACTTTCAGGTTGGCGGTGGTCCCATAATCCTTTTGAAATGTCCTATAAATGCCAACCGAACAATTTTGATTACTTTCATTGCATGAAGCAGTACATATGCTGTTTATAACTTCAATGTGAGCTAACTGACATGGCATGTGAAGTGGAAACTTGAAGCCGGATTTTTCGTATAAATCTGTGTGCTTTGAGGTCTTTGTTTGAGAACCATGAAGGCAAAGGAGTCGATGGGTCCACGAGATCCATGATCACTTGACCTCAGCAGCAATTGGTATATCGCTCCTCGAAAAGAGAATGTACATATTGCGGATGACTGTTTTGACATCAAAGCGAGCAAAGTCTGCCTCTGCTCTCCTTGGCTTCTATGAAAGATGAACCGAGTATGAAACAATTATTTTGTTCCTGAACTGGAACCTATTGAGCTTTAAGCAAATTACACTAAAATACCACGATTCAAGCATTTTTCAGATAAACACCAGGAACTTCATGAGAATACCATGAGATTTGTTTTTCTATCTTAACTAGCAATTGCCCCCATGCCATGCACGGGCCCGGGGTTGTCTAAAAAATATGCTATCGTATAGATAACCGAATCGTAACTAAATTTTATTGCAGGAAAATCTTTCAACTTGACCTAAATTCTTTCAAAACAATTTAAAAAATTTCTTCATTTTTTCTCAAAACAATTCCAAAAAATATCTGTCTTTACACATTTCTACATATTACATGTATTCAACGGATGAAAAATTGCATTCGAGAATTCCTGCCATCATCATTACCGAGTGCATTTGAAATTTAGAAAAAATTCTCTTGAATCTTCCTGATATCATCACTGATTGCTGTCGACCTCCATCCTACTCTAGATGACGGTTATCTTCACATTATCCTCACATTATCACGTACTCTTCTCTTACTAATTTTCATATTATATAATTCAACTCACCGCTTTTCATATATTTCAGAAGTATATATAACCTTTAATATATATTTCATAATCTTACTGATAGTCGATCTAGTGGCGGAGCCAGGATTTTAACTCGGGCGGGGCAAGAATTTTCCTTATAAAAAACTAATTATTTGGCATGTGTTTAGCTCGTGCTAACAATAATCGGTGAAAAGATAGATAATTTGTGCTCGTTAATGTTTGAAGTAAACCGGTATATCGGTGCCAACGACGTTGTTGCTAGGTATTGGTATAAAACTCAATATTGGTAGGTATACAAGTATTTTATGTTATGTTTATATATTTATTGTTACTTTATTAGCAATAAGATATTTTATATGGTAACATAAATCTTTATTTAACTACATTTTTAATTATTTTTTTTTGCTAATATACATATTAGTCGATATTCCTATATATAACAGACGATCAGTATGGGTCATAGACTGGCACAATAGATATCAGTTTCTTAACATTGAATTTTTTTTACTAACATACATACAATCGAGATCCATGTATAAAAAATTCGAGTCATAGACCGACAAAATGTTAAATACTGTTTCTTCACACATCGCACTCCATAAATATGCATCACTTTTCAAATGTCATGTTTCATTCTTTTTCAATGCAAAGAAATAATAATAATAATACTAAAGCAATGTTTGAAGAACAAAATTATATGTTCATCATTCAACAAACTCGTGACATTGATAAATAGTTTTGTCATTCAATAAGAAAGATAAATAAAACAAAATTAATTGTATGTTTATTTATAAGAATTAAGCACATGGTGTTCATATTATTTTAAATTTAAATAGTTTATTATTATAGGTAGAATTTTATTTAAATATAGATTTAGATCTAAATTTAAATAAGAGGAAATATTCTATAAGATAAAGATAAAGGAAATTTATGTTGATCATAATCTAATTAGGAAAAGGCTTATTCTATATTATAAATAGGGAGATGCTTTCTTCAAGGAGGATTGACACAACAAAGACAGAGACACAACAAGGTGAAGGAACACAATAAGGGCTAAGGCCAAGGCAAGAGAGATATAATCTCTAGGTTTATGAGGGTTGTAACTCCCCTCTCTTGAGGTGAGATCAAGAGAGGGGAGATGAGATGTAAGAGATCTTGTAACTTTTATCTTCATTGAGAGATTAGGCTTCTAATCTAGATTTTAGATATATTATTATTTTAGTTGATCAAATCAAGGAGAAGATAAGGTGTCGAGTGTACTTTTTATATCAATGAAATCCTCATGTTTGCCCTATGGAGTAGGCCATCGGTCGAACCACGTTAAAAACTCTGTGTTAATTATTTCTTCTTATGGATTGCTGTCTTGCGTGCTCGAACGTTAAAGACGGGATTTTTCCCTCGACGATACGTATCGGAGGGGAAGATTCCTAACGGATGGACATCCAATTTGGGCAAGCTTATTTGTGGGCAAGAGTGACACAAAATGGACAAATCGTGTTGAAATATGAGAGTCTTGCATGGGAGTTTGGAAATCCTGGTTTTGGCTTCAATGTAGCTCCGTCTCTTAGTCAATCTATAATATACGGATTTGGCTTTAATGAAGCTTCGACTCTGAGTCGATCTATAATATACAGATTTTCATTTCTTATAACTATCCATATCTATATTCGCATCCGCCAACAATCACATGATACGAATATAGTAACGTCTACATCCGGTCCATCGCCGATCGACGAGAACGTATACAAAGTTATAATAAAAGAGTTGATTGCAATTTTTCAAAATACATCTAAGCTGTCTCTAATTTACCATGCATGTGCGTATGCAAAGTAATAGGGGATGTGCTGATTGCAATTTTCAAAAGATATCATAGAACTCATCTAATTTTTCATCCACATGAGTCAAGGGAGAAGATTTTTTCCATAGATGTTACGCGACATCTAGATTGAACAGTAATAATTCGTATGGAAATATATAAAGAAAATTCATCCGAAAATATATTGTATAAGTCTGAATATAAACTTAGGATGGCAACAATCGCAAGTACCCGATGAGGTACTTGAGACTTCGTGAGGCACACGCCGGATACCCCCCCCTTAGGTATCCTCCCTGAAGCTTCAGAGGCCACGATGGATTCCCTCAATTTTGGTATCCGCCCTGAGTACCTTGTACCTACACCCAGATATCACCCAGATATCACCCAGATATCTGTTTCTGAAGATCATGCTTAAAAAAGGGAAAGGAAAACATCCATGCTCATCGAGTATTCAAAAAAACAAAGGTTTTACTTATTCATTCATTAATCAAAGGGGCAATACACTGGCAGGGGCCAAATGCATATTAACTTAAATTATAGGGGCGAAGGATTAATTTCTTGCAAGAAAAGGCTAAATGCAAAATTTCTTAAAATATAAGAATTGATTCTAATTTTCCATGCATAAGAAAAAACCCTTGAAGAGGGAATATTCCCTCATATGGCTTTATATATATTGGACATATTAGATAGAAAGATAGATTCGATCGATTAATAGATATAATATAATGCCTTGGAAAAACTTCAAGATGGCAAATGGGCCGGGGCAGCCCGTGGCCTAGTCGGCCCAAGAGCCATGTGGCGGGCCTGGACCAGCCCGGCTAATAAAAGGGGCGGCTTCGGCGGCCAGAAGGCCCGGTCCGAGCCCGCTTCTCTTTTTTAAAATATGTTGATTCAAATTTTTTTAAAAAAATATTTGATTGTTGCAAATCAAGTTTTTTTTGCTTTTGCTCTGCACGAGGCAGAGCATTCAAATTAACATATTTTAATTTTTTTTGCTTTTGCACTGCACGAGACAGAGCATTCAAATCAACATTTTTTTAATTTTTTTTACTTTTGCTTTTGCTCTGCACGAGATAGTGCATTCAAATCAACTTTTATTATTATTATTATTATTATTATTATTGCTTTTGCTCTGCATGAGGTAAAGCATTCAAATCAACATTTTTTAAAAATTCAAATAAATTTTTTTAAAGTCAAATGTCCATTTTGATCCTCCCAACAACTATAAAACGGATATTGTAGAGGGTATTTTGGTCATTTTTTGCATCCAAAATTCTATAAATACCTTTCTACAGTTCTCATTTTCATCAGAATTCACAACAATATAATCTTCATAAGTTCATTCTCTACATCTCTTTTTAATTGCCAAGAAGTTTACTGTTAAAATTTGGAATCAAGCAATCTTTATTCTTGCAATCTCAATCTTCACTTCAGTGTCCAGTAATTTGTTTATGCTATTTGGAATCAGGTTTTTTGGTATTAGTTATATATTTTTCTCGGTATTAGTTATATATTTTTCTCGTCTAATTTTTTTATCATATCACTTCCTCTCTTTCTAATTTTTTTTAATTAAGCATGGTTGGTTCATCATCATCACAAAGGTAATAGGGTTGGTTTATGATCACGTAGACATTTTTTTCAACTTGATTCGAATTCACAGGATGCAATTAGATTAAGAAATATGACCGGTACATCATCACAAAGACGTTCTTTTCAAATTGATTTGGATACACAAGATGCAATTAGATTAAGTAATATCTTGCAAATAACTGATTCTTATTCTCCTAATTTTGATTTTGCTACTTTTGAAATGCCTACACCACAAAATCACGCCCCTGAAGAAGTTCCTGCTCCTAATGTTCGTTATGCTAGTGTTTTTGATCCTCTTATTACCAAAACCGAAAGAGCTAGAATTTTTGAAGTTTGGAAATATTTTGTACAAGAAAAAGTTGCAGGTAAAAGGCCTAAGGCTGTTTGTAAGACTTATAGAAAAGATTTTATCCGTGCTGGAAAAGATGAAACTAACCATCTACGAAGAAATGCAACCTCCCATCAAAAAGCAGATTCTCGACAGACGACTCTAAACATGGCATCTAATTTTTTGACTGGTTTTTTATATTCTCAAGAAACTAATAAAAGAGAACTTGCTAGATATGTTATAGATGCTGAACAACCATTTGGTTTTACTGAAAATGAAAAAATTAGTAGATTAGTAAAACTGCATAATGCTGCATTTCAAAGAGTACCAAGAAATACACTTAGAGGTGATACTTTTAATTTTTTTATGAAGCTAAAGCTAATTTATTTAGTATTTTTGCTAATCTTAAAGGTAAAATTGCATTAATTTCTGATCTTTGGAAAACAAAATGGGGTATTAGTTATATTTGTGTTACTCTACATTTTATTGACAATGATTGGTTGTTACAAAAAAGAATTATTGGTTTTTAAAAATTGGAGCATCCACATACTGGAAATACTATAAGTAATTATATTATGACCACTGTACATGATTATGATATTCAAAATAAAATATTTTCAATTAGTTTTGATAATACTACTGATAATACTGCTGCTATAACAATTTTAAAAATTAATTTAAATCCCATTTTAAATGGAGTATTATTTCATCAAAGATGCACATGCCATATTTTAAATTTAATTGTACATGATGGTCTTAAATTTATTGATCCTTATTTATCAAAACTTAGAGATACCATGATTTTTATTGAAAGCTCTGGACCTAGAAAATAAATTTTGAAGCAAACTTGTGCCCAATAAAATTTAAAATTTAGATCTTTTAAATTCAACATTTCAAATAGGTGGAATTCTACTTACAAAAAGTTGAAATGTCTTTTTAAATATAGAATTCTTATTACCTTATTTTATCAGGAACAAATGCTCAGGAATGATTTAAAGGAACTTGATTGATTTGTTTGTGAATACGTTATGAATTTTTAAAAAATATTTTATATTGTAACTAGTACTTTTTATGTTGTTTATTATCCAACTATATATTTAGCGGTAGAACAATTATTTTATATTAGTAAAGTTATTAATATGTTTAGCGGCAGAACAATTATTTTATATTAGTAAAGTTAAGGTCCATTTTCTGAAATGTTAGATAACATGCTTTCTAAATGAATAAATATTAGGGGGAAATTCCTATATTATTTTGTTTAGCAACAGTTTTTTATTCTAGAATTAAACTAGATAGTTTTCTTTGATTCATTAGAGTGATACCATGATAACTTGAATATTGAAATAAAAGATTATAAAAATGTTTTAAATTCTTATTTGCAAAATATGTATACTATATATGACTCAGAATACGGTAAAAACAAAACTTCTTCTTCATCTTCCTCTTCACTTCAAACTTCTAAAAAAGGATTTTTTGGCTTTTTAAGTAAAAAGAAACAAAAAATTATTGTTTCTACTTCTTCTTGTAATAAACTTACAATGTATTTACAAAATGATTTCAATAGTTTTCTCACTTCTGAATAAATAGAAAATTTTGATATTTTGAATTGGTGGAAAACACATGAACACATGTATCCTGCACTTTCTGCCATGACTTGTGATTTTCCAACAACTCTGGTGTTCACAGTGGCTTCAGAGTCTGCTTTTAGTGCAGATAATAGAGTTCTGAGCAACAAAAGAGCGAGACTGTCGGATAAGCAGTGGAGGTCGCAGTGTGCCAAAAAAATTGGTTTGATACTGAAGCTAGATAACGACACCTTAAAACTAATGAAGACTCCGACACCGATAAAGAATAAAGACTGATAGGAGTTCACTAATTATATTTTTTAATGAATTATATTTTTAATTTTTTTGGCTATTGTATAAGGAGTAAGGTTTGCCAACTTATATCTCTCTTCAAAAAAATTTAAATTAATAAAATATTTAGGTCTGATTCAGAACTTAAACAAAGTTCGGGCTAAAAAATAATCCAATTTTTTTTTAAAAATAATTGAAAAGAGGGCAGTCGGGCCGGCCCGGGCTCTGCCAAGGAGCACTTGCCCAGCCCGATTATGGTCAAAGCGGGCTTGGCCTGGCCCGAACACCCGCCAAGCCCGGTGGGCTTAAGGCCGGGCTAGCCTAACCCGGTCTGATTGCCACCCTGAGAAAAACTTGAACTTGGAAGGTGCAAAATGCAAATTTCTTTAAACAGAATGGGTGGAGTATAATTTTCCATGGAAGATGGAAAAAAGCTTAAGGTTTGGAATCTTTTCTCATATGGAATTATATATCTCTACTATTATAGTGCTAAAAGGAGAGAGTCTCACAATTGAGAATCTAATTTTAATGACAACCTTCTAAATGGCTATAAATTTTCTTATTTTTTCTAAGACAAAAAATGCTAATTATTCTCTCCCTCTCTTTCTGGATTAACTATTCCCTCACTGTCTCTTCCAATAACCAACTTTATAAATCTCTCTCAATTACTAACGTGCATCACACGTATAAAATACTAGTAATTTATAGATAGCAGTCGGTGAAAAATATTCAGATTGCCCAATTTATGATTTCAGTTGTTGAACAACAAGAATTGAATTGTGACGTAGTGGTTTACTGGGTACCAAGTTATATGAGTAGTATACCGAAGGTAAAACAACCAGGAATGAACATCATGTCATATTCAAATAAGGGAAAAAACATAATTCAAGGTATTTATCTGAGAAAATAATGAAAATCCAATGGTATGATAGTATAATTTAAGACCAACCGCATGAAGAAGTATTACCCGCCACCTCCAAATGTATAAGCCTTTCGGGAGTACATCTAATGGAAGTTTGGGAGAGAAGGGAACACCCAAGGTCATGACGCTTAATTCCCGATTGGGGTGGCGGAGGGCGAAGTCATGCCGGTTTGCTGCCGAAATCTTTCCCAATCATGAATGCCTTGTTTATTATAATCACCATCAAATACAAGAAATTTAGTAACATCATCATATGACTATTTTCAATGAAAAAAAAAAGAAAATTAAGACTCATATAAGAGATACCTTGGGGATTTGAAGGGAATCAAGAACGGCTAAAAGATCATTGTTGAGTTTACCTAGTATTCTCTGATCTTTGGAAATTGTGCCGACTCATCACAATTTTGAGCCGGCTCAACCCTATGATGAGACGGCTCAAGGTAAGTTTGAGCCGGTTCACAACATGTCTGGAATTGCAGATTTCTCTCTGTTTGTATAAGATGGCTCAAGGTAATTTTGTGCCGACTCGAAATCTGTTGGACCGAATTATGGGCTGTTTTGGAAATCTTATTTCTACTCTATTTGCCTCATACTATAAATTGTATTTTGTAACCCTAATTGGGTCGAACCCTTTGTTAATCTGAATGAATAGAGGAGACAAGGATTTTGAGAAGGATTTGTTAGAGTTTCATCCACTATTGTAATCCTCCATATTTGTGAAAGTTATTTCTAGAGGAGGTGGCGGTGAGTAGGAATACACAACCGATATGCCCAAATTAAAAATTCTACATTTGCAAATAGAGAGCACAATTGCTAAGCTTAACAAATGATATACGAATATGATAAGTGGTTAAGTAAACCACAATTGTGAAATAATGAACAAATAGCAAGATATCAAGATATAGCAAGTATGAGCAAATAGAGCGGAAGCGATCACTAAATGTGCAATTTCTATCTATAAATATAAACCAAGAGAAATAGAGAGATAGAAAAAGTAAACGCAAACACGAGGCGATTTATAGTGGTTCGGAAGATCCTTTGGTCCACTTTCTTCAAATGCACGAGACCGTTCCACTAAACATGTTTTTCTCTTGGAGGCAAACGCATTGCCTGCAAGCAATACACAACCCTGCTTCCGGTGGAGGCTAAACGAAACACATCTCCTTAAAAGAAACACTTCTCTTTTACACGCTCTTCTCTCTACAAAGATGCTCTCCTCTCTTACAATGGAAATCTTGCACCCAAGATCCCAAATACAAAGAAAGAAGAGATTACACTTAAAGCACAATACTCTTGATAGAGTTTCTCTCAAGTTCACTTCTAATACTTTACAAAGTATGGATATACAAATTGAGCTCTTGAATCTTTTGTGCGTGAGAGTGATTGGATAAGCAAATGAAAATCTCTTTTTAAACTCTCACAAGGGATGAGATTTTTGGCTCAAGATCACTTGGATATTGGCAATTAAAAAGCTCAAGTAATTGAGTAAGTGATGCCAAGAAAAATCCAACCCAAAATTCTTTTATAGCCCAAAAAAAAATAACTCAAAAAATAAGTGTGGACAAGCAGAAATAACACGCGGCAGACGTCTGACTCAAATAAAACAAACCCCCAATGGTTATATTTTTCAAAAAATCTTAACTGCAGACGTCTAAAGTTCCAATAAAGTAGACGTCCGAAGAAGATTTTTTTTAGCTAAAACATAACATCATATGTCTGCCCCGATGAGCTGCAGACGTCTAGATCTTGGTGCAAAACCACAAAGCGTAAGGGAAAAATCGACAGACGTCTGAAGTACAGATTGTAGACGTTTGAAGTTTAAAAATGCTGTTTTGCAACCCTTATTCAGACGTCTGGTAATATGAACTGTAGACATCTGCTGATAGTCCAAAAAACATGTAAGAACCTGATATATGTTAAGCTACAGTATCCAGAGGTCTGTAGGTATAATTGGCAGACCTATACTGTAAGAAAAATCAGAAAACTTGGTTCTTTTCAAATGAAAATCGTTTTGGACTAAAAATCTTTGCAAGGTAAAAACCAAATGTTTCATGCAATGTAAAATGTTTATGCATGAGTGTGTTAGTTTTCAAGAGATCTAAATGATATAACCATAATCTATAAAGAACTTACAAGGATTCTTATGTCGGTTTCGCAAATCTTCGAATTCTTGAATCCTTGTCGTCTCTAGCTCTTGAACTTTGGAAATCTGCTTCACTTGAACTTCGGAACTCGCCAAACCACTCATTGGTGTCTTGAACTCGATCTTTTGATCTTCATATCTTGAATGCTTGATCGTTGACGCTCAATCTCGGACTTTAGCTCCTTAGCTTTATGAAGCTTGAAATTTGCAATTTTGAGAAGCTAATCGTCCGTATTCCTCTAACCTCCTTTATATTCGTCATTTAAGCTCAGTAGTCATCCTCTATTAAAATCTTGTGTCGTGAGATATCCCATATCCTGAAAAATAATCTTAAAACGACCAAGTACATCATATACAGTGTTATGAAATAAACAAAATGTAAACATAAGTATATGAACATTCATTGTTATGATATTACAAACATGAATAGTATATTAATATCAAGATATAAAACAAACTCAAAGCATGAGATATCGATATACCACACACACACACACACACACACACGATATATGACAACCAAGCTAAATGAGAACCCACGCATGTATGTGTATCGTGAAACATCGAAACTATGAATGAGAATAATATATCGATATCAAAGAATATATCACAAGTAACGCATGTCGATATTGATATATTATTCGATATTCACAAGATATAGACTATGCAAAGAAAATATCAAGTGCATGAAAGTTTAGTGTCGATGGAATAAGCAAGATAAAGCAAGTGACACCAAATGAACTATTCATGTTTAAGCCATTGTCAAAACTAAATGAAAGGATCATCAAAATCCATAAGCTATCAATTTATCGATTAGTAAAGTACTTCTCCTTCACCCATGGTTTTTCCTATAAGGGTTTTCCATGTAAATCTTGTGTCTTTTGGTTTGTGCTATATTTCTATTGCTTTTATTTATTTGTTTGCTTTTCTTTATCGTTTGTTTATTGCTTTGTGATCGTATTTGACGCAACAAATTGGTATCAGAGCTACGTTGTGGTTCTTTGGGAGATTTGGTGTCTAGGGTTTTGTTTGCTTGAACTGTTAGGTCTTTGATCTTACGATCTAGGTTTACGGTGGGTGACGACGCTTGTGTCCTCTCCCTATCTTCTTAAATTATGATTTTGATGTTTTTTAGTTTGTAAGCACTCAAGGTGTTTGTGGAAATTCCTAAGTGAATTTCAACCAGTTCTTTTGGTCCTGCATCATGCTCCAACGATTATGAAGTTCGATATTGAGAAGTTCAATAGGAATATGAGCTTTAGTCTATGGCAAGTTCGCATGATTTCCGTATTGACACAAAATAATTTGAAGAAGGCAATTCTTGAAAAGGATTCAAAACCTTCCACCACAGCGGAGGAAGCATGGGAGGAGTTGGATGAAAAGGCTCTCACAGCTATTCAATTGTGTTTGACAAATAAAGTTTTGCAAGAAGTTCTAATGGAGAAGACGACGGCTAGTTTATGGTTGAAATTAGAGGAGTTATATTTGAAGAAGTCTCTTATAAATTGACTCCTTTTAAAACAGCGTATCTATACACTTCGTATGTCAGAAGGCTCTCCTATCAAATCTCACATCGATAGGTTTAATTCGATCATTTTAGATCTGGGTAAGATCGATATTAAGATTGATAATGAAAATCAAGCATTTTTATTGTTATGTTCTTTACCACCCTCTTATAAGCACTTTCGTGACACCATGGTCTATGGACGAGATACTATTTCGATCAAGGGTGCCAAAGAAAATTTGATGGACAGGAGAAGATCGATAAGCAATTAACTTTTAGCGAAGGCGATGGTCAATCTTCAGGTTTATTTGTTTGAGGGTGAGCGAAGAAGAGAGATCCAGAAGGTAGCAAGAAGAAATCAAGGTCGAAGTCCAAGCATACAAACTTAACCTACAACTATTGTAAGAAGAAGGGGCACTACAAAGCCAATTGTTACAAATTGCAGAACAAGAAAAAATAGGAAGACAATCAGAAAAAGGAGTCTTCAGCTGAAGCTAGTATTGCCGAAGGAGAAGAAGATCTATTTGCGGTTCTTGATAATACACATCGATCCAATGATGAATGGATTATGAATTCGGGTTGTTCCTACCATATGTGTCATAATAGGGATTTGTTCTCCACCTATGAGTCTGTTGATAGTGGACTGATTTTGATGGAAAACAATAGTTCGTGTTGAGCTATTGGCAAGAGAACTATTCAAATCAAGATCTTTGATGGCGTTGTAAGAATATTAGCAGAAGTTAGGCATGTCCCTGACTTGAAAAAGAATCTCATCTTATTGGGTACACTCGATGTTAATGGTTATAAGTTTTCCGCTGAAGGTGGAGATTTGAAAGTCAGTAAAGGTGCTCTCGTCGTTATGAGGGGCTTAAAAACAAGGTTCTTATATGTGTTGCAGGGTTCGACAACTATCGGGTCAGCGGCAATTTCATCATCTAAATTCATGTCAGATTCAGATGTAACCAGATTATGGCATATGAGGCTCGGGTATATGGGTGAGAGGGGTATGGCCGAATTATCGAAGCAGGGTCTACTATATGGTCAAAATACATCGAAGATGGAATTTTGTAAGTATTGCATTTTTGGGAAGCGGAAATGAGTTAGTTTCGGTACGGCGGTGCACAACACAAAAGGTACCCTTGACTATATCCATTCAGATCTTTGGGGACCCTATTAAGTTGCTTCCAAAGGAAGCGGTACAAAATATCTGCTTACTTTTATCGACGATTATTCGAGGAAGGTTTGGGTCTACTTCTTGAAGTTAAAGAGCGGTGTATTTAATACGTTCAAGAAATAGAAGACATTAATTGAGAAGCAGACAGGAAAGTAGATTAAGAAGCTAATGACGGACAACAGATTAAAAATTCGTGGTGGAGATTTCAATGAATTCTGCAAAAACGAAGGTATCGTTCGGTATCATACCGTTGTCCACACACCACAGCAAAATAGAGTCGCGGAGTGCATGAATCAGACTCTTTTGGAGAAATCTCGGTGCATGTTATCTATTGCATGGCTCAGCAAGGAGTTTTGGGCAGAGGGGGTGAATACGGCATACTACGTTGTGAATTGATCATCTCATACAACACTTGGTAGTAAAACATTAGAGCAGATATGGTCTGGGAACCACGCCGATTATTCTACACGTAGAGTGTTTGGTTGTCCCGTATATGCGTATTGTTGGGAAGGCAAGTTAGATTCTCGAGCGAAAAAAATGCATTTTTCTTAGTTATGCTACCAGAGTCAAAGGTTATAGGTTGTACTGTCCAGATCCTAAGTTTCTAAACTCTATGATTATCAGAGATGTCACTTTTGACAAGTCTACTATGTTGAAGCCGAAGAACGCGGAATCTCCAATCAAGACGATCCAAGGAAAGACGAGCCAAGTATTGAATTTGATGTCGGTGAAACCTCAGGTTCTCAGGAGATCTCTCCTTCACCATCGTCTGATGAAGATCAGTTCCAAGATGAGCAGTATCTACTCATTCGAGACAGACAACGAAGGGACATTAGACCGCCACAGAGATATGGCTACGATGATCTAGTGGCGTATACGCTGTCCGTTATAGAGACAGTTGATGACAGCGAGCCTACGAGTTATCAAGAAGCCATCTCATTCGATGAGTCAGCTCGTTGGCTAGTCTCTATGAATAAAGAGATTGAATCTCTTCATAAGAACCAAACATGAAAGCTCGTTAAGCCCGAAAAAGGAAAAAAAATAGTTGGCTGCAAGTGGGTTTTCGAAAAGAAGGAAGAAGATCAAGGGGTTGTTAATACTTGATACAAGATACGGTTGGTAGCTAAAGGCTATTCATAGGTTAAAGGAGTGGACTTCAATGAAGTATTTTCTCCGGTTGTAAAACACACCTCTATTCGTGTCTTGCTCAGTTTTGTAGATATGCAGGATTTGGAGCTCGAGCAGCTCGATGTTAAGATCGCTTTCTTACATGGTGATTTGGTAGAAAAGATCTACATGTAACAATCCGAAGGTTTTGAAATTTATAGCAAGAAAAACCACATTTGTTTATTAGAGAAGTCTCTCTATGATTTAAAGCAGTCACCTAGACGTTGGTACAAGAAATTTGATTTCTTCATGAGGGATATTGGGTATACGAGAAGTAAGGGCGTCAATTGTGTTTATTGCAAGAAGCTCGCCGATGGTTCTTTCATATACTTATTGTTTTATGTTGATGATATGTTGATAGCAGCAAGATATATGGTTGATATTTAGAAACTTAATGAACAGTTGAAAGGCAGGTTCGAGACCAAATATTTGGGAGCGATCAAGAAAATTCTCTGCATGGAATTATGCACAATCGCAAGGGAGTTAAACTTTATTTGTCTCAACAGCAATACAATGAGAAAGTTTTAGAGCGTTTTGGTATGGCAGACGCTAAATCTGTAAGTACCCCTTTGGCGGTTCATTTTAAACTTTCAGCTCGTTTATCACCGTAAATTGAGGAAGAAATTAAGTATATGTCGCATGTTCCTTATTCGAGTGTGTGGGTGGTATTATGTATATCATGATATGTACCCAACCCGGCATTTCACATGTAGTTGTCTTTATATGGCATCTTCTGGTAAAGACCATTGGCAAGAAGTGAAATGGATTTTACGATACCTACGAGGTACCGTTTCTCCCAATCAGAGAGCAAAGCTCTATTCAAAATTTGAAATTTGAACTGAGGCAGCGCCTAACGTGCAAAGCACGAGAGCGCTCGCGCCAAGAGCGCCAGCGCTAAGAGTCAAAGACTCTGAGACAGCGCCTCACGTGCAAAGCACGAGAGCGCTAGCGCCAAGAGTCAAAGACTCTGAGGCAGTGCCTCACGTGCAAAGCACGAGAGCGCCAGCGCTAGAACTAAATGTTCTCCACCATTGGATCAAAGCTCCAACGAAGATGATAAATTATCAAAGTACAGAATTAAATTCTGATTGAGGAAATACTCCTCAAATCTTTCTAAACAAGAAAGATTGTGCTCTGTAAACCAGAGCACCGTTGGATCAAAGATCCAATGGTGATTAAAAATCAACAAGATACAGAATAAGTTCTGTATGGGAAAATATTTTCCCAATCTTGGTAAAAACAAGAAAAATGTCTTCTGTAAGACATAGATCCAACGGTGGATAAAATCCCCAAATCAATCAGAGATCTCTCAATGAGAGATTTCCTTAACTGATTCAACAAATCAGCCTACCATATATAAAGGACCTAAGACTTCAAGTCTGCGCCAAGCGCCCCACGTGCCCCCTCACGTGGGTGCTACTTAACACAGAGCGCTCTGCGCTCCTCAAGAAGAGCCTAGCGCCATGAAGAGTGTTCAACACTCATAAAAAACAAAAAGAAAGTGGGTGTCAGTAGTCACATAAATGTCTAGCATTATGTGCACAGAGAAAGGACTGTGTCCTAGCAAGTGTCTAACACTTTATAAAAGAAGGGGAAAGACAAAGACTAAGTGAGCAGAGCCCAAGGTTGGCCAAACCCCAAAATCGACCGAGCCCATAGGTTTTCTCCTAAATTGGTCTTAGTCCCAAACTTAACTACAGATCTCCTAACCAACATTGGTTCAAGGGTACATCTCTTCACACCTCTAATATGTGTCGTTGTAATTCTTCAACGTCTTCAGAGAGGTGAAGGGTCCCAATAACCAATAATTCTTGGTATACCCCCCCAAAACCAATAACCCAATGGACCGCAACGTCCCTAAACTAAACTCTATAGACTACGATGTCTTTAAACTACGGACTATGAGGTCCTTAAACTCATAGACTACGATGTCTTTAAACTACAGACTATGATGTCTTTAAACACGGACTATGAGGTCCTTAAATTCATGGACTACGATGTCCTTAAACCCAATGGACCGTGACGTCTGTTTCCTGATTTAAAATCAGGAAAGCTTATGGAAAAAGCTTCAGAAGAGGGTCACGTGCTTACACGTGACCAGCAGTCACGTGTTGGCACGTGACACCCAAAAGTACCGGCAAAGCAAGTGCAGTTTCCCAACTACATCAAAGAGAGGGGCTTCAGTAAGAGTCACGTGCTCCCACGTGACCCGGGTCACGTGGCGACACGTGACATTTAAATGCAAGCGTCAAAAGGCACACCAGTTCCCTGATCAAGTCAAGGAAAAGGCTTCAGAAGAGGTCACGTGCTTCCACGCGACCAGGGTCACGTGTTGCCACGTGACGTTCAAGACAGCAGACTCGTTCTCCAGTTGAACCAAGGAAAGAGAGAGTTCAAACAAGGGTCACGTGCTCACACGTGACCAGGGGTCACGTGGCAGCACGTGACGTTTAAGCAGCAATAAGAAGACAGAGCGCAAAAGAAAGGAAAAGGCTCATTCCAAAGGGGGTCACGTGCCCACACGTGACCATGAGTCACGTGGTCACACGTGACCGGCTTTCAAAGCCCACTGTGTTAACAGAATTAAATTCTGAGAGAAATTCAAATCTTTCCAAAGGAAAGCAACTATCTGGAACCAATCGAATTAAAGATTCAGAGGTGATCTATCTATGGGAAAATCTCGGGTTTGGAATGATTTCCCCTTTAAATCTAACCAAAATAACAAAGGAGAATCTCTGGATTTAAAATCCAATGGTGAATAAAATTCACCTAATAATCCAAAGGTCCAAAATGAATGATGGATGCAAATCAAATCTTTCACGAAGATTCGTCAAAAACTGATTGATTCGGCTGCTTCTCCTATAAATAGGAGCCAAGAGACATACATATATATACATACGCAGAGAAGAAAAAAAAGGAGAAGAGCTTTGATACTTTGAAAAGACTCGGATCTTCTGCAAAAAAAACCCTAGGTAAGAAAGGGAAGGCCTTTTGAAAGAAAGAGAATTTAATTCTCAACAGAGTTTAACTCTGATAATGTAAAAACAGAAGAACATATTTCTTCTCTCTTTGATAGAGGATCTGCAAAGTGCACATCTCCCCTTAAGGTTGAGAATTTAATTCTCAATGGGTTGAGATCCTGCCATGCAGATCCAAAACATAGAGAGGGAATGCAAGCACGAGAATTTAATTCTCACAGAACTATAGGAATTTAATTCCTTCAAAATAAAAGTAGGGCTTGACCCTATATCATGGGAATTTAATTCCTTCAGAACAAAAAAGAAACAGGGTTTAACCCTAATTAAAGAACTTAGTTCTGTTGAAACAACGGGAATTTAATTCCCTTAATCATCATTTAACAGGGAATGGGAATTCAATTCCTTAAAAACTTTTATTAGGGTTTAACCCTATTCAGCCCTTCACATATATGAGGAATTTAATTCCTACAGAAAATTCAGAGTTAAACTCTATTCTAGAATACAAAGTCTTCGAAAGGAAGTAGGAATTTAATTCCTCTGAAATTTACAGTTCGAGGAATTTAATTCCTGAAAAAAGATTAACAAAGCCTCTAAACAAAAATATATAGAGGCAGGGTCACGTGTCATCACGTGACCCCCCCAAGAGATCTACAGAAAGTCCCTTTGAGGCAGCACCCCGCGTGACCCACGTGACCCTCGGCAGAAGCTCTAATACATAGGCATTTGAATGCCCATCACGTGATGGCACGTGATGCCCTGAAAGGCACGATAATCTCAGAATAAATGAAGGGAGGGCGCTCTCACGTGCTGCCACGTGACCCCTCTTGTCTTAGTGTTTAACACTAAATTGAAACTCTCGAACTCAGTGTTAAAATACTGTTGGGCTTTAGTGTTCAACACTAATTGAAAAGCTTTATCTGCAGTGTTCAACACTGATTACCTTAGCGTTTAAACACTAATCTGAGATCTTCATTTGCAGTGTTCAACACTGATATGTTTTTAGTGTTTAACACTAATTCGAAAAGCCTTGTTGCTGGTGTTTAACACCAATTATCTCTTAGTGTTAAACACTAACTTGTCAACCTCATTCCCAGTGTTCAACACTGACTGCTCTGTAGTGTTTAACACTAGACTTTGGCCCAATTAGCCTAAATGGATAGAGGCAAAGCCTCTCTTGATTGGACTTAGCCCAAGATGGCCATAAGTCCTCAATTGGTGATTAACTGGTCCAATGGACTCATAACATAATTAATTCGTCTTGACCCCAAATTGGGCCAAGGACTATTTAATCCACTCCGGTTCTAGGGTACATCTCTTCACTCCTTTGATACTCGGCATTGTAATCCCTCAATGTCTTCAAAGAGGTGACGGGTCCCGACGACCACACATCGATATGGACTGTGGGGTCCTTAAACTCATGTCTAATGCAAATTCCTGGTTACGTGGAACGCGGATAATGTCACTCTTTGACCCCGTGGAAAACGTCCAGAGCGGAGCCTGGTCCTCGCCAAGCACGGCAGTGAACCCGTGTGAAGCATCCAGAGCACAGTGGACTGTGGGGTCCTTAAACCCATGGACTACGACGTCCTTAACCTTGACCGAGATGTCTTAAAACTAACAATGGACTGTGGGGTCCTTAAACCCATGGACTACGACGTCCTTAACCTTGACCGAGATGTCTTAAAACTAACAATGGACCGCAATGTCCTTAAAACTACCCATGGACCGCAATGTCCTTAAACTACCCATGGACCGCAACGTCTTTAAACTAGAACAATAGAGCCCCGTATGCTCTTTTGTCGGATCTAAACGGTCCCGTTTAAGTTGATCTTAGCCTCAAAGATGGCTAACGTATCCTTAAACCTTCAAACAGAGTGGACTACGAATCCCCCCAATTAACTCTGGCTCAAGGGTACATCTCTGAACTCCTCTGACATCCGTCGTTGTAATCCTTCAACGTCGTCAGAGAGGTGACGGGTCCCGACGGCCATACATACGATGGACCACTATGTCCCTAAACTGGAACAATGGAGCCTAAAACGCTCTTTTGTCGGATCTAAACGATCCCAAGTTGATCTTAGTCTTAAAGTGAGACTAACGTATCCTTAACAAACGTTTGAGTTGATCTTAGCCTCACGTATGGCTGACGTATCCTCAAACCAAACCCCCCAAACCCAAATCTAAGATAATACGGATTTGGACTAGTCCACGCCCTACGGGCGACAACATAACTCAGTCTCCGTAAACAATCCACGGGCAACAAAATACAAAACAAACACCCACGACACGAAGTGACCATCTGGAGAAGGAGAAAGTTGTTACCGCAATGCGGTAGCGTAATTAACTGCAGGGGCTTGCGCCTGCAGGGAAGAGCGTCCCCACAATCAAAAACCCCTCAAACGAGGGGGAATCTGACGAAGTCTGCTACATCGGACGCATCCGTCTAAACCTTCGATACATGGTGCCATAAATCAACTTGGCATCTTCGGAGAGGTGGACGGATAGCACCAATTAGCATCTGCCCCGAACCTCAGGCGAGACGCAGTGTCGCGCCGTCTTTCGGAGGGGAACAGATTCTGGCACGCCCGGTGGGACCTTTTCCTCTTTCCACTCCACACTTCGTGTGTCGTGACTCGCGAACCAATCGCGGTTCGCTAATGGTTGCCCTTGGGTTTCAAGATACTAAGAATTGGCATCTTGCTTATTGCAGAAAGCAAAGGATCGATGGCTTCTACTTCCGTGAAATTCTCCAACCGCTCAGACTGCAATTGCAACCAACGCTCTGCCTCGCCAGGAGGTATAGCCTACGGACCCCAAGCTGCTTCGCTATTCACAATGCCCGTGGAACAGGTCACTCGTGCCACCACAGGATTGTTCTTTGGGACCATGCTCCCGCCGACAAACTTCACCGCTCCAGTGCTGACAACGGAAGCTCTTAAGAAGTCGGTCTTTGATCGTCTTACCCCTGCCGCGGCTCCTCTCAACGAGTCGCCCAACGTCAACGCCTCGGTCTTCTCTAGATTGGGCCAGAAATCCTGCAAACCCATCATGGGGCCTACAATCTCAGAGAAGGCTGCTTCCAAGAAAGTGGCTGCTCCTGCTCCCGAAATCGTCAAGGCGGCTTCTCCGGCCAAAAGGTCGGTCTTTACAAGATTGACGGCTCCCGCTCCCGCTCCTGCTGCCCAAAGGACGTCGGTCTTTGACAGGCTAACACCAACAGTGACCCCCCACCCAGACAGGGGGCAAAACGAAACCATTCTTACCGCTGACCCTACACCGTCCGCTCGACACGCTCGACGTCGCCATTGGCACCGAGTAAGGAAGGCTAGGGGCAACTCCCCCTCCGGGTTGACTCCATCGGCCCCGGTGGCAGAAGTTAATGCTGCTGTTCCAACTGGGAACAGCTTCGAAATGCTAAATAAGGTGCGAAGGAATTCTGCTACTGCAGTGCTGAAGAGGTCTCCTCCTCCATTAAAAGAGGTTGTCGAAATAAAACCCGAACAACCCCCATCTCCTCAACGGCTGTCTTCCAAAATATATAAGGTTTGGCAGCAGGCACGGGACTCGATCATCGATCCAAACTTCTCCCGCCGACACAAGAAGCTGAAAATCCAACCGGAAGCTGGTCACCAGGCTAAACCCCAAAAGGCTGTCTGGACGCCCACCTCAACGGCCCCCCTCAACCTCCATGGCTCATAAAAGGAGGAGGCCGCAGAAAACCCCACAGCATGCAACGACGGCTAAAAGCACCGAGCCCAGACGTCCTAAGTCTGGGGGCATGGTGGTGCACACTGTTTACGTGGCCTCTGGAAAAGAGGAAAGCCGCACTTCTACGGGCCACCGACCGCTGACCCGATCCATGACGAAAGCCCAGGAGCAGCAACAAAAGCTTCAAGAAATGATGAATGCTATGGCCGCGCTCACCGGACCAAAAGAAAACCCAGAAACGTCCTCAGACGCACGCCGGGAGGAAGAAACCGACGCTGAATTCCTTCGCCGGACACTGGAGAAAAAGGACAAAGAGGCTGCTGAACAAGCGGCCAACATACAACGGATGGGCCTTCTCTTCCAAGATATGATAGGAATGATGATCCAGCAGGACTTACCCGCCGAGGATCCCCCAATCGTTCTTGAAGACGACCGAGGAGAAACGTCAAATCCACCACCAGCCCTCTCAACGGCCAAGGAGGAGGCAATCTCTAAGGCTGACTTGGCTGACTACATAGCCCAGCAGATCCGGGTTCATCACGCGACTGAGGCAGCTGGTCAAGTCGTGAAAACGGGGCGGCCGTATCCGAGCTGGTACGACCAAATCAAATACCCGCAAGGCTATACGATACCAAAGTTCCACGTGTATAAGGGGACCGGCAATCCCCACCAACACGTCGCCCAGTTCCGGGCCCTCTGCGGTAACACCGGCGGTGATGATAAACTTTTGCTCCGCCAGTTCGTGGGCAGCTTATCAGAAACTGCGTTCGAATGGTATTCGGAACTCCCGAACGATTCTATCAAAACGTTCGCTGAAATGGAGCTGTTGTTCACTCAGCGATTCGCAAGTGCCAGCGAACGCACTCCAATAACTGCACTGATTAACGCCAGGGTAAAACCGGGCGAAACCTGGGTCCAATACGCTATACGCTGGCGGAACTTGTGGTCGAGATGTGAGCAACGCATTGAGGAAGCACCTGCGGTGGGCATGTTCGTGGGAACTCTAGACCCTCACGCAACTATCTCCCAGTTTATGATGTTCTTTAAGCCAACCACATTCCAGGCTTTGATCGACAAGTTGGCTCAGATGGACCAGATGGGTCATAGACCACCTGCTCCGAAGTCGGAATCTCGGAATGACAAGGGTAAAGGGAGGGCAACCTTTGTTGCGAATGCCCAGCAGCAACCTAACGCCCCGAAACCGGCAGATCAACTCGAGGAAAGGCGTCGGTATTATAATGAGAAGATGAAGCGTCCCTACTCGTTCCCACGGGACAAGACGAAACGGCTATTCGAGCTGGCAATACGCAACAGACTTATAAACCTGCCAAATCCAAGGCGACCGCCGCAACCCACCGAAGTGAATAACCCTAACTATTGCCCTTACCATCAAACGGTAGGCCATCCGATTGAAGATTGCTTCGTCTTCAAAGGATGGATTGAAGACCAGTACCTCCAGGGGAAGTTTGTACTGTCCGAAAAGTGGAAGGTGAACCCCCCACAGCCGCATGCTCCTAGGAAAGCGGATACACCGGGGGCAACATGTTCTTTTATTGAAGAAGCTCCATGGGAGGTCGTGCTATCAACTAAAACCAGAAGAATGCTGAGAGACCTTCATGCGTGCCCTGCGATCGAATGGAAGGACCCTCTTGAACCTCAAATTATCGAAGGGATGCTAAGGCGCCGCCCGACTACAAAGACTCACGATAAGAGCCCAGATACTCACGCCCAATCGTCAAAATCTTCGAAGAAAAAGAAGAAGAAATCCAAGAAGTCCGTGAAGCCTGGAAAAGAGCACACGAACGTGCAGAAGCAAATCGACGCACTGGAAGAGTACAATCAAAAGGCGCGAACCCCTGTCACACTGCAAGAGTTCCTCAACCACATCTTTCAAGAAGAAGATGATGGGGAAAGCTCGTCGGATGAATCCGAAGGATATGTGGCGAGTTGTAACGTAATCTCCCATTCGTTTACCGATGATGGGAAAACTCCTGGCATTGAAAAGCTGGAGACAGAGCCTGTACCAGAGCGTGCATGGCCAACAGATGAAATGATCGACGCTTTTCTAGACGAGATTCGTCTAAAATGTAAAGCGGACCAGGAGCGTGAGATGACCACGTCGGAAGGAGCCAAATGCGGGCAACTGAACGAAAGAGTTGAACTACCTCCGCCAGAGCGAAAGGTATCCGAAGTAGACAAGAAGATACTCAAGACGAGGAAAAGGTTTGCCAAAGCCATGTCAATGGGAATGAAGCTACCACCCTCGGAAGGAAACACATACGATGGGGTAGAGACGCACCCTGACTATTGCGCATATCACCGGAAAGTCTCACATCCCACGGAGGAGTGCGACGCCTTTAAGATATGGCGGCAAGGATATGTTGCTCATCGGCAACATTTTAAGCGCATGAAACGCGAGATCCGTCGAGAGCGAAGAAGTACCGTCGATGGGCAAAACAGAACGACTGGCAACTGTTGCATGGTTAACGCCAGGGGGTCACAAGTTCTCACCTTTGGGAGCGACTCTGATGAAGAAATGGCTCTGGGCCCTCTCTTTAAAGAATCCGCTTTAGGGAAAGAGGAGAAATCGGAGATCTGCGAGAACATTCAGCTGCGCAATCGCACACTCCCAGAGAAGAATCTCGGGCCCGGGAATAGAAAGGATAAGGGAAAGGAAAAGGTCACTGAAGAGATCACTTTAGATGACCAAGTCATGAGAGAGCTGGTTGCCAAAGACCCTCCCAGAAAGAGTAAGGTGGACTATAACATCCTTGCGCACCTAAGGAAACTACCTTCTCAGCTTAGCATTCTTGATGCCCTCCTATTATCAAAAGAAGCGCGAGACTCACTAATTAAGGCGTTACAAGAACCTGAGCAATTCCAAGCCTTCCTCGCCACTGAAAAGATGAAGGATGAACTGGAGGAAGTGCATACAGCCGACATCACTTTCGGTGATGAAGACCTCCTTCTCGGAACATGCGACCATAACCGTCCCCTATATGTCTCCGGATACTGCCATGATATCAAGATAGGCAAGATCCTGGTGGATAATGGATCCTCCGTTAACCTCCTTAATGTCCGGGTGTTGAAGGAAATCTGCATGAGCGTGCAACACCTCGCTCGTGACAAAATCACTATCTCCGGTTTCGATTCACAATCGTCACGGACTCTCGGATCTGTGATATTAACATTACGCTTTGGACTTCTCGTTACAGACGTCAAATTCCATGTCATTGACGCCAAGACCTGCTACAACGCCTTACTCGGCCGTCCCTGGCTACACGAGTACAACATCATCCCTTCTACACAACATCAGTGTATGAAGTACTTCAAGGATGGTTTCGAGTATACCGTAACAGGTGAGTTAAACCCATTTTCAGTGAACGAAGTCCGTAAATACGAAGATGCGAAGTACTTTTTGCCAGATTTCGAGGATACAGAGAGGTGTCGCAATCCGGAGAACAAAACCGCCGCCACCATCCCGATTTTCGGGAGCGATACCGAAGACGAGGAAGAGATAGTTTATGCAGGGCCATCTCAACGCAACAACCTGGGGACGCCCGCCCCCGTGTTGGTCTTCGGAAGTGATTCAGAAAATGAAGTTAATGCTGTGTTCTCCAATCGGTTGTCAATACAAGCACCCCCTGGCGATGACCATAGTTTGCAAATCACCATGGTACCGCGAGAACACTACAAGGATCTCGACGCGCTTCAGGCTCACGATGTACAGGACCTGCAAACATTTTACGTCCCTCCCAGGCGAAGGGGTGAGAAAGTGATCCTATTTTACCGATCCTCAGAGTCGAAAATAGAGAAAGAGATCTGGCATGGCGCAGATACTGCACTCGACAGGCTCCAACCCATCCGTCTGCCCAGATACTATACGGATGGATTAAAGAAGCTATTGAAGCGCCAAGGAGTACCTTTAGAACAGACCGTTCGGCAGGCACGGTTCTACAACAAGATTTGGGATATCCCCGGGACTCAACGCAAATTGCCCAACGGGAAGATAGAAACACTCGGGCTTGGATACGCAAGAGCTGGAAAACGGGAACGGACTCACAGCAGCTACACTATATATACCTTTGATGAAGAAGAGGACGCCCTGTCAGGAGACGCTAACCCTTCATTAAAACTAGACCCCGCGATTGAAGCACCGAGTCCGTCATTTGAAGAACGAACGAACAAGCCTATCAGGAAAACGGGTCAGAGAGCTCAGGAAGACCGCAACCGCGAGATGGCCATCTACAAGAAGGCCAGGACGCAACGTCTATCTCAACGTACCGAAAAAGACAAAGACGCATATCCTCGTCAATCCGTTGTACGAAAGGCCCGACGCAGAGACGGAAATAAATCAAGAAGCGGCTCGGGTTTGCCCCTCGTGAAGAAGATGAGTCGAGCGTATTCCTTCCCCCGAGACAAGACGGAGAGGTTACTCAACCTCGCTATAAAACATCAAATGATCACGCTTCCAGAGTCTAGACGTCCTGAGCAAGCTAGCCAGGTCTCTCATCCGAGTTATTGCTCTTATCACCAAGCCATAGGACATCCTACCGAGGACTGCTTCACCTTCAAGAACTGGGTCGAGGACCAGTACCGACGGGGCAGATTCGGTTTATCCGACGGCTGGAATGTGACGCCACCGCAAAAGCATGAGCCCAAGGCCGCAAGAGCAGAACCGGGTCCACCTCAGTCCAGGGAGCGGGTTCGCACTTGTTATACGATTACGATATTAGGAGAAGAGCCCGAGAACGTAGATGACCTTCCCCGGTGCTTTGAGAACAGCAATGATGAGGTGATCTCAGAATTTCTGCCCGCTCCGAAAGAACTGGAAGATGGTATACATACTACTGCAGATAACCTCAAGAAGATTGAGTTGGGATCGGCAGACGACCCGCGACCGACATTTGTCAGCGAGCTATTATCCGAAGAAAAGGTGGCTGCGTTAAAGAACGTGCTTCTACGGCATAAAGATTGCTTCGCGTGGAACTACTCCGAGATGCCAGGATTGGATCCGGAGATTGCTGTGCATAGATTAGCAATATCCCCAGATATCAAGCCAGTCAAGCAGGCGCCAAGGAGGATGCGACTCGAGCTTGAAATGAGCATCAACGCCGAAGTCAAGAAGTTGATCGATTCTGGATTTATCCAAGAGGTCCAATATCCCGACTGGATTGCCAATATCGTCCCGGTAATGAAGAAGAATGGGACGGTACGCATATGCGTGGATTTCAGGGATCTCAATAAAGCCTGTCCAAAGGATGATTTCCCAGTACCGGTAACCGAGCTAATGATAGATAACACATCAACTCACGAGGTTTTCTCCTTTATGGATGGTTCGTCAGGATACAATCAGATAAAGATGCATCCCGAAGACCAGAAACATACCGCTTTCCGCACCCCTTTGGGTATATTTTGCTACAAGGTTATGCCCTTTGGTCTAAAGAACGCTGGCGCCACCTATCAAAGGGCCATGACAAAGATCTTCGACGACCTCATACATGACATCGTCGAGTGCTATATCGATGACCTCGTAGTAAAGAGCATGTCATACGGAGAACATTTAAAGCATCTGGAGACTGTATTTCAACGCCTTCGGCAATATAATTTGAAAATGAATCCCCTCAAATGCGTGTTTGGAGTCTCCTCGGGCAAATTTCTGGGATTCATCGTTCGACACCGAGGTATTGAAATAGATCCGTCAAAGATTAAGGCGATCATGGAAATGCCTCCGCCAAGAACCCTCAAGCAGTTGCGGTCTCTCCAAGGGAAGCTCGCATACATCCGGCGGTTTATCGCTAATCTTTCGGGCAAATGCCGTCCTTACAGCCACCTTATGAAAAAAGGAACCCCATTCGTTTGGGATCACAAATGTCAAGGTGCACTAGACGAGATCAAGCAGTACCTGCAGAACCCTCCGGTGTTGGCCGCGCCGGTCAAGGGAAAACCCCTTATTCTTTACACGGCCGCCCTCGAAGGTTCCTTGGGCGCATTATGGGCACAAGAGAACGATCAGGGGAAAGAAAGAGCACTTTACTACTTAAGTCGAGTGCTGCTGGGGGCAGAAAGCAACTATTCCCCCATTGAAAAGCACTGCCTGGCGTTGATCTTCGCAATAACAAAGCTTAGACATTACGCATTAGCACATGAAGTCCGTCTTATTTCGAAGGTGGACCCTCTCAAATATCTGATGTCGAAAGCCATATTGACGGGACGACTTGCTAAGTGGGCCCTGCTCTTGATGGAGTTCTCGATAACGTATCAACCTCTCAAGGCAGTGAAAGGCCAGGCCATTGCCGACTTCCTCGCCGAGCATCCGATACCGGCCAATTCTCCTCTGAACTGTGATTTGCCGGACGAGCATGCATTTGATGCGATTAGCGGCGGAAGCACCCAATGGGAACTCTATTTCGATGGAGCGTCCTCCATAAAGAAGCAGAAACAAGGTATCCCAATGATCAAATCAGGGATAGGCCTCATCTTTGCAACTCCACAAGGAGGGATAATGCGCTTCGCCTTCTCCTTAACAGAGCCGAGGACAAACAATGAAGCCGAATACAAAGCCCTGATAGCAGGCCTCGAGATCGCCATCGACATGGGAATTGAAGACCTCCTCATATACGGGGATTCTCAGCTGGTCGTCAGTCAAGTAAAGGGTGACTACCAAACGTGCAAGCCGGAATTGGTGAAGTACGGCGAAAGGGTGCAACAACTATTGACCCAAATTCCCTCCTATACTTTGGAGAACATACCGCGCGCAGAAAACAGCAAAGCAGACGCGTTGGCTAAACTTGCTAAAGAACTGGCTGACGAGAACCTCGATGACGTCAGAATCGTGGTACAAAGCCGTCGAGTGCTCGCCCCGGCAGAAATATCTCCGGAATCATGCGAAGAAAAGGGAACGACTGAGCAGACGACCCTACAAATAAAAGACCATGAGAAGGCCGAAGACTGGAGGGAAGTCTTCATAGACTACTTTAAGTCCCACCGAATGCCCGAAGAAGCGTCCTCAAGACATCAGCTCATGAAACGAGCTCTATCCTTCGCTTTCGTCAACGACATTCTATACAAGAGATCGTTTGATTCTCTATGGCTCAGATGCTTAGGACCTGACGAAGCAGAAAGAGTCATTCAGGAAGTTCATGATGGACTTTGCGGTTCTCACCAAGCAGGCCCAAAGATGAAGTTAAAAATTAAACGGATGGGTTATTACTGGCCCACGATGATCCAGGACTGCCTCGAGTATGCGAAGCAATGCCACTCATGCCAGATCCATGGAGACTTCATCCACCAACATCCGAATCCACTGCACCCGACGCTGGCTAGTTAGCCATTCGAAATGTGGGGGACTGACATAGTCGGCCCCATTGAGCCAGCATCATCCCGGGGACACCGCTTTATCCTGGCGACAACTGATTACTTCTCCAAATGGGCAGAAGCAGTACCACTGAAGGAAGTGAAGACGGAGAATATCCTCCATTTCTTCAAGACGCACGTCATCTATCGGTTTGGGACCCCACGGCGGATTATCTCCGATAATGGGCCGGCCTACCGAAGCCATAAGATTAGCCGCTTCGCACAGCAGCACAATATAGACTGGAGAGATTCTTCAGTTTACAATCCACGAGCTAACGGCCTGGCCGAGGCTTTCAATAAGACCTTGACGAAGATCATAAAAAAGACCGTTTCCAGGAATAAGAGAGACTGGCACGAAAAGATGCAAGAAGCCCTTTGGGCTTATTGAACTACATTCAAGACGGCCACAAACACAACGCCGTACGCGTTGGTATTTGGGACAGAAGCAGTGCTCCCCCTCGAGATAGAGTTACCCTCTCTACGAATAGCAGTCCACCATGAGCTGACGAACGAAGAAAATGCTCACCTTCGGCTTGAGGAGCTTGATGCCCTCGATGAAACCCGGCTCATAGCGCAACAACATCTAGAAGCCTACAAAGCAAAGATGACGCGCTCGTACGAAAGTTGACCAGGCCGAGGACATTCCGCCAAGGCGAACTCGTACTAGTGGTCAAAAGACCTATGATCCCCAATCGTGCCAAGCGAGGAAAATTTGAGCCAAGCTATGAAGGCCCGTACATCATAGACAAGGTCTACCAGGGTGGAACCTACCTACTCATGGACATGCACGGTGAAAGGCCTTTCAGGCCAATAAACGGCCGCTTCTTAAAGAAATACTACGCTTAATAAGCCACAGCCTAAGTCAATGACAGATGACGACGACTATGTCCGCTCACTATCTTTCTAAGCTCAGACTTTACAAGCAGCAGCCGGCCTTCCTATAACGACGGACCGAAACGTCCTTAAACTAACAGCGGACCGAAACGTCCTTAAACTAACGGCGGACCGAAACGTCCTTAAACTATCGACGGACCGAAACGTCCTTAAACTAACGGCGGACCGAAACGTCCTTAAACTATCGATGGACCGAAACGTCCCTAAACTACTACCGCAACGTCCTTAGGTTGACGAGATGGATAAAAAAAAAATAATAATAATAAAAAAAATAAATAAAAAAACAAAAAAAAAACGGTATGTCCATAAGCAAAGTGGGCACGGATGAAAACCCGAAAGGGCTCCGTGAGTAAAAACAGTAGGGCTGCCGGCAAGTGTTCGTGAAAACCCGAAAGGGCGCGACCTTGTAAAAAAGAAAAGTAAAAAAAAAAAGAATAAAAAAAACGGTATGTCTATAAGCAAAATGGGAACGGATGAAAACCCGAAAAGGGCTCCGTGAGTAAAAACAGCAGGACTACCGGCGAGTGTTTGTGAAAACCCGAAAGGGCGCAACCTCGTTAAAGGACACTTACAGAGTCCTCTCGACCTTGTAAGGAGGAACCACCTGCGTGAGATCCTTACGACTCACAAAGGAGCAAAACACTTAGGGATCCTCACGATTCCTAAGGAGAAAATACACTTACGAGATCCTCACGACTCGTAAGGAGAATTCTCTTATGGGACCCTCACGGCTCATGAGATTTGAAAGTCTTAAGTTACAGAAACCTGAACCTGTTCTTAAGCAAATCCTCCACAACCTCCGATATTGCCCTACAAGAGGCTCAATACTGACCCTTGTATACAATCCACGGGTGCGAATAAACATTTCCCCAGCAAAGTCCAACCCTTGTAGGTCCCCTCGACCCATAAGGAGAAAACCCTCTTGTAGGATCCTTACGACTTACAGAGGAACATACACTTAGGAATCCTCACGATCCCTAAGGAGAAAATACACCTGCAAGATCCTCACGACTTGTAGGGAGAAATACCTTCGTGAGACCCTTACGGCTCGTGAAGTCAAAAGCCTTAGTCGACAGGACCCTAACCCTGTTTGCTAAGCCACCTTTGTTCAACATCGACAGAGGCAAATGATGATTCGCTCCTGGCAATATTCCAGTTGCAGCGATGCTGATGCCTAAACCGGTATCAAATCCCAAGTTCTTTCATGACAAATGATGATTCGCTCCTGGCAACATCCCAGTTGCAGCGATGCTGATGCCGAAATCGGTGTCCGAAATCCGAGCTTGCGGCGAAAAAGCTAGCAAGCCACACATGCCTACGAAATAGCCGAAATGATGGGGCAACTTGCAATTAAAAGCAGCAAGTAAAAATGTATGCATGAAAAATAGCCGAAATGATGGGGCAACTCGCAATAAAAAGCAGCGAGTAAAAATAAAACAAATTGCCGAAATGATTGGGCACCGCGAAAAATAGCCGAAATGATTGGGCAATCGCGACCTTCGCGATATAAAAAGCTGAAATGATAGAGCATCGCGGAAAGAATAAAAAAAAATGACGAAAGAATGAAATCTTTGCCCTACAGGTGATACTATAACAATCCCTGTATACAATCCAGGGGCCCAAACAAAGAAGGAGTCGTACTCCTCCCCCAGGTTTCATCATGAGAGGAAGCCAAATCTCGACGGTTCACAAATAACCTGGAGATCATCTCGACGCAGCAGACACAACTTCAAGCTAAGCGGAATAGCAGCAACGCCCAGTTCCATGGCTCGGTGGTACACATATCGCCAAGAGTCAAACCTCCATTCCGTGAAATGCGGATACAATCGATAAAATTCCTGGTCACGTGGAACGCGGATAATGTCACTCTTTGACCCCGTGGAAAACGTCCAGAGCGGATCCTGGTCCTCGCAGAGCATGGCAGTGAACCCGTGCGAAGCATCCAGAGCGGAGCCTAGTCCTCGCCTAACGCGGCAGTGAACCCGTGCGAAGCATCTAGTGCAAAATTCCTGGTCACGTGGAACACGGATAATGTCACTCTTCGACCCCGTGGAAAACGTCCAGAGCGGATCCTGGTCCTCGCAGAGCATGGCAGTGAACCCGTGCGAAGCATCCAGAGCGGAGCCTAGTCCTTGCCTAACGCGGCAGTGAACCCGTGTGAAGCATCTAGTGCAAAATTCCTGGTCACGTGGAACGCGGATAATGTCACTCTTTGACCCCGTGGAAAATGTCCAGAGCGGATCCTGGTCCTCGCAGAGCATGGCAGTGAACCCGTGCGAAGCATCCAGAGCGGAGCCTAGTCCTCGCCTAACGCGGCAGTGAACCCGTGTGAAGCATCTAGTGCAAAATTCCTGGTCACGTGGAACACGGATAATGTCACTCTTCGACCCCGTGGAAAACGTCCAGAGCGGATCCTGGTCCTCGCAGAGCATGGCAGTGAACCCGTGCGAAGCATCCAGAGCGGAGCCTAGTCCTTGCCTAACGCGGCAGTGAACCCGTGTGAAGCATCTAGTGCAAAATTCCTGGTCACGTGGAACACGGATAATGTCACTCTTCGACCCCGTGGAAAACGTCCAGAGCGGATCCTGGTCCTCGCAGAGCATGGCAGTGAACCCGTGCGAAGCATCCAGAGCGGAGCCTAGTCCTTGCCTAACGCGGCAGTGAACCCGTGTGAAGCATCTAGCGCAAAATTCCTGGTCACGTGGAACGCGGATAATGTCACTCTTTGACCCCGTGGAAAACGTCCAGAGCGGATCCTGGTCCTCGCAGAGCATGGCAGTGAACCCGTGCGAAGCATCCAGAGCGGAGCCTAGTCCTCGCCTAACGCGGCAGTGAACCCGTGTGAAGCATCTAGTGCAAAATTCCTGGTTACGTGGAACGTGGATAATGTCACTCTTTGACCCCGTGGAAAACGTCCAGAGCGGATCCTGGTCCTCGCAGAGCATGGCAGTGAACCCATGCGAAGCATCCAGAGCGGAGCCTAGTCCTCGCCTAACGCGGCAGCGAACCCGTGTGAGGCACCTAGTGCAAAATTCCTGGTTACGTGGAACGCGGATAATGTCACTCTTTGACCCCGTGGAAAACGTCCAGAGCGGAGCCTGGTCCTCGCCAAGCGCGGCAGTGAGCCCGTGTGAAGCATCCAGAGCAAATACCGGACTGTGGAGTCCTTAAAATCCACGGACTATGACGTCCTTAACCTCGACCGTGATGTCTTAAAACTAACGATCAACCACCCCGATTCCCTACAGACTTGGCCTTGGTTTAAGGGTACATCTCTTCACTCCTTTGATGCCCGGCGTTGTAATTCCTCAACGTCTTCAAAGAGGTGACGGGTCCCTGCAACCAAACACCGGACTGTGGAGTCCCTAAATCCACGGACTATGAGGTCCTTAACCTTGACCGTGATGTCTTAAAACTAACATCGGACTGTGGAGTCCCTAAATCCACGGACTATGAGGTCCTTAACCTTGACCATGACGTCTTTAAACTACGATACCTTGAGAAACTCCCGACTCCGTAAAACACGGACAAGGGTGACCACATCCAACACTTGCAGGCCCTCACGACCTGTAAGGAAGAAAAAACTCTCTTGCGAGATCTTTACGACTCTCAAGGGAAAACCCGCTTAAGAATCCTCACGATCTTTAAGAAGAACTCACACCTATGGGATCCTCTCGACCTGTAGGGAGAACAACTCTTTATGAGACCCTCGCGGCTCGGAAAATGCAAGAGCCTTAGGAAGCAGATCTTAACCCTGAATCCTGAGCCATTGCTGTTCTGCAGGGAGATCGAGGTAGACTATCTGCAGAATACATTCAATAAAAAGGGGGATACACTATTGAAGAGAAGAATATGTCTTCATTTATAAACCTCCCTTCAACAAACAATACTCGATCTAAAGCCAGCACAAACCACCCGATACGGGAGATAACGTGGCAAGTTTATGATCTGTATCCTATCAGGCGCGCATTTGCAACTGTACGAATGTTTAAAAGGAAATGTTGCCCGAGGCACTGATGTGCATGCAACGTAACGATGGTTCTCGTAATTAAAGAAAAACAGACAGCTCATTTACGCAAGCAAGACACACGTACGACTACCTGACAAGCATGAAAATTCAACAGAAAGCATGCAAACCACCAATGATTAAAGGAGTACATTGATTCAAACATACTACATCAGTGGGAAAATATTACCAAACAAGGGATCAGAAATACAAGGGTTAACAAAGCAAAACACAAAATTCTCCAACTCCCTTTCCGCCTTCTCCAGCACGTCAAAACGGCGGTTTTCGCGAGGAGTCGCTCCCCACCGGTTGGAGCCGTGCTCATCAGCGAAAGCAGACATGACGGCCCGACGAGCTCTTATCTGACTCAGTAAATGAACTGAGTGATCCTTCAGAGCTTGAGTGATTAGACAAGCCTCATGAAAGCACTCAAGCTTGTCCTCCGCCGCGTCAAGGATCGCCGAAGTCATCTCCGCCGGATGAGGGGGTATATCGGCAAGCACAGACAGGAGGATCATCCGGAGCCAAATGGAGCCCATGGGAAGAGGAGAACCCCGACGGGTCAGTAGCTCGTACATCACCGTGTCACATTGAGCGTCGGTGAGAAGGGGATCTGCCAGCCGCGCAGCGAAGCGAGGAATTATCTCCTCAAGGGGCACCTCCCATGGTTGCCGACGAGCGTGGTGACAATCGCAAGCCATGGAGATCGATCGGGTTCTCAAAGATGACCACCTAAGGTATGAATGGGTTTCTCTGTGAAGAAAAGAAGTAAGGCATAGGGTTCAGGTTATAAAGGGGAGCATTTAATGCCATGCACAAAAAATGTTGTGCATGGTGGGACTATTCTCAAAGCCCGAAAAGAAGGGGAGAGCGTTGGAAATGAAATCCAACAACGCATTGGAATTAGGTTAGGGAAATGAAACGTCCCCATCAAATAGATCCCCGCATACGCAACACATGAGCACTAGCCTTTGATTGGCAAATGAGGCGGCACTGCACAGGCACAACAGAGAACTAAGCTCTGAGAACGAGAATCAAATTCTTAAAAGAAAGGTTTGAAAGGAAGGACATGAAAAAGTGAAGGCGCTTCTGAAAGGACGTTTCGTCTACCCTACTCCCCAAAGCAGATCCAGCGGTCAAAAAAGTGACAGCGTTGCACTCACGTGCTGACACGTGAGAACAACGCTGTGGGGGCATTTGTTTCCTGATTTAAAATCAGGAAAGCTTATGGAAAAAGCTTCAGAAGAGGGTCACGTGCTTACACGTGACCAGCAGTCACGTGTTGGCACGTGACACCCAAAAGTACCGGCAAAGCAAGTGCAGTTTCCCAACTACATCAAAGAGAGGGGCTTCAGTAAGAGTCACGTGCTCCCACGTGACCCAGGTCACGTGGCGACACGTGACATTTAAATGCAAGCGTCAAAAGGCACACCAGTTCCCTGATCAAGTCAAGGAAAAGGCTTCAGAAGAGGTCACGTGCTTCCACATGACCAGGGTCACGTGTTGCCACGTGACGTTCAAGACAGCAGACTCGTTCTCCAGTTGAACCAAGGAAAGAGAGAGTTCAAACAAGGGTCACATGCTCACACGTGACCAGGGGTCACGTGGCAGCACGTGACGTTTAAGCAGCAATAAGAAGACAGAGCGCAAAAGAAAGGAAAAGGCTCATTCCAAAGGGGGTCACGTGCCCACACGTGACCATGAGTCACGTGGTCACACGTGACCGGCTTTCAAAGCCCACTGTGTTAACAGAATTAAATTCTGAGAGAAATTCAAATCTTTCCAAAGGAAAGCAACTATCTGGAACCAATCGAATTAAAGATTCAGAGGTGATCTATCTATGGGAAAATCTCGGGTTTGGAAAGATTTCCCCTTTAAATCTAACCAAAATAACAAAGGAGAATCTCTGGATTTAAAATCCAATGGTGAATAAAATTCACCTAATAATCCAAAGGTCCAAAATGAATGATGGATGCAAATCAAATCTTTCACGAAGATTCGTCAAAAACTGATTGATTCGGCTGCTTCTCCTATAAATAGGAGCCAAGAGACATACATATATATACATACGCAGAGAAGAAAAAAAAGGAGAAGAGCTTTGATACTTTGAAAAGACTCGGATCTTCTGCAAAAAAAACCCTAGGTAAGAAAGGGAAGGCCTTTTGAAAGAAAGAGAATTTAATTCTCAACAGAGTTTAACTCTGATAATGTAAAAACAGAAGAACATATTTCTTCTCTCTTTGATAGAGGATCTGCAAAGTGCACATCTCCCCTTAAGGTTGAGAATTTAATTCTCAATGGGTTGAGATCCTGCCATGCAGATCCAAAACATAGAGAGGGAATGCAAGCACGAGAATTTAATTCTCACAGAACTATAGGAATTTAATTCCTTTAAAATAAAAGTAGGGCTTGACCCTATATCATGGGAATTTAATTCCTTCAGAACAAAAAAGAAACAGGGTTTAACCCTAATTAAAGAACTTAGTTCTGTTGAAACAACGGGAATTTAATTCCCTTAATCATCATTTAACAGGGAATGGGAATTCAATTCCTTAAAAACTTTTATTAGGGTTTAACCCTATTCAGCCCTTCACATATATGAGGAATTTAATTCCTACAGAAAATTCAGAGTTAAACTCTATTCCAGAATACAAAGTCTTCGAAAGGAAGTAGGAATTTAATTCCTCTGAAATTTACAGTTCGAGGAATTTAATTCTTGAAAAAAGATTAACAAAGCCTCTAAGCAAAAATATATAGAGGCAGGGTCACGTGTCATCACGTGACCCCCCCAAGAGATCTACAGAAAGTCCCTTTGAGGCAGCACCCCGCGTGACCCACGTGACCCTCGGCAGAAGCTCTAATACATAGGCATTTGAATGCCCATCACGTGATGGCACGTGATGCCCTGAAAGGCACGATAATCTCAGAATAAATGAAGGGAGGGCGCTCTCACGTGCTGCCATGTGACCCCTCTTGTCTTAGTGTTTAACACTAAATTGAAACTCTCGAACTCAGTGTTAAAATACTGTTGGGCTTTAGTGTTCAACACTAATTGAAAAGCTTTATCTGCAGTGTTCAACACTGATTACCTTAGCGTTTAAACACTAATCTGAGATCTTCATTTGCAGTGTTCAACACTGATCTGTTTTTAGTGTTTAACACTAATTCGAAAAGCCTTGTTGCTGGTGTTTAACACCAATTATCTCTTAGTGTTAAACACTAACTTGTCAACCTCATTCCCAGTGTTCAACACTGACTGCTCTGTAGTGTTTAACACTAGACTTTGGCCCAATTGGCCTAAATGGATAGAGGCAAAGCCTCTCCTGATTGGACTTAGCCCAAGATGGCCATAAGTCCTCAATTGGTGATTAACTGGTCCAATGGACTCATAACATAATTAATTCGTCTTGACCCCAAATTGGGCCAAGGACTATTTAATCCACTCCGGTTCTAGGGTACATCTCTTCACTCCTTTGATACTCGGCATTGTAATCCCTCAATGTCTTCAAAGAGGTGATGGGTCCCGACGACCACACATCGATATGGACTGTGGGGTCCTTAAACTCATGTCTAATGCAAATTCCTGGTTACGTGGAACGCGGATAATGTCACTCTTTGACCCCGTGGAAAACGTCCAGAGCGGAGCCTGGTCCTCGCCAAGCACGGCAGTGAACCCGTGTGAAGCATCCAGAGCACAGTGGACTGTGGGGTCCTTAAACCCATGGACTACGACGTCCTTAACCTTGACCGAGATGTCTTAAAACTAACAATGGACTGTGGGGTCCTTAAACCCATGGACTACGACGTCCTTAACCTTGACCGAGATGTCTTAAAACTAACAATGGACCGCAATGTCCTTAAAACTACCCATGGACCGCAATGTCCTTAAACTACCCATGGACCGCAACGTCTTTAAACTAGAACAATAGAGCCCCGTATGCTCTTTTGTCGGATCTAAACGGTCCCGTTTAAGTTGATCTTAGCCTCAAAGATGGCTAACGTATCCTTAAACCTTCAAACAGAGTGGACTACGAATCCCCCCAATTAACTCTGGCTCAAGGGTACATCTCTGAACTCCTCTGACATCCGTCGTTGTAATCCTTCAACGTCGTCAGAGAGGTGACGGGTCCCGACGGCCATACATACGATGGACCACTATGTCCCTAAACTGGAACAATGGAGCCTAAAACGCTCTTTTGTCGGATCTAAACGATCCCGTTAAGTTGATCTTAGTCTTAAAGTGAGACTAACGTATCCTTAACAAACGTTTGAGTTGATCTTAGCCTCATGTATGGCTGACGTATCCTCAAACCAAACCCCCCAAACCCAAATCTAAGATAATACGGATTTGGACTAGTCCACGCCCTACGGGCGACAACATAACTCAGTCTCCGTAAACAATCCACGGGCAACAAAATACAAAACAAACACCCACGACACGAAGTGACCATCTGGAGAAGGAGAAAGTTGTTACCGCAATGCGGTAGCATAATTAACTGCAGGGGCTTGCGCCTGCAGGGAAGAGCGTCCCCACAATCAAAAACCCCTCAAACGAGGGGGAATCTGACGAAGTCTGCTACATCGGACGCATCCGTCTAAACCTTCGATACATGGTGCCATAAATCAACTTGGCATCTTCGGAGAGGTGGACGGATAGCACCAATTAGCATCTGCCCCGAACCTCAGGCGAGACGCAGTGTCGCGCCGTCTTTCGGAGGGGAACAACGTCCTTAAACTAAAACGATAGAGCCCAAATGCTCTTTCGTTGGATCTAAATGATCCCAAAATCCCGTTGAGTAGATCTTAGTCTAAAATTAAACTAACGTATCCTTAACAAACATTTAAGACGATCTTAAGCTCAAACGAGATTAACGAGCCTTAAAACAAACCCAACCAAAATCTAAGAAAATATGGATTTGGACTAATCCCCGCCCTATGGGCGACAACATAAATTAGTCTCCGTATACAATCCACGGGCAACCAAAAATAAAACAAACACCCACGACACGAAGTGAACATCTGGAGAAGGAGAAACTGGTTACGCGATGCGGTAGCATAATTAACTGCAGGGGCTTACGCCTGCAGGGAAGAGCGTCCCCACAATAAAAAACCCCTCGCAAGCGGGGGGAATCTGTCGAAGTCTGCTACAACGGCCGCATCTGTCCAAACCTCCGATACACGGTGCCATAAATCAACTTGGCATTTTCGGAGAGGTGGATGGATAAATCCAAATAGCATCTGCCCCCAAATTCAGGCTAGACGATCCATCCCAGATCCGTTTCCCGTTTTCGGCGGCGAACAGATTCTGACGCGTCCGGTGGGACTTTTTCCTCTTTCCACTCCACACTTCGTGTGTCGTGTTCGCGAACAAATCACGATTTAATATGGTTTCCCCTAGATTCGAGATACTAAGATTTGGTGTCTTGCTCCGTGCAAAAGTGAAGATGATGTCAATGGCTTCAAACTGCACCAACTGCAACAACAACTCCCACTCCGTCCCTGCTGGAGGAGTAACTTACGGGCCCCAAGCGGCCTCCATTCTCGCAATGCCGGTGGAATAGGTGACATAAGCCACTACTGGGTTGTTCTTCAGGACCATGCTCCCGCCAATGAGCTTCAACGCTCCAATGCCGTTACAGCAAACTCCAAAGAAGTCGGTCTTTGATCGGCTTACCACTACCACGGCCCCTCGGGTCGTCCTAGTCCAACGCCTCGGTCTTTAACATACTAGGACAAAGCTCAACTGGGCCCATGAAGAAGCCCGCAATACCCGAAGGAGTTATCCCGAAGCGGATAGCTATTCCGGCTCCGGTAAACGAAATCGTCAAAGCGGCTTCCCCCTTTAAAGGATCGGTCTTCACAAGACTGTCCGTTCCAAGGCGAAGTCACCAAGGCTGCTTCCCCTGCCCAAAGGTCAGTCTTCGACAGGTTGGACGTGTAAGTCGACGTTAGACACCCCATGAGTTGCGGGGAGGCGGAAATAGGAAAAACAATCTTTTTCTTTAAACTAATATCGACTAACTTACGGATCTTTGCCAAACCCTAACTAACAACATCATAGGAGGGATTAGCTACTATGAAAGAAGATTATACCTAATGAACTAAGTCCTTCTTGTTCCCGTTGACCACCTCCTCATCGGCCTCCTCGTTGTAATAGAAGATCCACCCGAGAGCTACTTCTCCAAGCTTAACCTCTAACTTGAGGTAACTAGGTTACTAAAAGTGCTAATCAAAGCAACCTAGAGAATATATAGTAGGATTAGGGATCAAATAGTCTTGCTAACCCTTGATCTCAACACATGAGAGGTTAGGGTTAGGGTTTGAAGAGAGAGGAGCTTTAGGAGAGAGAAGGTGAGAGTGAGAATGAAATGAAATAATATCTCATTTAGAATATATGAAGCATAATAATTATTAAATGAATAATCAAATGATAATATCAACCATGCTTCATTTATTCACTTTGTGTGATTCATCTCATGAGTCATTAATCATTAAATGCATCACTAACTCTTTTGTATGAATCACACCATGAGTCATTAAATCATTTAATGCAAATGCCACCTTAGCCTCCACCTTATCAAACTTCTAGAAGCTTCTCGAGTAATTACGAGAACGCCCCTCCTATCCGTGAAAACACGGAGATATTGAGACTGTATAAATCCAATAATCTGATACTAAAATCTGGCTTAAACCAAAGCCCGCTAGTATAAACTGTCCGAACATCGTACGTGCGTAAAAACACGTATGTGTCCGAACCCTGTCGTAAAACCATACGACCTCTATATCGTTTCGCCCGAAGCAGGGAAACTCTCTGTGTGGGACTCTAAAGACTCGACTACTACGATGGCAGTGGGTTTAACCACATACTGCAAGCAGCACTAGCTGTACGTAACGGTCCCCAGGTAGATGTCGATAAGAAGGCCGATGAGGAAACCCATCCGAACTCCTACTGAGCCTGATGTGACAATCTCCATACAGTCCGGTCTGTTCGTCTAGGACTATCGCATATCGGGCCTAGGGGGCGGCAAGCGTCAGTCCCCTAAAAGCGGTATAAGTCGTGTCGGAGCGAAGCCCATTACACCTTGAGAAACTACTGGAAAACCTACCAGCAAATCTCACTTGCCCTGGCCAGGGACTTTGTGTAATGGCTCTCCAGACACAGCGCGATATCAACTCCCAATAACGGGAGAGACGAATCCTGTCTAACCGCCACTGCCTCCAAGTGCTTCGGGACTGCACCCAACTGCTACCTGTTTGCACGACTCCTTTGAGCCGTGGTAGGGTAGTAATCTAAGAACAGTGGGAACATACTCGAGGCGAAGCAGCAGTGTCAAGTCTGCGGACTATGTTGTACTCATGTCACCTGGGAACTGTTAACTGACGACGGGTATAATACCAACAAACAGTTCCCTGCGAGTCATGTCCGGTATACCCGTAACCCAACGAGCACCTGTATACTATCTCCAGTACGACGTACTGATGGCTGTGGGACAGACTATCTCCCCAACTGGGATGAGAAGCGTACACACTAGTCTACTCCGGAGTATCGATGCCCTGTCTCGATAATCCTACTACTAGGGACCTGAAAAAGGATGTGCTTGTAGACTACTCAGCCCCTACTAGTGTGACTGCCATCACAACGCTGGTAGTCAAGCAAGATCCTAAGGGCTCTATCAATATGTACACACATATTAAGATAGATATAAACCAAGTAGCATACTACCATGTTTAGCAAGACTGTTAATATAACTGTGAATATCCCAAGCTTCCATTAAGTAATATACAAGCTAGTATGATACAATAATGGCCCCTAGGGCATATACACTAACAGGACGTTTCTTCTCAGCGGACGTCTGTCTTCGATAGGCTGGCACCAACAACAGCCCTTCACCAGAACAGGGGGCATGATGAAGCCACCCCTATAACTGAGCCAATACCATCTGCAAGACGTGCTCGACGTCGCCACTGGCATCGAGTGAGAAAAGCTGGGGGCAGTTCCCCTTCCGGACTTACCCCACCGCTCCAACGGTGGAAGTTGATGCTGCTGTTCTAACTGGGAACAACTTTGAGCCGCTTAGGAGGGTGCGTAAGAACTCCCCAACTGCCGTATTAAAAAGGTCTCCTTCACCTGCTGAAAACGTTACTAAGGCGGAGCCAAAACAGCCCCCTCAGCGGTTGTCCTCCAAAATCCACAGGGTCTGGCGAAGAGTCCAAGACTCCGTAATCGAAAAAGACTACTCCCGCCGATCGAAGAAAATGAAGGTCCAGCAAGAGGAGAATCTCACCGCCGTTTGTTCCCTCATAGAATACAAGGAAAACCCCCAATGGGGCATCTCGTGCACACACGTGATCGGGGGTCACGTGCCGACACGTGATGGCTTCCTGAGGGCTCTGAAATGATAAGAATTGAATCTTAATCAAATGGGGTCACGTGTAGGCCTTTGAGCCCACTGAAGTATAAGAAAACAACAAGAAAAAACCCCAATGGGGCATCACGTGCCCACACGTGACCAAGGATCACGTGCTGACACGTGATAAGTTCCCGAGTTCTTTAAAATAACAGAATTAAATTCTGGTTAAATGCTTAATCCGTGGGTCACGTGCCACCACGTGATGGGGTCTTAAAAACTCTCTGAGTTAAAGGAAAGAAAACCCTAAATGGGGCATCACATGCCCACACGTGACAGGGGGTCACGTGCCAACATGTGATGGGTTCCTAAAGATCTCTGGACTAATAGAATTAAATTCTAATTAAATGGTCAATCAGTGGGGTCACGTGCTAACACGTGATAGGCTCTTAAACCTTCTGAACTAATAGAATTAAATTCTAATTAAAAGAAATCAAAAAGCCTAATTGGAAAAATATTTCTCTAGATCTTTCTAAACAAAAAGATTGCATTCTGTAAAGTGGAGCACCGTTGGATTAAAAATCCAATGGTGATTAAAAATCACCAATCTATAGAAAAATTCTATACAAGGAGATATTTCCCTGAAATTTGCCAGGAATAACAAATAAAATATCTTTTGGATTAAAATCCAATGGTGAATAAAATTCACCGAATGATCTAAAAGATCATGTTGGTTACAAAATCAATCAAAATCTTTCAATGAAAAATTGACTAAACAAACTGATTCTTTTCTTTCTCCTATAAATAGGAGCCAAGAAGAGAAAAGAAAAGGGAGGAGAGATACAACAACAGAGAGAAAAAAGAAGAGAATTTAATTCTCCAAAAAGAAGAAGATCTCTTCAGAAAAGAAAGAAATCATAGGTAAGAAAGAGAAAGAGATCATTCTATAAGCTCCCACGAAACAAAAAGAGAATTTAATTCTCAAACTAAGAGTTTAACTCTTCTGAATAAAGAACTTAGTTCTTCCTTTGGTTGAAGATCTGCAGAAGCAGATCTCCCCATAAGTTGAGAATTTAATTCTCACCGGGGAGATTCTGCCATGCAGATCCAAAACATAGAGGGAGAATTGAGTTTAAAGAATTTAATTCTTCCAAATACATAGGAATTTAATTTCTCTGAATAAAATTAGGGTTTAACCCTACAAAAGAATTTAATTTTTAAACAAGGGACTTAAACTTTTCATGCACGTAAAAAGATCAAAGTACTCAACATGATCACGTGGCAACACGTGACTCTCCCCCTCAATGATCAAAAGAGAACGAATAAGATTAGGTCACGTACTCCCACGTGACCCTTGAACAGACTTCTCAAAATAAAAGGGCAGAATCGATTTTGGACGCCCTCACGTGTCCTCACGTGACCCCTAACAAATCCTGTTAATATCCAGTGCATTGGTACCCATCACGTGCCCACACGTGATAGCCATAAAGATTAAGTGTTTAACACTTATTTGACCATTCTGAGAATAAAATAAAGGAAGCTTGGCCCAATCCTAGGGCGCCTCATATGTCCTCACGTGAGCGCTTCATTTTTTTTAGTGTTTAACATTATTTTAAGCACTGCATCCTTAGTGTTTAACACTATTTTATGTGCATCACGTGGGAACATGTGATCGCCAAATATGTGCTAGTGTTTAACACTATATTCGAACCAATCTTAGCCCAAATTGGCTAAGTCTTCCAGAGGCAGTACCCTCTTTTTTGACTGAATCTCAAACACACTTTTGTCTTCCAAAATTGGTCATCTCATATGACATTCAAAATAATTCCCAGAGCCTTTCAGTCAAGTTTGGTTCGAGGGTACATCTCTTCACACCTCTAATACATGTCGTTGTAATTCTTCAACGTCTTCAGAGAGGTGGTGGGTCCCAATGGCCAATAACTATCTGGTGCATTTCCAAACCCATGTTTGCATCTAAACTTGGACCGCAATGTCCCTAAACTAAACAATAGAGCCCAAATGCTCTTTTGTTGGATCTAAATGATCCTGTTAAGTAGATCTTAGTCTAAAATTAGACTGACGTATCCTTAACAAACATTTAAGTTGATCTTAATCCCAAACGAGATTAACGATCCTTAAATCAATCCAACTACAAATCCCCCAACCAATATTGGTTCAAGGGTACATCTCTTCACTCCTCTGATATTCGTTGTTGTAATCCTTTAACGTCTTCAGAGAGGTGATGGGTCCCGACAACCAGACATTCCACGGACTGTGGGGTCCTTAAACCCATGGACTATGATGTCTTTAACCTCGGACTGTGGGGTCCTTAAACCCATGGACTATGATGTCCTTAACCTTGGACTGTGGGGTCCTTAAGCCCATGGACTATGATGTCCTTAAACTTATGGACCGCAAAGTTCCTAAACTAAAACAATAGAGCCCAAATGCTCTTTTGTTGGATCTAAATAATCCTGTTAAGTAGATCTTAGTCTAAAATTAGACTAACGTGTCCTTAACAAATGGTTAAGTTGATCTTAGTCTAAAATTAGACTAACGTATCCTTAACAAATGTTTAAGTTGATCTTAGTCTAAAATTAGACTAACGATCCTTAAACCCAACCAAACCCAAATATAAGAAAATACGGATTTGGACTAATCCACGCCCTACGAGCGACAACATAAATTAGTCTCCGTATATAATCCACGGGTAACCAAAAACAAAACAAACACACACGACACGAAATGACTATCTGGAGAAGGAGAAAGTGGTTACCGCGATGCGGTAGCGTAATTAACTGCAGGGGCTTACGCTTGCATGGAAGAGCATCCCCACAATCAAAAACCCCTCACAATGAGGGGGAATCTGACGAAGTCTGCTACATCGGCCTCATCCGTCTAAACCTTCGATACATGGTGCCATAAATCAACTTGGAATTTTCGGAGAGGTGGACAGATAGCACCAAATAGCATCTGCCCTCGAAGTTCAGGCCCTGACGTCCCAACGTCCGGGTCGCGTCCTTCGGCGGAGAACAGATTCTGGCACGCCCGGTGGGACCTCTTCCTCTTTCCACTCCACACTTCGTGTGTCGTGTTTGCGAACGAATTGTGGTTTAATATGGTTTCCCTTTGGTTCGAGGTACTAAGATTTGGTTTTGCTCCCGTGCAGAAAAAGAACATTAATGTCCTCTAACTGCTCCAGCTGCAACTGCAACTCCCGTTCCGCATCATCTGGAGGAGTAATCTACGGGCCCCAAGCGGCTTCCCTTTTCACAATGCCGGTGGAACAAGTGACCCAAGCCACCACTGGGCTATTCTTCGGGACCATGCTCCCACCGATGAGCTTCAACGCCCCTGTACCATTGCAAGAAGCTCAGAAGAAGTCGGTCTTTGATCGGCTTACCACTACCGCGGCCCCTCTTAACGGGTCGCCCAAACTAAGTGCTTCAGTTTTCAGCAGACTAGGCCAAAGCTCCAACGAGCCCGTGAAGAAGCCCGCAGTACCAGAAGGCGTTATCCCGAAGCGGATAGCCATTCCTACTCCTGAAGTCACCAAGGCGGCTTCTCCGGCCAAGGGGTCGGTCTTTACAAGACTGGCCGTTTCAGCTCCCACCCCGGGTGAAGTAACCAAGGCCATTTCCCCTGCACGAAAATTCGCCTTTTCAAGATTGGTCGTTCCCTCTCAGCAAGTATCTGTCTTTGACAGGCTGGCGCCAACAGCAGACTCTCATCAGAACAGAGGGCATGGAAAAGCTGATCCAACAGCGGAGGTGATCCTGGCCGTACGGCAATGCTCGACGTTGCCACTGGCGCCGAGTGAGGAAAGTTGGGGGCAATTCCCCTTCTGGACTAACTCCGCCGGCTCCAACGGTGGAAATTGATGCTGCTGTTCTAACTGGGAACATCTTTGAATTACTTAACAGGGTACGCAGGAATTCGCCAACTGCTGTGCTGAAAAGATCTCCTCCACCTATGGAGAATGCCCCAAAAGCAAAGGTAGAGCAACCCCCTCAGCGGCTGTCTTCTAAAATTTATAAAGTTTGGCGACAGGTCCAGGACTTCGTGGTAGATCAAGACTATCCCCGCCGACAGAAAAAGATGAAGCTTCGGCGAGAAGAGGACAATCCTGTCAAGCCACAAAAGGTGTCGTCTACCTGGGTGCCCGTTGCAACGGCCCCCTCAACCTCGGCTGCTCACAAAAGGAGAAAGCTGGAGAAAATCCCGGTGTCCGCAACGAATCGCAAGAACACTGAATCTAAACGCCCCAAGTCTGGGGACATGGTGGTGCACACCACCTATATGGCATCCGGAAAAGAGGATAGTCGTATCTCCACAGGTCATTGACTGCTTATGCGATCAGTGACTAAGGCTCAGGAGCAACAACAACAAAAGCTCCAAGAGATGTTAACAGCTATGGCCGCACTCACAGGACCAAAAGCAAGCCCGGAGACATCCTCGGAGCAGCGCCGTGAGCAGGAAACTGATGCCGAATTCCATTGGAGAATGCTTGAGAAGAAGGACAAAGAGGCCGCGGAATAAGCGGCCAATATAAAACAAATGGCCCTTCTATTCCAAGACATGGTCGGCATGATGATCCAGCCAGATCCTCCAGCTGAAGATCCTCCGATTATTCTCGAAGACGACCGAGCGGAGACGTCAAACCCTCTTCCAGCTTGTTCAGCAGCCAAAGAGGAGACCATCTCAAAAGCTGCCCTGGATGATTACATCGCTCAGCAGATACGAGTTCATCAGGTGAATAAAGCGGCTGGGCAAATTGTTAAGACTGGACGACCCTATCCGGGTTGGTACGACCAGATAAAGTACCCGTCAGGATACACGATTCCTAAATTCCATGTATACAAGGGGACATGCAATCCCCATCAACATGTCGCTCAGTTCAGGGCTCTCTGCGGCAACACTGGAGGGGATGATAAGCTACTGCTTCGCCAATTCGTCGACAGCTTGGCGGAGACGGCGTTCGAATGGTATTCAGAGCTTCCCAACAATTCCGTCAAAACTTTTACGGAGATGGAATTGCTGTTCACCCAACGTTTCATAAGTGCTAGCGAACGCACCCCAATCACGGCATTGATCAATGCCAGGGTGAAGCCTGGAGAAACATGGGTTCAGTATGCAATACGGTGGCGGAATCTATGGTCGAAGTGCGAGTAGCGCATTGAAGAAGCACCTGCGGTAGGCATGTTCGTGGGTACTCTCGACCCTCAGGCGACTATTTCCCAATTCATGATGTTTTTCAAGCCGACCACTTTCCAGGCCTTGATTGATAAGTGTAGGGTTCCTAGGCACACTCAAGAGGTTCCACAAGGCATCAACCATGCTAAATTATAAAATTTAGGTGCCGAGAAACCCTAATATAGATCGTTAACTAGAAATTAAGGCGAAAACAAATGCAAGCAAACAACTTTGCTACTAAGTGATTGGAAATACAACCTTTGTAGATCCGGTCCTCCACTTCTTTAGCTCCGTGATGACGTCCTTTCGCTGCGATCACCGGGATCCCAGACTCTAGCGATGGTTTCGTCGGAGAAATGAGCGGGCTAGGTCGTTGACTTCGATGCCGAAGATGATCTACGTCGAGGCAACTCTAACTCAAGCTCCATCTTCACTAGCTCATGAAACTTGTGAAGAAAACACCCCATACAACATGGCAAGTGGTAAAGGATGAAGAAATAGGAAGTGGGTTCACTTTGGATTTGGATTTCTCACTAGGTTTCAACACTTGAAAATTTTCTAGCAATGGTTTTCTTTCTTCTTCAAGAAGAAGAAGAAGAAAGAAATGAAAATGAATGAATTAATAAAATAGAAAATCAAGTGATGCCTTATCATAATGCAACCATGGGTGAGGCTAACACATGTAGAGAATAAACTAGGGTTTAGGTTTAATGGTTAGGTTAAGGCAAAAGACAAAATGGCTAGACTTATGAAAGCTTCATGAAGCTTCAAGAGAAAAACAAAGAAAGCCACCATATTTGTTTTTGCCAAAATGAATAAAGAAAATAAATAAAGATAACAAAACCCTAACCATTAACCTAAACATGGATTAAATCAAACATACACCCAAGTTTGCATGTATCATCAAACATGATACAATCAAGTGCACAAAAATATATCACATATACTACTTGTGCACATCAAGTGAGAAAATCAATCTTAAGTGAACAAATACTAGTTAATGTAAAGTAATATATCCAATATATAATTATACATCAAATCATTAAATCAACACTTGATTTAATGATCCGGTCATATCGCATATAACCGACTAATATCAAGTGTATCAATGTATCGAATCAACACTTGATCCGGTAACCCGGCTATATCATATATGTTAGTGTATATGCCCTAGAGGCCATTACTGTATCATACTAGTTTTTATATTACTTGATGGAAGCTTGGGATATTCACAGTTGTATATACAATCTTGCTCGAAATGGTAGTATGCTACTTGGTTTGTCTCTGCTTTAATATGTGCATGTGTTTCTTTTAGCATATCGCTGATATACATATTAGTAGAGCCCTTAGGATTATTGCTTGATTACCAGTGTTGTGATGGCGCTCACACTCGTGGGAGCTGGGTGATCCATAAGCACATCCTTATAAAGGTCCATGGTCGTTGGACTATCGAGACAGGGCATCGATACTCCGGAGTAGACTAGCGCATGCGCTTCTCATCCCAGTGTGGGAGACGGTCTGTCCTACAGCCGTAAGTACGTCGTACTTGAGATAGTATGCGGGTGCTCGTTAGGTTACGAGTACACTGGACAGGACTCGTCGGGAACTGTTGGTTGGTATTATACCTATCGTCAGTTATCAGTTCCCAGGTGACATGAGTACAGCTTAGTCCGCTGACTTGACACTGTCACTTCGCCTCGAGTGTGTTCCCACTGCACTTTGATTGCTACCCTACCACGGCTCAAAGGAGTCGTGCAAACAGGTAGTTTTTGGGTGCAGTCCCGAAGCACTTGGAGGCAGTGACGGTTAGACAGGATCCGTCTCTCCCGGTATTGGGGGTTGACATCGCGCTGTGTCCAGGAGAGCCATTACACAAGTAGTCTCTGGCCAGGGCAAGCGAGATATACTGGTAGGTTTCCAGTGTTATCTCAGGGTGTTCTGGGCTACACTCCGACACGACTTGTACCGCTATTAGGGGACTGACGTTCACCGCCCCCCTAGGCCTGCCATGCGATGTATCAGACGAACAGACCGGACTGTACGGAGACTGTCACATACAGGCTCAGTAGGAGTTCAGATGGGGTTCACCTCGTCAGTCTTCTTATCGACATCTACCTGGGGACCGTTACGTACAGCTAGTGCCGCTTGCGGTCTGTGGTTAATCCCACTGCCAGCGTAGTGTCGAGTCTTTAGAGTCCCACACAGAGAGCTATTCGCCTTTAGGCAAAATGAGTAGAGGTCGCATGGTTTTGCGACAGGGTTCGTTCACATCCGCGCACTTGTGCACGTTTGCTGTCCGGACAGCTTATACTAGCGGGCTTTGGTTTAAGCCGGATCCTAGTATATGATTTGGGATTGGTTTTTTCTCTTTGTATTCGTGTTCCTCAGATCACGAATACGGGTGCGTATGCACAGTTGCTTGAGACAGAGGGAGAGGACTTTCATTAGGGTTAATGACTATTGTCATTTTATTAACCCTAATGCTTATGTGTGTATTATGGTTAATTGATATTAGTTTAATATAATTGTGCATGGTTATGGTTGTTGACCATTTGACTATCTTGACTTGTTGACCTTAGTTGACATGTTGACCATCATCATTCCATATAAAAGATGCTCTTTGATCCTTGCAATTAGCATTAAATATGAAATGATAATGGTCATGTCTTGATTAACCATGACAATTATCTAGCTAATTATCAATTTATAATAATTCACACATATATGTGAGAATGGTTTATTTTTCTCTCATTCTATCATTTTACTTTCTCTCTCTTGTTCTTCCTCTCCCTCAAGCTCTCCCCTCTCATGTGTTGAGAAACACTTGAGCTTGAGAAAAACCTCTTCTTGATAATCTCTACTCTCATCTAGGGTTCTAGGATTAGCACTTCTTGCACCCTAGTTACTTCTAGCTTGGAGTTGAAGCCAAAGGTTGAGGCTTTCGGGTGGATCTTTCTTCGACGTGAGAAGACGACAAAGGTGACCTCTTTCTACTACTCCAAGGAGCAAGGAGAGAAGGACATAAAGCCCTAGGTATAACCATTCTACCCTTAGCTAGTTTCTAGTTAGCTTTAGCTTGTTTTTGTTTAGCAAAGATCCTTCTTTGTCTAGTCAATGTTGCCTAAAGTGATAAAAATTTGATTTTTATTCCGTTTTCCGCCTCCCCGCAAGCACCGGGGTGGGCAACGTGGACTTACAGTGGTATCAGAGCATAACTAAACATAAACTAGCTAGGTAGTAAAGTGTATGGAAGTTCAATCGGAAAAAATCGAAAAACCGAGTTTTCAAAACCCTAACTTTCTGTTAATTTTTTTTCTGTTCAAAACAAAATAAATCATACTCCAAAAATCATCTCAGGGTTTTGTGAAGAAAGCCACCAAAAACGATCCAGAGATTCGCTCAAAGCGCCGCGGTTCCGCGGCAATAGCAAGCTATTGTCGCGCAACCGCGGCCGTTTTGGCTCGGGTCTGGGTCGAGTTTGGTGCAGTGTTTTTCTGGCTTGGTTTTGGGATTTTTAAGATGGTTTATATGTGCCCAGGTTTTCCAGAAAAGAAATTTGTTTTTGGGGGCCCATAAATCCATATTTTTTATCGAACTTTACTACACTTTGACTAAAGGGTTATATCTGTGATGTTTATATGTATTGAACGTCGGCTAATCGCTATATGTCGATTAGTCGGGGTTATACATATCTGTGATCTGTGTTTGATGATGGTATGTGTATATGAATGCGTTGGATTGTCGCGGGTGAATAGCCGAGGTGGATGTGAGATGAGTGTTTCTTTTTCTTTCATTCATTGTAATATGTAAATTGATGTAATATTATTTGTTTGGCCGCACAACCGGGTCGGGGTTGTAGCCGTCATTGTATAATTCTTTTTACTGTTTTTGCTCCTAGGATAGACCCATGGAGGGGGTGCACAAACTACCGGGTATCTCGAAGTGCCGAGTGGCCTACTCACGGTGTTGAGGGAGGTTGCTTCGCTTCGGGTACTTGGCGGGTAGTTTGCCGCACCCGTAGGGGTCTTGGGTGGGGTAATTGGCTATTCACCGCAACCGTGTAATCCGCTTTTCGTTGCAGGCTCGAACGGATTGCGGATTCCTAGTATATCCAATGTATTCATCTGTGATCTGTAATGTCTATCATTGCTATATATTTATATATCATAACTATTTAGGCGTTGCTTATGTTTTACAGCCGCGCTAGCCCAACCCCCGCTCTGTCGTTAGTTAAGTAACCTAACGGGTGATGACGGGGCCCGTGGAGAATGCGAATGGCATAAGCGTACGTCATATTTTGGTTGTTTTCTGCAATGGTAGGATTAAATGATGTGACGCATTAAAAGAACTAATGCAAGAAAATAAACCAAGTAAAAGTCGATTGGAACACTTTGAAAACCACTCGGTTCTTTTCAAAACTAAACTTTTAAACGCGGAGCTTGAACCACTCCTTTTAAAAGCTATCTCGTTCCATCGATTATATCAAGTTCACTACGTTCACGGTTTCACCAAAACCATTCGTAGCCCTCCGTCATTCCACATGAATGGTCAAAAAGTATTCAAGCTATGTATTTTGGCCAAAGTCAAGGCATAGTGATTGGTAACTATTGGGTATTCATGTGCAGCATAGATAGATGCGTTGGTTTGGGACAGTCGTGCTGCCATTTTGGCCAAAGTCAAGGGTAAGTACGGGTGGGTCCAAATTAACCAGGAGAATGACGGGTAGAACTTGACATGTGACTTATGATATTTTGGCCAAAGTCAAGGTCATAAGAGCATGGGGCAAAAATCCACATCGGGAGTTTCATAAGTACCGAAACTTGCTAGCGCTGCATACCATTTGGAGTGTGATAATTCTGGTAGGATTCCTTCGGTTTTATCACGCGATGATATTTGGATCCCGATCCTACTGTGAGTATATGCTACTCCTCGGGAAAACTCTCACGTAACGATCAATGCTATAAACCTAGTAGGTGTCTAGAAAGGTGTTAGCGGGGCTACGCCCCCAGGGAAAAGAGGTTCTTAAATTAAGGAACTTCGCGAAAGCGTTGGAAAACCTCCCTCGAAGTACCGACACTGGCCTGGCTGAACGGTTAAGCAAGTATTGTACGGTGAGATTGATCCTGACTAATCCTTTCTTTACGGTTTGAGAAGGGATTCGAGAGACAGTGGGAGCCATCCAGTTTAGACAAACTAAAAACCACTCTAAACTTGTAAGAGCATCATGCTAAAGTGTTTCTTTTCTCTCTCCTAATTGCAGCGACCATTCAACATGACCGGACTTAAGTTATTACTAGATAATAACATATTGACAGGGCCAAACTACAAAGATTGGCTCAGGAATGTCAAGATGGCAATCACTTACGACAAGTTGGGGTATGTCCTTACCACCAAAGCTCCCCCTGTCCCAGGTCCCAAAACCAGTGTCGTAGATAGGGAAATCTACAAGACCTGGGAAATAGATTGCGCGAAGGCCAAATGCCTCGTACTAGCCTCGATGGACAACGAACATCAGAGGAGGCACGAGAATATGGACCTAGAGTCCATATTTCTTCATACAAAAGATCTGTATGGAGAGCAGTCTCGTATCGCCAGATACGAAATGTCGAAGAAGTTTTTTTCGGCAAGGTTGGCCGTTGGATCATCGGTAGCGGAACACGTGCTTAAGATGATTGGCTACATAGAGGAGCTCGCGGACCTTGGGACCACGTTGGAGAATGAACTCTATACTGATTTGATTCTCTACTCCCTTCCTTCCACTTATGCCCAGTTTATCCTTAACTTCAACATGCAAGGAAAGGAGGTTGAACTTTCCGAACTTCTGAACATGTTGAGGAGTGCTGAGGGCACCCTACAGAAAGGTAGGGAGACATCCACTTTGTTTGTAGGAGGATCTTCCTCTTCTAGATCCAGGGCGAAAGCCAAGGGTAAGAAGAAGAAAGCCCCCGCCAAACCAAGAGGCGGTGTCAGTAAAGTGGATACGAAGGGAAAAGGAAAAGCAACAAAGGTAGCGGGAAAGCTGGTGGGGAAGGAGGAATGCTTCTATTGTCACATAAATGGTCACTGGAAACAGGATTGCAAGGCTTGGAAGGCCAGAACACAGGATTTGAAGCGAGTTGCGGCTTCAGCTTCAGGTGTGTATGTTATTGAAAACCGTCTATTAATAAACTCTACATCCTGGGTATTGGATACCGGATCAGGATCTCATATCTGTAATTCTTTGCAGGCGTTGAGAAAGCGTAGAGTTTTGAAGGCAGGTGACATGACCCTCAGAGTTGCAAACGGTGCTAGCATGGATGCTGAGGCCGTGGGGGACTATCACCTGGGATTGTCGGATGGACATTTTTTGGTTTTGCGTAGTTGTTATTATGTACCAAATGCAACCTGTAATATCATTTCTATATCTTTATTATCTAAAGAAGGTTATGAATTTGCATTTGTAAGTAATGTAGTGAACATTCACCTTAATCAAGTTTTGATTGGGTCAGGTACATTGAACAACGGTATATACGTTTTAAACCAACCGCATATTTTCAATGTCCAAAATACACACAAAAGAAAGTCTCCAGAAATTAATAAAACTTTCTTATGGCATTGTAGACTGGGTCACATCAATGAGAGAAGGTTGACTAAGTTACATACAGAAGGATATTTGGATCCGTTCGAATATCAATCGTATGCAACTTGTCAATCCTGTCTCAAGGGAAAGATGACAAAGACTCCGTTCACTGGATACGGAGTAAGAGCGGGCGAGCTCTTGGGACTCGTACACAGCGACGTGTGCGGTCCAATGTCTACACATGCACGAAGCGGTTATTCTTACTTCATTACTTTTACGGATGACTTTTCAAGGTACGGTTATGTCTTCTTAATGAAACATAAATTCGAGGCTTTTGAAAAATTCCATGAATATAAGAATGAAGTAGAAAAACAAATAGGCAAAAGTATCAAGGCGCTGAGATCTGATCGAGGTGGTGAATACTTGAGTGCCGAGTTCCTGGGTTACTTAAAAGAGAATGGAATTCTCTCTCAGCTTACTCCTCCATACACTCCGCAACACAACGGTGTATCGGAAAGACGGAACCGAACCCTATTGGATATGGTACGGTCCATGATGAGTAACGCTGAGTTGCCGCGATCGTTCTGGGGATATGCGCTAGAATCAGCTGCATACCTTTTGAACCGAGTTCCAACTAAGACTGTGCCTACTACTCCATATCAGATATGGTGTGGGAAGAGACCCTATCTTAATCACATTAAGACATGGGGATGTCCAGCTTTTGTAAAAAAGCAGCATGCAGACAAGCTCGAGGCACGTTCAGTACAGTGCAAGTTTGTGGGATATCCAAAGAACTCCAAGGGATATTTCTTCTATTGCGAAGAGGAACAAAAGATTTTTGTTTCTCGCCATGCCCACTTTCTAGAACACCAGTTCATAGAAAAAGAAATAAGTGGGAGCGCAATAGAACTGGAAGAAATTCCAGAACCACAAGCTATTACTGAAAGCTTAGTAGAACCAGAGGGTTCGAAAGACCAGGACATTCCCACGCCACTCCGCAGGAGTAGTAGGCAGTCTCATCCACCCGAGAGATACTACGGTTTTCTCATTGACGGGGATAGAGAGGATTGCATCATAGATTGTGATGAGCCTACTAGCTTCCAGCAAGCCATTCAGAGCGTCGACTCGGTAAAATGGCTGGATGCAATGCGGACCGAAATGGAGTCCATGTACACCAACAAAGTATGGACGTTGGGCATTGCTCCAGATGGGGTAAAACCCGTAGGATGCAAGTGGATCTTCAAAAGGAAGATTGGTGTAGATGGACAGGTTGAGACCTATAAAGCTAGACTGGTAGCAAAGGGTTTTCGTCAGCGACCTGGTTTGGACTATGACGAAACCTTTTCTCCAGTAGCTATGATGAAATCCATTCGGATCCTTCTTGCCATTGCTGCCTGCCTTGATTATGAGATTTGGCAGATGGACATAAAGACAGCTTTTCTAAATGGACATTTAGAGGAGTGTGTCTATATGGACCAGCCAGAGGGTTTCATTCAGAGTGGGAGCAGCGGAAAGGTGTGCAAGTTGCTTAAGTCCATTTATGGACTAAAGCAGGCATCGCGGAGTTGGAACATCTGTTTTGATGAGACGGTCAAGGAATTTGGCTTTATCAAAAATCCAGATGAACCATGCATCTATTGTAGATTTGTAGCGAGAACTGTAGTATTCCTCATTTTATACGTGGATGACATTCTCTTAATAGGAAATGACATTCCTATGCTACAATCTGTCAAGGGGTTCTTGTCACACAGGTTCTCCATGAAAGACTTGGGTGATGCCTCATACATTCTGGGTATCCGGATCTACCGTGACAGATCCAAGAGGATATTAGGACTTTCGCAGTCCAGGTACATCGACACCATACTGAAGAGATTCAGTATGGAAGATTCCAAGCGCGGTAATCTACCGGCTTGTCACGGGATCACCCTCTCCAAAGAGATATCTCCCAAGACTGATTTGGAGAGGGATCGCATGTCTATTATACCCTACGCTTCTGCGGTAGGCTCTATAATGTATGCGATGTTGTGTACCAGACCGGATGTGGCTTATGCACTGAGTGTGGTAAGCAGGTATCAGTCAAACCCTGGGGAGAAACATTGGATAGCAGTAAAGAATATTCTCAAGTACCTGAGAAGGACTAAGGAGATGTTCTTGGTGTATGGCGGAAAAGACCTCCAGATTGAGGCCTTTGCTGACTCCATCTTCCAGAGTGACAAGGATGATTCCAAGTCCATGTCGGGTTTTGTCTTTACCCTCAATGGAGGGGCGGTGTGTTGGAAGAGCTCCAAACAGGAAACAGTTGCTGACTCGACTATGGAAGCGGAATACATCGCTGCATCTGATGCCGCAAAAGAAGCTGTCTGGATGAGGAAGTTCTTGAAAGAACTTCAGGTGGTTCCGTCCATTGTTGACCCAATACCTCCGTATTGCGACAACAACGGGACTATAGCTTTAGCGAAGGAACCCAGGTCCCATCAGAAATCCAGACACATCTTGAGGCGGTATCACCTGATCAGGGAGATCGTGGATCGCCAGGAGATCGAGGTTCGGAGGGTTGCTTCAGAAGATAACACAGCAGATCCATTCACCAAGGCCTTGCCCCAGACTCAGTTCGAGCGGCTGATCGAGATGATAGGTCTTCGATATGCCAGTACATGGCCTTAGTGCAAGTGGGAGATTGTTAGTGTATATGCCCTAGAGGCCATTACTGTATCATACTAGTTTGTATATTACTTGATGGAAGCTTGGGATATTCACAGTTGTATATACAATCTTGCTCGAAATGGTAGTATGCTACTTGGTTTGTCTCTGCTTTAATATGCGCATGTGTTTCTTTTAGCATATCGCTGATATACATATTAGTAGAGCCCTTAGGATTATTGCTTGATTACCAGCGTTGTGATGGCGCTCACACTCGTGGGAGCTGGGTGATCCATAAGCACATCCTTATACAGGTCCCTGGTAGTTGGACTATCGAGACAGAGCATCGATACTCCGGAGTAGACTAGCGCATGCGCTTCTCATCCCAGTGTGGGAGACGGTCTGTCCTACAGCCGTAAGTACGTCGTACTTGAGATAGTATGCGGGTGCTCGTTAGGTTACGAGTACACTGGACAGGACTCGTCGGGAACTGTTGGTTGGTATTATACCTATCGTCAGTTATCAGTTCCCAGGTGACATGAGTACAGCTTAGTCCGCTGACTTGACACTGTCACTTCGCCTCGAGTGTGTTCCCACTACACTTTGATTGCTACCCTATCACGGCTCAAAGGAGTCGTGCAAACAGGTAGTTTTTGGGTGCAGTCCCGAAGCACTTGGAGGCAGTGACGGTTAGACAGGATTCGTCTCTCCCGGTATTGGGGGTTGACATCGCGCTGTGTCCAGGAAAGCCATTACACAAGTAGTCCCTGGCCAGGGCAAGCGAGATATACTGGTAGGTTTCCAGTGTTATCTCAGGGTGTTCTGGGCTACATTCCGACACGACTTGTACCGCTATTAGGGGACCGACGTTCACGGCCCCCTAGGCCCGCCATGCGATGTATCAGACGAACAGACCGGACTGTACGGAGACTGTCACATACAGGCTCAGTAGGAGTTCAGATGGGGTTCACCTCGTCAGTCTTCTTATCGACATCTACCTGGGGACCGTTACGTACAGCTAGTGCCGCTTGCGGTCTGTGGTTAAACCCACTGCCAGCGTAGTGTCGAGTCTTTAGAGTCCCACACAGAGAGCTATTCGCCTTTAGGCAAAATGAGTAGAGGTCGCATGGTTTTGCGACAGGGTTCGTTCACATCCGCGCACTTGTGCACGTTTGCTGTCCGGACAGCTTATACTAGCGGGCTTTGGTTTAAGCCGGATCCTAGTATATGATTTGGGACTGGTTTTTTCTCTTTGTATTCGTGTTCCTCGGATCACGAATACGGGTGCGTATGCACAGTTGCTTGAGACAGAGGGAGAGGACTTTCATTAGGGTTAATGACTATTGTCATTTTATTAACCCTAATGCTTATGTTTGTATTATGGTTAATTGATATTAGTTTAATATAATTGTGCATGGTTATGGTTGTTGACCATTTGACTATCTTGACTTGTTGACCTTAGTTGACATGTTGACCATCATCATTCCATATAAAAGATGCTCTTTGATCCTTGCAATTAGCATTAAATATGAAATGATAATGGCCATGTCTTGATTAACCATGACAATTATCTAGCTAATTATCAATTTATAATAATTCACACATATATGTGAGAATGGTTTATTTTTCTCTCATTCTATCATTTTACTTTCTCTCTCTTGTTCTTCCTCTCCCTCAAGCTCTCCCCTCTCATGTGTTGAGAAACACTTGAGCTTGAGAAAAACCTCTTCTTGATAATCTCTACTCTCATCTAGGGTTCTAGGATTAACACTTCTTGCACCCTAGTTACTTCTAGCTTGGAGTTGAAGCCAAAGGTTGAGGCTTTCGGGTGGATCTTTCTTCGACGTGAGAAGACGACAAAGGTGACCTCTTTCTACTACTCCAAGGAGCAAGGAGAGAAGGACATAAAGCTCTAGGTATAACCATTCTACCCTTATCTAGTTTCTAGTTAGCTTTAGCTTGTTTTTGTTTAGCAAAGATCCTTCTTTGTCTAGTCCATGTTGCCTAAAGTGATAAAAATTTGATTTTTATTCCGTTTTCCGCCTCCCCGCAAGCACCGGGGTGGGCAACGTGGACTTACAATATATAACCGTCCAATGATACAAATCGCGAGAATAAAATACAGTATCACATACTGGTATTATTCTCGGTCCCGCACATATCTCATATGAGCTCCTATTTCGTTTCGCTTGAGTCAAGAAACCTCTGTGTAGGACTCTAAAGACTCGTCAATACGCCGGCAGCAGGTGATGATCATATCAAACACCCACAAGCTGCAAGCGGTCTGCTAAACGTAACGGCCACCCGGGTATTGAGAGATCAGAAGATCAACGAGCAAGCCCGCTCACACTCCTGTGAATCCAACCAGTAACACTTACCGTACAGTCCGGTCTCGTCGTCTGATATGTCGCATATCTTGCCTAGGGGTGGTAAACGTCAGACCCCAATAGCTCGATAAGTCGTGTCGATATGAGGTCTATAACAGTTCGAGAAACTACTGGTAACACTTACCAGTAAATCTCAGCAAGCCTGGCCAGGGATTTCCGGTTATAGCCAATCGAACACAGCGCAACATCAACTCCCTATACCGGGAGAGACGAATCCCCTCCTATCGCTCATTGCCTCCATGTGATTCGGGACTGTACCCAAAAACCACCGTTTTGCACGCTCTCTTGGACGTGGTAAGGTGGAAATCAAAGCACAGTGGGAATCACACAAGACTCTATGACGATCTCGGGTCAACAGACTACTCTGTACCGGTGTCACCAGAGAACTGCCATCTGACGTAAGGTATAATACCATCTGGGAGTTCTCGGCGAGTCCGTCCAGTTTACCCAGTCTCCACTGAGCACCCGTATATCATCTCTGATGTCAAACATCAATGGATATGGGATCATCCATCGCCCATCTGTATGGGTCGAGTAGGTATACGCTAGTCTACTCTGGTATATCGATGCCCCGTCTCGATACACCCACTACTAGGGACCTTGAAGGATGTACTTATGGACTACCATGTCCCCACTAGTATGATCCGCATCATAGTCCAGGTAGTCAAGTACACATCCTAAGGGCTTTACCAACATGTAACAGAGAGACAATCAGTGTACACGTTAAAGTAAAGAGTAACCAGATAGCATACTATCATGTCGAGCAAGAAAGTCCTCCCTATATATGTCCAAGCATCCACTACAATATACATCCTATGTATAGTAATGGCCTCTAGGGCATACATATAACTAACAATCTCCCACTTGCACTAGGGCCATCTGATAACAGTGGTTGTAGTATCTCATACTCAACCATCCCATAAAAGTCTCTTTTTGGGAAAAGGCTTTTGTGAGTGGATCCACCGTGCTGTCCTCTGAGTCTACTCTCCTAACCTCGATCTCCTTGGAGATCAACCATCTCCATGATCAGGTGATACTGCCTTAGAATGTGTCTGGATCACTGATGGGACAGACGTTCCTTGGCATAAGCCACAACTCCATTGTCACACAATGGGAGGAACTGAGTTCACCTCATGAACAAATATACATCCAGACTGCCTCTTTGGTAGCATCTTAAGTAGCGATGTATCCAGCCTTTATCGTCTAGTGAGCCACGGTATCTTGCTTGGAACTCTTCCAACATACCGTCCCTTTACTAAGGGTAAAGACAATGCCTGTGACTGACATTCAGTCATCCTTATCACTTTGGAACCCTTCCCGTGATTCTCCCCAGGATCAATTGATACCATTTCACTACATCTAGTGAGTATCCTAACATCCAATTAGATCTATCTCATAGATCCAAAACATAGGATTTAGTAGGTATCACATTGATCCTATATGGATAATCATTGTGATAAGCGGAGATTGACTGAGCGTAGCATAGGAAACTCCTTCCCTATCAAGAGTATGTCATCCACGTACTCTACGAGGATCACCACCATACTCCCTACTACCTTTTTGTATATACAAGGTTCATCTACCATTTTGATGAAGTCAAACTCTTTGACTACCACATCAAAACAGACGTTCCAACTCCGCGATACCTGCTTTATCCTATAAAGCAACTTGTGCACGTTTCCGCTGCTCCTACTGTCCACAAAGCCCTCTGGCTGTGTACTTATAGACGCCCTCTTCTAAAACACCATTTAGAAAAGCTGTCATGACACCCAACCACCAGATATCGTAGTCATGGTATGTAGCCGTGGCAAGTAGGATCTGGATGGACTTAAGCATAGGCCCCAGAAAAGGTTTCATTATTAGCCATAACTGGTCTATGATGCAAACCTTTAACAAGTCTAGCTTTGAAAGTCTCAACTTTTCCATGTACACCAAGTAATTTTCTCAAGATATACTTGCTTCTGATGGGGATTTAACCCTTCAGATAAAGCAACCAAAGTCCATACTTTGTTGGTGTATAAGGATTCCATCTCAGATCGCTAAGCATCCAGCAATTCTAACAGAGTCCCACTCCTGATGGCCAGCTCGAAACTAGTTGGGTCATCATCTCATGATGCAATCCTCGCTCCCACTGTCATAGAGAAACAGAAGTATCTCTCAGGTGGGTGAGGAACCCTACTAGATCGGCGGAGAGGCTGAGGTTCGTTGGTAACTATTGAATCCTTTGGTTCTTTCAAATCATCAGCTGCAGTTTGTATAGCTGGAACATTTCCAGTTCTACATAACAGATCTTGTATCGAGCTTGTCCGGATTTTGCTTTTTAGACATAGGCTGAACAACCCCAAATCTTAACAAACTTAAGATATGGACTCTTCCCTTTCCATATCACATATGAAGTGGTAGGCAACTGATTTGATTTGAACCCTATTCAATAGGTATGCAGCTTCTCAAGTGCATAACTCCCAAAAAGAAAATAGGTAACTCAGTAGTACTCATCATAGAGCACACCTTATCATATAGGGTGTGATTGCTCCGCCCCGATACACTGACGTGCTGTGGTGTATACGGAGGAGTAATGCTGAGAGAGAATCTCATTCTCCTTTAGAAAAGTCCAAGAATTCCGTGCTCATGTATTCTCCTCCTTGATCACATCAAAGGACATAATACTTATACCCGTTTTGGTTCTCTACTTCTAACTTATATTCTGTGAATATCTCAAAAGGTTCGGACTTGTGTTTCAACAGGAACATATGTCTGAATCTAAAGAGATCATCAGAGAATATAATGAAGTACAAAGAACCGGTCTTGGCATATGTAGACAGGGGACCTTCATACATCAACATGTATCATCCCAAGAGTTCACTAACTCTTTCTCTGTTTCCAGCAAACAGAGCTATGGTCATTTTATCTTTGTGACATGACTGGCAAGTTTCACAAGATGTAAATTCAAACTGATTTAAATATGCATCTAAATGTAACTTCAGTCAGTCGGGTCGTATTGATATGACCTAGTCTACAATGCCTCAAGAAGGATTCGTTCATTTCTGAACTCTTCCTCTTGTGTGTGTTCTGTATACTAAGAACTGTAGTCTGATTTAGAACATCAATGCTTTTAGATAACGTGCCTGAACCGATCAACTTTTGATATAGGAAATGTTCAAAACATTATCCAACAATACAAAATTTTATCATTTCTTTACTAATAAAGAGACTGATATGATTTTGTATATCAGGTTCGGTATCTAATAACATTCGTTCAGAATCAATGTATTTGGGATACAGGGTGACAGTGACCAATAGACTTGGCTGCAACACTTGCACCGTTTTCTGTCTCATGAAACTTATCACCCGTTCTCAGTTCTCTACCTTTCCGTAGCCCTATGTAACTGATTACATATCTGGGATCCTGATCCGGTATCAAATACCCAGGACGTAGAGGATACAGAGAAACAGTTCTTTGTAATGAACATACCCGAAGGAGATGCATCATATGCACTTTCTTCGTTTGGGCGGCATAGGAATTCAGGTATTCCTCTATTTCTTTCTCTGTCTTATAACAATTATAAGTTGGAGCGGGATCAACGTTCCCCAGCTCAGTATGACAAGTGGGTTCGGTCAATAATCCGTATTATTATCTTGATTAAGGCGTGATATGGTCGCTACCTGGAGAGAGAGAGAAGAAAACACTCAGCGTGCGCTCTTGCATGATCAGATTGGTTATTATTTTATCTAATCAGGATGGCTCCCACTGTTTTTATCAAATCTTCCTTCAAACCCTAAAAGGAAAGACTAGCCGGGATTAATTACACACTGCAAGTTTGCCAATCTTTTAGCCAGGCCAGTGTCGGTACTTTGAGGGAGGTCCCCTGTGCTTTCGCACGAACCTAATTAATGTAAACCTCGTTTTCCCAGAAGCGTAATCTCGTTAACACCTTTCTAGACACCTACTTGATCGGCTAATTGTAATGTGTAAAACTCTCCCAGGAGTAACTCTTACTCGCAGCGGGTATCGGGATCCAACTATCTCATAGAAGGTATGCAATCTCATTGCAAATTTCAACACTTGAAATTCCCGATAATTTTGCCCCAAACGATCTATGACCTTGACAAGGTCAACAAACCATAGACCGTAAGTCAAGTTCAACCCGTCATTTCTTGATTGAATCAAACCTACCCGCACGACCCTTGACAAGGTCAACAAGGCCGTACGACTACCCTAACCCAATCTGCATCATATGCATAAGCAGATAAATACTGGTTAGCTACCGCACACTGCGCCTTGACAAGGTCAACAAACGTAGCACAAATACTAAGCATGACTTATCTGAAATGACGGAGGGCTACGATAGGTTTTTCTGAAAACCTATTGCGTAATGAACTTGATATCGTTGTAGGATCGAATGAATTTTGAAATGGAGTGTTTTTTAGGCTTTTCTAGTTTTGCTAAAGGGGTCACTCCCGGTGAAGGGATCGTCGGCCCTTTCCTCATCGAATAAGGTGCAGGATATATCATATATACCGCTGTGCAAAGCAAAAACTATAGAAGCAATCAAAAGACAAACCGAGGGTTGTAGCATCTGCCAGTTATTGCTAAAGGGGTCACTCCCGGTGAAGGGATCGTCGGCCCTTTCCTCATCGAATAAGGTGCAGGATGTTCTACAAGGAACACCGCGATGCAAAGAAAGAACTGTAGCTACCTGTTTTTGAAAATTCGATTCCACAACATTTTTAGGTTTCTTTTTCTTTCATCAATCATATTAATGAAGTCCCATCATTTAAGTCACCTAAATATCACAGATAAATACGACGTATACCTATGCCATCCGCATTCGCCTCGATGTCCTCTCGTGCACCGTTAGGTTAGGTGACTAACGGCAGAGCGGGGCAGGGCTAGCGCGGGTGTAAAACATAAGTAACGTCTATATAATATATCATATATACTATATATAATATCTATCTGAACATATCACATGATCACATCACAGATAACGCAGCAGAAAATATCATATGAAATATTGGATATACTAGGACGTCCGTGTTTTCAATACGAGCCAGTATAAAACACGGATTTCACAGTCGCGATGAATAGCCAAACCCACACCCCTAGACCCCTACGAGAGCGGCAAGCAACCCTACCAATTCTAGAGTTAGGAGACCCGGACTCGACTCCTCGAGTTGGTCTCCCACTGGACTCCAGAACCCGGTTACTTGTGCCCTCCTCCTTGGGTCTATCCTAGTGCGGAAAAGAAAATAATATACATCAACGATGACATCTTCCGCAATCTGGAAGTGCCCCAATAAAAGAATATTACATACAAGTTTTTACATGAATGAAAATGAAAAACACTCATCTCACATAAAAAAACCCCGGCTATTCAAACACGACGATCCAATATAACATATCCAGCAACACATAACATCACATGTCATCAACATAAGTAAACATGCGTATCCCAATTGTCGTTGACATATAGCAATGAAACCGGCGATATCACATATTACACTTACGGTCACAGAAAAAAAAGTGTAAAACTACAACAGTTGGAATCCGCAACCTCCTTAGACATCGCATGCCTAATCAAATGAATTCCTTAGACATCGCATGCCTAACAATTATAAACCCCGCATTTCAGTCTCATTTATCGAAAACTCTTTTCAATATCTAGTCGGGCAATTCAACAAGATTCCCGGCATCCTGACCGAATGCTCGTCGCAAACTTTAGTAGACGGCCGCACCCCCGATACCGTCGACGAAGTGCACTAAGGCGGAACACCGCTGCCGCGAGCACCCGAACGGATGCTTTCGGCGACGGGGTTCTCCTTCAGTCACTTGGTCGGGGCTATGGGGTGTAGCTGTCTATTAAGTTTACCCGGCGAGTATCCGCGTACGCTACGTGATTGCGACGGACTTTTGATCGCATCAAAATTCCGTGGCAACCGATCAAGTGAGACTAAAGTGCTAGATTTATAACATCCAAATCAGTTATCTCATAACTACTTGTGGATTCCAAATATTGTATCACATTCCAGATAAATAGAAAATGTTAAACTTTCCGATCGAACAATCAAACATCCAAGTTTTCCCGAAACAGCTCAACACATGAAATAAGTTTTAAAACATTCACTTCATGCCTCAGTACCAACGGTCCAGCCGTAGAAGGGTCAAGCCAACGCCTCACATGTGGCACGCCATACTGCCCAAACCCTAAGGTTCAAAGGGCAGTTCAAGACGGTCACATAATCGAGTTAAGGTTTGTTGTCTTCTAGAGGGTCCATCGCGTTACTTGCACTACTTAGAACGTTCTTAAACCACGGAAAAATCCAACACTTGGAAATTTCCCGGCAGGGGAAAAATCGGGTATTTATATCCGGTCGAACTTTTTAACATATTCTAAAAATATCCCGGAAAAACACGTAGACGAAGTTAAACTTTCCGATCGAAATATCGAGTCCCCAATACACCCCAAAAAACTCAACTGTTGAGTATAAATTAAACATATCCAGAATAATCAGGAATGTTATAAGAATATTACTGTGCAAAGAGAAATGAATAAAGCGACTACATGGCCGCGGAACCGCCGCACGAGCCATGCTCATGCCGCGGTTCCGCCGCGCTTTAATTAACTTATGCCCACGTGCTGCACAGTAACTCTTAGAAAACCCTGCTTATTTTTCTGCATATTTTTAATTCACAAAAATCCCAGTTTTGAAAAATTGTACAGAGAAGGGTTTTGGATTAGGGTTTCGGGTTCGATCAGACTTCTAACATCGTCTACACTTCGCCTAAAACTCTAGCTAGGCTCTGATACCACTGTAGGGTTCCTAGGCACACTCAAGAGGTTCCACAAGACATCAACCATGCCAAATTCTAAAATTTAGGTGCCGAGAAACCCTAATATAGATCGTTAACTAGAAATTAAGGCGAAAACAAATGCAAGCAAACAACTTTGCTACTAAGTGATTGGAAATACAGCCTTTATAGATCCGGTCCTCCACTTCTTTAGCTCCGTGATGACCTCCCTTCGCTGCGATCACCGGGATCCCGGACTCTAGCGATGGTTTCGTCGGAGAAATGAGCGGGCTAGGTCGTTGACTTCGATGCCGAAGATGATCTACGTCGAGGAAACTCTAACTCAAGCTCCATCTTCACTAGCTCATGAAACTTGTGAAGAAAACACCCTATACAACATGGCAAGTGGTAGAGGATGAAGAAATAATAGGAAGTGGGTTCACTTTGGATTTGGATTTCTCACTAGGTTTCAACACTTGAAAATTTTCTAGCAATGGTTTTCTTTCTTCTTCAAGAAGAAGAAGAAGAAGAAGAAAGAAATGAAAATGAATGAATTAATAAAATAGAAAATCAAGTGATGCCTTATCATAATGCAACCATGAGTGAGGCTAACACATGTAGAGAATAAACTAGGGTTTAGGTTTAATGGTTAGGTTAAGGCAAAAGACAAAATGGCTAGACTTATGAAAGCTTCATGAAGCTTCAAGAGAAAAACAAAGAAAGCCACCATATTTGTTTTTGCCAAAATGAATAAAGAAAATAAATAAAGATAACAAAACCCTAACCATTAACCTAAACATGGATTAAATCAAACATACACCCAATTTTGCATGTATCATCAAACATGATACAATCAAGTGCACAAAAATATATCACATATACTACTTGTGCACATCAAGTGAGAAAATCAATTTTAAGTGAACAAATACTAGTTAATGTAAAGTAATATATCAAATATATAATTATACATCAAATCATTAAATCAACACTTGATTTAATGATCCGGTCATATCGCATATAACCGACTAATATCAAGTGTATCAATGTATCGAATCAACACTTGATCCGGTAACCCGGCTATATCATATATAACCGTCCAATGATACAAATCGCGAGAATAGAATACAGTATCACATACTGGTATTATTCTCGGTCCCGCACATATCTCATATGCGCTCCTATTTCGTTTCGCTTGAGCCAGGAAACCTCTGTGTAGGACTCTAAAGACTCGTCAATACGCCGGCAGCAGGTGATGATCATATCAAACACTCACAAGCCGCAAGCGGTCTGCTAAACGTAACGGCCACCCGGGTATTGAGAGATCAGAAGATCAACGAGCAAGCCCGCTCACACTCCTGTGAATCCAACCAGTAACACTTACCGTACAGTCCGGTCTCGTCGTCTGATATGTCGCATATCTTGCCTAGGGGTGGTAAATGTCAGACCCCAATAGCTCGATAAGTCGTGTCGATATGAGGTCTATAACAGTTCGAGAAACTACTGGTAACACTTACCAGTAAATCTCAGCAAGCCTGGCCAGGGATTTCCGGTTATAGCCAATCAAACACAGCGCAACATCAACTCCCTATACCGGGAGAGACGAATCCCTTCCTATCGCTCATTGCCTCCATGTGTTTCGGGACTGTACCCAAAAACCACCGTTTTGCACGCCCTCTTAGACGTGGTAAGGTGGAAATCAAAGCACAGTGGAAATCACACAAGACTCTATGACGATCTCGGGTCAACAGACTACTCTGTACCGGTGTCACCAGAGAACTGCCATCTGACGTAAGGTATAATACCATCTGGGAGTTCTCGGCGAGTCCGTACAGTTTACCCAGTCTCCACTGAGCACCCGTATATCATCTCTGATGTCAAACATCAATGGATATGTGATCATCCATCGCCCATCTGTATGGGTCGAGAAGGTATACGCTAGTCTACTCTGGTATATCGATGCCCCATCTCGATACACCCACGACTAGGGACCTTGAAGGATGTACTTATGGACTACCATGTCCCCACTAGTATGATCCGCATCATAGTCCAGGTAGTCAAGTACACATCCTAAGGGCTTTACCAACATGTAACAGAGAGACAATCAGTATACACGTTAAAGTAAAGAGTAACCAGATAGCATACTATCATGTCGAGCAAGAAAGTCCTCCCTATATATGTCCAAGCATCCACTACAATATACATCCTATGTATAGTAATGGCCTCTACGGCATACATATAACTAACAATAAGCTGGCCCAAATGGACCAGATGGGTCATAGACCGTCTTCTTCAAAACTGGAACCTCGAAACGAAAAGGGGAAGGGGAAAGCGACCTTCGTCGCCAATGCTCAACAGCAGCCCAGTGGACCAAAACTAACTGATCGCCAAGACGAGAAACGGCGGTTCTTTAATGAAAAAATGAAGAACCCTTATTCGTTTCCCCGGGACAAAACGAGGAGATTGTTCGAGTTGGCGGTGCGCAACAGGCTCATCAACTTGCCGGATCCAAAACGCCCATTGCAACCCGGTGAGGCTAATAATCCCAATTATTTCCCCTATCACCAAGCGATAGGCCATCCAATCGAAGATTGCTTCGTCTTCAAAGAGTGGATTGAGAACCAATACCAGCAGGGCAAATTCGCACTGTCCAAGAATTAGAAAGTAAACCCGCCCCAGCCGCACGCTCTCAAAAAGATGGACACACCAGGGGCATCATGCTCTTTTATAGAAGAAGCTCCATGGGAGGTCGTTCTTTCAGCCAAAACGAAAAGAATGCTGAAGGATCTCCAAACATGCCCAGCGATCAAATGGAAAAGTCCGCTGGAACCTAAGATCATCGAGAGGATGCTGAAGCGCGCCCGACGCCAAGAATTGGTGGGGATGGTCAAAGCGCCCATACCCAGCCGTTAAAGTCTTCGAAGAAGAAGAAGAAGACCAAAAAGCCCATGAAGCCTGGTGACAAGCGCACGGATCTGCAAAAAAATATTGACGTGCTGGAAGAATATAACCAGAAGGCGCGGACCCCAGTTACACTCCAAGAATTTCTCAGCCACGTCCTTTAGGACGGAAATGATGACAATGGAGAAGACTCGTCCGATGAACCTGAGGATTATGTGGCAAGCTGCCATGTGATCTCTCATTCGTTAATAAATGGAGAAGAAGCCCTGGATGCGGAGAAACTGGGGGCGAATCCCGAATCGGTGCTCCTAGGACCGTCAGACGAGATGATTGATACATTCCTGAACGAAGCTCTTCTGAAAAGCAAAACTGATCGAGAGCGTGAAATGGCCATATTTGAAAAAGCCGAACGTCGGCGACTGGATGAAAGGGTTAAGACACTCTAACCAGATAGGAGCACTTTGGCTACCACCAAAAGCATGTTCAAGACGAGGAAAAGGTTCGCCAAAGCCATATCGATGGGAATGAAGCTGCCACCCTCCGAAGAAAACATTTCTGATGAGATACACCTTAATGAAGAGGATGTGCATCCTGATTACTGTTTATATCATCGAAGGATTGCGCACCCTACCGAAGAGTGCAACGCCTTTAAAAATTGGTGGCAAGGGTATGTCGCTCACAGGCAGCACTTCAAGAAGATGAAGCGTGAAGCTCGTCGACAGTGGAAAAATGCGACAGACGAACGTGGAAGAGCTGCCGGCAATTGTCACATGGTTGATAGAAGGGGATCGCAAGTTCTCATCTTCGGGGGTGATTCTGAAGAAGAAATAGCTTTTGGCCCTCTCTTCAAAGAATCCACCTCAGGAAAAGAGGAAGAACCGAAGAGCTGCGAGAACATTCAGCTGCGCAATCGCACATTAACTGAAAAGAATCTCGGACCCGTAAACAAGGGGTCGACCAAAAAGGATAAGGAAAAAGAAAAGATCCCTGAGGATATCGCCCTCGATGACCAAGCCGTCGAAGAGCTGACAGCCAAGGATCCGCCCAAGAAAAACAAGATGGATTACAACGTTCTGGCACACCTGAGGAAAATACCCTCACAGCTAAGCATTCTCGACGCCCTTCTGCTATCCAAAGAGGCGAGAGATTCTTTGATCAAGGCACTACAAGAGCCCGAGCAATTCCAAGCTTTCCTCGCCGAAGAAAAGATGAAGGACGGGCTGGAAGAAGTGCACACAGCCGATATCACCTTCGGCGATGAAGATCTACTCCTCGGCCGTCCCCTTTATGTCTCTGGATACTGTCATGATATTAAGATAGGCAAGATCCTGGTTGACTATGGGTCCTCCGTCAATCTCCTCAATGTAAGGGTGTTGAAGGAAATCTGCATGAGCGTTCAGCAGCTCGCTCGTGATAAAATCACCATCTCCGGGTTTGAGTCCCAGTCATCACGGACGCTCGGGTTTGTGATACTGACGTTACGCTTTGGGTTGCTCGTCACGGACATCAAATTTCACGTCATTGACGCCAAGACCTGCTACAATGCTTTGCTCGGCAGGCCTTGGTTACACGAGTACAACATCATCCCTTCTACACAACATCAGTGTATGAAGTATTTCAAGGATGGTCTTGAGTATACCGTGATAGGGGAACTAAACCCATTCTCTATGAATGAAGTCCGAAAGTACGAAGATGCAAAATACTTCTTGCCGGACTTTGAAGACACGGAAAGATGCCATAAACCGAAAAACAAAGCTATTACCACTATTCCAGTCTTCGGGAGTGACACCGAGGAGGAAGAAGAAATAGTTTATTCAGGGCCACCCCAATGCAACAAGCCGGGACCGTCCACCCCTATTCTGGTCTTTGGCAGCGATTCAGAAGATGAGGTCAATGCCATATTTTCTGTACGACCATCGATACAAGCCTTCGTTGGCGATGATCGGAGTTTGCAAATCGCCATGGTTCCGCGAGAACATTACAAAGAGCTCGACGTGCTTGGTACCTATAGTGTGCAAGAACTGCAGACATTCTACGTCCCTCCCAGGCGAAGAGATGAAAAGGCGATCCTCTTTTATCGATCAACGAAAACCAAAGTGGAGAAAGAAATTTGGCATTGCGCCGATTCTACACTTGACAAGTTTCAGCCCATCCGTCTGCCCAAATACTACACAGAAGACTTAAAAAGGCTGTTGAGGCGCCAAGGTGTACCCTTCAAACAGACTGCTCGACAAGCTCAGTTCTACAACAGAATCTGGAACGTCCCCGGAACTCAGCGAAAATTGCTCAACGGGAGAATGGAAACGATCGGGTTTGGATATATTCAATTCAAGAAACGGGAACGATTCCATGGCTGCTATGTTATACATGACTTTGATGAAGAAGGGATGTTCTGTTAAAAGACGCTAATTCTGAACCAAAATGAGGTCCCGCCATGAAAATGCCAAGTCCGTCGTTTGAAGAACAGATGGACAAGCTAATAAGGGAAGCGGGTCAAAAGGTCCGGGATGATCATAGCCGCGAAATGGCCATCTGCGAGAAAGCCAGAACGCAGAGCCTCCTTCAGCAGGCTATGGAAAATGACGATGCTCTTCATCGCCAGCCCGTCATACAAAAGACCCGACGCAGAGGCAAAAATAAATCGAAGAACGGAAAAACGTTTGACAGCGGCAAAGCGGGTCTAAGAAGCCAAGCGATCGAGAATCGAGCAACCGGGATCCGTCTCTTATAAATAAAATGGGTCGAGCATATTCTATTCCCCAAGACAAGATAAAGAAGATATTCGATCTTGTCATAAAATATCAGATGATGACGCTCCCGGAGTCCAAGCATCCTGAGCAAGCAGACGAGGTCTCTCAACCAGACTATTGCTCCTATCACCGAGTAATATGACATCCTCTCGAAGACTGCTTCACCTTCAAGAACTGGGTTGAGGACCAGTATCAACTCGGCAAATTCGCTCTATCCAACAGTTGAAGGGTAAGTCTGCCATGGAAGCATGAATCAAAAGTCACTTATGCGATGAGAGTAGAACCAGATCAACATCGGTCTTGGAAACGATCTCGTACCTGTCACGTGATAACGCTGTCAGAAGAAGAACCCGAGAATATGGATGTCCTTTCTTGGTGCTTCGAAAACAATGAAGATGAGTTGATCTTAGAATTTCTACCGGCGCCAAAAGAGCTGGAAGATAGGATACATACTACTGCAAATAACCTCAGAAAAATTGACTTGGGGACGGCAAACGACCCGCGACCGACGTTCGTCAGTGAACTGTTGTCTGAAGAAAATGTGGGTACGCTCAAAGGCGTGCTCATGCAGTATAAAGACTGTTTGGCATGGAACTATTCCGAGATGCCCGGATTGGATCCAGAAATAGCCGTCCACAAATTGGCGATATCTCCGGACGTCAAGCCGATCAAACAAGCACCGAGAAGAATGCGGCTCGAGCTTGAGATGAGTATCAATGCCGAAGTCAAGAAGCTAATCGATTCCGGCTTCATCCAAGAAGTTCAATACCCTGACTGGATTGCCAACATCGTCCCAGTGATGAAGAAAAATGGGACGGTGCGCATATGTGTGGACTTTCGGGATCTCAACAAAGCTTGCCCGAAGGACGACTTTCCAGTACCGGTCACTGAGCTGATGATAGACAATACGTCCACTCACGAAGTTTTCTCCTTCATGGACGGCTCATCAGGATACAATTAGATAAAGATACATCCCGAGGACCAGAAGCATACCGCTTTCCGGACCCCTTTGGGCATATTCTGCTACAAGGTGATGCCCTTCAGTCTAAAGAACATCGGTGCCACCTATCAGAGTGCCATGACGAAGATTTTCGATGACTTCATACATGAAATCATCGAATGCTATATTGACGACCTCGTAGTTAAAAGCAAAAGATCGTGTTTCAGCGCCTTCGGAAATACAACTTGATGATGAACCCTCTCAAATGCGCGTTCGGAGTTTCCTCGGGCAAGTTCCTAGGATTCGTCGTCCGACATCGAGGCATCGAGATAGACCTGTCAAAGATCAAGGCGATTATGGAAATGCCCGCCCCACGAACTTTGAAGCAACTGCGGTCTCTCCAAAGGAAGCTCGCGTATATCCGGCGGTTCATAACTAACCTCTCCGGAAAATGCCGCCCCTACAGTCACTTGATGAAGAAGGGAACTCCGTTTGTCTGGGATCGCAAATGCCAAGACGCACTAGACGAAATCAAGCAATACCTATAGAATCCTCCGGTGCTCACCGCTCCAGTCAAGGGAAAGCCCCTCATTCTGTATACAACTGCCCTTGAAGGTTCCTTAGGCGCGTTATGGGCACTAGAGAATGACCAAGGGAAGGAGAGAGCCCTCTACTATTTGAGTCGAGTTCTCCTGGCGGCAGAAAACAATTACCCCCTATTGAAAAACACTGCCTGGCGTTGATCTTCACGATAACAAAGCTCAGACACTATGCGTTAGCACATGAGGTCCATCTCATATCAAAGGTGGATCCTCTCAAATATTTGATGTCAAAGGCTATATTAACGGGACGGCTCGTTAAATGGGCCCTCCTCTTAATGGAATTCTCGATAACATACCGACCCCTCAAGACGGTAAAAGGCCAGGCTATCGCCGACTTTCTCGCTGAGCATCCAATACCTGCCGATTCTCCTTTGAACTGCGAATTGCCCGACGAGCACGCATTTTACACGATCGACAGGGAGAGAAGAGAGAATGATACCCAGTGGGAGCTCTACTTCGATGGAGCATCTTCCATGAAGAAGCGCAAACAAGGCACCCCCATAATCAAATCTGGGGTGGGCCTCATCTTCGTGACTCCACAAGGAGGGATAATGCGCTTTGCCTTCTCCTTAATAGAGCCGAGGACGAACAATGAAGCCGAATATGAAGCTTTGATAGCAGGTCTTGAGAGCGCTGTCGACATGGGAATCGAGAACCTCCTCATATACGGAGACTCCCAGCTGATCGTTAGTCAAGTAAACGGTGGCTATCAAACGTGCAAGCCAGAGCTGGTGAAGTACGGCGAGAGAGTGCAGCAGCTGCTGACTCAAGTTCCCTCCTACATTCTAGAAAGTATACCGCGTGCGGAAAACAGTAAAGTGGATGCTTTAGCCAAGCTCGCTAAAGAACAGGCCGACGAGAACCCCGATGACGTAAGGATCGTTGTGCAAAACTGTCGAGTTCTTGCACCGGCAGAAATATCTCCGGATTCGTCCGAAGAAAAGGGAGCGACCGAACAAACGGCCCTACAAATAAAAGACCAGGAAAAGGCTAAGGATTGGAGAGAAGTCTTTATAGACTACTTCAAATCCCGTCGAACACCTGAATATGCGTCCTCAAGACATCAGCTCATGAAACGAGCTCTATCTTTTGCCTTCGTCAATGATACTCTGTATAAGAGATCATTTGATTCTCTGTGGCTAAGATGCCTGGGACCTGAAGAGGCAAGGAGAGTCGTCTAAGAAACTCACGATGGACTCTGTGGTTCTCACCAAGCCGGGCCGAAGATGAAATTAAAGATCAAAAGGATGGACTACTATTGGCCCACGATGATCCAAGACTGCTTAGAATACGCGAAGCAGTGGCACTCGTGCTAAATTCATAGGGATTTTATCCACCGGCATCCAAATCCACTACATCCAACGGTGGCTAGCTGGCCATTCGAAATGTGGGGAACTGACATAATCGGCCCCATCGAGCCAGCATCGTCCAGAGGACATCGGTTCATACTGGCAACAATAAATTACTTCTCCAAGTGGGCAGAAGCGTTACCACTAAGAGAAGTGAAGAGGAGAATATCCTCCATTTCTTCAAGACACACGTCATTTATCGGTTCGGCACTCCGCGACGGATTATCTCCGATAACGGACCAGCCTATAGAAGCCACAAGATCAGCCGCTACGCACAACAGCATAACATAGACTGGAGATACTCTTCGGTCTATAATCCCTGAGCTAACGGTCTAGCTGAGGCTTTCAACAAGACCTTGACGAAGATCGTGAAAAAGACGGTGTCTCGAAATAAGAAGGACTGGCACGAGAGACTGCATGAAGCTCTCTGGGCGTATCAAACCACATTCAAAACGGCTACAAGCACAACGCCGTATGCATTGGTATTCGGCGCTGAAGCAATACTCCCCTTGGAGATAGAGCTACCCTCCTTACGAGTGGCAGTTCATTACGAGCTAACAGACGAAGAAAATGCTCACCTTCGGCTTGAGGAGCTCGACGCCCTTGATGAAACCCGGCTCATGGCGCAACAAAACCTGGAGGCTTACAAAGCAAAGATGACGCGCTCATACGAGAGATTGACTAGGCCGAGAACATTCCGCCAAGGCGAACTCGTGCTAGTGGTCAAAAGACCTATGATCCCCAATCGTGCCAAACGGGAGAAATTCGAGCCGAACTATGAAGGCCCGTACATCATAGATAAAGTTTACCGGGGTGGAGCCTATCTACTCATGGATATGCATGGTGAAAGACCCTTCAGGCCAATAAACGGTCACTTCCTGAAAAAATACTATGCCTGACGAGTCACGGCCTAGGTCAACGATAGATGACAACGCCTATGTCCGCTCTCTATCTTCCTAAGCCCAAACTCCATAAGTAGTAGCCGGCAAACGGACCGAAACGTTCTTAAACTAACAACGGACCGAAATGTCCTAAAACTAACGATGGACCGAAACGTCCTTAAACTAACAATGGACCACTATGTCCTAAAACTGGCTGTTGACCGAGACGTCTATAAACTACTACGGACCGCAACATCCCAAGGCTGACAAAAAAAAATGGTACATCCATAAGCGAGATGGGCACGGATGAAAACCCGAAAGGGCTCCATAAGTAAAAACAGCAGGGCTACCGGCGAGTTTTATGAAAACCCGAAAGGGCGCAATCTCGTTAAAAGACACTTGCAAGGTCCTCTCGACCTTATGAGGAGAAAATACCTGCGTGAGATCCTTATGACTCACAAGGGAGCAAAACACTTAGGGATCCCCACGATTCCTAAGGAGAAATTACACTTACGAGATCCTCACGACTCGTAAGGAGAATTCCCCTTTGAGACCCTCACGGCTCACAGGTTTCAAAAGCCTTAAGCTACAGGTATCTGAACCTGTTCTTAAGCCATCACATTCTCCAATGCTGCCCTACAAGCGTCTCAATATCAACCCTTGTATACAATCCACGGGTACAAATAAACATTTCCCTAACGAAGTCCCACCAGTGACTAGGGATATGCTCGCACGGTGAACAACCCTTTTAAGTCCTCTCGACTTATGAGGAGAAAACATTTTTGTAAGATCCTTATGACTTATGAGAAACCATACACTTGGGAATCCTCACGATTCTTAAGAAGAAAACGCACTTACGAGATCCTCACGGCTCGTAGGGAGAAATACCTTTATGAGACCCTTACGGCTCATGAAGTCAAAAGGCCTTAGCCAATAGAATCCTAACCCTGTTTGCTAAGCCATCTTTGTTCGACATCGACAGAGGCAAATGATGATTCGCTCCTGGCAATATCCCAGTTGTAGCGATACTAATGCCTAAATCGGTATCAAATTCCAAATCTAAACTTGCAATAAAAAACAGCGAGGCAAATGCATATGAAATAGCCGAAATGATGGGGCAACTTGCAATAAGATCAGCAAGTAAAAATATATGCATATAAAATAGCTGAAATGGTTGGGCAACTCGCAATAAAAAGTAACGAGTAAATAAAACAAATAGCCGAAATGATTGGGCACCGCGAAAAATAGCCGAAATGATTGGGCAATCGTTATTTTCGCGATATAAAAAGCTGAAATGATAGAGCATTGGCGAAAGAATTAAAAAAAATGAAAGAATGAAACTTTTTGCTCTACAGACGAGATCACATCAATCCCTGTATACAATCCAGGGGTACAAACAAAAAAGGGAACCATACCTTCCCATCAGGCTGCATCAGAAAGAGAGCCAAGTCTCGACGGTTCACAGACAGCCTAGAGATCACCAACAACATTCCTCCTCATTCCAGCAGGATTCGGATGCGAAAATCAACCTTGGAGCCATGGCAAAGTCCCTGTTCCAAATCTCGACGGTTCACAGACAGCCTAGAGATCACCAACAGCGTTCCTCCTAATCCCAGCAGGATTCAAACGCGACAATCAACCTTGGGGCCATGGCAAAGTCCCTGTTCCAAACCTCGACGGTTCACAGACAACCGAGAGAGCAAATCCTGGTCCCGTAGAACACGGCTAATGTCAATCCTGACCCGTGGGAAACGCCCAGAGCACCTCCTGGTCCCGTAGAACACGGCTAATGTCAATCCTGACCCCGTGGGAAATGCCCAGAGCACATTCTGGTCCCGTAGAACACGGCTAATGTCAATCCTGACCCATGGGAAACGCCCAAAGCACATCCTGGTCCTGTAGAACACGGCTAATTTCAATCCCGACCCCGTGGGAAATGCCCAGAGCAAATCCTGGTCCTGTAGAACACGGCTAATGTCAATCTTGACCCCGTGGGAAATGCCCAGAGCAAATCCTAGTCCTGTAGAACATGGCTAATGCCAATCTTGACCCCGTGGGAAATGCCCAGAGCACCTTCTGGTCCCGTAGAACACGGCTAATATCAATCCTGACCTCGTGGGAAACGTCCAGAGCAACCCCTGACTCCGTGAAATGCGGATAAAATCAACCCCTGACTCCGTGAAAAGCGGATAAAGTCAACCCCTGACTCCGTGAAATGCGGATAAAGTCAACCCTCGACTTCCCCGTCAAAGCAATTCTTTGATTCGGGAGCAGGTCAACTCATCAATCACTTACAAGTCCTCTCGACTCGTAAGCAAGAAAAATTCTCTTGTGAGATCCTTACGACTCTCAAGAGAAAACGCACTTAGGAATCCTCACGATTCCTAAGGAGAAACCACACCTGCGAGATCCTCTCGACTCGTAGGGAGAAAAATCCTTTATGAGACCCTCACGGCTCATAAAGTTGAAAAGTCTTAGGTGGCAGATCCTAACCCTGTCTCCCAATCCATCATTGCCTCGCAGAAAGGTCAAGGTAGATTTTCTACAGGCCGCACTCTCCTAAGTCAAACATCGACAAGAAAGGAAACAACCACTTATGAGTCCTCTCGACTTGTAAGGAAGAAAATTCTCTTGTGAGATCCTTACGACTCTAAAAAAACACACTTAGGAATCCTCACGATTCCTAAGGAAAAAATACACCTACGAGATCCTCTCGATTCGTAGGGAGAAAAGTCTTTATGAGACCCTCACGGCTCATAAAGTTGGAAAGCCTTAGGAGGCAGATTTGAACCTGACTCCTAAGCCATCGCTGTCCTACAAGAAGATCAAAATAAATTATCCACAAAATGTATTTACTAAAAGGGACACACCACCATGAAGAAAGACATATCTTTTTATTCATAAATCAAAATGAATACAAATGACAATCTATGAAAGAATCAAAAAAAATATACTCTCATTCAGGAGTATGTACAAAAGAAGAATAAAAGGAAAAATATACAATTTTTCAAGCCGGCGGACAATATAACAGATTTGTCAGTTCATCCTTTTTTCGCTGGGCCTCGGCTTCATAATTTGTTATCACTATGAGACGGGCCTCCGCTTGAGACTGTTGGGCCTGGTACGAGGCAAGCCGACTTTCAAGCTCCTGTTCAGTGACCTTGTGGGCTTCAACCATCTCGCGGGTAAAAATGACGGCTTTATCAATAGCTACCACCTCCCTGATAGCTTCTTGAAGCACCCGCCAGAATTCATACGCACGAGTGGTCTTGGCCGTAAGTTCAGCTTGAAGTTCCCCCAGCGCATTTGAAGCCAGCTTCCTCTCTGAAAATTTTCGGCTGAGCCTCTTCTCGCATGACAGCATATTTGTGGCGCACCGTTCAATCAACCTCCGCAAGCTCGCCTTTGCAGCCACAACCTCTGAAGGAAGGCGCGTACATTCAAGACTATGCAAACAAGCCTCCACCCGACGACAAAATTCAACCCAGACTTGCACCAATGTTTCGCTATGGTAAGCAGCAAGAAAAGGGAGAGAACTGTTGGCTTCGGCGGCAAATTCTTCGTCCGTGATCAAACTACCAGCACGAAGGTCTTCGATCAGAGCTGACAAAGAGTGAAGGCTTAGCTTTGACATCCGTTCAGAGGCGTGTAGAGCATAGGGGCCGGGTGGCATGACGATGCGAGATTCCAGCGTGGTAAGAACTGGCAAAGCTGTTAAGATTTATAAACAATCAGCGAGACTTGCAAGCAAAGAGCAGATGGAACAACGTCGAAACTTTACTTACCCACAGTCATGCAAGAAGGGTCCAAAAGATCCTCAGGCCCGTCAAGAATCTCAACTTCGTCGTCAGCTTCCAGAACTACAGAAGACATTGGCATCATTATATAAAATAATAATAATGCCGTGAAGAAGGCGAACAACACTAACTTTGCCCGAAAGATAGGAATATGCGTTGAGGGGATATTGCCTGCGGAGCGGCCATCTCTAGCAGACGCTGAAAAGACTTCCTGGGGGACAGGTCCGCGATGGACGCCGCCAATCCTCGTAGCTCTGAAAAGACAGAAAGGTTCAGATAATGAAGAGATCATTAAAACAAAAGATAGAAGAATACCTTCGATGCTCCTCCCGCTCTGAACTGGAGGGATAGCAGCTTCGGCAGCTTCCTCCATGCCCCCAGGCACATCATCGGGGACATGGGCTGGTATAACAGCTTCCAATTGAGGAGCAGCGACCACCGCTGCAGGCTCCAATGAAAGGACGGTGGCCTCGACTACTTGTCCCACAGTCTCCGGGCCGTCCCCAGAAAGATCCATTGAATCGGCGGCCAAGGAAGATACCTCTTCCGGAAGAGCAAGCACCGGGAGAACGGAAACTACCAATGAGAGCTCCATGGCAGGGAGAACAGGTGTATCGACCCCCTCCACACTTACTGGTGTCTTATTGGGGATGTTTTCAGAGTCCATAGTCAAGGCGCGACTTGAACTCAGATCCTCTGTCATGGTCGAAGTCCCTGCAAAGGTTTTACGAAGATAAGAAGACGTAAAAAGCGAAACAAAATTATTTGCCAAAGGAAAAATACAGAAATCATGCATACTGATATGCTAGGATGCCTCTAATATGGCTTTTTCAAGCTGACGTTCCTTCCTGAGGAGGTATGCTCGCCGGGGTTCGAGGGTAGACTCGTGGCCACCAGTCCACAACAACAGCGCATCTTCGGCATCGGCCGAGATAGGCCGCTTAAGGGCTATCTCGCTTCCCTCTTCCAAAGGACCTATAAATATCCGCCGTACCAATGGAGGATCTTCGTAGAAGATGACGGTAGGATAATGCCTCTTTGGGACCCTCACGTTTTCAGTCTCATCCTGAGAGCGTCTTGTAGCCTCAGCCAATTGTGCGGCTTCCTTGGCAGATGAACCTGGAAAAAGAAGACCACCATCCGGCTCTTGCACAGCTATTGGTTCATCTTGAAAGATAGGCTCGGATTCCACTAAAAAGTTGAGCAGATTGGTGACCGTCTTCTTTCGCCTCTTCGACCCAGAACTAACACCAGAAGACGATCGCTTCTTTCCCCCCGGTGCTTTGATGCGACGTTAACCCACTTCGCCTTCAGTATCCTCTCTCGGCGGTGCTACCGATAATGACACTGCTATTGCTGACGCCTCAGCTGATGAAACTGCTACTGGCGCCTTATCAGAAGTCCTTGCCTGAGCTCTAGTGCGCATTGGCATACCAACCGTCAGAGTCAAGTCTACATCCGCCGCCTCAGAAATAAGTACGGTAACAGTATCCCTCAAAGGAGGGCGAACCATTGTCCGCGGTCGCGGCGGGACTCCCGTAGCCTAGAGCCGGGCATGAGCTCTAAGCCCAAAAAGTATCTTTCTCTCCTCAGCAATGATTGGACTAACCCGGTGGCGGTACCAAACCGTGAAAGCCCGCATGCACCTCGGAATGTAGTCGGCCTCGAGGATCATGAAATGAGAACCAGTGTTCAGCCTCATGAAATGGTGGGTGGCGTCACGAACAGCTTCCAAAGAAGGGCTGGGCTCCACTGTGAATGCCTCGAAGGGGACACCCTGGTTATATCCTAATTGCCGGGCAAAGCGGTGTGGATTGTACCGCATGAAAAGAGCCGCATCGTTTCGATGGAACACCAGATAACCGGGTCTGATCGAATACAAGTGCATGGCTTTCTTGGGCTTCAAGGAGGGTGCTCCCTCTTTCGACGAGTCAAAAAGCTGCTAAATAGGTCCCGAAGGAGCAGAGAGTACTCGATCAATAAAAACCATCCCACCTTCGTTGGCATAAGAATTGAGCAGCACATGAAGAGCCCCTAATTGAGTCGGGTCAGGAGCAGAAGTGTCCACCAACCTCATGAGCCGTGGAAAGGTATAAGCATCATAAAAGCTGGTTCTCTGGTGCGCAGCAAATGCCCCCAGCACGTGCATCTCAATCCATAACGTAAAGTAATGAAGAGAGAAACTCACTACGTTCACGCTTGGGGTTGAGGTATTGGCTGCAGTGCTTAGCCCATGGTACAGATGCGACAGCCCTGCAATGCCCACGGCTAATCGCATCCCTTCGGCAATGCGATGAGCAGGGTAAATGACCGAGGCTCTCATGAATCGACGGTGCGTTGGAATGACGAACCAATTGAGCAAAACGCTGATAAAACCGATGAAGAAAGTTTCTTCATCCATGCCGGGAGCTGCGATCGACTCGAAAGGTACAGCCGACAAGACTGGAATGTAGAACTGGGGCAAATCCTCTTCTCTAGCCGGTAGCCTATTTAAACCAAACCCGAAGGGGTCGTTGATATTCGCGAACTTCGGAGTCACCTTTGATAGAACGTCTCCACGAAAGAACCAGGCGATAATGCTTTTAAAAGTAACGCCCTGTTCTTCTGACTCCGTGAACAACTTCTCAAGAATCCCCGAAGTCTTGATTAGACTCGGGTACTTGTGGCGGACAACATTTTCAGTCGATAAGCCGTCAAGCATAGCGGGCACAGTCTCGAAGGCATACTCGTCAGAGGGCAACAATTCTTCCTAAGGCGCTCCCCTGATCGGCAAACCCGAGATCTCGCGAAACTTTTCCAGAGAACTCGAAACTTCGCGGTCCCCTAGCAAGAAAGTGTTGGTGGGGAGATTCCATTGATTAAGGAAAGCTTTAACCCACCATATATGAGGAGACTGATAATGGAAGAGAGACGCGTACATCGCTTGGTAAAGCCCGACCCTCTGCAGTCGCGCACGATGAGCGGACAAGATGTAACGAGCCCAGAGAAGATAGCCCATGTGATGGCGAGGGGTAAGCCCTATCTTGGAGACTTTTCCCCAAGGCTGGGCTTCACCTTGGCAGATACGACGCCCCAAGATGTCTATGGCTGGCACAGGCTGGTTTGGTATCCCAGCTGTCGACGGTTCGAGCCGGCCTGCAGGAGTCCAATCCGCCATCTCTACAGCAAAAGCAGTCCGCGGACGGTCCGTCGACAAGAACGAGCGGAGGGGTTCTGTTGGCACCTCACAAAGAAAGTTTCGGCAACCGCGGATGATATGACCGTACCAGGTCCCCCACAAAAGTAAGTTGGTGCAATCCGGGTCATGAGCCCTGATCATTGCCATCACTTCTTCATCCGACGGTGATTGAGGAAAAGCCGCCTCCGAGCGAGTAAAGGGAAAGTATAGAAGAGAAGCCATTGTTCCTGAAATAAAGGAAGGAGAAACTGTTAGTGAAGCCCACAAGTGTGTGTGTATATATATATATATATATATATATATAAGTATATATATAAGAAGACGATGGAAGAAAACGACAAACAACTTATTTTATGGGACCATTGGATACAAAACACATGGGCCCCACAAAATCAATATGGCGGCTCACTAATAATGAGGCTGAGTAATCATCATGAGAACAAAAGGAAGATTCTCAATAAATTCAAACAACTCTACACATTCCCCCAAGGAGAAAACCCATTGCAGAAACTCTGTGCAAATCGAGAAAGATCTCTCCTAAAACTTTTTTTTGCAAGAACAACTCAGGATGAAAAATCCCAAGAAGTCTTCTTTAAGAACTAAGTTCTTTTGAGGAATTAAATTCCTTTTGAACAGAGGAATTAAATTCCCAGGAATTTTTTTTCCCAGAGCTAAGGTCTTTGAAATGGAATTAAATTCCAGAAGGAAACATGTACCATCGTCAAAACCCTAAGATCCGGAAAATGGCCAACATTTGGGGTTTGCTACTTTAAGATCGAGCATTCTTAGGACATCAAAAAGATGGGTTCTTTGAAGGGAAAAACCCTTGGTGTAGATTTAAAATCCAAAGAGTTTTTTTTATAAAATTTCTTCGATCGTTCAAAACCATTACCTGAAGAAGAGATTCTTTCTTGGACAGAGTTAAACTCTGAAATTTTTGGAACAGAGAACTGAGCTCTGAGGAAGAGAATTAAATTCTCAAAGGAAAATGAACAAGGAAGAAGATGAAAGAGTGGAGGCGCTTCTGAAGAGACCCCTGCATTTATAGGATGTGATGGGAAACGGTTCATCTACCCCCTTCCCTAGGCAAATCCAACGGCCACAAAGATTACTGCGTTGCACTCACGTGCAAACACGTGAGAACAACGCTGTGGGGGCATTTGTTCCCTCATAAAATACAAGGAAAACCCCCAATGGGGCATCACGTGCACACACGTGATCGGGGGTCACGTGCCGACACGTGATGGCTTCCTGAGGGCTTTGAAATGATAAGAATTGAATCTTAATCAAATGGGGTCACGTGCCCGCATGCGATAGGCCATTAAGCCCACTGAAGTATAATAAAACAGCAAGAAAAAACCCCAATGGGGCATCACGTGCCCACACGTGACCAAGGGTCACGTGTTGACACGTGATAAGTTCCCGAGTTCTTTAAAATAACAGAATTAAATTCTGGTTAAATGCTTAATCCATGGGTCACGTGCCACCACGTGATGGGGTCTTAAAAACTCTCTGAGTTAAAGGAAAGAAAACCCTAAACGGGGTGTTTCGCCCAATCAGAGCAAAGCTCTGTTGAAATTCAAAATTCAAAAATTTGAAGCAACGCTTCAAATCTCGGGCGCGATGCGCCACATGTCAAGCGTTGATACGTTAGCGCAGCGCCCAATCAGAGCAAAGCTCTATTTTTATGAAGCATCGCTTCAGCTGCGTAAGCATTGCGCTGCGCGACACGTGTCAGCGCAGATGCGCTAGCACAGTTGCGCTGCGCGACACGTGTCAGCGCAGTTGCGCTGCGCGACACGTGTCACGCGCTGGGGCATCTGCGCCAAACAGAATTAAATTTCTAAGAAATCTTTTCTGTTCTTATTAAAACAAGAAGATTTTCTTCTGCAAAGCAGAAGCCCTTGGATCAAAGATCCAACGGTGGGGAAAATTCCCCAAATCACCCAGAGAAGGATCTCTTTAACAAATTCAACTAATTTATGGGCACTATAAAAAGGACCCTAGGCCTCAATCAAAAAAAGAGGGAAGGAAAGGGAATTTTCTTAAAAAAAAAAATCAAGAGCTTCAAACAGAGAGAACTCTGAGAAAATTCCAAGAAAAAGGTAAAGAACCTTCATGAAATAGAAGAAATTTCTTTTAATAGATCATTGATCTAAAAACAAGATCAATGATCTTTACATAAAAAAAAAATAGTGCTTTGCACTTTTATGAACCTCTGGTTCTTGAAACAAAAAAGAAAAATTTATTTTTTCTTTGATCTGATTTAGATCAAGAAAATAAATAGTGCTTTGCACTTCTTGAATCTAAAAGATTCTTAGTGCTCTGCACTTACAAACTGCGCTGTTGCGCTTCTAAGAGAGCGCCACGTGTCAGCCAGAGAACCACTTGCGCCATGCCCTCTTGAAATAGAGCTTTGCTCTCTGGAATTGGCGCAACTCACCAGAGCTCGCCACGTGTCAACAGCGCAGCGCACTGCGCTATTGCGCTTGCGCTCACCAGAGCGCGCCACGTGTCATCAGCGCAGCGCACTGCGCTATTGCGCTTGCGCTCACCAGAGCGTGACACGTGTCACCACCATATGAGTTTGCGCTCAGTTCTTAGCGCAAAGCGCCTGACAAGCCACGTAGGGCACTGTCAGAATATTTAATGCTCTGCATTATTAAAGAAAAGGGACAAAGCCCAATTAAAAGACCTAATAGGCCTAATAAAAAAAATGCTATGCCTTTTAAAAAGGGGGTAAAGCCCTAGCAAAGGCCAAAGACAAAAAATGTTGAAACTGGACTTAGCCCAATTTTGGCCATAAGTCCTTAAATTAAGTTGACTGAGCAAGATTGCTTTCTTAGATCAATTTACTTTGGTTCGAGGGTACATCTCCGAGCTCCTCTGACACTTATCGTTGTAATCCTTCAACGACGTCAGAGAGGTGACGGGTCCTGACGACCACATATGTCAATATGGACTGCGGGGTCCTTAAACTCGTGGACCGAGATGTCCTTAAACTAATATTAGACCGAAACGTCCCTAAACTAATGTTGGACCGAAACATCCCTAAACTAATGGTGGACCACCACGTCCCTAAACTGGAACATGGACCACTACGTCTCTAAACTGGAACAATAGAGCTCCCAAATGCTCTTTTGCCGGATATAAACGGTCCCGTTTAAGTTGATCTTAGCCCCAAATATGGCTAACGTATCCTTAAACATTTAAATGGACTATAAAACTCCAAATCGACTTTGGTTCAAGGGTACATCTCTGAACTCCTCTGACATCTGCCGTTGTAATCCTTCAACGACGTTAGAGAGGTGACGAGTCCCGATGGCCAGATATTAAATGGATTATCACGTTAAGTTGATCTTAGTCTCAAACAGGACTATTGTATCCTTAACAAACGTTTAAGTTGATCTTAGCCGCAACGCGACTAATGCATCCTTAAACTAAAAACACCAAACCCAAATCTAAGTAAATACGGATTTGGATTAATCCACGTCCTACGGGCGACGGTATTACTCAGTCTCCGTATACAATCCATGGGCAACCACAAACAAAACAAACACACACGACACGAAGTGAAATTCTGGAGAAGGAGAAAGTTGTTACCGCGATGCGGTAGCGTAATTAACTGCAGGGGCTTGCGCCTGCAGGGAAGAGCGTCCCCACAATCAAAAACCCTTCAAGCGAGGGGGAATCTGACGAAGTCTGCTACATTGGCGGCATCCGTCTAAACCTCCGATATACGGTGCCATAAATCAACTTGGCATCTTCGGAGAGGTGGACGGATAAAACCAAATAGCATCTGCCCCGAATCTCAGCGTCAGGACACATCGCAGTCTTGTGCGCCGTCTTTCGGAGGGGAACAGATTCTGGCACGCCCGGTGGGACCTTTTCCTCTTTCCACTCCATACTTCGTGTGTCGTCTTCGTGAACCAGTCGCGGTTTGTTAATGGTTGCCTTCGGATCTCAAGTTACTAAGATTTGGTCTTTTGCCTGGCGCAGAACTCAAGATTCAATGGCCTCTAATTGCACCAACTGCTCGAAGTACCACTGCAACGGACGCTCCACCTCATTGGAAGGTGTAGCATATGGGACCCAAGCGGCTTCCTTCCTCGCTCTGCCGGTAGACCAGGTGACCCAAGCCACCACTGGCCTGTTCTTCGGGACCATGATCCCACCTACAAGCTTCTCTGCGCCAATACCTGCACCGGAAGTGAACAAGAAGTCGGTCTTCGACCGGCTCACTGCTACAACGACCCCTGTCAGCGGGTCGCCCACTGCCAAACCAACAGCCTCTATTTTCACCAGGCTAAATCAGAACTCTAAACTGGCTGTCCTAAGGAAAGCAATAACTGCTGCTCCAGAAGTCGTCAAGGCGGCTTCCCCTGTCAAAGAGTCAGTCTTTTCAAGACTAACGATTCCTGCTCCTGCCCCTACTTGAGGATCCGTCTTCGACAGGTTGAATATCACCCCTCAAAAGACAACCTCAGTCTTTAAGAAGTTAACACCGGCGGTGCCTCATTCAGACAGGGGGCAGAAAGAAACTATCTCAATCTCTGAGCCAATCCCAACGGCTCGCCATGCTCGACGTCTCCATTAGCAACGAGTGAGGAAGGCAGGGGGCAACTCCCCCTCAGGGCTAACTCCACCTGCTCCAATGGTGGAAGTCAACGCTGATGTTCCAACTGGGAACAGCTTTGAACTGCTGAGGAGGGTGCGTAAGAACTCTCCAACCGCTACGCTGAAGAGATCTCCTCCACCTGAGGGGAGAGTTCCAGAAACGAAGCAAGAACAGCCCCTTCAACGGCTGTCCTCAAGAATTTATAAAGTTTGGCGGAGGGTTCAAGACTCCGTGATTGACCCAGGTCACTTTCGTCACCAGAAAAAGGCGAAGGTGGAAAAAGACAAGGACTGCCCTATTAAACAGCAGGGGACAGCAGCTGCGAGGTCGCCCCCTTCACCGGTTCCTTCAACCTCAACAGCCCACAAAAGAAGGAGGCCAGAGAAAACTCCCGCGTCAGTGGCAAAAGTTAAAAATGGTGAACCTAAACGCCCCAAGTCAGGGGGCATAACAGTTCATACGGTTTATATGGCATCGGGAAAAGAAGATAGCCGCATATCAACAGGTCATAGACCGCACACGAGGTCAGTGACCAAGGCTCAGGAGCAGCAGCAGAAGCTCCAAGAGATGATGAACGCTATGGCCGCACTTACAGGGCCAAAAGAAACCCATGAAACATCCTCGGACGAGCGTCAAGAACAAGAAACGGACGCTGAATTCCTTCGTCGCGTACTAGAGAAGAAGGATAAAGAGGCTGCGGAGCAGGCAGCCAACATAAAGAAAATGACCCTCCTGTTCCAGGATATGGTGGGTATGATGATTCAACAAGATCCACCTGTTGAAGATCCCCCAATCATTCTTGAAGACGATAGGGGAGAGACGTCGAATCCTCCACCAGTTCTGTCCACAGCTAAAGAGGATACAATCTCCAAAGCTGATTTGGATGAATACATCGCCCAGCAAATACGGGTTCATCATGCAACCGAAACAGCCGGCCAGGTCGTGAAAACGGGGAGACCATATCCGAGTTGGTACGATCAAATCAAATACCCGCCAGGTTATACGATTCCTAAGTTCCATGTCTACAAGGGGACGGGCAAACCTCACCAGCATGTTGCCCAGTTCAGGGCACTCTGCGGCAATACCGGTGGAGATGACAAGCTTTTACTTCGCCAGTTTGTTAGAAGTTTATCAGATACGGCGTTCGAGTGGTACTCTGAGCTCCCGAACGACTCTATTAAAACCTTCGCGGAGATGGAGCTGTTGTTTACTCAGCGTTTTGCAAGCGCCAGTGAACGTACCCCGATGACAGCACTGATTAACGCCAGGGTAAAACCCGGCGAGACGTGGGTTCAGTACGCTATACGATGGCGGAACTTATGGTCAAAGTGTGAGCAGCGCATTGAAGAAGCTCCCGCGGTGGGTATGTTTGTGGGAACCCTCGATCCACAAGCAACCATCTCGCAGTTTATGATGTTTTTCAAGCCGACTACCTTCCAGGCTTTGATTGACAAACTAGCGCAAATGGATCAAATGGGCCATAAACCCCCTCTTCCAAGGCCAGACACCCGAAATGACAAAGGGAAGGGAAAAGCGATCGTCGTCGCTAATGCTCAACAACAACTGAGCGACTCGAAGCCGGTTGCTCGTCAAAATAATACGCGACCGTACGTGCCCCTTGAGGATAGGATGGGACGTCCTTATTCCTTTCCCCGTGATAAAACGAGGAGGTTATTCGAGCTGGCGTTGTGCAATAGACTCATAAATTTGCCGGATCCAAAACATCCGTTGCAACCAAGTGACGTCAACGAGCCCAACTACTGTCCTTATCATCGAGTACTAGGCCATCCGATCGAAGATTGCTACGTTTTCAAAAATTGGCTTGAAAACCAGTACCGACAGGACAAGTTCGCGTTATCTAACAAATGGAAGGTGAATCCCCCGCATCCCCACACCTCTAAGGGAACGAATACGCCGGGGGCAACATGCTCCGTCATTGAAGAAGCTCCTTGGGAGGTCGTATTATCAGCCAAGACAAAGAGGATGCTAAACGATCTTCAGACATGTCCAGCGGTCAAGTGGAAGAATCCGTTGGAACCGCAGGTCATTGAAGGGATGTTGAAGCCATGTCCAACTCCAAGGACCGATGGTGGCGGTTCAAGCACTTGCAGCCAGCCATCAAAATCTTCGAAAAAGAAGAAGAAGAAATCTAAGAAGCCCGTGAAGCCTGGTGGCAAACACACGGACTTACAAAAGCAAATTGACGCGTTGGAAGAATACAACCAAAAGGCGCGGACTCCCATTACGCTCCAAGAATTCCTCAACCACGTCTTTCAAGAGGAAGGTGAGGGAGAAGGTTCGTCAGATGAAGCTGAAGAATGCGTGGCGAGCTGTCATATGATTTCCCATTCGAACGATGATGAGACCCCTTGTACTGAAACGCTGGGGGCTGATTCTGAACCAAAAGTTCTGGGGCCATCAGATGAAGTAATTAACGCATTCCTTAATGAAGCTCGGTTGAAAAGTAAAGCTGATCGGGAGCGCGGGGCGGTTATATTTGAAAGGGCCAAGCACCAGCGACTTGATGAAGGAGCTGAGACGATCCCGTTGGAGCTGAACATCTCCGCTACCAACAAAAGCCAATTCAAGATAAAAAAGAAGTTTGCTAAGGCCATGTCAATGGGTATGAAGCTACCATCCTCCAAAGAAGAAATTACCGGTGAAGCGAAAATGCACCCGTCTTATTGCTTGTATCATCAAAAGATTTCGCACCCCACTCAAGAGTACAAAGCTTTCGATAAATGGTGGCAAGGGTATGTTGCTCATCGACAACGCTTTAAGCGGGAGAAGCGTAAAACTCGTCGGGAGCAAAGAAATACGACCGAAGGGCTTAAAAGAACTGCTGGCGATTGTCGCGTGGTTAACACCGGTGGATCACAAGTGCCTACATTCGGGAGTGATTCTGATGAAGAACTAGAGCTTGCCCCTCTCTTTAAAGAGTCCGCTTCGAGAATAGAAGAAGAACCAAAGGTTTGCGAAAATATCCGCTACGTAATCGCACGCTGCCCGAAAAGAACCTCGGACCCTCGAACAGGAAAGATAAAGGGAAAGAAAAGGTCTCTGAAGATATCATCTTAGATGACCAAGTGGTGGAAGAGCTAGCTGCCAAAGATCCACCAAAAAAGAATAAGGTGGATTACAACGTCTTGGCACATCTGAGGAAGCTGCCCTCACAGCTCAGCATTCTTGACGCCCTTTTGCTATCAAAAGAGGCGAGAGATTCGTTGATTAAGGCGCTCCAAGACCCGGAACAATTCCAAGCATGCCTGGCCGAGGAAAAGATGAAGGATGAATTAGAGGAAGAGCACACAGCTGATGTTACTTTTGGCGATGAAGACCTTCTACTTGGGACGTGCGAACACAATCGCCCTCTCTATGTCTCGGGATACTGCCATGATATAAAGATAGGCAAAATCCTGATCGATAACGGGTCGTCTGTTAACCTACTCAACGTGCGGGTGTTGAAGGAAATCTGCATGAGCGTCCAGCACCTTGCTCGGGACAAGATCACCATCTCCGGGTTCGACTCCCAATCGTCAAAGACTCTTGGATCTGTGATACTGACGCTACGCTTCGGGTTACTCGTCACGGACATTAAGTTCCACGTCATAGACGCCAAGACATGCTACAACGCTTTGCTCGGCCGACCATGGTTACACGAGTACAACATCATCCCTTCTACACAACATCAGTGTATGAAGTATTTTAAGGATGGTTTCGAGTATACCGTGACGGGAGAACTGAACCCGTTCTCTATGAACGAGGTCCGCAAATACGAAGATGCCAAATACTTCTTGCCGGATGTCGAAGACACGGAGAAGTGTCACAAGCCGGAGAATAAAACTAATGCTACCATCCCTGTCTTCGGCAGTGACACCGAGGAAGAAGAGGAGATAGTGTATTCGGGTCCGCCCCAGCATAACAAGCCAGGACCGTCCACTCCTACATTGGTCTTTGGTAGTGATTCGGAGGATGAGGTCCATGTCGTATTCTCTGCTCGACCTTCAATACAAGCTTCCGCTGACGAAGAGCAAAGTCTGCAAGTCTCCATGGTGCCGCCTAAACATCATAAAGAACTGGATGCACTTAATATCTACAGTATAGAAGAGCTGCGGACATTCTATATCCCTCCCAGGCGAGAAAACGAGAAAGTAATTCTGTTTTACCGCTCTGAAGAAACCAAGGTGAAAAAAGAAATCTGGCATGGCACGGATCCTGCGCTCGACAGGCTTCAGCCTATCCGTCTTCCCAGATATTATACAGAGGGTTTGAAGAAGCTGCTGAAACGCCAGGGGATATCCTTCAAACAGACCGTTAGAAAGGCCAAATTCTATGACAGGGTCTGGAACGTTTCCGGGACTCAACGCAAACTGCCTAACGGGAGAATGGAAGCAAGAGGGCTTGGATACATCCGGTCAAAGAAACGAGAGTTACTACCCGGCTGCTACGTCGTGTATGACCTTGATGAAGAAGCGGATGCTCAATGGGAGGACGCTAATCCTAAGCCAGTGAAAGTTCCAGATGCAAAAGAGCCCAGTCCGTCGTTCGAGGAACAAATGGACAGACTTATAAAGAAAGCTGATCAAAAAGTCTGAGATGATCACAACCGCGAGACGGCCATTTATGAGAAAGCCAAGACGCAACGCCTTCTCCAACAGGCCGTAAAGGACGAAAATGCTGTCCCCTGTCAACCTGTTATAAAAAGGGCTCGACGCGGAGGCAAAAACAAACCGAAAGGCCAAAAAGGCGATCAACAACAACAAAGCAGGGCTAAGAAACCACGCAAACGGGAGTCGAGCGTTATTGATCTATCCCTCATGAAGAAAATGGGTCGAACGTACTCGTTCCCTCGGGAAAAGACGAAGAAGATACTTGATCTTGCCCTAAAGCATCAAATACTTACACTGCCGGAGTCCAAAAACCCCGAACAGGCAGGCGAAGTCTCTCACCCGGACTATTGCCCTTATCACCGAGTTATAGGGCACCCTCTCGAAGATTGCTTTACCTTCAAGAATTGGGTCGAAGATCAGTATCAGCTTGGCAAGTTCGCTCTGTCCGACAACTGGAGGGTAACGCCACCACAAAAGCATGAGCCCAAGGCCACGAAAGAGGAACCAGTTCCACATTGGGATTGGAAGCGAATTCGCACCTGTCATACGATTACAATATTAAAAGAAGAGCCCGAAGACATAGATGAGCTCCTTTGGTGTTTCGAAAACAGCAGCGACGAGATAATCTCAGAATTCCCACCAGCGCCAAAAGAACTGGAAGATGGAATCCATACCACTGCAGATAACCTCAAGAAGATTGAGTTGGGGACGGTAAACGATCCACGACCGACATTCATCAGCGAGTTACTATTTGAAGAAAGGGTAGCTGCGTTAAAGGATGTGCTTCTGCAGCATAGAGATTGCTTTGCGTGGAACTATTCCGAAATGCCGGGACTAGATCCTGAAATCGCTGCGCATAAATTGGCAATATCCCCAAGCATCAAGCCAGTCAAACAGGCGCCGAGAAGAATGCAACTCGAGCTTGAAATGAGTATCAATGCTGAAGTCAAAAAGCTGATCGACTCTGGCTTCATCCAGGAAGTTCAATACCCTGAATGGATCGCCAACATCGTCCCGGTGATGAAGAAAAATGGGACGGTGATGAAGAAAAATGCGTATATGCGTGGACTTCCGGGATCTCAATAAAGCCTGCCCGAAAGATGATTTCCCAGTGCCAGTCACCGAACTGATGATAGACAACACGTCCACTCATGATGTTTTCTCCTTTATGGACGGCTCGTCAGGGTATAACCAGATAAAGATGCATCCAGAAGACCAGAAGCACACAGCCTTCAGGACCCCTTTAGGAATATTCTGTTACAAGGTGATGCCCTTCGGTTTAAAGAACGCCGGTGCCACCTACCAAAGAGCCATGACGAAGATCTTCGACGACCTTATACACGAAATCGTCGAATGCTATATCGATGATCTCGTGGTTAAAAGCAAATCATACGAGGAACATCTCGAGCATCTGAAGACCGTATTTCAACGCCTTCGACAATACAACTTGAAAATGAACCCGCTCAAGTATGCATTTGGAGTTTCCTCAGGCAAATTCCTGGGATTCATTGTTCGACACCGAGGTATTAAAATAGATCCGTCAAAGATTAAAGCGATCATGGAAATGCCTCCGCCGAGAACTCTCAAACAGCTGCGGTCTCTCCAAGGGAAGCTCGCGTACATATGGCGATTTATAGCCAACCTTTAAGGAAAGTGCCGTCCTTACAGTCACCTGATGAAGAAGGGAACCCCATTCGTCTGGGATCAAAAATGCCAAAGCGCGCTAGACGAGATCAAGCAATACCTGCAGAACCCGCCGGTGTTGGCTGCTCCGGTTAAGGGAAAGCCTCTCATTCTTTATACAACCGCCCTCGAAGGTTCTTTAGGCGCATTATGGGCACAAGAGAACGATCAAGGGAAAGAAAGAGCACTCTACTACTTAAGTCGAGTTCTGCTAGGGGCAGAAAGTAACTACTCCCCCATTGAAAAACACTGCCTGGCGTTGATCTTTGTGATAACAAAGCTCAGGCACTATGCGTTGGCGCATGAAGTCCGTCTCATTTCAAAGGTGGACCCCCTTAAATACTTGATGTCAAAAGCCATATTGACGGGACGACTCGCTAAATGGGCCCTGCTCTTGATGGAGTTCTCGATAACGTATCAACCTCTCAAGGCAGTGAAAGGCCAGGCCATTGCCGATTTCCTCGCTGAGCACCCGATACCGGCCGATTCTCCTCTGAATTGCGATCTTCCAGACGAACATGCGTTTGATGCGATCGACGGTGGTGATACCCAATAGGAACTTTATTTCGATGGAGCATCTTCCATGAAAAAGCGCAAACAAAATACCCCTATAATCAAATCGGGGGTAGGACTCATCTTTATAACTCCACAAGGAGGGATAATGCGCTACGCGTTCTCCCTAACAGAACCGAGGACAAATAACGAAGCCGAATATGAAGCTCTGATAGCAGGCCTTGAGATCGCTATTGACATGGGAATTGAAAACCACCTCATATATGGGATTCTCAACTTGTCGTTAGTCAAGTAAACGGCGACTACCGAACGTGCAAGCCAGAATTGGTGAAATACGGTGAAAAGGTGCAACAACTGTTAACCCAACTTCCCTCTTATACTTTAGAGAACATACCACGCGCGGAAAACAGCAAAGCGGACGCATTTGCCAAACTTGCTAAAGAACTGGCTGACGAGAATCTCGACGACGTTAGAATCGTGGTACAAAGCCGTCGAGTTCTTACCCCAGTAGAAACATCGCCGGAATCATCCGAAGAAAAGGAAATGACTGAGCGAATGGCTCTGCAAATAAAAGAGCCGGAAAAGGCCGAGGATTGGAGGGAAGTCTTCATAGATTACTTCAAGTCCCACCGAATGCCTGAAGAAGCGTCCATAAGACATCAGCTCATGAAACGAGCTCTGTATTTCGCCTTCGTCAACGATACTCTGTACAAGAGGTCATTTGATTCTCTGTGGCTGAGATGCTTAGGACCTGACGAAGCGAAAAGGATCGTCCAGGAAGTTCACGACGGACTCTGCGGTTCTCATCAAGCAGGCCCTAAGATGAAGTTGAAGATAAAACGGATGGGCTACTACTGGCCTACGATGATTCAGGACTGCATCGAATATGCGAAGCAATGCCACTCATGCCAAATTCATGGGGACTTCATCCACCAGCACCCAAATCCACTACATCCAACGGTGGCTAGCTGGCCATTCGAAATGTGAGGGACTGACATAGTTGGCCCTATCGAACCAGCATCGTCTAGGGGACATCGTTTCATCCTGGCGATGACTGACTACTTCTCTAAATGGGCAGAAGCAGTACCGTTAAGAGAGGTGAAGACGGAAAATATCCTCCACTTCTTCAAGACGCATGTCATATATCGATTTGGAACTCCGCGACGGATCATCTCCGATAACGGGCCAGCTTACAGAAGCCACAAGATCAGTCGCTTCGCGCAACAGCATAATATAGACTGGAGATATTCCTCGGTTTATAACCCGCGAGCCAATGGACTAGCTGAAGCCTTCAACAAGACATTGACAAAAATCATAAAGAAAACGGTGTCCCGTAATAAGAAAGATTGGCACGAAAGACTGCAAGAAGCTCTTTGGGCATATCGAACTACATTCAAGACGGCCACGAACACAACGCCGTACGCGTTGGTGTTCGGTACGGAAGCAGTACTCCCCCTCGAGATAGAGTTACCCTCTCTACGAGTGGCAGTCCACTACGAGCTAACGGACGAAGAAAATGCTCACCTTCGGCTTGAGGAGCTTGACGCCCTTGATGAAACCCGGCTCATAGCACAGCAAAATCTGGAAGCTTATAAAGCAAAGATGACGCGCTCATATAAAAGATTGACCCGACCGAGGACATTTCGCCAAGGCGAACTCGTGCTAGTGGTCAAAAGGCCTATGATCCCCAATCGCGCCAAGCGGGGAAAATTCGAGCCAAACTATGAAGGCCCGTACATCATAGATAAGGTTTACCAGGGCGGGGCATATCTACTCATAGATATGCACGGTGAAAGGCCTTTCAGGCCAATAAACGGTCGCTTCCTAAAGAGATACTATGCTTAATGAGCCATGGCCTAGGTCAATGATAGATGACGACGACTATGTCCATTCGCTATCTTCCTAAGCTCAAGCTTTATAAGCAGTAGCCGGCCTTCTCAATGCCGGACCGAAATGTCCTTAAACTAATAGCAGACCGAAATGTCTTTAAACTACTACCGCAGCATCTTTTAGGCTGACGAGATATAAAAAAAACATATAAAAATAAATTTAAAAAAACGGTATGTCCATAAGCAAAAAGGGCACGGATGAAAACCCGAAAGGGCTCCGTGAGTAAAAACAGCAGGGCTACCGGCGAGTGTTCGTGAAAACCCGAAAGGGCGCGACCTCGTAAAAAAAATATATATAAAAATAAAAAGAATAAAAAAAAAGCGGTACGTCCATAAGCAAAATGGGTACGGATGAAAACCCGAAAGGGCTCCGTGAGTAAAAACAGTAGGACTACCGGCGAGTGTTTGTGAAAACCTGAAAGGGCGCAACCTCGTTAGAGACTGCTTATAGGGTCCTCTCGACCTTGTAAAGGAACAATCACCCGCGTGAGATCCTTACAACTCACAAGGGAGCAACACACTTAGGAATCCCTACGATTCCTAAGGAGAAAATACACTTGCGAGATCCTCACGACTCGTAAGGAGAACTCTCTTATGGGACCCTCACGGCTCATAAGAGTTGAAAGTCTTAAGTTACAGAGACCTAAACCTGTGCTTAAGCAACCCCCACAACTTTCGATATTGCCCTACAAGTGGCTCAATACTGACCCTTGTATACAATCCACGGGCGCGAATAAACATTTCCCTAATCAAGTCTCAACCGAGACTGGAGATATGTTCGCATGATGAACAACCCTTATAAGTCCTCTCGACTTACAAGGAGAAAACCCTCTTGTAAGATCCTTACGACTTACAGAGGAACATACACTTAGGAATCCTCACGATTCTTAAGGAGAAAAGACACCTACAAGATCCTCATGACTTGTAGGGAGAAATACCTTTGTGAGACCCTTACGGCTCATGAAGTTAAAAGCCTTAGACGACAGGACCCTAACCCTGGTCGCTAAGCCACCTTTGTTCAACAGCGACAGAGGCAGATGATGATTCGCTCCTGGCAATATCCCAGTTGTAGCGGTGCTGATGCCGAAATTGGTTTACAGTGAAAAGCCAATAGGTCGCACATGCATACGAAATAGCCGAAATGATAAGGCAACTTGCAATAAAAAACAGCAAGTAAAAATGTATGCGTGTAAAATAGCCGAAATGATTGGGCAACTCGCAATAAAAAGCAGCGAGTAAAAATAAAATAAATAGCCGAAATGATTGGGCACCGCGAAAAATAACCTAAATGATTGGGCAGTTGCGACCTTCGTGATATAAAAGCTGAAATGAAAGAGCATCGCGGAAATAAAATAAAATAAAAAGAAGAAATGATAAAACTTTTGCCCTACAGTTAAGATCACATCGATCCCTGTATACAATCCAAGGGCATAAACAAATAGGGAACCATACTTTCCCAGCAGGCCCCGCCGGAAGACGAAGCTAAATCTCGACGGTTCAGTCCAACTCCGAAGAAACCAATATCTTCATCAAATTCCTCGACTCATGGATACAAACACTCCTTGACGAGGGCCTCCTGATTCGCGTCGACTCGCAGAGCCACCAGTGCCTCCGTGGGGAATCCTCGACTCGTTTCAAACCCCAAGGAAATAAATAATCCTTGGCGCTTGGGAAACAAATAATCCCTAGCAAACTCCTCGACTCACGGATACAAACACTCCTTGACGAGAGCCTCCTGATTCGCGTCGATTCGCAGAGCCACCAGTGCCTCCGTGGGGAATCCTCGACTCGTTTCAAACCCCAAGGAAACAAATAATCCCTAGCAAACTCCTCGACTCACGGATACAAACACTCCTTGACGAGAGCCTCCTGATTCGCGTCGATTCGCAGAGCCACCAGTGCCTCCGTGGGGAATCCTCGACTCGTTTCAAACCCCAAGGAAACAAATAATCCTTGGCACTTGGGAAACAAATAATCCCTAGCAAACTCCTCGACTCACGGATACAAACACTCCTTGACGAGGGCCTCCTGATTCGCGTCGACTCGCAGAGCCACTAGTGCCTCCGTGGGGAATCCTCGACTCGTTTCAAACCCCAAGGAAACAAATAATCCTTGGCGCTTGGGAAACAAATAATCCCTAGCAAACTCCTCGACTCACGGATACAAACACTCCTTGACGAGAGCCTCCTGATTCGCGTCGATTCGCAGAGCCACCAGTGCCTCCGTGGGGAATCCTCGACTCGTTTCAAACCCCAAGGAAACAAATAATCCTTGGCGCTTGGGAAACAAATAATCCCTAGCAAACTCCTCGACTCACGGATACAAACACTCCTTGACGAGGGCCTCCTGATTCGCGTCGACTCGCATAGCCACCAGTGCCTCCGTGGGGAATCCTCGACTCATTTCAAACCCCAAGGAAATAAATAATCCTTGGCGCTTGGGAAACAAATAATCCATAGCAAACTCCTCGACTCACGGATACAAACACTCCTTGACGAGAGCCTCCTGATTCGCGTCGATTCGCAGAGCCACCAGTGCCTCCGTGGGGAATCCTCGACTCGTTTCAAACCCCAAGGAAACAAATAATCCTTGGCGCTTGGGAAACAAATAATCCCTAGCAAACTCCTCGACTCACGGATACAAACACTCCTTGACGAGAGCCTCCTGATTCGCGTCGACTCGCAGAGCCACCAGTGCCTCCGTGGGGAATCCTCGACTCGTTTCAAACCCCAAGGAAATAAATAATCCTTGGCGCTTGGGAAACAAATAATCCCTAGCAAACTCCTCGACTCACGGATACAAACACTCCTTGACGAGAGCCTCCTGATTCGCGTCGACTCGCAGAGCCACCAGTGCCTCCGTGGGGAATCCTCGACTCGTTTCAAACCCCAAGGAAACAAATAATCCTTGGCGCTTGGGAAATAAATAATCCCTAGCAAACTCCTCGACTCACGAATACAAACGCTCCTTGACGAGAGCCTTCTGATTCGCGTCGGCTCGCAGAGAAACCAGTGTCTCCGCGGGAAATTCTCGATTCGTCTCAACTTGCAAATGAAGCCTCAGGCAGCAGGGACTAAAAAAAAAAACTTGCTTCCTGAACAATGGGACCCTGCAAGTCAATCCAAAATGGTCTCTTGCATATTATTCACGGGTCTCACTCTCCAAAGTCGAATTTCGACAAGGAGAGAAACAACCGCTTGTGGGTCCTCTCGACTCGTAAGAGGGAAAAATTCTCTTATAGAATCCTTATGACTTATAAGAGAAAACCACTCTTAGGAATCCTCACGATTCCTAAGGAGAAAACCCACCTACGAGATCCTCTCGATCCGCAGGGAGAAAAGTCTCTATGAGACCCTCACGGCTTATAGAGTTGAAAAGTCTTAGGCAACAGATTTGAACCTGCGGCCTAAGCCATCGTTATTTCTTAAGAAGGTCAGGATACTCGTCAACCATGGTTACTAAGGTGGCATGCTGATAATGAAAGAAAGAAAAGACGGAGAAAATGACACATTACAAAAAAGGTGTATCTTTTATTCATAAACTTGATTGGATACAGGATACATTATGTCAAAGAATAAAATATATATATATATATATATACATTCTTTTATCTACAAGCACAAACGATACAAAGATGGATAACTACTGAGGAAGTGTCTTTAGTAAGTTCACAAGCTGCTGTCGCACTTCCTTCAGCGCCTCCTCTCGAGTGACAGCCGCGGCCACCTCCGCCTCCACCTGGGCCCGCTGCTGCAAGAAAAATGAAAGTTACTCCTCCGCCGCCTTCTGGGCTGCTTCCTGGCTGGGTGCAGCTCGCTCAACAACGTCAAGTTTTTGCCTCAATGATAACCCTTCGGAGAGACATTGCAGAAGGCCCTCAAAGATAACCTTCAGCCGTGCGGCGTTGGCCTCCACCTGAGCATGCAATTGAGCAGACTTGCTCAAAGTCTCACCACGCTCCTTACGCCTTGAAATGACTTCTTGTTCGAGATGGCGGAAGTAAGGAGCACTCTGCTCAATCCACGCTGTTCTTTGATTACTGGCAGCCAAGGCCTCGGGAGCGGGACGCAGCGACTCCAACTGATATAGGCGACCCTCGATCTCCCTATAATGGTTAACCCAGGATGCGACGATTCCCTCATCATGAAAGTTCACGAGTATTGCTAGCATCGGGTTAACCATCATAGCGAAGTCTACGGCAGATGTAGGAGTTTCAACGTCGAGTTCCTCGACGTAGTCACTCAACATGCGCAGACTATTCGCGGCGCCTTTTGAAGAAAGACTCCTCAGATAAGGACCCGCCGGCATTATGATGCGAGATTCGAAGGGCGCCGAGATCGGAACGATAGCTGAAAAGAAACAAGATGTGATCAGATAACAGTTCTGAAAATAAAGAAGGAAGACTTTATCAATGTGATAGTTACTGTACCAGTTGAGACAGGTGGCAAGGTCGGAAGGGCTGGTGGTGCAGCTGATCTTTTATCCCCTCCTTCAATCTGTAGCACTGCAGTTGAGATGAGAAAAAGAGGTTAGAGGTAATTCCATCAATAAAAAAAAGAAGAGAGGAAGGATGTCAACGGAAATCATACTCACCAACGCCACCAAAAGAAGAAGCAAGCTCGGATGGGAAAGAAAAGTGTGGGAGCAACATCTGATATACATGATCAAAAAGCACTCCTGGAAACACAACAGTGTGACTTTAGTGCACGAATTATACGTCTGGAAGATAAGATTAATAAATCGTAAACGCGTACCTTCCAACATCTTCGAGGGTATGAGAGAGGGTTGAGAGGTGACCACCGCCAAGGCAGTCATTGAAGGCGCTCCCTCGAGCAGTGGGGCATCGGCACTGGCTGCACCTGCATTACGAAAAGGTGAACTTGTCAGAAAAGATTGTAAAGTAAAGAAAAGCAGCCACTTGGGGTTTACCTGAGGAGCTCCCGGCTGAAACGGAGGCGACTCCCTCCTCCATCGACATGAGACCACCGCCCGTGGCCTCGTCACCCGACTCGATGGGGACCGTCGTCGTGCTCGCAAGACCTGGAGACGGCGGAGGGCCATAAACGGGAAGGGCTATGATTAGAGTATTGCCAGATTCCAGAGAAGGAGCGGTTGGCTCGTCCTCGGGAATCATGGCCACCTCACCCACTACTCTCTCAGGTTCAGTAGTTGCGGTTGTATCGTCCACCGTCGCTGGGGGATCGCCGGCCTCGAGCGCCTCATCCGCCACCACCCTGGACTCAGTTATAATGATCATATCATCTGCCACCACTTCAGGTTCGGCATCAATGACCTTCTCGGCGGTAGGCCCCTCGACCTCCACTTCAGGCTCCAAAGCCACAACGACATTGCCTACCGTCGGCTCGAGTTCGGCAGGTACCGCCTCCTCTGTTTCTTTGGGATCAACGGTTTCCGCCTCCCCCTCGATCGGACTTGGCCCTGCAAGATAAGAGATATAAGGACCAACGACATTAAAATCCTTATAACAAAAACTCTGAGAGAAACATTACCTGAAGTGGATTTACCGTTTGCGCTCCGAACTGCGCGCGCCACCTCTCTGCGGGCAGTGGATAGGGCGACAGGGGCCTCTTCGGATGGAGTATCAGCGTGAGGGACGGTGCTGGGGCCCGCTCCCGCAGCCAAGGCAGCCCGGCGCGCCTTCGCCTCACGCCTTTGCCGCTTCCTTTCTTCCCGGGCTGTCGCGATGGACCTTAGTGACGCCTCCTTCAAGGCGTCGTCATCCTCGTTCAGGGATGCCTCAAGAGCCTTTAAGGCATCCTTCATCGGCTCTTCAAGACGAACCTCCTGCGGTGGCCCAGAGGAAGCGGGAACATCGACAGCTGGTAAAACATCTGCGTCGCTTGGTGGGAACGACATTGACGTTTCTGCAATAAAAAGAGAAAAGGTTAGATCGACCATAACACGAGGGAGATGGAGACTTGATGGATTAAAACTTACTAAGGTCCATAGACGCTCTAAGACGTTCCTCCTCCTGGAAAGTCTTCAAAGAAGCGGCGATGGCTTCTTCATCAGTGATGCCTGTCGAAAGGAAAGAAAGAAAAGCGTTAGTCAAAGGCAATGAAGAGGATATTTTGCAATAAAGAAAAGGCGACTAATAGTTACCTGATTGCGCAAGCTTGGCCTGCCACGCGTCACGCTTTGCCAACCACGCCGAAGTTTCGAGAGCGGCTTCCAAGTCTGTATCGTCCGGTGGCGGCATCACTAGTCCTTCGTTCGTCCCGTATTCGATCAGGCCCTCGGCATAGGGAGCATGGGGTTCCTGACCGAACACGACGTCCGCAGCGAAGAGCGACTTCTTTTTCTTTTGCCCTCCAACCCTAGGCTCATGGGGGATCGACTTCCATTTAGCATCCACTTTGGGACGACGGGTCCCGATGTCCGCACCCACGCCAGACTCCGGCGAGGGTACAACTACTGTCTCCACTGGAGCACAGGATGCGGGAGGTGCATCTGCGATATCAGGGAGCGGCAGCTCACGTGGAGGACTTTGCGCACGTGATGGTCTGCCCCCGGCATCTTTTAGAGGAGGAGCCACCAGGATCCTTGGCGCTAAGGGAGCGTTACGGTTGGCGCCGGGGGGTACTTCTTTACGGTCGATCAACACTCGCCTCTCTTCCTTTATAACAGCCCCCGTCGCATGATTGTACCACTCTTTATATACATTAAGGAGTCGTGGAGCACATGCCGGCGTGCTGATGAAAAAACGAGAACCCGTGTTCAGGCGTATGAAGTGATGTAACGCATTCTCCATCCCTTCTTCATTGACAGCAGGTTCCAGTAAGAAAGCTTCCAAGGGTACCCCTTGATCGTAACCCAGTTGTTGGGCAAAACGATGCGGGTTATATCTCATAAAGACTGCTGCACCGCCCTGCCTGAAGACTAGGAAACCCGGTCTAATAGAATACAAATGGAGGATCTCCCGGGCCGTTAACACTGAAGCTCCATCCTTGAAGGAGTCCTGTAATGGTCGCACCGCAGTGGTGGACGCTTTTCCAATGGTTAATACCTTATCAATAAAGGACATCCCGACTCCAACGGTGTGAGGGCGAAGCAGTAAACCCCTGGCGTCTCGTGGTGAAGGGGTCACAATTGATGAGCCAATCAACTGTAAAATGCGAGGAAAACAGCACTTGTCAAAGAATGAAGGCCTTTTATGCATGCCGAAGACACCCGCCGTGTGTAGCTCGAGCCACGATGCAAAGTAGTGCATCGGGAAGACCACGTGCAGTACCCCGGGCTCGTTGGCATCCGCTGCTCGGCTGAGGCCATGATATAGGTGCACCAGGCCAGCGATCCCCACAGCCACCTTTACCCCGATAACCATTCGGTGGGCTGGGTAAAAGACAGAAGGCCGCATGCGATGAGAGTGCATTGGGATCACGAACCAACTCAGCCACAGTCCGAGAAATCTTAAGAAAAAGGCCTCCTCATCCATTCCGGGGGCCGCAATTTCTGCAAAGGACGTTGCTGGGGAGTTAGGAAGAAAGAAGTCCTTTTGGTCTATATCTCTGGCTGGCAGGTTATCCAAACCTAAACCGAAAGGGTCCTCAAGGGTGGAAAACTTGGTAGCTTCTGCCGAGAGGACGTTTGGATGAAGAAACTGAGCAATGAAATCCTCAAAATTAACTCCGCGACTCCCGCGCTCAATAAAGAGAGATTCATAGATGTTCAACACCTTAATCAAGCTCGGAAATTGATGTTGAACGGCATTCTCCGGCGTGACCCCCCTGACCACTGGCCTAGCACCAAAGACGTACACATCTGTCGGGAGCAGCTCCTCGTAATGTTCTCCCATGACCGGTAGGCCGGATACCTCCGCGAATTCCTCCAAAGAGATGGACACTTCCCGATCTATAGCAAGGAAAGTGTGGGTGGGAATATTCCATTGCTCCAAGAAAGTCTTGAACCACCAAGTGGGGAGCGTGGGATAATGGAAGAGAGAGACGTAGACCGCGGTGTACAGTCCTAGTCTTATCAACTGCGACTTCTTCGTCGACAGGATGTACCGGGCCCACGGCAGATAGCCAATCGGGTGACGGGGAATCAAACCCAGGTTATATGATTGCCCGCAGGGCCGTGCTTCTCCCTGACAAATACGGCGTCCTAAGATATCCAAGACCATGGGACGCTGAACCGGAACCGCATCCATAACGGGATGAAGAAAGCTGTTCGCGGTCCAGTCTATCATCTCCACGGCATACTGCACTGAAGGTGGGGTAGCATAGTGAATTGCCGTGATGATCTGATTGTACCACAACCCCCAAATATGGAGACTCTGACGGCACCGCGCAGGTGAAGCTCCGTCAGCCCATGATGATCTGATTGTACCACGACCCCCAAAGATGGAGACTCTTGTCTTCTGGGTCGTACTCCTTGATCATAGCCAGGACTTCACGGTCCAGGGGCGCCTCGGGAAACCCCTCCTCTGAGCGGACGAACGGGAATGAAGTGTCTAAAGACATGATCGCTGCAAAAGAACAATTTAGCCGTTGGTGTTGTAATTCCAACGTTTGGCGTATAAAAAAAAGAGGAAAATGCATTTATTAAATTAAATTAAAATTAATTAATTACACCACACAACAGTGCAGTGAGTAGGAGACCAAGGAGGGACCCACAAAATCTGGATGACAATACGTCGGTTAATAAGACAAACTCATCATTAGATGAGATCATCAATTGGTCCCCAGGAAAACATTCCCATTAATAAATAATCTCTAAAGACAAGGAGGAAATCTCCTCTTTCAGAGCAAAGCTCTGTCACAGAGTGACACTTGTCATACTCTGGTCTTAGAGGAATAAGATTCTTTAAAAAAGAGCTTAGCTCTGTGGTGATAATGAGAAAACTTATTTAAAACTCCTAAAGAGATTAAAACATTTTTGAAGACCCTTAGAAGTTCTTCATTTTTGGACCAAAAAGATCTATTCTTGGATCCATGAGCAAAGCTCTCTGCTCATGGGTTAGAACCCATGAGCAAGATCTTTTCAGATCTATGGATTTATGAGAGCAAAGCTCTATTGAGGAAACCCCAACGGGGGTCTCTTTAGATCAAAAGATCTGTGAGAGCAAAGCTCTTTGGTTAAGATTAATTTAGATTAATTTGATTTAAATTAAGTTTTACCTAAAGTTTCTAACTGTGGGAAGGAGCAAAGCTCTAAAATTCTTAAGAAAGAGCAAAGCTCTGTTGAAATCAAAAAATCTTAAAACGGTAAGATTTTTCTAAGGACCAAAGGTCCTATTTATAAGGCGCTTGCGCCCCTTGATCCAACGATCAGGAGTTTGCCACCGCTGCACTCACGTGTGCGCCACGTGAGCGCAACGGTGGGGGGGGGCATTTGTTTCTCCCAATCAGAACAAAGCTCTGTTGAAATTCAAAATTCAAAATTTTGAAGCAACGCTTCAAATCTCGGGCGCGATGCGCCACATGTCAAGCGTTGATACGTTAGCGCAGCGCCCAAGAAGGCGCGCCCAATCAGAGCAAAGCTCCAGCGCAGATGCGCTAGCACAGTTGCGCTGCGCGACACGTGTCAGCGCAGATGCGCTGCGCTCTGCGCTGCGCGACACGTGTCAGCGCAGTTGCGCTGCGCAGTGCGCTGCGCGACACGTGTCACGCGCTGGGGCATCTGCGCCAAACAGAATTAAATTTCTAAGAAATCTTTTCTGTTCTTGTTAAAATAAGAAGATTTTCTTCTGCAAATCAGAAGCCCTTGGATCAAAGATCCAACGGTGGGGAAAATTCCCCAAATCACTCAGAGAAGGATCTCTTTAACAAATTCAACTAATTTATGGGCACTATAAAAAGGACCCTATGCCTCAATCAAAAAAAGAGGGAAGGAAAGGGAATTTTCTTTTAAAAAAAAATCAATAGCTTCAAACAGAGAGAACTCTCAGAAAATTCCAAGAAAAAGGTAAAGAACCTTCATGAAATAGAAGAAATTTCTTTTAATAGATCATTGATCTAAAAACAAGATCAATGATCTTTACATAAAAAAAAATAGTGCTTTGCACTTTTATGAACCTCTGGTTCTTGAAACTAAAAAGAAAAATTTATTTTTTCTTTGATCTAATTTAGATCAAGAAATTAAATAGTGCTTTGCACTTCTTGAATCTAAAAGATTCTTAGTGCTCTGCACTTACAAACTGCGCTGTTGCGCTCCTAAGAGAGCGCCACGTGTCAGCCAGAGAACCACTTGCGCCATACGCTCTTGAAATAGAGCTTTGCTCTCTGGAATTGGCGCAACTCACCAGAGCTCGCCACGTGTCAACAGCGCAGCGCACTGCGCTATTGCGCTTGCGCTCACCAGAGCGCGCCACGTGTCACTAGCGCAGCGCACTAGCGCAGCGCACTGCGCTATTGCGCTTGCGCTCACCAGAGCGTGACACGTGTCACCACCATATGAGTTTGCGCTCAGTTCTTAGCGCAAAGCGCCTGACAAGCCACGTAGGGCACTGTCAGAATATTTAATGCTCTGCATTATTAAAGAAAAGGGACAAAGCCCAATTAAAAGACCTAATAGGCCTAATAAAAAAATGCTATGCATTTTAAAAAGGGGGTAAAGCCCTAGCAAAGGCCAAAGACAAAAAATGTTGAAACTGGACTTAGCCCAATTTTGGCCATAAGTCCTTAAATTAAGTTGACTGAGCAAGATTGCTTTCTTAGATCAATTTACTTTGGTTCGAGGGTACATCTCCGAGCTCCTCTGACACTTATCGTTGTAATCCTTCAACGACGTCAGAGAGGTGACGGGTCCCGACGACCACATATGTCAATATGGACTGCGGGGTCCTTAAACTCGTGGACCGAGATGTCCTTAAACTAATATTGGACCGACCGAAACGTCCCTAAACTAATGTTGGACCGAAACGTCCCTAAACTAATGGTGGACCACCACGTCCCTAAACTGGAACATGGACCACTACGTCTCTAAACTGGAACAATAGAGCTCCCAAATGCTCTTTTGCCGGATCTAAACGGTCCCGTTTAAGTTGATCTTAGCCTCAAATACGGCTAACGTATCCTTAAACATTTAAATGGACTATAAAACTCCAAATCGACTTTGGTTCAAGGGTACATCTCTGAACTCCTCTGACATCTGCCGTTGTAATCCTTCAACGACGTTAGAGAGGTGACGAGTCCCGATGGCCAGATATTAAATGGATTATCACGTTAAGTTGATCTTAGTCTCAAACAGGACTATTGTATCCTTAACAAACATTTAAGTTGATCTTAGCCGCAACGCGACTAATGCATCCTTAAACTAAAAACACCAAACCCAAATCTAAGTAAATACGGATTTGGATTAATCCACGTCCTACGGGCGACGGCATTACTCAGTCTCCGTATACAATCCACGGGCAACCACAAACAAAACAAACACACACGACACGAAGTGAAATTCTGGAGAAGGAGAAAGTTGTTACCGCGATGCGGTAGCGTAATTAACTGCAGGGGCTTGCGCCTGCAGGGAAGAGCGTCCCCACAATCAAAAACCCCTCAAGCGAGGGGGAATCTGACGAAGTCTGCTACATTGGCCGCATCCGTCTAAACCTCCGATACACTGTGCCATAAATCAACTTTGCATCTTCGGAGAGGTGGACGGATAAAACCAAATAGCATCTGCCCCGAATCTCAGCGTCAGGACACATCGCAGTCTTGTGCGCCGTCTTTCGGAGGGGAACACGGGGCATCACGTGCCCACACGTGACAGGGGGTTACGTGCCAACACGTGATGGGTTCCTAAAGGTCTCTGGATTAATAGAATTAAATTCTAATTAAATGGTCAATCAGTGGGGTCACGTGCTAACACGTGATAGGTTCTTAAACCTTCTGAACTAATAGAATTAAATTCTAATTAAAGAAAATCAAAAATCCTAATTGGAAAAATATTTCCCTAGATCTTTCCAAACAAAAAGTTTGCGCTCTGTAAATTGGAGCACCGTTGGATTAAAAATCCAATGGTGATTAAAATCACCAATCTATAGAAAGATTCTATACAAGGAGATATTTTCCTGAAATTTGCCAGGAATAACAGATAAAATATCTTTTGGATTAAAGTCCAATGGTGAATAAAATTCACCGAGTGATCTAAAAGATCATGTTGGTTACAAAATCAATCAAAATCTTTCAATGAAAGATTGACTAAACAAACTGATTTTTTTTTCTTTCTCCTATAAATAGGAGCCAAGAAGAGAAAAGAAAAGGGAGGAGAGATACAACAACAGAGAGAAAAAAGAAGAGAATTTAATTCTCCAAAAAGAAGATCTCTTCAGAAAAGAAAGAAACCCTAGGTAAGAGAGGGAAAGCGATCATTCTATAAGCTCCTACGAAACAAAAAGAGAATTTAATTCTCAAACTGGGAGTTTAACTCTTCTGAATAAAGAACTTAGTTCTTCCTTTGGTTGAAGATCTGCAGAAGCAGATCTCCTCATAAGTTGAGAATTTAATTCTCATCGGGGAGATTCTGCCATGCAGATCCAAAACTTAGAGAGAGAATTGAGTTTAAAGAATTTAATTCTTCCAAATACATAGGAATTTAATTCCTCTGAATAAAATTAAGGGTTTAACCCTACAAAAGAATTTAATTCTTAAATAAGGGACTTAAACTTTTCATGCACATAAAAAGATCAAAGTACCCAACATGATCACGTGGCAACACGTGACTCTCCCCCTCAATGATCAAAAGAGAACGAATAAGATTAGGTCACGTGCTCCCACGTGACCCTTGAACAGACTCCTCAAAATAAAAGGGCAGAATCGATTTTGAGCGCCCTCACGTGTCCCCACATGACCTCTAACAAATCCTGTTAATATCCAGTGCATTGGTACCCATCACAATCCCACACGTGATAGCCATAAAGATTAAGTGTTTAACACTTATTTAACCATTCTGAGAATAAAATAAAGGAAGCTTGGTCCAATCCTATGGCGCCTCACATGTCCTCACGTGAGCGCTTCATTTTTTTTAGTGTTTAACACTATTTTAAGCACTGCATCCTTAGTGTTTAACACTATTTTATGTGCATCACGTGGGAACACGTGATTGCCAAATATGTGCTAGTGTATAACACTATATTTGAACCAATCTTAGCCCAAATTGGCTAAGTCTTCCAGAGGCAGTACCCCTTTTATTGACTGAACCTCAAACACACTTTTGTCTTTCAAAATTGGTCATCTCATATGACATTCAAAATAATTCCCAGAGCCTTTCAGTCAACTTTGGTTCGAGGGTACATCTCTTCACACCTCCGATACATGTCGGTATAATTCTTCAACGTCTTCAGAGAGGTGGTGGCTCCCAATGGCCAATAACTATCTGGTGCATTTCCAAATCCATGTTTGCATCTAAACTTAGACCGCAATGTCCCTAAACTAAACAATAGAGCCAAAATGCTTTTTTGTTGGATCTAAATGATTCTGTTAAGTAGATCTTAGTCTAAAATTAGACCGACGTATCCTTAACAAACATTTAAGTTGATCTTAATCCCAAACGAGATTAACGATCCTTAAATCAATCCAACTACAAATCCCCCAACCAATATTGGTTCAAGGGTACATCTCTTCACTCCTCTGATATTTGTCGATTTGTCGTTGTAATCCTTCAACATCTTCAGAGAGTTGACGGGTCCCGACAACCAGACATTCCACGGACTGTGGGGTCCTTAAACCCATGGACTATGATGTTCTTAACCTCGGACTGTGGGGTCCTTAAACCCATGGACTATGATGTCCTTAACCTTGGACTGTGTGGTCCTTAAGCCCATGGACTATGATGTCCTTAAACTTCTAGACCGCAAAGTTCCTAAAATAAAACAATAGAGCCCAAATGCTCTTTTGTTGGATCTAAATGATCCTGTTAAGTAGATCTTAGTCTAAAATTAGACTAACGTGTCCTTAAACAATGGTTAAGTTGATCTTAGTCTAAAATTATACTAACGTATCCTTAACAAACGTTTAAGTTGATCTTAGTCTAAAATTAGAGTAACGATCCTTAAACCCAACCCAAACCCAAATCTAAGAAAATACGGATTTGGACTAATCCACGCCCTATGGGCGACAACATAAATTAGTCTCCGTATACAATCCACGGGCAACCAAAAACAAAACAAACGCATACGACACGAAGTGACTATCTGGAGAAGGAGAAAGTGGTTACCGCGATGCAGTAGCGTAATTAACTACAGGGGCTTGCGCCTACAGGGAAGAGCGTCCCCACAATCAAAAACCCCTCACAATGAGAGGGAATCTGACGAAGTCTGCTATATCGGCCGCATCCGTCTAAACCTTCGATACATGGTGCCATAAATCAACTTGGCATCTTCGGAGAGGTGGACGGATAGCACCAAATAGCATCTGCCCTTGAAGTTCAGTCCCTGACATCCCAACGTCCGGGTCACGTCCTTCGACGGAGAACACCATTGTACCACGGAAAGTATCCACTGCAACGACCCCCTCAACTTCGACAGCCCATAAAAGGAGAAGGCCGAAGAAGATCCCCGTGTCTACAACAAATCTCAAAGGCATTGAATCCACACGCCCTAAGTCTGGGGGCATGGTAGTGCACACCGTCTACATGGCTTCCGGAAAAGAGGAAAGCCGTACTTCTACGGGTCATCGACCACTCACTCGATCGTTGACAAAAGCTCAAGAGCAGCAACAAAAGCTCCAAGAAATGCTAACAAAGATGGCCGTGCTCACTGGGCCGAAAGAAAGCCCGGAGACGTCGTCGGAGCAGCGCCAGGAATAGGAAACCGACGCCGAGTTCCTCCGAAGAAAGCTCGAGAAGAAAGACAAAGAGGCCGCAGAACAAGCGGCCAACATAAAACAAAGGGCGCTCTTGTTCCAAGATATGGTCGGGATGATGATACAGCCGGATCCTCCAGCTGAAGACCCTCCAATAATTCTTGAAGACAACAGAGGGGAGACATCAAACCCTCTTCCGACTCTATCAGCAGCTAAGGAGGAGACGATTTCCAAAGCCGCCCTTGATGACTATATAACTCAACAGATACGAGCTCATTAGGCGAGCGAAGCGGCCGGCCAAATCGTCAAGACTGGACGACCCTATCCGGGTTGGTACGACCAAATAAAGTACCCGCCAGGATATACGATCCTTAAATTCCATATGTATAAGGGGACAGGTAATCCACACTAGCACTTGCTCAATTCAGGGCTCTGTGCGGTAATACTGGGGGTGATGACAAACTGCTGCTTCGCCAGTTTGTTGGCAGCTTGTCGGAGACAGCATTCGAATGGTACTCCGAGCTCCCGAATGACTCTGTCAAGACATTTGCAGAAATGGAGCTACTGTTTACACAAAGATTCGCAAGCGCTAGCGAGCGCACCCCGATCACCGCACTAATTAACGCTAGAGTGAAGTTGGGAGAAACCTGGGTTCAATACGCCATTCAGTGGCGGAACCTCTGGTCGAAATGTGAACAGCACATAGAGGAAGCTCCTGCCGTGGGCATGTTCGTGGGGACCCTTGACCCTCAGGCAACCATTTCCCAATTCATGATGTTCTTCAAGCCGACCACTTTCCAGGCCTTGATCGACAAGCTGGCCCAAATGGACCATATGGGCCATAGACCGTCCTCCTCAAAGACGGATCTTCGGAATGAAAAGGGGAAAGGGAAAGCGACCTTCGTCGCCAACGCCCAGCAACAACCGAGTGGCCCGAAGCCGGTTGCTCACCAAAACGATAAACAGCGATCACTCGGAGAAAAGATGAGACGCCCTTACTCGTTCCCTCGGGACAAGACGAAGAGATTATTCGAGCTAGCACTGCGCAATAGGCTCATCACTCTGCCAGAGCCGAGACGCCCAACGCAATCAGGCGACGTTAACAGCCCCAATTACTGTCCTTACCATCGAATATTGGGTCACCCAATTGAAGATTGTTACATGTTCAAAAGTTGGATCGAAGACCAGTACCAACAGGGCAAGTTCGCGTTGTCCGAAAACTGGAAGGTGAACCCGCCACAACTGCATGCTCCTAAAAAGGTGGACACGCCGAGGGCATCATGCTCACTTACAGAGGAAGCCCCATGGGAGGTGGCCCTTTCAGCTAAGACTAAAAGAATGCTGAAGGACATTCAAGCATGTCCGGCGATTAGGTGGAAGAGCCCGCTGGAGCCTGAGATTATTGAGGGGATGCTGAAGCCGCACCCAACACTGAAAGTTGGTGATGGTGGACAGAACCTTTGGACCAAGCCTCCGAAGTCTTTAAAGAAAAAGAAGAAGGCCAAGAAGCCCGTCCAACCCAACGAAAACCGTACAGGTTTGCAGAAATACATCGATGCACTGGAAGAATATAACCAGAAGGCATGGACCCCAATTACATTGGACGAATTCTTCTAGCATGTTCTTGAGGATGAAGACGATAACGCTGATGAAGGAGACGGTTCTTCAGAAGAGCCCGAGGATTATGTGGCGAGCTGTCACATGATCTCTCACTCGTCAATAGATGGTAAAGAAGCTCCTGATTCAGAGAGACTGGGGGTAGAACCGGAACCAAAATCCCTGGAGCCATCAGACGAATTGATTGACAGGCTGCTGAGCGAAGCTCTTCAGAAGAGCAAAGCTGACCGAGAGCATGAAACGGCCATATACGAAAAGGTCAAGCGTCGGTGCCAAGTTGAAAAAGCTCCAGTAATGAGAAGCAATGAAATACCCCAACCGGGTTAAAGTGCCCTTGTTACCGGCAAAAGCAAGCTTAAGACGAGGAAACGATTCACTAAAGCCCTGTCAATGGGAATGAAGTTGCCACCTTTCAGAGAAAGCACTTCAGAAAGTACGTGCCCCGACGAACCGGATGCACATCCAAGCTACTGCTTATACCATTGGAGGATCACGCACCCTACCTAAGAGTGTAACGCCTTCAAGAACTGGTGGCAAGGATATGTTGCCCACCAATAACACGTCAAGCGATTGAAGCGTAAGGCTCGTCGGGAGCAGAGAAATACGACAGATGAGCGCAAAAGAACTGCCGACAACTGTCACATGATTAATACCAAGAGATCTCAAGTTCTAACCTTTGGGAGCGATTCTGACGAAGAAATAGCCCTCGGCCCTCTCTTCAAGAAATGCACCTCAGGAAAAGAGGAGGAGATAAAGAACTGTGAGAATATTCAGCTGCGTAACCGTACGTTGCCTGAAAAGAATCTCGGGCCTTCAAACAAAGGTTCGAACAGAAAAGACAAGGGGAAGGAAAAAGTCCCTGAGGATATCGCCCTCGATGATCGAGTCGTCGAAGAGCTGACAGCCAAGGACCCGCCCAAGAAAAGCAAAGTGGATTACAATGTCCTACGCACCTGAGGAAGATACCCTCACAGTTAAGCATTTTAGATGCCCTTCTTCTATCTAAGAAGGCACGAGATTCTCTAATCAAGGCATTACAAGAGCCCGAGCAGTTTCAAGCCTTTCTTGCCGAAGAAAAGATGAAGGGAGAGATGGAAGAAGTGCATACAGCTGACATCACTTTCGGCGATGAAGATCTCCTCCTCGGAACGTGTGAGCACAACCGTCCTTTATATGTCACTGGATACTGCCATGGCATCAAAATAGGGAAAATACTTATTGACAACGGGTCCTCTGTCAACCTTCTCAACGTGCGGGTGCTAAAAGAAATCTGCATGAGCATTCAGCATCTCGCTCGGGATAAAATCACCATCTTTGGGTTCGACTCCCAGTCATCACGGGCGCTCGGGTCTGTGATTCTGACGTTACTCTTTGGGCTGCTCGTCACTGACATCAAATTTCATGTCATTGACGCCAAGACCTGCTACAACGCTTTACTTGGCAGGCCTTGGTTACACGAGTACAACATCATCCCTTCTACACAACACCAGTGTATAAAGTATTTCAAAGACGGCCTCGAATACACCGTTACGGGAGAGCTAAACCCATTCTCTGTGAACGAAGTCCGAAAATATGAAGACGCCAAGTACTTCCTGCCAGATTTCGAAGACATGGAGAAGTGTCATAAGCCGGAGTTTAAATAGAAGCCCGTCATTCCCATTCCTATCTTTAGAAGCGATACCGAGGAGGATGAAGAAATAGTCTACTCGGGACAGCCTCAGAAGCGGGATGATAAGCCCGGACCATCCGCTCCGATCTTGGTCTTTGGCAGCGACTCCGAAGATGAAACCAACGCCGTATTCTCTGTCCGCCCGTCGATGCAAACCTTCGTTGGAGCAGACCAGAGTTTACAAATCACGATGGCTCCGCCTCGGCATTACAAAGAGCTCGATGCGCTCGATATATACAGCGTACAAGAGTTACAAACTTTCTACATGCCTCCAAGACGAAGGGATCAAAAGGCAATCCTCTTTTATCGATCTACGGAGAGCAAGGTCGAGAGAGAAGTCTGGCGTGGTGCCGAACCTGCGCTTGACAGGCTCCAACCAATCCGTCTGCCCAGATACTATGCAGAGGGATTGAAAAGTTTATTGAGGTGCCAAGACGTATCCTTTAAGCAAACCGCGCGACAGGCTCAATTCTATAACAGAATTTGGAACGTCCCCGGAACTCAGCGAAAATTGCCCAACGGAAAAATGGAAACGATCGGTCTTGGATATGTTCAATCCAAGAAACGGGAGCAGTTCCATGGCTGCCATGTCATCAAGGACCTTAATGAAGAAAATGATACTCTTTTAAAAGACGTTGACGCTGAACCAGAACGAGGTCCCGTCATAAAAATGCCGAGTCCGTCGTTTAAAGAACAGATGGACAAGCTAATAAGGGAAGCGATTCAAAAGGTTCGGAACGACTACAGCCGCAAAATGGCCATTTACGAGAAAGCCAAGACGCAATGCCTCCTTCAACAGGCTACGGAGGACGACGATGCCCTCCACCGTCAGCCTGCCATGCATACCCAAGACAAGAAAAAGGCCCGACGCGGAGGCAAAAATAAGTTATAGAACGGAAAAAGCGTTCGACAGCGGCAAAACGGATCCAAAAGGCCACGTGATCAAGAAAAGGTCAGCCGGAATCCGTCTCTAACGAAAAAGATGGGTCGAGCATATTCCTTCCCTCAAGACAAGACAAGGAAGATATTCGACCTCGTCGTGAAAAATCAGATGATTACGCTCCCGGAGTCCAAGCACCCCGATCAAGCAAACGAGGTTCATCACCCGGATTATTGCTGCTATCACCGAGCAGTAGGACATCCTCTAGAAGACCGCTTCACCTTTAAAAACTGGGTTGAAGACCAGTATCAACTCGGCAGGTTCGTTCTATCCAACAGATGGAAGGTAGCCCCACCACAAAAAAATGTGCCAAAAGTAACGAATATAGCGAGAGTAGAGCCAGATCAACATCGGTCTTGGAAACGATCTCGTACCTGTCACGTAATAACGCTGTCAGAAGAAGGAGAGCGCGAGAACATGGATGACTTCTCCTGGTGCTTCGAAAACGAGGATGAAGAGGAATTGATCTCAGAATTTCCACCAGCGTCAAAAGAGTTGGAAGATGGAATCCACACTACTGCGGACAACCTAAGGAAAATTGACTTGGGGACGACAAACGACCAGCGGCCTACGTTCATCAGTGAGCTTCTGTCTGACAAGCAGGTGGCTACGTTAAAGGACGTGCTCATACAACATAAGGATTGCTTCGCATGGAACTATTCCGAGATGCCGGGGCTAGATCCGGAAATAGCTGTGCATAAATTGGCGATATCTCCGGACGTCAAGCCAGTCAAACAAGCACCAAGAAGAATGCGGCTCGAGCTTGAGATGAGTATCAATGCCGAAGTCAAGAAGCTAATCGACTCTGGCTTCATCCAAGAAGTTTAATACCCTGACTGGATCGCCAATATCGTTTCGGTAATGAAGAAAAATGGGACGGTGCGCATCTGCGTGGACTTTCGGGACCTTAACAAAGCCTGTCCAAAGGATGATTTTTCTGTGCCGGTTACTGAGTTGATGATAGATAACACGTCCACTCGCGAAGTCTTCTCCTTCATGGACGGATCATCGGGGTACAATCAAATAAAGATGCATCCTGAAGACCAGAAGCATACCGCTTTCCGGACTCCTCTAGGCATATTCTGCTACAAAGTGATGCCTTTCGGTCTGAAGAACGCCAGTGCTACCTATCAGAGGGCCATGACGAAGATTTTCGATGACCTCATATATGAAGTCGTCGAATGGTATATTGACGACCTCGTGGTGAAAAGAAAATCGCACGAGGAGCATTGGGAGCATCTGAAGATAGTGTTTCAACGCCTTCGGAAATACAACCTGAAGATGAACTCTCTCAAATGCGCGTTCGGAGTTTCCTCAGGCAAATTCCTAGGATTCATCATACGGCACCGGGGCATCGAAATAGACCCGTCAAAGATCAAGGAGATTATGGAAATGCCTCCTTAAAGAACTTTAAAACAATTGCGGTCTCTCCAAGGAAAGCTCGCGTATATCCGAAGATTCATAGCCAACCTCTCTGGCAAATGCCGTCCCTACAGTCACCTGATGAAGAAGGGAACCCCGTTCATTTGGGATCGCAAATGCCAAAGCGCACTGGACGAAATCAAGCAATAGCTGCAGAATCCGCCGGTACTGACCGCTCCAGTCAAGGGAAAGCCCCTCATCCTGTACACAACCGTCCTTGAAGGATCTTTAGGCGCGTTATGGGCGCAAGAGAATGACCAAGGAAAGGAGAGAGCTCTCAACTACTTGAGCCGAGTTTTCTTGGGAACAGAGAACAACTACTACCCTATCGAAAAACACTGCCTAGCGTTAATCTTCGCGATAACGAAGCTTCGGCATTATGCGTTGGCGCATGAGGTCCATCTCATATCAAAAGTGGATCCTTTCAAGTATTTGATGTCAAGAGCCATACTAACGGGACGGATCGCAAAATGGGCCCTACTCTTAATGGAATTCTTAATAGCATACCGACCTCTCAAGGCGGTGAAAGGCCAGGCCATTGCTGACTTCCTCCCTGAGCATCCGATACCTGCCGATTCATCCATAAACTGCGAATTGCCAGACGAGCACGCGTTTGACACGATCGAAGGGGAGAAAGGGGGGAGTGATACCTGATGGTAACTCTATTTCGACGGAGCATCTTCCATGAAGAAGCGAAATCACAACTCCTCCATAATCAAATCTGGAGTTAGCCTCATCTTCATGACTCCACAAGGAGGGATAATGCGCTTTACTTTTTCCTTAACAGAGCCGAGGACAAACAATGAAGCAGAATATGAGGCTTTGATAGCATGTCTTGAGATCGCTGTCGACATGGAAATCGAGAACCTCCTTATATACGGAGACTCCCGGCTGGTCGTTAATCAAGTAAACGGTGACTACTAAACGTGCAAACCAGAGTTGGTAAAATACGGCGAGAGAGTGCAGCAACTGCTGACTCAAATCCCCTCCTACATTCTGGAAAGCATACCGCATGTGGAAAATAGCAAGGCGGACGTTTTAGCCAAACTCGCTAAAGAACTGGCCGACGAAAACCTCGATGACGTAAGGATCGTCGTGCAAAGCCGTCGGGTTCTTGCACCAGCGGAAATATCTCCGGAGTCGTCTGAAGAAAAGGAAGCGACCAAGCAAACAGCCCTACAAACAAAAGACCAGGAAAAGGCTAAGGATTAGAGAGAAGTCTTTATAAACTACTTCAAATCCCGTCGAACACCTGAAGATGCATCCTCAAGACATCAGCTAATGAGACGAGCTCTGTCTTTCGCCTTCGTCAATGATACTCTGTATAAGAGATCGTTCAACTCTATGTGGCTAAGATGCCTGGGACCGGAAGAAGCAAAGCGAGTCATCCAAGAAACTCACGACGGACTCTGCGGTTCTCATCAGGCCGGGCCAAAGATGAAGCTGAAGATCAAAAGGATGGGCTACTATTAGCCCACGATGATTCAGGATTGTCTCGAATACGCAAAGCAGTGCCACTTATGCCAGATTCACGGGGACTTCATCCACCTGCATCCAAACCCGCTACACCCAACGGTGGCTAGATGGTCGTTCGAAATGTGGGGAACCGACATAATTGGGCCTATCGAACCAGCGTCATCCAGAGGACATCGGTTCATATTGGCGACAACCGATTACTTCTCTAAGTGGGCAGAAGCAGTACCGCTAAGAGAAGTGAAGGCGGAGAATATTCTCCATTTATTCAAGACACACGTCATCTATCGGTTCGGCACTCCGCGACGGATTATCTCCGATAACGGGCCGGCCTACAGAAGTCACAGAATCAGCCGCTTCGCACAGCAGCATAATATAGACTGGAGATACTCTTCGGTCTATAATCCCCGAGCTAACGGTCTAGCGGAGGCTTTCAACAAGACCTTGACGAAGATCATAAAGAAAACGGTGTCCAAAAATAAGAAGGATTGGCATGAGAGATTGCATGAAGCTCTCTGGGCGTATCGGACCACGTTCAAAACGGCCACAAATACAACGCCGTATGCATTGGTATTCGGCGCGGAAGTGGTACTCCCCTTAGAGATAGAGCTACCCTCTCTACGAGTGGCGGTTCATTACGAGCTAACAGACGAAGAGAATGCCCATCTTCGGCTTGAAGAGCTAGATGCTCTCGATGAAACTCGTCTCATGGCGCAGCAAAACCTAGAAGCTTACAAAGTAAGGATGATGCGCTCATATGAAAGATTAACTAGGCCGAGAACTTTCCACCAAGGCGAACTCGTGCTAGTTGTCAAAAGACCTATGATCCCCAATCGTGCCAAACGGGGGAAATTCAAGCCGAATTATGAGGGCCCGTACATCATAGACAAAGTCTACCAAGGTGGGGCTTACTTGCTCATGGATATGCATGGCGAAAGACCCTTTCGGCCAATAAACGGTCGATTCCTGAAAAAATACTACGCCTAACGAGTCACAGCCCAGGTCAATGATAGATGACGACGCCTATGTCCGCTGGCTATCTTTCTGAGTCCAAACTCTATAAGTAGTATCCAGCAAAACCGTTGTCTCCAAAATGGCAACAATGGACCGAAACGTCCCTAAACTAACAATGGACCGAAACGTCCCTAAACTAATAACGGACCGTAATGTCCTGAAACTAGCTATGGACCGAAACGTCTTTAAACTACTACAAACCGCAGCATCCTTGGGCTGACGTAAAGAAAAAAAACAAAAAAAAAGGTACGTACACAAGCAGAATGAGCACGGATGAAAACCCGTAAGGGCGCCGTGAGTAAAAACAGCAGGACTGCCGGCGAGTTTGTGAAAACCTGAAAGGGCGCAATATCGTAAAAAAATGGTCATGAACATTCATAAGGTCCTCTCGACCTTATGAGGAGAAAATACCTGAGTGAGATCCTTACGACTCACGAAGGAGCAACACACATAAGAATCCTCATAATTCCTATGGAGAAAATACACTTACGAGATCCCCACGACTTGTAAGGAGAATTCCCCTATGAGACCCTCACGGCTCATAGGATTCGAAAAGCCTTAAGCTACAGGGATCTAAACCTATTCTTAAGCCATTATACACCCCAATTTGCCCTACAGGCGGTCAATATTGACCCTTGTATACAATCCACGGGCACAAATAAATGTCTCCCCCACCAAGTTCTCCCGATGGAGTGAAATGTTCTCATGTGGTGAACGACACTTGTAAGTCCTATCGACTTATAAGGAGAAAACGCTCTTATAAGATCCTTATGACTTATAAGAGAACATGCACTTAAGAATACTCATGATTTCTAAGGAGAAATCACACCTATGAAATCCTCACGACTCGTAGGGAGAAACACCTTTATGAGACCCTTATGTCTCATGAAGTCAAAATCCTTAGTCGACAGGATCCTAACCTTGTTTGCTAAGCCACCTTTGTTCGAATTGACAGAGGCAAATGATGATTCGCTCCTGGCAATGTCCCAGTGGTAGCGATGCTGATGCCTAAATCGGTATCAAATTCCAAGTCCTTTCACGGCAAATGATGATTCGCTCATGGCAATATTCCAGTCGCAGCGATACTGATGCTAAGATTAGCATCAGATTCCAAGTTCCGCACTCACAGCAAAAATTCAGCGAGCCATAAATGCGTATGAAATAGCCGAAATGATAGGGCAACTTGCAACAAAATCGGCAAGTAAAAGATATGCATACAAAAATAGCCGAAATGATTGGGCAACTCGCAATAAAAAGCAGCGAGTAAAAAAGAAAAATAGCCGAAATGATTGGGCACCGCGAAAAATAGCCGAAATGATTGGGCAATCGTGACTTTCACGATATAAAAAGCTGAAATGATAAAGCATCGCGGAAAGAAATAAAAAAATGAAAGAATGAAACTTTTGCCCTACAGGCGAGTCCATACTGACCCCTGTATACAATCCATGGGCATAAACAAAAAAGGGAACCACATTTTCCCACCAAACTCTGTCAAAGAGAGAGTCAGATCTCGACGGCAACATCTGTGTCCCGGAGGGTCAACATGGCGTTCATTCTCACTCCAGCAGGATACAGATGCGACATCACCAATCCGAGCCACGGCAAAATCCCCAGTGCCAAGACTCTATGGTTCACAGACAATCTAGAGTCATCCAATGAATCCGTCTCGGAAATACGTCAGTCAATGACCTCCGTCGTGGAAATACGTCAGCAAATGACCTTCGTCTCAGAAACACGTCAGCCAATGACCTCCGTCACGGAAATACGTCAGCAAATGACCCCGTCTCAGAAATATGTCATCCAATGACCCCATCTCGGAAATACGTCATCCAATGACCCCGTCGCGGAAACACGTCAGCCAATGACCTCCATCGCGGAAATACGTCAGCAAATGACCCCGTCTCGGAAACACGTCAGCCAATGACCTCCATCGCGGAAATACGACAGCAAATGACCCCGTCTCGGAAATACGTCATCCAATGACCCCATCTCGGAAATACGTCATCCAATGACCCCATCGCAGAAACACGTCAGCCAATGACCTCCGTCGCGGAAATACGTCATCCAATGACCCTGTCTCGGAAATACGTCAGCCAATGACCTCCGTCGTGGAAATACGTCAGCAAATGACCCTATCTCGGAAATACGTCATCCAATGACCCCGTCTCGGAAACACGTCATCCAATGACCCCGTCACGGAAACACGTCAGCCAATGACCCCCGTCGCGGAAATACTTCATCCAATGACTCTGTCTCGGAAATACGTCAGCAAATGACCCCGTCGCGGAAACACGTCAGCCAATGACCTCCGTCGCGGAAATACGTCAGCAAATGACCCCGTCTCGGAAATACGCCATCCAATGACCCCGTCTCGGAAATACGCCATCCAATGACCCCGTCGCGGAAATACGACAGCAAATGACCCCGTCTCGGAAATATGTCATCCAATGATCCCGTCTCGGAAACACGTCAGCCAATGACCTCCGTCGCAGAAATACGTCATCCAATGACCCCGTCTCGGAAATACGTCAGCCAATGACCTCCGTCGCGGAAATACGTCATCCAATGACCCCGTCTCGAAAATACGTCATCCAATGACCCCGTCTCGGAAATACGTCATCCAATGACCCCATCGCAGAAACACGTCAGCCAATGACCTCCGTCGCGGAAATACGTCATCCAATGACCCCGTCTTGGAAATACGTCAGCCAATGACCTCCGTCGCGGAAATACATCAGCAAATGACCCCATCTCGGAAATACGTCATCCAATGACCCCGTCTCGGAAACACGTCATCCAATGACCCCGTCACGGAAACACGTCAGCCAATGACCCCCGTCGCAGAAATACTTCATCCAATGACCCCGTCTCGGAAATACGTCAGCAAATGACCCCGTCGCGGAAACACGTCAGCCAATGACCTCCGTCGCGGAAATACGTCAACAAATGACCCCGTCTCGGAAATACGTCATCCAATGACCCCGTCGCGGAAATACGTCATCCAATGACCTTGTCGCGGAAATACGACAGCAAATGACCCCGTCTCGGAAACACGTCAGCCAATGACCTCCGTCGCGGAAATACGTCATCCAATGACCCCGTCTCGGAAATACGTCAGCCAATGACCTCCGTCGCGGAAATACGTCATCCAATGACCCTGTCTCGGAAATACGTCATCCAATGACCCCGTCTCGGAAAGACGTCATCCAATGACCCCATCGCGGAAACACGTCAGCCAATGACCTCCGTCGCGGAAATACGTCATCCAATGACCCCGTCTCGGAAATACGTCAGCCAATGACCTCCGTCGCGGAAATACGTCAGCGAATGACCCCATCTCAGAAATACGTCAGCCAATGACCTCCATCGTGGAAATACGTTAGCAAATGACCCCGTCTCGGAAATACGTCATCCAATGACCCCGTCTCGGAAATACGTCATCCAATGACCCCGTCGCGGAAACACGTCAGCCAATGACCTCCGTCGCGGAAATACGTCATCCAATGACCCCGTCTCGGAAATACGTCAGCCAATGACCTCCGTCGCAGAAATACGTCAGCAAATGACGCCGTCTCGGAAACACGCCAGCCAATGACCTCCGTCGCGGAAATACGTCAGCAAATGGTCCCGTCTCGGAAATACGTCATCCAATGACCCCGTCTCGGAAATACGTCATCTAATGACCCCGTCACGGAAACACGTCAGCCAATGACCTCCGTCGCGGAAATATGTCATCCAATGATCCCGTCTCGGAAATACGTCAGCAAATGATCCCATCTCGGAAATACGTTATCCAATGACCCCGTCTCGGAAACACGTCAGCCAATGACCTCCGTTTCGAAAACACGTCAGCCAATAACCCCCGTCTCGGAAATACGTCAACAAATGACCTCCGTCTCGAAAATACGTCAACAAATGACCTTCGTCTCAGATATAGGTCCGCCAATGACCTCCCCGTCAGAGCAATGCTCCGACTCGGAAACAAGTCAACTCACCAACCACTTACGAGTTCTCTTGACTCGTAAGGGAGAAAATTCTCTTGTGAGATCCTTACGACTCTCAAGAGAAAACGCACTTAGGAATCCTCACGATTCCTAAGGAGAAAATACACCTACGAAATCCTCTCGACTCGTAGGGAGAAAAATCTTTATGAGACCCTCACGGCTCATAAAGTTGAAAAGTCTTAGGCGGCAGACCTGAACCTGTTTCTTAAGCCATCGCTACCCCACAAAGAGTTCGAGATGAACCGTTGTTTATCATCTACAGGCCACACTTGTTAAAGTAACATGCCAACAACACAGCAAAGAAAAGAAGGCGATAGTAGGAGATAAAAGATGTGTCTTTTATTCATAAATTCAATTGAATACAAGATACATCATATAAAAAAAATAAATGAATGAATGAATGCATGTTATTCATAGATTACAAATTTTCACTCGATACAAAGACGGTTATTGAGGAGGAGACATTTTCAACAAATCAGCAAGCCGCTCGCGCACTCCTTTCAACTCCTTTTCATAGTCAGCCGCCGCGGCCAGCTCCGCTTTGACTCGAGCCCTCTGTTGCAAACAAGACGAAAGCTTTTCGTCAGTTCCCAGCATGACAGCTTCGCAGTCCTGCACGGCCCGCTCCGCAGAGTCAAGCGCCCGTCTCAGCGTCAACCCATCTGAAATGCACCGCTGAAGGTTGTCAAAGACAGCTTTCAACTGCGCAGCGTTCGCTTCAACCTGGACGCGCAACCGAGCAGATTCGCTTGAAGCTGCTTCATGTTCCTTTCGCCTCAGGGCCGCCTCTTGCTCAAAATGACGAATGAAAGGAACACTACTCTCGACCCACGCAGCCCGCTGGGAGTTCAAAGATGATACTTCAGGAGTGGGACGCTTGAACCCGATCTCATGCAGGCAGGCCTCGATCTTTCTGCAGTGATTAACCCAAGACTCGACGACACCTTCGTCATGAAAGTTCACGAGCGTGCCAGCATAGGATTAACCTCAGCAGCAAAATCTGCAGCGAATGCGAGGGCCTCGGCGTCAAGATCCTCGATGAATTCACTCAACATGCACAGGCTAGTCGCGGCACCCCTAGAAGATGGACGTCTAGAAAAGGGCCCTGCCGGCATTAAGATGCGAGACTCAAAGGGAGCTGGAGCTGGTGCGATGGCTGCAAAACAAGTTATGGTCAAATGTTGGCTCAAGAGATAAAGAAAATACACGAGTGATGGAGTCTACTATACCGGCTGCGACAGGTGGCAAAGTTGGGAGTACCGGAGGTGCGGCTATTCTCTCATCTCCTCTTCCAATCTGTAACGCTGCAATCAATCCAAAGAAGAATTAGCAACGACATGGTTGCCCGTAAAAGAAAGGAAATGATGTCGGTTAAAAACTATACTCACCGACACCAGCGGCCAGAACGATTTCTAACTGGAAGGAGAAATGTGGGTTCAACACCTGATAAGATGGTTGAAAAGGACTCCTGCAGAATTGCAACAATATGCTGTCAATACAAGGAATATGGTATCCACAATTCAAATCGCAAACCCATACCTTCCAGCATTTAAGAGGACATGAGAGAAAGCGAAGGGACGGCGACCGTCAGAGCAGCAACTGGTGACGCTTCTTCGGGTAGCACAACCTCAGCGTTCACCACACCTACACTCAAAATGAACAAAATGTCATTAAAGGCGAATGAAAGGGATTGTGAAATAAAAAGTAAATAGCGACCCAAGACCTACCTGATGGGTCATTAACCAAAACCGCGACGGAAGCATCACCAGGTGCAGCGGCTTCTTCGCTTTCCTTGAGTGGAATAGTTTCGGCACCCGTGGCTTCGTCCCCTGATTCGACGAGGGATGTCGTGACACTCGCAATGCCCGCCAATACCAGGGAACCACAAGGGGAAAGAGCGGCGATTTGGGCAGTCCCAGACTCCCGAGAAAGAGTAGCCGCTTCGAGCTCTGTGGTCGCCGTCATCTCACCTGCCATCTCATCGCCAGGACTTGACCCTGCAGGATATGGTATATAAGAATTTGAAGATCAAGTTCTTATAAAAGATTCAGCATTACGTTACCTTCGGGCAGCTTTTCGGCTTCTTCCCGAGCCACGCGCGCAACCTGTCTATGGGCGGTAGACAGGACAGCTGGAGCATCCTCTGGAGGAATAGCGACAGATGGGGTAGTGCTTGAACCTGCACCCACAGCCAAGTTGGCATCGCGTTCCCTCGTCACACGCTTCCTACGCTTCTTTTCAGTCTGAGCGGTGAGAAGCGATCTCCTCAAGACCTCCGTCAAAGGGACGTCATCGTCCGAACCAAGCTCTTCCTCTGGAGCCGTTACGGCGTCTGTCATCGGCTGCTTGAGCGAGGCCTCTTGCGGTAATGCTGGGGGAGCTGGTACCGCCATAGCCGGCTCTGGAAGCGTTGCTGCATCACCGCTTGGGATCGGTACCGCACTTGGAATAACCCGAGTCAAGGTAGTCCCTGCAACAAAATAAAAGAGAGGGTCAAACCACGAATAAAGAAAAAGGGAATGAAGGCACAATGAGCCGAAGTATACCAAGGCCCAAAGAAGCACGGAGCCTCTCTTCCTCTTCAAATGTTTTGAGGGAAGCCGTGAAAGCCTCTTCAGCAGAGATACCTATTAAAGAAGAAAGCGTCAGTAAAAGCATAATAAAAAAAAGATAACCGCGGAAAGATACGGCTGAAGTCTACCTGATTGTGCAATGGTGGTCAGCGCCGCTTCTTCACGAGCCAATCGCTCGGAGGCCACAAGGGCAGCTTGAAGATCAGTATCATCCGCAGGCGCTATAAATAGACCCTCATTCGTCCCGTACTCGCATAAGCCTTCGCTATAGGGAGCATGGGGCTCCTGTCCGAGCACAACGTCGGCAGAAAATAGCGACTTCTTCTTCTTTTGTGAGTGAGCGCCGGCAGCCGATGACAGGAGTCTGCGCTTGGCGAGCAACTTTGGGCGACGAGTCCGATCTCCGTACCTGCTCCAGACTCCGGGGACGTTGCAGCTGCCGTTTCTGTAGGAACACGGGGTAGTGGCTTCTCAGGGAAGGCGCGTGGGACCACAACCGCAGCAGCTTCTCTCAAGGAAGGACGAGCAATGGTCCACCGCTTCAAAAGGACAGCTGGATTACCAGCAGGGACAACACCATTGCGATCGAGCAGTAACCGCTTTTCTTCCCTAATAACAGCACCCATCAAATGCTGGTACCACGCCACATATGCGTTTGAGATCTTCGGGATGCAGCTCGGCTCACTGATAAAAAAGTTGGATCTGGTGTTCAGCCGCATGAAATGGTGTAGCGCGTTGCGGATACCCTCTTCCGTGGCAACTAGCTTAGCTAGGAAAGCCTCTAGCGGGACACCTTGATCGTAGCTCGACTGTTGAGCGAACCGGTACGGGTTGTACCTCATGAACAGCGTCGAGTCATTCTGCCTGAACACCAAAAAGCCCGGCCTGATTGAGTACAGATGCAGAATCTCCCGGGCCTTCAATATAGAAGCCCCGTCTTTGAAGGTGTCCCACAACGGCTGCACCGTCTTAGTAGATTCCTTGCCGATAGTTACAACCTTATCGACAAAGGTCATGCCATCTCCAACTATACGTGGGCGAAGGACCAGACCCCGAGCCTCCCGCTGTGACGGATTTAAAGCGGATGCGTCAACTAGGTGCATAATCCGAGGGAAGTTATAACTGTCATAGAAACGAGACCGTTTGTGGACTCCAAAAGTGCCAAGCACGTGCAGCTCGATCCACGACGTAAAATAGTGCAACGGAAGAGTGACAGGCTGTACCCCTGGCTGAGTGGTATCTTCCGCTAAGCTGAGGCCATGATATAGGTGAGCCAGCCAGCGATCCCGATGGCCACTCGCGTTCCCGCAACCATGCGGTGGACTGGGTAAAAGACTGATGGCCTCATATAACGAGGGTGCATCGGAAGCACAAACCAGTTCAACCACAAGCCAATAAACCCCAGCAGGAACGTCTCTTCATCGACGTCTGAAGCAGCAAGCTCTGCGAAATGAATGACCGGGGTATCTGGAAAAAAGGAGCTTTTTAAATCTGCTTCCGCCGTCGGCTGGTTATCCAAACAAAAACCAAACGGGTCGTCAAGCTTGGTGAACATCGCGGCTTGCTTTGATAAGACCTCCGGACGAAGAAAATGAGCAATGAAGTCTGCGAAGCTGACTCCCTGCCTTCCGGACTCTAGAAATAGACTTTCGTAAATATTCAACACCTTGATCAAACTCGGGAATCGGTGTTGAATGGCGTTCTCCGGGGTAAGGCCCATTACCACTAATTTGGTGGCAAAGATGTACTCATCAGGAGGAAGTAGCTCCTCGTAATGTTCCCCCCTGATGGGTAAGCCGGGGATCTCCGCGAACTCCTCCAAAGAGGTTGAAACTTTCCGATCTGATAGAAGGAAGGTGTGAGTTGGGATATTCTATTGCTCCAAAAAAGCTTTGACCCACCATACAGGAGGCGTGGAATACTGGAAAAGAGACACGTAAATTGCGGGGTACAACCCGAGCTTCAACACCAATGATTTCTTGGCCGACAAAATATACCGAGCCCGCTGCAGATATCCAGCTGAATGGTGAGGAGTCAAGCCAATCATATACGACTGTCCCCAAGGGCACGACTCGCCCTGACATATGCGCCACCCCAGAGTATCTAAAGTCATCGGCGGCTGTACGGGTATCGCGGCCATAGAGGGCTGAAGGCGACCCTTTGAAGTCCAGTTGACCTCCTCTACGGCATAGTTCACTTGGGGTGAGTCGGCATAGTGGATCGCTGAAATGGGCTCCGAAGGCACCGCACAAGAGAAGCTACGTCGACCCTGGATGATCTGATTGTACCACGACCCCCATAGATGAAGAGATTTCCGCTCTGGGTCGTGATCTTTAATGAGCGCGAAGACCTCCCTATCCACGGACGCGTCAGGGAATGCGCTTTCCGGACGAACAAAGGGGAAAGAAGTGTCGAAAGATATAGTACCTGCGCGAAAAAGAACAAGAGTTGGCCGTTAAGGCTACTGTTCAAATTCTGACATTTGGTACTTTAAATTTGTACCGCACTGCAATGCAGTGGAAAAGGGCCAGAGGGGACCTACAAAATCAAGGTGACGACTCATTATTGATGAGACAGTCACTCATTTAAAAAGGAAATCCTAAAAGGATTCTCATTTAATGAGAGACCCCTCGGGCCAAGGAGTTAAACTCCCTCGAGAGCAATGCTCTGCAGACAGGAGTGACATCTGTCAACTCTAATCATGAGAGGAATAAAATTTCCTAAAAATTCTAAAGAGCTATGCTATATGAAAATGATGGAGTAACCCATCAAAAACCCTAAAAAGCAAAGCTTTTACTGAGTTAAAAACTCCAAGATCTTCAAGATCTGTGAACAAACTCTAAGAGTTCTTCATGGAAGGGGAACAGTGTTCCAATTCATGGGTTAAAATCACCCTAAAAAATTATATCTTGAAGATCTATGATCTAAAGATGAGCACGGCTCTGTTAATGGGTAAAACCCTAAAACATTTTTTTAAGATCTACGATCCGAGAAGAGCAAAGCTCTGTTAATGAGTTCAATCCTTACCAAATTTGCGCAGAGTTTTGACCCAAAGAAAGTTTCTTAAGACAGAGAGCTTAGCTCTGAAGGAGAATTAAATTCTCAAGAAAAAGAAAGCAAGAAGATGAACATCAGTCATCTCAAGGGCCAAAGGCCCTATTTATAGGTGCTGGAAGTCGATCCAACTTCCAAGTTGATCTAACGGTGGAAAGGCTACCACCGCTGTATTCACGTGTAAGCCATGTGAGCGCAACGGTGGGGGGCATTTGTTTCCCCCAATCAGAGAGCAAAGTTCTATTCAAATTTTGAAATTTGAACTGAGGCAGCGCCTCACGTGCAAACCACGAGAGCGCTAGCTTCAAGAGCGCCAAGCACGAGAGTGCTAGCGCCAAGAGTCAAAGACTCTGAGGCAGCGCCTCACGTGCAAAGCACGAGAGCGCCAGCGGTAGAACTAAATGTTCTCCACCATTGGATGAAAGATCCAACGAAGATGATAAATTATCAAAGTACAGAATTAAATTCTGATTGAGGAAATACTTCTCAAATCTTTCTAAACAAGAAATATTGTGCTATGTAAACCAGAGCACCGTTGAATCAAAGATCCAATGGTGATTAAAAATCACCAAGATACAGAATAAGTTCTGTATGAGAAAATATTTTCCCAATCTTGCTAAAAACAAGAAAAATGTCTTTTGTAAGACAGAGGTTGGATCAAAGATCCAACGGTGGATAAAATTCCCAAATCAATCAGAGATCTCTCAAAGAGAGATTTCTTTAACTGATTCAACAAATCAGTCTCCCCTATATAAAGGACCTAAGACTTCAAGTCTAAGAGGAAGAACCCCCCATAAGTTTCAAGTTCTCAGAAAGGAAAAAGAGAAGAGCAAGCTCCAAGAAGAAGAACCTTCTTCAAGGTAAAAAAAAAAAGAGAGAGAGATCATAATATCTCCTCCATATTTGAGTGTTTAACTCTCATATCAGAAGAATTTAGTTCTTCTTCTAGATCACAGATCTATAAAACAAAGTCTTTCATAAAAAGAAGAGAGATCATAGCATCTCCTACACATCTTAGAGTTTAATTCTCACATCAGAAGAACTTAGTTTTTTTTCCAGATCTCAGATCTATAGGACGAAGTCTTTCACAAGGGAGAACCGAATTCTCAGAGAATTGAATTGGGCAGGGCACAAAAAAAGAAGAAGAGAGAACTCAGTGCTTAGCACTCAAATCTGGCGCTCAGCGCCGAGCGCTCCACGTGCTCCTCACGTGGGCGTTATTTTATAAGAGGGCTTAGCACTCAAATCTGGCGCTCAGCACCGAGCGCTCCACGTGCTCCTCACGTGGGCGCTATTTTATAAGAGCGCTCAACACTCAAATACTGGCGCTCAGCGCCGAGCGCTTCATGTGCCCCTCACGTGGGCGCTGCTCAAAATAAAAAGAGCGCTTAGCGCTCAAATGCTGGCGCTCAGCGCCAAGCGCCCCACCTGCCCCTTCACGTAGGCGCTACTTAACACAGAGTGCTCTGCACTCCTCAAGAAGAGCCTAGCGCCATGAAGAGTGTTCAACACTCATAAAAAACAAAAAGAAAGTGGGTGTTAGTAGTCACATAAATGTCTAGCATTATGTGCACAGAGAAAGGACTGTGTCCTAGTAAGTGTCTAACACTTTCTAAAAGAAGGGGAAATGACAAAGACTAAGTGAGCAGAGCCCAAGGTTGGCCAAACCCCAAAATCGACCGAGCCCATAGGACTTCTCCTAAATTGGTCTTAGTCCCAAACTTGATTACAGATCTCCCAACCAACATTAGTTCAAGGGTACATCTCTTCACACCTCTGATATGTGTCGTTGTAATTCTTCAACGTCTTCAGAGAGGTGAAGGGTCCCAATAACCAATAATTCTTGGTATACCTCCCAAAACAGACAACCCAATGAACCGCAACGTTCTTAAACTAAACTCTATAGACTACGATATCTTTAAACCACGGACTATGAGTTCCTTAAACTCATAGACTACGATGTCTTTAAATTACAGACTGTGATGTCTTTAAACACGGACTATGAGATCCTTAAACTCATGGACTACGATGTCCTTAAACCCAATGGACCATGACGTCCTTAAACTAAAACGATAGAGCTCAAATGCTCTTTCGTTGGATCTAAATGATCCCAAAATCCCGTTGAGTAGATCTTAGTCTAAAATTAGACTAACGTATCCTCAACAAACATTTAAGTCGATCTTAATCACAAACGAGATTAACGAGCCTTAAAACAAACCCAACCCAAATATAAGAAAATACGGATTTGGACTAATCCCCGCCCTACGGGCGACAACATAAATTAGTCTCCGTATACAATACATGGGCAACCAAAAATAAAACAAACACCCACGACACGAAGTGAACATCTGGAGAAGGAGAAATTGGTTACCGCGATGCGGTAGCATAATTAACTTTAGGGGCTTACGCTTGCAGGGAAGAGCGTACCCACAATCAAAAAACCCTCGCAAGAGCGGGGGGGGGGGATCTGACGAAGTCTGCTACAACGGCCACATCCGTCCAAACCTCCGATACACGGTGCCATAAATCAACTTGGTATTTTCGGATAGGTGGATGGATAAATCCAAATAGCATCTGCCCCCAAATTCAGGCTAGACGATCCATCTCGGATCCGTCTCCCGTTTTTGGCGGCGAACAGGTACGTCTGATGTGGGGTTGGAGTTTGGAACGAACAGTGACAATTTAGTTGGTTTCAGTGATTCTGACTATGCAGGTGAGCTCGATATGCGAAGGTCGATCATTGGCTATGTATTCTCTTTAGGAGGATGTGCCATTAGTTTGCATGCTTTGTTACTGTCTAAGGTAGCGTTATTTACGACTGAGGCATAGTATATGGCCATTGTTGAGGCTGTTAAGGAACCAATCTGGTTGAAGGTACTATTTTCGGAATTCGGTATCCAAAAAGATAACATAATACTTTATTGTGATGGCCAAAGCGTGAATCATTTGACAAAGGACCAGATGCATCATGGCGGAACGAAGCATATCGACGTTCGGTATTGGTTTGTTCGGGATGTCGTTGAAGAGGAAGAGATAATCGTAAAGAAGTTTGGCACAGTGGATAATCCGGCTGACATGTTGACTAAGTATCTTTCGTTTGTTAACTTTGAGTATTGCTTGAACTTAATTGTGCGTCGCACTCATTGAGCCCTTTAGGGGGGTTTTGTGGAGAATGTGGAACTATTACTAATATTATGGAAGAGTTTTGTGGCGAATGCGAGGCAAGGTGAAGATTTGTTGAGTTTACCTCGTATTCTCTGATCTCTGAAAGTTGAGCCAGCTCATGACAATCTTGAGCCGGCTCGACCCTATGATGAGACGGCTCAGGATAAGTTTGAGCCGACTCACAATATGTCTGAAATTATATATTTCTCTCTGTTTGTATTAGACAGCTCAAGGTCAGTTTTAGCCGGCTCGAATTTTGTTGGACTGAATTCTGGGCTGTTTTGGAAATCCTTTTTCTACTCTATTTGCCTCATACTATAAATTGTATTATGTAACCCTAATTGGGTTGAACCCCTTGTTAATCTGAATTAAGAGAGAGGAGGCTAAGGTTTTGAGAGCGAATTTGTGAGAGTTTCATCTGTTAATATGTGGAGATTACTTTCTCAGACGTCTGATGCGGGAGGTGCAGACGTCTGGACGTGCACCAGCATTATGTCAGAAGAACAGAGCAACGACAAATATTTGAAGGCAATGATGCAGACGTCTGGAGAGTCTTAGCCAAAGAACAGAGTATAGCCAGACGTCCGGAAAAGCATGTAACCCAATCTAGAGTGTAGGCAGACGTCTGATCAAGAAAGTGCAGACGTCTGCCCAAAGGAGACGAAGCCTAACAGAGAAGAGGTAGACGTCTGACTATTTCTTGGTCAGACGTCTGTCGACGGATTTTCTGTGCGAATCGAATATTTGTTATTTGAGTTTATCTCTTATTTTAAGTAGAATTAGGGTTTGCATATATGTAGAGATCTCTCCTATATTATATGTACTGCCAATTGGGAGACGATTGTATACAGAAAGGATGACGGCTAAGATCTAGAGAAATTTGAGAGAAATCTCATAAGGTTGCTCGTGGGTGCAACTTGATTATCAGATCTTGTAGACTATTGCAGATTCCGCTCTACCGGGGATTAGCCATACGGTGGGTGAACATCGTCAACAAATCTCTCATCTATGGTTTGTGTGATTCTATTTGTTATCGCATTTTATTATTTGTCTTTCGTTAGTTTCATATTGTTGCATGATTGTTGGTCGTAGTATTGTTCCGTGTATCGACGGTCTCTGTTATCGTGGTTGTTTATACCACAACATCATCCACCATTGTAATCCACAATATTCGTCGATTAGTAAAACGTTTCTCCTTCACCCATGGTTTTTCCTGTATGGGTTTTCCACGTAAATCTTGTGTCTTTTGGTTTGTGCTCTATATCTATTGATTTTATTTATTTGTTTGTTTCTCTTTATCGTTTATTTATTGCTTCGTAATCGCATTTGACACAACAATGATTGACTAGATCCCATTTTGCATTCTCAACTTCCTTGGGCTCATCAGAGAGCCCGTATCCATGAAAATCGGGGGCTATGGCACGATACCGGCTTCAGCTACAGCGATCATCTGGTGTCTCCATGTGTACTCTCTGGGAATCCATGGAGGAAAACCACAATCCCCCTTTCCCCTGCAATAATTAATATTCACTAATTTAAGAGAAAGAATAGATTTATATGAGTTTGATCGTAACAATGAAGCATCTAGGCTGCGGCCCGAATAATATTTAAATCTTTAAAGCTTAGCAAAACTCCAAATGTTCAGTTATAATCAAGGGAGATATTTCTTAATTATTATGCTGGTTCAGTTCGGTTTCCTGTCCTTTCTTGGACATGTTTTTCTCTTCAAACTGCACAAGAATCCGCAAACGTTGTTTGCAACCAAGGACTACAAATAGAACAATACAATGACATTCGGAATTATTTTTCATAACTAAAGAGTAATGATGCAGATGAATTAAAAGATGTCATATTCAACTTATCCTGATTTGAAGATTCAGACAGCACTGGAAATAGATGATACAAACACATAATATCTCAAGCCTCCGGATAAATTTCATCTGCTTAATCATGACTTTTAAGAAACTCGACGATGAGTGCGTTGATCTTATCTGGAAACTGCTCGTGAACGAAATGAGATCCTTCAGGAATAAACACAACCTCCAAATTAGGAACATACTGCTTCACCGTTTCGCTCCTAACGTAATCCTCCATTCCTGGAAATTTGAGACAGTAGTCCTTTTCGCCCATTACGAAAAACGCAGGGACTTCGACTTTGGGGTTGCCTGTCCCAGAATCCAATTGCAGTGACCTATAAATCATAAACGTGAACCGAACAAATTATAACTGAATTCATTACATTAATGCGCATGATTTTCACAAGCTCTTGAACTAATTACCGATATGGCATTTGCAGTGGAAACTTGAAGCCAGATTTTTCGTAGAGATCAGCATAGGCCTTGAGGTCTTCCTCTGGGAACCACGAAGGCAAAGGAGTAGAAGGGTCCACAAGGTCCATGATCTCTTGGCCCTCGACGGCAATTGGGATCTCGCTGCTCGAAAAGAGAATGTAGATGTTGCGGATTACTGTTTTTACATCGAAGCGGCTGAAGTCTGCCTCTGCTCTCCCAGGCTCCTACCAAAGATTAACAAAGTATGGAACAGATATTTAGCTGCTATATGATAAAACACAATGTAGTTTAATCGTTTCCAGCTAAATATCTTAAACCTTATAAGTACACATGAACATTTAGATCGCCCAGTTTACGATTTCAGTTGTTCAAAAACAAGAATTGATAAGTATACACTAGTATGCTAAAGGTAAAACAACTTTTAACATCATATCATATTCAGATGAACTTAAAAGACAAATTAAAAAAATACATGATGTTTATCTGAAAAACATTGAAAGCCTTAGATTTATTACCCTCCACCTCCAAACGTAGAAGCCTTCTGGGAGGATATCCATTCGGAGTTTGGGAGCAAAAGGAATACCCAGCGTCACAACACCCGATACCCGATCCGGGTGGTGGAGGGCAAAGTCATATGCTGGCATGGCTCCGAAATCTTTCCCAACTATGAATGCCTGTTTATTGTCATTGCCATTAAATACAAGAAATTATTGTTGGTACTCGATACCGTCCAAAAAAAGATAAAAATTACATGATAAGAGAAAATGGTGCCTCGAAAGTTTTAACTAGTCGACTTCCACCAATTTACTTGGAAGATTTATCGATACAAGGAATCGGGATAAGAATGTCATAAGTTCAAGATATGTAACAAACAACACAAATAAAGAGAAGATGGGGGCGGTCTCACAGAGGTCCAACCTGGAGAACTGAAAAATAAAAGTGTGTCATCTCACGAATATTAGTGGTTCCATGGTTCAAGTCATCAAGATCAAATTAGACAGTATCTATCAAATTAGACAGTACCACATCCAGTCCTAAGGGGCCTCCCCTCGTTTTACTCTATTTCGTTGCTGCCGTCCCTCGTAGCTACATAAACTCATTAGGAAAAGCAACTCCAAAAGGATTCATACTCGCAAAAATAACCCCCAAAGTTACTCTGTCAACTAAATATGCCTCTCTAAGGGTCTCCGGTGTTAGGGACTGGATTTAACTCCCCGCTTAGTTAACTTATGGGATTTAGGGTGGGTTTTTATCTTGACAATTTTCACAACAACGCTATAATTTCAAGCGTTTGAGAATTGGTAACCTTGGGGATTTGAAGGGAATCAAGAATGGCTATAAGATCACCAATTAGGTCCTCCCATTTAGCATTTTCAACTTCCTTGGGCTCATCGGACATCCCGTAGCCACGAAAATCAGGGGCGATGGCACGATACCCGGCTTCGGCTACGGAGACCATCTGGTGCCTCCAAGTGTACCAAATCTCTGGGAACCCATGCAGAAAAACCACTGTCCCCTTTTCTCCTGCACCAATTTTCACCAACTTAGTTATAATTATGAGAACGAAGAAGATGAAGATTATTTTATCTGAGGTCAGTTGAGCAATTTCACTCACCTTTGCCGATGTGGGCGACATGAAGGTTGAGGCCATTGATATGGAGGAGAGAGTGCTCTATCATCTCCATTGCTTTTGTGTTCTTCGTTGGTTGACTTGAGACGGTGAGAAAGATGCCTCCCTTCTTTCTTTTTCTTTTTTGGTTCGGAGATATGTAAAGGACTGATACGTAGGGATATGTTGTTTTTGTCTATATTTGTTTGTTCCTGCCGAATAATGAAGCATCTGTGGAAAAATCTACTCCGCTTGCATGGTGTGACGGTGTAAGCCTTTCTAGAGCTCTTGGATGGGCTCCTCTTGCATGTGGGGAATGCACATCCAAGGGCTATACAAAGACTTGCACCATGCAAGCCCTTGCATAATAGATTTTTTCAGTATCCGCTGCTGTTAACAATGACTTAGAACTACCCCATATGTTTTTTTTGTGTTCAGAACTTCCGAAGCCTTTTTTATTCACCAACGCGGATTGGTTTTTAATAGGCTGAGGTACGGTTTGGATACGGAGTTGGATAACCGTGGTTTATTTTTAAGCAGAGATGGAGAAGAATGCAAATCGTGGTTTGCAAGCCTCAAACTCCAAAAATGGAGTTCAGAAAACCTTGATCAGATTGGAGTTTAGACGGCTGCAGTTTTCGCACTTTTAAAGGTGATATAACCGTGATTATGTCAACTGTAAAATAAGCCCTAAATAAAGCAAAGTTAGGATTTTGGAATTAAGTCCCGCTAACTTTATGAAACTACATTTAGGAAAACTTGACTTTATTCCCAAACAGGGCCTAACAGAGAGGCTAATTTGTGAATGCCTTTTGTCTTAAAGGCAATAAAACCTATGTGTAGGAGGTCTGAAATTTTGTGCTTGGGCCTTTACCTATTTAAAAGAAGGATGCTGTGTACAACAGCGAGATGAAGTGAAGTGTGAGAGCTTCATTCTCCGGAGAATATGTGCGAGGGAAAATACAGAGAGAGTTGAAGAGTTTAGAAAGAGTTGAAGAGTTTTGTGCAGAGAGTTGCTGCTCTGCTCTCTTCTCTTGTTTGAGCTGCTCAGCTCTGATCCGGGCGGCGGAAGGCAGAGTAGCATGCCGGTCTAACACTGAAATCTTTCCCGGTCATGAAAGCCTGTTTATTATCATTACCATCAGGTACAAGGAAATTTAAAAACAGGAATAACCTATCATCATGTATGTCGCGTCAATAGCGCATTACATGTACAATGGCTAGAGTACTCTGTCCATGTTACTAAAGAAACAACACATTTATACACAAACACCGCGGAAAACCTAAAGTAAAAGCCATATTTGCATATTTGCATGCTGTAAATGGGGGTTCTACTGAACTGAGCAATGAAACAGAAGCTAAAAGCCATGTTCCTTCCACATCGAAAGGATTATTCAACCTATCCCAACTCAAGTCTCACACAACACATACAAGACATGCTGCAATACAGGTGTTATCTCAAGCTTCCGAATAAATTTAATCGCCCAAGCATGACGGTTCAGAAAATCAACGACAAGCTCATTGATCTTATTCGCGAACTGCTCATGAACGAAATGAGATCCTTCGGGCACAAACACAACCTTCAAATTTGGAACAAAATGCTTCACCTTTCCGCTCCTAATATAATCCTCCATTCCTGGAAACTTGAGACTGAAGTCCCTTTCGCCCATTATCAACATCTCAGGGACTTCAACTTTGGGATCGGCTATCCCCAATGCCATTTGTGTTGACCTATCGACTGGAACCAAGCAAGTTCTGTTACTTTCATCGCGTTTATAGTATATATGTTAGGTTAATTGCACAAAACTCTCCTGTAGGTTAATTGCACAAAACTCTCCTGTAGGTTACTCTGCGTAGCATTAAACACCTTCAGCCCCTACAAAACTCAAATTTTACTCTAAACAACGCAGACAAGTTCTAAAGTCAATTGAACAGTCATTTAAGTTGTTTAGAGTAAAATTCAAGTGTTTTTTAGGGGCATGAGTGCTGGGTGAGATAAACTATAAGGGAGTTTATGTGCAATTAACCCTAGATAGTTATCAGTTCAAAGATGAGCTGACCGATACGGCATTTGCAATGGATATTTAAAACCAGATTTTTCATAGAGATCCGAGTAGGATTTGAGGTCTTCCTCCGAGAACCATGGAGGCAATGGAGTCGACGGGTCTACGAGGTCCATGATCTCTTGACCCTCAATAGCGACCGAGATCTCGCTACTTGAGAAGAGAATGTAAATGTCGCGAATGACTGTTTTTACATCAAAGCGGCCAAAGTCTGCCTCTGCTCTTCCAGGCTCCTATAAATGATAAACAAACTATCGAACAATTCTTTTGTTGGTGGATAGTACACTGTAATATTTAGGCTAAATTATGCGAATGCGCAATGAAGTTTAAGCGCTTTTCAGATAAATACCGCGAACCTCATATAAGACTGCCCAATGAAAGCTTGGGTAAAGGTAAAACGTCCGTAAACATCGCGCGATATTCAGATGACGTGGGGAAAAAAATCATACTCCCTCCGTTTCAAAATGCAAGTTCATTTTTTGCTTTTGCACACCTATTAAGAAAATTTAAACTTATAATTATATGAATGCAAATTATCCATTTTAACCCTATTAAAGTTCATTGTTTTCTTGGTATTTGAATAAGCATGAAGCTAATTAAGGAATTTACTGAGGGTATTTTAGGAAATCAAGTAGTAAATGTGTCTTGGTAATAAAAAAAGATTCTTGATACTTGTAGGACTTATATATTGAGAAAAAAAGATAAAAAATGGACTTACATTTTGAAACGGAGGGAGTAGTATTTATCTGAAAATCGGTGAAAGTTTATGATATTCTAGCATAATTTTTAGCCTCAAATTATGTGAAAAAGAAGTAGTATTTACCCTCCATCTCGAAATGTAAAAGCCTTTGGGGAGGTGATCCAATGCAAAGAGGTCTTGGGAGAAAAGGGAGCACCAAGGGTCAACACACCCGATACCCAATGCGGGTGGTGGAGGGCAAAGTGGTATGTTGGTCTGCCTCCGAAATCTTTCCCCATTATGAAGGCCTGTTAAATTACCATTACCATTTAATACAAGAAAATTTTAAGAGAACAATAATACTCCATGAACATGAAAGTCATGTTAACTATCTATCAATTTTTTAATTGACCGACACCATCCATACCATAACCCAAAACATGACTATATATGCTAAGGTTTCAAATACTACTTGGATATTGATCTTACGTTTCATTCCATATAGATTCGACTACGTTTTGTTGAAAATCCGTTGATTTTGCAACTATCCATATATAGACAAAAGGGCATTCTGTGCTTAGATCGTTCAAATCAAAATGGACAGTACCGATCATTTTCGGACCGATTGAAGTTGACTTTTGAAGTGGCAAGCCATTAATCTAAAAATAGATATTTAAATCATTGTGTGAAAATTGCTACCTTGTTGATTTGAAGGGAATCAAGGATGGCTGCGACATCATCAACTAGATCCTCCCATGTTGCATTTTCAGCTTCCTTTGTGATGATGCTCAGTACTGAAAACTCCCCAGATCATGACACGTGGAAGGTGACGTATCCCAAGGCTTACGGGAAAGGAGCAGGAACGGTACATTGAAGGCATACCCCGGGCCTTCGACCCGAGGATGTTCTCGACCTTCGATGACCTCCCAGAACACTTATGTGCTCGTCCTACAAATAACCATTGGCTCACCTCCGGGCCCTCCTGCACGCTGGGCCTTCTCAGTTCTCCCAGCTCGCCTCCGAGCTATCACAGAACCAAGCTTGCTCGGCCTCCCGCTCGCTTCCGAGTCTCCCGCCGAGCTCAGCTTCTTCAGTCTCATTGACCGATCCAGAGCACAGATCATAAGCGTCCCGGACATGGCTCCGCGAATCTCGCCATACGCGAGATATCCGCCGCCCCACGATCCCGCGTCCCACGCCATCGCGTTCCCCCGTTAATGGGCGTACCATACGCGAGATATCCGCCGCCCCACGATCCCGCGTCCCTTGCCCGCCATTAATGAAGGATCCCGCCATTCACGCAGGCGCGGCTCTAAGGGCGTAACGGCCGGCGTAAATCTCACGCCCGTCAGCCCATCGCTGCCACTATATAAACCCCCTCTCAGACGACTCAGGTAAGGCAATTCTATCTGAATAGACCGCTACTCTGCCCAAATATCTCGACTAACTTGATCGTCGGAGGGTCCACGGTGGTACAATGATTTGATCGTGAAAAAGTGTTTTATTGTAGAACAACCGCAATCAAAACGGTATCGCGCTTAGCTAGACCGAGGTGAGTACGGGTCGTCCTCAGGGAAACATGGAACCTTTTATTCTTACTTTAAGCGTGTTGATTAGGAGAGGAGGGAGAATAAAGAATTGTGAAGAATGGTTGTAGGATCTAGATCTACGTTAAACACAGATGCAAAATATAGATCTAGATTAACTACAGATGTAAGTTTAATATTAAAAAGGGGGCTTGTAAGGTTCATTGGGATTTAGTAGTCATGGATGATTAATTAAAGATTACTCCTTTTATCCTTTAATAGATTTAAAACTAGATCGACGGTGATGCATGTAGATTAGGGTTTCTGGAGGGAAAAGGGTTCCCACTCTTAACCCCTATCTCGACATGGAATCTCGTTCATATCTAGCCTCTACCAAAATAATTGTTAATCTAATCTCTAATCGTGGTCGCGATTATCAATGAATTGATAGCGCGTCCAATTAGGATGTTAACTATTCTTTTGATAGAGTTTATAAACTTTATAGGACTTAAAAAGAGTTTAAGGATCTTCATCATCCATTAACCTACTCTAATCCCATGAACCCTAACAAGCGAAGAATCACTCACGCATGTTGGGAGAAGAAGAGATGGAGAGAGAAATCATAATGAAAAACTACAAAGAATTAGAATAAGAAAAACAACTACCTTTATTAATCAACAAGATCAATTATACTTTGTTCCCTTAGAAAATGATTACAAAATTCTAGTTTGCTTCTCGATCTCTTCTAAGGAGGTAGATGAACCGTTGATGATCAACCTGGATTCTTGAGCCGTCGTGGACTTCGTGATCGCGTCGGTTTTGATGATTTTTCCAAGAGGCTCTCGGTCTTTATTTATAATCCCAGAGCCAGAACCCTAGCTTCCTAAATTGGAAACCAGTAGTTAAGATCCAACACAACAAAATCCCAACTCCTAACTCATCAAAACCGCGGCGGATCCGCGGCCAATAGGTGGGTTTGGCCGCGGATCCGCGGCCAAATGATGTGATCATTGCTTTGTTTCTCTGGGTCTTTATCGTTATGACACGTGGTGATCTTTTTAATCTCTGAAAACTGAAAATCTTTTCTACGTCACTGCCAGCCTTGATTTCTTTAGTTTACTTTCTTAATTAGGCAGGTTTGTCTTAACAACTTTGATTTCCTTGATTTCAGCCCTGCAAATTCTGCACAATAACTCAACAAATAATATTAGTTTGTTTTTATTGAGATATTTAACTTAACCATTAAGAATTGGTCAAAGGTATTAATATGGTAAGCATATTTAAATGGGCCAAATGTCACATGAATATTATATGTTTACTTTTTCCTACAAAATGTTAATTATAATATATAAACATATGAAAATAGTATTTTTATAGATAAACCCTCATATGTATCATATATTATAATAAACACCTTTTATTATATAGAAATAGTAGGAAAAATGTCATATTAAATGTGCAGTTTTATCAACTGAATATACAACCACCCCGGGACTTCCTTGCAGGTAGCTCGACCTCACCCCCAAACCTAGCCCACTGAGATCCACATGCTTCGAGAGGCAACCCTCAAATCCAATCTCAGCCATTCATCAACGCTCGCGACAGATTAATGGAAGACAACATCTGAAGGAGATCCAAATCTCGATCAGTTGGCGCCGTCTGTGGGAAGCTCGAAAGTTCCACTCAACAAAAGTTGATCTTCCGATCTCGAATTCATGACGAGTGATCACCGCGACGATCCAAGCACTAGTCGCCGCCCTCCCCATAACGGAGGCGCGGACGGATCCTCTCCTTCCCCGAACGCCGTTCACGCCCTGTCTGCACGAATCAACAGGCTCGCGTCCATCATGGATGCCCTTGTCCGTGTCCAGAAGGCTGGACGAACCCCTCAGGTCGCCGCTCCCCCACCTCGGGACCGGGACCCCCACAGAAGGGAAGAAGACACTGTCCACGCTGGCACGACCGAGCAGCGCCTCTCTATCTCCGGCGGCCACGGATCCCCCGTGGCGACCAATTCGATGACCCGTTGGGTACCTCACAGCTCCACGCTGAGGTCTCGTGAAAGAGCACCCTGCCCTGAGGCCCTGAGCGCTCTTGTCCCTCCCGAGGAGGTGTCGGTCAGCTCGCCTGTTCCCAGACATGGCCGGCGCCCTCTCCCTCGACAGGGTCGCGCGGACGGGACTCACCATGGTAGCTCGAGGACGACCTCGCCAGGGGACCTGAGGAACCTCATACAACGGAACTGGAACCGCGGCCAGGCGCAGGCCACCAGCAGGAGGGGCCACCACTCCGAGTATGCCGAATCCTCGGGATACCACGACCGACTCGATGCCCTCGAAAAGAAGATCGGGGGTATACATCGGGAGAGTCTCCCTTCAAGCGAGGGGGCTAGATATGCCGCCGACTCACTTACGAAGCCCTTCAGCGAAGAGCTGCTCGCTGTCCGCGTCTCCTCCAGGAACAAGCCTCCAAAGGTGTCCCTCTTCGATGGAAAGTCCGACCCGAAAGACCACTTGGATGTGTTCACGGCGGGGATGAACTTCCAGGACAACTCTGACGCCGTCCAATGCCGAGCGTTCCCTACCACTCTCATCCGCGCCGGACGAGATTGGTTCCGAGAACTCACGCCACGCTCCATCTCTACCTTCGATGAGCTGGCCGCCCAGTTCCTCGGGCATTTCGTCGGGAACAGACGGCAGAAGCGGACCGTCGACCACCTCTTCACTATAATGAGCGGGGACAAGGAATCTTTCAAAGGGTACATCACCCACTTCTACAATGCTCTTCTTGAAGTCCCAGAGCACCGGGACGAGACAGTCATCACGGCCCTTAGATCGGGTCTTAGGCATAAGTAGTGGCTCCACTTCTTTGCATTAGCGCAACCTAAGACCATGGCCGAGGTAAAAGTCTGGACCGAGCGAGAGATCCGGCTCGAGTCCGAGGTGAACGCGAACCTACCCCGGACCGACCAGGCCGATCAAAAGAAGAGAGCCAGAGAAGAGAAAAAGATGATTGACCATCCAAAACCATACTCCTTAAAGTTCTAGGAGTATACCCCACTCAACATCTCTCAGACAGAGCTGTTAGAGGAGGCGAAGGACGAGAGATTCTTCAAACTCTCTCCGGTCAACGATAGGGTGACCAAACGGACACGGGGCCCCTACTGCGCCTTCCACAGGTCGCAGGAACACCCCACTAAGAACTGCAAACAGCTCCGAGACTACATCGAGGAGTAAATTCGCTCGGGGCACCTGACAAAATACTTGCGGGAAAAGCGACAAGCAGACCGAGAGCAAGAGCAACGTCCCCTTCCAGGCGAGTTGACGATCGGCAAAATCATGGTAGTATCATCGGGGGGGTGCTTGGAGCCGGCGAGATTCGACGCCTCCTGCCGGTCGAAGGGACAAGCAGCCAGCCCATGAAGAGAACCAAAAAAGCCGAGCCCATCACCTTTACCGACGAGGATCTCCACGGGATATCCTTACCTCATAATGTAACAACTCCAATTTTAGTGTACATAAAATTCATTTAAAGTTAATGTATACTTGGGATATTTACAATTGCTGTGAGTACTATAAGAATTTGATTTACTTTTGAACAGTAAGAAAGAGCTTGTAGCTCACTGGTAAGGCCTTGCACTGCTGAACCAAAACACCAGAGTTCAAATCCCATCAGCCACAATATCTTTTTATTTAAAATTCTTTTAATCTTTTAGAAGCCCAAGAGTCTACACGAGCACAACACGTAAACTGAATAGTCACACATAAAACAAACGAGTGCACTGCAGTATACCAACCGACCCCGACACGTGGCCCCAATACGAGCCCCCAACTCATGACTCGGGCCGGCGAGATGGAGACTCGGGCTGGCGTTGCCAGTCTAACTCGGACCAAACCCTAATTTTTCTAAACCCTAGCGACTCTTGTACTCCCCCCATAACCCCAGTATTGTTTATTTTCTGCCCATTTATAGAGAATAATAAAACCCCTTTAATCATAATTTTAATGCAAATTTAAATGCATTTTTTATCACACCCTGACCCTAATTTTCCCTATAAATACCCACTCTATTTTTTACCCCTTCACACTGAAATTTCCTATAAAAACTCTAAAGAAAATTCCAAGATCCTTTTGTGTGCAAGTGGAGTTAGCAAAGGGTGAAGCTCCGACGAATTTCCGACGACAACTCAAGGAGTTTCCGACGACGAAACGACGCACCGGCAACTCCCACCTATTCCTCTTTCTCTTCTTTAGCCAATCATCCAGTAAGTCCCTACTTCTTATTCTTTTCTCTATTCTAAAAACATTCAAAACTAAAACCCGACGGAAGCGGAGTTAATCCGACTTCCGATTCGGTTTTTCCTTAAAAAGTTCTATTTTTCTTAAACACAATAATACCAGACTGTTATGTCATGACTATTAAACATTAACGAAGATAATAGAACAAGTTTGGCATCAAAATAATAACCGCAGCAAGTTTTATTCCACTTTTACATTAAGATACCTTCATGTTTCATTTCGACATGCTTGAACTTTTTAAATCGTATTACCTTAGAAAAACTCAAGAGGTAATGACCTATCTCCTCACAACACACATATCTAATATAGCACGATGAAATTTGGGAACATAGATTTGGGAAAATACGACTTTACATATAACTACCTTCAACTATTAAAATCTTTTTCTATAAGAAATGTATTTAACAAATCTTTACAATTGCACCTCTACAACCCGTTTTGGGGAACCCGTTCGGTATGGTGCGGATTATCGCATATCCTCAGGCCTAGTAGAGTGAGATTCAGACCTCCACAAGGAGCATACGATCTCGAAAGATTTTAATACATTTTTTCTTTAGAAAAATGTGATTTCTATTATAAATAAAACTTATATTTTTTTATAAATAAATATATATGTAATTAATATCAAAATTTCTATTTTTAATATTTATAATATTCAACATTTCCAAAATTCAAGAAAAACATTCTATTTACAAGAAAATACCATACAATTCCAAAATTTCAAATAAATACCTTATACTTTAAAACTAGGTCATATTCACTAGAAATTTCATATTGATTAAAAGAAACATCTATGAAAACTCTAAAGACGATAATAAATACTTGAGGTGTATTTTGAAAATATAACAAAACTATTTTACATTAACCCCCCTCAAATTATATTAAATTACAATAAGAACCGTAGTAAACATAGGTTTAAGTGGGACCAGTCTCTTGAGCCTCAGGGAGCCGGAGATATGGGTGCTTGCCTATTTAAGGTAGACAACTTAAAAACGGTGTTATCAACACGGTAATTGTCTTTGAAAAAGACACAAATCCTGCCGTCCATATGCAGCAGTTACCGATATTACCAAAACATAATTCATGACTTCAATTTCTTTTCTAATTGTCTGACTCAGACTGAGTCTCGATATAATCAATCTGACTTGAATATGATTCAAGTATCAAATTACAATACAACATGGATCTATGAATCCGGCTATTCAATCTAATCAATCTATATTGACTGAACCGAACCATAGATATATTCCATTTACACGATCATCCATTATATCCGTCCCATTACTGATATCATGGTTTCGGTAAGTCATCCATCTATATAAATATACAATTCAAATAATACAATCAAGACATCGCGGGGTTTATAAGGGGTATACTGGTACGGAAGGTGTTAGAACTGGCACGAGACTGTAACCATAATACACCTAACCTGAATATCCATTGCCGTTGTACCGTGGCTGAACAGTTCCTTGTGCTCCGTATACCTTAGTCTCCGGAATAGTAGGACTCCTCTCGTATACACTGGTATTCTTCTGTACCAAGCTACAAACAACAGCGTTAACACTAAATACAACATTATAACAATATACTTTCTATTCTGTCTATTTCATTCTTGTCTATTTACGGGACTTACCGAGCGATTTGTTCGCTGACTACATTCTCTTTCTTTTCTTTGGAATGTCGTCAGGTGATTCGGACCTTCAGGAGATCGAGCCCACCATCGAGGACTTGGATCAGCTAGCCTTCGACCCGGAGCTCTAGTTACTTTTACATTTCATTTCAATATTTTCCATTTCTGTTATGCCACTGTTTAGGCATTGCTTTTCATTCCATGTATTTACTTTTCAGATGTATTGTAAAAAGAATGTTAATAAATAAAGCTGTTGTTCAATTATATCTATTGTCACTATCTCTTGTGCATTTTACTTATATTGCTTAGATACGCTTAACGTGTTTACTTCTGAGTAAATACGTAGCGACCTCGTCGCGTCCTCCACCCGTATACTAGGAAGCGGAGCGTGATACACAATGACCCCCTTGTTCCCCACCGAACACAGAGACGGGACTGCACAGGTCCGTCTTGCCTGAATTCGGGGCAGATGCTAATTGGTGCTATCCGTCCACCTCTCCGAAAATGCAAAGTTGATTTATGACACCATATATCGAAGGTTTAAACGGATGCGGCCGATGTAGCAGACTTCGTCAAATTCCCCCTCATTGAGGGGTTTTTGATTGTGGGGACGCTCTTCCCAGCAGGCGCAAACCCCTGCAGTTAATTACGCTACCGCATCACGGTAACCACTTTCTCCTTCTCCAGATGGTCATTTCGTGTTGTGTTTGTTTGTTTTGTTTTTGGTTGCCCATGGATTGTATACGGAGACTAATTTATGTTGTCGCCCATAGGACGTAGATTAGTCCAAATCCGTATTTTCTTAGATTTGTGTTTGGGGGTTGTTTTAAGGATACGTTAGTCTCATTTGAGGCTAAGATCAATTTAAACGTTTGTTAAGGATATGTTAGTCTAATTTTATACTAAGATCAACTTAACGGGATCGTTTAGATCCAACAAGAGAGCATTTGGACTCAATTGTTTAGTTTAGGGACATTGCGGTCGAAGGTTAAGGACATCATAGTCCGTGGGTTTAAAGGGACCCCACAGTCCGAGGTTAAGGACATCGTAGTCCGTGGGTTTAAAAGGACCCCACAGTCCGAGGTTAAGGACATCATAGTCCATGGAATGTTTGGTTGTCGGGACCCGTCACCTCTCTGAAGACGCTGAAGGATTACAACGACATATATCAGAGGAGTGCAGAGATGTACCCTTGAACCAATATTGGTTGAGATCTATAGTCCAATTTGGGACTAAGACCAAAGTTGAGGACTTATGGCCAATCTTGAGCTAAGTCCATTCAAGTTAAAATGTTTAACATTTATTTTGGGCTGTTAAGCATTTGTTTGGGCTTGCCCCTTTTAACAATGCTGAGCATTGATTTAAATTCTGACAATGTTTGTCTTTTATTGAATGCTGAGCATTCATCATAGCTCTGGGGCTTGAAGAACAATTTATGTTCTGTCGGCGCACACGTGAGGAGCACGTGGTGCACTTTGCGCCAGTCAAAGAGCGCAGTGCGCTTCTGCTGAGTAGCGCACACATGAGTGACATGTGGCGCGCTTGGCGCTGAGCGCCAGATGATGAGCGCATTGCGCTTCTGCTGAATAGAGCACACGTGAGTGACACATGGCGCGCTTGGCGCTGAGCGCCAGATGATGAGCACGTTGCGCTTCTGCTGAGTAGCGCACACATGAGTGACACGTGGCGCGCTTGGCGCTGAGCGCCAGATGATGAGCGCATTGCGCTAATATATGAGCGTATTGCGCTATTAATTCAATGGCGCACACATGAATGACACGTGACGCGCTTGGCGCTTTGCGCCAGTCAAAGAGCGCAATGCGCTATATTTGGAGCGCTAAGGCTCTTTTAAATTAGGAGCGCTAAGACTCTGCAACTTAGATTAGTTTGCGCCCTGAGAATTAAATTCTATTTTTTATAAGAGACTTTGTCTCAAGGTTTTAAGAACAGAAGTTCTTACTTTGTAGGAGATGTCTTCAATCTCTTTTGTTGATGAAAGGCTTTGCCTTTATGGATCTGTGATCCTAAGAGAATTGAATAATTCTCCACCCCTTTATTATGAGATACTCATAATCTCTTTTGTGAAAGACAATTTGTCTTATAGATCTATGATCTGTGAGAAGTAAGTTCTTCTTTTATTTTATGATGAAATCTTTTTTATCTCTTTATAAAAGACCTTCGTCTTTGTAGATCTATGATCTTTTAAGAAGAGAATTCTTCTTTTTAATTATGAGATGATTTCATCTCTTTGTTCATCATCATTCTTTTTTACCTTAAAGAAAAAATCTTCTTTCTCGAGTGCTTGGCTCTTCTTCTTGAGATTTTCTCAAAGTTTGTAGGGGGGTCCTTTATACCAGACTTGAAGTCTTGGGTCCTTTATATAGGGTGAGTTGATTTGTTCAATCAGTTGAGGAGATCTTTTCTCCAATTGATTTGGGAAATTTCCCATCGTTGGATCTTTGATTCAAGGGCTTCTGATTTACAGAAGGTAATCTTCTTATTATTAACAGGATTGGGAAATCCTTTTTAAATAGAATTTATTCTGTATTTTGGTGATTTTTTAATCACCATTGGATCATTGATCCAACGGTGCTCTGATTTACAGAGCACAATTTTGTTATTTGGAAAGATTTTGAGGAATCTTTCCTTAACAGAATTTAATTCAGATTAGTTAATGATTTATCATTATTATTGGATCTTTGATCTGACGGTGGGGAGCTTTTAGTTCCAGCGCTAGCGCACCCGTGTGTAGGGTGTTTTTCGTCACCCCATTGAGATGGGAATACGCGCGCGCTTGTCAGGCGCATTACAGATTCTCCCTGTCTAGGGTAGGCCGGGGTTTAATGATTGTGGGGATCCGAATCTCCGGCAGTCGCGGACTAAGCTGCCGTTAATTACCCCTCGCCTTTGGAGCGAGAGAACCTCCGATTGATGGGTTAAACTGGTCATGCGAACTCAATGTTCAGTGTTGTGTTTTGATGGGGTTTTGGATATATCGGGGGCCCCACAGAGTTTTTACGGGGGTCCCGCTACCCGGATAGCGGGCTGGGGGTCAAGAGGGCTAGCAGCACCCTTGCGGGGTGCGGGGCAGCGCCCCGTTAGAAATTTTTTTCTAACAGGGACGGTGTCGCGGAGTATGTGTGTGTACATATGTATACATATGTATATATATAAAAAAAAAAGGGGAGGAAAGGCATCCAAAGGATGCGTGGGGCCAGCGCCAGCGCTAGCGCACCACGTGTCAGCACATGGGCGCTCGGGCGCTAGCGCACTGAGCGCTAGCGCGCCACGTGTCAGCACGTGGGCGTTCACGCACTGAGTGCTAGCGCGCCACGTATCAGCACGTGGGCGCTAGCGCACTGAGCGCTAGGGCGCAACGTGCTAGGGCGCTGGCGCTCTGAGCGCAAGAGCGCTAGAACACTGAGCGCTAGCGCGCCACGTGTCAGCACGTGGGCGCTCAGGCGCTGGCGCTCTGAGCGCTAGCACACTCTGCGCTACCGCGCCACGTGTCAGTACGTGGGTGCTCGGGCGCTAGCGCTTTGGGCGCTAGCGCGCCACGTGTCAGCACATGGGCGCTCGAGCACTAGCGCTCTGGGCGCAAGAGCGCTAGCGCACCACGTGTCAGCACGTGGGCGCTCGAGCAGCAAAAGGGACTTGGTCCCTGCAGTGGGAGTTGTACTCTCAGAAAGGAGCACTTATTATTCTGTATATATATATATATATATATATATATTTCTGTATATATATATCCTAAGATGTTTTGAAGCTGATGAAGGGCTTCTCCCCTTGAGCTCTACTTCTTCCCCAAAGTGGGGTTTCTGGAGATGGGTCTCCTTCTTCTTCTTTTGTTGGCCGGATCTTGAAAATCAAGGAATATGAGATTCTAAAAATCTCTCCTTTCTGAGATCTGATGGCATATCTGAGTCCCCCTTTATGAGTTTTGTTGTGGAAAACTACTTAGTTTTTGAAAAGAAAGAGTAAAACTCTTGATTTAATTCAAAAGAAATGAGAAGGTTTAGAACCTTGGAGAAAGAGCAGGAGGCACAAAAGAACCCTAGTTTTGGAGGAATGAAAAAGTATCCTTTATTCATCATCATGTTGCCTTATACAGGATTACATATTTACATATAGCCCCTTGGCTTTGCAAAATGGCATTTTGCCCATACCATGGCTCATGTGCCATTTCCTTTTGCACATAAGCCATGGGCATACAAAAATTTGGCTTTATGCCCATTTTGTTTACATCATGCATAAAAAAATTACATAAAAATTATTTATTACATGACTTTTTATTTTGGGATGGAGGAGGGCCGGCCGCTTCATGTTCGGACTCGACCTGGGCATTGGCCCACTTGCTTGGGCTTGGGCCCACCTGGCTTGGGTTGACCTTGACTTTGACTTGGTCAACCGGGATGCAAATTTTGACTTCAACAAGTGCCCCCATCAATAAATGCACACCACATATGTGAGTCGTGTGCATGAAATTGATGGATCTTCTTTCACGTGGAGGCGACTTGCCTTGGTTCCCACTTTTTGGGATGCACTGCCCTTTTTACGACGTGGACGGTCGACGCTTGATGCGTCTCCGAGACGGAGTGTCCGTGGTAAACGTTTCCCTGGCCCGGAGTGATCTGGTTCTGCTTTGTAGGAAGTCTGCACTGCCCTTTTGCGACATGGACGGTCGACGCTTGACGCGTCTCCGAGACGGAGTGTCCGTGGTAGACTTTTTTTGGCTCGGAGTGATCTGGTTCCTGCTTTGTAGAGAAGCCTGCACTGCCCTTTTTGCGACATGGACGGTCGACGCTCTGATCCGGAGCGATTTGGTTCCCGATTTGTGGGAAGCCTGCACTGCCCTTTTTTGCGACATGGACGGTCGACGCTCTGATCCGGAGCGATTTTAGGTTCCCGATTTGTGGGAAGCCTGCACTGCTCGTTTTGCGACATGGATGGTCGACACTCTGATTCGGAGCGATTTGGGTTCCCGATTTGTGGGAAGCCTGCACTGCCTTTTTTGCGACATAGACGGTCGACGCTCTGATTCGGAGCGATTTGGGTTCCCAATTTTGTGGAAGCCTGCACTGCCTTTTTTGCGACATAGACGGTCGACGCTCTAATTCGGAGCGATTTGGGTTCCCGATTTGTGGGGAGGCTGCATTACCCTTTTTGTGACATAGACGGTCGAAGCGATTTGGGTTCCCAATTTGTGGGTAGCCTGCACTGCCCTTTTTGCGACATAGACGATCGGCGCTCTGATCCGGAGCGATTTGGGTTCCCGATTTTTGGGGAGCCTGCACTGCCCTTTTTGCGACATAGACGGTCGACGCTCTGATCCGGAGCGATTTGGGTTCCCGATTTTTGGGAAGCCTGCACTGCCCTTTTTGCGACATAGACGGTCGACGCTCTGATCCGGAGCTATTTGGGTTCCCGATTTATGGGAAGCCTGCACTGCCCTTTTTGCGACATAGACGGTCGACGCTCTAATCCGGAGCGATTTGGGTTCCCGATTTATGGGGAGCCTGCATTGCCCTTTTTGCGACATAGACGGTCGACGCTCTGTTACGAAGAGATTTGGGTTCCCAATTTATGAGAAGCCTGCACTGCCCTTTTTGCGACATAGACGGTCGACGCTCTGATCCGGAGCGATTTGGGTTCCCGATTTTTGGGGAGCCTGCACTGCCCTTTTTGCGACATAGACGGTCGACGCTCTGATCCGGAGCGATTTGGGTTCCCGATTTGTGGGAAGCCTGCACTGCCCGTTTTGCGACATGGACGGTCGATACTTGATTTGACTTGCTCTGCTTCTTGCAGTGTCAGGGGTAGACTTGACTTGCTCCACTTCTTGCGGTGTCGAGATTGGATTCTGACTTGCTCCGCTTTCTGCGGTGTCGGAGTTGAAGTTGACTTGTTGACTGTGATTTGGATTGACGTCCGCATCGCTATACTGGAATATGGTACCAGGAGCGAATCATCATCTGTCTTTGAGAGGATTTGGGAATTGGTTTTTCGTCGGCATCTGCATTGCTGCACTGGAATAATGCCAGGAGCAACTCATCATTTGCCCCGGAAGGATTTAGGAATTGGTGGCTTAGGAGACAGGTTTAGATCCTTATCACCTAAGGCTTTTCAATTTTATGGGCCGTAAGGGTCCCACAAAAGCATTTTCTCCCTACGATTCGAAAAGATCTCGTAGGTGTATTTTCTCCTTAGGAGTCGTGGGGACTCCTAAGTGTGTTGCTCCTTTGTGATTCGTAAGGATCTCACGCGGGAATTTTCTCCTCACAAAGTCGAGAGGATTTTGCCAGTGCATTTCATCTCTTTTTGTTTTACGAGTTTGCGTCCTTTCGGGTTTTCACAAACTCGCCGGCAGTCCTGCTGTTTTTACTCGCGGCGCCCTTTCGGGTTTTCATCCGTGACCATTTTGCTTGTGGACATACCACTTTTTTTATTATTATCTTTTTTTTTTTTTTGGTAGGACTTTGAATGTGGTCTCACCGGTAGGACTTGGGAGATACTGGGATCGTTTTACGCCTGTGGATTGTATACGGTTTTTTCAGGATGTATGATCCAGACCGTAGGGCCGGAAAAATTTCGGGACTTTGTCGGCGTCTGCATCGCTGCACTGGAATATGGTACCAGGAGCGACTCATCATTCGCCGTTGGGGTATGGGATTTGGAACTTGGTTGGCATTTGCATCGCTGCACTGGAATATGGTACCAGGAGCGACTCATCATTCGCCGTTGGGGTATGGGATTTGGGACTTGGTTGGCGTCTGCATCGCTGCACTGGAATATGGTACCAGGAGCGACTCATCATTCGCCGTTTGGGGATTTGCGTTTTGGACGGCGTCTGCATCGCTGCACGAGCGACTCATCATTCGCCGTTTGAGGATTTGAGTTTTGGACGGCGTCTGCATCGCTGCACTGGAATATGGTACCAGGAGCGACTTATCATTCGCCGTTGCTTATTGGGAAGCGGTGGCTTAGAAGACAGGTTTAGGTCCATGTCACCTAAGGCTTTTTAATTTTATGGGCCGTGAGGGTCCCATAAAAGCATTTTCTCCCTGCGAGTCGTAAGGATCTCGCAGGTGTATTTTCTCCTTAGGAGTCGTGAGGACTTCCAAGTGTGTTTCTCCTTTGTGAGTCGTAAGGATCCCACAAAGGTTTGTTCTCCTCATGCATCGTGAGGACACATGAGTGGGTCTTCGCAATGGAGCATAATTCCAAGGGTGGAGACCAGCCGCATAACTGGTGATTACGGTGGGGCATGGGTATGATGAGAATTATTTGAGCCCGTGGATCGTATACGATGGTCAACTTTGGGACCAACCGTAGGGCCGTAAGAATTTTGGGAAACTGGATTTTGGTTGGCGTCTGCATCGCTGCACTGGAATATGGTACCAGGAGCGACTCATCATTCGCCGTTGTTTTTTTTTTTTTACCGCGATTGCTCTATCATTTCAGCTTTTCTTATCGCGAAGATCGCGATTGCCCTATCATTTCGGCTTTTATTCGTGGTTGCCCCATCATTTCGGCTTTATTTTCATCTTTATTTTTACTTGCTGATTTTTATTGCGAGTTGCCCAATCATTTCGGATTTTCTTTATTTTTCTTTTATTTACACATTTTTTATTTATTTACATATATATATTTTTTTACATTCCCAGTTTAACGACTTAGAGGTCGATTGTTCCCAGTTTAACGACGTGGTGGTCCTCTTTGCTTATCCCAGCTCCTTGGATTTCGATCTTGGCGGAGCTGTATTGATGACCGTAGCTCCGTGGCTTGCCGATACATCCGAGGATTGTGAGGTTTTTCCAAGCTTGTATTGGTCCTCTGCCCAGTCTTTGAAAACACAGCAATCTTCAATGGTATGACTCACCACCCTATGGTATGGGCAGTATACAGGATTGCCGGTCATATTCATTTCATGCGACCTCTTCGGAATAGGCAATTGCAGGCCATTGTTCAGGGCTTCCTCGAATATATTGCGGACATCATCCCTCCTGAAGGAGTACACCTTCTTCTTTCTCTCTATCAGAGTAGGTGCCCTCACTGATGCCGGTCCCTGAGGCCGATCAGTCTTTGGTTCGCCCTGCACGTGTTTGGGAGGGTTAGGTTCCCAAAAGGCTTCGGTCTCCATTTGTGTGAAATCGGCGGTCATAGCTTGACTGTTTGCTAACACGTCTTTAGACAGTTCTATCTCTCCCGTCTTGTATTGCCTTTCGACCCAGTCTTTAAAGACGAAGCAGTCCTCAATGGAATGACCTGTCACCCTGTGATAGGGGCAATATTTTGGGTCGTCAGTCATATTCTCTTCCTGCAGTCTTTTTGACTCTGGCAGTTGTAGACCGTTTCTTAGGGCGTCTCTGAATATTTTGTGGACTTTTTCCCTTTTGAAGGAATAGAATTTTTCCAATTTCTCTTTCAGAGGTGATTCCCCCCCGGCGTATGTATCGGAGGGACTGGAGGTTGATTGCGGCCGTTTTTCGCGAAGGCGCTCCGCTCTTAGGTTGAAAGGGATATCATTGGCTGCCTCTGGGTATCAATCCCTGGTTCATGAACCAAAATTTGATTCTGCTGTAATTGCAATCGGGAAACTTGGGTTGCGAGATCTGCCGCGACGTTTGCCAATTCATCGATCTTGGACTGTACCTTGGCTAACTTCTCATCCCTGCCCTGAAGCTGCCTTTGAAGCCATCGGAATAACGCTTGTTCTGTAGTTCCGGCTATGACAACCGGGTCATCTTTATTGCCTGAGCTCAATTCCGCAGGAACCACGGGCTCCTCTGGCTTATCGGCCTGAGCGGGCTTTTCATCACTTAGATTGAGCCGATGCTGGGTAGCGTCAATCATATCATCACCATGGCTATGAAGAAGAGGAGGATTCGTTTCTTCATGTCCGACCATGTAGACAGTGCGAACCACGTACCCAGCCATCTCTTTATCTTTGGCGGCTGATTTCGCGGAGCGGTCCGGGCCTTGGAAGTTCGCCTTGGAAGTTCATAAGTTTTAACATGGCCAAAGCCCTAGCCCTTTTGTTGGCTCTGTATCTGAGCCGCTTCTGCCTCAGCTTCTCTGCCTTGAGCGCTTGGCAGGCTTCTGCTCTTCGGGAAGCCGCCATAGGCTGAGTGATGGGGAGGTTTGAGAAGACACCCAATCGAGCAGTTGTCAGAGGCGCCGCTGCAGGTTGCCCGAGACGCCCTGTTGCTTTGTTGGTGTTGATGGCTTTGCCCCCAGCTGGGGCTAAGGAGAGTCGTTCAAACATCGGCTTGCGTTTGAGTTGGAGCACCTTCGAGACCACCACATTTGGCCTCCTGCCCTTCGAGACCGGTTTGTCTCTCACCGGGGCTTAAGGAGCTGGGATGGCGTTAGCTGACACGAAAAGGATAGAGCCGAATAGTAGCGGCTTCTCCTCCCATTGTCGCCCGAGACTGGCTGGAAGGACCGTCCTGGAGTCCATCTTCATCGTGTAGGAGACGGGAGTCGTGCTGAGAGCTGAGATCATCCTTGGAGACATTGTTGAAAAGTGATTGCTTGAAGACCTTCATGAAAGAACATTATTTTAGTATAAATATAGATATGTATACTGATTGAGTTCGCATGAACGTTTAACCCGAAATATGGGAGGAGAGATAGGTCCCACTAGGCATGCCAGAATCTGTAGGGTGTTTTTCGTGACCCCATTGAGATGGGAATATGCGCGCACTTGTCAGGCACATTACAGATTCCCCCTGCCTAGGGTAGGCCGGGGTTTAATGATTGTGGGGATCCGAATCTCCGGCAGTCGCGGACTAAGCTGTCGTTAATTACCCCTCGCCTTTAGAGCGAGGGAACCTCTGATTGACAGGTTAAACTGGTCATGCGAACTCAATGTTCAGTGTTGTGTTTTGAAGGGGTTTTAGATATATCGGGAGGCCCGCAGAGTTTTTACGGGGGTCCCGCTACCCGGATAGCGGGCTGGGGGTCAAGGGGGCTAGCAGCATCCTTGCGGGGTGCGGGGCAGCGCCCCGTTAGAAATATTTTTCTAACAGGGACGGTGTCGCGGAGTATGTGTGTGTGTACATATGTATACATATGTATATATGTATATATATAAAAAAAAGGGGGGAAAAGCATCCAAAGGATGCGTGGGGCCAGCGCTTTGAGCGCAAGAGCGCTAGCGCTTTGAGCACTAGTGCACCACGTGTCAGCAAGTGGGCGCTCGGGCACTAGCGCACTGAGCGCTAGCGCGCCACGTGTCAGCACGTGGGCGCTAGCGCACTGAGCGCTAGCGCGCCACGTGTCAGCACGTGGGCGCTAGGGCGCCGGCGCTAGGGCACGAGCGCTCTGAGCGCAAGAGCGCTAGCGCGCCACGTGTCAGCACGTGGGCACTCGGGCGCTAGCGCTTTAGGCGCTAGCACGCCACGTGTCAGCACGTGGGCGCTCGAGCGCTAGCGCTATAAGCGTGTCAGCACGTGGGCGCTCGAGCGCTAGCGCTCTGGGCGCAAGAACGCTAGCGCACCACGTGTCAGCACGTGGGCGCTCGAGCGCTAGCGCTCTGGGCGCAAGAACGCTAGCGCACCACGTGTCAGCACGTGGGCGCTCGAGCAGCAAAAGGGACTTGGTCCCTGCAGTGGGAGTTGTACTCCCAGAAAGGAGCACTTATTATTCTGTATATATATATATATATATATATATATATATATATATATATATATATATATATATGAGGAGTTAAAATCCTAAGATGTTTTGAAGCTGATGAAGGGCTTCTCCCCTTGAGCCCTAGTTCTTCCCCAAAGTGCGGTTTCTGGAGATGGGTCTCCTTCTTCTTCCTTTGTTGGCCGGATCTTGAAAATCAAGGAATATGAGATTCTAAAAATCTCTCATTTCTGAGATCTGATGGCAGATCTGAGTTCCCCTTTGTGGGTTTTGTGGTGGAAAACTACTTAGTTTTTTAAAAGAAAGAGTAAAACTCTTGATTTAATTCAAAAGAAATGAGAAGGTTTACAACCTTGGAGAAGGAGCATGAGGCACAAAAGAACCCTAATTTTTGGGGGAATGAAAAAGTATCCCTTTATTCATCATCATGTTGCCTTATATAGGCTTACATATCTACATATAGCCCATTGGGCTTTGCAAAATGGCATTTTGCCCATCCCATGGCTCATGTGCCATTTCCTTTTTGCACATAAGCCATGGGCTTACAAAAATTTGGCTTTATGCCCATTTTGTTTACATCATGCATAAAAAATTACATAAAAATTATTTATTACATGACTTTTTATTTTGGCATGGAGGAGGGTCGGCCGCTTCATGTTCGGACTCGACCTGAGCATTGGCCCACTTTCTTGGGCTTGGGCCCACCTGGCTTGGGGTTGACCTTGACTTTGACTTGGTCAACCGGGGTGTAAATTTTGACTTCAACACCGTGCTTTGCACGTGGTGCGCTGCTTAGAGTGCAGCGCACTTAACGCTAGCGCTAGCGCACACGTACTTTGTACGTGGTGCGCTAGTCATAGCATTTGACTCCTTAGTGCTGGCGCTGCTATGAAGCGCTGCTTCAGAATGTTTTAACTCTTGGTTTTGAGGCATTTGTTACATTCTTTGCATGTGGAGTTTTTTTTCCCTTTATTATTATTTTTTTATTTTATTGTTATTATTTTATAAGGGAGCGGGTTTTGAGCCAAAATTTTGGTGGGAACAAATGCCCCCCACTACTTTGCCCACGTAAGTATATACGTGGGTGAAGTAGTGCAGAGTTATGCATGGCCACAGAATTGAGGGCTTAGGGGACAAGTTTAGGGTCCTTGTAGCCTAAGACTTTCTAACTTTATGAGCCGTGAGGGTCTCATAAAGGTTTTTCTCCCTACGAGTCGAGAGGATCCCGTAGGTGTATTTTCTCCCTAGAAATCGTGAGGATTTCTAAGTGTTCATCGCCTCCGTGAGTTGTAAGGATCTCACTCGGGTATTTTCCTTATGAATCGTGAGGACCCGTAAGTAGCTTCTTTATTTCATTGGCGAATGTGGCTTTGGTAAATGTAGCCCACAGATAGTCCATGTTGACCTCCTTGTAGAGCAGCGATGGCTTAGGAGACAGGATTAGGATCTGCCACCTAAGACTTTCAACTTTATGAGCCGTGAGGGTCTCATAAAGATTTTTCTCCCTACAAGTCGAGAGGATCTCGTAGGTGTATTTTCTCCTTGAGAATCGTGAGGATTCTCCAAGTGTGGTTTCTCTTGAGAGTTGTAAGGATCTCACAAAAGAATTTTCCCTCTTACAAGTCGAGAGGACTCGTAAGTGGTTGTTTCCCTCCTTGTCGAGATTTTGACTTTGGAGAGTGTGGCCCGTGAATAGTATGTAAGAGTCCATCTTGGACTGACTTGTAGGGCCCCAGTGCTTAGGAAACAGTTTTTTTTTTATCCCCATTGTCTAAGGCTTTGCCTTACGAGTCGAGATGAATCGAAAAGTTCTCGTAAGGATGTCCTAACGTCACAGTTAAGCTCTGCTCTTTACGACAAAAGGTCCGTTAGGGTCTGTGATACTAGGGTTTTGCTCGTCGTACCGTCGCGTTGGCTGATGTATTTCTCGATAGGCAATCTTGCTGTTCGAGCAGCCTTGCGACTGTCGTGTCTCTGATCCCTTTGGGGGCTAGACAAGACGTCTTCAAGCAATTTTCCTAGACAGTTTGACCGTCGGAAGAGAAAGCGTTAGGAATTTTGCCATGCCGCTTTTTACTTGAGGTTAGGCTCAGTTTGGGAGCCCCGATGAGTCATAACCACTCCGCGCTGGTGTGGGCTGATCTCCGATAGTCTTTCAGGTTTTATATGAGTTGCCGTCAAGACCCTGAAGCTAGGAATTTGTCCTTCGCTTCGTTTGCTGGCACTGCGTCTGCTGTATCGAGATGAATGTCGCGGTTGTCTCTAGGTTGCATGTGAACCGTCGAGATTTGGAACTAGGGATTTTGCCATTGCTCCGTTGTTTGATTGTCGCGTCTGAGTCCTGTTGGAGGAAGAACGCTGTGGTGACATAGCGTCTACTGTATCGAGACGAACGTCGAGGTGGTGACCACTCCATGTGGGATGATCTCCGGTATTCTTTCAGGTTTTATATGAATTACCGTCAAGACCCTGAAGCTAGGAATTTGGCCTTCGCTTCGTTTGCTGGCATTGCGTCTGCTGTAACAAGATGAATGTCGCGGTTGTCTCTAGGTTGCGTGTGAACCGTCGAGATTTGGAACTAGGGATTTTTCCGTGGCTCCGTTGTTTGATTGTCGCGTCTGCATCTTGTTGGAGGAAGAACGTTGGGGTGACATCTCGTCTGCTGTATCAAGACGAACGTCAAGGTGGTGACCACTCCGCGCTGATGTGGGATGATCTCCGATAGTCTTTCAGGTTTTATATGAGTTGCCGTCAACATCCTGAAGCTAGGAATTTTGCCTTCGCTTTGTTTGCTGGCACTGCGTCTGCTATATCGAGATGAATGTCGCGGTTGTCTCTAGGTTGCATGTGAACCGTCAAGGTTTGGAACTAGGGATTTTGATGTGGCTCCGTTGTTTGATTGTCGCGTCTGAGTCCTGTTGGAGGAAGAACGCTGTGGTGACATCGCGTCTACTGTATCGAGACGAACGTCGAGGTGGTGACCACTCCATGTGGGATGATCTCCGGTAATCTTTCAGGTTTTATATAGGTTACCGTCAAGACCCTGAAGCTAGGAATTTGACCTTTGCTTCATTTGCTTCTGGCGTTGCGTCTGCATCCTGCTAGACTGCGAAGGAACGCCATTGTTGACATTATGTCTGCTATAACAAGACAAATGCTGAGGTGGAGCTGGGATTTTGCCATCACTCCGCTTTAGTTCGACCGTGAGGTCTTTTTGTTGACGTTGCGTCTGCATCCTGCTGGTCTGCGAAGGAACGCCGTTGTTGACATTACATCTGGTGTTTCGAGACGAATGCTGGGGTGGAGTTGGGATTTTGCCGTCACTCCGCTTTGTTTCGACCGTGAGGTCTTTTGTTGACGTTGCGTCTGCATCCTGTTGGACTGCGAAGGAACGACGTTGTTGACATTACGTCTGGTGTATCGAGACGAATGCTGGGGTGGAGTTGGGATTTTGCCGTCACTCCGCTTTGCTTCGACCATGAGGTCTTTTGTTGACGTTGCGTCTGTATCCTGTTGGACTGCAGAGGAACGTTGTTGCGGGTTTTCAGGCTGTGAACGTGGCCGTCGAGACTTGGCTCTCTTTTTGATGGAGCTTCGTGGGAAGGTATGGTTCCCTTTTTGTTTATGCTCCTGGATTGTATACGGGAATCGATGTGATCTCACCTGTAGGGCAAAAAATTTCATTTTGTATATTTTTCTATCCGCGATAATTTATCATTTCAGCTTTTTATATCGTGAAAGTCGCGATTGCCCAATCATTTCGGCTATTTTTCGCGGTGCCCAATCATTTCGGCTATTTGTTTTATTTACTCGCTGCTTTTATTGCGATTTGCCCAACCATTTCGGCTATTTTGTATGCATATATTTTACTTGCTGATTTTGTTGCAAGTTGCCCCGTCATTTCGGCTATTTCATATGCATTTGTGGCTCGCTGATTTTTTCTCGCGAGTTTGGGATTTGATACCGATTTAGGCATCAGTATCGCTACAACTGGGATATTGCCAGGAGCGAATCATCATTTGCCTCTGTCAATGTCGAACAAAGGTGGCTTAGCAAACAGGGTCAGGATCCTGTTGACTAAGGCTTTTTGACTTCATGAGCCGTAAGGGTCTCATGAAGGTATTTCTCTCTACGAGTCGTGAGGATCTCGTAGGTGCGTTTTCTCCTTAAGAATCGTAAGGAGTCTTAAGTGTATGGTCTCTTATAAGTCGTAAGGATCTTACAAGAGTTTTTTTTCCTTATAAGTCGAGAGGACTTACAAGTATCTTTTGCCATATGAGCATATCCCCAGTCTCTGGTGGGACTTTGTTAAGGAAATTTTTATTCGCGCCCGCGGATTGTATACAAGGGTCAATACTGAACCGCTTGTAGGGCAAAGCTGGAGGTTGTGATGGCTTAAGAACAGGTTTAGGTCCCTGTAGCTTAAGGCTTTTGAATCCTATAAGCCGTGAGGGTCTCAAAGGGGAATTCTCCTTACGAGTCGTGAGGATCTCGTAAGTGTGTTTTCTCCTTAGGAATCGTGGGGATCCCTAAGTGTGTTGCTCCCTTGTGAGTCGTAAGGATCTCACGCATGTGGTTTCTCCTTACAAGGTCGAGAGGACCTTGCAAGTGTCTTTTAACGAGGTTGCGCCCTTTCGGGTTTTCACAAACTCGCCGGTAGCCCTGCTGTTTTTACTCACGGAGCCCTTTCGGGTTTTCATCCGTGCCCATTTCGCTTGTGGACGTACCCTTTTTTTTTAATACCACGTCAGCCTGGGGACAGCGCGGGTTGGCAGTAGTTTAACGACGTTTCGGTCATTGGCCAGTTTTAGGACATAGTGGTCCATCGTTAGTTTAACGACGTGCCAGAATCTGTTCCCCGCCGAACACAGAGACGTGACCGCGCAGGTCCGTCTTGTCTGAATTCGGGGCAAATTCTAATTGGTGCTATCCGTCCACCTCTCCGAAAATGCCAAGTTGATTTATGACACCATATATCGAAGGTTTAAACGGATGCGGCCGATGCAGCAGACTTCGTCAGATTCCCCCTCGTTGAGGGGTTTTTGATTGTGGGGACGCTCTTCCCTGCAGGCACAAGCCCCTGCAGTTAATTACGCTACCGCATCGCTGTAACCACTTTCTCCTTCTCCAGATGGTCACTTCGTGTTGTGTGTGTTTGTTTTGTTTTTGGTTGCCCATGGATTGTATACGGAGACTAATTTATGTTATCGCCCGTAAGACGTGGATTAGTCCAAATCCGTATTTTCTTAGATTTGGGTTTGGGGGTTGGTTTAAGGATACGTTAGTCTCATTTTAGGCTAAGATCAACTTAAACGTTTGTTAAGGATACGTTAGTCTAATTTTAGACTAAGATCAACTTAACGGGATCGTTTAGATCCAATAAGAGAGCATTTGGACTCAATTGTTTAGTTTAGGGACATTGCGGTCGAAGGTTAAGGACATCATAGTCCGTGGGTTTAAAAGGACCCCACAGTCCGAGGTTAAGGACATCATAGTCCGTGGGTTTAAAGAGACCCCACAGTCCGAGGTTAAGGACATCATAGTCCATGGAATGTTTGGTTGTCGGGACCCGTCACCTCTCTGTATTCAATTATGAAGGATTACAACGACATATATTAGAGGAGTGCAGAGATGTACCCTTGAACCAATATTGGTTGAGATCTATAGTCCAATTTGGGACTAAGATCAAAGTTGAGGACTTATGGCCAATCTTGGGCTAAGTCCATTCAAGTTAAATTGTTTAACATTTATTTTGGGCTGTTAAGCATTTGTTTGGGCTTGGCCCTTTTAACAATGCTGAGCATTGATTTAAATTCTGACAATGTTTGTCTTTTATTGAATGCTGAGCATTCATCATAGCTCTGGAGCTTGAAGAACAATTTATGTTCTGTCGGCGCACACGTGAGGAGCACATGGTGCGCTTGGCGCTTTGCGCCAGTTAAAGAGCGCAGTGCTCTTCTGTAGCGCACACATGAGTGATACGTGGCGCGCTTGGCGCTGAGCGTCAGATGATGAGCGCTGTCATGCCCCACTTCCCAGAGTACGCTAAGATAGGCACGTGACATAGCCAACCATGCTACCTGTGGATAGGAAAAATCCTTCCACAGTCACATTACGGCTGTAGAGATATCAAGAACAGGAAAGTAACTAAACTATCTAGTACATGTCCATAAGCCAGAATAAATGAGTCAAGAAATAATATAATATGCGGAAGCAAAAGATCCAATAAATAAAACACCTGGAAAGTAAAACTTGATACTAACAGGATCCTCACCGCTCGGTCTAACAGCGGCAGTACTCCTGATCAGTCTGCAACAAAGGTAGAGGATCTGGGCCATGCAAAACCCAGACGTCAGCGCGTCATAATATCAAGCAATACTATAAACAGGGGTAGCAAGACATACAGGTATGTGCATGAACAGTAAAACCTGTATAACAGTAATATAAATGAGGACAGTGAGGGTAATGTGTAGTGAGTAATCTAAACTAGTCTATTGGGTTAACTACTCTCAAGTCTTTGAAATCAATTTGATGAATCATCGATGTAACTCAATAGTATCCCGTGCGTGCCCGGGACCACGGTCAAGATTCTCGGGCTGAATCCGAGACGTGCCGCTAGGCAGTAAAAGGGTAGTATGTAAAGATGAGTGATGTCAGCATCATCACCCGGGGCTGGCCTAGCCCGTAAGACTGATCAGTAACGGTATCGAACTGTCGAGTTACAAGTCAGGTTTCATCATTGATTTTCCCATACCCCCAAATTATATATGTTCAAGTCAGGTATTAAAAAATCTAGAGCTAATACCAACACAGGATCAGGCAGGTACAGGTTTGTCTGGATAGACAACAGGAAGTGTCCGTAGGGACAGCATGTCAAGATTGTTGGCATTAGTAACAAGATCAAGTAACAGATCAAGTTATGGTATATCAGGTCATGTCAGGTAGTGAACAAGTATCAATCATGTCAAGGAGTGCACAGGTATCAAGTCGTGTCAAGTAGTAGTGTGTCAAGTCATGTCAGGGGTGCACAAGTATCACGTGGGTGCTCATAATCAAACTATAATAAGTATGGGTACACAAAACAAGTATGGGGTACTAATATAACAATAAAATGGAATAATGTGATATGGTATACAAATAGATATAATTTCAAGGATATGGATGCACAGTTATCGATTAGGGTTACATTTATAGTTCCAATATTAATTAGGATGCAATTTATTAAACATGGAGTGTTAATATCACAGTATTATGTAGTAATGTGATCTATGGATGCAATTATATGTATCTTAAATGCGATGGATGCAAACGGGTATCCGAAAAGTTATAAAACTATAAAATGGTAATGTGGGATGTACAACTAAGCAATATGTGATATAAATATTGATATAATAATAATAATATGGATAGCATATTCAAAGCGATTAATAACTATAAAAGTGGTATTGATTAACCATACACAAGAAAGTTCCGTTCAGAAATTCAGCGTCATCCTGATTTGTAAAATAGCTTAAAAATAACAAACGTTCTCCAAAAGGGACGTGTCTTATACCAAAACAAAGATAATTCAATAAGGTTTTCATTTTTATAAGTATAAGCATCTCAGGTTTTCCCTACAAAAAGCTATGAACATTCGAAGTTGAAAGTTTGCTGCTGGAATTTCCCTGGACAGCAGTTTAGAGACATTTTCATTTGAATTTTACGTTATTTAAACAATTTATTTTGTAAGTAAATATTTTATATAGTTATAGTATTCTGAGTTAGCTTCATAACGAACTAAAGAACATATACTAATGATTTTTCTATGATTTATAATGAATTTTATAAGGTAAGGTGTACAGTAAATTTCAGATTTGTCGTATCCGCTTTTTTCAACGACATTTCATGTGTAAACTATAATATTTTCAAATGTATACATTATAAAATGCAGATTATAAACTAATTAAAGATAATAATAAGAAATATTACGACGATATATATTTTAAATGATATGGATGCAGTATAATGTAATCTAGTATGTCACAAGATAAGTTTTCATGATCTAGATTTAAAATGATATAAACGGATGCAAACGGAACATCGAAACGTTAAAAAAAATAAACACAGGGTACTAGATTTAAACTATAGGTATGGTATTTATTTAAATAGGTATAAAATGAATTATATAGCATGTAGCAAGATTAACTTGCCTAGACGGAAGAAGAACGGATGTGTACGGAACGTCCTTCGTCAGCAAAATTTCGCGACGCGCGCACGGTACACAGAACGGTTCCAAAAAACGCACGAGGGTGATCACGCAAGTCGGGTACGTTCACTGAATCACTCGGATCGTCAGCGACGGGCACGGCTCCGGCGGTGATCACCGGAATCAAGAAACAAGATCAAGAAAAAGAAAGAAGAAAGAAGAAGAAGAAGAAGCAAGAAGAAGAGGTTCTGTATTAAATAAGGAAAGAAAAATTAAATAAATAAAATATATATAAATATATATATGCAGAGGAGAGAGAGAGAGAAAGGGGTTACTAGTTTGTTAGGAAATTAGATTTAAAATTTTAAAAGATTTTTAGATTTAAAATTTTAGATAAGAGGTTTCAGTTTGTTAAAGAAATCGTATGAAAATATTTAAACTAAATTTTACTTAAATAAATTGAATTTTGGTGGGATACAAAAATATTTCAAAACGCGCTCGGGTCGGGTCTTAAAAATTCAGATTTAAAATACGAAAAAATATGTGCGACTTTCAAAATTCAAAATGAATGCTCAGGTAACGAAAATGCATACCCCCAAGAACGGATGCACGTACATGCGCGTAGCCATCCAAACACGTCCGTTTCACTGAACGGGACGAGAACAAGATGCGCGGATGCTACCACGGGGTTAGGGGTATCATGCAGGCTATGAAATGCAATTTTAAATTATTTTACATTACTTAAAATGTTATATGGTAAAAGATGCAATGCCAGGTAAAATGCCAGTATGCAGTATACATAAGATACACGTGTCTATGTAACAAGTCAGGGTAATCTATAAATGTGAATCAAACAGGTTCAAGCAAGTGGGTCGGGTCGAATGCAATGTAAAATATAAAAAATACCATTCGCACCCAAAACCCGTTAAATCAAGAAAATACCACAGATAAGTAAATGCGGGAACTGGAATTGGTATAAATGAACTCGGTTGTTACAAGCGCATTGCGCTTCTGCTGAGTAGAGCACACGTGAGTGACACGTGGCGCGCTTGGCGCTGAGCGCCAGATGATGAGCGCATTGCGCTAATATATGAGCGCATTGCACTATTAATTCAATGGCGCACACATGAATGACACGTGGCGCGCTTGGCGCTTTGTGCCAGTCAAAGAGCGCAATGCGCTATATTTGGAGCGCTAATGATCTTTTAAATTAGGAGCGCTAAGGCTCTGCAACTTAGATTAGTTTGCGCCCTGAGAATTAAATTCTCTTTTTTATAAGAGACTTTGTCTCAAGGTTTTAAGAACAGAAGTTCTTACTTTGTAGGAGATATCTTCAATCTCTTTTGTTGATGAAAGGCTTTGCCTTTATGGATGTATGATCCTAAGAGAATTGAATAATTCTCCCCCTTATTATGAGATGTTCATAATCTCTTTTGTGAAAGACAATTTGTCTTATAGATCTATGATCTGTGAGAAGTAAGTTCTTCTTTTATTTTATGATGAAATCTTTTTTATCTCTTTATAAAAGACCTTGGTTTTTGTAGATCTATGATCTTTTAAGAAGAGAATTCTTCTTTTTAATTATGAGATGATTTCATCTCTTTGTTCATCATCATTCTTTTTTACCTTGAAGAAAAAATCTTCTTTCTCGAGAGCTTGGCTCTTCTTCTTGAGATTTTCTCAAAGTTTGTGGCGGGGGGGGGGGGGGGTTTCCTTTGTACCGGACTTGAAGTCTTAGGTCCTTTATATAGGGTGAGTTGATTTGTTCAATCAGTTGAGGAGATCTTTTCTCCAATTGATTTGGGGAATTTCCCATCGTTGGATCTTTGATCCAATGGCTTCTGATTTACAGAAGGTAATCTTCTTGTTATTAACAAGATTGGGAAATCCTTTTTAAACAGAATTTATTCTGTATTTTGGTGATTTTTTAATCACCATTGGATCATTTGATCCAACGATGCTCTGATTTACAGAGCACAATTTTGTTATTTGGAAAGATTTTGAGGAATCTTTCCTTAACAGAATTTAATTCTGATTAGTTAATGATTTATCATTATTATTGGATCTTTGATCTGACGGTGGGGAGCTTTTAGTTCCAGCGCTAGCGCACCCGTGCTTTGCACGTGGTGCGCTGCTCAGAGCGCGACGCAGTTAGCGCTAGCGCACACGTGCTTTGCATGTGGTGCGCTGCTCAGAGCGCGGCGCAGTTAGCGCTAGTGCACACATGCTTTGCACGTGGTGCGCTAGTCAAAGCATTTGAGTCCTTAATGCTGGCGCTGCTATGAAGCGCTGCTTCAGAATGTTTTAACTCTTGGCTTTGAGGTATTTTGTTACATTCTTTGCATGTGGAGTTTTTTTCCTTTTATTATTTTATTTTATTTTATTGTTATTATTTTATAAGAGAGCGGGTTTTGAGCCAAAATTTTGGCGGGAGCACCCCTGGTGTTTACAGCGCGGGTCCACCACTACGAGGTTCAAAAGATACTTGTCGACTCGGGGAGCTCGGCAGACATCCTCTTCTACGACTGCTTCCTACGTATGGGGCTTAGCCCGTCGGACCTGAGGCTGACCGCCCACATCCTATCGGGGGTTACTAACCACTCTATCCCGGAAGAAGGAGTGGTCACCCTCCTACTTAACATCAGGGTATAGGACGTATGCGTACCGTGCCTGTGGAGTTCATCGTCGCCAGAATTTCGTCGGCCTACAATATCCTCCTGGGACGCCCGACACTAAACTACCTTCAGGCTCAGATATCGACCTACTACCTCGCGATCAAGTTCCCACTCGACCAAGGCGGAATAGGCCGGGCCTACGGTAATCAGCAAGCCGCAAAGATTTGCTTCACAGCGACATCTATGCCCGAGGAGCGAAGCGATGACCTTGAAAGCATGGATGATTTCAGGGGGTCCTTGGATACTCGAGACGAGTAAAAGGAAATCCAGGGAGCCCCGGTTGAGCAGCTAACGGAGGTCCTCCTCGTCGAAGGGAACAATGAACGAACCGTCCAGATCGGGTCACTTTTAACAGGGAATCGACGCTACTACCTGGTCCATTTCCTCAGAGGGAACTCAGACGTGTTCGCCTGGGTGCCCGCTGACATGCCTGGGATCGACCCTAAAGTAATATCACATAAGCTCGGGATCGACCCGGCGGTCCGACCAGTCAGGTAGAAGAAACGGAGCTTCGCTCCGATCAAACAAAAAGCAATCGAGAACGAGGTTGACAGGCTGCTTGCAGCCAACTTCATTCGGAATGTAGCGTACTCGGAATGGTTGGCGAATGTGGTCATGGTTAGAAAGGCAAGCGGGAAGTGGCGCATGTGCGTCGACTTTACCGATCTAAACAAGGCCTGCCCAAAAGACAACTGTCCCCTCTCTCGGATAGATCAGCTCGTCGACAGCTCGGCAGGCCACGAGTTGCTCAGCTTTATGGATGCTTTCTCCGGCTATAACCAGATCCGTAAGAACCCAACGGACAAAGAACTCACCGCATTCACAACGGACCGGGGGGTATACTGCTATAAAGCGATACCCTTCGGTCTCAAAAACGCCAGGGCTACGTTCCAACGCTTGGTCAACAGGATGTTCAAACCGTAGATCGGCAGGAACATGGAGGTTTACGTCGATGAAATTCTCGTCAAATCGACATCGTCAGACAAGCACACCAAAGATCTGAGCAAGAATTTCGACGTCCTCCGCAAATACAAAATGAAATTGAACCCTGCCAAGTGCGCATTCGGGGTCCGTAGTGGAAAGTTCCTCGGATTCATGGTTACCCATCGAGGAATCGAGGCTAACCCGGAGAAAATCAGCGCCATCCTCAAGGTCGAAATCATGCGGCTCACGGGGAGGGTAGCCGCTCTGAGTCGTTTCATGTCAAGATCCGGGAAAAAGTGCCTCCCATTCTTCAAATCCCTTAGGAAGATCCCAAGGTTCGAATGGTCGGACGAGTGTCAGATCGCTTTCGAACAATTGAAAATGCACATGTCGACTCCACCACTACTCATCCGGCCAGTTGAAGGAGACGGGATATCGCAATATCTGGCGGTATCCGATCAAGCTGCAGGCTCATTGCTCGTCCGAGAGGTCGAGGGAGTCCAGAGGCCGGTTTACTATGTAAGCCACGTCTTTAAGGACGCGAAAACACGATACCCGGTCATAGAGAAGATTGTCTTGGCGCTTGTAGTGGCCTCAAGGAAACTACGGCACTATTTCCAGGCACACACCATCCTCGTTCTCACCGAGCGCCCTTTAGAGGCCATTCTCGCCTCCCCCAAGTCTTCTGGTCGTTTAGAGAAATGGAGGTGGGAGTTGTCCCAATTCGACATCAAATACCGCCCGTGGCAGGCTATCAAGGCGCAAGTCCTGGACGATTTTGTCGTCGAATGCACTATCCCCAACAAAGAGGCGGTGTCCGTGCCGGCCCCCGGATCTCAACCTTCGATCAAAGAGGGGCCCGACTCCATTCCCGACTGGGTCCTTTACGTCGACGGGTCATCAACCGAGGAAGGCTATGGTGCAGGCCTCGTCATTCGGGGCCCGAATGTAACAACCCTAATTTTCCTATACACTTTTCTACACAAAATTTTAAATTTTTTTTTTTCAAAATCATAAAGGAGTATTTTAGCCTGAGCACAAGATATAAGTAATTATTTTGTTTTTAATTACAAGTTACAAGAATGTAATAACTCCATTTTTAGTGTACAAGAAAGTACTTTAAATTTAATGTATACTTGGAGTATTTACTCTTGCTACTATCATTTTAAGTAATTAAATAACTCCATAATTACAAGAAGGAGCTTGTAGCTCATTAGTAATACCTTGCACTGCTGTACCAAGCCACCAGAGTTCAAATCCCATACCCCACATTATTTTTAAAATTAATTTTTTTAAAACCTTTAGAATACCAAGAGTTTACACGTGCATATCTCACAAAAACCCCACTACACCCAAACATGTAACACTTGAAGGAGTTAGATGAACCGTCGGGGTGGGATTCAGGCCACCGGACTCGGCCGGGAATCGGCCAACTCGGCCTTGACTCGGCCGACTCAGTGATACGACCGAGTCACGGCCGAGTCATCCCCGATTCGGCCGATTCCGGCGATGGTCACAATATGAAAGTTGTGTCTTTTCATATTCCCTATGCACCTGCAAAATTTCAGCTTCAGACCACTTCCAGAGCTCTTTAAAAACCCCAATTACTCCACTTTTAATACATTTTTTTATTACATTTTACCACATTTTTATTTTTAACTTTTCATCTACCCTAACCCTAGCCTAACTCTATAAATACCAACCCTACACACTACGCTCTCACCCCCAAAATCTTGAGCCACTCTCTCAAAAGTTTTCCAAGAAGTGTGTGCTTTGAAAACAAGTTCGCGGCGAAGCTCCGACGAGATTCCAGCGGGAATTCCGGCGACGAAGCAATGCCTCGACAACTTCTTTAGTTCCCTTATACTCTTTAATATAGATCGAAACCCGTAAGTCCCATTCTATCTCCCTTTCTAATTCTCAAAAATACGAAATTACGAAACCCGGCGGAATCGGAACAAATCCGATTTCCGATTCGGTTTTCTATAAAATTTCACTTCTAATCAATTCAAACATGTCTAAACATCTTTATCATGATTATTAAACTTGTAAAAATCAATTTGAATAAGTTTTCACACATGAAATGATAACCTTTTTAACTTACCGTATTTTTTCACTTTAATACCATCATGTTTCAATTTCACATTTAACCCGTTAACATTGCTATACCTTAAAATAGATCACGAGGTAATGACCTACCTCCTCACACACACATATGCAACCATAATACGCTATCTTGAAAACTCCTAATACGATAAAACAAGATTTTATATTAAAATACCATTTCCTTAATAAAACCTTTTATAAAAGTTTAGGTTTGATACATTTGTTTCAACAATATCTTTAATAGGAAAAATACGATAAGTTGTGGACATCGATCGTTTATCTAAATCTGACTTTGTGGTGTCTAGACAAGTGTGTCTAAGGCAAGTGGTTACTTAATTAGGGCCACTACTTGTAGTGGAGAGCCTCCCACTTACCTGGCACTTACCTGGCCGCAATTGGCGGTGAAGAGGCGATTTGAGGCTTCTAACGACTTGTCATTTAGACCTTTTAGAAATAGGCTAGTTGGCTTAGGAAACCCTAGAATCTAAAATACGGAAAATTACACTTTACAAATAAATACCTTTTACTTTATAAAACCGTTTTCTAAAGGATTAGTATTTTAGAATCTTTGCAAAGCGCCGCTACAACCCATCTTTGGGGAACCCGTTCGGGATCGTACGGTTTATCGCGCACCCTCGGGCTAGTAGTGCGAGATTCAGACCTCCGCAAGGAGCATTCGGTCTCAAAAGATTTAAAATACGACATCTTAAGAAAATGAGATTTTTGGAATATAAAATATTTGTTAAAAAATTATTTTTGTATAAACATATATATATTTATCATTTAAATATCTATTTTACTATAATATAAATTTTCCACTTTTTCCTAAAAATCACAATAGTAAATTTTACACTAAAATACCATGAACTTCAAAGAATCAATATTACAGATAAATACCTATAACTAGGATATTTTCACTAGAAATGCCATAACATAAAATCCACCCTCATTACAACTCTAAAGACGAACAATAAATACTTGAGGTGTATTTTGAAAAGTATATAAAAGTATTTTTACATTAAACCCCCTCAAGTTTTTAAATTACCCTAAGGATCTTAGCAATTATAAGACTTCGATTCACATTTCTGATTGTCTGACTCGGGTTTGAGTCTGATTAATCTGACTTGAATATGATTCAAGTCAATCTATAATCTACAAGTTTCCACTTCAATATGAACTCATGAATTCATGAATCCAATATCAATCTATACATCTTGACTGAACCGAACCATGGATATACCTATTTCTTTTACATGATTCTCAGTTATTCCATTTACATGACTCTATGGTTACAACCGCTTACTGATATCATGGTTTCGGTCAGTCAATCAATCTTACAATCAATACAATTTACAAGATAACGATACAAACAAGACATCGCGGGGTTTAAGGGGTAGACTGGTACGGAATATGTTAAAGGTGGCACGAGGTGGTCACTTAAGACGTAATTACATCCATGCCGTTGTTCTGTGGTATTATCGACGGAGCCTTGGACTGCAGGTTACCAAGGTCCCCGGTGTAAGTGGGACTCCTCTTGTATACACTGGTATCTTCTGTACCAGGCTACAAACAACAGCGTTAATACAACATTACAATATTATAATACAACATTAAAAGCTACTCTCTCTCTCTTACTCTCTGTCTATTTCTCCCTTATCTTTGGGACTTACCGAGCGACCTGTTCGCTGACGACATTCTATTTCTTTCTTCTTTGAATGTCGTCAGGTAGTTTGGACCCGGCGGAGATCGAGTCATCTCAAGAAGATTTGGAGCAGTTTACCGAAAACCCTGCACTTTAGTTTCATTGTAAACTTTTCCTTTCTGTACTTTTCATTTCCTGTTATGCCACTGTTTAGGCATCTTTTTATTTCATTCGTATTTCCTTTCATGTATTGTATAAAGAATGTTAATAAATAAAAGTTGCTGTTCTTTTTATTTCTTGTCTCTTGTGTTCTTATTTTATATTGCTTAGATACGCTTAGCATATGTACTTCTGAGTATATACGTAGCGGGCCTCATCGCGTCCCCTTTGCCGTATACCGGGAAGCGGGGCGTGACAGGTTTTGTTGGTAGCCCATGCAGGTCCGAGCTGTATGAATCCCTATCATGCAGTTCTGTTCTGTGTGAACAACCTAAGCAATATAATACAAGAACCAGCAACTAAAACATTCTTTACAATTCATGTTCCTTGAATCTTACTATTTCATTTGAATCTGTCCTAACCCAAATTTTTCTTCAGGGTTATGGATTCTCCGAACAACACCAGCACCAATGTCAACAACACACCTCCAACTCCAGCACTACCTCTCACCCCAGCTGTTCCTGCTCCACTCAATGAGCAAACTTTTCTGTTTAAGGCAATCCGCAGCCTCCTAGAGGGACAGCAGCAACTCCTAAACCGTCCCGAGACTGACGCACCTGGGGTGAAGCAATTCAGAGCTTTACATCCCAAATAGTTCTCAGGAAAGGGGAGCCCATTGGAAGCTGAGGAATGGGCTCAAAGCACAGAGGATGATCTGGCGGCAGCACAAGTGCCAGAAATAGCTTGGGTCCGAGTTGCAAAGCTGCAACTCACGGACAATGCACGGAACTGGTGAAAGGCGGAAGAAAGCCGTCTTGAACAGCCTATTGAATGGAAGACTTTTCGCAAGAAGTTCGACGCGAAGTACTTCCCTGTGACTGCCAGGTTTGCCATGGAACAGCAGTTCATTCATCTACAACAAGATTCGATGTGGGACAAGTCAGTAGATGAGTATGACGCTGAATTCACCATGCTCAGTCTGTAAGATATGTCACAGTATTTCAAATTTTTGATATCACATACTACACAACTAACACAAGACCATAACAGATTTGCGGCACACCTGATACCGACGGATGATATCAGAGCCCGTCGATTTCAACAAGGTTTGGACACGGAAATCCAGGCTGCACTAGCCACGGGGAAATTTCCAACTCATGAAGATGCTCTGGAAGCTGCCCGCAGTTATGAGGCAGTGATAAAGGTAAGGGGCAGACCTCAGTCTGCAGGAGTGAAATGCCCTGCCACTCAAATGGCAGGAGGGGCCTCTTCAAGGCCAGCAGTCGAACTCAGAAGACTGGAAGAAGCCAAGGATCGGCTAAGACCTGATTTTTGCTTTTATTGCAAGAGAGAAGGACACTTGTGGAAGGACTGTAGGTGCGCAAAAGGCCTATGCTTGGTTTGTGGCGCGTCCAATCACGGAATTGGAAACTGTCCTTATAGACGCAACCCAGCACACCCATCCATCAACTACCAGTAGCAGCCAGCTATCCAGGCTCCTGCAACTCGTCCTACACTCCCAGCACCACCTCCACGTGGATTTCCTGCTCAGCCAAATCGCCAATTCCATCAAGCACTGCGAAACATGCCTCGAGTACAGGGGAATATGCCTCCAGCTAGGAGGAACGTGCCATGGCGACAGGCTTTTACCTTAGCAGCCATAGAACCTGAAATTGTGAACCAAGGTAACCTAAGTAACTCCCTCACAACTTTGACCAAAACTTCTTTACAATTTTTAGTTCTGTCATCAAACTGTTACACTTTCCTTTTACAAATTTCGAGGACGAAATTTTTATAAGGAGGGTAGAATGTAACAACCCTAATTTTCCTATACACTTTTCTACACAAAATTTTAAATTTTTTTTCAAAATCATAAAGGAGTATTTTAGCCTGAGCACAAGATATAAGTAATTATTTTGTTTTTAATTACAAGTTACAAGAATGTAATAACTCCATTTTTAGTGTACAAGAAATTACTGTAAATTTAATGTATACTTGGAGTAATTACTCTTGCTGCTATCATTTTAAGTAATTAAATAACTCCATAATTACAAGAAGGAGCTTGTAGCTCATTGGTAATACCTTGCACTGCTGTACCAAGCCACCAGAGTTCAAATCCCATACCCCACATTATTTTTAATATTAATTTTTTTAAAACCTTTAGAATACCAAGAGTTTACACGTGTATATCTCACAAAAACCCCACTACACCCAAACATGTAACACTTGCAGGAGTTAGATGAACCGTCGGGGGGGATCCAGGCCACTGGACTCGGCCGGGAATCGGCCAACTCGGCCTTGACTCGGCCGACTCAGTGATCCGACCAAGTCACGGCCGCGTCACCCCAGATTCGGCCGATTCCGGCGATGGTCACAATATGAAAGTTGTGTCTTTTCATATTCCCTATGCACCTGCAAAATTTCAGCTTCAGACCACTTCCAGAGCTCTTTAAAAACCCCAATTACTCCACTTTTAATACATTTTTTATTACATTTTACCACATTTTTATTTTTAACTTTTCATCTACCCTAACCCAAGCCTAACCCTATAAATACCAACCCTACACACTACCCTCTCACCCCCAAAATCTTGATCCACTCTCTCAAAAGTTTTCCAAGAAGTGTGTGCTTTGAAAACAAGTTCGCGGCGAAGCTCCGACGAGATTCCGGTGGGAATTCCGGCGACGTTTTTAGAAACAACCGGCGACGAAGCAACGCCTTGACAACTTCTTTAGTTCCCTTATACTCTTTAATATAGATCGAAACCCGTAAGTCCCATTCTATCTCCCTTTCTAATTCTCAAAAATAAGAAATTACGAAACCCGACGGAATCGGAACAAATCCGATTTCCGATTCGGTTTTCTATAAAATTTCACTTCTAATCAATTCAAACATGTCTAAACATCTTTATCATGATTATTAAACTTGTAAAAATCAATTTGAATAAGTTTTCACACATGAAATGATAACCTTTTTAACTTACCGTATTTTTTCACTTTAATACCATCATGTTTCAATTTCACATTTAACCCGTTAACATTGCTATACCTTAAAATAGATCACGAGATAATGACCTACCTCCTCACACACACATATGCAACCATAATACGCTATCTTGAAAACTCCTAATACGATAAAACAAGATTTTACATTAAAATACCATTTCCTTAATAAAACCTTTTATAAAAGTTTAGGTTTGATACATTTGTTTCAACAATATCTTTAATAGGAAAAATACGATAAGTTGTGGACATCGATCGTTTATCTAAACCTGACTTTGTGGTGTCTAGGCAAGTGTGTCTAAGGCAAGTGGTTACTTAATTAGGGCCACTACTTGTAGTGGAGAGCCTCCCACTTACCTGGCACTTACCTGGCCGCAATTGGCGGTGAAGAGGCGATTTGAGGCTTCTAACGACTTGTCGTTTAGACCTTTTAGAAATATGCTAGTTGGCTTAGGAAATCCTAAAATCTAAAATACGGAAAATTACACTTTACAAATAAATACCTTTTACTTTATAAAACCGTTTTCTAAAGGATTAGTATTTTAGAATCTTTGCAAAGCGCCGCTACAACCCATCTTTGGGGAACCCGTTCGGGATTGTGTGGTTTATCGCGCACCCTCGGGCTAGTAGTGCGAGATTCAGACCTCCGTAAGGAGCATTCGGTCTCGAAAGGTTTAAAATACGATATCTTAAGAAAATGAGATTTTTGGAATATAAAATATTTATTAAAAAATTATTTTTGTATAAACATATGTATATTTATCATTTAAATATCTATTTTACTATAATATAAATTTTCCACTTTTTCCTAAAAATCACAATAGTAAATTTTACACTAAAATACCATGAACTTCAAAGAATCAATATTACAGATAAATACCTATAACTAGGATATTTTCACTAGAAATGTCATAACATAAAATCCACCCTCATTACAACTTTAAAGACGAACAATAAATACTTGAGGTGTATTTTGAAAAGTATATAAAAGTATTTTTACATAAAACCCCCTCAAGTTTTTAAATTACCCTAAGGATCTTAGCAATTATAAGACTTCGATTCACATTTCTGATTGTCTGACTCGGGTTTGAGTCTGATTAATCTGACTTGAATATGATTCAAGTCAATCTATAATCTATAAGTTTCCACTTCAATATGAACTCATGAATTCATGAATCCAATATCAATCTATACATCTTGACTGAACCGAACCATGGATATACCTATTCCTTTTACATGATTCTCAGTTATTCTATTTACATGACTCTATGGTTACAACCGCTTACTGATATCATGGTTTCGGTCAGTCAATCAATCTTACAATCAATACAATTTACAAGATAACGATACAAACAAGATATCGCGGGGTTTAAGGGGTAGACTGGTACAGAATATGTTAAAGGTGGCACGAGGTGGTCACTTAAGACGTAATTACATCCATGCCGTTGTTCTGTGGTATTATTGACGGAGCCTTGTACTACAGGTTACCAAGGTCCCCGGTGTAAGTGGGACTCCCCTCGTATACACTGGCATCTTGTGTACCAGGCTACAAACAACAGCGTTAATACAACATTACAATATTATAATACAACATTAAAAGCTACTCTCTCTTTCTCTTACTCTCTGTCTATTTCTCCCTTATCTTTGGGGCTTACCGAGCGACCTGTTCGCTGACGACATTCTATTTCTTTCTTCTTTGAATGTCGTCAGGTAGTTTGGACCCGGCGGAGATCGAGTCATCTCAAGAAGACTTGGAGCAGTTTACCAAAGACCCTGCACTTTAGTTTTATTGTACACTTTTCCTTTCTGTACTTTTCATTTCCTGTTATGCCACTGTTTAAGCATCTTTTTATTTCAGTTGTATTTTTTTTCATGTATTGTATAAAGAATGTTAATAAATAAAAGTTGCTGTTCTTTTTATTTCTTGTCTCTTGTGTTCTTATTTTATATTGCTTAGATACGCTTAGCGTATGTACTTCTGAGTATATACGTAGCGGGCCTCGTCGCGTCCCCTTTGCCGTATACCGGGAAGCGGGGCGTGACACCGAACGAGGCAGAGATGGAGTATTCTTTGAAGCTCGGGTTCAAGGCCTCAAACAACGCTGCGGAGTACGAGGCTTTGCTAGATGGACTATGAATCGCCTCCGGAGTAGGGCTGAAGACGATCCGAATCCGCAGTGACTCCGCCCTGTTCGTAGGCTAAGTGACCGGTCATTTCGAGGCGCGGGAACCTCCGATGGTGAAATATTTAGCCGAGGTAAGAAAACTATGGAAGGACTTCGACGAAGTTCAAGTGGAGCAGATCTCCTGGCACCTGAACGCCCAGGCCGACGCCCTGAGCAAGCTAGCTTCCTCTTACATGGCCAACGACAAGAGAAATATCCTCTTCGAGGTCCTGCCACGGCCCACCGTGGAAGACGGAGCGACATCACTCCAAGTTTACACGGCCCAGGAAGAAGGCCGGGATTGGAGGAAGCCCCTTGTAGAATTCCTGAAAGAGGGTACGCTCCCCGGAGATCGAGGGGAGGCTCGCCGCCTCTGAGCCAAAGCCCGCTATTTCATCGGGAGCAGAGGGAACCTCTACAAGAAATCCTTCGCTCAACCCCTGCTTTGGTGCGTCGATCCCCACGAAGCCGACTATGTCCTCCATGAAATTCACGAAGGGGTCGACGGAGCACATCAAGGGCTTGCACCTTAGCCCAGAAGACGCTCCTCCAAGAGTATTATTGGCCGACCATCCATCAGGACGCTCAGAAGCTCGTCAGAAAGTGCAAGAGCTGCCAACTCCGTGGCAGCATACCCCGCCTTCCGGCAACCGAGCTAACGGCCCTAACCTCCCCCTGGCAGTTTGCCCAGTGGGGAATGGACATGATAGGCTAATTCCCTACTGGTACGGGCGGGTACAAATACATCCTCGTCGCGGTGGACTACTTTACGAAGTGGATCGAGGCCGTCCCCATCAGAAAACCGGATGCCACCACGACCATCAAGTTCCTGCAGAACAACATAATATTCCGGTTCGGGATTCCGAGGTGTATCATCACCGACCATGGGATGAATTTTGAAAACGAAAAAGTTAAAGGGTTCTGCAGCGAATATCATATATTGATGAAGTTTGCCGCGGTCGCGCACCCCCAGTGCAACGGGTAGGCCGAAGTCGCTAACCGGGATATCATTTGATGTCTTCGAGCTTACCTGGAGGGACGACAGGGCAGTTGGTCGACGAATTACCCGGGGTCTTATGGGCCTTGCGCACATCGAAGAAGTCCCACACTGGAGAGACCCCTTTCAGCCTCTGCTACGGCACCGAAGAGATGGTCCCAGCAGAGATCGGGCAACCCAGTTACAGGGTCGAGCACTTCAATGATGAAGCAAATACCTGGGCCCTCCGGACTAATTTGGACATCTTGTTGAAGAAGCGGGACCGGGCACAGATCAGAGCTGCCGCTTACCAACAACAGACCGCCCGCTACCACAACGCATGAGTCAAGCATCACGCCTTTAAAACCGGAGATTTGGTCCTAAAGCGGAACGAGTTTGTTAATCAGGGAAAGTTGCACAAGTTTTCTCTAAGGTGGGACGGCCTGTTCCTCGTCTCCAAAGTCTTCCCCGGCGGGGCCTATAGCCTACAAGACGCTGCGGGTCGCAAATTTTCACGGCCTTACAACGCTGAGAAGCTCAAGTTGTACCTTTGAAAAGTATATCCATGAATACATGTTTCTCTTTTTACGAAGCGATGTAAATTTTTCTAAGTTTTTTAATAATAAGAAGGAACTTCCCCTATATGTTTCCCTCTTCCTCGGTTCAAAGCTCACGGATTTCGTTTCGCAAAAATACCGAAATGCACCCGGAAGACAAAAGGAAACCGTAGAATATCGCAAAAAGAAGAGCTTTATTTATTTATCAAAAGGTATTGTGGGCTCCTCAGCTGTACATAAAAATTAAAATTACAACAGAGGGGGAACAGAGTCAAGGAAACACTGCTGGTGATACTTCGTGGAGATCACCGCCAGCCGAGCCCTTGCCTCTTCAACTCGCCCCCGATGATGCCGCCCACGAACTCAGGACACCACGGAAGCGCCGGGTGCTCCACCTGCCGAGCTCTGGCTTACGATCCGTCTCTTTTGGAAGCACTCCAAAATGAAGGCCACAGATCGGTCGTGCCTGGTCTTCGAAATGAGGCCGATGACGTAGATTGTATGCACTTTGTCGAGCGCCTCGTCCAGCAGCTCCTCGGAGAGGGGGTTGTACAGCCCGGGGACCTCCTCCAAATTGCGTACATCAGCAATTGGAGGAGGGGCGACCGGTGGGGAAGTAGACGGCCGATGTGATCCTCGAGACGCTGGACCACTCTCCTGTACCTCTCCTCGGAAACGGACTGGTCGTATAGGTAGACGTCATCGGGGGTAATGATCTGTTCGATCGCGTAGATACGCCTGGCCATCTCGGAGAAGCAATGCTGAAACAAACACATCTCCTTCTCTATTTATAGCCTCCACGGAATCCCCAAGAGCCCAAATTTGCGCGCGCATGGGCACGAATCCTGGGATTTGCTCAATTCTTCCAATACCGTACCGCCACGTGGCGAGCATTCCGTGTTTCTCGGTGAATCGAAGTCTGAACGACGCGGATCTTCGAACGCCTTGCTTCACCTATGCGTTTCTGCCACGTGCCGCCCGCAATGGTCATCCTTCCCGATATTCACACATCAAGAAAGGTCGGGCACGCCTCGCAAAACCGAGTAGCTTCCCTGCTCGGTCCATCCATGGCTGGTGGTTTACTACCCACCGACGCCAAGGATCGAAGCCTTCGTCAAGAGTCCACTGAGCAGCTTCCCTGTTCGGTCCATCCTTCGTGGGTAACTTCTTACCCGTCTACGCTAAGGATCGAAGCCCTCATCAAGAGGCCACCGAGCAGCTTCCCTGCTCGGTCCATCCTTAGTGGGTAACTTCTTACCCATCTACGCTAAGGATCGAAGCCCTCATCAAGAGGCCACTGAGCAGTTTCCCTGCTCGGTCCATCCATGGCTGGTAGTTTACTACCCACCGACGCCAAGGATCGAAGCCCTCGTCAAGAAGCCACCGAGCAGCTTCCCTGCTTGGTCCATCCTTATTGGGTAACTTATTACCCGTATACGTTAAGGATCGAAGCCCTCGTCAAGAGGCCACCGAGCAGCTTCCCTGCTCGGTCCATCCTTAGTGGGTAACTTCTTACCCGTATACGTTAAGGATCTACGCTAAGGATCGAAGCCCTCATCAAGAGGCCACCGAGAAGTTTCCCTGCTCGGTCCATCCATGGCTGGTAGTTTACTACCCACCGACGCCAATGATTTAAGCCCTCGTCAAGAGGCCACCGAGCAGCTTCCCTGCTCGGTCCATCCTTAGCGGGTAACTTCTTACCCATCTACGCTAAGGATCGAAGCCTTCATCAAGAGGCCACCGAGCAGCTTCCCTGCTCGGTCCATCCATGGCTGGTAGTTTACTACCCACCGGCGCCAAGGATCGAAGCCCTCATCAAGAGGCCACCGAGCAACCTCCCTGCTCGGTCCATCCTTAGTGGGTAACTTCTTACCCATATGCGCTAAGAATCAAAACCCTTCCAAGAGGTCGCCTAGCAGCTTCTCTGCTCGGTCCATCCATGGCTGGTAGTTTACTACCCACCGACGCCAAGGGTCGAAGCCCTCGTCAAGAGACCACCGAGCAGCCTCCCTGCTCGGTCCATCCTTAGTGGGTAACTTCTTACCCATCTGTGCTAAGGATCAAAACCCTCCCAAGAGGTCGCCGAGCAGATTCCCTATTTGGTCTATCCTTAGTGGGTAATACCCTAACCATCTGTACTAAGGATCAGAAGCCCTCAACCTCAGTAAACGCAGACAAATCTTAAGAGAGGTGGTCGCCGGTCCAACTCGAGGGAATGGGCAAGTCTATACCTTTCTACTCGGAGGCGTTTACCGACATACCTTCAACGAGCGATCGCCACCTCGACTTCGGGGCCCTAAGGACGCCGACCCAATACCGGCATTTGTACACTTGATAAATAATTGGATTTAACTCGACGCGCGATAGCCAACTAAAAGACCGGTCGCCGACCTAGCGCTCATCAGTCGAGCAAAATAAAGACATTACCACGAAATGAAAACATTGCCATACAAATTTCTGCAAAAGGGCTTTATTCACAACTCGGGAGTTTTTACAACGGTATTGTGGGCTCCTCAGCCTTACAAAAACGCCTGGAGGCTTACAAAATTCCAAGACGAAAACAAAAAATATAATAAAAAAGAAGGCAGGGAGATTCAGGCCTCGGGACCGGGAGGGACCGGGAAGGACCTCGACGTGCTCCGCGGCAGCGTCGGGAGCCGGGGTGGCGGCTTGAGGGTCGGCGCCCACAGCAGGAGCTTCGGCACTGAGAGCCGGGGTGACCGCCTTCTCCTCAACGCCCCCACCAGGGGCCTTCCCCTCGGCGACGCTTCCGGCGGCATCCCCCTGCACCTCACCCTCGAGGGGGTACTCAAGTCGGAGCTTACCGTCGGGAAACTCCGGCATCAACGCCTTGACGGCGTCGAGGGCATAATGTAAGACGAGGGCCGAGGCGTCAACGAGGTCGGCGTAGAATTGATCCGACGTCTTGTAGCTTTCCACCGCCTTCGCAGTCCGGAGGTCGGCACGCCTCATTCCTTCCTTCATCGTCTCGTTTTCCCTTTTTAGGGTGTCCCTCGTCTTTTTCAGAGTGGCGGCGAGCACCTTGGCATCCTCTAACTTGGCCTCAACGACCTTGTTGGACTCCACCAAAGCTCGAATGGACTCTCGGCAGTTGGCGTTCACCCCCTCCTTGGCAGCCACCCGGTCTTCGAGGGCGGCGATCCTCTCCCTCGCCTGACGCAGCTCCCGGTTCAGGATCTCCTCCCGCGAGGAAGACTCGCCCGCTATCTGCAGCGCCGGGGCGATTTTCTCGTGCTCCATGTTGGCGACGAGGGCGCAGTGCTGGAGGACCTAAGGAAAACGAAAAGAGGGGTTAAAAAGGTATCCGATCCTGCAAACAAAAAGCCTTAATGAAAACCCAAACGGGGGGAGGACACTAACCTGCACGGCCTCCTGAGCTATGGCCTTGATTTGGGCCTTGAGGGCCCCCCAGGGGATTCTGCCCCCAGCGGGCCGCTCCATCTCGGAGAGCAAGCTATCGGTGACAGAAAGTCCCAAGGGCACCTTGTAGCGAAGATCCCCCTCCTGCACGAAGATCGGGGAAGACGGGGCTCGGGAGACCATCCTCTTGCGCTGCTTGAGGGGGGGCACTGGAGGGTCTGCCTCATCCGCCTCCTTCACAACCCGGGGTTCCTGCTCCCGAGCGTGTTTGCGGCTCTCCCTGTGGCTGGTCTCCGGAGCCCGGGGCGTAGAGGAATGCCTAGCCGAAGCGGCCGCCGGCGCGGCCGGGCTAGAAGCGGGACGTGACGAGCCGGTGCCTCCGGCCTTCCTTCCTTTCTTCTCAGTCATCGCAGCCAGAAATTTTTGTTTGTCCATTGGCTCTGCAAAAAAGAAAGATACATAAAGGGAGTTAGTGATGCCAGAAAGAGTAGAAGAAGAATATGCAAGTCTAAACAGGTCGCCTAGGCTCCTAACTTACCCACGAGCTGAGCGGGGCTGAGCCCGGCCTAACCGAGGGCCTGCTTGGACAGCAATACATCGGCCCGTTGGACGGGCTCCCACGCCGACACTGCCCTGGTTTCGAAATTAGACGACCGCCTCACCCGCGGGCAGTAGGCCATATGCCACTGAACATGCACAGGCCAATCCTCACCCTCGGGCTGCCCGACAAATAATAATTTCTCCTTCCATTCATGGATGGAGGAAGGAACTGCTCGACCCCCGACCCGGCCGCCCTTCCCCTGTGTTTTCTAAAGGAAATGTATACCCAACTCGGCTCGTCCTTACAGGTGCCGGGGTGATTTTTATAACAGAGGGAGGAAAGGAGAAAGGTCAGGCTGAAGGGGATTTCTTGTAGTCTCAACCGGACCAGGAATCCGAGGAGAATCCTCCACGAGTTCGGCACTGGCTGGCCCGGAGCTAATTGAAAACGGCGCAGTGCCACACTCACCTCGGGGGAGAAGGGCAGATGCATTCCAGCCCAAAAGGCATCCAGGTACAAGGCAATCTCCTTGCCCCGCACCTGGTCTGCCCTTTCTCCTTCCCCGGCCAAGCGAAGCGAGTAGCCAGGGGGAATGTGGAAACGAGCCCGGATTGTGGTAAGCTCGTCCACATTCCTCAGGAGAGAAGACGCGTCACGAGCACTCTTGATGCGCGCTTGGGGAACCGTCCACGTCGCGCGGCCCTGGGAAGCTGGTCTAACCCTAACTCCCCGAGGGGAATCCGACTCGGACGAGGCAGAGGAAGAAGCGGCTGAAGACTCCCTAGACTCTACCTCAACTTTCTCAACAGACTCCCCAGAAGAAGACATCTAACCTGAGCAAAGGAAGTCGTCCTCCGAGAAAAAGGAGCGAGAAATCTGACCTAAAGGGAAGAGCGCCGAGCTAACACACGCAGCGATGAGAAAATTATAGCGAAGTGTGGACCCTGGGGGGATCCTACCTCTATTTATAGCATTTGGCAAGCACATCTAACGACGCCGATCGTTTCCCACCAAAACAACGCTTCGCGTTCGACGGCCATCGGCGTTCCACGTGTCTCACGGGCGTTGGACACGTCCTCTCAAGCGCAAAGGACACCGGCGGCCCGTCATGTCAACCAACCGGCATCGGGCACGTGGCCTGGCGCCTCAATGAACGTACGATCGACTCGGCGCTTCCCCTTCAATGCACGATCTCTTCTTTGATCACTGACGTCATTAAAAAATACGACTAACTGTCCGGGAATCCGCACCGACGATGTCTTCAACTAAGAACTTAGCCCGGATGACCGATCAGACCACTCTCGACCCGACCCATAAATAGGTTGGGACGAGAGTGGGAGGCTAATGATGATGCTCAGTACTGAAAACTCCCCAGATCATGACACGTGGCATGTGACGTGTCCCAAGACTTACGGAAAAGGAGCAAGAATGGTACATTGAAGGCATACCCCGGTCCTTCGACCCGAGAATGTTCTTGACCTTCGACGACCTCCCATAACACTTATGCGCTCGTCCTACAAATAACTATTGGCTCACCTCCGAGCCTTCCTGCACGCTGGGCCTCCTCAGCCCTCCCAGCTCGCCTCCGAGCTATCACAAAACCAAGCTTGCTCGACCTCCCGCAAAGCTCGGCTTCCTCGGTCTCATTGACCGACCTAGAGCACAGATCGTAAGCGTCCCGGACATGGCTCCGCGAATCTCGCCATACACGAGATATCTGCCGCCCCACGATCCCGCGTCCCATGCCATTGCGTTCCCTCGTTAACGGGCGTATCTCGCAATTAATGAAGGATCCAACCATTCGCGCAGGCGCAGCTCCAAGGGCGTAACGGCCAGCGTAAATCTCGCGCTCGCCAGTCCATGGCTGCTACTATATAAACCCTCTCTCAGACGACTCAGGTAAGGCAATTTTATCTGAATAGGCCGCTACTCTGCCCAAATACCTCGACTAACTTGATCGTCGGAGGGTCCACAGTGATACAACCACCCCGGGACTTCCTTGCAGATAGCTCGGCCTCACCCCCAAACCAAGCCCACTGAGATCCACACGCTTCGGAAGGCAACCCTTAAATCCAATCTCAGCCATTCATCAACGCTCACGACAGATCAACGGAAGACAACAACTGAAGGAGATCCAGACCTCCATCACTTTGGCTCATCCGACAGCCCGTAATCAAGATGCCCGGCTTCGGTTACGGCGATCATCTGGTGCCTCCATGTGTACCAAATCTCTGGGAATCCATGGAGAAAAACCATTGCACCTTTTCCCCCGCGACAATAAAATTAACTAAGTTGACACACATTTATATAGGCATATTGAGATTAATTATATTCTACCTTTGCCAACATGAGCTATGTAAAGGTTGAGGCCATTGATGTGGAGGTGAGAGTGCTGAATCTGCTCCATAGTAGATCTCTCTGTGTTCTTTCTTTCTTGGTGAGAAAGATGATGTTGTTCTTTGGAGACTAGATGATGGGGGCTGTGTAACTTGTTTTTGTCCATTTGTTAAATCTTTTTCTATGCCTTTTCTAAGCCCTGCGTTAGCACACAACACACTCACGCATGCCGCACACAAGCACACAGCACACAACCCTAAACGACCGATGAATCTACCCCGAAAGCGTTTATTTGTGACCACTTCTCCTCTTGGGGTTTCTGGGGTCGAACATCGCACTCTCAACAAAGGGGAAGTACCCGTACCAACTAAGTTATTGTTCATTGGGGCATCCTTATTTTTTAGCCTTGTACTCTTGTACACTTGCTAACAGAAATAAAGAATGAGGTAAAATATTTTTGGTTTTTTTTTTGCTAAAATGCCCTATCATGCTTCGCTAATTTCTACAAGTCCCTCCATGCTTCATATTTACTTAAAAGCCTCTCATACAACTAAACTGCACTAAAAAGCACCTTAGAAGGCCAAAAAAAGAACTTTTTTTGCAATTTCCATTACTTCGTTAGGAAACTAACGGTGAGTATCCGGTTTGGGTTTCAAAACCTTCACAACCACTCTTATTTCCCCAAAATTCCTAAATTTCCGTCAAATTGATTTTAGGATCAGAGTTTCGATCAAAGATCTTTAAAATTGATCATGGAAAATGGCTCATTTTTCTCAAACTTCTTCAGCACCGAGCTTGTCGAGTGCCGTTGTTCCCTCAATTGCAAGTTTTGAGTTCGTGGGCAACCTTATTTGAAAGGAGAGCGATTCTTTAGTTGTGTTAAATCTCAATCCTCTATTAAGCGAGAATGTGGATTTTTTTATGAGAGAAAGATCTACCTAAAAGGTGAGAGAATTGCTCAAATACAAGTTTCAGCTCCATCTTTCTAATGAGATGCTAACTTTCGATGGAAAATTAACTAGTGAGGAGGGCATTTTAGTGTAATTTAAATGCATGGGATGTCTTTTAAGTAAATATGAATTATGCATGGGCTTTTTAGTAATTAGTAAAGTATGAGGACGCTTTTTAGTAAACAGCCTAATATTTTTTATTTTTTAATTCATAATTCCTAAGGAGCATTGCGCGCCGTTGGAATCTTTTAATACACAATTTTTTTTCTTTTAATCAGATAAGCTGGTGGGTAATTAGCCACCCTTTTAATACTAGAATTTTGCATGTGCAAATTGTATGTAAATTGAACATTATCAGCTGTAGATTATTAGTTGAAAATTTTCATTATAATAACTTTAACAAGTTTGATGGCTAGGTGTTTTTCTTTGGACAATTTTTTCTTTAAAAAATTCATTTAATATTTAATTAGGAAAATGGACCGCATGTTTTTCTCATTATCAAAATCGACCTCAAAAACATTGCTGCTAACTTATGGAGTTAAGTTGGCATCCCGATAATACAATTTTTTTTTCTTTTTACGTTATTTAAATTTAAACTCTATCTAGTTTAAACGTTAACTCGTTGGTATTAAGGAGAGTAAACACTCACTGTTTATGTATTAACATGAGAATTAATGTTACGGAGCTAAAGGCTTGTTTCTATACACATAAGTATTTATGAGAGACTCAGAGATTATGCATCGTTGACCCTTCTACAGAACAGAAAAGACAATTACAATATTCAAGAGGATTTAATGGGTCTGCGTTGTACCGTCTGCCTGTAATATACCGACCCAGAGGAACAGACAGGCCCCGCCAACCTAAAACAGAGGGGCCTGAGCCCCTCCTGATTTACCTCCGTCGGGTCTGCACACGGCAAACAGCAAGCCTATGGTATATAGTAAACCCTATGCAAAAATTGTACTCCGGGATACTTCTACAAATCCCCGTGTACAAAACTCAAACTCTCCATTTCCCCCATCTTTGTTAGGATTTTTAGGTCCCAAATAATTCAGAAAACAAACACAGGATCTTTGAGAAGAAAGAATAAATTAAAAGGCACAATCAAACACAATAAATTCTTCACTTCAATACGAATAACAAGATCTATCTTCCTACAAAAACTTCACTTCAACTCTTCTTCTTCTCTTAACAAAATATCCTACTCAATCTGTTAGTTATATGTATGTCCTAGAGGCCATTACTGTATATAGGATTTATATTGTAGTGGATGCTTGGACATATATAGGGAGGACTTTCTTGCTCGACATGATAGTATGCTATCTGGTTGCTCTTTACCTTAACGTGTACACTGATTGTCTCTCTGTTACATGTTGGTAAAACCCTTAGGATGTGTACTTGACTACCTGGACTATGATGCGGATCATACTAGTGGGGACATGGTAGTCCATAAGTACATCCTTCAAAGTCTCTAGTCGTGGGTGTATCGAGACGAGGCATCGATATACCAGAGTAGACTAGCGTATACCTTCTCGACCCATACAGATGGGCGATGGATGATCCCATATCCATTGGTGTTTGACATCATAGATGATATGCGGGTGCTCAGTGGAGACTGGGTACACTGTACGGACTCGTCGAGAACTCCTAGATGGTATTATACCTTACGTCAGATGGCAGTTCTCTGGTGACACTGGTACAGGTTAGTTTGTTGACCCGAGATCGTCATAGAGTCTTGTGTGATTCCCACTGTGCTTTGATTTCCACCTTACCACGTCCAAGAGGGCGTGCAAAACGGTGGTTTTTAGGTACAGTCCCGAATCACATGGAGGCAATGAGCGATAGGAGGGGATTCGTCTTTCCCGGTATAGGGAGTTGATGTTGCGCTGTGTTCGATTGGCTATAACCGGAAATCCTTGGCCAGGGTTGCTGAGATTTACTGGTAAGTGTTACCAGTAGTTTCTCGAACTGTTATAGATCTCATATCGACACGACTTATCGAGCTATTGGGGTCTGACGTTTACCACCCCTAGGCGAGATATGCGACATATCAGACGACGAGACCGGACTGTACGGTAAGTGTTACTGGTTGGATTCACAGGAGTGTGAGCTGGCTTACTCGTTGATCTTCTGATCGCTCAATACCCGGGTGGCCGTTACGTTTAGCAGACCGCTTGCGGCTTGTGGGTGTTTGATATGATCATCACCTGCTGCCGGCGTATTGACGAGTCTTTAGAGTCCTACACAAAGGTTTCCTGGCTCAAGCGAAACGAAATAGGAGAGCATATGAGATATGTGCGGGACCGAGAATAATGCGTGTATGTGATACCGTATTCTATTCTCGCGATGATTGTATCGATTGGTTGTATGCGATATAACCTAGTTATCGAATCAAGGATTGATTCGATAAGTCGATACATTGGATATTAGTCGGTTATATGCGATATGACCGGATCGTTAAATCAAGTGTTGATTTAATGATTTAATGTATAATTATATATTTGATATATTACTTTACATTAACTAGTATTGGTTCACTTAAGATTATTTTTCTCACTTGTTAGTGCACAAGTTGTATATGTGATATATTTTTGTGCACTTGTTTGTATCATGTTTGATGATACATGCAAACTTGGGTATGTATGCTTTAAACCATGGTTTAGGTTAATGGTTAAGGTTTTATTTATTTATTTATTTAATGAAAAAAAAATGGTGGCTTTCTTATTCATTTGCTAGAAGCTTCAAGCATATTTGAAAAGGTCAAAGCCATTTTGTTTTTATTCATAAACCTAACCATTACCTAAATCCTAGTTTATTCTCTACATGAGTTTACTAACCCATGGTTGCTAAATGATAACCATCACTTCATTTTCCTTTTGAAAAAAATACAATTCTTTTTCTTTCTTCTTCTTCATCTTCCTCATGAAGAAAAAGAAAAGCTTGCTTGAAAATTTCCAAGTGATGATTCCAAGTGAGAAATCCAAATCCAAAGTGAACCCACTTCCTATTTCTTCATCCTCTACCACTTGCCATGTAGTATAGGGTGTTTTCTTCACAAGTTTTATGACTTGGTGAAGTTGGAGCTTGATCTTGAGTTGCCTCGACGCAGATCATCTTCGGCATCGAAGTCAACGACCTAGCCCGATCTTTTCTCCGATGAAACCACCGCGAGAGTCTAGGATCCGATGATCGCAGCGAAGGAACATCGTCACGGAGCTATGGAGGTGGAGGACCGGATCTACAAAGGTTGTATTTCCGTTCACTTAGTGTAAATGTGATTTACTTTCTTTTCGTTTCGCCTAAACTCTAGTTAACGATCTAGTTTAGGGTTTCTTGGCACCGGAAAATTTTAATTTGGCATGGTTGATGCCTTATGAGACCACTTGAGTGTGCCTAGGAACCCTACAGTGGTCTCAGAGCCTAGCTAGAGCCTTAGGCGAAGTGTAGACGATGTTAGAAGTCCGATCGAACCCGAAACCCTAGTTTAAAACCCTTCTCTGTACATTTTTTCAAAACTGGGTTTTTTCCAAATTAAAAATATGCAGAAAATTCAACAGGCTTTTTTAGGGATTACTGTGCAGCACGTGCTCATGATTCGACTAAAGCGCGGCGGAACCGCGGCATGAGCATGGCTCATGCGGCGGTTCCGCGGCCAAGTAGTCACATCAGGTTTTGAAAATTGCACAGTAATTCCTATATTTTAGTGTTGTATTTTCTGGGAATTTTTAACTTCTACTCAAGAGTTGAGTTTTCTGGGTTGTATTGGGGATTCGATAATTCGATCGGTTTATTTAACTTCGTCTATGTGTTTTCCGGATAATTTTTGAATATGTTAAAAAGTTCGACCGGATATAAATACCCAATTTTTCACCTGCCGGAAAATTTCCAAGTGTTGGATTTTTCCGTAGTTTGAAAACGTTCTAAGTAGTGCAAGTAACGCGATGGACCCTCTAGAAAACAACAAACCTTAACTCGATTATGTGACCGTCTTGAACTGCCCTTTGAACCTTAGGGTTTGGGGCAGTACGGCGTGCCATATGTGAGGCATTGGCTTGACCCTTCTACGGCTGGACCGTTGGTACTGTGGCACGAAGTGAATGTTCTTAAACTTATTTCATTTGTTGAGCTGTTTCGGGAAAACTTGAGTGTTTGACTGTTCGATCGGAAAGTTTAACATTTTCTGTTTATCTGGAATGTGATACAATATTTGGAATCCACAAATAGTTATGAGATAACTGAATGAATGTTATAAACATAGCACTTTAGTCTCACTTGATCGGTTGCCACGGAATTTTGATGTGATCAAAAATCCGTCGCAATCACGTAGCGTACGCGGATACTCGCCGGGTAAACTTAATAGACAGCTACACCCCATAGCCCTGACCAAGTGACTGTAGGAGAACCCCGTCGCCGAAAGCATCCGTTCGGGTGCTCGCGGCAGCGTTGTTCCGCCTTAGTGCACTTCGTCGACGGTATCGGGGGTGCGGCCGTCTACTAAATTTTGCGACGAGCATTCGGTCAGGATGCCGGGAATCTTGTTGAATTGCCCGATTAGATATTGAAAAGAGTTTTCGATAATGAGACTAAAATGCGGGGTTTATAATTGTTAGGCATGCGATGTCTAAGTAATTCATTTGGTCAGGCATGCGATGTCTATGCAGGTTGCGGATTCCAACTGTTGTAATTTTACACTTTTTTTTTGTGACCGTAAGTGTAATATGTGATATCGTCGGTTTCGTTGCTATATGTCAACGACAATTGGGATGGGCATATTTACTTACGTTGATGACATGTGATGTTATGTGTTGCTGGATATGTTATATTGGATCGTCGTGTTTGAATAGCCGGGGTTTTTTTTATGTGAGATGAGTGTTTTTCATTTTCATTCATGTAAAAACTTGTATGTAATATTCTTTTATTGGGGCAGTTCCAGGTTGCGGAAGATGTCACCTTTTGTATATTATTTACTTTTCCGCACTAGGATAGACCCAAGGAAGGGAGCACAAGTAACCGGGTTCTGGAGTCCAGTGGGAGACCAACTCGAGGAGTCGAGTCCAGGTCTCCTAACTCTAGAATTGGTAGGGTTGCTTGCCACTCTTGTAGGGGTCTAGGGGTGTGGGATTGGCGATTCATCGCGACCGTGGAATCCGTGTTTTATACTGGCTCGTATTGAAAACATGGACGTCCTAGTATATCCAATATTTCATATGATATTTTTTCTGCTGCGTTATCTGTGACGTGATCATGTGATATGTTCTGTGATAGATACTGCATATAGTATATATGATATATTATATAGACGTTACTTATGTTTTACACCCGCGCTAGCCCTGCCCCGCTCTGCAGTTAGTTACCTAACCTAACGGTGCACGAGGGGACATCGAGGCGAACACGGATGGCATAAATGTACGTCGTATTTATCTGTGATGTTTAGGTGACTTAAATGATGGGACTTCATTAATATGATTAATGAAAGTAAAAGAAACCTAAAAATGTTGTGGAATCGAATTTCAAAAATAAAACAGGTAGCTACAGTTCTTGCTTTGCACAGCGGTATATATGATATATCCTGCACCTTATTCGATGAGGAAAGAGCCGACGATCCCTTCACCGGGAGTGACCCCTTTAGCAATAACTGGCAGATGCTACACACTCAGTTTGTCTTTTGATAGCTTCTATAGTTTCTGCTTTGCACAGTGATATATATGATATATCCCGCACCTCATTCGACGAGGAAAGGGCCGACGATCCCTTCACCGGGAGTGACCCCTTTAGCAAAACTAGAAAAGCCTCAAAAACACTCCATTTCAAAATCATTTGATTCTACAACGATATCAAGTTCATTACGCAATAGGTTTTCAGAAAAACCTGTCGTAGCCCTCCGTCATTTCAGATAAGTCCTACTTAGTATTCGTGCTACGCTTGTTGACCTCCGTCAAGACGTAGTGTACGGTAGCTAACTAGTATTTATCTGCTTATGCATATGATGCAGATTGGATTAGGGTAGTCGTGCGGCCTTGTTGACCTCCGTCAAGGGTCGTGCGGGTGGGTTTGATTCAATCAAGAAATGACGGGTTGAACTTGACTAGTAGCCTATGGTTTGTTGACCTCCGTCAAGGTCATAGGGTGCTAGGGGCAAAATTATCGGGAATTTCAAGTGTTGAAATTTGCAATGAGATTGCATACCTTCTATGAGATAGTTGGATCCCGATACCCACTGCGAGTAATTGTTACTCCTGGGAGAGTTTTACACTTTACAATTAGCCGATCTAGTAGGTGTCTAGAAAGGTGTTAACGAGGTTACGTCTCTGGGAAAACGAGGTTTACATTAATTAGGTTCGTGCGAAAGCACGGGGGACCTCCCTCAAAGTACCGACACTGGCCTGGCTGAAAGATTGGCGAACTTGTAGCGTGTAATTAATCCCGGCTAGTCTTTCCTTTTAGGGTTTGAAGGAAGATTTGATAAAATACAGTGGGAGCCATCCTGATTAGATAAAATAAATAACCAATCTAATCTTGTAAGAGCGCACGCAGAGTGTTTTCTTCTCTCTCTCTCTCCAGGTAGCGACCATATCACGCCTTAATCAAGATAATAATACGGATTATTGACCGCACCCGCTTGTTATACTGAGATGGGGAACGTTGGTCCCGCTCCAACTTATAATTGTTATAAGACCGAGCAAGAAATAGGGGAATACCAGAATTCCCGTTCCGCCCAAACGAAGAGAGTGCATGCTGATGCATCATCTTCGGGTGTGTTCATTATACAGAGCTGTTTCTCAGTATCCTTTACGTCCTGAGTATGTGATACCGGATCAGGATCCCGCATATGTAATCTGTTACATGGGCTATAGAAAGGTAGAGAACTGAGAACGGGTGATAAGTTTCATGAGACAGAAAACGGGGCAAGTGTTGCAGCCAAGTCTGTTGGTCACTGTCACCATGTATTACCAATACATTGATTCTGAACGAATGTTATTAGATACCGAACCTGATATACAAAATCATATCAGTCTCTTTATTAGTAAAGAAAGGATATAATTTTGTATTGTTGGATAATGTTTTGAACATTTCCTATATCAAAAGTTGATCGGTTCAGGCACGTTATTTAAAAGCATTGATGTTCTAAATCAAACTACAGTTCTTAGTATACGGAACACACACAAGAGGAAGAGTTCAGAAATGAACGAATCCTTCTTGAGGCATTGTAGACTAGGTCATATCAATGTGACCCGACTAGCTTAAGTTACATAGTAGATGCATATTTAAATCAGTGTGAATTTACATCTTATGAAACTTGCGAGTCATGTCACAAAGATATAATGACCTCAGCTCTGTTTATTGGAAACAGAGAAAGAGTTAGTAAACTCTTAGGACTGATACATGATGATGTATGTAAGGTCCCCTGTCTACACATGCCAGGACCGGTTCTTTGTACTTCATTACATTCTCTGATGATCTCTTTAGATTCAGACATATGTTCCTGTTGAAACACAAGTCCGAACCTTTTGAGATATTCACAGAATATAAGTTAGAAGCAGAGAACCAAAACGGGTATAAGTATTATGTCCTTTGATGTGATCAAGGAGGAGAATACTTGAGCACGGAATTCTTGGACTTTTCTAAAGGAGAATGAGATTCTCTCTCAGCATTACTCCTCCGTATACACCATAGCACGATGGTATATCGGGACGGAGCAATAACACCCTATGTGATATGGTGTGCTCTATGATGAGTACTACTGAGTTTCCAATTTCCTTTTGGGGGTTATGCACTTGAGAAGCTGTATACCTATTGAATTAGGTTCGAATCAGATCACAGCCTACCACTCCATATGAGATATGGTATGGGAAGAGCCCATGTCTTAAGCTAGTTAAGATTTGGGGTTGACCGGCCTATGTCTAAAAGCAAAATCTGGACAAGCTCGAGGCCAGGTCTGTTATGTAGAACTGGAAAGGTTCCAGCTATACAAACTATAGCAGATGATTTGATAAAACCAAAGGATTCAATAGTTACCAACGAACCTCAGCCTCTCCGCCGATCTAGTAGGGTTTCTCACCCACCTGAGAGATACTTCGGTTTCTCTATGACAGTGGGAGCGAGGATTGCATCATGAGATGATGACCCAACTAGTTTCGAGCTGGCCATCAGGAGTAAGACTCTGTAAGAATGGCTGGATGCTTAGTGATCTGAGATGGAATCCTTATACACCAACAAAGTATGGACTTTGGTTGCTTTATCTGAAGGGTTAAATCCCCATCAGGAGCAAGTATATCTTGAGAAGATTACTTGGTATACATGGAAAAGTTGAGACTTTCAAAACTAGACTTGTTAAAGGTTTGCATCATTGACCAGGTATGGATTATGTTGAAACATTTTCTAAGGATCTATGTTTAAGTCCATCCAGATCCTACTTGCCACGGCTACATACCATGACTACGATATCTGGTGGTTGGGTGCCATGACTGCTTTTCTAAATGATGTTTTGGAAGAGAGAGTCTATAAGTACACAGTCAGAGGGCTTCGTAGACATTGGGAGCAGCGGAAACGTGTACAAGATGCTTTATAGGATAAAGCAGGCATCGCGGAGTTGGAACATCTGTTTTGATGTAGTAGTCAAATAGTTTGACTTCATCAAAATGGTAGATGAACCTTGTATATACAAAAAGGTAGTAGGGAGTATGGTGGTGATCCTCGTAGAGTACGTGAATGACATACTCTTGATAAGAAAGGAGTTTCCTATGCTACGCTCGGTCAATCTCCGCTTATCACAATGATTCTCCATATAGGATCAAAGTGATACCTCCTAAATCCTGAGTTTTGATCTATGAGATAGATCTAAATGGATGTTAGGATTCTCACTAGATGTAGTGAGCTGGTATCAATCAATCCTGGGGAGAATCACTGGAAGTGTTCCAGGGTGATAAGGACGACTGAATGTCAGTCGCAGGCATTGTCTTTACCCTCTATGGAGGGACGGTATGTTGGAAGAGTTCCAAACTAGATACCGTGACATACTAGACGATTAAAGGCAAGATACATCGCTGCTTAAGATGCTACCAAAGAGGCTGTCTGGGTGTATATTAGTTCATGAGATGAACTTAGTTCCTCCCATTGTGTGACAATGGAGTTGTGGCTTATGCCAAGGAACGCCCGTCCCATCAGTGATCCAAACAAATTCTGAGGTAGTGTCACCTGATCATGGAGATAGTTGATCTCCAGGATGATCGAGGTTAGGAGAGTAGACTCAGAGGACAACACGGCGGATCCACTCACAAAGACCTTTTCCCAGAGAGAGACTTTTATGGGATGGTTGAGTATGAGATACTACAACCACTGCTATCAGATGGCCCTAGTGCAAGTGGGAGATTGTTAGTTATATGTATGCCCTAGAGGCCATTACTGTGCATAGGATGTATATTGTAGTGGATGCTTGGATATATATAGGGAGGACTTTCTTTCTCGACATGATAGTATGCTATCTGGTTGCTCTTTACCTTAACGTGTACACTAATTGTCTCTCTGTTACATGTTGGTAAAGCCCTTAGGATGTGTACTTGACTACCTGGACTATGATGCAGATCATACTAGTAGGGACATGGTAATCCATAAGTACATCCTTCAAAGTCCCTAGTCGTGGGTGTATCGAGACGGGGCATCGATATACCAGAGTAGACTAGCGTATACCTTCTCGACCCATACAGATGGGCGATGGATGATCCTATATCCATTGGTGTTTGACATCAGAGATGATATGCGGGTGCTCAGTGGAGACTGGGTACACTGGACGGACTCGCCGAGAACTCCCAGATGGTATTATACCTTACGTCAGATGGCAGTTCTCTGGTGACACTGGTACAGGTTAGTCTGTTGACCCGAGATCGTCATAGAGTCTTGTGTGATTCCCACCGTGCTTTGATTTCCACCTTACCATGTCCAAGAAGGCGCGCAAAACGGTGGTTTTTGGGTACAGTCCCGAATCATATGGAGGCAATGAGCGATAGGAGGGGATTCGTCTCTCCCGGTATAGGGAGTTGATGTTGCGCTGTGTTCGATTGGCTATAACCGGAAATCCTTGGCTAGGGTTGCTGAGATTTACTGGTAAGTGTTACCAGTAGTTTCTCGAACTGTTATAGACCTCATATCGACACGAATTATCGAGCTATTGGGGTCTGACGTTTACCACCCCTAGGCGAGATATGCGACATATCAGACGACGAGACCGGACTGTACGGTAAGTGTTACTGGTTGGATTCACAGGAGTGTGAGCGGGCTTGCTCGTTGATCTTCTGATCGCTCAATACCCGGGTGGCCGTTACGTTTAGCAGACCGCTTGCGGCTTGTGGGTGTTTGATATGATCATCACCTGCTGCCGGCGTATTGACGAGTCTTTAGAGTCCTACACAGAGGTTTCCTGGCTCAAGCGAAACGAAATAGGAGCGCATATGAGATATGTACGGGACCGAGAATAATGCGTGTATGTGATACTGTATTCTATTCTCGCGATGATTGTATCGATTGGTTGTATGCAATATAACCTAGTTATCGAATCAAGGATTGATTCGATAAGTCGATACATTGGATATTAGTCGGTTATATGCGATATGACCGGATCGTTAAATCAAGTATTGATTTAATGATTTAATGTATAATTATATATTTGATATATTACTTTACATTAACTAGTATTGGTTCACTTAAGATTATTTTTCTCACTTGTTAGTGCACAAGTTGTATATGTGATATATTTTTGTGCACTTGTTTGTATCATGTTTGATGATACATGCAAACTTGGGTATGTATGCTTTAAACCATGGTTTAGGTTAATGGTTAAGGTTTTATTTATTTATTTATTTAATGAAAACAAAATGGTGGCTTTCTTATTCATTTGCTAGAAGCTTCAAGCATATTTGAAAAGGTCAAAGCCATTTTATTTCTATTCATAAACCTAACCATTACCTAAACCCTAGTTTATTCTCTACATGAGTTTACTAACCCATGGTTGCTAAATGATAACCATCACTTCATTTTCTTTTTGAAAAAAAACAATTCTTTTTCTTTCTTCTTCTTCATCTTCTTCATGAAGAAAAAGAAAAGCTTGCTTGAAAATTTCCAAGTGATGATTCCAAGTGAGAAATCCAAATCCAAAGTGAACCCACTTCCTATTTCTTCATCCTCTACCACTTGCCATGTAGTATAGGGTGTTTTCTTCATAAGTTTCATGACTTGGTGAAGTTGGAGCTTGATCTTGAGTTGCCTCGATGTAGATCATCTTCGGCATCGAAGTCAATGACCTAGCCCGATCTTTTCTCCGATGAAACCACCGTAAGAGTCTAGGATCCGATGATCGCAGCGAAGGGACATCGTCACGGAGCTATGGAGGTGGGGGACTGGATCTACAAAGGTTGTATTTCCGTTCACTTAGTGTAAATGTGATTTACTTTCTTTTCGTTTCGCCTAAACTCTAGTTAACGATCTAGTTTAGGGTTTCTTGGCACCGGAAAATTTTAATTTGGCATGGTTGATGCCTTGTGAGACCACCTGAGTATACCTAGGAACCCTACACAATCAGTATTTATAGGCCTAAAATCTCTAAACCTACTTCTACTAGAATACCAATTAAGATCTCATCAAATTTCCAAAATAATCTATAAACAAAATTTCAAATAAATTCTCTAACTTTCCAAAACCGCTAGAAAACTCGTCGACAAACGTCTGAAGACTAACCCTCAGACGTCTGTAGAACCACCCTTAGACGTCTGATAGACATATCTTTAGATGTCTGAACGCTCTCTGAATTTATGAAAATCTCTTCTTCAGACGTCTGAAGCACTATGGCTCAAATATCTGAACGCTCTCTGTGTTGAATACAAGTCACTTTCATAACAATCTCCATCTTGACTTTTGTATTTAACAAGCCATCTTCTATCTTTTCTTCACAACTTCTACCCATGATATCTTCTGAACTTTGCACAAAGCTCCATCTTGACTCAAGCTTCCTCCACCTTGCTCCAAATTTGTTCTCCATACTCGGGCTTCCCCACAACTTAATATATATCGCTTGAGATTTTGACTCCTTTCATCACGACAATTCTTCTGCCACACCTTCATCACTCCATCTTGAGCAATAATTGTGTAACCTTTCATATCCAATCTCCCAACCGAAATTAGACCCCTTTTCAGTTTTGGAACATACCGGACATCTCCAAGAACTCTTTACTTCCCATCGAACATCTTCATCTTTACGGTGCTCACGCCTTCCACTTCTACTTCAGAATTATCCACTAACTTCACTGCCACGCCCCGCTTCCCGGTATACGGCGAAGGAGACGCGACGAGGCCCGCTACGTATATACTCAGAAGTACATACGCTAAGCGTATCTAAGCAATATAAAATAAATACACAAGAGACAAGATATAAAAGGAACAACAACTTTTATTTATTAACATTCTTTTGTACAATACATGAAAATGAAATACAACTGAAATAAAATGATGCCTAAACAGTGGCATAACAGGAAATGAAAAATACAGAAAGAAAAAGTATACAATGAAACTAAAGTGCAGGGTCTTCGGCAAACTGCTCCAAGTCTTCTTGAGATGGTTCGATCTCCGCCGGGTCCAAACCACCTGACGACATTCAAAGAAGAAAGAAATAGAATGTCGTCGGTGAACAGGTCGCTCGGTAAGTCCCAAAGATAAGGGAGAAATAGACAGAGAGTAAGAGAGAGAGAGAGAGTAGCTTTTAATGTTGTATTATAATATTATAATGTTGTATTAACGCTGTTGTTTGTAGCCTGGTACAGAAGATGCCAGTGTATACGAGGAGAGTCCCACTTACACCGGGGACTTTGGTAACCTGTAGTACAAGGCTCCGTCGATAATACCACGGAACAACGGCATCGATGTAATTACATCTTAAGTGACCACCTCGTGCCACCTTTAACATATTCCGTACCAGTCTACCCCTTAAACCCTGTGATGTCTTGTTTGTATTGTTATCTTGTAAATTGTATTGATTGTAAGATTGATTGACTGACCGAAACCATGATATCAGTAAGCGGTTGTAACCATAGAGTCATGTAAATGGAATAACCGAGAATCATGTAAAAGGAATATATATCCATGGTTCGGTTCAGTCAAGTTGTATAAATTGATAATTGTATTCATGAATTCATGTGTTCATATTGAATTGGAAACTTATAGATTATAAATTGACTTGAATCATATTCAAGTCAGATTAATCAGACTCAAACCCGAGTCAGACAATCAGAAATGTGAATCGAAGTCTTATAATTGTTAGGGTCCTTAGGGTAATTTATAAAACTTGAGGGGGTTTTATGTAAAAATACTTTTATATACTTTTCAAAATACGTCTCAAGTATTTATCGTTCGTCTTTAGAGTTGTAATGAGGGTGGATTTTATGTGGTGACATTTCTAGTGAGAATATCCTAGTTTTATGTATTTATCTGTAATATTGATTATTTGAAGTTCATGGTATTTTAGTGTAAAACTTATTATTGTGATTTTTAGAAAAAGGTGGAAAATTTATATTATAATAAAATATATATTTAAATGATAAATATACATATATTTATACAAAAATAATTTTAATAAATATTTTATATTCCAAAAATCTCATTTTCTTAAGATGTCGTATTTTAAACCTTTCGAGACCGAATGCTCCTTGCGGAGGTCTGAATCTCGCACTACTAGCCCAAGGGTGCGCGATAAACTGCACGATCCCGAACGGGTTCCCCAAAGATGGGTTGTAGCGGCGCTTTGCAAAAAATGTAAAATACTAATCCTTTAGAAAACAGTTTTATAAAGTAAAAGGTATTTATTTGCAAAGTGTAATTTTCCGTATTTTAGATTCTAGGGTTTCCTAAGCCAACTAGTCTATTTCTAAATGGTCTAAACGACAAGTCGTTAGAAGTCTCAAATCGCCTCTTCACCGCCAATTGTGGTCAGGTAAGTACAAATGAGGAAAGGAGGGATCCGCTCACGAATCGTGAGACAGGCCTTTTAAAATTACCTTTGCTCACTTGCCTAGCCTAGACACCACAAAATCAGGTTTAGATAAACGATCGATGTCCACAACTTTTCGTATTTTCCTAATACGAGGTATTTATTTAAAAGTGTATCAAATCTAAAACTTTTAAGAATAGTTTTATTAAGAATATGGTATTTTAATGAAAGTTTCGTTTTATCGTATTCTAAGTTTTGATGATATCGTTTAGGGTTGTATTTGCGTGTGTGTGGAGGTAGGTCATTATCTCGTGCTCTACTTTAAATGTATGGCAAAGTTAAGGGTTAAATGTGAAATCGAAATATGATGGTATTAAAGTGAAAAAAATACGGTAAATTGGAAAGGTTATCATTTCATGTGAGAAAACTTGTTCAAATTGATTTTTAAAAGTTTAATAGTCAAGATAAAGATGTTTAAGTATGATTGAATTGGTTAGAAGTGAAATTTTATAGAAAACCGAATCGGAAATCGGATTTGTTCCGATTCCGTCGGGTTTCGTAATTTCGTATTTTTGAGAAATAGAAAAGGGGATAGAATGGGACTTACAGGTTTTGATCTTTACTAAGGAGTGTAGGGGAACTAAAGGAATTGCCGAGGCATTGCTTCGTCGCCGGTTGTTTCTAAAAACGTCGCCGGAATTCCCGCCGGAATTTCATCGGAGCTTTGCCGCGAACTTGTTTTCAAAGCACACACTTCTTGGAAAATTTTGAGAGAGTGAGCCTAGGGTTTTGGGATGAGAGGGTAGGGGTGTATTTATAGGGTAGGCTAGGGCAGGGTAGGTGAAAGGTTTTTATTTAAAAAAATTGTAAAAATTATAGAAAAAGTAATAAAAATGAAGTGAATGAGGTATAATTGCGTTTATGGAACCGATCCAGACATTTAAAGCATACAGGGGGTATGAGAAGGCAAAACGACACATTTTTCGTTTTGACGACTCGGCCGTCCGGCCAAGTCCGGGCCGACTCGTCCGATCCCGGCCGAGTCGGGGGTCGAGGGGGTGAGGATTCTCGTGGGGTAGGCTCTGGTATTTTTACTTTTTAGGGTTCAGTTCAACTTTTGGGAGTTATGGCCTGTGGACTGTTGGGCTTCCAAGAAATTTAAAACAAAAATAATATAAAAATAATGTGGGGCAGAGGATTTAAACTCTGGTGGCTTGGTTCAACAGTGCAAGGTATTACCAATGAGCTACAAGCTCCTTCTTGTAATTATTGTGGTATTTAATTACTTAAAATGATAGCAGCAAGAATAAATACTTCTAGTATACATTAAATTTAAAGTAATTTCTTGTATACTAAAAATGGAGTTATTACATTCTTGTAGCTTGTAATTAAAAACAAAATAATTACTTATATCTTGTGCTCAGGCTAAATTACCCCTTTGTGGATTTTTGAAAAAAATATTTGAAAAATTTTGTATAGGAAATTTAGGGTTGTTACATTCACCGTCTCCTTTTTCTCCTTAATCTCATCGAACCACTACTTATTTGCATACGTGAAAAGATGCTCCCGAATCCATGTACTACATATCTTCTTTTTTGAATTTTTCATCATTAGTGATAAACACATCGCACCCTGGTTCAACATCGTAGGCCGCGTTCGCTTGCTTTTCCTCTCTACGTCTCTTTAAATCATCCAAGTGCTCCTTCATCTTGGGGCAATCGGACATACAACGACCCATCTCGTTGCAGTAATGACACCTTATTTTCGACACATCTCTTGCAGTTCACGATCTCTGATTTCTTCTATCGTTGCTTTGTTTCTTTCTTCGCTTCGGACCCTTTTGCAATAAATGTAGATGAATCAGATGATTTCCTTCTTAATTCATCATTTAGGAGACAATTTGTTACTGCGCTCATAAAAATAACTCCTTCAGAAGACGAATTGCTTAAAGAAACTATCAGAGTTTCCCAACGGCTCTGAATGGAATTTAATACAATAAGTGCTTGTATCTCGTCTTCAATCGGCATCTTCAAGATTACAAGTTGATACACAATATTCTGAATTTCGTTCAAGCGCTTCGCTATTGAGGAATCTTTCTGGAATTTTAAATTCATCAATTCTCTTATTAGAAAAGCATTGTACGTAGTCGTCTTTCTCTCGTAGAGATCTGTCAACTTCTTCTATAAAGTTTCTGCAATGCTCTCTGGCGATACATGGTGGAACACCGAATCTTCTATCCATCCGCGAATAAGACTCCTCGCCTTTCGATCCATTCTTACCCAACCTTCATCAGACATCTTCTCTGGCTTGGCGCTAATCCCATAAATAGGTGCATCTAAATCTTTGAGGCACAACATGTCCTCCATTCTCGACTTCCATATCGACCAATTTGTGCTATTTAAACACACCATCTTTGTTGCGATTTGAGTTGTCTCCATCTTCGTTGTTCTTCTTTCAACCAAGTTCCGATACCAATTGTTAGGATTTTTACGTCCCAAACAATTCAGAAAATAAACACAGGATTTTTGAAAAGAAAGAATAAATTAAAAGGTACAATCAAACACAAGAAATTTTTCAATTTCTACGTTTTTATTCAACTTCAATACGAATTACAAAATCTCTCTTCCTACAAAAACTTCTCAAAAACTCTTCTTCTTCTTCTAACAAAATACCATAATCAATCTATATTTATAGGCCTAGAATCCCTAAACCTATTTCTACTAGAATACCAATTAAGGTCTCATCGAATCTCCAAAATAATTTCTAAACAAATTTTCAAATAACTTCCATAACTTCTCTAACAAACTTTCCAAAAACGCTAGAAAACGCGTCGACAGACGTCTGAAGACTAACCCTCAGATTCTGCAAAACAACCCACAGACATATGATAGACATATCTTCAGAACGCTCTCTGGATTTCTGAAAATCTCTTCTTCAGACGTCTGAAGCACTATGGCTCAGACGTCTGACCACTCTCTGCTGTTGAATACAAGTCGCTTTCATAATAATCTCCGCTTCACCTCTCTCTCCCTCTCCGGCATCCCAAAACAACATCTCAATCTCCTCCAAACTCTTCCCCATGGTCTTAGGCACACATTTGTACACAAACGCCACCGAAAAAGCCGAAATCACATAAAACACCCCTAACCGAGATAGCCCTAGCCACAGATAAGAAAGGCATTGTGATAACTCCACCGCTAATTCTACTCCCAATTGCCCCAACTGCCGAAGCTTGAGCTCCCAATCTCAACGGAAAAACCTCGGAAGTTATCACCCAATGAATCGGGCCAATTCCCATCGAAAAGAATGCCACATTTCCACAAACTGCGAAATCGCTAACATAACTCCAAAATGCAATGAAGAGCAGCACTCAATGTCAGCAAGCACAATGTCATCTCGATAGTACTGATTTATAACAGTGGTTTTCTTCCCACGCTATCAATGAGAAATATCGCGACCAATATGAAAATAGTCTTCACAAAACCCACATCTACTGTTTCCATTAAAATCTCTTTATCGGATTTAATTCCTGCATCCTTGAATATTGTCCGGCTATAGTACACCGTTGCATTGATACCGGTGATTTGCTGAAAGCATTGGGTACCACGTCCAGTTATTAACATTTTTCGCATACAAGGAGAAGGGTTTATAAATTCATGCCAGGTTTGTTTATCTTCGTTGCAGCTTCAGTTATCTCGGCAAGTTTTTGATCCGCATCTTTTTCCTTATCCATGATCTTAAACAACACTAATCTCACCGCTTCGCGTCGATTTTGCATAACTAGCCACCTCGGAGACTCAAGAATTATAAACAGTGCAAATCCAAGAAGAACAGAGGGGAGGATACCGACGCCAAGCATTAATCTCCAACTTATATGTTCTGCAAAGCCTGAAAACGCGTAATTTGAAATGTAACCAAGTAAAATTCCTATATTGATGAAGATTTCAGAGAAAGAGGTGAGAGAACCACGGATAGTTGAAGGCGAAATTTCGGCTATTTAAACCGGCGCAATCATAATACCGAGTCCTATTCCAATTCCAGAAAGAAGTCTGCCTAAGATTAATACCAGAAAAGATGGGGGTAAGGTCATTATTAAACCGCCGATTTGAAAAACTATGGCAGCTAAGCCCATTGTCCATTTTCGCCCGATGAGATCCGAGGTTTTTCCACCAGCTAAGCTGCCGAAAAGGGAAATGATGCTGAGACAACCGACAAGGAGTTCTTGTTGGAATTCGGATATGTGCAAGTCTTTTTGGATATATTCGACTACACCGCTCATAACACCTATATCTGTATATGGTAGAAAGGGAGAAAAATTATAAGAGCAAAATTGGAAAATGCTGAAATGCGAATATGATCGTATAACCAAGGAGCATGGAGTTGACAGAGGAAAGGAACATGCGGAGATGGACATATCCGCTGCTGCTTTGTTCATTGCTTTGTATCTGCCTTTGCTGTTGGGGATCGCGGTGCGGCGGCTGAGCGACGACCAACCCTTGTGGATCTAAACTAAAATACCTTTAAAATGTATAACAAAACTAGAATAAACGTAAATCAAATACCACAAGAAATTTGGGGGGGAAAGCGAAGAACTCTTTATTAGAACTTTCAAGGAAAAAAAAGGCTTACAAAGAATTACAATAAGCCTCTCCTTTATGATCTCCAACAAGATCTTTCTCTCTCTCTCAAAACTCTCCTTATAATCGTCTTGATCCCTTATGGAGCCGTCTCTCACCTCCCATAACCTTATGATCAATACAATACTTTAAAACTTTAACCTTGGGATCCTATATATAGCCCATACAAATCTGAGTTACAATAAGATCCAAAAAATTACGAACCTGCCACCCAAAAACTGATTTTCCGAGGTAAATCTCGAACTAGAATTCGCACTCATCCCTTTGACAGACGTCTGACCCTATGAGGGGCAGACGTCTGCATTCCCTCTGCTAAAGTAGAGCGTCGCCAGACGTATGACCTTGATGGTTCAGACATCTGTACCCCTTAGCACGTCTGGCCAAAGTGTGGCCAGACGTCTAACGCTCATAGCTCAGACATCTGGGCCTTCTCTGGAAATTGAGACTTTATTGCCAGACGTCTGAAGCTCATTGCTCCAAACGTCTGGCCCTTCTCTGGATTTATGAACAGTCTTGATATACAAGACATCCTTCACAACATTAGCCTCTGTTCAATCTCTTGTAAATGTTCTTCGCTATTGATTACTCTCATGTACCAGCCTCTGCCACCCACATATCCATTGATGTTCTCATTCATACCTATTTTTGACAATGAGTGGAATTGATGAAAAATAGAGATTTTGTTAAGCAACTATTTGATCAAATAGAGGAACAGATTTCTTTGTTTTTGGGTTGGCAAGTGCATATTGGAGCAGAGCCTCCTTACGAGGATTGCAGCAATTAAAAAAGGTTGATGGGGAACCTATTCTGTTGGGATCTTTAAAAAAAATGGCACCTCCTAAATTTTAGGAAGAGAGATGAAAGGCTTGGTTGATTTTCCTGCTCCAAATTTCTCAGGTCAAAATTTTCTTTTTTTAATCTCTTTTATTTTATCTATTTACCAAATTGTGTTTCAATCCATCAATAATATTTGGTCAAAATAAAAATGGCACATGTCCCGCCTCAAATCCATTTATATAAATTTCAGAAATTCCTTTACGTGACACGGCGACAGTTGCTAACCTTAGAAACTGCAAGGCCTATAATCTATAAATATTCATATACAGTACATTCCCAAATTAAAAACCTTTAACAATGATCTACAAAATCTCAAGCTCTTAAAATAAAACTTGAAATTAAATGATAACAAAACTCCAAATTACATAATCTTATTCCAAACTCTAAGTTCACCAGAAAGGACATAATCTCTAAGATAACATTATTATTTAAGCAAAAAGCCGCCTGGTCGCCAGAAATCCCACGTTAATCTGTAAAATTGTTAAAATTGGGATGATCAAACCACAGCAGAGTAAGTCTAGACAAACATACAATCTAACTCATGCAAACGAGCGATTGAATAAAAATGTCGCTCATAAAACAAGAAATGAGATCATATACGGAATGTCATAGGGCATGTAAAATCAAGCACACATATGTAATAAATCAAATCGCATGTCATATGAATAATATAGAAGATATAATGTCACAGGAGGGAGAAACTATGAGGATGGGTTAAATATGTTTATAGGTATGGGCTACCACTGATGAACCAATGGTCGAGTTGTCACGTACGTACTCGCAACCGGTCTGACCTATAACGACAAAAACCATGAGGCTTACAGCAACGGCCTACAGCGGCACATCCATAGGACGCTGACACAGCTAAACTCCTAGCCATGTGCGCACTATAAACTAGTTAACTCAGGTGTACACCTAAAAACGGTTTTGTCAATAAGGGGAGTAATAATATGAGCAAATATCAATTCAAGTGTTTCACAAGTCACGTGAAAACAAAACCATCATATAATCGGTTTTCAAATGTCGAATGATATTATAATCAAAACTTTAGAAATAAACAACATATTCAAGATTTTGAAGTGATAACAAATAATCGAGTTGAGTATTTAAGGTAAACATCATGAATTAGAATACATGCATCTTAAACTTACCTAGATCGCAAACACAGTCCAAACCCACCAAAATTGAATGTACCAAATTATCAACTCCCTATATAAAAATTCACCACTACAATCAATGTAACTCATCCAATACCGTTTCTAATTAAATTCTATATCAAACTCTTCTATGAATACTTATAATTATTAATAATAATTTTGGTTAATATTCTATTTTTTCCAAGGTGAGAGAGTGCTAATACGAATTATATGTAATTTTAGGGTCTGAAATGTAATTTTATATTTAATGATAGATTGTTGAGAATTCTGTTTTGAGGGTAAAAGTAAAATATAAAAAATTTAGGGACTATGGAGTAAATTTCCAGGCTATTATTTCATTCCTAAAATATTCTGAGGGGCTAAAGCAAATTATCTAATATTCTAGGGATCTGTGATTAATATTAAGATTATGTATTGTGTTGTAATCTTAGCGGCAGGGGGTCAAATCGAAATATCAATATTTTCAAAGACCTTTATAAAATTTTCTGAAATCGGGCTGAAAATATTTTATATGGGTCATGTAGGAAAATTAAAATTTTGCAGGACTTAGGGACTTACAATAAATTGTTCAGTTCATAGCAAATTAAAATAGATTGAGTTAGGTATAGACCTTAACATTAATAAATGCTATTAAAATAAATTGAGTTGGGTCTAGACCTTAACATTAATAGATGGGCTTGTAACAATATGGCTGGGCTGAAATTTAAGTAACTATTTCTAGACTAAAACAATACATTTATGGGTTGGGATGAATTTATTTAAATTTTAGCCCATGTACATTTAATTTCTGGGCTGAAATTAAAAGAGAAGACATATTGAATGATAAACTAAATTGGCAGTATAAATAATTATATTGAATCTTGATTTTTAAAAGAAAGATTTAATTAATTGGCAAATAAAAAAATCTGAACTATCTAAAGTATTGGGTCAAAGAAAAGGAACAAGTCTATAGATAGATAATTGATATCACAGACATGCATATATTTAAGATGATTGTATATCCTATTATAACATTTATTATATTAATATTTCTCTATTTTGTGTTTTGCTATAATTATAATATACCGCTATACATATATGAAGAAACCAAATAATTTTCAAATATAACCTGAAGGAAATCCGCTAAAACCAACAAAACCCTTCTTCTTCTCCTTCTTTCTTGGTCTCTATTATCTTTCTTATAAAATAATTTAGTTTGGCAGAAAGAAATACTAAATGAAACCTTCTCATATGTAATTTTAAATGGGGGAAATAGACTTTAACAAATCCTAAACAAAATGATATAAATCTCAACATAATCTATTGAGATAATATATCAAACTAAATCTATCCATAATAAAGTCTATATCTATTTATTATATATATTATAATAAAAAAATATTTTTAATTATCTATAGTTATAGATATTGTTAGAATAAACAGATTATTTCTAAACTTATCAAAACTAGCATATCTCATCATATTTCCATATCTATGATTCAAATCTTTTCTCATCACAAAATATAATTAACCAAAATTTTATTGTTGAGTTATTATTATCATAGCAATTATCATTATTTCATTTTATTTTATCTGGATATTACAGGACTTTATAGGACTGATATGAGTTTTCCTCATGGATCAACTTTAATCAGACGCAAGACAAATCTAAACACAAATCTGGTAAAAACTCCGATCTAAACCCAATCCAAAAACCATTGCTTAATTCGGTCAGATGAAATCGATTATCGATCAATCGTGTCAAATTAGTTGGGTTGGATTAGAATAAGTGAAGCCTTCAAAGCTCACAATTGGGAACGGAGAAAGTACAAAAATGGTGTAGAATATGAGAGACTTGAGCCTTAAAACTTGGCTGACCAATCAAATTGTTCAAAACAGGATCATCATTGATCATCGAAATGATCTATGGAATTCTCCTCTCCCTCTTATGGGGGCAGAATCATTGTTCAAAACAGGATCATCATTGATCATCGAAATGATCTATGGAATTCTCCTCTCCCTCTTATTGGGGCGGAATCATTCTGTTCCGTTCGGTGCCCTCACTTCAGTAAAGCCACCAGAAAACAGGAACTTGCTGAAAAGCTTTAGGATAAACACTATTAAATCTTGAATTTTGGATACCCTTTATTTTATCCATTCTTATTATAGCTCATTCAACAAAAGATGGGTACCGAAGACGACAAAAAGATGTGCGAAACTTCTCTTTCATGACAAAGGCACAGTTTTATCTAGAACGAAGTGCTACATTCTCGATGGCTGAATACCAAATAAATATTTCCTCATAATTAAAAGGTTAGGCTACAATCGTGTATATCAAGAAGCACATGAACCAGCTATCCATCATCTTCAATATACAACAGCTTCCTTTTTCTTTCATTCTTTCCTCCTGAAGAAAGAGAACTGCACGCATGAAAGAAACATACACTTGCATTTCAAGTTTCAACAGGCAGATTTCTGTGAATAAAAAAGGCAAGGCTGCAACCATGCAACTTAAAATAGAAAGGTTAACCGATGTCAAAATTCATTATTATACAGTATGGTAAAAGATTGTAACATACATTGCAGGGCACCCTTTTTTTAACAGGAAACATGATAATACAAAAGCACTCCTTTGGATTTCAAAAACCAAACACACTGATGAAGATCATTCATCCTTGTATCTTTTCGTATGAAAATAAAATCACAAGAAAGGGTACTCCCCTTAAATGTTAAAATAAAAAAGGAAAAGAAAATTAATCCTATAAAATGTACTGTAGGGAACTCCTCTTGATACAGAAATGTACTGTAGGGAACTCCTCTTGATACAGAGAGAAAAGCAAACCATAACAAACATCATGGCGAACCCTTTTGAATATGACAGGAAAAAAAGGACAGTGAAGGATGTTACCCTTGATATTGAATGCAATTCGCTTTAGTACGGTACAGGATAATCCAATCTTTTTGGATGCAACTCCTTCGAGAATCGAACCGGCGACCTCTCACTTTGTAGAGGAACGTTATACCGACTGAGCTAGGCCCAGTTGGTAAAGGGTAATCCACAAGGATCACTTTGTAGAGGAACGTTATACCGACTGAGCTAGGCCCAGTTGGTAAAGGGTAATCCACAAGGAAAATAAACAAAATACAAAGAAGGGCACTCCTTTTTAATTAAAAAAACATAGTATATACATAAAGTAAAGAGCAATACCTTTGGAACACACAAGTTATATTAAAAACATTAAACTTGGAGGGAGGGGGGAATAGAACACAATGGAGGGCTATTTGAGAACAAAATACCACAAAGGGCACTAACCAGGATTTAGAATAAGAGGCACAGTTAATATATAAAGTAAATACAACATAGGGCAAGAGGGAGGGGGGGGGGGGGGATACTCGACCTGTAAAATGTGTTGAAGGCGCTCCATTCAGAAAATAAAGTGATTGCAACACCCTTGATATAGATAGATATAAATAGAAAGACGATGAAGGTTTTTGCTTTTGCTATAAAAGCAAAACTGAACCTAATTAACTTGAACTAAACAGAAGAATTAAACCAAATGGACCTTGTTGCCCTCCATTGGATTAATTAACTCACCAACACAACAGCCATGCATAAATCAAGTCAGTATGATGAATGAACAAGGTTTCGACCATTTAGTTATGATTCTAGGGAGGATGAGGTCCGGAACCGGACATACAAATTGAGATGTGCTAATTTTTGGATGATTTACATTTATCGATTTATATTAATCAGGTGATCAATTTTTGGTAACCTAAAGAAAAACAAAACAACCCAAACAAAAAAAAAACAGAGAGAAGTATAGGAAAGCTGATATTCCCAGCTCCCTCAAGCTTCTTTTATAGGTACAAGAAGACCATGATTTTGAGGAGAACTCTTCAAGAGTATTATGTGATCACAAAATATTCATTAAATTTCAAGGGGTAATGTTTTAATAGCCATATGACAACCATTCTCGATCAAGGTCGCTATCTTAAGAAACATGTCTAAAAATGAGTAGTCCAAAATGCGAATACTGAGATGGGTACTGGCAGTATTCTAAGAGATTATCAAAAGATCAGCACATGCGCTTCCATTAGAAGTTAGAGGTGGCTCCCATTAAAGGATAAGATAAGAGTTGACTAAGTAAACTGGTTTGAATGTGTTTGAAGGAGGGTGAAAGGTGCAGCCGTGTCAAGAGTGGCAAAATTATAGTTAAATGGAGCAATGAAGACCAAAAGTGTAGTCTAATAACGTATGAAGGAATTAAAAAGATATGCAGTGGTACGTTTAATCAAGGAAATGGCCCTTAATATAGCTTAATGAAAAAATGGATTAATGGAGCCGACCCTGAAGGTTTGCGATAAAGGATTGTTGTCGTTGATGTAATGACAGTTTATAGCATACCTCAAAATTGTGGCTTCATGCCAACTCAAGTTCTTCTCCATGAGTGGAGAGCATGTTAGTAATTAAGTACAGCTGAGACATATTTCTGCTTCACAAAAGGCTAAATCTAGGTCATACCATCAGCATAAATCAAGGGGGAAACAGGAAGTATGCTTAAATGCTAGCCTAAAATGCCTTTCTTACACTTACGACTAATGGAACCCAAAGTTGCATGTATCCTTCACACAAGTGGCTCAAAATTAACCATGTACTCATAAAACTTAAAATAAAGAGGAGATTCAACTAATTTCCCACCCACCCATGGACATACGTTTCCTTGCAGTAGGTACCCATCCCCTTGCTGACGCCCCATTTATGAGCTCTCTCTCCCAGATATCATTCACCCCTTGCCATATAACTCTTCTTCTGAGATGATTGGAACACATTTTCATACAGTTTACATCATCAAACAAGCTTTACCAACTTACATAGGAAAGTTACCAGAGGGTAGAAGAGTTGTCAAGGCTTGGGAGATTGATAAACCAACCTAATACCTGGAAAAACATTACAGAGGAATGATGTATGGTATGATTCCTTCTATTCTGTGATGGTAAAATCAGACATAATGGTTTGGTTGTTTTAAAAAAAAATACATTTCATTTAATTGCACGACGTATAATCAGTATATACACGCAACAAGCCTTTCTTCCATTTGCCTAGTGGCATTTCCTAAAATATAAATAGACACTATTAAGTTGGAACAATCATGTATGGTGAGCTTATAACTAGACAATTTGCATCAGGTTATTATTTTTATTCCCCCCTTATTTACAAAAATTCATTGAATTTGTATATTGTCACAGACACCAATCTTTTAGTACTCGTTATGAGGACCTTAAATCTTTATATTAACTCTCTGAAGCATCAACCTGGCCTTCCATCTAATATCAAGTGCCTCCTAGATATTGATGCAGACATGAGCTTGAAAGGCTATGAAATTATGATCAGATTTACTGGACCTCTTTTGCCTTAGGTTTTTGTCAGCCTTTATGGTATAGGGTGCTAGTAACCTTACATAATGACACCAAACACCATTCCTCTGTAAATGGATAAATCATAAATGACACTAGTGTGATGCTTAGCAATGAAAACTAGTTCATGCTATTTCTAATGAGACAATTTCACATAATCATGTACAAATTTTACATATGTAACAATAAACTACCAACATAACCATAAAGCTGGTACTCACCCTCAACTTAAGTTTACCAATATTCAATCATGTCAATCATAAAATCTAGTATTTGACATCAAGCTATTTCACATGATAACATCTTTCAATAGTTATACATACACACTTTTTAAGGACTCAAGTAGTTTTCCATGTGATCCTATCAAAACCTCTGTAGCAAAGACAATATAAAGTAAAAAAGAGCAACATAAAACATATCTATTATTTATACCAAAGGTGTGGACACTGTAGACAAGACCACAAGACCAACAGTTTTCAGCAGGTGCCATATCCTTGAGAGCAGAAATTTCGGGGGGGGATCCCACCCCCCCCCCCACAAAAAAGATTCAGAAAATCTCCATAGCGAGTGAAATTCTTGCCCCCGCCTACTTCCTCACAGGGCCTTCTGCCCCCCCCCCCAAACAAAAAACGCAGCGCGCGCAGAGAGAGAGAGAGAGAGAGAGAGAGAGAGAGAGAGAGAGGAATATCAGCTAGTAGTTGATACAAAACCATCAGCTAGTGTCCAAGATGGCCTCATAGCCTAAATGCGGTCCGCTCCGTCAACCAAGTTCTACATTTGAAGTATCCATGTGTATAAAAGTTTGGTTAATTTGGGAAACTTTCAAATGTTAAATCAAGTGTTCCCGATGTATGAAATATTTATGGTGTTTAAAAGCCATCCGTCTCGAAAACACTTGATCCATCATCTATAATGCTTCAACTCAAATGAACTTTTATCCACATTGATCATCTCATGTGTAGAACAAGGTGATTAATGGATTAGGCGGTCAGATTGGGCCGACTCTACACACTAGCTGGCAGTTTTATATCAGCCACTAGCTGACAGTTTTATATCAGCCACTAGCTGATATCCCAATCCCCCCTCCTTCTATCTTATGTGATCTTGCAAAATTTTGAATTAAATTAAATTAACAGTTCTATATTGATAATCTTCTTGTTTTTGTTAAAATTTGAAACTAAACTTCGGTAAGTACTCGACAATGGAGAACCTTTCTACCCTTCTTAAATTGATATATACTCATATGGTATTTTTTATAAAACAAATTGAATTGAGAAAGATATTGAAAACAATTTGTACTTAATCTTTGTCATCTAAGCAATGTTTTAAAAATGGGGTGAAAGGTGAAGCAACCTAAGAGTGTCTAGGAACCTACCCGGCCACTCAGACTGCTCCAAATTTGTTTGTTTGTTTAGATGGGTCTTGTAAATTGGTTATTAATTAATTATGATAGCTTTTTAAAGCTATTTTTGGTTTTTTTCCACTTGCAAATGATTAGGTGACACTTTCAAAAGGCGTAAACAACTAATTGCCAATTGATAATGATTGGAATTTAACTTAAGTGTTATTCTTACATCACTAATAATGTAAATACATAGTTAACAAGACTATTAGGAGTAATATTTCAATTAGGACGATGTGGTAATAAAATTATTATTATAACGCTCATATACATTTAAGTACACTCCTTTAAATAACACTACGGTTAGATTGAGACAAAGATTAGTGTGATAATATCAGACCGCTTAATCACCAAAAGCGGAGCGCTTAGCTGCAAAGGACACCCTAAGCGGCCGCAATTTAAAACATTATCCAAGTATACTAGTGATCGTATATTGGCAGTTTCTTTTCCACAAAAAAAGCGATAACTCAATGCTATCTAAGGTTCATACTTGTTACTATGATGTATTTCATCTTGATGATATAATAAATATATATTTATATTTATTCATTTTCTATTAGGAAATATATTTTATATAGCATAGGCAAATTCAACCCAGGTACCTCTTCTAATAGAATTTGTATTGACATTAAGTAACAAGTAGTGTTACTTTTGTTACCGTCTCTGATCGAGATAATGTCTAAATAGTCAACTAAAACTAAAAATGCAATTAGTTGCTGCATGAAGTTTCACACACCAGTAAGCAATTCAGTTTTTTATAGATCAAACATATTCTACACACGTATGCCATACTTATGTTACAATGTAGTGAAACCTGAATCCAGTTTTCAAATTACTTGAGCAGAACTAACCTGAAGATTCGCATGCAAAATTGTGAGAACGAACTTTGAATAAAGAGGGTGACATTCAATATTTAATCCTCTGAGAGAAGCCACATCTTCAATTTACCAACCACTTCAGAATTTCCAATCAAGTCCCAAGTGCGAAGCCAAGACCATACAACAAGTATGGACTACTATTTCACCTAGAAGAAAAATATCACATGAAGGTAAAATTTTGCCACGTTTGATCTAAGATAAAGGAAAGAGGAAACAAATGGACCACAAACATATAGGGTGCTCACTGCAGAAGTAACCACTTCAGCATTAAATAAATGGCGCCTTCTTACAAATACGAACGGGGAGTTTGAGATGAAACTAAAGCAAACATAGTCCTAGAGAGTAAATACACTACTATGTACCAAGAATTTAACAGGTTTAAATTAAAGGGTATGATGGTAAGCCCTCAGACAGATAAATTATGTAATTAAAACAAATTATTGCACACATTTCATCTACGACATATATGCACTTTTAACACAGAACTAATATAAAGAACCAACAAAATCCAAGAATAGACCAGATGCATCTCTAGTTCTAAATCCATGCAAATTAAATATGTTCAACCACATAATAAGTCTGAACTTTAACATAATAAAATCTAACAGTGAGTTCAATAATAGCCCCATGACAAAATAAAACTAATAACCAAAATAAAGAAACCATAATCTTGAAAGAAAATTACCATTTCTAGTTCAAATTTCTGCAGAAGTTGCAAGCAATCTAAGCCTTGGCTCCATCTGCAATGGCAGAGTTCTCTTCCTTCCCAAGTGCAACCACCACTTTTTTAAGAATTGCTTCCACAGGTAAGTGAGAGTTCTCTACCGCTTTTGAGATTGCTGTCCATTTCTCACCATGCTTTGGCTCCGCAGAAACACATCTTTTTATAACTTCCTTTTGAGTTTCCTCAGTGCCATGCTGAAGTTCCAATTTGTATAAATATGCCCAGAAATCTCCAACATCAGGGGCAAGTGTAACTGCCCTGTCGAACCAACTCCTTGCTTTGTCCACTTTTCTATCATGCCAGAATAATTTGGCCACGGACGCATATATATGAGGATCGTGTTGACACCTCTTGATTGCATCTGCACTCTTTGACCTACGGTTGGGCCGTGGCGCCATTTCAATGGAAGCAGCCCACAAAATTCCACTAGTTGGGCATTCCTGTAACGCTTTCGCCATCAAGCTGTCTGCTTCCTTTTTGTTCCCATGCCTGGATTCAGCACGGATAGCTGCAAGCCAAAGCTCTGGGCTCTGGGGATTCTTCTTTCTTGCCGTGGTGAGGACTGCACGAGCTTTGCTCAAACCACTCAACCTCTCTTCTAGGTTTGCAAGTGAGAGCCAAAGAGGAATACACGCAGGGCAGTGCTTCAAGCCTGATTCATAAGCTTTCCTTGCTTGCTCCACATGACCCAATCGATCTTCCATCTGCCCAAACATCAACCACAGCTTTAAAAACTTAGGGAAACGCGCTAAAGCTTCTTCAAGCAACCTCCTCTCTTCTGCGGTATTACCCAACTCCCTCTCAACAATAGCAGATTTCATCCATACCCTCTCAGTCCCACCCTTCTCTCGAGCTTTAGCGAGAAGCATCCTAGCCCTCTCTGGCTCATGGTTCTCAAACTCAAGCTTGAATGCTGCCAGCCAAATCTCTTCAGAATCGGGAATCGCAGCGTAAGCTTCTTGAAGAATTGCTCTAGCGGCAGGGACATCTCCAGCAAGCCACTTCTCTTTAGCACCCATCAGCCACAACACCTCAGCTTGTGGCCTGTAAGTGACTGCTCTTCTTAAGAGGGCATCAAGTGACTCCCTTGTTCCATGACTCTTTTCAAGCTGTGCTGCCTTGAGCCAGATGCTCTTTTTTGTAAAGAACACAGTGAGTGCATGAGCATAAATTGCTCTTGCAGTCTCAATAGAACCCCGCTTCTTGCACTCCTCGGCATCAGCCACCCAGGTCCTCTTACGATCTTCTTCCTCCACTCCAATACCGATAGTATTGTAAATTATAGCTTGGCAAGTTGCTACAGACCCGGCTCTCTCTGCCGCCTCCGCCTCCTTCATCCAAGCTTCTCTATCAATCTCCACTCCTTCTCTCTGCAATGCTTTTATACCTCTATCTATAACCTTGACAACTGAAGTAGTATTCCCATTAGCTTCCTCAAGTTTTGCGGCAGTGATCCAAATCATGGGCTCCTTCGGAAGCTTCATCCTAGCCTTGTTAAGCACCTTCTTGGCCTGATCATAGGTCTCAAGTCTCGCAAGAGCAATCCACAACTCAACATGCAAAGGGCAACACTCAACTGCTCTATGGAGCAAAAGCCTCGCATCCTCCTCATTCGCAAGCTCCACGACCGCCTTCCACAGCCTGACCGAATCGGGAATGTGCTCAAGCCCCTTCCTCAAGACCCTACTCTTGTTTACCTCATTGGTCTCCAATTTCGCAGCTTGCATCCATAGCTTCACCGAATTAGGAATAGACTTCACCCCTCTAGCAATCACTGCCTTAGCCTCATTCGGGGTCGCAAGCCTACAAGCTTCAAGCCAAACATCCTCATTCTTTGGGCATTCTTCACACCCTCTCTGAATCATATCCTTGGCTTTTTGAATCTTACCAGCAACCTCTTCAAGCCTAGCCGCAGCAATCCAGCCCGGAGGATGCTTCGGGTTCGTTTGAGTCACCGATTTAAGAAGCAAACGGGCTTTCTTGATATCGGATATCTCAGCATCACTTGTAATCTTCATACTCTTAAGATCAGTTAAATACCCTTTCGGATCCACAACCGTGAGACCCGAAACAGAATCGGACAATCTATCAAGCTTCAAAGAAAGAACAGTACCTCGACCTTCACCAACAGCAGTTAAATCCGTGACCGGAGTTTGAGACCAAGGAGTCTCGGTCCCACCGGCGGCCCGACTCTTCGGATCAAGAGCCGAAACATGCTCTTTCTCTTGCCTGGCCTTCTCCAAAAGGGTATCGGGCACGGGCACGAAGCTCTCGAACCTCCTCTTCTTGTTCCTCAACGAATAATCCCCAATCTCCGGGATGCTGTCCCACTCCTCGGGCGTCAAATCTCCGAGCTTCCTCTTCAAATTGGCAAACTGCTCGGTGATTTTCGGGTTCGAAGCGCGGTACTTCTCGATCTCCTGCTTCAGCCTGGCCTCCCTCCGGTCCTTCCTCCTCGAATCCATCCTCTGATCGATGCTCTCCCAAACCGCGTCCGCCTCCTTATCGTCCTCATCATACTCCGCCGAAGCGAACAGCCCGACATCGTTCCCTTCGAACTCATCAAACTTCTGGTTCTCATCATACCCTTTCTCCTCCGCGTCCTCCTCCTCGTCATCCTCACCGGGGCCCTTCCCTCTCCCGCGGCCGGCGGGGCCTGCTGCAGCGGCGGCGGCCGGGGCGGCGCCGATGGAGCGGTCGGGGAGGTCGGGGGCGGCACGGGCGGGGCCGATATCTGAGCGGGTGGTGAACCCGGTGGCGCCGCGTCCGAGGCCGGCGACGTAGTTGGGCGGGGGCCGGGAGTTGAGGAAGTCATGACGAGGGGGGCGAGGGGGCGCCGGCGGCCCATTGGGGGGTGGAGCACTGCCAGGGGGTTGGTTGGGGGGTTGGGTGCCGCCGAGGAAGGGGAGGCGGAGGGTTAGGGTTGAGCTGGGGGAGATGGAGAGATCGGAGAGGGAGAGGGAGAGGGCGGGGTCGCCGGCGGAGAGGCGGCGAGAGGAGAGGAAGAGGCGCTGGAGGTGGAGGGGGAGGCCGCACTTGGATTGGATGGCGAGGGCTAGGGTTTGGAGGGAGGTGGTGGATGGAGGGAGATCTAGGGTTAGGGTTTCGCCCGTTAGGGTTTTCACGAACACCATACTTTGGGGAAAAAATAGAACAAGATGAGGAAAATAGGGACAGAGGCGAGATTGATCGTGGGTTTATACACAGACTGTTGCGCGTAGGGCAGCTAGAGTTGGAAAAATATAAGGGCTCCCTCGAGAGCTCTTGTTTGGATGGGCTTTCTTTTACCATTCAAGAGCTTTAGATGGGTTTACATGGTGCAAATCTTTCTAGAGAAGATTTTTCCGCTAGTGGTAGCGCAATCCGGATTAACTTGTAGATTGTGATTTATCCAAATAATGGTTGATATGAGCATAGTCACAATATTCGCGTATTTTTGGCCATTCGATTTAATCACCGTTCGTGACCGATTCGAAATTTTTGTGAATTTTTCACGAATAATTCGAAAAAAACCAGAACACATCTACTGTTTATATGTTATATGCATGCTCATATATTAATTTCTTAATATTTCCCGAATATTTGCCGCATCTTTTCTGAATACTTGCCGATTTTTTCGAATAATTATCCGAATCCGATTTTTCGACCTTGCTGAATTATTCCCGAATGCCGAATTTATGACTATGAATACTAGATCAAAATCCAACTGTTATTAGAAATAAAATATATCTAACGCTTGAAAATTCTTATTTCTTCAACGTGTTCAGTCCTAGGTACAACATTTGGATAAAAAAAATTATTCAACAAATTATGATCGTTCAACATTAACCGATTCTTTAAGAAGCGGTTAAAATCCAACGGTGGTTATTTAACCGCTACTTTAATTAGCGGTAAACATCAAAAGTTAATTTATCAAACAAATCTGGACCGTGCAAACACAACCGCTAATTTAAGAAACAATTAAGATCCAACAGGCCTTATTTAACCGCAACTTAAAGTAGAGGTTGAAAATAAATATCAAACCGCTACTTAACTAATTTTTTTTCCTAGCGGTTGAGAATTATATCACTAATCGATTTTCGAACCCTAGAGATCGTTAGAGCTCTCTGTATCTTCCTCAACGAAGTTTTTCGAAGTAATTTCTCGATTTTAGAATCCTAGCTTCCGTCAGAGCATGTTTACGTCTTCCTCAACGAAGTTTTTCAAAGTGGTTGCGGTAAGTTTTTTATTTCTAAGTTTATATATACTAGCATGTCGTTTAATCTAGTATATAAGTGGAATATCCCTGAATTAGAAGAAAATGAAGAAGGAATAATAGTGGAAACGGACGAATATCAATGCTTGAAAAAACATATTATTCTTATCGATTTAATAACTCCTGAAACGAAAAATGTTGAGTTTATATAGTCAACTGGTGGAGCAAATGTAAAAAACGTTGTCTCCTAAAGTCAGTCCTGATGAGAATAACGAACGAGGGGTAACAAGTGATTCAAAGTATAAAAATGTTGAGTTTATATCGTCAACTAGTGGAAGTAAACGTAAAAATATTCCGTCTCCTAAAGTCAGTCCCGAAGAGAATAACAAACGAGATGTAACAAGTGATTCAAAGTATGAAAATGTTGAGAATACTACATATGATTTGGTAGAATATGAAATTGACATGATATTCAATTCACTAGATGATGCTTATGAATGTTATTTGGCTTATGCTCGTAACATTGGGTTTGCTATCAGGGTTCGTTTTACTCGTCGTACAGTTCGTGGTAATGAAGCTTTCTCTAGACTATATGAATGTAACAAGACCGCAAAACCTAAACAGTTTAAGCTCGATGTAAAACGTAAAATATCTTTTTCGGCGTTCCGGAGATGTAACTAAATTGGATCCAAGTGTAAAACTCGTATGTTTGTTGTTAAAAGGAAAGATCGATAGATAGTAATTTCTTACAATAGAGCACAATCATCCATTTGCACCGCAGTCAATGGTGTAATACATATCTTGTCACAAAAGAATTTCCAAATTTGACAGAAGTCAAATTCATAGTTTGAAGGATAGTGGGGTTAGTCCAAGCAAAACATATATGATACTAGGACAAGGTCATGACGGGGTAGAGAATCTTAGTTACGGGCTAAACGATGTGAAGAGTGAATTAAGAAAAATACGTCATCAATATATTGACGTATCGGATGCCCAAGATACTTTAGATTATTTGGAAACCATTCAAGTTGAGGAGTCTAATTTTACTTACGTAGTAAAATATGACGAAGAAAATCATATCGATGCCCTCTTATCCGTGGATGCGCGCTCTAAAACTTCCTATAAAACTTTCGGTGATGCAATTACTTTTGATACCACGTATCGAAAGAACAAATATCAAATGCCCTTTGCCCCATTCACCGGTGTTAATCATCATTATAAATCACTAATATTTGGTTTGGCTTTAATGTGGAATGAGTCTGAAGAGTCTTTCACTTGGTTGTTTCAGCAGAGATTAATTACGATAAATAATAAGGCACCGCTATCTACAATCACTGATCAAGATCATGCTATGACAAATGCTATTGCCATGGTATTTCTAAATACAAGACATCATTATTGCATGTGACACATTAGTCAGAAGTATCCTGAGAAATTGCAGGGTTTATATCATCAGTATTCTGGTTTTCGAAACGATTTCAAATTTACGTAGATAAAAGTTTGACAGTTGAGAAATTTGAAGATAAGTGGTCCGTGCTAGATGAAAATTACCAAGTTAGTGGGCATAAATGGTTTTCAATAATGTATATAGAAGAAATGGATACCAGCTTATACAACAAGAAACTTTTCTGCAGGAATGCGAACAACCGGGCGTAGTGAGAGCATGAATGTTTTTTTTATAGTTATCTTAATTGGAATACCACAATTAAAAAGTTTGTTATGAAAACGAGAAGTGCACTACGAATGCATTATGAGCATGAGAAAAGAATGGATTTTGATACGCTATACAAAAATCGTATGTGTACAACAAATATGCCACTGGAATTATACGCTTCCAAAGTTTACACCAAAAGTATTTTAAAAAAGATTCAAGTAGAACTCTAGAAATCTCAATCATTTAATATCGAGAAAGTTTCAAAAGTCAATAGGACAACCAGATATAAAGTTCACAACGTTTTGTTTGATCCGAAGAAAGACAAGCGAAGAGTATATTATGTCCAATTTACGACAAAAGGGCAATTTCCAAGTGCATTTGCAATTATTTTGAATCAACCGGACTATTATGTAGGCATATATTCAGAGTTTTTGTATCTAAATGTGTGAATAGTATACCATCTCAATATATTTTGCCAAGATGGACGAGAAATGTTAATCAAAATATTGTTATGACGAGTATCGTACAACCTTCGGTACAGATGACTGAAATGTCGTGGTATATTCATTTATGCAACGAGTTTAATCTAATTGCCGTGAAAGGTGCCGCGTCAGAGAATGGATACAAAATTATGCTTGCGGAATTATTCAAACTTGCGATACGAACATCTGAACTTCCAGTTGAAATATCGAGTGTGAAAGAAGATTTGGTAGATGAAGCAACAGATGATTTGAAATCCGTGAAAAATGATATTAATCTTTTGCAATCTAAACCTAGGGGTCGTAAAAAGAATCGGATAAAATGTTGGATCGATAATAAAAATAATGATGGGAAAAAGAAGAAGAGGGTATACACAGGATGCAACCAATTAACATTTCATAATAAAAGAACTTTTTCGTGTAGACAAACACAACATGTAGACGGCATACATCCTAGGCAATCGAATCTAATGTGTTTTGAGTCGTCATGAGATTTGAACCAATCATTTGATTGGTCAGAATAGTTTGAAGTAAATGAATGATATTTGATGTAAACGAATAATTTTTGATGTAAATGAATAATGTTTGATAAACTATTTTTTGATTTTTTAATTTTTTAGTAAATGAATGATATTTGTTGTAAATGAATGATATTTGATATAAAGGAATAATACTTGATACAATATTAGTTGTTGATATTGGTTGTGTCAATCAATATCGTTGTTAAATTTGTTGGTGCAGAAAGATAACCGCTGCTTAAATCAGCGGTTAAACAGTGAGCTAAAAATATAACCGCCACTTTAAGTAGCGGTTAAATATTAACTGGAGTGAGCTCAAAATATAACCGCTACTTAAAATAGCGAATAAATAGTGTGCTTTTTGTTACTAGAGTGAGCTCAAAATATAACCGCTACTTTTAAGTAGCGATTAAATTTTGAGCTCCAATTTTGAGCTCTGTCCCTGGAGAAGCTCAAAATTTAACCGCTACTTAAAGTAGAGATTAAATTTTGAGCTCAAATGTATTTCATTTTCTCATAAATTTACATCATCTACGGCAAACAAATATCAGATTTTAGATACAAATATCAACACACATCATATATACAAAACATCAACACACATCAATAAATATCAACACACACCATATATAGATGGAGAATTCAAACAAATATCATATTTATTACATTATTTAGGTAGTTTCTGTGAAATCTAAAAGTTCACTGTTCAACACACAACCACATATAATATACATATCAACAATCTAAAATTTATTACTTCATTTAGGTAGTTTCTTAGCAGCCATACACATAATCAAATATCATACCTTAAAATTTATTACATCATTTGCGGCCAAAAAATTATTGATTTAAATAAATTAAAGTCCAGGTATAGCATTCTTTAAGGTCTGAAACATGTCTCTTGCAGCTAGCTTTTTAGCAGTTTTTTGTCGGTTCCCGTAGAAATCACCGTATAAACCATACCGTTTGCTTCAACTTCAGCTATAAATGAAGCGACGTCATCTTTTATGTCTTTGATTACATTTCTCGTATGCCTTTTTAAGCAAAGCTAGTTCAATTCTCTTACTGGATTCATTTTCATTGTTTATAACTGAAGTTGAAGCAATGGAAATGAATCCAGTAAGAAAATTGAATGAGTTTTGCTCAAAAAAGGCATACGAGAAATATTAATCACAAACATACAAAGATGGCGTCGCTTCATTTATAGCTGAAGTTGAAGCAAATAACATGGTTTATACGGTAATTTCTACAGGAACCGACAAAAACGACTCCTAAGAAACTAGCTGCAAGAGGCATGCTTCAGACCTTAGAGAAAGTTATACCTGGACTCTAATTTGTTAGGAAGACAGAATGAGCGCTCTTTAGCATAAATTGTTCTCGATGCGAGCGGATTTTTCTTTTGAGGCTTTATGATGAGCATATCCTGCATAAATTGTTCCCAAAAATAAGTTGCTTATATTAATTTTTGCAATCAAAGACAGAAATTAATTTGCAATGCTATGTTTTCTTAGCAATCGCGTTTTAACCTTGTCAAGTTTCTTTCCACAGCTACATCACAGTATCTAGATCATTCTTCTCGAAAAAATTTGGATGCAAAGATATCGTCGATGAATTGGAATGCTAGAAGGGATATTTTCAGTCATTTCATTTTACAATCCTATCCCAGTGATCGAATTTGCACCAGAGCTCCTCAACATCCATGACTTTAATCGGCTCGTGACTAAGATGCAACACATTGGAGTATAATATCTCAAATTTCAATGCATTTGCTTCCCCTATCTAAAATCCGTTTCAATGGTATTTTTTGGAAATATTTACATTAGAAGTGATGTATGTAAGGTGAAAGAATGTAATGATCATTCCATCTAATTGTATAAAAAGAATCAAGAATAATCAAAAGCCTAAATATAAGAAGGAAAACCAAGAAATAATAGTGGAAAGGAAAATCATGTATAAGGGGCAAGTGATAAATGCTGATATGATAAAAAAAGACATTAACTTAGGCTTTCTTCAATTCAAACAATCAAAACAAAATTTAAAGAAAAAACAAAATAGTCATTTTTTTCTTGAAAAATACCTAGGCCATTGCATCAAGAACACAAGCCCAAGAACCAGATTATGAATCAAAGCAAAAAATAAAAACTACTATTACCCTAACAAAAATCCCCTAAAAAATTAGCAACCCCCAATTTAGATATGAAAACCCTAACAAAAATCCCCCAAAAATTAGAAAACCCTATAGTAATTAAAGTAATTAATTTACCTTTATGAAATCGATCCACGAATCAAGAGAATTCCAGTAAGAATCGCAGTTCAAATCACAATAAGAATCGCCCAATTCCGATCCCTAACCCTTACACTGCTGAAACTGTGTTGAACCCTTAAGCTGTTCAACTATCATAGTGTAACACCCTAGAATGATCGTACAACAATTTAATGTAATAATTGATTTTATGGTTATTTAAAATTATTTGATCAATATATTAAGTTTGTGCCATGCAATTTTATTATTATGGGGTTTATTAATAGATTGACGTGGTTTGGATTTCCATGGGGTTTATTGATTATCGTTATTATTGATCATGGAAACTTATTAGATGGTAAATATTTAATTGGAAAAAGATTTATGGTTGTGAGATTGGAAGATTATATGTCAAATGATTATATTTTATATTACCTTTAATCCCTAATCCTAGTTGGTATAAGGTTAATAGAATACCCGAACCACATTGATAATTAGCCTATTTAACCAATCACAACTCTCACGAAAACATATATTCTCATAATTCATCAAACATAACCCCAGCATCCATCTCTCTAACCCTAACCCTAGACAGTCGATCCCTCATCGTTTCTTTGCATCGTCATTGCCGTGATCGTCACCGATATCTTCTTCCTCTTCTTGTTGTGGTTATTCGATCATTGCCATGGTCTCGTCAACTTGGTTGTAGATCCAAACCCAAGATTATGTTTTCATTGTCAAAGTGTTGTTGTCTTCGTTCGTCATCGAGGCAAGTATCTTTAGATCTTGCTATATGCAAGTTATGGACGGATTATATTTGGCGTAGCGATTATTATTATTGCTTTTAAATCCTTATATCTACATCAATCTTTAATTATAATTAGCGATATGCCAAGATTGGAATCACGATATGTCGAAAACTTGATCTATTATAAATCCTTGAAATAGGCCGATAGAGATACTTTTATATGTGGTTATTTGCTGTATGGAACCCTAAGGAATCAATGAAAACATTAATTATTATCTCCTACATCGAAAACTAATCAAAACTCTAATTTTAATGGTTATTGCGTTTCAGGAAATACCCCATAAAGACGTCTGCTACAGTAAACCAGACGTCTCTAGGATAGCTTTACAGCAACTAGATTTGAACTAAAGACGTCTGCTACAGTGACAAGATATCTCTATAGCTATTTTTCAGAACTTGAATTGAATTAAAGACGTCTCCTACAGTGACAAGACGTCTCATACAGACGTTTTGTGAATAAAATTGCTAAACCGATATTCAACCTGATACGTTGTAGGACATACTAGATCACGTTGCACATGAGAAACACCAATTTGACATGATTTGATATATATATATATATATATATATATATATATATATAATACTGTTTGATTTCAGGTATCCATGTTATCTTGTTTTGATATTGATTTGCTATTGCATTACCCGATAATGATATTCCTATTATTAATAATGCTTGATTGTGACCTATACTTATGACTGAACTGTAGAGTATTTTTCGTCACTCTATTGAGATAAGAATGCGCGTCGCTTGTCAGGCATATTACAGATTTTCCCTACCTGGGGTAGGCTGGGGTTTAATAATTGTGGGGATCCGAATCTTCGGCAACCGCGGACTAAGCCGCCGTTAATTACCCCTAACTTTTGGAGCGAGAGAACCTCCGATTAACAAGTTAAACAAATCATGCGAACTCAATATGCAATATATGTGTGTTGTGTTTGGGAACAAGCTGAGAGTGCTTTGTGCATATCGGGGCCTCGCTGAGTTTTTACGGGGGTCCCAATACCCGGATAGCGGGCTGGGGATCAAAGGGGCTAGCATCCCCCTTGCGGGCTGCAGGGCAGCGTTCCGTTAGAATTTTTTTAACGGGAGAGGTGATGACTGTATTTATGTTAAGTGCGCACGCGACAAGTGCGCACCTGCCAAAATGCGCACCTAGTAAGGGGTACACCTAGCAAAGGGACGTACATGACAAGTGTGCACCTTACGAGACGCGCACCTAGCAAGGTGCACACTTGGCAAGGTGCGAGGGAGTGAAGGGGGCCAAAGGGTCCCGAATAGGCCAAAAGGTCCAGTAAGGTGTGCACTTAGGGAACTGCGCATCTAGCGAGGTACGCACCTAGTGAGATGCGCACCCGAGCCGGTGCACACTTGGCTCGATGTGCACCTAACAGGATGTGTACCTAACCAAATGGGCACCTAGCACGATACAAGTAGGGTCGAAACCTAATGAAGTAACAGTCCAAAAATACAAAGATTTTGACTTTTGAAGATCAAAAAGGGCTCTTTTTCTTTTCTTTGAAGCCTCCTAACGTGCGTACTTAAGAAAAGAAAGGAAGAGAGAAAGGGAGACTTGAGCATTAAAGAGCAGCTCAAAACTCAAGATTTTGTTTTTGGGGAATCAAGATTAAGATTTTGATTTAATCATCATGGGGGCCATTTATAGGCTTACATCTTTTACATTTAGCCTTATGGCTTGTACAAAATTGGCTTTTGCCTATTTAATTTAAAAAAACAAAAATTACTTTTAATCTTTTCCTTTTCTTCTTCTCCTTTGGCTGGTCCCTCTTCATGCTTGGGCTTAGGCTTAGGCTCGGCCCTACTTGGCTTTCTGACTTTGGTTTTGGTTTTGATTTTGAGCTTGAATTTGATTTCTGATTTTGGCAATTAGGTGTAATTTTTGACCCAACAAAGTGTCTTCCATCAATAAATGCACACCACACATATGGGTTGTGTGTATGAAATTGATGGATCTTGTGCTATACGGAGATTGATTTGGTTTGGTTCCCTTTTAATGACGTGGAGGTCGATGCTGCCTTTTTAATGACGTGGACGGTCTATACTGTCATTTTTGCGATTTGGACGGTTTGTGCTGCCATTTTTGTGACTTGGAAGGTCGGTATTTGATTTGACTTACTCCGCTTCTTGCGATGTTAGAGATTGGATTTGACTTGATCCGCTCCTTGCGGTGTCGGGGTTAAAGTTAACTTGCTCCGCTTCTTACAGTGTCGGGGTTGGATTTCACTTGCTCCGCTTTCTGCGGTGTTAGGGTTAAAGTTGACTTGTTCCGCTTCTTGCGGTGTCAGGGTTGGATTTGACTTGCTCCGCTTTCTGCAGTGTCGAGATTGAAGTTGACTTGCTCCACTTTCTGCGTTGTCAGGATTGATTTGTTTCCGAGATGGAGTTTGATTCTACCGAGGAGGTCGTTGGTTGACTTGCTTCTAAGGTGGAGTCTGATTCCGCCAAGGAGGTCGTTAGTATTGAATCGGTTGATCTGATTGGTTTTGGAGTTCTTATTCGTTCCGCAGAACCTTTTGAGCTTAGAACCACTGCCGGTGGGAATTTGATTTGATTTATTTGATTTCTGTCTTATTTGGCAGGACTTTTGAATTTGAGGGGAACTTGGAATTTGGATTTTGTTTGGCATCAGCATCGCTATACTGTAATAGCACCAGGAGCGCCTCATCATTTGACCTGGAAAGACTTTGGATTTAGGTTTTGGGTCGATATCAGCACCGCTAACACTGAAGCATAGCGCCAAGAGTGACTCACCATCTGCTTTTGGGAAAACTTGGTGTTTGAATTTTGGGTCGGCATCAGCATCGCTAACACTGAAGCGTAGTGCCAGGAGCGACTCATCATCCGCCTTTGGGAAAACTTGGGGTTTGAGTTTTGGGTTGGCATCATCACAGCTAACACTGAAGTGTAGTGCCAGGAACGACTCATCATCTGCCGTTGCCCATTGGGGAGCGATGGCTTAGGAGACAAGTTTAGATCCTTATCACCTAAGACTTTCAATTTTATGAGCCGTAAGAGTCTCATAAAAGCATTTTCTCCTTATGAGTCGAGAGGATCTCGCAAGTGTATATTCTCCTTAGGAATCGTGAGGATTCCTAAGTGTGTTGCTCCTTTGTGAGTCGTAAGGATCTCACGCGGGGATATTCTCCTCACAAGATTGAGAGGACTTTGTGAGTGTATTTTCGTTCTTTTTCACTAGTTTGCGCCCTTTCGGGTTTTCACAAGCTCGCCAGCAGCCCTGCTGTGGACATACCATTTTTTATATTGGTGGAGGTTCATCCCCGGTAGGACTTCAGATGTAGTCTCACTGGTAGGAATTGGGAGAGATATGGGTCGTTTATGCCCATGGATTGTATATGATTTTACAGGATGTATGATCCAGACCGTAGGGCCGGTGTACTCAATTCATCTGCGACTTGGAGCATTCACGCGTAGTATTTCTTGAGATATCGGCCATTGATGGATGGCATGGGCCTTTCTCCCTTGGCATTTGTCAGCTGGTAGGATCCTCCATCAAACACTTTCTCGATGACGTATGGTCCTTCCCAGTTTGGCTCGAATTTTTCCTTGGCATGTCGATTAGGAATGATCGGTATTTTGAGGACTAACATCAATTCGCCTTTCTTAAAAGCGCAGAGACGGGTTATCTTATCATAGGCCCGTGACATTTGGGCTCGGTACAGCTTCAGATTTTGCTGTACTGTGAGTTCTTTTCTTCGAGGGCGTCAAGTTCTTCGAGCCAAATGAGAACGTTTTCCTTCTCCGTCAAACCATGCTGGACAACCATCCTTAGGATTGGAACTTCGAATTCGAGGGGGAGGATTGCCTCCACTCCGAAGAGTAATGAGTATGGAGTGTGTTAGTTGTATGTATTCCCTAAAGACCATTATTGTACATATGATGTATATTATAGTGGATGCTTGGACATATGTAGAGATGACTTTCTTGCTCGACATGATAGTATGCTATCTGGTTGCTCTTTATCTTAACATGCATTCTTATCTCTTACTGTCTTATGGTTACATGTTGGTAAAGCCCTTAGGATGTGTACTTGACTACCGGGATTATGATGCAGATCATATTAGTGGGGCCATGGTAGTCCATAAGTTCATCCTTTAATGTTCCTAGTCGTGGGTGTATCGAGACGGGGCATCGATATACCAGAGTAGACTAGCGTATACGCTTCTCGACCCATGTGATGGGCGATGGATGATCCCATATCCATTGGTGTTTGATATCAAAGATGGTATACGGGTGCTCAGTGGAGACTGGGTACACTGGACGGACTCGCCGAGAACTCCTAGATGGTATTATACCTGACGTCACATAGCAGTTCTCTGGTGACACTGGTACAAGTTAGTCTGTAAACCCGAGATCGTCATAGAGCCTTGTGTGTTTCCCACTATGCTTTGATTTCCACCTTACCACGTTCAAGAAGACGTGCAAAACGGAGGTTTTTTGGGTACAGTCCCGAGTCATATGGAGGCAATGAGCGATAGGAGGGGTTTCGTCTCTCCCGGTATTGGGGGTTGATGTTGCGCTGTGCTCGATTGGCCATAATAGGGAAGTCCCTGGTCAGGGGGTCAGGGCTGATTTAGAGACTTACTGGTAAGTGTTATCAGTAGTTTCTCGACTCGTTATGAGCCTCATATCGGCATGACTTATCGAGTTATTGGGGTCTGACGTTTACCACCCCTATACTTGATATGCGACATATCAGACGAGGAGACCGGACGTACGGTAGTGTTACTGACAGGCTTTACAGGAGCTAGAACGAGCTTGCTTGTTGATCTTCTGATCGCTCAATACCCGGGTAGCCGTTACGTCCAGCTAGTACCGCTGACGGCTTATGGGTGCTTGATATGATCATCATCTACTGCCGGCGTATTGACGAGTCTTTAGAGTCCTACATAGAGGTTTTACTGGCTCAGGCAAAACGAAGTAGAAGCACATATGTGATATGTGCGGGACCGAGATTAATACGAGTATGTGATACCGTATTCTATTCTCGCGATTATTTGTATCGGTCGGTTATATGTGATAAACCTGGGTTATCGAATCAAGTGTTGATTCGATAAGTTGGTACATATAATATTAGTCGGTTATATGAGATATAGCTGGATTATTAAATCAAGTGTTGATTTGATAATTTAGTGTATAATTGTATATTTGATATACTAGTTTACATTAACTAATATTAGCTCACTTAAGCATTTATTTTTCTCACATGTGCACACTTATTATATATGTGATATATATATTAATTGTGTTCTATTTTGTGTCATGGTTGATGACACACACTACATGGGTGTATGAGACTTACACCATACTAATTATAATGTAGGGTTTAAATATTTAAAGTAAATCTAAATTAGTGGATAATTAGCCACATGCATGAAGTTTGTAGAAGCTTATGGATGCATTGACTTGGTCCACTAATTTTGTTTTACTAAAGATATTTATTAACCTAACCATTATAACTTAGCCATGGTTATGTCTCTACATGAGTTAGTATATGATACAAACTCATCCATGGTTGATTTTCTCACCTCATTAGTTCATTCTCATCTCTTGACTTCATCTTCTTCTTAAAAGCTCAAGAGCTCTCTAGGTTTTGTTCAAGTGAGAAAATATTGCGAGAAAAATAAAACTAAAGTGAGCACACTTCCTACTTCATCATTCTCTACTAGATTAGCACTTTAGTATAGAGTGTTAGCTTCACTAATCTCTCATTAGTGAAGTAGTAGCTTGAGTTAGTGTCTCCTCGACGTAGATCATTTTCGGCCTCAAAGACTTCAAGCAAGTTCGTTCCTTTCACCTTGAGAAGCCATGCAAGAGTCCAGGAGTTCCATGATCGCAGCGAAGGGACTACTACAAGGAGCTATTGAAGTAAAGGACCGGTCTACAAAGGTTGTATTCCGTTATCACTTAGAAGTAAAGTAGTTTACTTTATGGTTCGTATGATTCTCTAGTTAACGATTCTAGTTTAGGGTTCGTTAAAACGGCAAAATTTTTGAAATGGCATGGACGATGCCTCCCGAAACCTTGCTGTCATTCATAGGAACCCTACAGTGGTATCAGAGCCTAGCTAGAGAATTAGACGGATAGTGTAGGATTACGAAACCGAAACTACTCCGAAACTTAAAGCATCAAAACCTGCGTTCTGTCAAATTTTAAATGAGCTCTAAAATTTTTTCAAACAACTGCAGAATGTTGTATGGGATATTATATAAACACAGAAGAAGTTTGAACCCAAACGGCCGGATTTTGGCCGAGCACATACATGCAAAATCCAAGCAGGCCGGCCCTGTAGGGGTTTTCTGGGTTCAATTTTTTTTTGTGTTCTGGTCTCTGGATTTTGGTGTTTCAGGTGTTGTTTGATTTTGCTAAATTTTCATGTGATGTTAACTTACTGCAAAGGCAACTTAGAGTATTTCGTAGTCGTAATTCTAACTGTTTTTCGGGTTATTTAGACAGTGTTAAAAAGTTGGAACGGATATCAGATACCCACTTTAACCCTCGCTGGAAATTTATTCAAGAGTTAGATTTTTTCCAAGTTTGAAACATTCAAATATCGTGCAAGTGATTCGATGGACCCTCTAGAAGAACGAAACCCTAACTCGATTATGCGACCGTCAGAATCGCCACTAAACCCTAGGGTTTGTGGTGGTTCAGCGGTGCCACATGTGAGGCCTTGGTTGACCCTTCTACGGCTGGTTCATTAGTGCTGTGGCATGTGCCGAATAATTTTAAACCACGCTCAAGTGTTGAGCTTTTTGGGTAATTTTGGGTATTTGTTGATTCGATCGGAATGTTTAACATCGTCTAGCTTTTTCTGGAATGTGATACAATATGTGGAATTCGTATAGTTAGGCATGAAATCCAAAGTATGTGATATTTTGGGTTTATGATGTCTAAGGTTATTACGGATTCCAAATGTTGTAGTTTGACATTTTCTTTTCTGCGACCTTAAGTGTAATATGTGGTGTATCCCCGGTTTCATTGCTATATGTCAACGACAATTGGGATACGCATATTTACTTACGTTGATGACATGTGATGTTATGTGTTGCTGTGATATGTTATATTGGATCGTCGCGTTTTGAATAGCCAGGGGTTTTATGTGAGATGGGAGTTTTTATTTTCATTCATATAATATTATTTGTATGTAATATTCTTTTATTGGGGCACTTCCGGGTTGAGGATGATGTCACCATTGTTGTATATTATTTACTTTTCCGCATTAGGATAGACCCAAGGAGGGGAGCACAAGTAACCGGGTTCTAGAGTCCAGTGGGAGACTAACTCGAGGAGTCGAGTCCGGGTCTCCTAACTCTAGAATTGGTAGGGTTACTTGCCGCTCTCGTAGGGGTCTAGGGATGTGGGTTTGGCTATTCATCGCGACCGTGGAATCCGTGTTTTATACAGGCTCAAAATAAAACACGGACCTCCTAGTATATCCAATATTTCATATGTTTCTTCTGCTGCTCTGTGATGTGATCACTGTGGATTCTGAGACGAATGGATATAAATTATATATGGGATATATAATAAACGTTGCTTATGTTTTGCATCCGCGCTAGTCCCGCCCCGCTATGCCGTTAGTTAAGTAACCTAACGGTGCATAATGGGACACTGTGGCGAATGCGGATGGTATAAGCGTACGTTATATTTTCGTTTCTTCTGTGATGTTTAGGAAGCATAAATGACGGGACTTCATTAATGAGATTACTGAAAGAAAAGAAACCTAAAAGATGTTGTAGAATCAAATTTTCAAAAAGAGTAGCTCTAGTTTTTGCTTTGCATAGCGGTATTCCTTATAGAATATCCAGCACCTTATTCGATAAGGAAAGAGCCGAGATCCCTTCACCGGGAGTGACCTCTTTAGCGAAACTAGCAGATGCTACAAACACTCGGTTTTGTTTTTGATTGCTTTTGTAGTCTTTGCTTTGCATAGTGGTATTTGTGAAATATCCTGCACCTTATTCGATAAGGAAAGAGCCGAGATCCCTTCACCGGGAGTGACCTCTTTAGCAAAACTAGTGAAAGCCTAAAAAACACTCCTTTTCAAAAATCACTTGTTTTTACAACGATATCAAGTTCATTACGCAAAAGGTTTTCTGAAAAACCTGTCGTAGCCCTCCGTCATTTCAGATAATTCCTACTTAGTCTTCGTGCTGCGTTTGTTGACCTTGTCAAGGCGTAGTGTGCGGTAGCTGATTAGTGCTTATCTGCAAAGCATATGATGCGATTGGATTAGGGTAGTCGTACGGCCTTGTTGACCTTGTCAAGGGTCGTGCGGGTGGGTTTAATTCAACCATGAAATGGCGGGTTGAACTTGACTTGCGGTCTATGGTTTGTTGACCTTGTCAAGGTCATAGATCGCTTGGGGCAAAATATTATTGGGAATTTCAAGTGTTGAAATTTGCAATGAGATTGCATACCTTCTATGAGATAGTTGGATCCCGATATCCACTGCGAGTAAGTGTTACTCTTGGGAGAGTCTTGCATTTTACAATTAGCCGATCAAGTAGGTGTCTAGAAAGGTGTCAACGGGGTTATACTTCCGGGAAAACGAGGTTTATTTTAATTAGGTCCGTGCGAAAGCACGGGGAACCTTCCTCAAAGTACCGGCACTGGCCTGGCTGAAAAATTGGCGAACTTGTAGGGTGTAATTAATCCCGGCTAGTCTTTCCTTTTAGGGTTTGAAGGAAAATTTGATAAAAACAGTGGGAGCCATCATGATTAGATAAAATAATAACCAATCTGATCTTGCAAGAGCATACGCTAAAGTATTTTCTTCTCTCTCTCTCTCCAGGTAGCGACCATGTCACGTCTTAATCAAGATAATAATATGGATGTATTGACCGAACCCGCATGTTATACTGTGCAGGGGAACGTTGGTTCCGTTCTTTTTTATAATTGTTATAAAACTGAACAGGGAATAGGGACATATCCAGATTCCCATGCCACCCAAACGAAGAATAAGCATATTGATGCATCTTCTTCGGGTGTGTTAGTTATTGAGAACCGTTTCTCAGTTCACTCTACGTCCTAGGTATTAGATACCGGATCAGGATCCCACATATGTAATATGTTACATGGGCTGAGGAAAGGTAGAGAACTGGGAATGGGTGTTCATTCCGTAAGAGTAGGTAATGGTGCAAATGTTGCAGCCAAAGCGGTTGGCGAATATCACCTTGTATTACTAAATGGTAATACATTGATTCTGAATGAATGCTATTACATCCCGACCCTGATATGCAACCTTATATCAGTTTCTTTACTAAGTAAAGAAGGATATAATTTTGTAGTACATGATAATGTTATGAACATCTTCCTGAATCAAAAGTTGATTGGATCAGGCTCGTTAAATAATGGCATATACACTCTAAATCAAACCACAGTTCTTAATGTACAAAACACACACAAGAGGAAGAGTTCAGAAATGAACGAATCCTTCTTGTGGCATTGTAGACTAGGTCATATCAATGCGACACGACTAGCTAAGTTGCATAAGGATGGATATTTGAATTCGTTCGAATTTTCATCTTATGATACTTACCAGTCATGTCTCAAAGGCAAGATGACCAAAACTCCGTTTACAGGACACGGAGAAAGAGTTACAGAACTCTTGGGACTGATACATAGTGATGTATGTGGTCCCATGTCTACACATGCCAGGAATGGTTCTTCGTACTTCATTACATTCACTGACGATCTTTCAAGATACGGACATGTGTTCCTGATGAAACACAAGTCTGAAGCTTTTGAGATATTCAAAGAATATAAATCCAAAGTCGAGAACCAAACGGGTAAAAGTATTAAAATCCTTCGATCTGATCGACGAGGTGAATACTTGAGCACGGAGTTCCTAGACTTTCTGAAAGAGAATGGGGTTCTCTCTCAGCTTACTCCTCCGTATACACCACATCACAATGGTGTATTAGAATGGAGGAATCGCACCTTATTAGATATGGTGCGCTCTATGATGAGCACTGCTGAGTTGCCTATTTCCTTTTGGGGTTATGCGCTTGAGACAGCAGCATATCTATTGAATTAAGTTCTGTCTAAATCTGTACCTACCACACTATATAAGATATGGAGTGGGAAGAGACCATATCTTAAACGAGTTAAGATATGGGGTTGTCCGGCCTATGTCAAAAGGCAAAATCCGGACAAACTCGAGGCGCGATCAGTTCTTTGCAAGTTTGTGGGATATTCAAAGAATTCATATGGATATTTTTTCTACCACAGTATGGAACAAAAGGTGTTTGTTGCTCAACATGCCACCTTTTTAGAAAAAGGAATTTCTTGTAAAAGAAATTAGTGGCAAAGAGGTAGAGCTAGAAGAAGTTCCAGTTACACAAACTACAACTGAAGATTTAGTGGAACCAGAGGATTCAGTAGTGCCCAACGAACCACAGCCTCTCCGCCGATCTAGTAGGGTTTCTCATCCACCTGAGAGATAATACGGTTTTATCATTGATGGTGGAAGCAAGGATTGCATCATGGAGGATGATGACCCGACTAGCTTCGAGCAAGCCATCATGAGTGAAGACTCTGTGAAATGGCTGGATGCGATGCGATTTGAGATGGAATCCATGTACACCACAAAGTATGGACTTTGGAAGTTGCTCCTGAAGGGGTAAAACCCATTGGGAGCAAATGGATCTTTAAGAAGAAACTTGGTGTAGATGGAAAAGTTGAGACTTTCAAAGCTAGACTTGTTGCAAAGGGTTTCCGTCAACGACCAGGTGTGGATTATGACGAAACCTTTTCTCCAGTGGCTATGCTTAAGTCCATCCAGATTCTACTTGCCATCGCTGCATACCATGACTACGAAATCTGGCAAATGGATGTTAAGACCGCCTTTCTAAATGGTGATTTGGAAGAGTGCGTGTACATGACTCAGCCAGAGAGCTTCGTAGACAGTGGGAACAGCGGAAATGTGTGCAAGCTGCTTAAATCCATCTACGGGTTAAAGCAAGCATCGCGGAGTTGGAACATCTGTTTTGATGTCGTTGTCAAAGAGTTTGACTTCGTCGAAAACGTAGTTGAACCTTGTATATACAAGAAGGTGGCAGAGAGTAAGGTTGTCTTCCTCGTATTGTACGCGGATGACATACTCTTGATAGGAAATGATATTCCTATGCTGCAATCGGTCAAGCTCTTCTTATCACAAAGATTCTCAATGAAAGATCTAGGTGATGCCTCCTACATCTTGGGGATTAAGATCTATAGAGATAGATCTAAATGGATATTGGGATTGTCCCAATCCAGGTACGTTGACACCATACTAAAAAGGTTTAGTATGGAAGAATCCAAGTGTGGGTTTTTACCCATGATCTCAGGACTCACTCTCTCCAAAGAGATGTCTCCCAAGACTGATTTGGAGAGAGCTCACATGCAAGGGATACCCTATGCTTCGGCAGTAGGCTCTATCATGTACGCGATACTATATACCAGACCCGATGTAGCATACTCACTAAGTGTAGTGAGTAGGTATCAAGCAGATTCTGGAGAGAGTCACTGGGCAGCTGTGAACTGGGCAGCTGTGAAGAGCATTATCAAGTACTTGAGAAGGACTAAAGAGATGCTCTTGGTGTATGGTAATGGAGAACTCCAAGTGGGGTCTTTTACCGATTCGAGCTTCCAGAGTGATAAGGACGACTCTAAGTCGCACTCGGGATTTGTCTTTACCCTCAATGGAGGGGCAGTATGCTGGAAGAGTTCCAAACAGGAAACCGTGGCAGACTCGATGATGGAGGCTGAATACATCGCTGCCAACGATGCTGCCAAAGAGGCTGTCTGGATGAAGAAGTTTATAACTGAACTTGGAGTGGTTCCATCCATTGAGTATCCAATACCTTTGTATTGTGATAACAATGGAGTGGTGGTTTTGGCCAAGGAACCCAGGTCCCATCAGCGATCCAGGCATATTCTGAGGCGGTATCACCTGATCCGGGAGATAGTTGATCGCCGGGAGATCGAGGTCAGGAGAGTTGACACGAAGAACAACACAGCGGATCCACTCACGAAGGCCATTCCCCAGATACAGTTCGAGAGACTCTTCGGGATATTGGGTATGCGATACTACAGCAGCTGTCCCTAGTGCAAGTGGGAGATTGTTAGTTGTATGTATGCCCCGTACATATGATGTATATTATAGTGGATGCTTGGACATATATAGAGAGGCGTTTCTTACTCGACATGATAGTATGCTATCTGGTTGCTCTTTATCTTAACATGTATACTTGTCTCTTACTGTCTTATGGTTACATGTTGGTAAAGCTCTTAAGATGTGTACTTGACTACCAGGATTATGATGCAGATCATATTAGTGGGGCTATGGTAATCCATAAGTTCATCTTTTAATATTCCTAGTCGTGGGTGTATCGAGACGGGGTATCGATATACCAGAGTAGACTAGCGTATACGCTTCTCGACCCATGTGATGGGCGATGGATGATCCCATATCCATTGGTGTTTGACATCAGAGATGGTATACGGATGCTTAGTGGAGACTGGGTACACTGGACGGACTCGCCGAGAACTCCTAGATGGTATTATACCTGACGTCAGATAGCTGTTCTCTGGTGACACTGGTACAGGTTAGTCTGTAGACCCGAGATTGTTATAGAGTCTTGTGTGATTCCCACTGTGCTTTGATTTCCACCTTACCACGTTCAAGAGGACATGCAAAACGGTGGTTTTTTGGGTACAGTCCCGAGTCACATGGAGGAAATGAGCGATAAGAGGGGTTTCGTCTCTCCCGGTATTGGGGATTTATATTGCGCTGTGCTCGATTGGCCATAACAGGGAAGTCCCTGGCGAGGGCTGATTTAGAGATTTACTGTCAAGTGTTATCAGTAGTTTCTCGACCTGTTATGAGCCTCATATTGGCATGACTTATCGAGTTATTAGGGTCTAACGTTTACCACCCATAGACTTGATATGCGACATATCAGACGAGGAGACCGGACTGTACGGTAGTGTTACTGACAGGCTTTACAGGAGTTAGAGCGGGCTTGCTTGTTGATCTTTTGATCGCTCAATACCCGGATAGCCGTTATGTCTAGCTAGTACCGCTGACGGCTTGTGGGTGCTTGATGTGATCATCACATACTGCCGGCATATTGACGAGTCTTTAGAGTCCTACATAGAGGTTTTACTGGCTCAGGCAAAACGAAGTAGGAGCACATATGTGATATGTGCGGGACCGAAATTAACACGAGTATGTGATACCGTATTCTATTCTCGCAATTATTTGTATCAGTCGGTTATATGTGATATAGCCGGGTTATCGAATCAAGTGTTGATTCGATAAGTTGGTACATATAATATTAGTCGGTTATATGAGATATAGCCGGATTATTAAATCAAGTGTTGATTTGACAATTTAGTGTTTAATTGTATATTTGATATACTAGTTTACATTAACTAATATTAGCTCACTTAAGCATTTATTTTTCTCACATGTGTTATATATGTGATATATATTAATTGTGTTCTTTTTGTGTCTTGGTTAATGACATACACTACATGGGTGTATGAGATTTACACCAAACTAATTATAATGTAGGGTTTAAATATTTAAAGTAAATCCAAATTAGTGGATAATTAGCCACATGCATGAAGCTTGTAGAAGCTTATGGATGCATTGATTTGGTCCACTAATTTTGTTTTACTAAAGATATTTATTAACCTAACCATTATAACTTAGCCATGGTTATGTCTCTATATGAGTTAGTATATGATACAAACTCACCCATGGTTGATTCTCTTACCTCATTAGTTCATTCTCATCTCTTGACTTCATCTTCTTCTTAAAAGCTCAAGAGCTCTCTAGGTTTTGTTCAAGTGAGAAAATATTGTGAGAAAAATAAAACTAAAGTGAGCACACTTCCTACTTCATCACCCTATACTAGATTAGCACTTTAGTATAGGGTGTTAGCTTCACTAATCTCTTATTAGTGAAGTAGTAGCTTGAGTTAGTGTCTCCTTGACGTAGATCATCTTCGGCCTCGAAGACTTCAAGCAAGTTCGTTCCTTTCATCTTGAGAAGCCATGCAAGAGTCTGGGAGTTCCATGATCGCAGCGAAGGGACTACTACAAGGAGCTATTGAAGTGAAGGACCGGTCTACAAAGGTTGTATTCCGTTATCACTTAGAAGTAAAGTAGTTTACTTTATGGTTCGTATGATTCTCTAGTTAACGATTCTAGTTTAGGGTTCGTTAAAACGGCAACTTTTTTGAAATGGCATTGAAAATGCCTCCCGAAACCTTGCTATCGTTCATAGGAACCCTACAGCGTTGACTGAGTTGGAGTGCGGTGTGTGGTATGATATGCCCATAACGCTTCGTGGAGCTTAATATTCCGGTCTTTCTTTTTGGTTGAAGCATTTTTCCTCAGGAGCTTGTATAAAGTTTTATTAAAGGTTTTGGCTAGCCCATTGACTCTTGGATTATAGATAGAGGAATACTTCCAGTCTATCTTGTGCTGAGTAGCGAACCTTGAGACTTTGAAGCTCTTGAAAAAATGCCCATTGTCAGAAATAATTCTTCTAGGTGTACTGAAGCGGTATAGAATATTATACCGGAAGAATGTCAGAATATCTTCTGTCTTGACTTCTTTTAGCGGGGCAAATTCAGCCCATCTGGAGAAGTAGTCAGTTGCGGCCAATATGAACCGGTGGCCTTTGGATGGTGGAGGATCAATCGGGCCAACTATGTCGGTGCCCCAAACTTCGAAGAGCCATGACGCCACCGTAGGATGCAACGGATTGCGATGCTTGTGAATGAAGTCACTGTGAATTTGGAAGAGATGACATTTCTTCGTATGCTTTTCGCAATCCCTTATCATGGTAGGCCAGTAATACCCGAGCCGTTTGATTTGAAGCCGCCTTTTGGAGGCCAGATTGGTGAGCTCCGGAGACGCCCGAGTGAACTTCTTTCATGACTTTATGGGCTTCGGCTGATGACAGACACCTGAGCTAGAGTTGTTCATATGATCTGCGATATAGCGTACTATTTACAAACACATATCGGAGGGCTCTCTTCTTCAACTGAACCCTCGCAGATTTTTCTTCGGGAAACTGGCCATATCGGAGGTACTCTATGAAGGGCTCTCTATAATTGAGCCCGTCTTGAATGATCAGAACTTTTTCGGCAGGATTGTTCTTTTTTTCTTTGCTTTCCTCTTCTCGTAAAGAGACTGGAGGTAGAATTTATCGACTTCTGACTGTGATCAGAATTTCATCCATGTCGGGATCAGCCAGCTCTTAGGTTAGGCGAGTGAATACGTCGGCTTTTCCGTTCAACGCCCTAGAGGCTCTCATTAGTTCAATGTGAGTGAATTATTTCATGAGTTCCACCACCCGGCTTCTGTATTGAGCTAACTTGAGCTTACATATCTTGTAATCGCCGCTCACTTGGTTGACGACAAACTGGGAGTCACCGTAAACCCGTAGCCAAAAGACCTCCATTTCCTTGGCGAGCTCCAAACCAGCTATCAGAGCTTCATACTCAGCCACATTATTTGTGCGAGGCTCGGTAAGAGCGAAGGAACGTCGCAGGGTTCCTCCCAATGGCGTGACGAACACCAATTCTATCCCTACTTTTATCTCCGAAACACTTGATTTGCTGGAGGTCCTTATTGATGAGGCTCCATCGAAGTAGAGCTCCCAACATGGCTCGCTATCTTCAAGGTGCAGCACTTGTTCATCAGGTAACTCGCAATTTAGCGGCGACCCTTCCGGTATGGGATGAGCAGCGAGGAAATTGGCGAGGGCTTTCCCTTTTACTGCTTTCTAAGGAGTGTAGATTATGCCAAATTCAAGCAGCATGGTAGCTTATCTTGCTATTCTACCGGCTAGGCTTGTTTTTGTCATTCAGTGTTTGAGCGGGTCGACTTTGTAGATCAGCTTATGCACGGCCACTTCAGGGGGGAGGCCAGGCATTTCTTTGTATGTCCACGTGAAGCAGTCGACGAACTCATGCAGTAGGGCAATTATCTGCTCTTTTATTTCCTCTGACAAGAGTGAGCTGATGTAGGCCGGCCTTGGATTATCAGGCGTTCCCAAATCAATCTCGGTTAGCTCCTTGAAGGTTGCTTGTCCGCCATCTTCGGTCTCTCGAGGGGCTTCTTCTGGCTTGACTAGCCCGTCTTCATCATTTGACTTTTCATTGGCTTCACCAACATGGATCATGCAGCATGCCTTAATGTCAGGATGAATGAAACTTATGCCCCGTTTGTCTGGGATTCATCCATCGATGAATGCTCGGACCTAAGGCGGATGCTATAGCCTCTCATAAAACTTCGCTTCAGAGTCCGTTTGATATAACCGACATCCGCACTTTTTAAAATATTCCCGCATCTCGGGCACATAATATCTGGGATTGAGGACGGCTCTTATGCCTCTCTTATAGGGAAGGCACGTGATAGACAAATCGTCCAGGTGCACGACATGATTTGACCCATAAAACATAATGCCCTTCTGTCCACTTTTCCTTTCGGGAACATAGAAAATTTTCAGCTGGTCCACGATGGAAACTAACAACGCATCGAGCTCTTTGCACATCTATTCCGGCACCCTTGTGATGGCTATGGGCCTTTCTGTAATTTTGAAGGCTTCTCTTAGCTTCGCTTTTTGTATGAGAGCCCAACTTGCACAACTGTTACAAGACGGGTCCTCTTCTTCCGACTCTTCAGTGTCGCTGCCGAAACAAGGGAAAATTTTGTTGCTGGATGGGCCTTCGATGTCAGACTTATCCGTATCACTACCAAATGAGGGCAAGTTTTATAGAAGAACGAACTTCCAGCGTCGAACTCATCAGTGTCACTGCCAAAACATGGACGCACTTGGGGGATTTTGCTTTTGAAAGCGATAGCCGGCTCAGATTTGCTTTTGAGTTTTTGAGCCATTCCGTCTTTAGTCAGTTGTGGCTCAGCATTTTGGGGGTTCACAAAGTACCGAGAGTCTTCATATCGGACTTCATGTACACCGAACGGCTGTATGTCTCCGTCAATGCGTCTTTCTTCGCCATTCTTGGTATACTTCATGCACTGATAGAGTGTTGATGGAACGATGCCGTAATCATGAAGACATGGCCGCCCTAAAAGAATTTTATAAGACTTGTCGGCATCGATCACATATATCTTGGCTTTAGTTTGTATGTCCTCGAACCTGATCGACAGAGCTATGGATCCCAGAACTTACTGGCAACTTTGATTGAAACCTTGAATGATAATCATTTCCCTTGACAGGTGTCGGATGTCCATTGACAAACTCTTTAGAGTCCGCAAGTTCATGATGTTCACTAAGGACCCTGAATCAATCAATATGCGATTAATCCAATCTCCGTTGCTGTACCCGGTCACATAAAGCGGCCAGTTATGCTCAGCTGTTTCTAGTAGCAGGTCTTCGTCCTTAAACATAACCACGACTGCATGCAGAGTGTACTGGACTTTTTTCATATTAATTTCCGCAAAGCGAGCCTGGTACCGCTCGGGGTTTTGTAAAGCGTGAATGAGAACATCTCTAAGATCCTTGAATAAGACCAGGGTATCGTAAATGCTCAGGAGAGACAAAAGCTTCCAGAGATGAACCAAAACATTATAGTCCACTAGGGAAGGACTCAAGTCTTCATGAGCCAGCTCTCCGCCATCTTCTTCATTAGCGACTTGTTTTTCTTTCCCTTTTAGGGCATTGCCTTGATTTGGCGGTAGAGCCTTGCTGCTTCTGAGCTACATTTGGTTGGCCTTTGTGTCAAGCTTCTCGTCCTCTTCGGGAAAACAGAGCTCTTCCTCAGATTCGCTACTAAGGTGGATGGCATAGCAGGTCACAATAAGGACCTCACCATCAGAGTCTTCTTCTATCTTTTCCAGAATTTCAGCTGCTTCTACGGGAAGAACTCTTTCAATTGAATTAGAGTCATTTCCTTTTGCTCGTAGTCTTCAAGGGAATCGATATACTTTTGAACGGTTATTTCCTCACAGACTCCTTTTTGCGTTGAGCGGCATTTTTCTCTTTCTTCTTCTTTGGCTCTTTAGACTTTAAGCCTGATCGAGTCGAATTGGTAGCTAGAACGGTAGGCTCCTTTTGCCCCTCCCATTTAGTTCCGGGCTCCTTTTGAAGGAGCTTTAACATTTTCTTCGTCTTCTTAGATATATGCATTCTCCATGGAGACTGCGGCGAGTCGGATTCATTTTTCGGGGTAGTGGATTCATCTGTTTGCTCTCAGAAAGCTTCATCTTTTGTCTGTATAAAATTGGTGTTCGCAACTTGATTGTTCATCAACACGCTTTTAGACAGTTCAATCTCTTCGGTCTTGTATTGCTTTTTGACCCAGTCTTTGAAAATATAGCAATCCTCGATTGCATGGCTCACTACTCGGTGGTATGGGCAATACAAAAGGTTGTCGGTCATCTTTGGTTCATGAGTCCTCTTCGACTCGAGGAATTGTAGACTGTTGTTCAAAGTATCTTTGAATATCTTACAGACTTTATCTCTCCTGAAAAAGTAAACCTTGTTCTTTTTCTCCTCCAGAGAAGTCCCTTCTCCTCCCAGCACCGGCTTTCAAGACCGGTTTGTTTTGGATTCGCCTGCCTTTCGCTTGTCTTCATTGTTAGATGCATTGAAGACATTGGTATTGCTGGAATTCCCGCTTCTACGGTTGTCGTTTCTCTTGCTCTTCCATGACTTGTCGCTCTGAGAGTCCGGGGTAGACTCTTGCTTCGAGCATTCGAACATTTGGACTTTTTTGGTCAGCTCCTGAAACGTTTTGAGGCCCGCGGTACATAGGAATGGAACCATCCAATTGCTGAGGTTCCCGATGAGGAGGATGACGGATTGGTCTTTGTTCACCGCCGAAAGACAGGGACCGAGACGTTGGGACGTCTGGCCTGAATTTGGGGGCAGATGCTATTTGGACTTATCCATCCACCTCTCCGAAGATACCAAGTTGATTTATGGCACCATATATCGGAGGTTTGGACAGACGCGACCGTTGTAGCAAACTTCATCAGATTCCCCCTCGTTTGTGAGGGTTTTTTGATTGTGGGGACACTTTTCCCTACAGGTGCAAGCCCCTGCAGTTAATTACGTTATCGCATTGCGATAACCACTTTCTCCTTCTCCAGCATCTCACTTCGTGTCGTGTGTTATTTTTGTTTATTTTGGTTGCCCGTGGATTGTATACGGAGACTAGTTTATGTCGTCGCCCGTAGGGTGTGGATTAGTCGAAATCCGTATATTTTAGATTTGGGTTTGGGTCAAGGATTTGCTTGACGGGGTTTTGAACTTAGGTTGTATATTCCTTCAGTTCAAAATGTATTTTTGTTTTATTTAAGGACCGTTAATCTAGTTTGAGATTAAGATCAACTTAAATATATAAGTGAGCATTTGGGCTCAGTTTGTTTTCGCTAAGGATACATTAGTCTTATTTGAGACTAAGATCAACTTAACAACATTTTAGAATCATTTTTACTTAAAATCCAGCAAAAGAGCATTTGGGTTCAACTGCAAGAAAACTTCAGAGACTTAGCCAATTTAGGCTTAGTCTACTTAGTCTTTTCTTTTTTTATTCAAAAGTGCTAAGCCCTTATTTGGGCTCTGTTTGTTCAGCCCCTTTGTTTTTATGAAAAAGTGCTAAGTACTTGTTTGAAGCTCTGGCGCTCACATGGGTATCATGTGAAGCATTCAGTTATGGGCGCTACCCAATGAGTGTCGAACACTTTAGTCGTTTTGACTAATCATGAAATGCTGAGCACTTTTTATGGCATCCACGTGAGGTGCACGTGCGGCGCTGGGCGCTGCCCAATCAGTGCTAAGCACTCGGCCGTTTTGTCTGCATATGAAGTGCTAATCACTTTAATTCAGCGCTTTCGTGTATTTCACGTGAGGCGCTGGCCTTCTGTCTTGGGCGTCCACGTAGGAAGCACGTGAGGCGCTGGGCCTTTGTTTGAGAGCGCCCACGTGGAAAGCACGTGAGGCGCCGGCCTTCTGTCTTGGACGCACACGTGTTTTTCGTGTAAGGCGTTGAGTTTTTTTTGGAGATTTAATCTCCGTTGATGTTCTTAGAGAACTTAAATCTTTGTTAATGGTATTTTGAACATTAACGATCACAAGATCACTATGTTGATGATCTTGGACCGGGTTCTTTAAGAACTAAGTTCTTAATTTGAAGGATCTAAGTTCCTGAAATATTATGGACTCCATGTTCTTCATGTTCATACTTTCAAAGAGGTCAAACCTCTGTTAATTGTATTTTGATCATTAATAATCACCAAGATCACTATTTTGAGAATCTTGGATCGGATTTTTAAAGAACTAAGTTCTTGATTTGAAAGAACTAAGTTCCTGGAGTATGATGGACTCCATCTTCTTTCTTTTTAAACTTGTTCTTCCCTGAATGTTTGATTCTTAAGAACAAGATCATCCCGATGAGAATTAAATTCTCAACTTATGAAAGACTTGTCTTGTGGATCTCAGATCCAGAGAAAGAACTAAGTTCTTTTAAAAGGGTTAAACTCTTAGGTGTGATATAATAGGTAAAGGAGATATTTTTATCTCTTTTTTTCTTCACATAGGGTTTTTGAGAAGGAGGATCTTCTTCTTTGAGAATTGAATACTCTGTTCTTTTGAGAGCTCATTGTATTTTTTTGCAGAAGTTTTTAGGGGGTTCCCTCTCTCTGTCTTTGTCTCTCTCTCTCTCCGTGAGACTTGAAGTCTCGGGCCCTTTATATAGCAGAGGCGAGTTTATTAATTAATTTTGAGAAAATTTCTTATTGAGATATTCCAATTGATTTAATTGGACTCAAAATTGATTTGGGGAATTTTATCCACCGTTGGATTTTTGATCCAAGGACTTCTATTTTACAGAATTTGTTTTCTTGTTTTTAACAAGATTGGGGAAATATTTTCCCATATACAGAATTTATTCTGTCAAGTGGTAATTTTTTTAATCACCATTGGATTTTTGATCCAAGGGTTCTCTGTTTTACAGAACACATATTTTTTTGTTTAGAAAAATATAGGGAAATATTTTCCCATTTCATTGGATCTTTGATCCAACAATTTTCTATTCGTTTAGAAAGATTAGGGGAATATTTTCCCTTAATAGAATTTTATTCTATTATCTGATGATTTATCATCACCGTTGGATTTTTGATCCAACAGCTCTGTTTAACAGAGAGTATCCCAGTTTTTAAGGAAATATCCCCTGCAGATTTTAATTTTACCTGGCTTTAATTTGGGTGCCGGCGCTCACGTGTTATGCACGTGGGTGCCGCTTAAGAATTTGATTCTAGACGCTCCTGTACTTTGCATATTGGCGCCTATGTGAGGAGCACATGCGACACCATATAAGAATTTAATTCTTATATAATAAGCTCTCATGTGCTTTACACATTGGCGGCCACATGATCTTCACGTGCGGCGCCACCATAGGATTTAATCCTAAGGGGTTGGCGCTGGCGCCCTCGTGAAAGGCACGTGAGGCGCTGCCTCAAAACTTAATAGAGCTTAGCTCTTTTTTTGTATTGTTTAAATTTTGGGGGAACAAATGCACCCCCCGTTGTTCTCACGTGGCTCCTACGTGAGTGCAACGGTGTTTCTTTTTCCACCGTTCGATCTTCTAGAGAGTTGAACCGTCCCTTCACATCTTATAAATAGGACATTTAGCCCTTGAGATGACTGACGTCTCATCATCTCTCTTGAGTCTTTTTCCTCCTTGAGAATTTAATTCTCATCTTAGAGCTTAGATCTCTGTCCACAGAGTATTTTTAGAGTTAAACTCTGTTAAAAAATTGGTAAGGATTATGACCAAGATTTAACTCTTAAAAAGACTTCTTTTTTGTTTTGGATTTTTAACCCATTAACAGAGCTTGGCTCTTTTCTTGAAATGATCTCTTAGAGATCTTTAAAAAAAACTTTTATTTGGGTAGACCGTGGGTCTTAGAGATCTTAGGGTTTTACCTTATTATTGGCTCCGATCTTGAGGGTTCTCTGGAATTTAATTCTATTTTATTTTCCATGGGGATTTCTGGGATTTAGTCCCATTATCGGAGGAATTTGATTCCATTTTGTATGACAGAGCTTAGCTCTGGGGAATTTTGAAAATTTTTAGAAATTTTATTCCTCTTTACTATTTTCTTTTTAGGGTTCTGTTGTAGATTTTTCTTACAGATTTGGATCTGTTGTAGAACATATTCTTCAAGAACATTGGGAGTTTTGGACTCCACCGCTTAATGAGATTTCTCATTTAATGAGAATCCTTTTGGATTCTCACATTATGTGCATGTCTCATCATTGATGAGGCGTCACCTTAATTTTGTGGGGCCCATTGTACCCTTCTTTTTTTGGACTGTAATGATTTTAATATGCCACAGTGGAGTACAGATGCTAAGACCCTTAGTTGTAGTTAATTATATTGTGCCGATAACTAACTCTCTACGGGTTTTTCTTTTCATGTACTATGGCTTCCGATTCCTTCTTTTCTTATGTCCGTTCGGAGAGCGCTTTTTCTGACGCGCCTACGGATCAGGAAGTCTTTACACTAATTCGGGACTACGACCCAGAGCAGAAGTCTCTTCATCTGTGGGGATTGTGGTACAGTTATATTATCCGGGGTCGGCGCAGCTTCACTTGTATGGTGCCGTCAGAACCGATCCCGTCAATCCATTACGCTGACCCTCCGCAGGTCGCTTATACGGTGGAAGAGGTCAACTGGATCTCGGAAGGTCGTCTCCAACCTTCCATGGCGTCGATACCAGTCCAGCCATCGATGGTATTATACATTCTGGGGCGTCGAATATGTCAAAGAGAAGCGCGTTCTTGGGGTCAGGTTTATACAATAGGAGTGACCCCCCGACATCCGGCTGGTTATCTACAATGGGCCCATTACATTTTTTCAGCCAAGAAGCCGCTGCTGCTGAAGACCGAATTATACCCAGCGATCTACGCGTCTCTATTTTATTACCACACTCCTCATGTGTGGTGGGTTAAATCCTTCCTGGAGTAGTGGAACATTCCGACTCACACATTTCTTTTATCGGATCGGGAGGTATCAATTTTGATGGAGGAATTCGTGGAAATATCTGGGTTACCCGTCAGAGGAGAGCACTATGAGGAGATACTTCTTCCTGATGAGTATGTCTTTGCTACTGAATCGGTGGTTATGGGTCTTACCCCGGAAAATTCTGTTCAACATAAGTTTCCAAGCTTGATCAAATTGTTGAACATATATGAGAACTTGTTCTTGGAGTCCGGGGGGTATGGAGTTAGCTTTATAGACTTTGTTGCTCGCTTCCTTCGTCCGGAGGCTCTATCGAAGAAAGCTGTGAAGTTTGCCAAGCTCAATGATCCATTCGGATTTGGTTTGGACAAACTGCTGACTGCGGAGGCAGATTTAAAGCAATTCTTTATTCCGGATACCCCAATCGTCCCTTTCGCAGAGATTGCCACTCCGGACATTGATGAGGAGACGTTCTTCTTGGGGTTCATTGGCTTGTTGCTAAGCTGGTTTGCACTTCCAATGCACCCTCGCTATATGAGACCGTCTGTCTTTTATCTGGCTCACCGCATTGCGGCGGGGACATGAATGGCTATTGGGGTTGTAGGATTAGCGCATCTGTATCATGGTCTGAGCATAGCAGCCGGCACTGCTCAGCCGAGATTGAAGCCCGTAAATCTTCCATTGCACTACTTCACCTCGTGGATCGAGATGCACGTGTTGGGTGCCTTTGGCGTGCATAAGCGGCCTAGATTTTATAAAGGATACAACTTCCCTAGGGTCATGCAGCTGGTCGATGCTTCTTCTCCAGACCCAACACAGCGAGAGGTTCGGCGATTGCTCCTTCGCCCGCGCATGGTCGGGGACAGCATGACCTTCGTCGATAGGGTTCTGACCATTGGTAAGGAACCCTCCAAAGTAATCCAGCACTCCATGATGTTTTCAAGGATTGAGCTTCTGCTTTGAGGGCCCGGGAGATTGTTCATTTATAATCTATCAGGTCGGGTTTCCTTGTATTCAGACAGAACGCCCCGGTGTTGTTTATGAGATACAACCCGCATTGTTTTGCTCAGCAATCTGGTTACAACCAAGGCGTTGTTAGTTATATGTATGCCCTAGAGGCTATTACTATACATGAGATGTATATTGTAGTGGATGCTTGGACATATATAGGGAGGACTTTCTTGCTCGACATGATAGTATGCTATCTGGTTACTCTTTATCTTAACATGTACACCGATTGTCTCTCTGTTACATGTTGGTAAAGCCCTTAGGATGTGTAATTGACTACCTAGAATATGATGTAGATCATACTAGTGGGACAATGGTAGTCTGAGAGTACATCTTTTAATATCCCTAGTCGTGGGTGTATCGAGACGGGGCATTGATATACCAGAGTAGACTAGCGTGTAGCTTCTCGATCCATGTAGATGGGCGATGGATGATCCCATATCCATTGGTGTTTGACATCAGAGATGGTATATGGGTGCTTAGTGGAGACTGGGTACACTGGACGGACTCGCAGAGAACTGCCATCTGACGTGAGGTATAATACCATATGGGAGTTCTCGGCGAGTCCGTCCAGTGTATCCAGTTTCTACTGAGCACCCGTATACCATCTCTGATGTCAAACACCAATGGATATGGGATCATCCATCGCCCATCTACATGGGTCGAGAAGCTACACGCTAGTCTACTCTGGTATATCGATGCCCCGTCTCGATACACCCACGACTAGGGACATTAAAGGATGTACTCTCAGACTACCATTGTCCCACTAGTATGATCCGCATCATAATCTAGGCAGTCAAGCACACATCCTAAGGGCTTTACCAATATGTAACAGAGAGACAATCGGTGTACATGTTAAGATAAAGAGTAACCAGATAGCATACTATCATGTCGAGCAAGAAAGTCCTCCCTATATATGTCCAAATATCCACTACAATATACATCTTATGTATAGTAATGGCCTCTAGGGCATACATATAACTAACAATCTCCTACTTGCACTAGAGCCATCATATAGCAGTGGTTGAAGTATCTCATACTCAACCATCCCATAAAAGTCTCTCTCCGGGAAAAGGCCTTTGTGAGTGGATCCGCCGTGTTGTCCTCTGAGTCTACTCTCCTAACCTCGATCTCCTGAAGATTAACCATCTCCATGATCAGGTGATGCTGCCTTAGAATATGTCTGGATCACTGATGGGACGGGGGTTCCTAGGCATAAGCCATAACTCCATTGTCACACAATGGTAGGAACCAAGTTCATCTCATGAACTAATATACACCCAGACTTCCTCTTTGGTAGCATCTTTGGTAGCGATGTATCCAGTCTTTATCATCTAGTTTTCCACGGTATCTAGCTTGGAACTGTTCCAACATACCGTCCCTCCACTGAGGGTAAAGACAATGCCTGTGACTGACATTCAGTCAACCTTACCACCCTGGAAGCTATCCAGTGATTCTCCTCAGGATCGATTGATACCATCTTACTACACCTAGTGAGAACCCTAACATCCATATAGATCTATCTCATAGATCTAAAACTAAGGATTTAGGAGGTATCACCTTGATCCTAAATAGAGAATCAATGTGATAAGAGGAGATTGACCGAGTGTAGTATAGGAAACACCTTTCCTATCAAGAGTATGTCATCCACGTACCATACGAGGAAGACCACCTTACTCTCTATAACCTTTTTGTATATACAGGGTTCATCTACCATTTTGATGAAGTCAAACTCTTTGACTACCACATCAAAACAGATGTTCCAACTCCGCGATGCCTGCTTTAACCTGTAAAGAAACTTGCACACGTTTCCGCTGCTCCCACTTTCTACGAAGCCCTCTGGCTGTGTACTTATAGACGCTTTCTTCTAAATCAGTATTTAGAAAATCAGTCATGACACTCAACCGCCAGATATCGCAGTCATGGTATGTAGCAATGGCAAGTAGGATCTGGATGGACTTAAGCATAGCTATTAGAAAAGGTTTCATCATTATCCATACCTGGTCGATAACGAGAACCTTTTACAACATGTCTAGTTTCGAAAGTCTCAACTTTTCCATCTACACCAAGTAATCTTCTCAAGATATACTTGCTCCTGATGGGGATTTAACCCTTCAGATATAGCAACCAAAATCCATACTTTGTTGGTGTACATGGATTCCATCTTAGATCGCATAGCATCCAGCCATTCTTACAGAGTCACCACTCCTGATGGCCTGCTCGAAACTAGTTGAGTCATCATCTCATGATGCTATCCTCGCTCCCACTGTCATTGAGAAAACCGAAGTATCTCTCAGGCGGATGAGGAACCCTACCAGATCGGCGGAGAGGCTGAGGTTAGTCGGGAGCTATTGAATCCTCCAGTTCTACCAAATCATCAGCTGCAATTTGTATAGCTAGAACTCCTTCTAGTTCTACCTCATGACCATAAATTTCTTTACAAGAAATTCCCTTTCCCAAAGGTGGCATACTGAGAAACAAAACACCTTTTGCTCCTCAGTGCGGTAGAAGATATTCCCTTGCTAATGCTAGGAATATCCAACAAACTTCCACAGAACTGACCTTGCCTCGAGCTTGTCCGGATTTTGCTTTTGACATAGGCCGGACAACCTCAAATCTTAACTTACTTAAGAAATGGGCTCTTCCCATACCATATCGCATATAGAGTGGTAGGCACCTGATTTGGTTGGAACGCTATTCAATAGGCATGCAGCTTCTCAAGTGCATAACTCCCAAAAGGAAATAGGCAACTCAGTAATACTCATCATAGAGCGCACCACATCTAATAGGGTGCGATTGCTCCGCCCCGATTCATCGTTGTGCTGTGGTGTATTCGGAGGAGTAATGCTGAGAGAGAATCTTATTTTCCTTTAGAATAATCCAGGAATTCCGTGCTCAAGTATTCTCTTCCCTGATCTCATCAAAGGACATAATACTTATACTCGTTTTGGTTCTCTACTTCTTACTTATATTCTTTGAATTTCTCAAAAGCTTTAGACTTGTGTTTCAAAAGGAATACATGTGCGAATCTTGATAGATCATTAGTGAATGTAATGAAGTACAAAGAACCATTCCTGGCATGTATAGACAGGGGACCTACATACATCATCATGTATCAATCCCAAGAGTTCACTAACTCTTTCTCTGTTTCCATTAAACAGAGCTATGGTCATCTTATCTTTGTGACATGACTGGAAAGTTTCACAAGATATAAGTTCAAACTGATTTAAATATGCATCTTAATGTAACTTAGTTAGTCGGGTCGCATTGATATGACCTAGTCTACAATACCTCAAGAAGGATTCGTTCATCTCTGAACTCTTCCTCTTGTATGTGTTTTGTACGTTAAGAACTGTGGTTTGATTTAGAACGTATATGCTTTTAGATAACGTGCCTGAACCGATCAACTCTTGATATAGGAAAATGTTCAAAACATTATCCAACGGTACAAAATTATATCCTTCTTTACTAAATAAAGAGACTGATATGATATTGTATATCAGGTTCGGTATCTAATAACATTCGTTCGGAATCAATGTATTTGGTAATACAGGGTGATAACTGCCAACATACTTGGCTGCAACACTTGCACCGTTTCCAACTCTTAAAACTTATCACCCGTTCTCAGTTCTCTACCTATCTGTAACCCATATAACATATTACATATGTGGGATCCTAATCTGGTATCTCATACCAGGACGTAAAGGAAACTGAGAAACGGTTCTCTGTAATGAACACACCCGAAGAAGATGCATCATCATGCACTTTCTTCGTTTGGGCGGCACGGGAATTCTGGTAATCCCCTATTTCTTGCTCGGTCTTATAACAATTATAAGTTGGAGCAGGACCAACGTTCCCCAGCTCAGTATAACAAGCGAGTTCGGTCAATACATTTGTATCATTATCTTGATTAAGGCGTGACATGGTTGCTACCTGGAGAGAGAGAGAGAAGAAAACACTCAGCGTATGCTCTTGCAAGATTAGATTGGTTATTATTTTATTTAATCAGGATGGCTCCCACTGTTTTTATCAAATCTTCCTTCAAATTCTAAAAGGAAAGACTAGCCGGGATTAATTACACCCTACAATTTCGCCAATCTTTTAGCCAGGCCAGTGTTGGTACTTTGAGAGAGCTTCCCCGTGCTTTCGCACGGACCTAATTAAAATAAACCTCGTTTTCCCAGAGGCATAACCCCGTAACACCTTTCTAGACACCTACTTGATCGGCTAATTGTCTTGTGTAAAACTCTCCCAGGAGTAATTCTTACTCGCAGTGGGTATCGGGATCCAACTACTTCATAGAAGGTATGCAATCTCATTGCAAATTTCAACACTTGAAACTCCCGATAATATTTTGCCTCCAACCTCCTACGACCTTGACAAAGGCCAACAAACCTGTCACGCCCCGCTTCCCGGTATACGGCGAAGGGGACGTGACTGGTCCGCTACGTATTTACTGTGAAGTAAATACGCGAAGCATATCTAAGCAATATAAAAGTAAAGCATAAGAGACAAGATATAATAAAAAAACAACTTTATTTATTCACATTCTTTTTGTACAATGCATGGAAAATTAAATACATCTGGAAGAAAGCAATGCCTAAACAATGGCATAACAGAAATGAAAGTACTGAAAAAAAAATGTACAATGACTAGAGCTCGGGGTCTTCACTGAACTGGTCCAAGTCTTCAGCGCTGGGCTCGACTCTGAAGTGTCCAGATCACCTGACGACATTCAAAGAAGAAAGAAAGAGAATGTCGTCAGCGAACAAATCGCTCGGTAAGTCCCAAAGAGAAGTGAGAAGTAGAAAAGAAGAAAGAGAGAGAGTAGCTTTTAAAGTTGTATTATATTGTTATGATGGTGTGTTAACGATGTTGCTTGTAGCTTGGTACAGAAGGATACCAATGTATACGAAAGGGGTCTCAGTATGCTAGAGACCAGGGCAAACAGAATATAGAGTACAAGACTCCGTTATACAACCCGGAACAACGACAATTGGATTCATGTTAGGTGTCTTAAATCTTGCAGTCTCGTACCACTTTTAACACCTTCCGTACCCGTCTACCCCTTAAACCCCGCGATGTCTTGATTGTATTGTTGTATTGTATTGTAAACTGTATAGATTGTATAATTGGATGACCGACCGAAACCATGATATCAGTAAACAGATGTAACCGTAAAATCATGTAAATGGATGTAACTGGAGAATCATGTAAATGGAATGTATATCCATGGTTCGGTTAAGTCAAGTTGTATAGATTGATAATTGGATTCATGGATTCATGTTGAATTATAATATTGTAGATTGTAGATTGTAGATTGTAAATTGTACTTGAATCATATTCAAGTCAGATTGTAATGAGACTCAAACCGAGTCAGATAATTAGAAAAGTAAATTGAAGTCCTGATTGTTTTGATGTTATCGGTAACCGCTGCACATGGACGGCAGGATTTGTGTCTTTTTCAAAGACAATTACCGTTTTGATAACACCATTGTTAAGTTGTCTACCTTAGATAGACAAGCACCCACTTCTCCGGCTCCCAAAGGCTCAAGAGATTGGTCCCGCTTAAACCTATGTTTACTAGGGTCCTTAGGGTAATTTACAGAACTTGAGGGGGTTTTATGTAAAAATACTTTTATATACTTTACAAAATACTCCCCAAGTATTTAGTTATCGTTTTTAGAGTTGTAATAAATGTGGATTTTATACATATGCCATTTCTATTGAGAATAACCTAATTTTTATAATATATGGTTTTAAAGTGTAATATTAAACTTGTATGGATTTCATGGTATTTTAATATAAACTGATTCTTGTGATTTTTGAAAAGAGTTGTAATATTTATATTCTTTCAAAATAGATATCTTAATGTTACATATATATAATTATATAAAAATAATTTTAATATATATTTTATATTTCTAAAAATCTCATTTTCTTGAGATGTCGTATTTTAAATCTTTCGAGACCGAATGCTCCTTGCGGAGGTCTGAATCTCGCACTACTAAGCCTAGGGACGTGCGATAATCCGCACTATCCCGAACGGGTTCCCCAAAATGGGTTGTAGCGGCGCTTTGCAAAGATTGTATAAATACTAAATCCTTTAGAAAACGGTTTTATTAAGTAAATGGTATTTATTTGCAATGATGTCATTTTCCCGTATTCTATATTCCTAAGAGTATTGTGCTATGTTGCATATGAGTGTGTGAGGAGGTATGTCATTACCTCGCAATCTACTTAAAGGTATAGCAAGTTTTGTGATGTTAAATGTAGAATTGAAACTATGTGGTATTTAAATGAAAAATACGGTAAAATGAAATAGCAATTATTTTATGATATGAAACTTGATCAATATGGTTGATTGGTGTTTAATAGTCAACATGAATTGGTTTAAGCATGATTGTATTAAAGAAAAGTGAAGTTTTATAAAGAAACCGAATCGGAAATCGGATTTGTTCCGATTCCGTCGGGTTTTGTAATTCCGTATTTCTAGAATAGAATAGAGAAGATAGAATGGGGACTTACCGGTTTCGGACAACTAGAAGAGGGAGATGGAACGGGAGGAGTCGCCGGTGCGTCGCTTCGTCGCCGGGAGCTCCTAGAATGATTGCCGGAAGTTCGCCGGAAATTTCGCCGTAGCTTCGCTTCGTGCTCGTATGCAAAGTACACAAGGTTTCTTGGAAATTTTAGAGAGTTGGCTCAGAGTTTGGGGCTGAGAGGGTAGTGTGGAGGGTTGGTATTTATAGGGTTAGGCTAGGGTTAGAGTAGATGAAAAGTTTAAAATAAAAAATGTGATAAAATGTAATAAAAATGTATTAAAAGTGGAGTAATTGGAGGTTTTAAAAGAGTTCTGGAAATGGTCCGAGGCTAAAATTTTGCAGGTGTGTAGGGAATGTGAAAAGACACAATTTTCATGTTGGGGTCGTCGCCGGAATCGGTCGACTCGGCCGTGACTCGGCCGGAGGACTGAGTCGGCCGAGTCGAGGCCGATTCCCGGCCGAGTCAGGCGGCCGGAATCCCCCCTGACGGTTCATCTAACCTCTGGCAATGTTACATTTTTGGGTGTAGTGGGGGTTTTTGTGAGATATGCATGTGTAAACTCTTGGTATTCTAAAAATCAAAATTAAACAATATTAAAAATAATGTGGGGTATGAGATTTGAACTCTGGTGGCTTGGTTCAGCAGTGCAAGGTATTACCAATGAGCCACAAGCTCCTTCTTGTAATTAAATTGCTAATTAATTACTTATCTTGTGCTCAGGAAATAAATACCCCTTTATGGATTTTGAAAAAAAATTATTTGAAAAAATTTGTATAGGAAAATTATGGTTGTTACATTCTACCCTCCTTATAAAAATTTTGTCCTTGAAATTTATAAAAGGAAAGTGTAACAGATTCAAGAAAGTTTAGTGATTGAAGTACTGACAGTGTGTGAAAAAATAACAAAGTGGTGCAAGGGTTTTAAAAATATGAAAAATGTGTGAAGGAATGAAAGAATGCGAAGGTTTTGGTAAGATTGTAAAAGAGGCGGGGGAATTTTGAGTTAGGACAGATTCAAAGTATATGATTCAAGAAATATGAAAGATAAGATTCAAGGAACATGTTTGTAAAGAATGTTTTAGTTGCTGGTTCTTGTGTTATATTGCTTAGGTTGTTCACGCAGAACAGAACTGCATGATAGGATTTCATACAGCTTTGACCTGCATGGGCCACCTACAAAACCTGTCACGCCCCGCTTCCCGGTATACGGCGAAGGGGACGTGACTGGTCCGCTACGTATTTACTGTGAAGTAAATACGCTAAGCGTATCTAAGCAATATAAAAGTAAAGCACAAGATACAAGATATAATAAAACAACAACTTTATTTATTCACATTCTTTTTATACAATGCATGGAAAAGTAAATACATCTGGAACAAAGCAATGCCTAAACAATGGCATAACAGAAATGAAAGTACTGAAAAGAAAGTGTACAATGACTAGTGCTCGGGGTCTTCTCCGAACTGGTCCAAGTCTTCAGCGTTGGGCTCGATCTCTGAAGTATCCAGATCACCTGACGTCATTCAAAGAAGAAAGAAAGAGAATGTCGTCAGCAAACAAATCGCTCGGTAAGTCCCAAAGAGAAGGGAGAAGTAGAAAAGAAGAAAGAGAGAGAGTAGCTTTTAAAGTTGTATTATATTGTTATGATATTGTGTTAATGATGTTGTTTGTAACTTGGTACAGAAGGATGCCAGTGTATACGAGAGGGGTTTCAGTATGCTAGAGACCAGGGCAAACAAAATATAGAGTACAAGGCTTCGTTATACAACCCGGAACAACGGCAATTGGATTCATGTTAGGCGTCTTAAATCTTGCAGTCTCGTGCCACTTTTAACACCTTCCGTACCAGTTTACCCCTTAAACCCCACGATGTCTTAATTGTATTGTTGTATTGTATTGTTAACTGTATAGATTGTATAATTGGATGACTGACCGAAACCATGATATCAGTAAACGGATGTAACCGTAAAATCATGTAAATGGATGTAACTGGAGAATCATGTAAATGGAATGTATATCCATGGTTCGGTTAAGTCAAGTTGTATAGATTGATAATTGGATTCATGGATTCATGTTGAATTGTAATATTGTAGATTTTAGATTGTAGATTGTACATTGTACCTGAATCATATTCAAGTCAGATTGTAATGAGACTCAAACCGAGTCAGACAATTAGAAAAGTAAATTGAAGTCCTGATTGTTTTGATGTTATCGGTAACCGCTGCACATGGACTGCAGGATTTGTGTCTTTTTCAAAGACGATTACCGTTTTGATAACACCATTGTTAAGTTGTCTACCTTAGATAGGCAAGCACCCACTTCTCCGGCTCCCTGAGGCTCAAGAGATTAGTCCCGCTTAAACCTATGTTTACTAGGGTCCTCAGGGTAATTTACAGAACTTGAGGGTGTTTTATGTAAAAATACTTTTATATACTTTTCAAAATACTCCCCAAGTATTTAGTTATCGTCTTTAGAGTTGTAATAAATATGGATTTTATACATATGCCATTTCTATTGAGAATAACCTAATTTTCATAATTTATGGTATTAAAGTGTAATATTAAACTTGTATGGATTTCATGGTATTTTAATGTAAACTGATTCTTGTGATTTTTGAAAAGAGTTGTAATATTTACATTCTTTCAAAATAGATATCTTAATGTTACATATATATATAATTATGTAAAAATAATTTTAATATATATTTTATATTTCTAAAAATCTCATTTTCTTAAGATGTCGTATTTTAAATCTTTCGAGACCGAATGCTCCTTGCGGAGGTCTGAATCTCGCACTACTAAGCCCAGGGACATGCGATAATCCGTACCATCCCGAACGGGTTCCCCAAAATGGGTTGTAGCGGCACTTTGCAAAGATTGTATAAATACTAAATCCTTTAGAAAATGGTTTTATTAAGTAAATGGTATTTATTTGCAATGATGTCGTTTTCCCGTATTCTATATTCCCAAGAATATTGTGTAATGTTGCATATGAGTGTGTGAGGAGGTAGGTCATTACCTCGTGATCTACTTAAAGGTATAGCAAGTTTTGTGATGTTAAATGTAGAATTGAAACTATGTGGTATTTAAATGAAAAATACGGTAAAATGAAATAGCAATTATTTTATGATATGAAACTTGATCAATATGGTTGATTGGTGTTTAATAGTCAACATGAATTGGTTTAAGCATGATTGTATTAGAGAAAAGTGAAGTTTTATAAAGAAACCGAATCGGAAATCGGATTTGTTCTGATTTAGAATAGAGAAGATAGAATGGGGACTTACGGGTTTCGGACAACTAGAAGAGGGAGATGGAACGGGAGGAGTCGCCGGTGCGTCGCTTCGTCGCCGGGAGCTCCTAGAATGATCGCCGGAAGTTCGTCGTAGCTTCGCTTCATGCTCGTTTTCAAAGTACACAAGGTTTCTTGGAAATTTTAGAGAGTTGGCTCAGAGTTTGGGGGTGAGAGGGTAGTGTGTAGGGTTGGTATTTATAGGGTTAGGCTAGGGTTAGGGTAGATGAAAAGTTTAAAATAAAAAATGTGATAAAATGTAATAAAAATGTATTAAAAGTGGAGTAATTGGAGGTTTTAAAAGAGTTCTGGAAATGGTCTGAGGCTCAAATTTTGCACGTGTGTAGGGAATGTGAAAAGACACAATTTTCATGTTGGGGTCGTCGCCGGAATCGGCCGACTTGGCCGTGACTCGGCCGGAGGACTGAGTCGGCCGAGTCGAGGCCTATTTGGCCGATTCCCGGCTGAGTCAGGCGTCCGGAATCCCCCATGACGGTTCATCTAACCTTTGGCAATGTTATATTTTTGGGTGTAGTGGGGTTTTTGTGAGATATGCACGTGTAAACTCTTGGTATTCTAAAAATCAAAAATAAAACAATATTAAAAATAATGTGGGGTATGAGATTTGAACTCTGGTGGCTTGGTTCAGCAGTGCAAGGTATTACCAATGAGCCACAAGCTCCTTCTTGTAATTAAATTTCTAATTAATTACTAATCTTGTGCTCAGGCAATAAATACCCCTTTATGGATTTTGAAAAAACAATATTTGAAAAATTTTGTATAGGAAAATTATGGTTGTTGCATTCTACCCTCCTTATAAAAATTTCGTCCACGAAATTTGTAAAAGAAAAGTGTAACAAATTCAAGAAAGTTTAGTGACTGAAGTACTGATATTGTGTGAAAAAATAATAAGGTGGTGCAAGGGTTTTAAAAATGTGAAAAATGTGTGAAGGAATGAAAGAATGCGAAAGTTTTGGTAAGATTGTAAAAGAGGCGGGGGAATTTTGAGTTAGGACAGATTCAAAGTATATGATTCAAGGAATATGAAATATAAGATTCAAGGAACATGTTTGTAAAGAATGTTTTAGTTGCTGGTTCTTATGTTATATTGCTTAGGTTGTTCATGCAGAACATAACTGCATGATAGGATTTCATACAGCTCTGACCTGCATGGGCCACCAACAAAACCTATCACGCCCCGCTTCCTGGTATACAGCGAAGGGGACGTGACTGGTCTGCTACGTATTTACTGTGAAGTAAATACGCTAAGCGTATCTAAGCAATATAAAAGTAAAGCACAAGAGACAAGATATAATAAAACAACAACTTTATTTATTCACATTCTTTTTATACAATGCATGGAAAAGTAAATACATCTGGAGGAAAGCAATGCCTAAACAATGGCATAACAGAAATGAAAGTACTGAAAAGAAAGTGTACAATGACTAGAGCTCGGGGTCTTCACTGAACTGGTCCAAGTCTTGTGCGCTGGGCTCGATCTCTGAAGTGTCCAGATCACCTGACGACATTCAAAGAAGAAAGAAAGAGAATGTCGTCAGCGAACAAATCGCTCGGTAAGTCCCAAAGAAAAGGGAGAAGTAGAAAAGAAGAAAGAGAGAGAGTAGCTTTTAAAGTTGTATTATATTGTTATGATGTTATGTTAACGATGTTGTTTGTAGCTTGGTACAGAAGGATGCCAGTGTATACGAGAGGGGTTTCAGTATGCTAGAGACCAGGGCAAACGGAATATAGAGTACAAGGCTCCGTTATACAATGCCGTCGATGAAGTGCACTAAGGCGGAACACCACTACCGCGAGCATCTGAACGGATGCTTTTGGCGATGGGGTTCTCCTACAGTCACTTGGTCGGGGCTATGGGGCATGGCTATCTAATAAGGTTACCCGGCGAGTATCCGCGTACACTATGTAATTGCGACGGACTTTTGATCAACATCAAAATTCCGTGGCAACCGATCAAATGAGACTAAACCGCTAGATTTACAAAATTTAAACTAGTTATCACATAACTAATTATAGTGGATTCCAAATATTGTATCACAATCACAGAAAGCTAGGTGACGTTAAATATTTCGATCGAATCAACGAATTAAAAAAATTCCCAGAGAGCTCAACACTTAAGCAGAATTAAAAATACCCAGAAGCATGCCCCAGTACCTACAGACCAACAGCTGAAGGGCCCGACCCAAGCCCCTCAAGTGGCGCCACGGATCTGCGGTCACTTAGACGAGTTAGGGTTTCGTTCTTCAGGTGTGTCCATAGAATTACCTGCATGATTTTCTGAATATTTTTAACATGGAAAAATCCAACATTTTGAAAAATTTCCAGAGAGGGGGTCCGTTTCGGGTTTTCGGGGTTCGATCGGAATTCTAACTTCGTCTAGACAACGCATAATGCTCTAGCTAGGCTCTGATACCACTGTAAGGTTCTTTGGCACAACCACAAGGTTTCATAAGGCATCAAACATGCCGTATTTAAAAATTTAGTGTGCGAAACAACCCTAACCTAGGTCTAAACTAGAGAATTAGGGTTGAAACAACAAGTAAACAACTTTACTTCTAACTGAATGAGGAATACAACCTTTGTAAACCGGTCCTTCACTTCTAAAGCTCCGTGTAGTAGTCCCTTCGCTGCGAGTATCGATCTCCCGAACTCTAGTATGGGTTCTCCCGGAGAAATGAACAAGCTTGCTCGAAGTTTTTGAGGCCGAAGATGATCTACGTCGAGGAGACTCAAGCTCATGCTACCTCTTCATTAATTGTGAAATTAGTGAAGCAAACACCCTAAACTAAATGGCAAGTAGTAGAGGATGATGGCAGTTTTCTGGTGACACTAGTACAGGTTAGTCTGTCGACCGGAGATCGTTATAAAGTCTTGTGTTATTCCCACTGTGCTTTGATTTCCATCTTACCGCGTTCAAGAGAACGTGCAAAACAGTGGTTTTTGGGTACAGTCCCGAGTCACATGGAGGCAATGAGCGATAGGAGGGGATTCGTCTCTCCCGGTATTGGGGGTCGATGTTGCTCTGTGCTCGATTGGCTATAACAGGAAGTTCCTGGCCAGGGCTGTTTTTAAGATTTACTAGTAAGTGTTACCAGTAGTTTCTCGACCCGTTATGAGCCTCATATCGGCACGACTTATCGAGTTACTGGGTCTGGCATTTACCACCCCTATGCGACATATCAGACGAAGAGATCGGACTGTACGGTAGTGTTGCTGATTGGATTCACAGGAGTATGAGCTGGCTTGCTTGTTGATCTTCTGATCGCTCAATACCCGGGTGGCCGTTACGTTTAGCTGACCGCTTGCGGCTTGTGGGTGTTTGATATGATCATCACCTACTGCCGGCGTATTGACGAGTCTTTAGAGTCCTACACAGAGGTTTCCTGGTTCATGCGAAATGGAGTAGGAGCACATATGTGATATGTGCGGGACCGAGATTGATGCGCGTATGTGATACCGCATTCTATTCTCGCGATTTGTGACATTGGTCGGTTATATGAGATATAGCCGGATTATCGGATCAAGTGTTGATTCGATAAGTTGTTGCATTTGATATTAGTCGGTTATATGTGATATAGCCGGATTATTAAATCAAGTGTTGATTTAATAATTTAATGTATAATTGTATATTAGATATACTAGATTACATTAACTAATATTAGCTCACTTATGATTTCTTTTCTCACTTGTTTGCTTTAGTGTATATGTGATATATAATAATGTACAACTTTTGTGTCATGCTAGATGCCACATGTGACATGGGTGTATGAAACTTGCACCATGCTTAATAATGTGATGGGTTTATATTTATCTAAGTTAATCAAAATTAGTGGGATTAAGTCACATGGTTGTAACTTGTAGAAGCTTGTGGAACTATTGACCAAGTCCACTAAGTTTGTTTTACTTGTAGATATTTATTAACCTAACCATTATTAACTAGCCATGGTTTATTCTCTACATGGGTTAGTGTATGACACTAACTCACCCATGGTTGCTATTCTTAGCTCATGAGTCCATTCTCTCATCTTCTTCACTTGAGCTTCTTCTTCCTAATGAGAAAAGCTTACTAGCTTTTCTCAAGGTGAGAAAATATTGTGAGAAAAATAAATCTAAAGAGAGCCCACTTCCTACTTCATCATCCTCTACTACTTGCCATTTAGTTTAGGGTGTTTGCTTCACTAATTTCACAATTAGTGAAGAGTTAGCTTGAGCTTGAGTCTCCTCGACGTAGATCATTTTCGGCCTCGAAGACTTCGAGCAAGCTTGTTCATTTCTCCGGGAGAACCCATACTAGAGTTCGGGAGATCGATACTCGCAGCGAAGGGACTACTACACGGAGCTTTAGAAGTGAAGGACCGGTCTACAAATGTTGTATTCCTCATTCACTTAGAAGTAAAGTTGTTTACTTGTTGTTTCTAACCCTAATTCTCTAGTTTAGATCCTAGGTTAAGGTTGTTTGGCACACTAAATTTTTAAATACGGTATGTTTGATGCCTTGTGAAACCTTGTGGTTGTGCCTAAGAACCTTATAGGCGTTCCCCTTAAAGCGTTTCTCCTTATCCAGTTGCTACAGAAGAGAGCGTTTGCAACGCGGCGCATCATTTTATGCAGCTAAATACGGGATCTCATTTCCTGATCAGTGAGCCGAGCTATATCCAGAAGGCCTCGAATGCTTTTATCACCTGGTATCAACACACCATGGGTGCCATCGTCAAGGAGGAAATGCGGATGCTTCTTGACCATAAGGATTCTATCCCGGTTGGGAATCCTGCGGTTCCGCTGAAGCGACGGGCGGTTGTCCGCCCTTCTTTGAGGGAGAGCACCACAGTTGTAGTTTTGCGAGCCTTTCCGGCTAAGACACGACCGGATGTAAGTGCTCCTGTGACTGTGGTGGCTGCGGTGTCCCCTGAGTCGGGAATTGGCTCAGAAATCGGGGCTCGCCGTTCCAAGAAGCCCGTTAAGCGAAAATTTTTGTCGTCGGGTGTCGTCGCCAGTTCGCAGAAGAAAAAGAAATCTTTATTCTCGGCTGATATTGTATTCGGTCAGGAGCTTCATGCTCCTTACAGTGAGGGCTTGTTCGAATACGGCACCAATGACGGTCTGTTCGAAGCCTCCATCGATGAGAATGCCGCTTCTGATCTCCAAACCGCTATTGAGGCTTCTGAGAGATTAGCCCGCGAGCAAGCAGCGCTTGCTTCTCTTACGGCGTCCGGTATATTTCTTTTACATTCTTCTGTATATATATTTATTTTGAATTTATTATGCTTTATTAACACTCTTTTCTTAACAAGAATCTCCACTGAAGAGGCTCTCTTGGCATCCCTCAAGACATTTGAGGAAGAGGAGAGACTTCGCGCTTTCATGGGTCTCGGTATGATTTGTTTTTTTTTGCAACACCTTTGAATATACATATTTAGCTCATTTCATTCACACCCTGACTCGCTTCATCTTTTTATTACAGGAACCACCATAACTCGTATTGTTCCGAGTGCAATGCCATCCTTAGGTGGCGGTACGGAGGAGCCTTCAGAGCTACCGGTTATAGTTGAGGTCGCCCCAGGGCTATCATGGGAGGCGTTGCTAAAGCAGCCGATGACAGACGTTGCAACAGATCTGGAGGCCGAGCCTGATTTGGACAAAGACGTTTCTCTGTCGGAGGTTCTGAGGAGATCTCTTCGTACCTCTAAAGCTGAGAGGAAGCGCAGAAAGCTCATAGTAAGGGAGCGTCAGGACAGCTTGGCCACAGACACGGGTTTGAGTGATGCACGACACCCTGACATTCCTATGGAGGACACTCCTTCTGCCTTATCCACTGCTCATAGGCAGATTGCGCGTGCGGCTCGCGAAGAGGCTGAGCGGTTACTTCAAGGTAAAACAGAGCACGATTCCTTATTGAAACTTAGTAGTATTTATTTACTTTTCCAGGTTTCTTTCCATATAATTTTTTTTGAATTATAACATATTTGTCTTTGAATGGCACTGTAGGTCCGAGTTTAGGTATTAACGTGGCGAGTGAAGTGCCCGCATTTGAAGAGTCTGGGGCATCAAGCCTTTATATCGAATCAGGGACCGTTCCAATTGCAGCTTCCTCCCCTTGTGGATCCCCGGCATCGGCGGGTGATGCGAGCATGATGACGGCCTCATTGATTCGGGGGATGAAGGTGTTGACGTTGAATCCATCTCCTCGACGATGGCGGAAACCGAGGAAGCTGTCATAGTTAGTGGCGCTCCAGACACCGCTATGGTCTTTGCCCCGTCAGGTATTCCTTGTGTTATTTCTTTTGGGTTCTCAATCTTGCTAGACATATTTGCTGATATCTCCTTTATAGGTGCGGTAAACCCCAGCGCTTTGCTGATTGAAGAATCATCGTCAGCCGTTGCCATGCCTGTCGCCGCTCCTCCTATCTCTTTTGTACCCCCATGAATTCTCTCAGGTTTAATGACGGAAGGTAAAGATTTCTCATTTTCTCGTTTCAGTATAGATATTATTTCTCGGATTAATTTCTTTACCATATATTGTTGCAATCTTATAGGAGTGCTTTTTGACCGCTTATGCTAAATGCTAAGCTCGCACGTCGCCTTCCAATCGGAATTCGTTCCTCCTTCGTGCGTCGGTTAGTATATTCTCCATGTCTTATTTCATCTTTCTATGAGTAATCTTTCTATTGCTAAGCTTTTCTCGTATTGACCACAGTCTTACGGCTCGAGGGAGAGAACGAAGAAATAGCAGAGCCTCTCACGCTTCCTAATTTGCCACCTTTGACTGTTGGTATGTTAGACCTCCTTCATCATCATCTTTTTTTAGGTTGAAATCCGACCCTTGTTTGTGCGTGCTTTATTCTGCAGCAGCTACACCGGCTTTGGCTTCTCTTGAGTCTTGTATTTCTATGCCCACGGGGCCCTTCGCCAAGCATCAGTCTTCCAGGGGTGCGAAAAATAGCAGGCGGATGCTAAATGAATTTGTTGAAGACCTCAATGTTGAAGCTCTCACTTCTGCTGCAGACTTTGCAGACGGGGTCAACCCTATACTGGCGACGCTTGTGATTTTCCACAATGAATATTTCGTCGGCATTTGGATTGACTACTGTAAGCGAATTGAGGCTTGTCTCCATGAGATCGAGAGCAAGCGTCTTGCGCCTGAGGCATTATCCTCAAAGGCCCAACTAATCGCATGGATCGAGAAAAGTGTCGCTTCTATTCAATACTTCGAGCAGAAGTTGGTCTTGAAGCAAAAGGAACAAGAGACGGCTTCTGGCGAATCCAGCCAATTGCGTGCCCAGGTTAAAGTGAATGTCGCGCAGCTGCAAATTATTTTTGAAAATCTTCAACAATGTGTTTATGAAGGAATAGTGCTGAGGCAGAACCTCGACTCTACTGAGCGGGGAATGCGCGATTGCGAAGTTGCTAAGCAAGAAATTGCTGAGAAGATTTCATCATGCTTGCAACAATGGGCTCAAGTCGAAGCGATGCTGGATGCAATAGTGGCGCGTGAGGAGGAGCCGTGGCAAGGGAGCGAACGGGTTGCTATTTTATTGAAAGCCCCGCCTTCTTAACGGTTAAAATTGTATTCCCCCTTTTTTATTTAAATTGTATCTTTCAAACACTTTGATTCATGAATAAAATATTCATTTTTTTGCATGCACTCCTCTGTGTTTGATGTCTTAATTTAGCGCTAATTAGTTTTTTCACTCGTTTCGGAGTCTCTAGTTTATTTACTCGTTACGGAGTTTGTAGTTTATTCACTCGTTTCGGAGTCTCTAGTTTATGTACTCATCCCGGAGTTTATAGTTTATATACTAATTTCGGAGTTTGTAGTTTATTCACTCATTTCGGAGTATCTTTAGTTTACCTCCCTTGGGTTTACAGGCAAACTTGCCCTAACGTTGTATGTAGATAACCCCCATTCCTTTTACGACAGAGGTCCGTTAGGTTTGGGGTATTAGGGTTTTAGTCCATGGTACCGTCGCGTTGGCTGATATATTCCTCGATATGCAGTCTTTAAGCCGCTGTTCGAGTAGCCCCGCGACTGTCGTGTCTCTGATCCCTTCGGGGGATGGACAAAACGTTTTCAAGCAATCCCCTTAGGTTATATTACCGTCGGAAGAGCAATCATTAGGAATTTTCCATGACGCTTTTTACTTGAGGTCAGGCTCAATTTAGAGCCCCGATGAGTCATAACCGTACCCTTCTAGGGTGGGATGATCTCCAATGGCCTTTTGGGCTTTATATGAGTTGCCGTCAAGACCTGAAGCTAGGAATATTCCTTCACTTCATTTTTTTTGTTTTGACAATGTCACGCCGATTCTTTTGCTGAGATGGGGTAGACATCTGTTGGATATGTATGCCCTAGAGGCTATTATTGTATATGTATACATGTGGATGCTAGGAATATATATGTACAGGACAATCTTGTTTAGCTATATAGTATATTATTTGAGTTATTTTTATCAGGATATGTGTATTTCTTTCTTATGATGCTTTATGTTGCTTGCATATATTGATAAAGACTTGATACAGTAGTATACTAGTATGGTTTGACTTTATCTTAACATGTGCATATGTTATATATGTCGACCACATGCTGATAAAGCCTGTAGGATCTTGCTTGACTACCAGCGTTATGATGGCGATCATACTTGTGGGAGCTGGGTAGTCTATAAGCACATCCTTAAATGTCCCAAGTAGCAGGAGTATCGAGATCGGGCATCAATACTCCAGAGTAGACTTGTGTATACGTTTCTAGACCCCGATGAGGGGTGGTGGTTGGTCCCACAACTATTGGTGTGATCACATAAGATTGTATACGGGTGCTCACTGGGGGTGAGTACAATGGACGGACTCGCTGAGAACCTCTAGATGGTATTATACCTATCGTCAGATAGCGGTTCTCATGTGATATGTGTATAGGTTAGTCTTTGGACCTCAGATCGTCATTTGTCTCGTGTAAGTTCCCACTGTGATTTGATCACTACCCTACCACGGCTCTACTGAGTCATGCAAACAGGTTTTGGTTGGGTACAGTCCCGAGCCACATGGAGGCAGTGAGTGATTATCAGGGATTCGTCTCTCCAGGTATTGGGAGTTTATATCACACCGTGTTCGATTGGCCAGGACCATAAGACCTTGTCCAAGGCAGTTGGAATTTACTGATAGGTTGATCAGTAGTTTCCCGGATTGGTCCTGAATCGGAACAACACGAATTATCGGGTTATTAGGGTCTGATGTATACCACCCCATAGACCTGGTATGCGATACTCTTAGATGAAGAGACCAGACTGTACGAAAATTGTCATGGATAGACTTAGTAGGAGTTCGGACAAGTTTGCTCGTTGGCCTTCCTTTTCGACAGGTACCTGGGTAGCCGTTATGTGCAGCTAGTACCGCTGACGTGCTTGTGGTTAAACCCACTGCCAGTGTACTGTTGAGTCTTTAGAGTCCTACACAGAGGGTTTCCCTGCTTCGGGCGAAACGATGTAGAGGCCGTATGGTTTTATGGCAGGGGTTCAATCATATACGTGTACTTGTGCACGTACGCTGTTCGGACGGATAATACTAGCGGGCTTTGGTTTAAGCCGGATTCTAGTATTATATTCTTGGATTAATTTTGTCTCTTAGTATTCGTATTTTTTTGGAATACGGAGACGGGTATGTATATACGGTGAGGGGTATTCTTGTAATTGTGAAAGATACTTCTAGAAGAAGACACCTCATTATTGTTTTTACCATTTTTGTTAAATGGTTAATGAGGTGGAGGTATGAGGTGTTCATTTGTGTTAAATGAAGCATGGCTACTTGGTGACTCATGGGGTGACTCATGGTTTACTATTTGGGTATGCTTGATATTTTGTGGGGTGAATTATTAATGCCAGATATTATTCACAACACTTAGCCATCTTCATTCATTCTAACTTCAACACTCTCTCTCCTCCAAAGCTTCATCTTCTTCTTCCTCAAAACCCTAATAGTGTCATGAGTTGAGAAACCTAGGGTTAGTGAGACAAATCAATCTATCATTACTCTCTACATCATCTAGGCTACTTAGATTAGCATACTAAGTAACCTACTTATCTCGGTTTAGAGGTAGGAGCTCAAAGTAGACACTCTCGGGTGGATCATCTTTGACGCGAGGAGGCCGTCGATCAAGCGCGATCCGTACATCCTTTGAGGAGCTAAAGGAGAGGAGTGAAGACCCGAAGGACTTATTTCTTTAGGTATAACTTTCTATCATAGTAGATAGAACCCTTTAGCTTTCTAGTTAGGTTTATGATAGATCCGGTTTAGGGTTATTCTAGCGCCAGTTTTATATCGTAGAAAATTTTTTGTTCCGCAAATGGCCACGGATGTTGGCCAGGGTGTTAGTGTAACCCAACATGGTATCAGAGCCAACCCATAAAACCTAAACTAGCTAGTTTTGACGTGCTTAAAAGATCGATCGACAAATATTTCCGAAATCACAATTTCAAAATTCATGTTTCTGCCGATTTTCAAAAGTGTTCAAAAAATTATTTCTAGTGCCTTAAAAATTCGTGCAGGGTATTTTAGGAATTCACAAGAAAATTGGGCACATAACTCCATAAGAACGCCGAGGAACCGCGGCAGAACAAGCTTGTTTGCCGCCATTCCACGGTCGTTGTAGGGCTTCTGTGCACGAAATTTCTTGTGGAGCTCAACTGTTTGGAAATGTGATTTCTGAGATGTTAAGTTTCTGGCCCAGATTTGTTTGAGTACTGGATTGCACTTGGGGCCAATACGGAAAAGTTTTTTGTCGATCGAAATTTTAAATGCTTAAGTTTTAGTGCATACATTACTATCTGCGACCGTGAATATCATTAGAACGGTATAACCCGTCTAACTGCTATATGCTCTTTTAGACGAGTTTGTGAACATGACACTCACGTTGATGTTCTGTGTTTGTGCTGTGGTTGTGGTTGGATTTTCGTGGTGGATAGCTTGCGGTGCAATATTAGTAGTACAGTTGAGATTCTTTTGTATGATCATATTGTGGGATGAGCGTCCGACATGTGGACTGCCGTCTTTGCCGGGTTGTATATTATTTGATTGGGGCACGACCGGGTTGAGGTCGATGTCACCATTGTTCATATTTTTTTTTCTTTTCTGTACTAAGATTACCCCACGGTGGAGTGCACGAACAGCCGGGTTCTACAGGGCAACAAACCCGCATCTTATGGTGTTGAGACAGAAGAGGCTTCACTCTAGAATTGGCGAGCTATTCGCCGCACTCGTAGGGGGTATAGTTTGATCCATGGAGGGGCACTCAAGTTACCGGATCCCGTGAAGTGCTGGGTGGCCCATTCACTTTGTTGATTGGGGTTGCCTCACTTCTGGGATTAGCGGGTAACTTGCCGTGCTCGTAGGGGTCCAGGTTTTCATTGCACAGGCTATCCATACGACCGGGAACATCGGGTTTTATTTGCGGCTTAAATGAAACCCGAGGCTCCAAGTTTATCCAGCATTCTGTGTTGCTTGCTGAGATTATGTGATGTTGCTTATTATCATTCCTGGGACAAATGTTATATATATTTATATAAATACTAGTAGATGTTGTATATGTTTTGCACCCGTGCTAGTCCAGCCCCCGCTCTGCCGTTAGTTAAGTAACCTAACGGTGCATGATGGGGACCCGTGGCGAATGCGAATAGCATATACGTACATTGTATTTTCGTTCTTTTCTGGTGTGATAGGATTAATTGATTGGACCGCATTAATTTTGATTAATGCAAAAAAAGAAACCTAAAATATGTTGTTGGAACAAATTTCGAAAAACTATAGTTATATTCTTTCGCTTTGCATAGTGGTATTCGGTCGTGAATATCCAGCACCTCATTCCAGGAGGCAAGAGCCGAGATCCCTTCGCGGGGAGTGACCTCTTGAGCAAAAGTTTATACTGTAGATTACTCGGTTTTTTCAAAACCAGAAGTTTTCAAAAGTAGAGCCTAAACCACTCCTTTTCAAAACTACTCAGGTTCCTTCAACGATATCAAGTTCATTACGTTAAAGGGTTTTTCGCCAAAATCCTAGCCGTAGCCCTCCATCATTTCAGATCGGTACCACCTAGTATTTGTGGTATGTTTGTTGGCAAGCGTCAAGACACAGTGAACGGTAGCTGAGTGATATTTATCTGTTGCATGGATATACGATTAATCGAGACAGTCGTACAGCTTTGTTGGCAAGCGTCAAGAGTTTGTGCGGGTGGGTTCGAGTTAATCCAGGACAATGACGGGTTGAACTTGACTAGTGGCCTATAACTTGTTGGTAAGCGTCAAGGTTATAGGTCGTTAGGGGCAAAAACCATATCGGGAGTTTCAAACATACAGGAAACTTGCAGGTTTAGCATACCTTCTGGAGTGTAGTAACTAGAGTGGATTCCATCCAGTTCATCACACAATGATAGTTGGATCCCGATCCCACTGATGAGTATGATTACTCTTAGGAGATTATTCCACTTAACAATCAATGCTATAAACCAATTAGGTGTCTAGAACAGTTTTAGTGGGGCTACGCCTCCAGGGAAAAGAGGTTATATAATTAAGGAACTTCGCGAAAGCGTTGTAAAACCTCCCTCGAAGTACCAACACTAGCCTGGCCGAAAAGTTAAGCAAGTATTGTAACGTGCGATTAATCCCGACTAGTTCTTTTTTTAAAGGTTTGATGGAGAATTCAAGGAAACAGTGGGAGCCATCCTGATTAGATAAACTAATAACCAATCTAATCTTGCAAGAGCGCATGCTAAGTATTTCTTTTCTCTCTCTCCAGGTAGCAACCTTTTCACACCCTAATCAAGATAATACAATGTATCGCTTGACCGATCCAAATTCTTATTCGGGGCTGGGGAACGTCGGTTCGGCTCTAAACTATGACAGCTGTCATGAGTATGAGCAAGGGAAAGAGGATTGCATGAGTTCTTTGATGACCCCAACGAAGAAGAAGCATACTGTTGCATCTCCTTCAGGTGTTCTTGTTATTGAGAACTGTTTTTCGGTCAGTCCTACCTCCTGAGTACTAGATACCAGATCAGGATCTCATATCTGTAATTTATTGCAGGGACTGAGAAAAAGTAGGATAGTTGGACCTGGTGATATGTCCCTCAGAGTAGGGAACGGAGCACAAGTTGATGCTGCTGCCGTCGCTGAATATCACCTAGTGTTGCCAAATGGCAATACTATGATTTTAAACAATTGCTACTATGTATCTTCCATGTTATGCAACATCATATCAGTTTCTTTACTTGATAAAGATGGATATAAGTTTGTTCTTGATAAAAATATCATGAACATTTACCTTAATCAGGTATTGGTTGCAGAAGGTACACTGTGTAATGGTATCTATATTCTAAATCAAAACACAGTTTTCAATGTACAAAACACATGCAAGAGGAAGAGTTCATATACGAACGAATCCTCCTTGTGGCATTGTAGACTTGGTCATATCGGAGAAAAAAGACTGAGTAAATTGCATAAGGATTGATATTTGAATACATTCGAATTTTCATTTTATGAAACTTGTCAGTCTTGTCTCAAGGGAAAGATGACCAAATCTCCGTTCACCGGACATGGAGAAAGAGCAGCAGAGCTCTTGGGACTCATACACAGTGATGTATGTGGTCCAATGTCTATACATGCACGGGATGGATTTTTGAACAAAGATGGCTTAGAAAACAGGGTTAGGATCCTGTCGACTAAGGCTTTTTGACTTTATGAGCCATAAGGGTCTCCCTACAAGTCGAGAAGATCTCGTAGGTGCATCTTCTCCTTAGGGATCGTGAGGATTCCTAAGTGTGTTTTCTCTTGTAAATCGTAAGGATCTTACAAAAGTGTTTTCTCCTTATAAGTCGAGAAGACTTACAAGTGTTGTTTACCATATGAGGACATTTCTCTCCATCGGTAGAACTTGGTGAGAGAATATTTATTTAGGCCCGTGGATTGTATACAAGGGTCAATATAGGACCCCTGTAGGGCAATATTAGGGGAATATGACAGCTTAAGAACAGGTTCAGATCCTTGTAGCTTAAGACTTTTGAATTCTATGAGCCAGGAGGGTCTCATAGGGGGAATTCTCCTTACGAGTCGTGAGGATCTCGTAAGTGTATTTTCTCTTTAGGGGTCGTGAGGATTCCTAAGTGTGTTGCTCCTTTGTGAGTCGTAAGGATCTCACGCAGGTTTTTTACGAGATTATGCCCTTCCGGGTTCTCACAAGTTCGCCGGTAGCCCTGCTGTTTTTACTCACGGCGCCCTTTTCGGGTTTTCATCCGTGCCCATTTCGCTTGTGGACATACCCTTTTTTTTCCTTTTTTCGAATGGTGAAACTCTCGAAAGTAGCTTCGTCGCAGGTGACCTATCTATTTGCCGGTGGGATTTAGAGGTAGCTTCATCGCTGGAGTAGCTGTGTAGCCAGTAGGACTTGGGTTGCAACTTTAGCCGTTAGGACTTCGATTGCAATATAGATCTCATGGGAGCATATCACCGTATTTGGGGGCGATGTGCTAGTTTAGGGACATTTCGGTCCATTGTCGCCATGTTTGAGAAAAAATTTTAGTTTAGGGACATCTCGGTCCGATAACGCCATGTTTGAGGCGAAGTTCTTGTTTAAGGACATCTCGGTCCATTGTTAGTTTATGGACATCTCGGTTCAATATCGCCATGTTTGAGGCGGATAGTTAGTTTAAGGACTTCTCGGTCCGTTGTCACACCGGGAAGCGGGGCATGACAGGTTTTGTTGGCGGCCCATGCAGGTCAGAGCTGTATGGAACCCTACCATACAGTTCTGTTCTGCGTGAACAACCTAAGCAATATAACACAAGAACCAGCAACTAAAACATTCTTTACAATTCATATTCCTTGAATCATACAATTTCATATTCTTTGAATCAATTTTTGAATCTGTCCTAACCTAAATTTTTCATTCAAGGTTATGTATTTCCCGAACAACACCAACACCAACTTCAACAACACTCCACCTCCACTACTAATCACACCTGCCGTCCCTGCTCCGATCAACGAGCAGACGGTTCTGCTTGAGGAAATCCGAAGCCTCCTGGTTGGACTGCAGCAGCAGACTGCTATATTAGTGAACCGATCAGAAGCAGAAGCAACCGGTATAAAGCGCTTTGCCACCCAGATGGCAGGAGGAGCCTACCTTATACAACCTTTTGAACCCAAGAGACAGAAAGAAACAATTAACCCGTCAATTCCAAGTTTTTGCTACTACTGCAGGAGAAAGGGACACTTGTGGAAGGACAGTAGGCGCGTAAAAGGCCTGTGCCTAGTTTGTAGCGCATCCGATCATAGAATTAGAAACTGTCCCTATAGACGCAACTCAGCTCACACACCGACTAACTACCCGCAGCGGCCAGCTATCTAAGCTCCTGCAACTCGTCCTGCACTCCCAGCACCACCCCCACGTGGATTTCCTGCACAGCCAAATTGCCAATTCCATCAGGCACTGAGGAACATGCCTCGAGGACAGAGGAATGTGCCTTCAGCTAGGAGAAACGTGCTACGGCGACAGGCTTACACATTAGCATCCGTAGAAGTCGAGATAGTTGACCAAGGTAACACTAGTAAGTCACTTTCACATTATTAAAACCCTTACACCACTTTGTTATTCTTCACACACTATCAGTACTCCAGTAACCAACTTTCCCTGAATCTGTTACACTTTCCTTTTACAAATTTCGAGGACGAAATTTTTATAAGGAGGGTAGAATGTAACAACCCTAAATTTCCTGTACAACTTTCTGTACAAATTTTTTCAAAAAATACAGAAAGGAGTATTTTTTCCTGAGCACAACTTATAAATTTGTTTTGCTTTTTAATAGTAAAAAGGAACTTGTAGCTCATTGGTAAGACCTTGCACTGCTAAACCAACCCACCAGACTTCAAATCCTATACCCCCACATTATTTTTAATATTGTTTTATTTTGAATTTTTAGAATACCAAGGGTTTACACGTGCATAACTCACAAAAACCCCATTACACATGATAAACTAATAGTACCAGAGGGTTAATGAACCGACATGGGGGATTCCGTCCGCCTAACTCGGCCGGACTCGGCCAAATAGGCCGGCGGATCGGCCGACTCGGGCCGCCGCCGCCGGCCGGACTCGGCCGGACTGCCGAGTCACCAACTGAAGAGTTTTGCCTTTTGGTCCCCTCTGTACACCTGCATACTTTATTTCCCTGGATCAATAACAGAACCCCTTAAAAACCTTATTTACTCTATTTTATTACATTTTAATACATTGTTTTCAATTCACCCATTTACCTACCCTAAACCATAGTCTTACCCTATAAATACAACCCTTAAACACACACCCCTCACTCCAAAATTCTGATAAAAAACTCTCAAGAAAACTATAGAGAATTTGTGTGCAATTTAAGCTAGCAAAAGGCGAAAGCTTCGGCGATTTTCCGACGACAACCCTAGGAGCTCCCGGCGACGAAATGACGCACCGGCGCCTACTCCCGTCTCCTCTTCCTCATCCCTAACTTCTAAACCCGTAATTCCCACCTCCCTCTCTCCTTTGCTATTCTAAAAAGTTCTTTTTATAAAACCTGACGGAATCGGAGTCAAACCGATTTCCATTTCGGTTCTTCCTAAAAATTCAACCTTTTCTTAAATACAATCATACTAAATCATTACATGTTGACTATTAAACATTAACAATTATATTGAACAAGTTCCATATCAAAAGAATGTCTATTTCAATTTCTATCGTATTTCTTTCACTAAAATACCATGTAGTTTACTTTTACTTTAAATTATCACAAACTTGCTATACTTTAAGTAGATCACGAGATAATGACATACCTCCTCACAACACTCATATGCAATATAGCACAATACTTTTCAGGAACATAGAATACGGGAAAACGAAACTTTTCAAATAAATACCATGAATTAATAAAACCGTTTTCTAAAAGATTAAGTATTTTACAAATCTTTGTAAAGCGCCGATACAATCCATTTGGGGAATCCGTTCGGGATAGTGCGGATTATCGCACATCCTCGAGCTTAGTAGTGCGATATGCAGACCTCTGCAAGGAGCATTCGGTCTCGAAAATTTAAAATACGAATATCTTAAGAAAATGAGATTTCTAGAAATATTATATATATTAAAATTATTTTTATATAAATATATATATATATATGTGTGTGTGTGTGTGTCATTAAAATATCTATTTTGCGATAATATAAATATTCCAATTTTTCTAAAATCACAAGAATCACTTTACATTAAAATACCATAATTCCACACTAGTTCAATATTACAATTAAATACCATGTATTATGAAAAATAGGCTTTAATCACTAGAAATGTCACAAATATAAAATCTACAAATATGAGAACTCTAAAGACGATAAATAAATACTTGGGGTGTATTTTGAAAAGTATAAAAATTATTTTTATATAAAACCCCCTCAAGTTCTATAAATTACCCTAAGGACCCTAGTAAATATAGGTTTAAGCGGGGCTAGTCTCTTGAGCCTCAGGGAGCCGGAGATATGGGTGCTTGCCTATCTAAGGTAGACAAATTAACATCGGTGTTATCAATACGGTAATCGTCTTTGAAAAAGACACAAATCCTGCCGCCCATGTGCAGCGGTTACCGATAACATCAAAACAATCAGGACTTCAATTTCTTTTCCAATTATTTTGACTCAGACCGAGTCTCATTAATAATCTGACTTGAATATGATTCAAGTACAAACTACAATCTACAATCCAACATGAATCCATGAATACATATATTCAATCTATTCAATATGTATTGACTGAACCGAACTATGGATATACTTTCATTTACATGATTCTCCAGTTACATCCATGATTCTCCAGTTATATTCATTTACTGATATCATGGTTTCGGCAAGTCACCCATGTATACAATTCAAATTACAAGACAATACAATACAAGCAATACAAATAAAACATCGCGGGGTTTAAGGGGTAGATTGGTACGGAAGGTGTTAGAAGTGGCACGAGACTGCAAGATTAAGACACCTAACCTGAATCTAATTGCCGTTGTTCCGGGTTGTATAACGGAGCCTTATACTTCCATTTGCCTTTAGTCTCTGGCATATAGAGACTCCTCTCGTATAGACTGGCATCCTTCTGTACCAAGCTACAAACAACAGCGTTAACACTAATTAAAACTTTATAACCATATAATATAACTTTAAAAGCTACATTCTCTCTCTCTCTCTCACTCTCTGTCTATTCTACTTCTCCCTTATCCTTGGGACTTACCGAGCGATTTGTTCGCTGATGACATTCTTTTTCTTTTTCTTTGAATGTCGTCAGGTGATTCGGATCTTCCAGAAATCGAGCCTAATAGCGAGGACTTGGAACAGCTTGCATACGATCCAGAGCTCTATCTATATTGTACACTTTTTCAGTACTTTTCCTTTTCTGTTATGCCACTGTTTAGGCATTGCTTCTTTCAGATGTATTTACTTTTCCATGCATTGTACAAAAAGAATGTGAATAAATAAAGTTGCTGTTTTATTATATCTTGTCTCTTGTGCATTTATATTTATATTGCTTAGATACGCTTAGCGTATTTACTTCAGAGTAAATACGTAGTGGCCTCGTCGCGTCCTCTGCCCGTACACTGGGAAGCAGGGCGTGACAGGAACGATGTTGGCAATCCAGTCAGGATATTGAACTTCTTGGATGAAACCGGAGACGATTAGTTTTTTGACCTCAGCATTTATACTCATCTCAAGTTCGAGTCGCATCCTTCTTGGCGCCTATTTGATTGGCTTGATATCCAGCGATATGGCCAGTTTATGTACTACTACTTTTGGATCTAGACCTAGCATCTCGGAATAGTTCTATGCGAAGCATTCTTTATATTGCATGAGCACGCCTTTTAACGTGGCTACCCGTTTTTCAGATGGCAGCTCACCGATGAACGTTGGCCTCGAATCATTTTCCGTCCCTAAGTCAATTTTCCTTAGGTTGTCCGCCGTAGTGTGTATCCCATCTTCTATCTCTTTTGGTGCTGGTGGAAACTCTGAGATCACCCTGTCCTCGTCTTCATTTACGAAGCACCTGTAGATATCATTCATAATCTCGTGTCCTCCCTCGTTTGAGAGAGTTATCATATAGCAGGTAAGAGTTCGCTTCCATTCTTGATGTTGAGTTGGTCCTATCCTCATGGTATAGGTCCTCTTTGGCTCATGCTTTTGCGACGGGGTTACCCTCCAGCTGTCGGATAAAACGAACCTGCCTTGTTGATACTGGTTTTCTACCCAGTCTTTGAAGGTGAAGCAGTCTTCGAGGGGATGACTTATTACTCGGTGATAGGAGCAATAATCCGGATGATGGACCTCATTTATTTTTTCGGGGTGCCGAGACTCCGGAAGTTATATCATTTGGTGCTTCATGACAAGGTTGAATATTTTTCTCTTGTTGTCTTGGGGGAAAGAGTATTCCCGACACATTTTCTTTATAAAGGACGGGTTCCAATCGACCTTTTCTCGATTGCATGGCTTCTTAGATCCGCTTTGTTGTTTTCGAACGTTGTTTGTGTTCTTTGCCCCGTTTTGCCTCTATTTCAGGATTTTCCCTTTTCGCAAGGACATACAGTGGGTCGGGGATGAAGAGCATTATAGTCTTCCTTCTCCGTAGAATGCTGATTGAAACACTGTGTCCTGGTCTTTTCATAAATAGCCATTTCGCGGCTGTGATTGTCCCGGCTCTTTTGATAAGCTTCTTTTATTAGCTTGTCGATTTATTCTTCGAGTGACGGACTTAACATTCTTAGAGCGGGATTTCGCTCTGTTTCAACGTCGGCAGAACGTTTTCCCTTTCACTGGAGCTGTTTATGACGCGGCAACTGTGGAGCCACTCCCGTTTCTTGGACCGAACGTATCCGAGCCCGGTTGTCTCCATCTTTCCGTTGGGCATCTTTCGCTGAGTCTTGGGAATATCCCAAATCTTTTTGTAGAATTAGGCTTATCAAACAGTTTGTTCGAGGGGTACACCTTGGCATCTTAACAGCCTTTTCAATAATTCCGCGTAGTATCATGGCAGACGGATTGATTGAAGCCTGTCGAGTGCAAAATCGGCACCATGCCATACTTCTTTTTCTACTTTATTTTCCGTAGATTGGTAGAAGAGGATCGCTTTTTCACCTCTTCGCCTAGAAGGTACGTAGAAAGTTTGCAGTTCTTGTACGCTGTATGTATGGAGCGCATCAAGTTCCTTGTAATGCCAAGGCGGAGCCATTGTAATTTATAGACTCTGATCTGTTCTGGCAAAGGTTTGCACTGATGGGCGGATGGAGAACACTGTGTTAGCCTCGTCCTCTGAGTCGCTGCCAAAGACCAAAATAGGAATAGATGGTCCGGGCTTATTGTTTTCTTTCTGGGTTTACCCCGAGTAGACTATTTCTTCATCTTCCTCGGTATCGCTCCCAAATATCGGGATAGTGGCGACGGACTTCTTTTTATCCTCTGGCTTATGAAACCTTTCCGTATCCTCGAAGTCTGGTAGGAAGTACTTTGCGTCTTCATATTTTCGGACCTCGTTTACGGAAAACTGATTTAGCTCCCCTGTGATGGTGTATTTCAAGCCGTCTTTGAAATACTTCATACACTTATGTTTTTTAGAAGGGATGACATTGTACTCATGTAACCAAGGCCTGCCAAGTAAAGCGTTATAGCAAGTCTTGGCGTCAATGACATGAAATTTGATGTCAGTGACGAGCAGGCAGAAGCGTAACGTCAGTATTACGGACCCGAGCGTCCATGACGAATGTGAGTCGAACCCAGAGATGGTAATTTTTTCTTGGGCCTATTGCTGAACGTTCATGCAAATCTCCTTCAGTTCTCTCATGTTGAGAAGGTTGACGGAGGATCCATTGTCGACAAGGATTTTCCCTATCTTGAAGTCGTGGAAGTACCCAGTGACGTATAACGGACGATTATGCTCGCATGTACCGAGGAGGAGATCTTCATCACTGAATGTAATGTCGGCCGTGTGGACCTCTGCCAGTTCATCTTTCATCTTCTCTTCTGCGAAGAAAGCTTGGAACTGATCGGGCTCTTATAATTCCTTGATCAGAGAATCTCGTGCCTATTTGGACAGGAAGAGAGCATCTAGTATGCTCAGTTGTGAGGGTATTTTCCTCAAATGTGCTAGGACATTGTAATCCACCTTGTTTTTCCTAGGCGGGTCCCTTGCTGCTAGATCTTTGACAACTACATCGTCGAGGGCAATTTCCTCAGAGATTTTTTCTTTCCCTTTGTCTTTTTTGCTCGTACCTTTGTTTGTAGGTTCGAGGTTTCTCTCGGGTAGCGTGCGGTTACGCAGCTGAATATTCTCGCAGTTCTTCTCCTCCCCTTCTTTTTCGGAGGGGGAGTCTTTAAAGAGAGGGCTGAGGGGTATTTCGTCCTCAGAATTGCTCCCGAAGGTAAGAACTTGGGTTTTTTCTCCTTCCGAACTAGTACCAACCATATGACAGTTGCTAGTCGTTTCTTCATGTGCATTTGTTGCACTATTTTGCCATCGACAAGCTTCTCGCTTCATCTTCTTGAAGTGTTTTTGGTGGGCAACGTATCCTTGCTATCACTTCTTGAAGGCACTGCATTCCTCGGTGGGGGTGGGTAACCCTCCGATGATATAGGCTGTAGTTTGGATGTGAATCTTCTCTATCGAGGCATATGACCCCGGGTGTTTTCCTCATGAGAGGTGGCAGCTTCAACCCCATTGACAGAGCTTTGGCGAACCGTTTCTCCGCTTTGAGCTTGCCCTTATTTATAACAGGCGTGCTTCCGTTTAGTCGGAGTACTTTACGACTCGTCCTCGCCGCAGCTTCTTAATCCTGACGCTGACGCTTAGCCTTTTCGTATATGGCCGTTTCACGTTCTCGGTCAACTTTGCTTTTTTGAAAGGGTTCGTTTAACAGCCTATCGATCGATTCTTCTGGCAGTTCCGGGGATTTCAGCGCCGATTCTGCACCCAGTTCCTCTGCGTTGTTTTCTGACGTCGAGGGAGTTTCTTCGTCATTTAACGACGAATGGGAGACTATGTGGCAACTTGCTACACGGTCCCCGGTATCTCCCGATGAGTCATTTTCCTCATCGTTGTCACTATCTTCGTTCTCGAGAATATGCTTGAGGAACTATTCGAGCGTGACCTGTGTCCGCGCTTTCTGGTTGTACTCCTCCACCGCATCAATGTACTTTTGTAGGTCTGTGTGCTTGTCGTCATATTCGGCAAGCTGCACAGGCTTCGTGGTCTTCTTCTTTTTCTTCGAAGACTTTGAAGGCTCGACTTGGGGGTTTTTCCCTTTGTCAACAACTCTCGGTGCGGGACGTGGTTTTAGCATCCATTCGATGATTTCGGATTCAAGTGGGCTTTTCCACCCGACTGCTGGACATTCCTGTAAATCCTTCATCATTCTTTTGGTTCTTGCTGAAAGAACGACTTCCCATGGAGTTTCTTCCATGAGTGAGCATGATGCCCCCGGCGCATCCACCTTTTTGGGAGTGTGCTTCTGGGGTGGGTTTACCCTCCAGTTATCAGACAGCGCGAATTTCCCCTGTTGATACTGGTCTTCGACCCAGTTCTTGAAGATGTAGCAATCTTTAATTGGGCGGTTCATCATTCTGTGATAGGGGCAGAAGTTGGGGTTATTGACGTCGCCAGGTTGCGGTGGACGCCGCGGGTCTGGCAATGTGATAAGTTTATTACGCATTTCCAATTTGAATAGTCTCCTCATCTTATCGTGGGGAAACGAGTAAGCGCGTCCTATTCTTTCCCCTAAGGATGGGCACGGGCGCGCTTTGTTTTGGCGAGGCCGCTCGGTTGTTGTTGCGTGTTGGCAACGATGGCCGCTTTCCCTTTACCCTTATTATTTCGAGGGTCCTTATTCGAGGAGGAAGGCCCGTGGCCCATCTGGTCCATTTGGGCCAGTTTATCGATCAGAGCCTGGAAGGTCATTGGTTTGAAGAATGTCATGAACCGGGACACAACCATTTGAGGATCAAGAGTCCCGATGAACATGCCCACGGCGGGAGATTCTTCAATGCGTTCTTTGCACTTAGACTATAGGTTCCGCCAACGGATCGCATATTGGACCCAGGTTTCTCTCGGCTTTACCCTGGCATTGATTAATGCCATAATTGGAGTCCGTTCGCTCGCACTGGCAAAGCGCTGTGTGAACAGCAGTTCCATCTCTGTGAATGTCTTTACAGAGTCATTTGGGAGCTCCGAGTACCATTCAAAGGCCGTTTGTGATAGGCTGCCAACGAACTGGTGAAGTAACAGTTTGTCATCACCTCCCGTGTTGCCGCATAGAGCTCTGAATTGCGCAACGTGCTGATGAGGGTTGCCTATCCCTTTGTATACATGGAATTTGGGGATCGTATACCCCGGCGGGTACTTAATTTGATCATACCAGCCCGGATACGGTCACCCAGTTCTGACGATTTGGCCAGCTACTTCATTAGCCTGATGAGCTCTTATTTGATGAGCATTATAATCATCAAGAGCAGCCTTGGAGATTGTTTCCTCCTTGGCTGTTGATAAGGCCGGAAGAAGGTTCGATGTTTCCTCTCTGTCATCTTCGATGATTATCGATGGATCCTCGGCTGGGGGTTCTGGCCGGATCATCATTCCAACCATGTCTTGGAACAAGAGAGCCATCTGCTTTATATTGGCAGCTTGTTCAGCGGCTTCTTTGTCTTTTCTCTCAAGCACCCTTCGCAGGAACTCTATATCGGTCTCCTGCTCTTGGCGTTGTTCGGCTGCTGGATCCAGACTTTCTTTCTGTCCGGTAAGTGCTGCCATTTTGGTCAGCATTTCCTGGAGCTTTTGCTGTTGCTCCTGAGCCTTTGTCAGCGACCGAGTTTGCGGTCGGTGACCCGCCGAAGTACGGCTTTCTTCTTTCCCCGAAGCCATATAGACCGTATGTATTGTTATGCCCTCGGTCTTAGGGCGTTTGGGTCCATCGCCTTTAGAATTTGCCGCCGCCGGCGGTATTTTCTCCAGCCTCGTTCTTTTGTGGGAGGTTGAAATTGAAGGAGCCGTTGTAACAGGCTCCCGTGTAGAAGAAGTCTCTGGCTGTATGACGGAGGAGTGGTCCTTTTCTTGCCGAGCCTTCAATTTCTTCGGCCGATGAGAGTAGTTCTGGTCAATTACAGAGTCCTGGACTTTTCGCCAGACCCTATGAATTTGTGAGGAGAGCCGCTGATGGGGCCGCTCCGGCTTTGCCTGCGCAGTAACCTCTGCAGGTGGGGGCGATTTCTTTAGCACCGCCGTTGGAGAGTTCTTGCGCACCCTCCTGAGCAGATCAAAGTTGTTCCCGGTTGGAATAGCAGCGTCAAATTCCACTATTGGAGCTGGCGGAGTAAGTCCACAGGGGGAGTTTCCCCCATCTTTTCTCACTCGGCGCCAGTGGCGATGTCAAGCATGCCTTGCAGAAGGGACCGCCTCAGTTTTGGAAGCGGCTTCTTCATGCCCCCGGCTTTGCTGAGGGGCTGCTGTTGGCGTCAGCCTGTTGAAGACCGACGTCCTTGTTAAAGTTTGGGAAGGGCCGGACAATCTTTCAAAGACCGACTTTTTGATGGGGGAAGTGCTTTTGATGGCTTTGCTCGTAGCAGGAGTTGGGAGGGCTATCCATTTTGGGGTAGCCCCTTCAGGTATCATGGGCTTCTTTGCAAGCCCATTTGAGATTTTGCTCAGCCTGTTGAAGACTGAGACGTCAGATTTGGGCGGCCCGTTGAGTGGGGCCGTTGTGGTTTCCAGTTGATCGAAGACCGACCTTTTAAAAGCTTCTTCTTGCGGTGCTGAGGCACCGAAACTCACTGGTTGGAGCATGGTCCCAAAGAACAATCCAGTAGTGTTTTGCGTAACTTTTCCCACTGGCATTGAGAAAATAGAGGCCGCGTTGGGCCCGTAGGTCACTCCTCCTGTTGGGGTAGAGCGAGAATTGCTGGTGCATGCAGTGCATTGAGAAGCCATCGATTTTCTGCATAGGAGCAAGACACCAAGTTATAGTACCTCAAATCCAAGGGCAACCATAGTGAACCGCAATTTTGTTCACGAAACACAACACATGAAGTGTGGAGTGAAAAAAAGAAAAAGTCCCACCGGACGTGCCAGAATCTATTCACCGTCGAAAGACAAGGATCGAGACGTTGGGCCACCTGGCCTGAATTTGGGGGCAAATATTATTTCGATTTATCCATCCACCTCTCCGAAAATACCAAGTTGATTTATGGCACCATATATCGGAGGTTTGGACATACGCAACCGTTGTAGAAGACTTCATAAGATTCCCCATCGTTTTTGAGGGGGTTTTGATTATGGGGATGCTCTTCCCTACAGGAGCAAGCCCTGCAGTTAATTACGTTATTGCATTGCGATAAACACTTTCTACTTCTCCAGCAGTTTAGTTCATGTCGTGTGTTATTTTTGTTTATTTTGGTTGCCTGTGGATTGTATACGGAGACTAGTTTATGTCGTCGCCCGTAGGGCGTGGATTATTCCAAATCCGTATATTTTAGATTTGAGTTTGGATCAAGGATTTGCTTGACGGGGTTTTGAACTTAGGTTATATATTCCTTCAGTTCAAAATATATTTTTATTTTATTTAAAGACCGTTAATCTAGTTTGAAATTAAGATCAACTTAAATATATAAGTGAGCATTTGGGCTCAGTTTGTTTTCGCTAAGGATACGTTAGTCTTATTTGAGACTAAGATCAACTTAACAGCATTTTAGGATCATTTTTACTTAAGATCCAACAAAAGAGCATTTGCGCTCAGCTGCAAGAAAACTTAAGAGACTTAGCCAATTTGGGCTTGGTCTACTTAGTCTTTTCTTCTTTTTTTATTCAAAAGTGCTAAGCGCTTTTTTGAAGCTCTGGCGCTCACATGTGTTTCATGTGAAGCATTCAGTTATGGGCGCTGCCTAATGAGTGTTGAACACTTTAGTCGTTTTGACTAATCATAAAGTGCTAAGTACTTTTTATGGCGTCCACGTGAGGTGCGCATGCGGCGCTGGACGCTGCCCAATCAGTGCTAAGCACTCAGCCGTTTTGGCTGCATATGAAGTGCTAAGCACTTTAATTTAGCGCTCTCGTGTATTTCACATGAGGTGCTGGCCTTCTGTCTTGGGTGCCCACGTGGGAAGCACGTGAGGCGCTGGGCCTTTGTTTGAGGGCGCCTACGTGGGAAGCACGTGAGGCGCTGGCCTTCTATCTTGGGCGCCCACGTGTTTTTCGTGTGAGGCGCTGAGTTTTTTTGGAGATTTAATCTCTGTTGATGTTCTTAGGGAACTTAAATCTCTGTTAATGGTATTTTGACCATTAACGATCACAAGATCACTATTTTGATGATCTTGGATCGGGTTCTTTAAGAACTAAGTTCTTGATTTGAAGGAACTAAGTTCCTAGAGTATTATGGACTCCATGTTTTTCATGTTCATGTTTTAAAGAGATTAAACCTTTGTTAATGGTATTTTGACCATTAACGATCACCAAGATCACTATTTTGAGGATCTTGGATCAGATTTTTAAAGAACTAAGTTCTTGATTTGAAGGAACAAAGTTCTTGGAGTATTATGGACTCCATCTTCTTTCCTTTTAAACTTGTTCTTCTCTGAATGTTTGATTCTCAAGAACAAGATCTTGCTGATGAGAATTAAATTCCCAACTTATGAGAGACTTTTCTTGTAGATCTCAGATCCAGAGAAAGAACTAAGTTCTTTTAAAAAGGTTAAACCCTTAGGTGTGATATGATAGGTAAATGATGTATTTTTATCTCTTTTTTTCTCTTTACCTAGGGTTTTTGAGAAGGAGGATCTTCTTCTTTGAGAATTGAATTTTCTGTTCTTTTGAGAGCTCATTGTATTTTTCTTTGCAGAAGTCTTTAGGGGGTTCCCTCTCTCTGTCTCCGTCTCTCTCTCTCCCTGAGACTTGAAGTCTCAGGTCCATTATATAGCAGAGGCGGGTTTGTTAATTAATTTTGAGAAAATCTCTTATTGAGAGATTCCAATTGATTTAATTGGACTCAAAATTGATTTGGGAAATTTTATCCACCGTTGGATCTTTTGATCTAAGGACTTCTGTTTTACAGAATATGTTTTCTTGTTTTTAACAAGATTGGGGAAATATTTCTCCATATACAGAATTTATTCTGTTAAGTGGTGATTTTTTTAATCACCATTGGATTTTTGATCCAAGGGTTCTCTATTTTACATAGCACATATTTCTTTAGTTTAGAAAAATATAGGGAAGTATTTTCCCATTTCATTGGATCTTTGATCCAACAATTTTCTGTTCGTTTAGAAAGATTAGGGGAATATTTTCCCTTAATAGAATTTTATTCTATTATCCGATGATTTATCATCACCGTTGGATTTTTGATCTAACGACTCTATTTAACAGAGAGTATCCCAGTTTTTAGGGAAATATCCCCTGCAGAATTTAATTTTACTTGGCTTTAATTTGGACGCCGGCACTCACTTGTTATGCACTTGGGCGCCGCTTAAGAATTTGATTCTAGGCTCTCCTGTGCTTTGCACATTGGCGCCCATGTGAGGAGCACATGCGGCTTCATATAAGAATTTAATTCGAATATAATAAGCGCTCCTGTGCTTTGCATATTGGCGTCCATGTGAGCTTCACGTGCGGCGCCACCATAGGATTTAATCCTAAGGGGTTGGCGCTGGCGCTGGCACCCTCGTGAGGGGCACGTAAGGCGACTCTTATTTATGCACTTAGAAATGAAGCAGTTGATGATATCAAAGAAGTTTCTTACCCCCTCAGTCGCCGGGGGCACCCCAACGTCGGTAGGGACCCAGAGAGCTGCCTTCGCTTTTGGCGTTCCTTCGTAGATCTACGGATTTCACCCCTACACACGCAATTCCACTCTCCTCTGTCTCACTCAAGTGAATCACGAGTCAACAAGCAAGGGATGAGCGCAAACTAAAGAAGTTTCTATGCGTGAGCTTACGGATGCTGCCTCAAAACTTAACAGAGCTTAGCTCTTTTCTGTATTGTTTAAATTTTGGGGGAACAATCTTGCTCTAATGGCGATTCGCACTTGACAGTGAGATTGTGCCGTCAGGCGATAAAGTCTGTATTGCTTTCGTTCTTTCCCGGCTTGGTTCTCACAAGGTCAGCAATGGAAATTTTGTCGCTGACACTCATAAATCTTTGCCGAAACAAAGACTCCATCAGAGTAAAAGTAATGACAAAACCATCCGGTATGCTCGCGTACCAGTCGAAAGCGACACCAGTTAGGCTGTTGACAAATTGACGGAGGAGGAGCACATCATTTCTCCATGTATTTCTGCACGACGCTTTAAAATGAGCAATATGTTGATTCGCGTTTCCCATCCCGTCGAATCTTCTGAACTTAGGGATGGCATAACCACTGAAGAACTCGATTAGGTCGTACTGTGCGTGATACGACCGTCTACTACTGCCAATATCCTTTTGCACCTTGGCTTTAGCCACCAATGTTTTAACTTTGCTGGTGACCAACTCCATTATCCGATCTAGTGTTAACGGAATGGTGCCATCTGGGGCCAAGGTATCCCCAGAAGTAGAATGTGGCCGGCTTTCGCGTGGCTCGCTTATATTCGGACCTGAAGGGATATACATTGGTTGCTTCGGGTCATTATCACCAGCTCATGAATGAAAACTTGCGCTTGATTGGAGGGCGTCCGGGCAATTTGAGCCGTGAGCTGCATCATGACATTCGTCAAGTCGTCGATTTTGGTGTAAAGCTTGGCCATCTCTTTATCTTTGCTCCTGAGCTGTTTTCGGAGCTCTTGAAAAAGCTCTTGCTCTGCGGTCCTGGGGCAGAAAATCGGCGCTTCCTAGCTGTCCGAGCTTGACTCCATATGGACTGAGGGGTCTTTCTGCCTATTGGCCTGATCAAGAAGTCTTTCATCGTCATGCGGAAGCGGCTGATCTTGGGAAGTGGTGACACATTCAAGCAAGATTGAGCTTAGGATGTGGCGGCCCCATCCTTTTGCTACACAGGTTGTCGCTGGGACGTGTGCCTGCCATATAGTCCGTATGGATAATATATTCGGCCATCTATTCATCATTGGCAGCTGAGTTCATGGACCGCTGTCGTGGTCCTTCTATTTCGGGAAATGACAATCGACTGAAGATAGTTGGCCTGACCGGGTCATTGGACGGTGCTACCACTTCTTTTCTGGCTTTGCCCCTCTGTTTTCGCACGACATGAAGTGTTTGGTAGACTTCTGAAGAGAGAGTGTCAAGCCTTTTGTGTTGGGGCTTGGACACCTCTTGTAACATTTCATAAAATTTTTAAATGTTATTTTAGAATTTTAAATAATGATAAAAAGGGGTTTATTAAGGATTATGATAGTTAAGTGTAGTGGTAACTATTTATAAAAGGGTTCTATCTGTAAAAAAAGGTTTTATTTGCTAAAGGTTTTTAAATTTTAAATGAGGAGTATGGTATAAGATAAGGAAATTGAGCACACACATACATCACAACACCTTACACCCTCATATCCCTCCACCTCATGCTCACCATACACATCTCCTCCTTCACTTTCCCTCATAATTCTTATGGCTAAATCATTCTAAACTGAACCTATCTCCTTCCTCAAACCTTCATCAGACAAATTTTTTTAATTCATCACCTAGCCCAAGGAAAAATGAGTTCTTCATGAAAATTTTTCTCTCAAAAACTCAAGCTAAAGGTAGTACCAAATTAAAGATGATCCAAGTTTGCACCCTATGAGCTTGGAAGTTCTGTAACATCTCTTTAAATAGGTAAAAACTCATCTTTTACAAATTTTTAAAGTGTTTAAGTTTCAAAGTTTTGGTATGATATCAGAAAAAGATAAGTTTTGTAGGTTTTTTTGATACTCAATTGGAATCCGCTATAACTAATGAACTCTAAAAAATATTTTGAGAATTTTCTGAGATGGCGAGAACAACTGGAGACCACACCCCAAGTCCGTATCCATTTGGACCCACCTTGGCCGCAAATTTAATGAAATTGGCCACAATTTGCGGTTAGGGATTTGAATTGGGGTATGGGATTTTTACAGTAGCTCTGAAACATCCTAAATTAGACTAGTGTATGCATAATTTTGTCCCGGTTGCTTTTATGAAAATATAGAACAAATATCCTATAAAAGTTCAATGTTTTATGTTTTAAAAACTTAAGTTTTGATTTTCGTTATTGCCGGGGGTAGTTCGATACTGATAACACGCGTTAAAATATGTCGATCATGCGTTTTAGTATATATGCGTTAGAAGTGTTGCAACATTTGTGTTTCGATTCTTATTTATACGTTTGGCTAAATGTATAGGATCGGTTGCGGAGACATCCGACACGGCAAGGAAGGGCAAGGCATTCGCGAGCTTCGTCTAGTAAGTATTGATATTAGGTGAGTAGGGGGACATTTACAAGTAGGAACTTGGGCAGATGGCGTATAACATTCCCGACTACTAGAAGCTTTATAAAACTCCGTATCGATTTTTAAACACTATTCATGATACTTAGCCGCATTTCTATGTCATATGCATTATATTGGGTACCATGCTATCCTGAGTGTATAACTATACTTGCTAGAATAGATACACTGAATAGAATACAAGCGCAATATTAATGATTCCATGTTGCATAGTTCACAGACTCGCAAGCTACATTACACATCATTAGTACTGCCATGACACATAGAATTGCTATGTTTAACTGTATTACTATGTTTCATGATAGTATTAGTTGCTATTTACCATGTTCCATTAATAGAATGCCATAGTCCGTTTAATTATATGTTATAGTTGCTAAATGTTGCATGAATGAATCATTCTCTATTGATATCATAGATTTGATGTTTCTATGGATTTGAGAAACCGCGGGTATCTTTTATAAAACGGATTATGTTTTCAAAAGTGCGGTTTTCTCATGATATGATGATTTTGCGTCCACTATGAGTTTTGGTTTTCATGATGAGATATTCGAATTGAGAAAGGGGTTAACCAATTTCGGATACATGGTGGACCCGGTATGACTCCGAGGGGCAGGAAGACCGTAGGGAGGTACGGGGAGCCTAGCGAGGATGTTCAATACCGGAGGTGTCATCGGAGCGCGGCGGATATTCGGAGGATTCTGACCATGGCTGGGTTAATATTAGGAGTGGTCCGATCAGTTGGATAGTGCCTACGATATCCAGATTTTTAATTGTGTCAATGATGGAAACAATTTTGATGAGGATTTAATGAAGATGGATGTTATTCTTATACGACTTCATTTATATTGCACTTGAATTCATTATTACACATGTTATATTATATCTTGTGATGTATACTTTTATTCACTGAGTTAGCACCTCACCCCTGTTGTGTCTTAGCTCGGTGCAGGACAGACCGCACGGACACATAGCAGCGTCGTAGATATACCTTGGGGTTCATCACATATTTTGCTAGGGTATATGTATAGCCACCATTATTGATATTGTATCTTGTATTTAGTGTCATTCCATCAGACTACCTCTATTATTTGACCTAGATCGAGTTGTGACTTTATGTATATTCTTTTGGGTCGAACTCGGATAAAGTCGACTAATTAGCTTTATTTACGCAGTTCATTTTATATTTGCCTGTGATCCTTCGGCTTTGAGCGTTGTATATAACTACGTGATTTTATCCCGCCGATTGGCGTTGAGATAGCTCCCAAGTGAGGATTCCATTATATATATTATGTATTTGTTTTTATCGAAAATTACAAAGGAGGTGTTGCTGAATTTTTGAATGACGAAAACATTTTCAAACTCTATTTCAAAACACTCAACATATATTCTAAAACAAATAATACTTCTAATAAACTGGTGTTTCATATTTAGTACCTTTTTGAAAAACTTCACTTTCTTTATTCTTTTAAAATGTTTAGATCTTGGTTGTTGGCTTACTTGGATCGCGTCGACATGTTTAGACATTACGTCATCTAAGTTCCTGTCATGTGCCGCTTTGGGTCATGACAAAGTTGGTATCAGAGCACCGGGTTTAACCTTTGTCAAGTTTAGTTTTGACTATGTGTAGTTTAGGGTATATATTTTGGAACGTAGGCTTAACCTTACGGAACTTAGACTTGAATTTGGGGGTACTAGACCCGAACTTTGTTACATAGATTGACCTTGGTATAATAGAGTAGGTAACTAAGGTAGAGTAACGTAGCATACGTATGTTCCGCGGCATATTTACAATACGATACTCCACTTAAGTGACCTTGGGATTTGTTTCTTGTTAACTATTTCATTGATTCTCTACATCCATTTTGTTTCCATTGTTATACCTTACCAACTCTCGTTTCCTTGTTCCAGTTGTCATGGCCACGCGAGCCGAGAGAGCCGCAGCTAGGGATGTAGCCCGGGCAGATCCGTTAGTGACAGAGACTGACCAACAGAGCATCCCGATTGCACAGGGACATGTCGACCCTCCTCTCCCCGTCCGGATGTCTAGATTAAAGGAGGGCATGTTGGGCTTATAGCAGATGATGGGACAGTTGGCCAAGGCCACCCGGATTCAGAGGTAGGATCATTGATTCGAGTGTTTTGAAAAAGTGTTTTATTGTAGTTTAACCGCAATCAGAACGGTGTCGCGCGTAGCTAGACCGAGGTGTGTACGGGTCGTCCTCAGGGAAACGTGGAACCTCTTATTCATACTTTAGATGAGTTGAAAAAGAGGAAGAATAGAGGAATAAAGAATTGTGGAAATAGTTTCTAGATCTACGTTAAATAAGGATGCAAAATATAGATCTAGATTAACTACGGATGTAAGTTTAATATTAAAAAGGGGCTTGTAGGGTTCATTAGGATTTAGTAGTTATGGATGATTAATTAAAGATTACTCTTTTTATCCTTTAATAGATTTAAAACTAGAACGACAGTGATGCATGTAGATTATGGTTTCTGGAGGGAAAAGGGTTCCCACTCTTAACCCCTATTTCGACATGGAACTCCGTTCATATCTAGCCTTTACCAAAATAATTGTTAATCTAATCTCTAATCGTGGTCGCGATTATCAATGAATTGATGGCGTGCCCAATTAGGATGTTAACTATTCTTTTGATAGAGTTTATAAACTTTATAGGACTTAAAAAGAGCTTAAGGATCTTCATCATCCCTTATCCTAACCTAATCCCATGAACCTTAACAAGTGAAGAATTACTCGTGCATGTTGGGATAAGAAAAGATAGAGAGGGAAAACATAATGAAAAACTACAAAGAAATTAAAATAAAAAAAACAACTACCTTTATTAATCAACAAGATCAATTACACTTTGTTCCCTTAGAAAATGATTACAAAATGCTAGTTTGCTTCTCGATCTCTTCTAAGGAGGTAGATGAACCGTTGATGATCAGCCTGGATGCGTGAGCCGTCTTGGACTTCGTGATCTCTTCAGCTTTATACTTTTCCAAGAGGCTCCCGGTCCTTATTTATAGTCCCAGAGCCAGAACCCTAGCTTCCTAATTTGGAAACCAGAGGTTAAGATCTTAACAGCAAAATCTCAACTCCCAAATCATCTGAACCGCGGCGGAACCACGGCCAATAGGTGGGTTTGGCCGCGGTTCCGTGGCCTTATAGGGAGTTTGTTGGGTCGTTTCTCTGGGGCTTTGTCTATCTGACACGTGGTGATCTTTTAACATCTTTGGAAACTGAAAATCTTCTCTTCGTCATTGCCAGCCTTGATTTCTTTAGTTTACTTTCTTAATTAGGCAGGTTTGTTTTACCAATTTTGATTTCCTTGATTTCAGCCCTGCAAATTCTGCACAATAGCTCAACAAATAATATTTAGTAGAGTTTGTTTTATTGAGATATTAACTTAACCATTAAGAATTGGTCAGAGGTATTTAATAAGGTAAGCATATTTAAATGGGCCAAATGTTACATGGATATTATATGCTTACTTTTTCCTACCAAATATTAATTATAATATATAAACACTTGAAAATAGTATTTTTACAAATAAACCCTCACATGTATCATATATTATAATAAACACCTTTTATTATATAGAAATAGTAGGAAAAATGTCATATTAAATGTGCAGTTTTATCAACTGAACAAATACCCCCAAACTTATCTTTGATCATCCCGAGCAAACTAGTTTATTCAAGAGAAGGAGAAAAAGAAAGGAGAAAGCTAAGCACACTTTCGTAGGCAACACGATTGCATTGAGCGCGTGCAACAAGCCGTTAAACCTCTAGGTGTCCCTAGTAGGAGGAGTGTTGTCTCCTGAGGGTTTTCAGTGGATTACACCCACAAAATCCTATAATAAAAGAGAGATGGTGAAAGTTACATATAAAGATAAGAACTATAAAAGAAAGAACTTGAAAATAAGAGTTTTCAACTACACCAGCTTTTCAGTTGCTATGAGCCCTATCTTAATGGTCGTGAAAAAATGTTAGAAATCACATTATCCCTCAATAAATCATCGCCTTTAGTTTTCATTCCTACCTTTCTTCCAAACATTGATCATATACCCCTACGTGTGTGAACTGGACATCCCTACACTCGGAGAATTCAATTCAAGCAATCATACTCTTGTCCATCTACCTTAGTTCTTTTTAATAGATATTTAGATGGAATTTGCTCACACATTTTTCATGCGACCGTTAATACTTCTTGAGGTACTAACCGACCGATTACTCATGTGCTTGCTAATTAGGTGCTTTTCCTCGTCTTGCAACACCTAAGGCTTAGCTGTGGCTCCCAAACCAGTTGGTCTAAGGCACTAGGTGATAAAGCACCCTCGCTATATTTTTTTATTGCTGCCTCGGTGATAACAAAACCAGTGTTCATTTTTCTTTTCACCATTTTATCTTTTATTCTCCACTTTTATTTTCTTCATACTTTGGGTTTTAGACAAGAGCATTTCAAGGTATCCTCTATTATCCCGAGTTTCAAGATGTGTGGAAGTGCGTATAGTAGGGTATCAACGTTCAAATGTTTGGCTTCAAGAATATGGACCATTTTTCAGACTTATTTTTATCCTCAGATTAGCAATTTCCTTCATCTTACTAACCCTTGGGACAACAACTCATAACTATTTATTACCAGTTTTGTTTAAGAAAACATCTAATTTTCTTATTTTTCTTAAACTATTCCTATCTTTTAAATGTAAATTTTCACTTTCTACTCTTTTATTATATAAAAAAAAATTTGAATGCCCAGTTTCAAAGATAATTCAGTGAATACAAACCTCCCCCCAAACCTGTTTTCAGCAGTGTCCTCACTGATGTTGTCTTTTTTTTTAGAGCATGGACCTGTATACTTGGGGAGAGACAAAAGGGGTAAAATAATAGTTAAATGAAAACTACCCCCAAACTTGTTCTTTGGCACGCACAGATATTCAGTTAAGTCCATATTCACTCACCTCCATTCTTAAAACGAGAAAATGTTACCAAAACATGGAGGTGAGGCGGAGGAAATTCAGTTCTGATAAAGCGGCTCTTGTAAAAACAGGATCTCCTCCGCTGGGTCAGCAGAGAAATACGATTTTAATCTATGCCCATTTACTTTAAAAATTGAACCGTTTTTTAAATGTTCAACTTCTACTGCCCCTTGCGGGTGTACATACCGCACCACAAAAGGTCCTTTCCAACGAGATTTAAGCTTACCCGGATGAAGATGGAGACGGGAATAGTAAAGAAGGACTTGTTGCCCCGATGTGAAAGTTTTTCTAAAAAGGTTTTTATCGTGGAACACTTTAGTCCGATTCTTTACTATCACCGCATTATCGTAAGCTTCATCGCGGAGTTCGCTTAGCTCATTCAATTGCAGCTTCCGATAGCTGCTTGCTTGATCAAAATCGAAATTTAGCTCTTTAATAGCCCACATTGCTTTATGTTCGATCTCGACAGGAAGGTGGCATGCCTTCCCAAACACAAGGCGGTATGGATACATACCAAGATCGGTCTTATAAGCGGTGCGAAATGCCCAAAGAGCATCCGTCAATTTGGTTGACCAATCTTTACGGTTTTTAGAAACCGTCTTCTCCAAAATTTATTTGATCTGCCTATTTGAGATCTCAGCTTGCCCGCTTGTTTGGGGATGATAGGGCGTAGAAAGTTTGTGAGTGATTGAATATTTCTGCATCAAAGCCTCGAAAGACCGGTTACAGAAATGTGTCCCGTTATCGCTAATTATAGCGCGAGGGTGTCCGAATCGCAAAAAGATATTTTCTTTAAGAAACTTAATGACAACCTTGTTGTCATTAGTACGACACGGTATTGCTTCCACCCATTTCGAGACGTAATCAACCGCTAACAAGATATATAAATTCCCAAAAGAGTTGGGAAAAAGGCCCATAAAATCAATACCCCAAACATCGAATATTTCCACAACCAATATAGGTTGGAGCGGCATCTCGTTTCTTCGTGAAATCCGACCCAAATGCTGACACCGCGGACAAGTTTTGCAATGATCATGTGCATCTTTAAATAATGTTGGCCAATAAAAGCCACATTGCAAGACTTTCTCCGCCGTTTTTCGAGGACCAAAATGACCGTCACATGCCTGATCATTATAAAATGATAACACACTCTTGAATTCATTGTTAGGGACACACCTGCGAATGATTTGATCGGAACAATACTTAAACAAATAAGGTTCATCCCAGTAAAAGTATTTTACTTGGGATAGAAATCGAAGTTTGTCTTGTTTCGACCAATTGCTAGGAATAAGTCCTGTCGCTAGATAATTCACAATATCTACGAACAAAGGTTCGTAGGATACAGTCAAGAGCTGTTCGTCAGGAAATGAGTCATTTATCGGCACGGTCAATGTTGGTGAAGAAGTGATGCGTGAAAGATGGTCGGCTACAACGTTTTCACATCCACTCTTGTCTCGGATGACAAGATCAAATTCTTGTAACAATAGGATCCAATGTATTAGCCTGGATTTAGCATCCTTTTTCGATAAAAGGTGTCGAAGGGCGGAGTGATCAGTGTAAACCACTATTGGCGAGCCGATCAAGTAGGGCCTGAATTTTTCTAATGCAAATACAACTGCCAAGAGTTCTTTCTCGGTAGTTGTGTAATTTATTTGTGCATCGTTCAAGGTCCTACTTGCATAGTAAATTACATGTGGCATCTTATCAATGTGCTGTCCTAAGACCGCACCAATAGCAAAATCTGATGCATCACACATAAGCTCGAACGGGTGGTTCCAATCTGGAGATGATAGAACGGGGGCTGTAGTGAGTGATCCTTTAAGCGATTCAAAAGCAACCTCACAATCCAAATCGAAGTGAAATGTAGTATCCTTGGCCAATAGAAGAGTTAAGGGTCTAGCAATTTTGCTAAAGTCCTTAATGATTCTCCTATAAAATCCTGCATGACCAAGGAAGGATCGTATGTCTTTGACGCATTTGGGACGAGGGAGGTTATGGATGACATCAATTTTTGCTTTATCAACCTCAATGCCTTTTCGTGAAATTATATGTCCAAGGACAATATTTTCTTGGACCATAAAATGGCATTTTTCCCAATTCAAAGTTAAGTTCTTATCCTTACAGTGGGTAAGAACCGCGTCAAGATTACGAAGGCAGTCCTCAAAGGAGTCCCCAAAAATGGAGAAATCGTTCATAAAAATTTCCAGAAAATTCTTAACCATGTCTGAGAATATCCCCATTATACACCGCTGAAATGTAGCGGGAGCGTTGGATAACCCAAAAGGCATGCGTCTATAAGCAAACGTACCGAAAGGACAAGTAAATGTGGTTTTATCTTGATCCTTTTCGGCGATGGGGACCTGGTTATAGCCAGAGTATCCATCCAAGAAACAATAGTATTCGTGTCCAGCTAATCGTTCTAACATCTGGTCAATGAAAGGTAGAGGGAAGTGATCTTTCCTCGTCGCGGCATTGAGTTTTCTGTAATCAATACATACGCGCCACCCAGTTTGGGTGCGTGTTTGGATTAACTCATTAGCCTCATTAGTTATGACCGTGATGCCAGACTTTTTAGGGACTACGTGAATCGGACTTACCCATTGGCTATCAGATATAGGGTAAATTATACCACCATCAAGGCACTTGACGATTTCTTTCTTTGCCGCCTCCTTCATAACGAGATTTAACCGTCTTTGTGGGTCTCGGGTTGGTTTGGTTTCATCCATCAGATGTATATAATGTTCAACAATTAAGGGACTAATTCCTTTGATGTCAGCCATTGTCCAACCAAATGCTTGCCGATTTGATCTCAACACTGCCAAAAGTGCGCTCTCTCGCTCTACAGCTAGAGAAGCAGATATAATTACGGGCAGAGTCTCATTCTCACCTAAATATGCATATTTAAGATGCGAAGGTAGCGGTTTAAGATCAAGTATTGGCGGAGAGACAATAGAAGGTGGGGTAAGGGAATGATATTCGGACTCCCTAAGAGGTTCAAAACTTACATAGGATATTGACTCGGAAAGTGCTACTGACTTTTGCGACGAGTCAATGGATTCAAACTCAGGGATGGACTCATCGAACATATCCTCACTATGAAGTTGTGCAAGATCAAACGATGTCTCACCAGTGTTGTCCAGATCATCAAAGCAAAGTTCCTCATCTATGCAGCTTTCGGGAGCTATCCCGTGGATGGAACAAACATCAAGCAAATGAGTAGAAGGTTCAGATGATTGACTTCCTAGCCTTTAGATATTAAGCTCAATTGTCATCTTCCCGAAAGATAAGTTCATAGAACCGTTACGACAATTAATTACAGCGTTAGAAGTTGCTAGGAAGGGTCGACCGAGTATCACCGGGATTTGATTACGTGGGTTTGCCACAGGCTGTGTATCTAAAACAATAAAGTCCACAGGGAATATGAATTCCCCGACTTTAATTAACACATCCTCTAGTTCACCCTGAGGTTTGGTGATTGATCGGTCTGCCATCTGGAGAGTACAATGGGCGGGTTTCAACTCTCCAATCCCTAACTGCTTGTATACTAAATAAGGAAGCAAGTTAACGCTAGCGCCAAGGTCGAGTAAAGCACGATTAATATTTTTACCCCCAATAGAAATAGAGATGGTAGGACAGCCAGGGTCCTTATGTTTCTTTGGTATTTGCTGGGTAAAAGCTGTGCTAACATTACTCGTCATGAAAACTTTTTTAGGCTCTTGAGTTTTTCTCTTCCTAGTGCACAAGTCTTTAAGGATTCTTGCATAAGATGGGACTTGTTGAATAGCATCTAGGAGAGGAATATTTATGTTAACTTGCTTAAATATTTTCACAATCTTCTCCATTTGTGGGTTATGTCTGTTGGCCCTTAATCTGTTTGGAAATGGAGCTTGATCAATAAGTTTTGGGTCCAACATTTGTGGAGAAGATTGTGGGGACGGATTCGATCCCAAAATTGGAGTGGGAATCGTCTTAGATAGATTGGGCAAAGTGTTCGAGCCTTGGGGAAAACGGAGAATAAGCTCGGATGAAGGTGGGAGACTAGATGAATTAGGGGAAGAAGTAGAAGCCGGGGTATTATTGGTATCACTAACATCATCAAATTGCTCACCCACTCGGTTATTCAGCACTTTTCCCGATCTCAACGTAGTAATGACATTCACATTATGATTTTGTGAGTGGCCAGGATTCAGTAGGGGTTGAGATGGGAGTTTCCCTTTCTCTCTCGCACTCATTGCGGCGTTCAACTGTGCAATTTGGTTTTCTATTGATTTAATACTCTCACTGTGGGAGGCAGAGTCTTTCTTTATGGTATCAATAGAAGACCTCATATCAGCCGTCATTTGAATGGAATGTTTCATAAACAAATCCAAAGTTTGTGCGAGTGAAGAGTTATCAGTACCGGCAAATTGCGGTGCAGTAGTGTTGGCCGGATTTTGAAAATTTTGTGACTGAAAAGGGTGCTGACTTTTTGGTTGTGGTTGCTGTGGAGGAGGTCTTTGATAATTGCTTTGGAACTGGTTTTGATTTTAGGGTTGGTTTTGGTTCCAAGCAAAGTTAGGACGATTCCTCCATCCTTAATTGTACGTGGAAGAATAAGGATCATTTCTAGGTCGCTGCTGAAAGGCAGCATTAGTTTGCTCGTGACCTTGAAACGATGCATTCATAGGACATTCTTCCGTCAAGTGTGAAGGATCTGATCAGCAACCACACATGGTCTTGGGTAGCGTGACCTGATTTAGGGAGACTGATGAGAATTTGTTCTCAATAGAGTCGAGTTTCTTCTGCATCGCTGCCATTTCGGCTTTTACTGCGATGGAAATATCGAGCTGATGAATACCTCCCCTAGATGAAGGTGGCCTTACGCTTTCCAACTGCAAAGTGTTTTCAGCGAGATATTCCAGATATTTCCAAGCTTCACCATCATCTTTAGACATGAAATTGCATTGACAATTTATTTCAAGCATCTGCTTTGTCGCTGGATTAATGCCCTTATATATAATTCGGCATAAATCCCATCTATTTATTCCATGATGAGGTCATTGGACAAGCAGATCCTTGAAACGTTCAAAGCACTTCCAAAATGGTTCATTGGAAAGCTGGGTAAACTGGTTGATCTCGCTCCTAACACGGGCGGTCTTATGGTTTTGGTAAAACTTCTTAAGAAATGCTATTATGAATTCATCCCAATTAATGATAGAGTGTGCGGTAGTATTATAAATCCATTTTTCTGCCAGTCGCACAGAGTGACTGGGAGAAGACGTAAGCGCATAGCATCCACAGTCAGTTGTGAAGTACCCATCATTGCGCATACGTTTTCGAATTTAGTGATGAAAACGTACGCGTCTTCAGACTCAAGCCCACGAAATTTGGGCAACAGATTGACATAGTGGGGTTTAATTTCAAAATTATCCCCGTTGGCTGGTGGAATTGATAAGCAAGTGGGAAGTGGACCACAGATAGGATAGTATCTCTCTTGGAGAGAGATGCGAGGTGGATTCTGCTCACCTACGGACGGTGGCAGCGTTGTGTTATAATTTGATGGAGTACCGTCCATCTCAGTCGATGTGGTGGATGGTGGGGAAAAAGAAGATGAAGAAGTACCGACCTCGGAGTCGATAGCAGAAGCGCGGACAAGACGGGCACTAGAATCCCGTGTCCAGCCGAGCATGCACTAAACGGTTTTAGCGCAAGTGGCAGCGTGTGTACTTTTAAAAATGGTCTGTTTTGAAAAGTGTGTCGGACTTAGACAAATCACACAAAAATGCATAAACAACCCTAGAACTATGGTTACCTAGGTCAAGTCTCTAGACCGCTCCTAGACTTCCAAAGGACAAGTTGTAGGATCGATCCTCTACCACCTCTTTACTACTCTTGTGGCCAGGTAAGTGCCGGGTAAGTGGGAGGTATCCGCTATACGAATCACTGAAAATAGCGGGCCTTAATTAAAAAACCACTTGCCTTTGACACACTTGCCTAAGCACCACAAAAATAATGCAGATGAGCGATAAATTACCCACGAACTTCCTCTGTCTTTATTGAGCGCGACAGTCCTTAGAGTCTTGTCTAGATATTTTTTAAATTAATGTAGGGTTGATGCAGATGCTCGGTTTGTGATTTGTGGGGCTTAGGAAGGGTGATAAAATCCCTACCTAATCTGAATTTTGGTCTTGCCCCTTAAAAATCCGTTTAAAATATGAATTAACAAACCAATTACAAAACTTTTGCAAAAAGATTTTTGAGCAGCAAAATTTTGCAAAGAATCCTGCAGAAAAGATATTTTATTGGATTTCAGAGGAGAGAGAAAGAGTTGAGAAATTTACCAGAGTAGTTTGGAACCCTAACTCCTTTCTTTAGCCGTGCTTCCGCCGCGAATGTGGCTTATTTGCCGCAGTTCCGCCGCAAGAACGATGGATCAGGTGATTAAATTTTTCTCTGTGGCTTCCTGTACTCCTCTGGATCTTGATGAATATCTCTGTCTTTCTGTTTCCTCAAGTCTGTGACTTCAGATCTACTTGCAAAAATTCACACACAATTTGTTAAATATACAATTTGCAGTTTTGTTTTAATTATGATATAGATCGGATAAGAATTCAACACAAATAGTAAGAATAAAAAATTACGCACGTTTCCCGGCAACGGCGCCATTTGATTCGAGTGTTTTGAAAAAGTGTTTTATTGTAGTTTAACCGCAATCAGAACGGTGTCGCGCGTAGCTAGACCGAGGTGATTACGGGTCGTCCTCAGGGAAACGTGGAACCTCTTATTCTTACTTTAGATGAGTTGAAAAAGAGAAAGAATAGAGGAATAAAGAATTGTGGAAATAGTTTCTAGATCTACGTTAAACAAGGATGCAAAATATAGATCTGGATTAACTACGGAAGTAAGTTTAATATTAAAATGGGGCTTGTAGGGTTCATTAGGATTTAGTAGTTATGGATGATTAATTAAAAATTACTCTTTTTATCCTTTAATAGATTTAAAACTAGAACGACAGTGATGCATGTAGATTAGGGTTTCTGGAGGGAAAAGGGTTCCCACTCTTAACCCCTATCTCGACATGGAACCCCGTTCATATTTAGCCTTAACCAAAACAATTGTTAATATAATCTCTAATCGTGGTCGCGATTATCAATGAATTGATGGCGCGCCCAATTAGGATGTTAACTATTCTTTTGATAGAGTTTATAAACTTTATAGGACTTAAAAAGAGTTTAAGGATCTTCATCATCCCTTATCCTACCCTAATCCTATGAACCCTAACAAGCGAAGAATTACTCGCGCATGTTGGGATAAGAAAAGATAGAGAGGGAAAACATATTGAAAAACTACAAAGAAATTAAAATAAGAAAACAACTATCTTTATTAATTAACAAGATCAATTACACTTTGTTCCCTTAGAAAATGATTACAAAATGCCAGTTTGCTTCTCGATCTCTTCTAAGGAGGTAGATGAACCGTTGATGATCAGCCTGGATGCGTGAGCCGTCTTGGACTTCGTGATCTCTTCAGCTTGATACTTTTTCCAAGAGGCTCTCGGTCCTTATTTATAGTCCCAGAGCCAGAACGCTAACTTCCTAATTTGGAAACTAGAGGTTAAGATCCTAACAGCGAAATCTCAACTCCCAAATCATCTGAACCGCAGCGGAACCGCGGCCAATATGTGGGTTTGGTCGCGGTTCCGCGGCCTTATAGGGAGTTTGTTGGGTTGTTTCTCTGGGGCTTTGCCTATCTGACACGTGGTGATCTTTTAACATCTTTGGAAACTGAAAATCCTCTCTTCGTCATTTCCAGCTTTGATTTCTTTAGTTTACTTTCTTAATTAGACAGGTTTGTTTTACCAATTTTGATTTCCTTGATTTCAGCCCTGCAAATTCTGCACAATAGCTCAACAAATAATATTTAGTAGAGTTTGTTTTATTGAGATATTAACTTAACCATTAAGAATTGGTCAGAGGTATTTAATAAAGTAAGCATATTTAAATGGGCCAAATGTTACATGGATATTATATACTTACTTTTTCCTACCAAATGTTAATTATAATATATAAACACATGAAAATAGTATTTTTACAAATAAACCCTCACATGTATCATATATTATAATAAACACCTTTTATTATATAGAAATAGTAGGAAAAATGTCATATTAAATGTGCAGTTTTATCAACTGAACAATCATGCATCGCTTATTCTAGAGCTCATTGTACAGCCCTTTCGGACAGTTGCACCTGTTGTCGCAAGGGTTGTAGAGGTATCGCTTTCGGAGTTTATGAGGCTGAAACCTCCGGTGTTTACAGGGACAAATACAGCAGAGGATCTTCAGTCATTTCTCGATAGGATAGCTAGGATCAGTAGGTCCTTGAGGTGTTCAGATGAGAGGTCGGTGGAGCTGATTAGATTTTGGTTGGAGGGACTTGTCCAGACTTGGTACGAGTCGATAGAGAGGTCGAGCCACCAATCTTCCTCCGATGACTTGGGCATAGTTCTTCGAGGTTTTTCTAGCTCGATTCCTTCCGCAAAGCATGAGAGACGCCAGAGCTCGCAGTTTTGAAGCGTTGCGCAAATCCGCGAGAATGTCGGTAGCCGACTACGATTTGCAGTTCACCTGGCTGTCACGTTATGCTCCGTACTTGGTTCCTACCGATGAGCTTAGGGTGAAGAGATATGTGTTGGGCTAAAAAATTATACCCCGGTTGACCAAGTCAAAGTCAGTCAACCCCCAGCCATGTGGGCACGAGCTCAAGCAAGCAGGCCCAAACCCAAGTTAAGACCGAGCATGAAAGGGGCCGGCTTCATGCCAAAAAGGAGGCAATAAATTAGTTTAATGTAATTTTTTAGAAATAAATGTATGAAAAATGGGCAGAAAATCCAAAATCTTGTAAGCCCCATGGCTTATGTGCAAAAATAAATAAGCACATGAGGCATGGGGAGGCACAAGTACCATTTGGAAAAACCTAAGGGGCTTTATGTAAAGTGTATAGCCTATAAAAAGCAAACATGATGAAAAAATCAATAACTTTTTGATTCCCCTCAAAATTAGGGTTATGTGCCTCTTTCTCCTTCTTCAAGGTTCTAAACCATCTTTCTTTTTTTTGAATTAAATCAAGAGTTTAACTCTTCTTTTTCTAAAAAGGAATAGTTTTTCACCATAAAACCCTTGAAGGGGAGCCCGAATCTCCCATCAAATCTCTAAAAGGGGAGATTTTTTAAGTCTCGCCCCCTTTTCTCCAAGATCCAGCCAACAGAGAAGAGGAAGAAGGACACCCATCTTCAAAAATCCCACTTTGGAGAAGAAAGGGGTCCCCTTTGATCATCTCCGAAGATCTTTGAGGAGTTCAACTCCAAGACCCAAATCCTTAAAGGAGTTTAACTCCTAATCCAGATCTTTTAGGAGTTTAACTCCAAATCCAAATCTTTTAGAGTTTAACTCCAAATCCGCGCCCAATTCCTGTTCAGGAGTTCAACTCCACACCCAAGGGCTTAGCCCCTTTTTCCGCTGGTGTTTCTAGTGGTCGCGTACCATGCACATGACCCGCTAGCACCCGGCGCCCATGTGTCGGCCGTGTGAGATGCTAGCACCCGGCGCCCACGCGCCATGCACGTGACCCATGGGCGCCCGGCACCCACGCGCCATGCACGCGTCCTTAGGACGCTTCTCACCCCTCTTTTTTTTTCTCACTCTCCCCACTAAAAGTACCTCCCCCGTAAACTTTGCGAGGCCCCCGATATACCCAAAACCCTTCAAGACACACACACACACACTGCACATTGAGTTCGCATGACCAGTTTGACTCGTCAATTGAAGGTTCTCTCGCTCCAAAGGTAAAGGGTAATTAATGGAAACTTAGTCCGCGGCTGCTGGAGATTCGGATCCCCACAATCAATAAACCCCAGCCTACCCTAGGCAAGGGGAATCTATATATGCCTGACAAGCAGCGCATATTCCTATCTCAATTGGGTGATGAAAAACACTCTACAATATGTTAGGAGTCTTGATACCCAGTTGTTGCTTGCTCTCAGTGCCCAGCACTTTGCTACTTATACCGAGGCCATGGATGCAGCGATACGAGTAGAGGAGCGTCTAAATGAGACGACGGTTGTTCCGGAACTGAAAAGGGTCCGTCCCAGCATTCCAGTTTCCAGACAGAAAGGCCGTAGCGGATTCATTCCTGGACGTGGCGGCGGCAGAGGTTGGACTCAGGGCCAGATGTATGGCTCATATCCTAAAGGGCATAGGTCACTATCGACATGTTTTAGCTGCGGGAGTCCAGATCATTTCTACAAGGGCTGTCCCACGAGACGTCAGGGCGGGACCGCGAGCTTTCATACCGCTTTACCCCCTCCACCCCATCCTCAAATAGCCTTACTTACTCCGCCTGACGCTATTCCGTGCCAGACATTCGCTCCGAGAGGCCGTGATATTGGTGGTCGTGCACAGAGAGGACATAGAGGCAGAGGCAGAGGACCCTAGGAAAAGGTAGGGGTCAGGCTAGTGTTTTCGTCTAGACTTCCTAGGATGCCCAGGCATCTAATGTGGTGGTTACAGGTACTCTCCCCGTATGTTCCTTTGATGTGCATATTTTTTTTGATCCCGGTTCTACGTATTCATATGTATCGTCACACTTTGCACCGACATTGGGTAGAGATTCGTCATTGTTAGACTTACTGCTAGTGGTGGTTACTCCGGTGGGAGATTCTTTCATAGCATGACACATATTCAGATCTTGTTCCGTGCAGATTGGGGACAGGGAGTCGTTAGTCGATCTGATTCTTCTAGATATGTTAGATTTCGACGTATTTCTCGGTATGGATTGACCGGACGCTTGTCATGCGTATGTTGATTGCCACGGGAAGTCGGTCAGATTTTGTCTTCCTGATGAGCCGGTTTTTATGGTGCAGGGGTATCGCAGTGCTGCTCCTGCAAATATGATTTCAGCACTTTGTGCTAATTGGCTTTTGAAGAAGGGATGTCATGGGATTTTAGCGTTTATTCGGGATATTAGAGCAGTAGAGGGTCTGTTGGACCAAGTTTCGATCGTACGAGAGTTTCCCTACGTGTTCTCTGATGAGCTACCAGGGTTGCCGCCAGAGCACGACATTGAGTTCTGTATCGACCTGATCCCCGGTGCGGGGCCTATTTTTATACCGCCCTATTAGATGGTCCCGACAGAGCTTAAGGAACTTAAGAATCAATTGAAAGAGTTGCTTGATAAAGGACTTGTTCCTTCTAGTGTATCGCCCTTGGGAGCTCCTGTCCTGTTCATTAAAAAAATGGTAGTATGAGATTGTGTATTGATTATCGTCAGCTGAATCGAATTACGGTGCGGAATAAGTATCCATTATCTCATATTGACGATTTGTTCGATCAGCTGCAAGGAGCAGGATACTTCTCGAAAATTGATTTGCGATCTGGGTATCACCAGTTGCGAGTTCGGAATGACATTTCGAAGACTGCTTTCCGGACACGTTACGAACATTTTGATTTCTTGATGATATCGTTCGGGCTCACTAATGCCCCAGCAGCGTTCATGGATCTGATGAACCGGATCTTCAAGCCGTTTCTCGATCAGTTTATTATCATGTTCATTGATGATATATTGATTTACTCTAGGAGTTGAAAGGATCACGAGCAACATTTGAGGATTGCATTGCAGACTTTGCAATAGCATCAGCTTTTTGCCGAATTCTTGAAGTGCGCTTTCAGGTTTGACAGTGTGGAATTCATGGGTCACATCATTACGAGAGACGGGATGTAGGTTGATCCGAAGAAGATTGAGGCGGTACAACGTTGGCCCAGACCTGTTTCAGTGACTGTGATTCGTAACTTTTTAGGCTTAGCGGGGTATTACCGTCGCTTCGTGCAGGATTCTCTCATATTGCGGCTCCTATGACCGGTTTAACCCGGAATGGAGTTCCGTTTCTGTGGACTGATGAGTGTGAGCAAAGTTTCCAGCAGTTGACTCGTCTGATGACTGCGCCAGTTCTATCCTTACCTTCAGGCTCAGGCAGTTTTGCTTTGTATCATGATGCGTCTCATGTGGGTTTAGGTTGTGTATTGATGCAGCACGACAGAGTTATTGCTTATGCTTCTTGACAGTTGAAGAAACACGAGCAGAACTACCCTTGTAACATTTCAGGAAAATAAAATATTATTTTAGAATTTAAATAATTAAATAATAAGTTTCAGGAATATTATTAAGTACAAGGATTTGTTTGAACGAAAGGGGTATAATTATATACCGATAGTTTGGAAAATATTCGGAGAATTATAAGAACTATTGATTTTGAAAGGGATTCTAAGAATGGAGCATTCATAGATCTTTTTATAATTAATTATATTCTATGTTAATGCTAAACTCGATTGATTTTCACTAATCTTGCATTAATCTTGATTATGCATCATGGCATGCAACAAAGCATGTTACAAACCTTATTACACTTTTATGTGACCATGGTTTCATTTGAAATGAAATGGTTTTTGAATTTTGTTTTTAAAAAAAAAAGAAAAGATAAAGAAAAGAATAAAGAATGTGGTATGGGCAAGAGAGAGAAGAGAGAGAGAGGGTGAGGGGTTCTTTGACCCTTGCTCATTATCTTCATTCCCTTCATTCTTCTTCTCCTTCCTCATCTCCATGGCTGCCCTCTCCCTCCACCACCTCTACCTCCTTACCAGAACTCCAAATTCACATCAAAACATCATATTCTCTTCATTAAAATTGTGCACAAGCTCACTACAAGCATGGTGGACTAAGCAAGTTAGGATTTTGAGCACTTGGGGCAACTCAAGAAAATTCTTGAGTTGCCAAATGAGATATTTTTTTCACCATTAGTGTAGTAATTGATTTACTTTAACTTCTATTTTAGTTTAGAAGTGATTAAGTGAGGTTTAGTGACCTTTGAAAATTCCAAGTTGAGGTTAGGGTTTGATTTGAATTGAGGAGGTGCAATTGAGATTTAGTAGTGACCTTAAACCCCAGTAGTATTAATCGTATAGAATAAAACTGAGAATAAAACCCCAAGACTTGGACTTTAGAAACTTCCATGTCGGTTTTTGTGATTTATGATCCCTACAGGGAATCTGGAGTGACCCGAGACGTTTACGAGAAAAACTAGCAACCCCAGAGACCTAGATGGACCACTAGAAGACCACCCTAAAAATATGAACCCAATCAAAGCACCCACAACCGAGCAGGCCGGATTTTAGGGTAATGTCGCCGGGCAAATTGTGGGTAATGGTGTCAAGGTTGGTTCTGTAGCTCACATACCCCACTGTATTGCTTGTTTAGCCTGATTTCACCTGACCAAAAATCTGGAATCTTTTTCTTGTGTTGCTGTTTTGGTTTGTGACTTGTAATGACTTGAATTTTGGATATTGTGTTTTATCTCAATCGATTGGCGTTTGTACGTCGATGTCGAGGGTTATTTGGTTCTTTTGCATGGGTAGACCATAGGTTTTAACCTATGTGTGATTCGTGTGCCGTCTTGGTTTTCATGTGCGATTTCCGCTTACGATGCTATGTGTTTATATGTGTAGGCACCTTCACGTAGATTTCGGATAACAAGGAAGAGCATGGCGACATCGACTTCGGCAAGAAAGGATTAAGATGAGTAGATGTATATCTACGGGGGAAGTCGGGTGGATGGCGTATAGCACCCCCGCAGTTTCGTAGTGTAGCATGCGAATATGTTATATATATAAATATGTGTATTGTGAGACACGAATAATTAGCAAGAAAGGCTTTAGGAGATCTTGGGTTATTCTTTGCGTAATCGGAAGAAAATGCTTTTAGTTTAGTTTTTTAGTTGCGAAACCCTAGAGTAAAAGTTGACACACACACATGCACACACGTGATATGTTTGGGTGTATATGTTTATATGTGTATATATATATATATATATATATATATGTGTGTGTGTGTGTGTGTGTATGTGTGGATGCGTTGGTACATATATATATATATATATACAAATATATATACGTATACACGGATGATGAGGATAGTATATGATACTTGAAAGTGAGTCGATATGATCGGGCATGATGCCGTGAGATCGGTTATGTGATTTGGGTCGTGTTATGATATACGACATGATATTATAGTGGATCATTGGGCGATGTGTTTTTATACACACGAGGATATATGTTTGATGATATTGGTATGTTCTAGACTTTAGAACGGTACCCTTAATTCAGGATATTATGATGGTGATACCATTTGAATAATGAGGTATATGTGATATTTGACCCGTACCCCGATTTCCGGAATGCCATACGATGGATTTTACCGTACGAGGTATAAATATGATGATTGATCCGCACTCTTGATTCGAGGATGTCGTATTATATATTTTACCGTACGTGACGCTATTGAGGTGGGATCGCCGACTACTAGATATATCGACTCGGAATTCAGGTGGATTTCTTACCCTTTCAGCTAGTTCTTTAGTTTAGTCTTTTAGTTGTTTAGGAAGAGGTTGAATCAGGCTTGAGTCATACTTATTTTCAGAAACTAACGAATCGTGAGTATTTTCAAAAGATAACCTGAGGGATATTACGGATTTTTCAAAGAACGTACATTTTCTTAAAAACACTGTAGCCCTAATTTCTAAAAACTACGATTCGTGCTATTTCAAATGCCAAAACTGTATGACTCGTATATATAAATGTATATTCTTATATGTTGCGGTTAGTACATCTTTTTCCATATATTCATGTTGTTCTTATCACATTGCATGCTTATACTTGTGATTTCTTTATTATTATGAACCCATGTTGTCAGGACACCAGCACCATTACCGATGATGCGTATGTTTACGCACACTTGCTTGCCGGCTCACGCACATCATCATCGGTAATTGCCATGACACGTACACTTTAGAGAATATTACTTCATTGATATAACTTGCTAGCTGATAGTTCCAATATGTTATTACTATGCTAGTTTAGATATTGCATTCTTTACTTAGATACCCATGCATGTATATATTCATTTGTCATCCAATATTATGGGGCTTTATGCCGGTAATTCACTGTTTATTTACTCTCGAGTTTGGGATTTCGGATTTTCCATGAGATTTCTGGATTTGGAGAAACCGCAAGGATTTTATAAACTCATTTTCATTTCAAAAGATAGAAATTTGCGGTTTTCTCGTGATATGATGTGAGAGGCGTCCACCATGAGTTTTCTCGGTTCTTGAGAAGTATCATACACCCGATTCGAGGAGGAGGATGAACCGTCTGCGGGTGCATGGTGGACCCGGTGCGGTACCCCGGGGCAAGATGATCGCAGATGATGGTGTTGAGCCCGGCAGGGGAGCACTACCGACCGGTTATTTGTGACGTGGCGGATATCCGGAGGATACCGACGTAGTCTTGAGATTTGATGATATGGGGCAGTCCGGATTACCGGAGCCCGAGATATTGAGATTTGATGATATGGGCCAGTCCGGATTGCCAGAGCCCGAGATATTGAGATATTGGGATATATATTTTGTGTCGATACTTGACACGGATTCTTTGTTGATTTCATTGATGATACTTTGGTTTTTATACAAAAATATCACTGAGATAAGAAAACAGTTTTCTCGTACAAGATGTATTCTGCTTTCATTCTTAATACATTCGTACATCATATATGTGACATGTTGCTACATGAGACTCTGACACGAGTACTTGGTATTATACTTATGTTTAGATGATTACCTTTGCCATTATTAGATGCTTCAGGTTATATTTTATGAGGATATTATTGTATGACCTAGGAGAGAGTCAAACATGCGATTTCTTCTCGGTGATATTTTCTACTCACGAGTTGGCAACTTACCCCCGTTGTGCCACAGTTTCTTGCAGGTTTGGCTGTATAAGTTTCGTTGCGGCTTGCTGGCATACTGCTTTCTTCTGGGTGATTGCTTTGGTAGGTGGGTTCACTTGCATCGTGACCCCCGTCGTACTTTTATTTATTTCAGTTGTATTTAGTAAACTCCATCAACCAGACTTGTATTATTTGATAGACTTAGAAGACCAATTGTATATTCTTTCGACCTTAGAGTCCCGCGCTTGTATATTTATGATTCTTCTCTGGTTTTCTTGAGGACGTTGGTTTTCCTTCTGAGTTTGATTCTCGCCCTTCGGCGTTGTATATTATATTGCTTGCGTGGTTGTTTCCGCCAATTGGCGAAGAGCTAGATCCCGCTTGTGGATGCCTTTATTCATTACTTATGTATATGCATGTTTGTACCCGTTTGGGGCCAGTATTTACAAAGGAAACTCTGCCGAAATTTTTGGAAAAGACTTGATGTTTTAAAAATGCTTACTATGACTTTCAAAGTGAATTTATAAGTTAACTTTAAATAAGTATTTCCTTCACTCTCTTTTTAAATGGTTTAGATTTCTGGGCTTTTAGCTTACTTCAATTAGGTGGGGTCCTATAGACTTCACATGATTCAAGTGCCAGTCACGTGCCATTTTGGGTCGTGACAAAGTTGGTATCAGAGCGCTAGGTTTAACCTTGGTTCGGGTCTAGGTTTGACTATGCAGAGTCTAGGGCGTATATATATATATATATATATATATTCGGAACCTAGGCTTGACCTTACGGAACTTAGACTTGGTCGAGGGGGTATTAGACCCGAACTTTTGTCGCATAGGTTAACCTTGGTTGATGGAGTAGGTGACTTAAGTAGAGTGGCGTACCGTGTGTATGTTCTGCGGCATAATTACGATACGCTACGCCGCTTAAGAAGCCTTAGGATGTACATTTCTTATGCATTGTATTTCTATTCATTCCTATGATCTATCCTCATCGAAATCGGTTTGTGGTTTCTGTTACCACGGTTGTACGGGCAGAGAGAGCTGAGGCTAGAGTTGCGGTCAGCATGAGCTAGTCTTGGACGAGGACTGACCAGGGCGTAATTCCAGTGACACACGATTGCATAGATATATCATTTTTGTTAGTTATATGTATGCCCTAGAGGCCATTACTGTACATTGGATGTATATTGTAGTGGATGCTGGGTCATATATAGGTAGGACTTTCTTGCTCGACATGATAGTATGCTATCTGGTTGCTCTTTATCTTAACATGTATACTTTCTGTCTCTTTGTTACATGTTGATAAAGCCCTTAGGATGTGTACTCGATTTTCAGGACTATGATGCAGATCATACTAGTGGGGCCTGGGTAGTCCATGAGTACATCCTTCAATGTTCCTAGTCGTGGGAATATCGAGACGGGGCATCGATATTCCAGAGTAGACTAGCGTATATCTTCTCGACCCATGTGATGGGCGATGGATGATCCTATATCCATTGGTGTTTGACATCAGAGATGGTATGCGGGTGCTCAGTGGAGACTGGGTACACTGAACGGACTCGCCGAGAACTCCCAGATGGTATTATACCTCACGTCAGATGGCAGTTCTCTGGTGACACTGGTACAACTTAGTCTGTTGACCCGAGATCGTCATAGAGTCTTATGTGTCTCCCACTGTGCTTTGATTTCCACCCTACCATGGCTCTACTGAGTCATGCAAACAGGTGGCTTTTGGGTACAGTCCCGATTCACATGGAGGCAATGAGCGATAGGAGGGGATTCGTCTCTTCCGGTATTGGGGGTTGATGTTGCTCTATGCTCGACTGGGCATAACAGGAAATCCCTGGCCAGAGTTGCAGTGATATACTGGTAAGTGTTATCAGTGGTTTCACGATTGTTATGGACCTCACGTCGGCATGACTTATCAAGCTACCGGGGTCTGACGTTTACCACCCCTAGGCGAGATATGCGACATATCAGACGAACAGACCGGACTGTACGGTAAGTGTTACTGGTTGGATTCACAGGAGTGTGAGCGGTCTTGCTCATCGATCTTCTGATCGCTCAATACCCGGATGGCCGTTACGTTTAGCAGACCGCTTGCGGCTTGTGGGTGTTTGATATAATCATCACCTGCTGCCGGCGTATTGACGAGTCTTTAGAGTCCTACACAGAGGTTTCCTGGCTCAAGCGAAACGAAATAGGAGCGCATATGAGATATGTGCGGGACCGAGAATAATGCGTGTATGTGATACCGTATTCCATTCTCGCGATGAATGTATCGATTGGTTGTATGCGATATAACCTAGTTATCGAATCAAGGATTGATTCGATAAGCCGATACATTGGATATTAGTTGGTTATATGCGATATGACCGGATCGCTAAATCAAGTATTGATTTAATGATTTAATGCATAATTATATATTTGATATATTACTTTGCATTAACTAGTATTGGTTCACTTAAATTAGATTTTCTCACTTGATGTACACAAGTTGTAAATGTGATATGCTTTTGTGCACATGATTGTATCATGTTTGATGATACATGCAAACTTGGGTTTGTGTAAAGACTTAAACCATGGTTATGTTAATGGTTAGGGTTTTGATTTACTCACTTATTCATTTATCTATTTATTTTGGTTAAAAAAGGGAAAAGGAAAACAAAAATGGTTGCTTTCATTCAAGAAACTTCTTGATGCTTCATGCATCTTTGACTAAAGTAACCATTCTTGTCTTCTTCTCCTAACCCTAACCATTCAACTTAACCCTAGTTAGTTCTCTACACTAAACCATGGTTGAAATTATGATAAGTATCATTTTGTTTTCTATTTTTTAAAATAACTTATCTTATTCTTTCTTCTTCTTCTTCTTCTTCAACAAAGAAGAAACCTTGCCTCCATTAATGGCAACTTGAGAAAAAGAGTGAGAAATCCAATTCTAAAGTGAACCCACTTCCTATTTCTTCATCCTCTACCACTTGCCAAGTAGTATAGGGTGTTTTCTTCACAAGTTTCATGACTTGGTGATGTTGGAGTTTGATCTTGAGTTGCCTCGACGTAGATCATCTTCGGCATCGAAGTCGACGACCTAGCCCGATTTTTTCTCCGATGAGACCACCGCGAGAGTCTAGGATTCCGATGGGTACAGCGGAGGGACGTCATCACGGAGCTAGAGAGGTGGAGGACCGGATCTACAAAGGTTGTAGCCCATTTCCTTTAAGTTAAAGTTGTTTACTTGCATTGCATCGCCTATACATCTAGTTAACGATCCGTATTAGGGTTTGTAGGCACATAAAAAATTTGAATTGGCCATGTTTGATCACTTGTAGAACCTCATGGGTGTGCCTAGGAACCCTACAGTGGTATCAGAGCCTGGCTAGAGCCTTAGGCGATGCGTAGACGGAGTTAGAAGTCTGATCGAACCGAAACCCTAATCTCAAATTGCTCTCTGTACATTTTTTGAAATCGGGGATTTTTACGAATTAAAAATATTCAGAAAAATCAGCAGGCAATTGTAGGAGTTACTGTGAAATTCGAGCAGCTGAATCCATCAAACCGCCGCGGTTCCGCGGCACGAGCATGGATCGTGCGGCGGTTCCGCGGCCGTACGGTCGCCTCTCCCATTAGTTTTGGCACAGTAATTTCTATATTTGGGTGCTGTATTTTCTGGGAATTTTTAATTCTTACTCAAGAGTTGAGTATTCTGGGTTGTATTGGGAGTTCTTAGATTCGATCGGATTGTCAAACTTTGTCTATGTGTTTTTCCGGGTAATTTTAGAATATGTTAAAAAGTTCGACCGGATATAAATACCCACTTTTTCCCCTGCCGGGAAATTTCCAATTGTTGGATTTTTCCGTTGTTTAATGACGTTCTAAGTAGTGCAAGTAACGCGATGGTCCCTCTAGAAGACAACAAACCTTAACTCGATTATGTGACCGTCTTGAACTGCCCTTTGAACCTTAGGGTTTGGGGCAGTACGGCGTGCTACATGTGAGGCGTTGGCTTGACCCCTCTACGGCTGGACCGTTGGTACTGAGGCACGAAGTGAATGTTTTTAAACTTATTTCATGTGTTGAGCTGTTTCGGGAAAACTTGGGTGTTCGATTGCTCGATCGGAAAGTTTAACATTTTCTATTTATCTTGAATGTGATACAATACTTGGAATCCACAAGTAGCTATGAGATAACTGAATGAATGTCATAAATCTAGCGGTTTAGTCTCACTTGATCGGTTGCCACGGAATTTTGATGTGATCAAAAGTCCGTCGCAATCACGTAGCGTACGCGGATACTCGCCGGGTAAACTTAATAGACAGCCTCGCCCCATAGCCCTGACCAAGTGACTGTAGGAGAACCCCGTCGCCGAAAGCATCCGTTCGGGTGCTCGCGGCAGCGGTGTTCCGCCTTGGTGCACTTTGTCGACGGCGTCGGGGGTGCGGCCTCCTACTGAAGTTTGCGACGAGCATTCGATCAGGATGTCGGGAATCTTGTTGAATTGCCCGACTTTATATTGAAAAGTGTTTTCGATTTTGAGACTAAAATGCGGGGTTTATAATTGTTAGGAATGCGATGTCTAAGTATTTCATTTGATTAGGCATGCGATATCTAAAGAGGTTGCGGATTCCAACTGTTGTAGTTTTACACTTTCTTTTCTGTGACCGTAAGTGTAATATGTGATATCGCCGGTTTCGTTACTATATGTCAACGACAATTGGGATACGCATGTTTACTTACGTTGATGACATGTGATGTTATGTGTTGCTGGATATGTTATATTGGATCGTCGTGTTTGAATAGCCGGGGTTTTTTTTTATGTGAGATGAGTGTTTTTCATTTTCATTCATGTAAAAACTTGTATGTAATATTCTTTTATTGGGGCACTTCCAGGTTGCGGAAGATGTCACCTTTTGTATATTATTTACTTTTCCGCATAAGGATAGACCCAAGGAGGAGGGCACAAGTAACCGGGTTCTAGGGTCCAGTGGGAGACCAACTCGAGGAGTCGAGTCCGGGTCTCCTAACCCTAGAATTGGTACGGTTGCTTTCCGCTCTCGTAGGGGTCTAGGGGTGTGGGATTGGCTATTCATCACGACCGTGGAATCCGTGTTTTATACTGGCTCGTATTGAAAACACGGACGTCCTAGTATATCCAATATTTCATATGATATTTTTTGCTGCGTTATCTGTGATGTGATCATGTGATTTGTTCAGATAGATATTATATATAGTATATATGATATATTATATAGACGTTGCTTATGTTTTATACCCGCGCTAGCCCTGCCTCGCTCTGGCGTTAGTTACCTAACCTAACGGTGCAGACGGGACATCGAGGCGAATGCGGATGGCATAAGCGTACGTTATATTTATCTGTGATGTTTAGGTGGACTTAAATGATGGGATATTCATTAATGAGATTAATGAAAGAAAATAAACCTAATTGATGTTGTAGAATTGAATTTCAAAATAAAACAGGTAGCTACAGTTCTTGCTTTGCATCGCGGTGTTCCTTGAAGAACATCCTGCACCTTATTCGATGAGGAAAGGACCGAGATCCCTTCATCGGGAGTGACTCCTTTAGCAATAACTGGCAGACGCTACACACTCGGTTTGTCTTTTGATTGCTTTTATAGTTTCTGCTTTGCACAGTGATATATATGATATATCCCGCACCTCATTCGACGAGGAAAGGGCCGACGATCCCTTCACCGGGAGTGACCCCTTTAGCAAAACTAGAAAAGCCTAAAAAACATTCCATTTAAAAACCATTTGATTCCACAACGAGATCAAGTTGAAAGCGTTAAAGGTTTTCATAAAAACCATTCGCAACCCTCCGTCATTTTAGGAAGTAGAGTACTTAGTATTCGTGCTGTGTTTGTTGACCATAGTCAAGGCACAGTGTACGGTAGCTAAGTGATGTCTTCCTACACCGCATATGATGCGATTAGTTAGGACAGTCGCGTGACTTTGTTGACCTTAGTTAAGGGTCATGTGGGTGGGTCTAATTAATCACGAAATGACGGGTAGAACTTGACTAGTGCTTATGATTTGTTGACCATAGTTAAGGTCATAGATGCTAGGGGTAAAAACCTTTATCGGGAGTTTCAAGTGTTGAAACTTGCAATGAGATTGCATACCTTCTATGTGATAGTTGGATCCCGATACCCACTGCGAGTAATTATTACTCCTGGGAGAGTTTTGCACTTTACAATTAGCCGATCAAGTAGGTGTCTAGAAAGGTGTCAACAGGGTTACGCCTCTGGGAAAACAAGGTTTACTGTAATTAGGTCCGTGCGAAAGCACGGGGAACCTCCCTCAAAGTACCGACACTGGCTTGGCTGAAAGATTGGCGAACTTGTAGAGTGTAATTAATCCCGGCTAGTCTTTCCTTTTAGGGTTTGAAGGAAGATTTGATAAAAACAGTGGGAGCCATCCTGATTAGATAAAATAAATAACCAATCTAATCTTGCAAGAGCGCACGCAGAGTGTTTTCTTCTCTCTCTCTCCAGGTAGCGACCATATCACGCCTTAATCAATATAATAATACGGATATTGACCGAACCCGCTTGTTATACTGAGCTGGGGGACGTTGGTCCCGCTCCAACTTATAATTGTTATAAGACAGAGCAGGAAATAGGGGAATACCAGAATCCCTATGCCGCCCAAACGAAGAAAGTGCATATGATGCATCTTCTTCGGGTGTGTTCGTTACAAAGAACTGTTTCTCAGTATCCTCTGCATCCTGGGTATTTGATACCGGATCAGGATCCCAGATATGTAATCTGTTATATAGGGCTACAGAAAGGTAGAAAACTGAGAACGGGTGATAAGTTTCATGAGACAGAAAACGGGGCAAGTGTTGCAGCCAAGTCTGTTGGTCACTGTCACTCTGTATTACCAATACATTGATTCTGAACGAATGTTATTAGATACCGAACCTGATATACAAAATCATATCAGTCTCTTTATTAGTAAAGAAAGGATATAATTTTGTATTGTTGGATAATGTTTTGAACATTTCCTATATCAAAAGTTGACCGGTTCAGGCATGTTATCTAAAAGCATTGATGTTCTAAATCAAACTACAGTTCCTAGTATACAGAACACACACAAGAGGAAGAGTTCAGAAATGAACGAATCCTTCTTGAGGCATTGTAGACTAGGTCATATCAATGCGACCCGACTAGCTGAAGTTACATTTTAGATGCATATTTAAATCAGTTTGAATTTACATCTTGTGAAACTTGCCAGTCATGTCACAAAATTAAGATGACCATAGCTCTGTTTGTTGGAAACAGAGAAAGAGTTAGTAAACTCTTGGGACTGATACATGATGATGTATGTAAGGTCTCCTGTCTACACATGCCAGGACAGGTTCTTTGTACTTCATTACGTTCTCTGATGATCTTTCAATATTTAGACATATGTTCCTGTTGAAACATAGGCCCGAAGCTTTTGAGATATTCACAGAATATAAGTTAGAAGTAGAGAACCAATAACCGGGTATAAGTATTATGTCCTATGATGAGATCAGGGAGGAGAATACTTGTGCATGGAATTCCTGGACTATTCTAAAGGAGAATAAGATTCTCTCTCAGCATTACTCCTCCGTATACACCATAGCATGATGGTATATCGGGGCGGAGCAATCACACCCTATATGATATGGTGCGCTCTATGATGAGTACTACTGAGTTTCCTATTTCCTTTTAGGGAGTTATGCACTTATGAAGTTGCATACCTATTGAATAGGGTTCGATTCAAATCAACGCCTACTACTCCATATAAGATATGGTATGGGAAGAGCCTATCTCTTAAGTAAGTTAAGATTTGGGATTGTCCAGCCTGTGTCAAAAGCAAAATCCGGACAAGATCAAGGCAATGTCAGTTCTGTAGAACTGGAAAGGTTCCAGCTATACAAAACTGCAGCTGATGATTTGACAGAACCAAAGGATTCAATAGTTCCCGACGAATCTCAGCCTCTCCGCCGATCTGGTAAGGTTTCTCATCCGCTTGAGAGATACTTCGGTTTCTCGATGACAGTGGGAGCGAGGATTGCATCATGAGATGATGACCCAACTAGATTCGAGCAGGTCATCGAGAGTAGGGACTCTGTAAGAATGGCTGGATGCTTAGCGATCTGAGATGGAATCCATGTACACTAACAAAGTATGGACTTTGGTTGCTATATCTGAAGGGTTAAATCCCCATCAGGAGCAAGTATATCTTGAGAAGATTACTTGGTGTAGATGGAAAAGTTGAGACTTTCAAAGCTAGACTTGTTAAAGGTTTTCGTCATCGACCAGGCATGGATAATGATGAAACCTTTTCCAGTAGCTGTGCTTAAGTCCATCCAGATCCTACTTGCCATTGCTACATACCATGACTACGATATCTGGTGGTTGGGTGCCATGACTATTTTTCTAAATAATGATTTAGAAGAGAACGACTATAAGAACACAGCCAGAGGGCTTCGTAAACAGTGGGAGCAGCGGAAACGTGTGCAAGTTGCTTTACATAATAAAGCAGGCATCGCGGAGTTGGAACGTCTGTTTTGATGTGATAGTCAAAGTGTTTGACTTCATCAAAATAGTAGATGAACCTTGTATATACAAAACGGTAGTAGAAAGTAAGGTAGCCATCCTCGTATTGTACGTGGACAACATACTCTTGATAGGAAAAGAGTTTCCTATACTACGATCGGTCGATCTCCTCTTGTCATAAGGATTCTCCAAATAGGATCAAAGTGATACCTCCTAAATCCTGAGTTTTCATCTATGAGATAGATGTAATTGGATGCTAGGATTCTCACTAGATGTAGTGAGATGGTATCAATTGATCCTGGGGAGAATCATTGGAAAAGTTCCAGGGTGATAAGGACGACTGAATGTCAGTCGCGGGCATTGTCTTTACCCTCGGTAAAGGGACGGTATGTTGGAAGAGTTCCAAGCTAGATACCGTGGCAAACTAGACGATAAAGGCTGGTAACATCGCTATTAAAGATACTACCAAAGAGGCAGTTTGGGTGTATATTGGTTCATGAGATGAACTAGGTTCCTACCATTGTATGACAATGGAAGTATGGCTTCGGCCCAGGAACCCTGGTCCCATCAGTGACCCAGACATATTCTGAGGCAGCATCACCTGATCATGGAGATAGTTGATCTCCAGGGTGATCGAGGTTGGGGGAGTAGACTTAGAGGACAACACGGCGGATCTACTCACAAAGGCTTTTTCCCAGAGAGAGACTTATATGGGATGGTTGAGTATGTGATACTGCAACCACTGCTACAGATGGCCCTAGTGCAAGTGGGAGATTGTTAGTTATATGTATGCCCTAAAGGCCATTACTGTATATTGGATGTATATTGTAGTGGATGCTGGGTCATATATAGGTAGGACTTTCTTGCTCGACATGATAGTACGCTATCTGGTTGCTCTTTATCTTAACATGTATACTTTCTGTCTCTCTGTTACATGTTGATAAAGCCCTTAGGATGTGTACTCGACTTCCAGGACTATGATGCAGATCATACTAGTGGGGCCTGGGTAGTCCATGAGTACATCCTTCAATGTTCCTAGTCGTGGGAATATCGAGACGGGGCATCGATATTCCAGAGTAGACTAGCGTATATCTTGTCGACCCATGTGATGGACGATGGATGATCCCATATCCATTGGTGTTTGACATCAGAGATGCTATGCGGGTGCTCAGTGGAGACTGGGTACACTGAACGGACTCGCCGAGAACTCCTAGATGGTACTATACCTCACGTCAGATGGCAGTTCTCTGGTGACACTGGTACAGCTTAGTTTGTTGACCCGAGATCGTCATAGAGTCTTGTGTGTCTCCCACTGTACTTTGATTTCCACCCTACCACGGCTCTACTAAGTCGTGCAAACATGTGGCTTTTGGGTACAGTCCCGATTCACATGGAGGCAATGAGCGATAGGAGGGGATTCGTCTCTCCCGGTATTGGGGGTTGATGTTGCGCTATGCTCGACTGGCCATAACAGGAAATCCCTGGCCAGGGTTGCAGTGATATACTGGTAAGTGTTATCAGTGGTTTCACGATTGTTATGGACATCACGTCAGCATGACTTATCAAGCTACCGGGGTCTGACGTTTACCACCCCTAGGCGAGATATGCGACATATCAGACAAACAGACCGGACTGTACGGTAAGTGTTACTGGTTGGATTCACAGGAGTGTGAGCGGGCTTGCTCGTCGATCTTCTGATCGCTCAATACCCGGGTGGCCGTTACGTTTAGCAGACCGCTTGTGGCTTGTGGGTGTTTGATATGATCATCACCTGCTGCCGGCGTATTGACGAGTCTTTAGAGTCCTACACAGAGGTTTCCTGGCTCAAGTGAAACGAAATAGGTGCGCATATGAGATATGTGCGGGACCGAGAATAATGCGTGTATGTGATACCGTATTCCATTCTCACGATGAATGTATCGATTGGTTGTATGCGATATAACCTAGTTATCGAATCAAGGATTGATTCGATAAGCCGATACATTGGATATTAGTCGGTTATATGCGATATGACCGGATCATTAAATCAAGTATTGATTTAATGATTTAATGCATAATTATATATTTGATATATTACTTTGCATTAACTAGTATTGGTTCACTTAAATTGGATTTTCTCACTTGATGTACACAAGTTGTATATGTGATATGCTTTTGTGCACATGATTGTATCATGTTTGATGATACATGCAAACTTGGGTTTGTGTAAAGACTTAAACCATGGTTATGTTAATGGTTAGGGTTTTGATTTACTCACTTATTCATTTATCTATTTATTTTGGTTAAAAAAGGAAAAAGGAAAACAAAAATGGTTGCTTTCATTCAAGAAACTTCTTGATGCTTCATGCATCTTTGACTAAAGTAACCATTCTTGTCTTCTTCTCCTAACCCTAACCATTCAACTTAACCCTAGTTAATTCTCTACACTAAACCATGGTTGAAATTATGATAAGTATCATTTTGTTTTCTATTTTTTAAAATAACTTATCATATTCTTTCTTCTTCTTCTTCTTCAACAAAGAAGAAACCTTGCTTCCATTAATGGCAACTTGAGAAAAAGAGTGAGAAATCCAATTCTAAAGTGAACCCACTTCCTATTTCTTCATCCTCTACCACTTGCCAAGTAGTATAGGGTGTTTTCTTCACAAGTTTCATGACTTGGTGAAGTTGGAGTTTGATCTTGAGTTGCCTCGACGTAGATCATCTTCGGCATCGAAGTCGACGACCTAGCCCGATCTTTTCTCCGATGAGACCACCGCGAGAGTCTAGGATTCCGATGGGTACAGCGGAGGGACGTCATCACGGAGCTAGAGAGGTGGAGGACCGGATCTACAAAGGTTGTAGCCCATTTCCTTTAAGTTAAAGTTGTTTACTTGCATTGCATCGCCTATACATCTAGTTAACGATCCGTATTAGGGTTTGTAGGCACATAAAAAATTTGAATTGGCCATGCTTGATCACTTGTAGAACCTCATGGGTGTGCCTAGGAACCCTACAATTTTATTGTGTTTTCCGCGACATGAGCGTTTTGATGGATTGTTTTTACTAAGATTTCTCGAACGTTCAGATCAGGACCAGAGGATTGGGCCACTGCTAGAGGCCGGCTAGAATGTGATCACCGTCAATGCACCATTTATTCTTGATAATTGAGGCATTGTCTATCGTGCGGACGGATGAGCCAGCTGTTGCTGCGACTGGCAAGATGTCGCCCCAGATATTGAAGCTATTGCAGCACGAGTTTGTACTTAGGGATATGATAGAAGATCGCTAGTCACACATGGATGAATGACTAGGACATATGGTTTGTTTGCATACCCCGATGCGAGGTCATCAGATTGATTGATTTCAGCTAGAGAAGACTTCACACAGGCATGTTGAGAGTCGATAGAAAACGGACGAATAAAGAGTATTCCTCCAACGAATTTGAAGAGTTTCCGAGGGCGTTGTTGGCCAGACACCTACCACAAGATATTGAGCTGTCGATGTTCGTAGTTTTAGAAGGGAGACTCTATATATGAGTATAGACGTTTGTAGCGCGGTCCGTACAGCTACGAAGAGACGAGTCCGAATCAGTCGACATTAGAGAAAAGTGGAGTAAGAGATTCGTACGAGATTTTGACGATATGGCGTTCCACTCCGTTGACATCAGAGATGTGATACGCATATATAGCGTTGAATATAGATATACCTTTTAGAAGAAATCGTGATGAGTATGCAGCTGTTCCGGAATAAGAAATGGATTTAGTAAAGGGTAATAACTTCCGGGCAGTTCGGCAGAAACAAGATTTGGGAGAGACCCCGACAGAATCTCTCCGGAATACTACATGAGAAGATTTGGACCCAGGATCGGTCGTATAACGCACACCCAGTAGGCTAGAGTTCGGCATCATCGACGAGACATGTTATGAGTGACCATGATAGTTGGCCAGAGATCTTTAGAGGAAGTGCCAGAGCGGAACTGTTTCCGTCATCATTTCCATATTGGGCCGTTAAGCCGAGGAGTTAACTGGAAATCCGCAGTGCGAGACGAGAGCCTAAAGGCACAAGGCGCTAGACCATGAACAGGAGGCAAGTAGATATCTTGCTCTTCTAGTTTTGGATGCATCGACACCTTCTCGACGTTGAAGGAAGGACATATCGACGACAGTGTTTACGATTTGCGATTTGGTGATTCGAATATCACGTGTCTGTCATTTTGGATTTCGGTATTTTGGGCGATTTTTTTTTACATGATTGAGTTTTCATGCACCACAGTTGCACTCGATTTCGATTTGATGTCGTTCGAAATGGTTGATTTTGATTTCATGCCTATGGTATGTATGTGATTTGACTTGTGCCTTTGGTGTGGTTTTCATGCACTTTTAGTACTTTGATTCGATTTTGTGCATGCTGATGCACGTAGTTGTGAGATTATATACCACGGTATACCTGATTTGGATTAAGGTATGTTGTATACCGTCGATTTCGATTGTGATATTCGATATTTTAGATTTGGATTCTTGCGCATACGTGGCGCGCTTGATGCGATTTTGGTGCACACCAGATGCACTAAATCAGGATTCTTCGTGCATATCAAATGCACCTGATATTATTGTCAGGCACACCATTGTCCTTGACAGGTGTTTTCGTGCACACCCATTGCACTTAGATTTTGTTTCTGTGCACATGTATGGCACATTCATTGATTGTGATTTCTGTGCGCACCAGACGCACGTGGCATTATTACATATACTATTGAGTATGATTTCCTTTGAGCGGTACGTTTTTATAATATTTACTATTTGGTTTAGTAACCGAGCAGGACTGTTCTGAGAACAGTACCTAGGTGTTTTTGCATGCATCGATAGTTATCGAAGGGATTTCCAAAAAGGAGCTACAGTCTCAATATTTTTTCCTATGTGTCCGAGATGACACAAAACATTTTACAAGGGAAACCCTTCTGAATTATTTTCAAAACGGCGGGACGTGTATGTTAAACAAATGATATATATATATATAGTTATTTTCTTACACTAAACGTCCGCTACTTGTGCCGTGATACACGCATTATACAGTGACTTGAAAAAGGTTTGGCATGCATTTCTTAAAGATGTTTTGATAAGTTTACAATGATGCGTACTATATACATGTTATAGTTTTGAGTATATCATGTTGGTTTTCGTATTGGACTTTGATATTGGTATCTTCACCATAACTCCGATGATTGCGTGATACTTGACGGGATTTTGAATTTGAGTTATATACTCATTTTTCATACGCATGAATTACGCTAAGATGTGTTTTAAGTATTTATGATGTCGGAGCCCCGACGATTTGAGTGTTTTGCTGAAATGTTTTAGTATTTGGGGGAATTAAATTTAAATTCGGGGACCGAATTTATTTAAGGGGGAAGACTGTAACATTTCAGGAAAATAAAATATTATTTTAGAATTTAAATAATTAAAATAATAAGTTTCAGGAATATTATTAAGTACAAGGATTTGTTTTAACGAAAGGGGTATAATTATATACCGATAGTTTGGAAAATATTCGGAGAATTATAAGAACTATTGATTTTGAAAGGGATTATAAGAATGGAGCATTTATAGATTTTTTTTATAATTAATTATATTCTATCTTAATGCTAAACTCGATTGATTTTCAATAATTTTGCATTAATCTTGATTATGCATCATGGCATGCAACAAAGCATGTTACAAACCTTATTACACTTTTATGTGACCATGGTTTCATTTGCAATGAAATGGTTTTGGAATTTTGTTTAAAAAAAAAAAAAGAAAAGATAAAGAAAAGAATAAAGAATGTGGTATGGGCAAGAGAGAGAAGAGAGAGAGAGAGGGTGAGGGGTTCTTTGACCTTGACTCATTATCTTCATTCACTTCATTCTTCTTCTCCTTCCTCATCTCCATGGCTGCCCTCTCCCTCTACCACCTCTACCTCTTCACTAGAAATCCAAATCCACATCAAAACATCATATTCGCTTCATTAAAATTGTGCACAAGCTCACTGCAAACATGGTGGACTAAGCAAGTTAGGATTTTGAGCACTTGGGGCAACTCAAGAAAATTCTTGAGTTGCCAAATGAGGTATTTATTTCACCATTAGTGTAGTAATTGATTTACTTTAACTTCTATTTTAGTTTAGAAGTGATTAAGTGAGGTTTAGTGACCTTTGAAAATTCCAAGTTGAGCTTAGGGTTTGATTTGAATTGAGGTGGTGCAACTGAGGTTTAGTAGTGACCTTAAACCCCGGTAGTGTTAATCTTATAGACTAAAACTGAGAATAAAACCCCAAGACTTGGACTTTAGAAACTTCCGTGTCGGTTTTTGTGATTTGTGATCCCTACAGGGAATCTGGAGTGACCTGAGACGTTTACGAGAAAAACTAGCAACCCCAGAGTCCTAGATGGACCACTAGAAGACCACCTTGAAAATACGAACCCAATCAAAGCACCCAAAACCGAGCAAGCCGGATTTGAGGGTAATGTCGCCGGGCAAATTGTGGGTAATGGTGTCAAGGTTGGTTCTGTAGCTCACATACCCCATATACTACCCCACTGTATTGCTTGTTTAGCCTAATTTCACCTGACCAAAATTCTGGAACCTTTTTCTTGTGTTGCTGTTTTGGTTTGTGACTTGTAATGACTTGAATTTCTGATATTGTGTTTTATCTCGATCGATTGGCGTTTGTACGTCGATATTGAGGGTTATTTGGTTCTTTTGCATGAGTAGACCATTGGTTTTAACCTATGTATGATTCGTGTGCCGTCTTGGTTTTCGTGCGCAATTTCCGCTTACGATGCTATGTGTTTATATGTGTAGGCACCTTCACGTGGATTTCGGATATCAAGGAAGAGCATGGCGACATCGACTTCGGCAAGCAAGGATCAAGATGAGTAGATGTATATCTACGGGGGAAGACGGGTGGATGGCGTATCGCACCCTTACAATTTCGTAGTGTAGCATGCGAATATGTTATATATATAAATATGTGTATTGTGAGACGCGAATAATTAGCAAGAAACGCTTTAGGAGATCATGGGTTAGTCTTTGCGTAATTGGAAGAAAACGCTTTTAGCTTAGTTTCTTAGTTGTGAAACCCTAGAGTAAAAGTTGACACACACACATGCACACATGTGATATGTTTGGGTGTATATGTTTATATGTATATATATATATATATGTGTGTGTGTGTGTGTGTGTGTGTGTGTGTGTGTGGATGCGTTGGTACATATATATATATACATATACGTATACACGGATGATGAGGATAGTATATGATACTTGGAGGTGGGTCGATATGATCGGGCATGATGCCGTGAGATCGGTTATGTGATTTGGGTCGTGTTATGATATACGACATGATATTATAGTGGATCATTGGGCGATGTGTTGTTATACACACGAGGATATATGTTTGATGATATTGGTATGTTATAGACTTTAGAACGGTACCCCTAATTCAGGATATTATGATGATAATACCGTATGAATAATGAGGTTTATGTGATATTTGACCCATACCCCGATTTCCGGGATGCTGTACGATAGATTTTACCGTACGAGGTATAAATATGATGATTGATCCGCACTCTTGATTCGAGGATGTCGTATTATATTGTCACACCCCGCTTCCCAGTGTACGGGCAGAGGACGCGACAAGGCCGCTACGTATTTACTCAGAAGTAAACATGCTAAGCGTATCTAAGAAATATAAGTAAAATGCACAAGAGACGGTGACAAAAGATGTAATTGAACAACAACTTTATTTATTCACATTCTTTTTACAATACATCTCAAAAGTAAATACATAGAATGAAAAGTAATGCCTAAACAGTGGCAAAACAGAAATGGAAAGTACTGAAATAAAAAGTACAAGTATCTAGAGCTCCGGGTCGAAGGCTAGGTTATCCAAGTCCTCGCTGGTGGGTGTTCAGTCGAAAATATTGCAATCTTTAACATAACAATTTCCTCATTTTTCTAATCATCTAATGACGTTTGTTATAAATATAACACGCATTACATGTTCGTCTGGAAAATATCAAATACCATGTGTTATACATTATAATCAACATTCTAGAAGGAAATTGTGTGTTTATTATTTCACGCATGATATTGTATATCTCAACAATCTTTATTGAGATTTTTGTGCAGAAAATTATTTCAGGACAGATATCGGAATCGCAAATTCGCCGACAAAAATACAGCAAATCAAAGAGTTAAAATCTGGCAGAGATTCAGAAGAGATAAGAAGATTCCAGATATCACATATAACCCCAAAGACCAACACCAGAATACACAGAGAAAAGGAGGCAACAAGCTCACCATACGGCCGCGGATCTGCGGCCGAGTTAGGGCATCCGGTGACGACACTTCTCCCGAAGCTTCATCCCAACTTCCTAGCTTGTTGAAGATGCTCCATAGTAATTACCTTGTTCTGAAAACTTCCCTACAACAGCTTAGCTTCTTGAGGAAGCTTGTTAACTAACTTATTCTAGAAGTTTCCCTACAACTACCTAGCTTCTTGGAGAAGATTGGCCTAGCTTCTAGTGGAAGATTGGTGAAGGGATATAAAAAGGGACCTAAGCCTACATTAATGAGGTTGTTGATGGTAGTCGATTTCTAGCACACAAACCAAAACCAAATCCAATTCAAGAATCGTTGAGAACAACATCAAGCGACGGCATTCAAGATCCTTTATGCGAAGCCGATCATCATCAAGAGCGCGAGATCCTCGACAGGTCCAAGTCTTACGGAGATCGAGCAAAGCGAAATTCGACGGAATAGTTACCTCTTCAATGAAACGATCGAGAGCAATTCTTGTAATATCGGATTGAAGGAAAGTGTAATTAGAAGTTGATTAATAAAGGTGATCAATTGTTAATTCTCGTTTTCTTTAAATTCTCGCATTATGAAATTTTTAATTCTTGATTCTTTGGTTTCATGATGCGTGAGTGAAATCTCTGCTTGTAAAGGATTCGAAGAAATTCGGTAGATCAAATGGTGATGAAATCCTAAACTCATCTTAAGTCTCATGAGAATTATGAACTTTAGGAAAAAGAATCGTCAATGACCAAATTTGGAACGAGATCACCGTTCTTGATAATTTCGTTGCGATTTGGGATTAAATGATTGATGATTCTCTTTGCTAAAGGCTAGATTTGAATGATGATCAATGAAAAGACAAGGGATAGTGAAGGAGAAACCCTAGTTTCTCCAAAAGATCCCTAATCTTCATTCATCGCCATCGTTTTAGCTATAATTCATCAATAGATAAGATAAGTCATTATTAGTATTCATCATTGCTACTAATTCCTATCGAATCCTACAAGCTATTCTACATTTTCTTGATAACTAATATTGAAATTGGGCACTTTCTTGATTACTAAATTTTAAACTCTTTCTTGATCTTTCTTGAAAATATTTCATCCAATAAATCTTAATTCATTTTCTTGAATTTTCTTTACTATTTTCTTTCGACTCAACTAAAGCAAGAACGAATAAATACACGAATCTCAGTGGACGATCCGTACTCATTAACGAACTACATCGACACCGTTATTGATTGCGGTTATAAATTCTTTGATTGTGATAACACTTTTCAACACATCAAAAAACGATCAATCAAATAGCGCCGTTGCCGGGGATCCGTGCGTAATTTGTTCGTGCTTGCTATTTGAGTTGAAATATTATTATTCCATCAAAAATTTGAATCAAAATCGCATCGTGTGCTTAACGATTAGTGTGTGAATTTTGCAAGGAAATCCGGAATCACTGCAGCAGGGAGAAAATTGTTCAGATCATTTCATCTAGGACAGAGGAGCAAAGGGAGCAGCAGTTCAAATTTTTGTTCAAAGAACTGTTCAAGTGACCGTGGAACCGTGGCAAAATGCAGGTATTAGCGGCGGAACCGCGGTCATCTTGATGAATTAGGGTTTCTGCTTTCTGTGGTATATTCTCTACTTTCTTATGTCTTCTCTGATCTGTCTAATAACAACTTTTCTGCATGATTCTTTGCAAAAAAATTCGACGCTCAAAAATAAAAATTTGTTGCGTGTTTTGATATTGGTTATTTTGCATATTTTAATACGGAAATTAAGGGGCAAAGACCAAATTCAGATTAGGTGGGGATTTCATTACCCTTCCTAAGCCCCGCAAATCACAAAACTAGCATCTGCATCACCCCTCATTAACTAAAAAATATCTAGACAAGACTCTAAGGACCGTCGCGCTCAATTAAGATGGAAGAAGGTCGTGGGTAATCTATTACTTATCCGCATTTCTTTTGTGGTGTCTAAGGCAAGTGTGTCTAAGGCAAGTGGTTGCTTAATTAGGCCCGCTAGTTACGTAGCGGATACTTTCCACTTACCTGGCACTTACCTGGCCACAGGAGGGATAAAGATATAGTAGAAGATTTATCTTGCGATTTGTCTTCTGGAAGTCTAGAAGCGGTCTAGTGACTTGACCTAGGTGACCGTAGATCTAGGGTTGATTGTGCATTTTTTGTGTGATTTTTTCTAAATCCGTCTTTTTCAAAACAAACTAAAACAAACCACTTTCTCTAATTATCACAAACGCTGCCACTTATGCTAAACTGTTTAATGCATGCTCGGCTGGATACGGGATTCTAGTGCCCGTCTTGTCCGCGTTTCTTCTATCGACTCCGAAGTCGGTATTTCTACATTTTCTTTTTCCTCACCACTCACCACATCCACTGAGATGGACGGATCTCCATCAAATTTTAACACCACTTTGCCACCACCCGCAGGTGTGCAGAATCTACCGCGTATGTCTCTCCAAGAGAGATGCTACCCGATACATGGTCCTCTTTCTACTTGTCTTTCCATTCCACCAGCCAACGGGGATAATTTTGAAATCAAGCCTCACTATATCAATATTTTACCTAAATTTCACGGTCTCGAGTCCGAAGACGCATACGTTTTTATCACTAAATTTGAAAACGTATGTGCTATGATGGGCACTTCACAACTTTCTGTGGATGCTATGCGTCTACGTCTTCTCCCGTTCACTTTGTGCTATTTAGCCGAAAAATGGCTTTATAACATAGCCGCATACTCTATTTCAAACTGGGATGAATTCGTCATAGCATTCCTTAAGAAATTTTATCCCAATCATAAGACCGCCCATGTCCATAGTGAGATCAATCAATTTACCCAGCTTCCCAATGAACAATTTTGGAAGTGTTTTGAACGATTCAAGGATCTGCTAGTCCAATGTCCTCATCACGGAATCCATCGATGGGATCTGTGTCGAATCATATATGAAGGCATTAATCCAAAAACAAAGCAGATGCTTGAATCCACGTGTCAAGCAATTTCATGTCTAAAAACGATGGTGAAGCTTGGAAATTTTTAGAAGATTTTGCTGAAAAACCTTTGCAACGGGAGAGTGTTAGTCAACCATCATCTAGGGACGGTATCCATCAGCTTGATGTTTCCATAGCAGTCAAAACTGAAATGGCAGCAATGCAAAAGAAACTTGAAGCTATGGAACACAAATTTTTATTAGCCTCCCTAAACCAGGCCACACTCCCTAAAACTGTATGTGGATGCTGTTCCGATCCATAATATTTGACGGAAGAATGTCCTTTGAATTCTCTGTTTCAAGGTCAAGAACACACTAATGCTGCTTTTCAGCAACGACCTAGAAACGATCCTTATTCTTCCACTTATAATCAGGGTTTGAAGAATCACCCTAATTTTGGTTGGAACCAACACCAAACTCAAAATACGGTTCCAAACCAAAATAACTTTCAAAAGGTCTCTCCACAACAACAGCAACCACTACAACTGAGTCAGCACCCCTTTCAACCACAAAATTTTCAAAATCCGGCCAACACATCTGCACCGTACAATAATTCTTTGCAATTGGCCGGTACCGATAATTCCTTTTCACTTGAATGAACCTTGGATTTGTTCATGAAACATTCCATCCAAGTGTCGGCTAATATAAGGTCTTCTATCGATGATATAAAGAAGAACTCCACCTCCCACGGTGAGAGTATTAAATCGATAGAAGCACAAATTGCACAATTAAATGCCGAAATGAGTGCTAGAGAGAAAGGGAAACTTTCACCTCAACCCCTACCGAATCCTGGGCATTCACAACGTTAGTGCCATTACAACGTTGAGATCCGGAAGAGTGCTAAATAATCATGTCGGTGAACAGATTGATAATGATGAAATAATCAATGACACCCCGGCTTCCACTTCCACTTCTGACCCTAGTTCATCTTCTTCCGAGCCTATTCTCCGTTTTCCCCAAGGCTCGAACCCTCAGCCCACTTCTTCTAGTTAACCAAAGACGATCCCCACTCCAATTCTGGGATCTGTTCCACCCACACGACCTTCTCCAATGTTGGACCCAGCTCTTATTGCTAAAGCTCCTTATCCGAATAGGTTAAGGGGAAACAAACCAAGTCCGCAAATGGAGAAGATTATGGAACTGTTTAAACAGGTTAACATTAATATCCCTCTCCTAGATGCTATACAACAAGTTCCAGCTTATGCGAAAATCCTTAAGGACTTGTGCACTAGGAAGAAGAAGACTCAAGTGCCCAAAAAGGTATTCATGACGAATAATGTTAGCACAGCTTTTACCCCACAATTACCAAAGAAACGTAAGGACCCTGGCTGTCTTACAATCTCTATTTCTATTGGGGTAAAAATATTAACTGTGCTTTACTCGACCTTAGCGCTAGTGTTAACCTGCTTCCATGCTCTGTCTACGAGCAGTTAGGGATTGGAGAGTTGAAACCCGCTCTTTGTACTCTCCAGATGGCAGACCGATTTATCACCAAACCAAGGGGTGAGCTTGAGGATGTGTTGATAAAAGTCGGGGAATTTATATTCCCTGTGGACTTTATTGTTTTGGATACACAGCCTGTAGCAAACCCAAGGAACCAAATTCCGGTGATTCTTGGTCGACCCTTTCTAGCCACTTCCAATGCTCTCATTAACTGTCGAAACGGTTCTATGAACCTATCCTTTGGGAAAATGACAATTGAGCTTAACATTTAGAAGATTGGAAGTCAGCCATCTGAACCCTTTGCTCATATTCTTGATGTTTGTTCTGTCCACGAGATAGCTCCCGAAAGCTGCAAGGTTGATGAACTTTGCTTTGACGATCTTGATGACATTAGCACATCATTGTTTGATCTTGCATATTATAGTGAGGACACTTTTGACGAGTCCACCCCTGAGTTTGAACCTTCTGACATATCACAAAAGTCAGACACACTTTCCGAGTCTGTATCTTTTGCAGGCTATGAACTTCTTCGAGAATCCGAATGTCATTCACTTACCCCACCTTCGATTATTTCTCCGCCGACATTAGATCTCAAATTGTTACCTTCTCACCTTAAATATGCATATTTAGTTGAGAATGAGTCTTTGCCCGTGATCATATCTGCTTCTCTAGCCTTAGAGCAACAGAACGCTCTTTTGATGGTCCTGAGATCTAATAGGCAAGCCTTTGGTTGGACAATGGCTGATATCAAAGGGATTAGTCCCTTGATTGTTGAACATCATATACATTTGATGGATGAAACTAAGACAACCCGAGAACCACAAAGACAGTTAAATCCCGTCATGAAGGAGGCGGTAAAGAAAGAAATCGTCAAATGCCTTGATAGTGGTATCATTTACCCAATCTCTGATAGCCAAAGGGTAAGTCATATTCATGTAGTCTCTAAGAAGTCTGGCATCACGGTCATAACTAATGAGGCTAATGAGTTAATCCAGACACGCACCCAAACGGGGTGGCGTGTATGTATTGATTATAGAAAACTCAATGCCGCGACGAGGAAAGACCACTTCCCTCTACCTTTTATTGACCAGATGTTGGAACGATTAGCTGGACATGAATATTATTGTTTCATGGACGGATACTCTGGCTATAACCAGGTCCCTATTGCCGAAAAGGATCAAGATAAAACCACATTTACTTATCCTTTTGGTACCTTTGCTTATAGACGCATGCCCTTTGGGTTATACAATGCTCCCGCTACATTTCAGCGGTGTATGATGGGGATATTCTTAGACATGGTCGAGAATTTTCTGGAGATTTTCATGGACGATTTCTCGATATTCGGGGACTCTTTTGATGATTGCCTATCTCATCTTGACGCAGTTCTTACTCGTTGTAAAGATAAGAACTTAACTTTGAATTGGGGAAAATGCCATTTCAAGGTCCAAGAGGGTATTGTGCTTGGACATGTCATTTCACGGAAATGCATTAAGGTCAACAGAGCTAAAATAGATGTCATTTATAACCTTTCTCATCCAAAATGCGTCAAAGATATACGATCTTTCCTTGGTCATGCAGGATTTTACAGGAGATTCATTAAGGATTTTAGCACAATTGCTAGACCCTTAACTCTTCTCTTGGCCAAGAATACAACATTTCAGTTCGACTCAGACTGTGTAGCTGCTTTTGAATCACTTAAAAGATCTCTTAGTACAGCCCCCGTTCTATCATCTCCTGATTGGAACCACCCGTTTGAGCTTATGTGTGATGCATCAGATTTTGCTGTTGGTGCAGTCTTAGGACAGCACATTGATAAGATGCCAAATGTGATTTATTATGCAAGTAAGACCATGAATGATACCCAAATTAATTATACAACTACTGATAAAGAACTCTTGGCAGTTGTATTTGCATTAGAAAAATTCAGGCCTTACTTGATTGGCTCACCGATTGTGGTTTACACTGATCACTCCGCCCTAAAACATCTTTTATCGAAGAAGGATGCTAAAGGCAGGTTAATACGTTGGATCCTATTATTACAAGAATTTGATCCTGTCATTCGAGATAAGAAAGGATGTGAAAACGTAGTAGCCGACCATCTTTCACGCATCTCTTCCTCACCAACTGTGACCTTGCCAATTAACGATTCTTTCCCGGACTAACAGCTCTTGACCGTACCCGACGAACCTTGGTTTGTGGATATTGTGAATTATCTTGCAACGGGACTTATTCCTAGTGAATGGTCTAAATAGGACAATTATCGATTTCTATCCCGAGTAAAGCATTTTTACTGGGATGAACCTTATTTGTTTAAGTATTGTCCTGACCAAATCATTCGCAAATGTATCCCCAATGATGAATTCAAGAGTGTTTTGTCTTTCTGTCATGATCAGGCATGTGGAGGTCACTTTGGTCTATGAAAGACGGCGGAGAAGGTTTTGCAATGCTGTTTTTACTGGCCTACTTTATTTAAAGATGCTTACGATCATTGCAAAACTTGTCCACAGTGTTAACACACGGGTCGGATTTCTAAAAGAAATGAGATGCCACTTCAACCGTTCTTGGTTGTTGAAATTTTTGACATTTGGGGTATTGATTTTATGGGTCATTTTCCCAACTCTTTTGGGAATTTGTACATCTTGTTAGCGGTTGATTACGTCTCGAAATGGGTGGAATCAATACCATGTCGTACTAATGACAACAAAGTTGTCATTAAGTTCCTTAAAGAAAATATCTTTTCACGATTTGGACACCCTCGCGCTATCATTAGCGAAAACGGGACGCATTTCTGAAATCGGTCTTTCGAGACTTTGATGCGGAAATATGCAATCAACCACAAAATTTCTACTCCCTATCATCCCCAAACGAGCGGGCAAGCTGAGATTTCAAATAAGCAGATCAAACTAATTCTGGAGAAGACAGTTTCTAAGAACCGGAAAGATTGGTCAACAAAATTGACGGATGCTCTTTGGGCATTCCGTACCGCTTATAAGACTGATCCGGGTATGTCTCCTTATCGCCTAGTGTTTGGAAAGGCTTGCTACCTTCCGGTCGAGATCGAACATAAAGCAATATGGGCCATTAAAGAACTTAATTTTGATTTAAATCAAGCCTGCACCTTTCGGAAGCTACAATTAAATGAGCTAAGCGAACTCCGCGATGAAGCTTATGATAATGCGGTGATTGTAAAGAATCGGACTAAGGTATTTCACGACAAAAATATTTTGAGAAAAACTTTTACCTCAGGTCAACAAGTCCTTCTTTACGATTCTCGTTTCCATCTTCATGCGGGTAAGTTATGATCTCGTTGGAAAGGACCATTTGTTATGCGGTATGTATACCCGCATGGGGCAGTTAAGGTTGAAAATAGAAAAAAAGGTATAATTTTCAAAGTGAATGGGCATAGATTAAAACCGTATTTTTCCACTGACCTCATGGAGGAGCTCCTGATTTTACAGAAGCCGATTTATAATGACTAATTTTCCTCCACCTCACCTCCATAACTCGGTAATATTGTCTCATTTTTTAGAATGGAGGTGAATCATTTGTAAATAAAAAAAATATAATAAAAAAATGCAAAATTGTACATAAATAAAAAATAAGTTTGGGGGAAGATTTTCACTTTCATTTATTCTTGCCCCCGTTAATAACTTTTCCTCCGAAGCCTACAGGTTTTTGAGATTTAAAAGATGACAGCAGTGAGGACACTGCTGTAAACAGGTTTGGGGGAGGTCGTGTGCTTATTTACACATCACTTTGCATAAGCACAAAATTTGAAAAAAATTCTTTTATAATAAAAGATTAGAAATTGAAAAATTACATTTAAAAGATTGAAAAATTTAAGAAAACCAAGAAAGTTAGATGTTTTCTTAAACGAACTAGTAATAAGTAGTTATGAGCCGTTGTCCCAAGGGTTAGTAAGATGAAAGAAGTCACTAATCTGAGGATAAGAATAAGTCTGAAAAATAGTTCCTATTCTGGAAGCCAAACATCTGAACGTTGATACCCTACTATACGCACTTACACACGTCTTGAAACTCGGGATTGTAGAGGATACCTTGAAATGCTCTTGTCTAAAAGCTAAAGTACGAATAAATAATAAATGAAGCATAAAAGTATAAAATGGTAAAGAAAAATGAACACTGGTTTTGTAATCACCAAGGCAGCATAAAAAAAATATAGCGAAGGTGCTTCATCACCTAGTGCCTTAGACCAACTGGTTTGGGAGTCACTGCTAAACCTTAGGTGTTGCAAGACGGGGAAATTACTAATTATGCCTAATATGTGACCACATTCAGTAATCGGTCGGTTAGTACCTCAAGAAGTATTAACGGTCGCATGAAGAATGTGTGAGCAATTCCATCTAAAATATTCACCGACTAAAAAGTACTGAGATAGATGGACAAGAGTATGATAGCTTGAATTGAATTCTCCGAGTGTAGGGATGTCTTTTACACACACGTAGGGGTATATGATCGGTGTTTGGAAGAAAGGTAGGGATGAAGAATAAAGGCGATGTTTTATTGAGGGATGATGTGGTTTCTAACATCTTTTCATGACTATTAAGATAGGGCTCATGACAACCGAAAAGCTAGTGTAGTTGGAAACTCTGATTTTCAAAGTCTTTCTTTTACAATTCTTATCTTTATATGTAACTTTCATAGTCTTTCTTTTATTATAGGATTTTGTGGGTGCAATCCGCTGAAAACCCTCAGAAGACAACACTCCTCCTACTAGGGACACCTAGAGGCTTAAAGGCTTATTACATATGCTCAGTGCAATCGTGTTGCCTACGAAAGTGTGCTAGTTAGTTTTTCTTTTTTTTCTTTCTATTTTCTCCTTCTCTTGAATAAAAGAAATTTGCTCGAGACGATCAAAATCAAGTTTGGGGGAATTTTTTCAGTCGAAAATATTGCAATCTTTAACATAGCAATTTCTTCACTTTTCTAATCATCTAATGATGTTTGTTATAAATATAATACGTATTACATGTTCTTCTGGAAAATATCAAATACCACGTGTTATACATTATAATCAACATTCTGGAAGGAAATTGTGTGTTTATTATTTCACGCATGATATTGTATATCTCAACAATCTTCATTGAGATTTTTGTGCAGAAAATTATTTCAGGACAGATATCGGAATCGCAAATTCGCCGACAAAAATGCAGCAAATCAAAGAGTTAAAATCTGGTAGAGATTCAAAAGAGATAAGAAAATTCCAGATATCACATATAACCCCAAAGACCAACACCAGAATACACAGAGAAAATGAGGCAACAAGCTCACCAAACGGCCGCGAATCCGCGGCCGAGTCAGGCCGATCCGCTGCAGATCCGCGGCCGAGTTAGGGCATCCGGTGACGACACTTCTTTCGAAACTTCATCTCAACTTCTTAGCTTGTTGAAGACGCTCCATAGTAACTACCTTGTTCTGGAAACTTCGCTACAACAACTTAGCTTCTTGAGGAAGCTTGTTAACTACCTTATTCTAGAAGTTTCTCTACAACTACCTAGCTTCTTGGGGAAGATTGGCCTAGTTTCTAGTGGAAGATTGGTAAAGGGCTATAAAAATGGACCTAAGCCTACATTAATGAGGTTGTTGATGGTAGTCGATTTCTAGCACACAAACCAAAACCAAATCCAATTCAATTCCAATTCAAAGATCCAATTCAAGAATCGTTGAGAACAATATCAAGCGACGGCATTCAAGATCCTTTACGCGAAGCCGATCATCATCAAGAGCACGAGATCCTCGACAGGTCCAAGTCTCACGGATATCGAGCAAAGCGAAATTCGACAGAAAAGTTACCTCTTCAATGAAACGATCGAGAGCAATTCTTGTAATCTCGGATTGAAGGAAAGTGTAATTAGAAGTTGATTAATAAATGTGATCAATTGTTAATTCTCGTTTTCTTTAAATTCTCGCATTATGAAATTTTTAATTCTTGATTCTTTGGTTTCATGATGCGTGAGTGAAATCTCTGCTTGTAAAGGATTCGAAGAAATTCGGTAGATCAAATGGTGATGAAATCCTAAACTCATCTTAAGTCTTATGAGAATTATGAACTTTAGGAAAAAGAATCGTCAATGACCAAATTTGGAACGAGATCACCGTTCTTGATAATTTCGTTGCGATTTGGGATTAAATGATTGATGATTCTCTTTGCTAAAGGCTAGATTTGAATGATGATCAATGAAAAGACAAGGGATAGTGAAGGAGAAATCCTAGTTTCTCCAAAAGATCCCTAATCTTTATTCATCGCCATCGTTTTAGCTATAATTCATCAATAGATAAGATAAGTCATTATTAGTATTCATCATTGCTACTAATTCCTATCGAATCCTACAAGCTATTCTACATTTTCTTGATAACTAATATTGAAATTGGGCACTTTCTTGATTACTAAATTTTAAACTCTTTCTTGATCTTTCTTGAAAATATTTCATCCAATAAATCTTAATTCATTTTCTTGAATTTTCTTTACTATTTTCTTTTGACTCAACTAAAGCAAGAACGAATAAATACACGAATCTCAGTGGACGATCCGTACTCATTAACGAACTACATCGACACCGTTATTGATTGCGGTTATAAATTCATTGATTGTGATAACAGTTTTCAACACATTAATAAACGATCAATCAGTGGGCTCGATATCCTGAAGGTCCGATCCACCTGACAATATTCCAAAGAAGCAAGAGAAGGAATGTCGTCAGCGAAAAATCGCTCGGTAAGTCCCAAAGACAAGGGAGAAGTAGAATAGACAGAAAGAGAGAGGGTGTAACTTTTAAAGTGGTATTATATTGTTATAATGTTGTATTTAGTGTTAACGTTGTTGTTTGTAGCTCGGTACAGAAGAGGCCAGTGTATACGAGAGGAGTCTCAGTAGACCAGAGACTAAAGTGAACGGAATATAAGGAACCGTTAAGCCACGGCACAACGGCAATTGAATTCAGGTTAGGTGTCTTAAAGGTTGCAGTCTCGTGCCACTTCTAACACCTTCCGTACCAATCTACCCCCTTAAACACCGCGATGTCTTGATCGTATTGTATTGTAAATTGTATTGTCTTGTATTATGGATTGTATAGATGAATGACTTGCCGAAACCATGATATCAGTAAATGGATATAACTGGAGAATCATGTAGATGGATGTATATCCATGGTTCGATTCAGTCAAGTTGAATAGATTGATAGATTGAACAAATTGAATATATGGATTCATATTGAATTGTTATATATATACTTGAATCTCATTCAAGTCAGATTGATTATATTAAGACCCAGTCTGAGTCAGACAATTAGAAAAGAAATTGAATCCTGAATTAGGTTTTTGGTGTTATCGGTAACCGCTGCACATGGACGGCATGATTTGTGTCTTTTTCAAAGACGATTACCGTGTTGATAACACCAACCTTAAATAGGAAAGCACCCATATCTCCGGCTCCCTGAGGCTCAAGAAATCGGTCCCGCTTAAACCTATGTTTACTAGGGTCCTTATTGTAATTTAGTATAACTTGAGCGGGTTTTATGTAAAAATAATTTTTGTATAATTTTCAAAATACACCTCGAGTATTTTATTATCGTCTTTAGAGTTTTCATTGATGTATATTTTATCATTGTGATATTTCTAGTGAATAAAACCTATTTTTCATAATATATGGTATTTATTTGTAATATTGGAATTGTATGGTATTTTCTTGTAAATGAGATGTTTTTCTTGAATTTTGGAAATGTGGAATATTATAAATACTAAAAATAGATATTTTGATATTAATTACATATATATTTATTTATTAAAAATATAAGTTTTATTTATAATAGAAATCACATTTTCTAAAGAAAATTGTATTTTAAATCTTTCGAGACCGAATGCTTCTTGCGGAGGTCTGCATCTCACACTACTAAGCCTGAGGATGTGTGATAATCTGCACCATCTCGAACGGGTTCCCCGAAATGGGTTGTAGCGGCACATTGCAAAGATTTGTTAAAAATACATATCTTGTAGAAAAAGGTTTTTATAAGTTGGAGGTATTTAATTGTAAATTCGTATTCCCGTATTCTAAATTCCAAAAAGACATCATGCTATGATAGAGATGTGTGTTATGAGGAGATAGGTCATTACCTCGTGAACTATCTAAAGGTATAGCAAGGATTTATAATGATTTATGTCAAAACTAAATTATATGGTATTTTTCTGAAAAAGTGCGATAAAAATTCCAATATGAATTCTTTTGCTATGAAACTTGTTCAATATGTTTTGTTAATGTTTAATGGTCATGATGTGCAAGTTTGGTATTGCTGTATTTAAGAAAATTGGAACTTTTTAAAGAAAACCGAATCGGAAGTCGGATTAACTCCGCTTCCGTCGGGTTTTAGAAATACAAGTTTTTAGAGTAGAAAAGAGAAGGGGAGGAGGAACTTATTGGATTTTTGATTATAGAAGAGGAAAAGGGAGTTGTACGAGGTGCCGGTACGTCGTTTCGTCGCCGGAAGCTCCTAGGATCGTCGTCGAAAGTTCGCCGGAGTATCGCCCTTCGCTAACTCCACTTGCACACAAAAAGTCTAGAGAATTTTTTTGAGAGTTTAGACAGAGTTTGTGAGTGAGGGGGTATGAAATGGAGTGGTATTTATAGGAAAAATTAGGGTTAGGGTGTGATAAAAAAATGCATTAAAAATATGCAATAAAAGAGTTTTAATTGGATTTTTAAGTCTCTGGAATAATTCAGGGAATTTAAACAGAGTAGGAGTTATGGGGAGGCAAAGAGGCACATGTTTCAAGAAGGGAAAATCCGATTTGGGCGAGTTCGGCCGGCGGCGTCAGCCGAGTCAGGGTTCGTCTCGCCGCCACGTGTCCTCGTCGCTTCGCCTACTGCAGTGGACTCGTTTGTATTTAGTGTGACCTTTGGTTTTACGGGTTATGCACGTGTAGACTCTTGGGCTTCTAAAGGATTAAAAGAGAAACAATTAAAAATAATGTAGCTGATGGGATTTGAACTCTGGTGCTTTGGTTCAGCAGTGCAATGTCTTACCAGTGAGCTACAAGCTCTTTCTTGCTATTAAAAAGCAAAACAAATACTTATAGTACTCACAGGAAATGTAAATACTCCAAGTATACATTAATTTTAAATGAATTTTATGTACACTAAAATTGGAGTTGTTACAGTCTACCCTCCTTACAAAAATTTCGTCCTCGAAATTTACAATTTTTTTAAGGACTAATTTACAAATAAGTGGGGATATCTTGCACGCATCTCATCTTCCCTTTCTCATGTCGATTCTCCTGGAGTATCTTTTCTCTACATCACTCGAACCAAGTTGACTTCCTTGTTCCGAAGTGACTTCACTTTCCTGTCCAGGATCGCAACAGGTTGTTGCTCACAAGATAAGTCGGGCTGTACAGTGAGCTCGGAATGATCGAGAATGTGGCTGGGGTCACTCACATACCTTCTGAGTTGGGATATGTGGAACACATTGTGCACTCCTTCCAATGAAGGTGGAATTGCCAAGCGATAAGCCACTTAACCGACTCATTCGAGTATGTCGAACGGTCCAATGTATCTCGGACTTAGCTTACCCCGTCTTCCAAATCGAATCACTCCACGGTTTGGAGATATCTTCAGAAATACGTGATCTCCTGGTTGGAACACCAAGTGACGGCGCTTTGCATTAGCCCAGTGCTTCTGTTGATCTTGGGCTATGCGCATCTTTTCTTTGATAGTACGAACCATATCAACAGTTGCTACTATCATCTCAGGTCCAAGAAATTCCCTATCTCCGATGTCGTCCCAACTTAATGGCGATCAACACTTCCTTCCATACAGCGGTGCAAAAGGTGCCATTCCTATGCTTGCTTGGTAGCTGTTGTTGTATGAAAACTCCACAAGATGTAGGTGATCTTCCCATGATCCTCCGAAGTCTAGCATACACGCTCGTAGCATATCCTCCATGATCTGAATAGTTCATTCAGACTGTCCATCTGTTTGTGGATGATAAGCTGTGCTGAAGTTCAGACTTGTTCCTGTTAGTTATATGTATGCCCTAGAGGCCATTACTATACATAGGATGTATATTGTAGTGGATGCTTGGACATATATAGGGAGGACTTTCTTGCTCGACATGATAGTATGCTATCTGGTTACTCTTTACCTTAACGTGTACACTGATTGTCTCTCTGTTACATGTTGGTAAAGCCCTTAGGATGTATACTTGACTACCTGGACTATGATGCGGATCATACTAGTGGGGACATGGTAGTCCATAAGTACAACCTTCAAGGTCCCTAGTCGTGGGTGTATCGAGACAGGGCATCGATATACCAGTGTAGACTAGCGTATACCTTCTCGACCCATACAGATGGGCGATGAATGATCCCATATCCATTGGTGTTTGACATCAGAGATGATATACGGGTGCTCAGTGGAGACTGGGTACACTGGACGGACTCGCCGAGAAATCCCAGATGGTATTATACCTTACGTCAGATGGCAGTTCTCTGGTGACACTGGTACAGAGTAGTCTGTTGACCCAAGATCGTCATAGAGTCTTGTATGATTCCCACTGTGCTTTGATTTCTACCTTACCACGTCCAAGAGGGCGTGCAAAATGGTGGTTTTTGGGTACAGTCCCGAATCACATGGAGGCAATGAGCGATATGAGGGGATTCGTCTCTCCCGGTATAGGGAGTTGATGTTGCGCTGTGTTCGATTGGCTATAACCGGAAATCCCTGGACAGGGTTGCTGAGATTTACTGGTAAGTGTTACCAGTGGTTTCTCGAACTATTATAGACCTCATATCGACACGACTTATCGAGCTATTGGGGTCTGACGTTTACCACCCCTAGGCGAGATATGCGACATATCAGATGAACAGACCGGACTGTACGATAAGTGTTGCTGGTTGGATTCACAGGAGTGTGAGCGGGCTTGCTCGTTGATATTCTGATCGCTCAATACCCGGGTGGCCGTTACGTTTAGCAGACCGCTTGCGGCTTGTGGGTGTTTGATATGATCATCACCTGCTGCCGGCGTATTGACGAGTCTTTAGAGTCCTACACAGAGGTTTCCTGGCTCAAGCGAAACGAAATAGGACCGCATATGAGATATGTGCGGGACCGAGAATAATACCAGTATGTGATACTGTATTCTATTCTCTCGATATGTGACATTGATCGGTTATATGTGATATAGCCGGGTTATCGGATCAAGTGTTGATTCGATAAGTTGTTACTATTGATATTAGTCGGTTATATGCAATATGACCGGATCATTAAGTAAAGTGTTGATTTAATGATTTAATGTATAATTATATATTTGATATATTACTTTACATTAACTAATATTGGTTCACTTAAGATGTTTTTCTCACTTGATTGTGCACATTGTATATGTGATATATTTTTGTGCACAAGATTGTATCATGTTTGATGATACATGCAAACTTGGGTGTGTGTATGCTATACACCATGTTTAGATAAATGGTTAGGGTTTTGATTTACTCATTTATTTTGTTTATTCATTTTTGGCAAAAATAAAATGGTAGTGGCTTTCTTTGTTTTGTGCAAGAAGCTTCATGATTTTTCTAGCTCCTTTGAAAAAGTCTTACCATTTTGTTTTATACATTAACCCTAACCATTTACCTTAACCATGGTCTATTCTCTACACTTAACCATGGTTGCAATATGATAAGGGTCACTTGATTTTCTTTTTAAGTTAATTCATTTTCTTTTTCATTTCTTTCTTCTTCTTCTTCTTGATGAAGAAAGAAAAGCTTTCTACAAAAATGTCAAGTGATCATTCCAAGTGAGAAATCCAAATCCAAAGTGAACCCACTTCCTATTTCTTCATCCTCTACCACTTGCCAAGTAGTATAGGGTGTTTTCTTCACAAGTTTCATGACTTGGTGAAGTTGGAGCTTGATCTTGAGTTGCTTCGACGTAGATCATCTTCGGCATCGAAGTCGATGACCCAGCCCGCCCATTTCTCCGATGAAGCCAACGCTAGAGCCCGGGATCCGATGATCACAGCGAGGGGACATCATCACGGAGCTATGGAGGTGGAGGACCGGATCTACAAAGGTTGTAGCCCCTTTCCTTTAAGTTAAAGTTGTTTACTTGCATTGCATCGCCTATACCTCTAGTTACGATCCGTATTAGGGTTTGTAGGTACATAGGAAATCTTTGAATTGGCCATGTTTGATCACTTGTGGAACCTTTGATGCCTTGTGAGACCTCCTTAGAGTGCCTAGGAACCCTACAGTGGTATCAGAGCCTAGCTAGAGCCTTAGGCGATGAGTAGACGTAGTTACAAGTCCGATCGAACCGAAACCCTAATACAAATTTGCTCTCTGTATATTTTTTGAAATCGGGGATTTTTGAGAATTAAAAATATGCAGAAAACTCAGCAGGAATTTCTAAGAATTACTGGGAAGCACGAGCACCTAATTCGATCATAGCGCAGCGGAACCGCGGCATTAGCATGGCTAATGCGGCGGTTCCGCGGCCAGTTAGTCTCTTCAGTCAATTATTTTTGCACAGTAACTTCTTTATTTAAATGCTGAGTTTTCTGGGAATTTTTAATATTTACTCAAGAGTTGAGTTTTCTGGGTTGTATTGGGAGTTCGTAGATTCGATTGGATTATCAAACTTTGTCTATGTGTTTTCCGGATATTTTAGAATATGTTAAAAAGTTCGGCCGGATATAAATACCCACTTTTTCCCCTGCCGGGAAATTTCCAATTGTTGTATTTTTCCATAGTTTAACGACGTTCTAAGTAGTGCAAGTAACGCGATGGTCCTTCTAGAAGACAACAAACCTTAACTCGATTATGTGACCGTCTTGAACTGCCCTTTGAACCTTCGGGTTTGGGGAAGTACGGCGTGCCACATGTGAGGCGTTGGCTTGACCCTTCTACGGCTGGACCGTTGGTACTGAGACACGAAGTGAACGTTTTTAAACTTATTTCATGTGTTGAGCAGTTTCGGGAAAACTTAGGTGTTCAATTGTTCGATCGGAAAGTTTAACATTTTCTATCTTATCCGGAATGTGATACAATAATTGGAATTCATAAGTAGTTATGAGATAACTGAATGAATGTTATAAATCTGGCGGTTTAGTCTCACTTGATCGGTTGCCACGGAATTTTGATGTGATCAAAAGTCCGTCGCAATCACGTAGCGTACGCGGATACTTGCCGGGTAAACTTAATAGACAGCCTCACCCCATAGCCCCGACCAAGTGACTGTAGAAGAACCCCGTCGCCGAAAGCATCCTTTCGGGTGCTCGCGGCAGCGGTGTTCCGCCTTGGTGCACTTCGTCGACGGCGTCGGGGGTGCGGCCGCCTACTAAAGTTTGCGACGAGCATTCGATCAGGATGTCGGGAATCTTGTTGAATTGCCCGACTTGATATTGAAAAGTGTTTTCGATAATGAGACTAAAATGCGGGGTTTATAATTGTTAGGCATGCGATGTCTAAGTATTTCATTTGATTAGGCATGCGATGACTAAAGAGGTTGCGGATTCCAACTGTTGTAGTTTTACACTTTCTTTTCTGTGACCGTAAGTGTAATATGTGATATCGCCGGTTTCGTTGCTATATGTCAACGACAATTGGGATACGCATGTTTACTTACGTTGATGACATGTGATGTTATGTGTTGCTGGATATGTTATATTGGATCGTCGTGTTTGAATAGCCGGGGGGGGGGGTTTGTGTGAGATGAGTGTTTTTCATTTTCATTCATGTAAAAAACTTGTATGTAATATTCTTTTATTGGGGCACTTCCAGGTTGCGGAAGATGTCACCATTTGTATATTATTTACTTTTCCGCATTAGGATAGACCCAAGGAGGGGAGCACAAGTAACCGGGTTCTGGAGTCCAGTGGGAGACCAACTCGAGGAGTCGAGTCCTGGTCTCCTAACTCTAGAATTGGTAAGGTTGCTTGCCGCTCTCGTAGGGGTCTACGGGTGTGGGTGTGGGTTTGGCTATTCATCGCGACCGTGGAATTCGTGTTTTATACTGGCTCGTATTGAAAACACGGACGTCCTAGTATATCCAATGTTTCATATGTTTCTTCTGCTGCGATATCTGTGATGTGATCATGTGATATGTTCTGTGATAGATACTGTATATAGTATATATGATATATTATATAGATGTTACTTATGTTTTACACTCGCGCTAGCCCTGCCCCGCTCTGCCGTTAGTTACCTAACCTAACGGTGCACGAGGGGACATCGAGGCGAATGCGGATGGCATAAGTGTACGTCGTATTTATCTGTGATGTTTAGGTACTTAAATGATGGGACTTCATTAATATGATTAATGAAAGAAAAAGAAACCTAATGATGTTGTGGAATTGAATTTCAAAATAAAACAGGTAGCTACAGTTCTTGCTTTGCATCGCGGTGTTCCTTGAAGAACATTCTGCACCTTATTCGATAAGGAAAGGACCGAGATCCCTTCATCGGGAGTGACTCCTTTAGCAATAACTGGCAGATGCTACACACTCAGTTTGTCTTTTGATTGCTTCTATAGTTTCTTCTTTGCACAGTGATATATATGATATATCCCGCACCTCATTCGACAAGGAAAGAGCCGACGATCCCTTCACCGGGAGTGACCCCTTTAGCAAAAGTAGAAAAAGCCTCAAAAACATTCCATTTAAAAACCATTTGATTCCGCAACGAGACTAAGTTCAAAGCGTTAAAGGTCTTCATAAAAACCATCCGCAACCCTCCGTCATTTTAGGAAGTAGAGTACTTAGTATTCGTGCTGTGTTTGTTGACCTTAGTCAATACACAGTGTACGGTAGCTAAGTGATGTCTTCCTACATCGCATATGATGCGATTAGTTAGGACAGTCGCGTGACTTTGTTGACCTTAGTTAAGGGTCATGTGGGTGGGTCTAAATAATCACGAAATGACGGGTAGAACTTGACTAGTACTTATGATTTGTTGACCATAGTTAAGGTCATAAGTGCTAGGGGTAAAAACCTTTATCGGGAGTTTCAAGTGTTGAAATTTGCAATGAGATTGCATACCTTCTATGTGATAGTTGGATCCCGATACCCACTGCGAGTAATTGTTACTCCTGGGAGAGTTTTGCACTTTGCAATTAGCCGATCAAGTAGGTGTCTAGAAAGGTGTCAACGGGGTTACGCCTCTGGGAAAACGAGGTTTACTGTAATTAGGTCCGTGCGAAAGCACAGGGAACCTCCCTCAAAGTTCCGACACTGGCCTGGCTGAAAGATTGGCGAACTTGTAGAGTGTAATTAATCCCGGCTAGTCTTTCCTTTTAGGGTTTGAAGAAAGATTTGATAAAAACAGTGGGAGCCATCCTGATTAGATAAAATGATAACCAATCTATTCTTGCAAGAGCTCACGCTGAGTGTTTTCTTCTCTCTCTCTCCAGGTAGCGACCATATCACGCCTTAATCAAGATAACAATACGGATATTGACCGAACCCGCTTGTTATACTGAGCTAGGGAACGTTGGTCCCGCTCCAACTTATAATTGTTATAAGACAGAGCAGGAAATTGGGGATTACCAGAATTCCCATGCCGCCCAAACGAAGAAAGTGCATGAGATGCATCTCCTTCGGGTGTGTTCATTACAAAGAACTGTTTCTCAGTATCCTCTGCATCCTGGGTATTTGATACTGGATCAGGATCCCAGATATGTAATATGTTACATAGGGCTACAAAAGGGTAGAAAACTGAGAACGGGTGATAAGTTTCATGAGACAGAAAATGGGGCAAGTGTTGCAGCCAAGTCTGTTGGTCACTGTCACCCTGTGTTACCAGTACATTGATTCTGAACGAATGTTATTAGATACCGAACCTGATATACAAAATCATATCAGTCTCTTTATTAGTAAAGAAATGATATAATTTTGTATTGTTGGATAATGTTTTGAACATTTCCTATATCAAGAGTTGATCGGTTCAGGCACGTTATCTAAAAGCATTAATGTTCTAAATCAAACCACAGTTCTTAGTATATAAAACACACACAAGAGGAAGAGTTCAGAAATGAACGAATCCTTCTTGAGGTTTTGTAGACTAGGTCATATCAATGTGACCCGACTAGCTTAAGTTACATAGTAGATGCATATTTAAATCAGTTTGAATTTACATCTTATGAAACTTGCGAGTCATGTCACAAAGATATAATGACCATAGCTCCGTTTACTGGAAACAGAGAAAGGGTTAGTGAACTCTTGGACTGATACATGATGATGTATGAAGGTCCCCTGTCTACATATGCCAAGACCGGTTCTTTGTACTTCATTACATTCTCTGATGATCTCTCAAGATTCAGTCATATGTTCCTGTTGAAACACAAGTCCGAACCTTTTGAGATATTCACAGAATATAATTTAGAAGTAGAGAACCAATACGGGTATAAGTATTATGTCCTTTGATAAGATCAGGGAGGAGAATACTTGTACATGGAATTCTTGGACTATTTTAAAGGAGAATGAGATTCTCTCTCAGCATTACTCCTCCGTATACACCATAGCACGATGGTATATCGGGACGGAGCAATTGCATCCTATTCGATATGGTGCGCTCTATGATGAGTAATACTGAGTTACCTGTTTCCTTTTGGGAGTTATGCGCTTGAGAAGCTGCATACCTATTGAATAGGGTTCGAATCAGATCACAGTCTACCACTCCATATGAGATATGGTATGGGAAGAGCCCATGTCTTAAGCTAGTTAAGATTTGGGTTGTCCGGCCTATGTCTAAAAGAAAAATCCGGACACGCTCGAGGCAAGGTCAGTTATGTAGAACTGGAAAGGTTCCAGCTATACAAACTACAGCAGATGATTTGGTAGAACCAAAGGATTCAGTAGATTCCAACGAACCTCAGCCTCTCCACCAATTTAGTAGGTTTCCTCATCCTCCTGAGAGATACTTCGGTTTCTCAATGACAGTGGGAGCGAGGATTGCATCATGAGATGATGACCCAACTAGTTTCGAGCAGGCCATCGAGAGTAGGGACTCTGTAAGAATGGCTGGATGCTTAGCGATCTGAGATGGAATCCTTATACTCCAACAAAGTATGGACTTTAGTTGCTATATCTGAAGGGTTAAATCCCCATCAGTAGCAAGTATATCTTGAGAAGATTACTTGGTGTACATGGAAAAGTTGAGACTTTCAAAGCTAGACTTGTTAAAAGGTTTGCATCATTGACCAGGTATGGATTATGTTGAAACCTTTTCTAAGGATCTATGCTTAAGTCCATCCAGATCCTACTTGCCACGGCTACATACCATGACTACGATATCTGGTGGTTGGGTGTCATGACTGCTTTTCTAAATGATGTTTTAGAAGAGAACGTCTGTAAGTACACAACCAGAGGGCTTCGTAGACAGTGGGAGCAGCGGAAACGTGTGCAAGATGCTTTATAGGATAAAGCAGACATCGCGGAGTTGGAACATCTGTTTTGATGTAGTAGTCAAATAATTTAACTTCATCAAAATGGTAGATGAATCTTGTATATACAAAAAGGTAGTAGGGAGTATGGTGGCGATCCTCGTAGAGTACGTGGATGACATACTCTTGATAGGGAAAGAGTTTCCTATGCCACGCTCGATCAATCTCCGCTTATCACAATGATTCTCCACATAGGATCAAAATGATACCTACTAAATCTTGGGTTTTGGATCTATGAGATAGATCTAAATGGATGTTAGGATTCTCACTTGTTGAAGTGAGATGGTATCAATTGATCCTGGGGAGAATCACTGGAAGTGTTCCAGGGTGATAAGGACGACTGAATGTCAGTCACAGGCATTGTCTTTACCCTCAGTGGAGGGACGGTATGTTGGAAGAGTTCCAAGCTAAATACCGTGGCATACTAGACGATAAAGGCAGGATACATCGCTATTTAAGATGCTACCAAAGAGGCTGTTTGGGTGTATATTGGTTCATGAGATGAACTTAGTTCCTCCCATTGTATGACAATGGAGTTGTGTCTTATGCCAAGGAACGTCCGTTCCATCAGTAATCCAGACATATTCTAAGGCAGTATCACCTGATCATGGAGATGGTTGATCTCCAGGGTGATCGAGGTTAGGAGAGTAGACTCAGAGGACAACACGGCGGATCCACTCACAAAGGCCTTTTCCCAGAGAGAGACTTTTATGGGATGGTTGAGTATGAGATACTACAACCACTGCTATCAGATGGCCCTAGTGCAAGTGGGAGATTGTTAGTTATATGTATGCCCTAGAGGCCATTACTATACATAGGATGTATATTCTAGCGGATACTTAGACATATATAGGGAGGACTTTCTTGCTCGACATGATAGTATGCTATCTGGTTACTCTTTACCTTAACGTGTACACTGATTGTCTCTCTGTTACATGTTGGTAAAGCCCTTAGGATGTGTACTTGACTACCTGGACTATGATGCGGATCATACTAGTGGGGACATGGTAGTCCATAAGTACATCCTTCAAGGTCCCTAGTCGTGGGTGTATCGAGACACGGCATCGATATACCAGTGTAGACTAGCGTATACCTTCTCGACCCATACAGATGGGCGATGGATGATCCCATATCCATTGGTGTTTGACATCAGAGATGATATACGGGTGCTCAGTGGAGACTGGGTACACTGGACGGACTCTCCGAGAACTCCCAGATGGTATTATACCTTACGTCAGATGGCAGTTCTCTGGTGACACTGGTACAGAGTAGTCTGTTGACCCGAGATCGTCATAGAGTCTTGTGTGATTCCCACTGTGCTTTGATTTCCACCTTACCACGTCCAAGAGGGCATGCAAAACGGTGGTTTTTGGGTACAGTCCCGAATCACATGGAGGCAATGAGCGATAGGAGGGGATTCGTCTCTCCCGGTATAGGGAGTTGATGTTGCGCTGTGTTCGATTGGCTATAACCGGAAATCCCTGGCCAGGGTTGCTGAGATTTACTGGTAAGTGTTACCAGTGGTTTCTCGAACTGTTATAGACCTCATATCGACACGACTTATCGATCTATTGGGGTCTGACGTTTACCACCCCTAGGCGAGATATGCGACATATCAGATGAACAGACCGGACTGTACGATAAGTGTTGCTGGTTGGATTCACAGGAGTGTGAGCGGGCTTGCTCGTTGATATTCTGATCGCTCAATACCCGGGTGGCCGTTACGTTTAGCAGACCGCTTGCGGCTTGTGGGTGTTTGATATGATCATCACCTGCTGCCGGCGTATTGACAAGTCTTTAGAGTCCTACACAGAGGTTTCCTGGCTCAAGCGAAACGAAATAGGAGAGCATATGAGATATGTGCGGGACCGAGAATAATACCAGTATGTGATACTGTATTCTATTCTCGCGATATGTGACATTGATCGGTTATATGTGATATAGCCGGGTTATCGGATCAAGTGTTGATTCGATAAGTTGTTACTATTGATATTAGTCGGTTATATGCAATATGACCGGATCATTAAGTAAAGTGTTGATTTAATGATTTAATGTATAATTATATATTTGATATATTACTTTACATTAACTAATATTGGTTCACTTAAGATGTTTTTCTCACTTGATTGTGCACATTGTATATGTGATATATTTTTGTGCACAAGATTGTATCATGTTTGATGATACATGCAAACTTGGGTGTGTGTATGCTATACACCATGTTTAGATAAATGGTTAGGGTTTTGATTTACTCATTTATTTTGTTTATTCATTTTTGGCAAAAATAAAATGGTAGTGGCTTTCTTTGTTTTGTGCAAGAAGCTTCATGATTTTTCTAGCTCCTTTGAAAAAGTCTTACCATTTTGTTTTATACCTTAACCCTAACCATTTACCTTAACCATGGTCTATTCTCTACACTTAACCATGGTTGCAATATGATAAGGGTCACTTGATTTTCTTTTTAAGTTAATTCATTTTCTTTTTCATTTCTTTTTTCTTCTTCTTGATGAAGAAAGAAAAGCTTTCTACAAAAATGTCAAGTGATCATTCCAAGTGAGAAATCCAAATCCAAAGTGAACCCACTTCCTATTTCTTCATCCTCTACCACTTGCCAAGTAGTATAGGGTGTTTTCTTCACAAGTTTCATGACTTGGCAAAGTTGGAGCTTGATCTTGAGTTGCCTCGACGTAGATCATCTTCGGCATCGAAGTCGACGACCTAGCCCGCCCATTTCTCCTATGAAGCCGACGTTAGAGCCCGGGATCCGATGATCGCAGCGAGGGGACATCATCACGGAGCTATGGAGGTAGAGGACCGGATCTACAAAAGTTGTATTTTCCGTTCACTCTTAGTTAAGTTGTTAACTAGTTACTTGTTTCGCCTAAAATTCTAGTTAACGATCGCATTAGGGTTTCTCGGCACCGGAAATTTTTGAATTTGGCATGGTTGATGCCTTGTGAGACCTCCTTAGAGTGCCTAGGAACCCTACAGTTCCCAAGCTTGCTTGCAGAATTTTCCAAAATTGCGATCGGAACCTGGTGTCACTATCGGAGACAATGCAGACCGGTACTCCATGAAGTCTCACAATTCCCTGTATGAGTTCATGGGTATCAGAGATAGTACATTTTGAAGATTTAAATCTTTACTTCGATTCTTACCTCCATGTACTTCTTTGCTAGTGTCTCGGTAGATTGGCCAACTCAAAATGGGATGAAGTGAGCCGACTTTGTGAGTCGATCCACAATAACCTATACCGCATCATTACCCTTTGTGCTGCGAGGGAGTGCAGTCACAAAATCCATTGTGATGAGTTGCCACTCTCATTCTGGGATCGGTAACGGTTGAAGTAATCCAACAGTCCTGTGATGTTCAGACTTTACTTGCTGACACACCAAGCATTTAGCGACGCTTCTGGATACTTCACGTTTCATTCCATGCCACCAGTAATTTTGACATAGGTCTTTGTACATCTTTGAACCTCCAGGGTGTACTGAGTAGGGAGAGCTGTGATCTTCTTTCATTAACTCTTCCCGAACAGAACCTTTTGGTACACATAATCTGCTGCCATATCTTAAAGATCCGTCTTCATGGATGATGAAGTCTGTTTTGAGTCCATCTCTACTTGTTCTCTGATCTTTTGCAACTTAGCATCACTTGCTTGAGCTGCTTTGATCTGATTGACAATGGTAGATTGAACTTGCAAATTCATCAAACATGAAGCGTTACCTGGCATGACTACTTCAATCTCCATCTGATGCAAGTCTTGTTGAAGCTTCCACTGAGCGGCGAGATTCATTGCTAATGATTGGCAACTAAGGGCATCAGGTACCACATTCACCTTTCCCGGATGATATTGCAGGTTGATGTCAAAGTCTGCCATGAGTTCTAACCATCGTCTCTGCCGCATATTAAGCTCCTTCTGAGTAAACACATATTTTAGACTCTTATGATCTGTGTATATGTTCACTCGTTCACCAAGAAGATAATGGCGCCAAATCTTAAGAACAAAGATTACGGCCGCCAACTCTAAATCATGCGTTGGATAATTGCGCTCATGAGTCTTCAGCTGTCTTGAAGCATAAGCCACAACTTTACCGTGCTGATGTAGAACACATCCTAATCCCTTACCGCATGCATCGCAATGCACTTCGAAACCTCCAGATTGGTCCGGTATAATGAGAATAGGTGCTGATGTCAACCTTGACTTGAGTTCTATGAAAGCTTATTCGTGTGCTTCTGACCATACGAATTCTTCATCTTTATGCGTGAGCTTGGTCAGGGGTGTTGCTATCTTCGAAAAGCCTTCAATGAACCTTCTGTAATATCCAGCTAGACCTAAGAAACTTCGAATGTCCTTCACTGAATTTGGTGTCGGCCATTCGCTTACTGCTGAAACTTTCGCTGGATCCACAGAGATTCTTTCGCCTGATACAATATGTCTGAGAAAACCAACTTGATTTAGCCCAAACTCGCACTTGTTGTACTTGGCGTAGAGTTGATGTTGTCGTAGAGTTTCCAGGACAATTCGTAGGTGCTCGGCTTGCTCTTTCCGACTCTTTGAATACACCAGGATGTCATCGATAAAGATGACAACAAACCTGTTTAAGTACTCCCGGAAAACTTGATTCATCAGGTTCATGAATATTGCTGGTGCGTTGGTCACTCTAAATGGCATCACAAGAAATTCGTAATGTCCATAACGAGTTCTGAAAGCCGTTTTATGAATATCAGCTTCCTTGACCTTCACTTGATGATAACCTGAAAGAAGATCTAGCTTAGAGAAAACACAAGATCCACTTAGCTGATCGAATAAATCGTCGATACGCGGTAGAGGATACTTGTTCTTTATCGTGACTTCGTTCAAGGCTCTATAATCGATGCACATTCTGTATGAACCTTCCTTCTTCTTCACAAGCAGTACTGGTGATCCTCAACTTGACGTGCTGGGACGAATCCATCCTTTCGCTAATAATTCGTCCAACTGAGTTCGGATTTCCTTCAAACCTTCCGGACTTAATCGATAAGGTGCTTTGATCACCGGTTGTGCTCATGGTACTAAATCAATGCTGAATTCAAAAGCTCGATCGGGAGGCAAACCTGATATATCGTCAGGAAACACATCGTCGAACTCTCGAACCACTTCTGGATTTGATCCTTCCTCCGCTTGAATTGCCGTAATCACTGCTTTCTTTGGTTTCGCCTTGTAAGTACTTGGCTCCAGGGTATGGTCTCCACTTTTGAAATAAAAGACCAGATGGTCTGGAATCTCGAATACTACGCTCCTTTGACGACAGTCGATGGTAGCATAAAATGTTCCGATCCAATCCATACCTAGAACCACATCGAAGTTCGGTATGTCCAGCACCTTAAAGTCAGCATAGAATTCTCTGATGCAGACGACTACTGGACACAAGTTGTATCCCATTGTTTCCTTTAGAACGTCATTTCCTGAACTGACATTCCAACTGGATACAAGCGGTATGACTGGAATCGCATGAGTTCGGACGAATCGTTGCGACATAAAGCAATGAGATACTCCAGTATCGAAGAGTGCTAGTGCAGGAAGTGAGGTTGCTAAGATTGTACCTAAGGTACGTGGGATATGTTTTAGGTATTGGAAAAATATGTAGGTAGGTGTTAAAACTGAAAGAAAAAGTTGAGAAGAAAAGGTTACCAGTGATGACTTGGCCAGTGGCCTCAGCTTCTTCCTCGGTCATCGTGAAAGCCTGTCGCCGTAGTACATTCCTCCTGGATGGAGGAGCATTCCTCGGAACGTTACGTTGAGCTTGATGGAACTGGCGAGGAGGAGGTGCGGTCGGTGGTCCTCTAGGTGGTGGAGCCGGGAGAACTAGTCTTCGAGCAGGTGCATGAAGGGCCGGTCGCTGCTGATAATTGATTGCTGGCCTGGGTGCAGCAATTGGGTCGTGTCTTCTGGGAAAAGACCCAATATCATCAGTAGCTGAGTCACAGACTAAGCAAAGACGGTTGGCTCGCCGGCAGTCTTTCATCAAATGCCCATCTCTCTTGCAGTAGTTACAAAAGGCTGGGCTGGGCCGGTTGATTGGTACTCCTGGTCTCCTTGGCACAAATGATGGCCTTGATGAGGCTCCTCCTGCCATTTGGTTGGCAGGGCGCTTAACTCCGGCAGATTGAGATCTGCCCCCCATATTTACCACTGCCTCATAACGGCGGGCAGCTTTCAGAGCCAATTCGTGGGTCGGAAAATCTCCTGTGGCTAACGCAGCCTGGATCTCTGGGTCTAACCCTTGTTGAAATCAATGGGGTCTGATCTCATCCGTCGGTATCAGGTGTGCTGCAAATCTATTAAAGTATTGTGTTAGCTGTGTAGTATGTGATTTATTGAAAAATCGAATTATTGAGACATATCTTACCAACTGAGCATGGTGAACTCAGCGTCATATTCATTTACTGACTTGGTCCACATTGAACCTTGTTGCAGATGGATGAACTGTTGTTCCATGTCGAACCTGGCAGTCTCAGGGAAGTACTTCGCATCGAACATGTCGCGGAAAGTTTTCCATTCGATCGGTTTGGTGAGACGGCTTTCTTCCGCCTTCCACCAAATTCGTGCATTGTCCGTGAGCTGCAATTTCGCAATAAGAACCTAAGCTATCTCTGGCACTTGTGCCGCTCCTAGATCATCTTCGATGCTTTGAGCCCATTCCTCAGCTTCTAGAATGCTCTCATTTCCTGCAAACTGTTTGGGGTGCAAAGCCCTGAATTGCTTTACCCCAGGTGCTTCTGCCTCTGGTCAGTTCATCAGGATAGCAGTCTACTGCTGCTGTCATTCAAGGAGGCTGCGGATTGCCTCAAGCAGAACCGTCTGCTCGTTGATCGGAGCAGCGACGACAGGTGTAATCGGTAGGGGAGGTGGAGTGTTGTTGAAGTTAGTGCTGGTGTTGTTTGGGGAATCCATAACCTTGAAAGAAAATTTGGGTTAGGACAGATTCAAAATATATGGAATGATAAGATTCAAGAAGTATGAATTGTAAAAAATGTTTTCAGTTGCTGGTTCTTGTGTTATATTGCTTAGGTTGTCCACGCAGAACGGAACTACATGGTAGGGTTCCATACAGCTCTGACCTGCATGGCCCACCAACAAAACCTGTCATACCCCGCTTCCTAGTATACGGGCAGAGGACGCGACAAGGCCGCTACGTATTTACTCAGAAGTAAACACGCTAAGCTTATCTAAGCAATATAAGTAAAATGCATAAGAGACAGTAACAAAAGATGTAATTGAACAACAACTTTATTTATTCACATTCTTTTTACAATACATTTCAAAAGTAAATACATAGAATGAAAAGCAATGCCTAAACAGTGGCATAACAAAAATGAAAGTACTGAAATGAAAAGTACAAGTATCTAGAGCTCCGGGTCGAAGGCTAGCTGATCCAAGTCCTCGCTGGTAGGCTCGATCTCCTGAAGGTCCGATCTACCTGACAACATTCCAAAGAAGAAAGAGAAAGAATGTCGTCAGCGAACAATCGCTCGGTATGTCCCAAAGGCAAGGGAGAAGTAGAATAGACAGAAAGAGAGAGGGTGTAACTTTTAAAGTGGTATTATATTGTTATAATATTGTATTTAGTGTTAACGCTGTTGTTTGTAGCTTGGGACAGAAGAAGCCAGTGTATACGAGAGGAGTCTCAGTAGACCAGAGACTAAGGTGAACGGAATACAAGGAACCGTTAAGCCATGGTACAACGGCAATTGAATTCAAGTTAGGTGTCTTAAAGGTTGCAGTCTTGTGCCACTTCTAACACCTTCCGTACCAATCTACCCCCTTAAAACCGCGATGTCTTGATCGTATTGTTTGTATTGTATTGTAAATTATATTGTCTTGTATTATAGATTGTATAGATGGATGACTTGCCGAAACCATGATATCAGTAGATGGATGTATATCCATGGTTCGGTTCGGTCCAGTTGCATAGATTGATAGATTGAACAGATTGAATATATGGATTCATATTGAATTGTGATATATATACTTGAATCTTATTCAAGTCAGATTGATTATATTGAGACTCAGTCTGAGTCAGACAATTAGAAAAGAAATTGAATCTTGAATTAGGTTTTTGGTGTTATCGGTAACCGCTGCACATGGACGGCAGGATTTGTGTCTTTTTCAAAGACGATTACCGTGTTGATAACACCGTTTGTTAAGTTGTCTACCTTAAATAGGCAAGCACCCATATCTCCGGCTCCCTGAGGCTCAAGAGACTGGTCCCGCTTAAACCTTTGTTTACTAGGGTCCTTATTGTAATTTAGTATAACTTGAAGGGGTTTTATGTAAAAATAATTTTTGTATAATTTTCAAAATACATCTCAAGTATTTTATTATCGTCTTTAGAGTTTTCATTGATGTATATTTTATCATTGTGATATTTCTAGTGAATAAAACATATTTTTCATAATATATGGTATTTATTTGTAATATTAGAATTGTATGGTATTTTCTTGTAAATAAGATGTTTTTCTTGAATTTTGGAAATGTGGAATATTATAAATACTAAAAATAGATATTTTGATATTAATTACATATATATTTATTTATTAAAAATATAAGTTTTATTTATAATAGAAATCCCATTTTCTAAAGAAAATTGTATTTTAAATCTTTCGAAACCGAATGCTCCTTGCGGAGATCTGCATCTCACACTATTAAGCCTGAGGATGTGTGATAATCCGTACCATCTCGAACGGGTCCCCGAAATTGGTTGTAGCGGCACATTGCAAAGATTTGTTAAAAATACATATCTTGTAGAAAAAGGTTTTTATAAGTTGGAGGTATTTAATTGTAAATTCGTATTCCCGTATTCTAAATTCCAAAAAGACATCGTGCTATGATACAGATGTGTGTTGTGAGAAGGTAGGTCATTACCTCATGAAATATCTAAAGGTATAGCAAGGATTTATAATGATTTATGTCAAAACTAAACTATATGGTATTTTTCTGAAAAAGTGCGATAAAAATTCCAATATGAATTCTTTTGCTATGAAACTTGTTATATATATTTTTTAATGTTTAATGGTCATGATGTGCAAGTTTGGTATTGTTGTATTTAAGAAAATTGGAACTTTTTAAAGAAAACCCAATCGGAAGTCGGATTAACTCCGCTTCCGTCGAGTTTTAGAAATACAAGTTTTTAGAGTAGAAAAGAGAAGGGGAGGAGGATCTTACTGGATTTTTTTATTAGAGAATAGGAAAAGGGAGTGGTACGAGGTGCCGGTGCATCGTTTCGTCGCCGAGAGCTCCTAGGGTCGTCGTCGGAAGTTCGTCGGAGCTTCACCCTTCGCTAACTCCACTTGCACACAAAAAGTCTAGGAAATTTTCTTGAGATTTTGGACAGAGTTTGTGAGTGAGGGGGTGTGAAATGGAGAGGTATTTATATGAAAAATTAGGATTGGGGTGTGATAAAAATATGCATTAGAAGAGTTTTAATTGGATTTTTAAGTCTCTGGAATAATTCAGGGAATTTAAACTGTGTAGGAGTTATGGGGAGGCAAAGAGGCACAGGTTTCAAGAAGGGAAAAATCCGATTTGGGCTAGTTCGGCCGGCGGCGCCGGCCGAATCGGGGTCCGTCTCGCCGCCACATGTCCTCGTCGCTTTGTCTACTGCAGTGGACTCGTTTGTTGTTAGTGTGACCTTTAGTTTTACGGGTTATGCACGTGTAGACTCTTAGGCTTCTAAAGGATTAAAAGAGAAACAATTAAAAATAATGTAGTTGATGGGATTTGAACTCTGGTGCTTTGGTTCAGCAGTGCAAAGTCTTACCAGTGAGCTACAAGCTCTTTCTTGCTATTAAAAAGCAAAACAAATACTTATAGTACTCACAGGAAATGTAAATACTCCAAGTATACATTAATTTTAAATGAATTTTATGTACACTAAAATTGGAGTTGTTACATATATATTTTACCGTACGTGACGCTATTGAGGCGGGATCGCCGACTACTAGATATATCGACTCGGAATTTAGGTGGATTTCTTACCTTTTCAACTAGTTTTTTAGTTTAGTCTTTTAGTTGTTTAGGAAGAGGTTGGACCAGGCTCGAGTCATACTTATTTTCAGAAACTAACGAATCGTGAGTATTTTCAAAAGACAACCCGAGAGATATTACAGATTTTTCACAGGACGTACCTTTTCTTAAAAACACCATAGCCCTAATTTCTAAAAACCACGATTCATGCTATTTCAAATGCCAAAATTGTATAGCTCGTATATATAAATGTATGTTCTTATATCTTGCGGTTACTACATCTTTTTCCATATATTCATGTTTTTCTTATCGCATTCTTTGTTGTTATTAACCCATGTTGTCAGGACACCAGCACCATTACCGATGATGCGTATGTCTACGAACACTTGCTTGCCGGCTCACACACATCATCATCGGTAATTGCCATGACACGTACACTTTAGAGAATATTACTTCATTGATATAACTTGCTAGCTGATAGTTCCAATATGTTACTATGTTAGTTTAGATATTGCATTCTTTACTTAGATACCTGTTCAGTTGATAAAACTGCAAATTTAATATGACATTTTTCTTACTATTTCTATATAATAAAAGGTGTTTATTATAATATATGATACATATGAGGGTTTATCTGTAAAAATACTATTTTCATGTGTTTATATATTATAACTAACATTTGGTAGGAAAAAATAAGCATATAATATCCATATGACATTTGGCCCACTTAATATGCTTACCTTAATAAAACCGTTGACCAATTCTTAAAAGTTAAGTTAATATCTCTACTAATATTATTTGTTGAGTTGTTGTGCAGAATTTTCAGGGCTGAAATCAAGGAAATCAAAGTTGTTAGAACAAACCTGCCTAATTAAGAAAGTAAACTAAAGAAATCAAGTCTGGCAGTGACCTAGAAAAGATTTTCAGTTTCCAGAGATTCAAAAGATCACCACGTGTCACCAGAAGAAGCCACAAGAAGAATGAGCCTAAGATCCCCCTACTTGGCCGCGGATCCGCGGCCAAACCCACCTATCTGCCGCGGATCCGCCGCGGTCTAGACGACTTGGGAGTTGGGATTTTTTTGTTAGAATCTTAACCTCTGGTTTCCAATTTAGGAAGCTAGGGTTCTGGCTCTGGGACTATAAATAAAGACCGAGAGCCTCTTGGAAAAATCATCAAACCGACGCGATCACGAAGTCCACGACGGCTCAAGAATCCAGGTTGATCATCAACAGTTCATCTACCTCCTTAGAAGAGATCGAGAAGCAAACTAGCATTTTGTAATCATTTTCTAAGGGAACAAAGTGTAATTGATCTTGTTGATTAATAAAGGTAGTTGTTTTTCTTATTCTAATTCTTTGTAGTTTTTCATTATGATTTCTCTCTCCATCTCTTCTTCTCCCAACATGCGCGAGTAATTCTTCGCTTGTTAGGGTTCATGGGATTAGGGTAGGTTAATGGATGATGAAGATCCTTAAACTATTTTTAAGTCCTATAAAGTTTATAAACTCTATCAAAAGAATAGTCAACATCCTAATTGGGCGCGCTATCAATTCATTGATAATCGCGACCACGCTTAGAGATTAGATTAACAATTGTTTTGGTAGAGGCTAGATATGAACGGAGTTCCATGTCGAGATAGGGGTTAAGAGTGGGAACCCTTTTCCCTCCAGGAACCCTAATCTACATGCATCACTGTCGATCTAGTTTTAAATCTATTAAAGGATAAAATGAGTAATCTTTAATTAATCATCCATGACTACTAAATCCCAATGAACCCTACAAGCCCCCTTTTAATATTAAACTTACATCTGTAGTTAATCTAGATCTATATTTTGCATCTGTGTTTAACGTAGATCTAGATCCTACAACCATTCTTCACAATTCTTTATTCTCCCTCCTTACTTTATCAACACATCTAAAGTAAGAATAAAAGGTTCCACGTTTCCCTAAGGACGACCCGTACTCACCTCGGTCTAGCTACGCGCGATACCGTTCTGATTGCGGTTAACTACAACTCTAAAATACAGATCAATCAATACCCATGCATCTATATATTCATTTTTCATGCAATATTATGGGGCTTTATGCCGGTAATTCACTGTTTATTTACTCTCGAGTTTGGGATTTCAGATTTTCCATGAGATTTCTGGATTTGGAGAAACCGCAAGGATTTTATAAACTCATTTTCATTTCAAAAGATAGAAATTTGCGGTTTTCTAGTGATATGATGTGAGAGGTGTTCACCATGAGTTTTCTCGGTTCTTGAGAGGTATCATACACCCGATTCGAGGAGGAGGATGAACCGTCTGCGGGTGCATGGTGGACCCGGTGCGGTACCCCGGGACAAGATGGTCGCAGATGATGGTGTTGAGCCCGGCAGGGGTGCACTACCGACCGGTTATTTATGACGCGGCGGATATCCGGAGGATACCGACGTAGTCTTGAGATTTGATGATATGGGCCAGTCCGGATTGCCGGAGCCCGAGATATTGAGATATTGGGATATATATTTTGTGTCGATGCTTGACACGGATTCTCTGTTGATTTTATTGATGATACTTCTGTTTTTATACAAAAATCTCACTGAAATAAGAAAACATTTTTCTCGTACAAGATGTATTCTGCTTTCTTTCTTAATACATGCGTACATCATATATGTGACATGTTGCTACCTGAGGCACTGACATGAGCACTTGGTATTATACTTATGTTTAGATGATTACCTTTTCCATTATTAGATGCTTCAGGTTATATTTTATGAGGATATTTCTGTATGACCTAGGAGAGAGTCATACATGCGATTTCTTCTCGGTGATGTTTTCTACTCACGAGTTGACAATTCAGCCCCATTGTGCCACAGTTTCTTGCAGGTTTGGCCGTACAGGTTTCGTTGCGGCTTGATGGCATACTGCTTCCTTCTGGGTGATTGCTTTGGTAGGTAGGTTCACTTGCATCGTGACCCTCGTCGTACTTTTATTTATTTCAGTTGTATCTAATAAACTCTATCAACCAGACTTGTATTATTTGATAGAGTTAGAAGACCAGTTGTATATTCTTTCGACCTTAGAGTTGCACGCTTGTATATTTTTAATTCTTCTCTGGTTTTCTTGAGGACGTTGGTTTTCCTTCTGAGTTTGATCCTCGCCCTTCGGCATTGTATATTATATTGCTTGTGTGGTTGTTTCCGCCAATTGGCGAAGAGCTAGCTCCCACTTGGAGATGCCTTTATTCATTACTTATGTATATGCATGTTTGTACCCGTTTGGGGCCAGTATTTACAAAGGAAACTCTGCTGAAATTTTTGGAAAAGACTTGATGTTTTAAAAATGCTTACTACGACTTTCAAAGTAAATTTATAAGTTAACTTTAAATAAGTATTTCCTTCACTCTCTTTTTAAATGGTTTAGATTTTTGGGCTTTTGGCTTATTTGAATTAGGTGGGGTCCTATAGACTTCACATGATTCAAGTGTCGGTCACGTTCCATTTCGGGTCGTAACAACCCTACCCACGATCTAGAGATGGCCGCAGTGGTCATTACGCTTAAAATTTGGAGACATTACTTGTATGGAAAGTCGTGCCAGTTCTTTACTGACCACAAAAGTCTAAAGTATATATTTCAGCAGCAGGATTTGAATTTGAGGCATCATCGTTGGATGGAGCTTGTGAAAGACTATGATTGTGAGATTTTTTATCATACGGGCAAAGTGAATGTAGTAGCTGATGTGTTGAGTTGAAGGCCAGGAGGTAGCTTGTCTTATTTGGTCACAGTTCTGAAATAGTCGACTGCTGATTGGCAGGTTTTGTGCGACAGTGGCATACGGTTTGAGTTTGCATCCGTAGGTGGACAGTTCGCTCATGTACGTGCTCGTCCATTTCTGCTCGATCGTATTAGGGAGGCACGGTCCGGGGATTCCCGTATATCTGAGATTATGGAGCAGGTCTGGCAGGGGATTAATTCTGAGTTTGTGATCGACAGCGAGGGAACTTTGCGGTTTGGTACCCGTCTATGTGTGCCTGACTCTGATGGGCTGAGGCGTGAGGTCTTAGAAAAGGCACATCAGTCTGCTTACAGCGTTCATCCGGGGTCTACCAAGATGTATCACGATTTGCGAGACGTGTACTCGTGGGAACGGATGAAACGGGATGTGTCTGACTTCGTTTCGAGATGCCTGACTTGTCAGCAAGTCAAGACCGAGCATCAGAGGCCAGCAGGTAAAGTACAACCCTTACCCGTTCTGGAGTGGAAATGGGAACAGATCTCCATAGATTTCATTATGGGTCTACCTAGATCCAACAGAGGGTATGAATCTATTTGGGTGATTGTGGATCGGTTGACGAAGGAGGCCCATTTCCTTTCGGTGAAGACCACTTTCGGATATACTCAGTATGCCCAGAATTATATTGATGAGATTGTACGATTGCATGGCGTTCTGACCTGTATAGTTTCCGATAGAGGCACACAGTTTACCAATTGCCTCTGGCAGAAGCTTCAGGATGCTTTGGCCACTCGCTTGAGTTTCAGTACTACCTTCCACCCACAGACCGATGGCCAGTCAGAGCGTACTATTCAGACTCTTGATGATATGCTCCAAGTATGTGCACTAGATTTGGGTGGCAGTTTGGATCGTCATTTTCCCTTGATTGAGTTCTCCTATAATAATAGCTTTCAGGAGACGATTCAGATGGCATATTTTGAGGTGTTATATGGAAGAAAGTGCCGATTGCCGGTTTGTTGGACCAAGTTTAGCGAGAGCAGCCTCCTAGGGCCTAAGTTGGTTCAGGAGACTACATAGAAGATCCAGTTGATTCGTGATAGGACGAGGACAGCCCAGAGCAGGAAGAAATCTTCTGCTGATCACCGTCGCCGTAGACTTGAGTTCGCTGTGGGTGACCATGTGTTTCTCCGGGTTTCTCCGATGAAGGGTGTGATGCGATTTGGGAAAAATGGGAAGCTCAGTCCCAGATATGTTGGACCCTTCGAGATTCTAGAGATGGTGAGTGTCGTATCGTATCGTTTAGCACTCCCGCCCAGCTTTCCGGATGTACACCCTGTGTTCCATATGTCCATACTTCGCAAGTACCTTCATGATCCTTCTCACGCTATTCAGCATTAGACTATACAGTTAGAGCGTGATTTATCTTCTACTGAGCAGTCGGTGACCATTTTCGACCGGCAGGTGGAGAAGCCAAGATCTAGGGTACTCCCTTTTGTAAAAATTCTATAGTCTGGATCGTATAGTGAAGTGGTCACCTGGGAAGCCGAGGTTGAGATGAAGAAGAAATTTCCCTATCTCTTCGAAGGTACGTATAGTTAGATTTTAAATTCGGGGACCGAATTTTCATAAGAGGGGATATTGTAACATTTCAGAAAAAATTTAAATGATATTTTAGAATTTTAAATAATGATAAAAATGGGTTTATTAAAGATTATGGTAGTTAAGTGTAGTGGTAACTATTTATAAAAGGGTTCTATTTGTAAAAAGGGTTTTATTTGCAAAAGGATTTTAAATTTTAAATGCGGGGTATGTTATATGATAAGGAAATTGAGCATACACATACATCACGACACCTTACATCTTCATATCCCTCCACCTCATGCTCGCCCTACACACCTCCTCCTTCACTTTCCCTCATAATTCTTATGGATAAATCATTCTATATCTTCTTCTTCAAAGCTTCATCACACAAAAAAATTTAATTCATCACCTAGCCCAAGGAAAAATGAGTTCTTCATGAAGATTTTTTCTCAAAATCTCAAGCTAAAGCTAGTACCAAATTCAAGATGATCCAAGTTTGCACCCCATAAGCTTGGAAGAAGCACAGTAACATCTCTTTAAAATAAGTAAAAACTCATCTTTTACAAGTTTTTAAAGTATTTAAGTTTCAAAGTTTTGGTATGATATCAGAAAAAGATAAGTTTTGTAGGTTTTTTTGATACTCAATTGGAATTTTCTATAATTAATGAACTCTGAAAAATATTTTAAGAATTTTATGAGATGGTGAGAACAACTAGAGACTACACCTTGGCTGCAAATTTAATGAAATTGGCCGCAATTTGCAGTTAGGGATTTGAATTGGGGTCTGGGATTTTTACAGTAGCTCCTAGACATCCTAAACTAGACTAGTGTATACTCAATTTTGTCTCAGGTTGCTTTTATGAAAATCTGGAACAAATATCCTATAAAAATTCAATGTTTTATGTTTTAAAAACTTAAGTTTTGATTTTCGTTATTGCCGGGGGGTAGTTTGATACTGATAACACGCGTTAAAATGCGTTGATTATACGTTCTAGTATATATGCGTTAGAAGTGTAGTAATGTTTGTGTTTCTATTCTTATTTATGCGCTTGGCTAAATGTATAGGATCGGTCGTAGAGACATCCGACACGGCGAGGAAGGGCAAGGCATTCGCGAGCTTCATCTAGTACGTATTGATATTAGGTGAATAGGGGGACATTTACAAGTGGGAACTCAGGCGGATGGCGTATAGCACCCCTGACTGCCAAAAGCTTTATAAAATTTTGTATCGGTTTTTAAACACTATTTATGATACTTAGCCGCATTTCTATGTCATATGTATTGCATTGAGTATCATGCCATCCTTAGTGTATAACTATACTTGCTAGAATAGACACACTGAATAGAATACAAGCACAATACTAATGATTCTATGTTGCACAGTTCACATACTCACATGCTACACTACACATCATTAGTACTACCATGATACGTAGAATTGCTATGTTTAACTGTATTACCATGTTTCATGATAGTATTAGTTGCTATTTACCATGTTCCATTAATAGAATGCCATAGTCCGTTTAATTACATGTTATAGTTGCTAAATGTTGTATGAATGAATCATTCTTTGTTGATATCATAGATTTGATGTTTCTATGGATTTGAGAAACTGCGGGTATTTTTTATAAAACGGATTATGTTTTCAAAAGTGCGGTTTTCTCGTGATATGATGATTTGGCGTTCACCATGAGTTTTGGTTTTCATGATGAGATATTCGAATCGAGGAAGGGGTTAACCGATTTCGGATATATGGTGGACCCGGTACGACTTTGAGGGGCAGGAAGACCGTAGGGAGGTACGGGCAACCTAGCGATGATGTTCGATACCGTAGGTGACATCGGAGCGCGGCAGATATCCGGAGGATTCCGACCGTGGCTGAGTTGATATCAGAAGTGGACCGATCGGTTGGACGGTGCCTATGATATCCAGATTTTTATTTGTGTCGATGATGGATACGAGTTTGATAAGGATTTAATGATGATGGATGTTATTCTTATGCGACTTTATTTATATCGCACTTGCATTCATTATTACGCATGTCATATTATATCTTGTGATGTATAGTTCTATTCACTGAGTTGGCAACTCATCCCCGTTGTGCCTTAGCTCCTTACAGACCGCACGGACGCATAGCAGCGTCGTGGATATACCTTGGAATTCATCGCAGATTTTGCTAGGTGGGTTACACGTATAGTAACCGCCTCTGTTATTGATATTGTATCTTGTATCTAGTGTCACTCTATCAGACCACCTGTATTATTTGACTTAGATCGAGTTATGGCTTTATGTATATTCTTTTGGGTCAAACTCGGATAGAGTCGACTAGTTAGCTTTATTTACGCAGTTCATTTTATATTTGCTTGTGATCCTTCGCCTTCGAGCGTCGTATATAACCGCGTGATTTTATCCCGCCGATTGGCGTTGAGATCGCTCCCAAGTGGGGATGCCGTTATATATATATATATATATATATATATATATATATATATATATAGACACACACACACACACACACACACACACACTTGTTTTTATCGAAAATTACAAAGGAGGTGCTGCTGAGTTTTTGAATGACGAAAACATTTTCAAACTCTATTTCAAAACACTCGACATATATTCTAAAGCAAACAATACTTCTAATAAAATGGTGTTTCATATTAAGTACCTTTTCGAAAAACTTCACATTCTTTATTCTTTTAAAAGGTTTAGATCTTGATTGTTGGTTTAGTTGGATCACGTCGACATCTTTAGACGTCAAGTTATCTAAGTGCCGGTTGTATGCCGCTTTGGGTCGTGATACCTCCCTTTGTAGCACAATTTGAAATTCGGCCTTCTTAATCTTGGCAGACATTGCATTCTTCTGGACCCACTTTAAGGGCTTGAACGAATTACGGATTTTCAAGGCTGACACGGTTGTAGTCGTGGGGCAATCCTATTCTCGGAACCTCACAAAATTGAACTTGGCTGGAGCGGTGGCCCTCTTGTTGGCTCTATATCCGAGCCGCTTCTGTCTCAACTCTTCTATTTTGAGCACTTGGCAAGCTTCAGCTTTTCGGGAAGCTGCCATAGGCAGAGTGATGGAGAGCTTTAGAGATACGCCTGATCGTGCATTTGTCGGAGGCATCGCCTGAGCTTTTCTGCGACATTTGATGATGCCTTTTTGTTTTGACAGTCTTTCCCCCATCTGGAGCACCAGAGATTCATTCGGACGCCGTCTTATGTTTGGGTTGTAGTGCCTTAGTGATCACAACGTTTGGTCTCTTACCCCTTGAGACAGGCTTGGCCACCTGGTTTGCCGGGATTTCTGTCAGATGAGCGCTTCCGGCGGGGTAAATGATGAAGGAACGAAATTGGAGGGGCGGTTCCTCCCACTGCCGACTGAAGCTTGCGGAGAGAACCACGCGAGCATTGATCTTGACCACGTACGGGATCGAGGTTGCATCGGAAGCTGAATTCATCTTGGAAGACATTGTTGTTAGTTGTTGAAAGTTGATTGTTGCGTGAAAAAGTATTATTTCAGTACAAATATCGGTATGTATGTTAAATAAGTTCGCATGAATGCTTGACCCAAGATATGGGAGGCGAGAAAGGTCCCACTAAATGTGCCAAAATCTGTAGAGTGTTTTTCGTCATCCTATTGAGATAGGAATGCGCGTTGCTTGTCAGGCATATTACAGATTCCCCCTGCCTTGGGTAAGTTGAGGTTTAATGATTATGGGGATCCGAATTTCCGGCAGACGCGGACTAAGCTACCGTTAATTATCCCTCACTTTTAGAGCGAGAGAACCTTCAATTAACAAGTCAAACGGATCATGCGAACTCAATATGCAATATGTGTATGTTGTGTTTGGGAACAGGATAAGAATGCTTCGGGCATATCGGGGGCATCACAGAGTTTTTACGGGGGTCCCGCTATCTGGATAGCGGGATGGGGGTCAAGAGGGCTAGCAGCCCCTTGCGAGGTGCGGGGCAGCGCCCGGTTAGAAATATTTTTCTAACGGGAGAGGTGATGAGTATATATATGTCAAGTGTGCACGTGACAAGTGCGCATCTACCAAAACGCACACCATCAAGGTGCGCACCTAGCAAAGGGGCGGACATGTCAAGTGCGCACCTGCAGAGACGCGCACCTAGCAAGGTGTGCACTTGGCAAGGTGCGAGAGAGTGAAGGGGAACAAAGGGTCCCGAATGGGCCAAAAGGTCCAGTAAGGTGGGCACCTAGCGAGGTGCGCACCTGGGCTGGTGAACTTGACTCGATATGCACCCAACAGGATGCGCACATAGCCAAATAGGCATACAGCATAGTGTGCACCTAGCACGGTGCAAGTAGAGTCGAAACCTAATGAAGTAACGGTCCAAAAACATAAAGATTTTGACTTTTGAAGATCAAAATGGGCTCTTTTCCCTTTTTTGAAGCCTTCTGACGTGCGCACTTAAAAAAGAGAGAGAAAGAGAGACTTGCGCACTAAAGAGTAGCTCAAAACTCAAGATTTTGTTTTTGGGGAATTAAGATTAAGATTTTGATCTCAAATCATCATGGGGGGGCCTTTATAGGCTTACTTCTTTTATATTTAACCCCATGGGTTGTACAAAATTGGCTTTTGCCTATTTAATATAAAAAACAAAAATTATATTTAATCTTTTCCTTTTCTTCTTCTCTTTTGGCCAGTCCCTCTTCATGCTTGGGCTCGGGCTTGGGCTCGGGCCCACTTGGCTCAAGCTTGAGCTTGGGCCTCTTGGCTTTTTGACTTTGGTTTTAGTTTTGACTTTGAACTTAAATTTGATTTCTAATTTTTGCAATTGGGTGTAATTTGTGACCCCAACAAGAACGTGTTCACTGGTTGCCATGTAGGACTCATGCCATATAATAGTTGTCCTATGTTAATGTATTCATGATACCCTTGATTTGACTTGATCGACTGAACTTGATTAGACATGACTTGTTGCCTGTCTGCCATAGAATCAGCAGTTAGATATTGATCACCCGAGATAGACCTTCATGTTTTGGAATGGTGAGCTAATATCATTCGTCATCTTGTAGATCAGAAAATAAACATTCATGCTTTGAAATGATGCGCTAATATCATTCGATGGTACATTGCGAAAATAGACATTCATGTCTTGGAATAATGCGCAAACATCATTCGATGGTACATTGATATGGGCATTCGTGCCTTGAAATAGTGATACGTTCATTATTCGTCCACTCGTTGCGAAGATAGAAACTCGCGTCTTGGAATGATGCGCTAACATCATTCGATAGTTCATTCTGGTATATGCACGAGTTTAGGCATCTCATGGTTGATTCATCGGGGTGCTTGTTGCAACTCTTGAGGAGTACAACATTCATCAAGGAGAAGAATATGTTTAGGCTTCAAAAAATCGTCATAAAGAGATTGGATCCCCAAGATGGCTGTTGGTCTCCTGTGAAGAGCTTTGGTGAGCAGAGTCTATTTATAAGGAATGATTTTTCCATGTCTTTGTCAGTGAAAGACATCCCTGGCCTCAGACAAGACCGCGGATATTTCACCGACGATGCTTGGTAGATGTGCAATGTAAAGAATAGGCTGCATGGCATGGGAAGTTTCGAGGAAATGAAGCATGATGTTGGCGTTTTCAATCTGAAAGATAGCAGCATAGAGTTTTTTAATACTCCAGACAACCTTCAACTGATATGGCCGCCTCCTGCTTTTGTTGTAGCTACCGTATTGCAAAATTGACCGCAACACACATAGGTCATAGGTTCGACGCTGACTGAACCTTTGAATACTTTCATTGATTGACCTTGAATACCCGTAGGATAGATAACCTAGCGACATGGACATCTAGGACACACATAACATGAGAGATTGTCATATCTTGATTAGTATATCGTTGTATTATTGTATCTTTCTTATTTGATTTCCTTATCATACTTGCTCGTTATATTACTGTTATTAGTATTGTTTATGATTTAATCACATGACATCATTTACTCTTATAATGGTATATTATATTACACTCTAATTGTATTCATGATTATGTTATCTATAACGCTCTGAAGTCTGGGTTCTGCATGGCCCAGATCTTTTGACTTTAGTACCGCAGAATCGAGATTACTTCGAGAAGCTTGCCAAGCAATGAGGAGTTTATCGTTTATTTAATTATTGATAGTTATGTTTATCTATAGTATTGAACCCTTAATGGTTTTATCTTGTAAGCCTATAAGGGGCCAGAATTGTTATTGTTTTGTATTTATCCGATCATATTGAGACTTGTTATTCCAGTTCTTTCTTCCATTATTGCCTTGATTTCTATTATCGTGTATTGTGGCATTGGACATATGTGAAAGTTCCTAGGGCCCTCGCCGCTAACCCACAGTCAATGTGGAATCCGAAAATAAAAATTTTCATGGCACTAAAAACTTATACCCTAGAATCTACTCCAAACACCTAAACTAGCACTCAAGATAGAAATTACAACGTTTGTAGCATCTTCATTTGCTCCAATTGGGTTAGACTCTTGCATGCTCTCAAGAGCTCCGGATCCCGCTTGCAAGCCGGCCCTCCTTCGCCAAAGATGATCCACCAGAGGGAACCAAGTTCAAGCTTCAACTTCATCAATGAAGTAACTAAAGATCCTAGATTGCTAATTTAGGATACTTAGTGATATGTGTGAGTGTTCTAACATTTTTCTTTCTTTTTATTTTCATGATTCTCAACTCATGAGAGAGTTGAAGATGAAGAAGAAGAAGGAGGAGCCATGGAAGAGAGAGAGAAGCAAAATGGTAGAATAAAAACTCTTCACTTGCAAATTCAAGCATGCTTCATTTCCTTTTGTTAAAAGAATTTTTTCATTTTAAAACTACAAACATGCTTGAATAGTATTTGCAAATGAATTTATAATTTATTTGCTCATACCCTCCACCATTTCTCTTTTCTATCTCATTTCATATTTTCTTTATAAAGAAAATCCTAGAAATGAGGTATCCTTCTTCTAGAAGTATTCTTGTATAAATACAAGAAAACGTCCTTGCAAATACATGCCCGTATTCGTATCAAAATACGAATACCCAAGAGATAGAAAAATACAATGAATATAATACTAGAATACACATATCAAAATATACATTTGTAAATTATTAAATCAAAACTTGATTTAATAATCCGGCTTAATCCTAAACCGGTTAGTATTATCATCCGCCCGATTGAAGTTCACGTGGCTAGCACACATACCTAATCAAAACCTTTCACGTACCAATATACGGCCACTACATCAGTTTGCCTGAACCGGAAAAACCATTTTTGTGGGACTCTAAAGACTCGTCAATATGCTGGCAGTGGGTTTAACCACAAGCACGTCAGCGGTACTATCTGTACATAACGGATACCCAGGTATTGAGCGAAAGAAAGGCCAACGAGAAAACTCATCCATACCCCTACTGAGCCTGTCTATGACAATCTCCGTATAATCTGGTCTCTTCGTCTAAGATAATCGCATACCGGGTCTAGGGGTGGATAACGTCAGACCCCTACTAACCTAATAAGTCGTGCCGGTCTGTTGCTCATCACCCACTGAGAAACTACTGACGTCATATCGGTAAATCTCATCCACCTTGGCCAAGCATTTCAGGTGATGGCTGACCCAACACAGCGCGACATCGACTCCCAATACCAAGAGAGATGAATCCCTGACTATTGTTCACTGTCTCCATATGGCTCGGGACTGTACTCAACTAAAACCTGTTTGCACGACTCCTTTGAGCCGTGGTAGAATTATAATCTAAGTTCAGTGAGAACTCACATGAGACAAATGAAAATATCAGGTCAAAGGACTAACCTATACTCATGCCACAAGAGAACTTCCATCTGACGATAGGTATAATACCATCTAGAAGTTCCCGGCGAGTCCGTCCAGTGAGCACTTGTATACTATCTTAGATGACTCAACCCCAATAGCTTGTGGGACCGGACACCGCCCCTCATCGGGGTCTCGAAAAGTATACACTAGTCTACTCCGGAGTATCGATACTGTAATGACCCCAAAATCTTTATACATTTGTATTATCCCTCTTCAATAATATACCGTATTTATTTGTACTTGGTATTTTCCTTTTTCTATTAAATTTATTATTATTTTATTTCTCAATCTATTATGTATTTTTTTCTAGGTACAATTTCTTTTTCTTATATTTAAGTTTTTAACTTCTCATTCTTATTTTTCCTTTCATAAATATTTAACCTAAATCCATTATTCTTATTCTCTACAGCCCATCTAAAAAGCCCATTTTCTTTTTAAGCAACATCATATATTTAATTCTAATTAAATATGTGCATGAACAACCTTCTAGCTTATTGGTTAAGTCTTTACATTGTTATTCCATAGATCACATGTTCAAATCTCCATTCTTGCAATTATTTTTTATCATTTTTTATTCTTCTCATAACCTACAAATGAGACCTTTCATTTCCAAAATGAATGGTGGCCTTTCATTTCTCTTTTAATTCTCATGTTAAATGCATATATTATTATTCACCATTACACCATCTTTATTTGTTCTCCTCTATCTTTTCCTTCCTCACATTTTTCTATCTCTCACTTCTTCCTCTTCACCTAAAGTCCAAGAAGAAGAACATGAAGAAGTCTTCAAGAAGGTCTCGCTACTAACGCGAGGCTATCGGCGGATAGACAAGCCCGGTGACAATACCGGCTTGTGCATGTAAGTCCCTTCTCTCTTTCCCTCCCTCCACTCTTTCTTTTTCTCTTTATATTTCTCTTGGTTTATATTGCCATGAAAAACTTCCCTTGACATATCATAATTTCTAAATAATTAATTAAATGGATACATATATAAATAATAAACACACAAACATACACACATATATAGTTTGTAAAGTCTTTTTCATTACTCTCAATTCACATGTTAACATTTCATAGTGGCCAATTAGGAGTGCATGTTTGTTGTTTTATTTTAAATCACTTTATTTAAAGTTTGAAAAAAAAAATGAAGTTACGAATAAATACCATGGTTTTTTCATTTCTCACATATGACATATCAATACCTTTAGTTTTAAAATAATTTTTATAAATTAATTTTTAATTCTGAAAATTTCATGAAATTTACATATGATAGAATATATTATTTTGTACACGCTGTAAAAATTTTAGATCGATCCGCATAACGGTGTAGGAATTACATCGTTTTATTCACTGATCGTAAAACAGAAAACTGCAGTTATCGGTCAACTTCTAGGACATATAACTTGGTATACCGGTATCCAAATTGAGAAAAATCAGGTGTTTTTGATATCTACATCTAATGATCTAGATTTTCTTAGTTTTATAGTTTTACTGAAAACCCATCTAAGATAAAGAAAACTGCGCTACAATATTAAGTGACGGATCTGGACAGAATCTGTTCCGATTCGCACACTGTTTTTAAATTGGACATAACTCGAACACCCGATGTCCGTTTGTGACAAAATTTAGATGTGTAGATGCATCATTGATAGAAATATAATTTTATGTATATTATATTACTTAGGAATGAATGAAACAACCTGATATAGGCTTTGCAATAGAATATATAGTTGATGTCCAGAAATCTGAATTTCTGTTTTAAACGCTGACATTAAAATGAACATAACTAGAGCTTAAGAAATCCAAATCATGTGAATCTTAGTGTTTTGGATAAGTACATTGAAATATCTACAATTTTCTAATAATTTTCGTAACCTGAAACCTGATAAAAATTAACTCAAACTGCATTTTAAAAATATGTGACGGTGCCGAATAGATTCTGATCTGTTTTGCGCGACAATACGAAAACATATATATATCTCTCAAACCGGTAGTCATATTTAGGTGAAACTGAAACTCACGCATGCAAAACATTTAGAGCCATATTTCTGTTTATATTCCGCATTCTTTCAACTTGATTAATTAGTCGTACATAATATTTCTTTACATCATTGTTTATGGTAGTTACTCGAATAATATACTTGACTCATTTCATGCTATTCGAATATGTATACATATTTATCTTGATCATTAAATTGTTGTATGTACATAAATATGATAATTAAATATTTGAGTTGTATTTTGAAAACCATACAAATGTATTTGTACATAAAACCCCCTCAAGTTTTATAAATTACCCTAAGGACCTTAGCAATTATAAGACTTCGTTTCACATTTCTGATTGTCTGACTCGGGTTAGAGTCTGACTATTTCTGACTTGAATATGATTCAAGTCAATCTATATTCTTTTATATTCCAACTCAATATGAATACATGAATCCCTGAATCCAGTTAACAATCTATATAACTTGACTGAACCGAACCATGGATATTCTTTTTACATGTTTCCCAGTATTCCATTTACATGACTCTACGGTTATAACCGTTTCCTGATATCATGGTTTCGAACAGTCGGTTAATCAATCTTACAATCAATACAATTTTATAAGATAACAATACTGTTAAAAACACTACGGGGTTTAAGGGGTAGATTGGTATGGAAGGTGTTAAAGGTGGCACGATGTGGTCAAATTAATACACCTAACCTGAATCCCATTGCTGTTGTACCGTGGCATAACGGTTCCTTGTACTACACGTGCCCTAGTCTCTGGTAAGTGAGACTCCCCTCGTATACACTGGCATTCTTCTGTACCAAGCTACAGATAACAGCGTTAACATAATATTACAACAATAGTTTACACTGTAAAAATGTATCTTCTTATTCTGTCTTCTCTACTTCCCTCTTACCTTTGGGACTTACCGAGCGATCTGTTCGCTGACGACATTCTGTTCTCTCTTCTTTGAATGTCGTCAGGTGACTTGGACCCGGCAAAAGTAGAGCCAACAGAAGAAGACTTGGAGCAATTTCCCGACGACCCAGCAGTATAATTTCATTGTACACCTTTCTTTTCAGTACTTTCCTTTTTTCCTGTTATGCCACTGTTTAGGCATCTTTATTTCAGTTGTATTTTCCTTTCCATGTATTGTACAAAGAATGTTAATAAATAAAAGTTGCTGTTCTTTTTATACTCTTGTCTCTTGTGTATTTATATTGCTTAGCTACGCTTAGCGTATGTACTTCTGAGTACATACGTAGCGGACCTCGTCGCGTCCACTTCGCCGTACACTGGGAAGCGGGGCGTGACAGGTTTTGTTGGTGGCCCATACAGGTCAGAGCTGTATGAAACCCTATCATGCAGTTCTGTTCTGCGTGAACAACCTAAGCAATATAAAACACAAGAAACAGCAATTGAAAACATTCTTTACATTACATATTCCTTGAATCCATCTTGAACTCCACCTTCGGTTTCCTTGAACTCCATCTCTCCACTTTTGAATCCTTAATTCTTATTCATCCTTTCTATTTGTATCTTGTAGACTTATTAGCTCAATTGGTTAGAGTATCTATCGACGGAGCTCGAAGAAGACATCATCCTAATCCTGTTTCCTTACTTTGTTATATCATCCTTCTTGAGTAATTTCGAGGATGAAATTATTTTTAAGGAGGGTAGAATGTAATGACCCCAAAATCTTTATACATTTGTATTATCCCTCTTCAATAATATACCGTATTTATTTGTACTTGGTATTTTCCTTTTTCTATTAAATTTATTATTATTTTATTCCTCAATCTATTATGTATTTTTTTCTAGGTACAATTTCTTTTTCTTATATTTAAGTTTTTAACTTCTCATTCTTATTTTTCCTTTCATAAATATTTAACCCAAATCCATTATTCTTATTCTGTACAGCCCATCTAAAAAGCCCATTTTCTTTTTAAGCAACATCATATATTTAATTCTAATTAAATATGTGCATGAACAACCTTCTAGCTCATTGGTTAAGTCTTTACATTATTATTCCATAGATCACATGTTCAAATTTCCATTCTTGCAATTATTTTTTATCATTTTTTATTCTTCTCATAACCTACAAATGAGACCTTTCATTTCCAAAATGAATGGTGGCCTTTCATTTCTCTTTTAATTCTCATGTTAAATGCATATATTATTATTCACCATTACACCATCTTTATTTGTCCTCCTCTATCTTTTCCTTCCTCACATTTTTCTATCTCTCACTTCTTCCTCTTCACCTAAAGTCTAAGAAGAAGAACATGAAGAAGTCTTCAAGAAGGTCTCGCTACTAACGCGAGGCTATCGGCGGATAGACAAGCCCGGTGACAATACCGGCTTGTGCATGTAAGTCCCTTCTCTCTTTCCCTCCCTCCACTCTTTCTTTTTCTCTTTATATTTCTCTTGGTTTATATTGCCATGAAAAACTTCCCTTGACATATCATAATTTCTAAATAATTAATTAAATGGATACATATATAAATAATAAACACACAAACATACACACATATATAGTTTGTAAAGTCTTTTTCATTACTCTCAATTCACATGTTAACATTTTATAGTGACCAATTAGGAGTGCATGTTTGTTGTTTTATTTTAAATCACTTTATTTAAAGTTTGAAAGAAAAAAAATGAAGTTACGAATAAATACCATGATTTTTTCATTTCTCACATATGACATATCAATATCTTTAGTTTTAAATTAATTTTTATAAATTAATTTTTAATTCTGAAAATTTCATGAAATTTACATATGATAGAATATATTATTTTGTACACTCTGTAAAAATTTTAGATCGATCCGCATAACGGTGTAGGAATTACATTATTTTATTCACTGATCGTAAAACAGAAAACTGCAGTTATCGGTCAACTTCTAGGACATATAACTTGGTATACCGGTATCCAAATTGAGAAAAATCAGGTGTTTTTGATATCCACATCAAATGATCTAGATTTTCTTAGTTTTATAGTTTTATTGAAAACCCATCTAAGATAAAGAAAACTGAGCTACAATATTAAGTGACGGATCTGGACAGAATCTGTTCCGATTCGCACACTGTTTTTAAATTGGACATAACTCGAACACCCGATGTCCGTTTGTGACAAAATTTAGATGTGTAGATGCACCATTGATAGAACTATAATTTTATGTATATTATATTACTTAGGAATGAATGAAACAACCTGATATAGGCTTTGCAATAGAATATATAGTTGCTGTCCAGAAATCTGAATTTCTGTTTTAAATGCTGACATTAAAATGATCATAACTAGAGCTTAAGAAATCAAAATCATGTGAATCTTGGTGTTTTGGATAAGTAAATTGAAATACCTACAATTTTCTAATAATCTTTGTAACCTGAAACCTGATAAAAATTAACTCAAACTGCGTTTTAAAAATATGTGACGGTGCCGAATAGATTCTGATCTGTTTTGCGCGACGATACGAAAACATATATATCTCTCAAACCGGTAGTCATATTTAGGTGAAACTGGAACTCACGCTTGCAAAACATTTAGATCCATATTTCTGTTTATATTCCGCATTCTTTCAACTTGATTAATTAGTCGTACATAATATTTCTTTACAGCATTGTTTATGGTAGTTACTCGAATAATATACTTGACTCATTTCATGCTATTCGAATATGTATACATATTTATCTTGATCATTAAATTGTTGTATGTACATAAATATGATAATTAAATATTTGAGTTGTATTTTGAAAACCATACAAAAGTATTTTTACATAAAACCCCCTCAAGTTTTATAAATTACTCTAAGGACCTTAGCAATTATAAGACTTCGTTTCACATTTCTGATTGTCTGACTCGGATTAGAGTCTGACTATTTCTGACTTGAATATGATTCAAGTCAATCTATATTCTTTTATATTCCAACTCAATATGAATACATGAATCCCTGAATCCAGTTAACAATCTATATAACTTGACTGAACAGAACCATGGATATTCTTTTTACATGTTTCCCAGTATTCCATTTACATGACTCTACGGTTATAACCGTTTCCTGATATCATGGTTTCGGACAGTCGGTTAATCAATCTTACAATCAATACAATTTTACAATATAACAATACTGTTAAAAACACTACGGGGTTTAAGGGGTAGATTGGTATGGAAGGTGTTAAAGGTGGCACGATGTGGTCAGATTAATACACCTAACCTGAATCCCATTGCTGTTGTACCGTGGCATAACGGTTCCTTGTACTACACGTGCCCTAGTCTCTGGCAAGTGAGACTCCCCTCGTATACACTGGCATTCTTCTGTACCAAGCTACAGATAACAGCGTTAACATAACATTACAACGATAGTTTACACTCTAAAAATGTATCTTCTTATTCTGTCTTCTCTACTTCCTTCTTACCTTTGGGACTTACCGAGCGATCTGTTCGCTGACGACATTCTGTTCTCTCTTCTTTGAATGTCGTCAGGTGACTTGGACTCGGCAGAAGTAGAGCCAATAGAAGAAGACTTGGAGCAATTTGCCGACGACCCAGCAGTATAATTTCATTGTACACCTTTTTTTTCAGTACTTTCCTTTTTTTCCTGTTATGCCACTGTTTAGGCATCTTTATTTCAGTTGTATTTTCCTTTCCATGTATTGTACTAAGAATGTTAATAAATAAAAGTTGCTGTTCTTTTTATACTCTTGTCTCTTATGTATTTATATTGCTTAGCTACGCTTAGCGTATGTACTTCTGAGTACATACGTAGCGGACCTCGTCGCCTCCACTTCGTCGTACACTGGGAAGCGGGGCGTGACAGATACCCAGTCTCGATATTTCCCCGACTAGGAACATTTAATGATGTGCTTATGGACCACCCAGCTTCCACGTTTATGATCACCATCATAATGCTGGTAGTCAAGCAATAATCCTACGGGTTTTACAAAAACATATATACATAATGATAAAGAAAAACAACATAGTATACTATCATCTTGAGTAAGACTGTTCTACCTGTATAGGTCCTCGTTCAATTTTCATAATCACCTACCTGCAATTACAATAATTTTCTTGACGGCACTATATCTTGTTGGGTTTCCTAGCATCCTGGCCGTTGACCGCGGCTGTTGCGGAACGAAAACTTTCAGTTTTAAAAAAACCGGCGCTAGAAACTACATCCTAGAATCTAACCAAATAAAGAAACTAGCAAACTAGAGGAGTCTAACTACCGTGAAAGAGCGTTATACCTAACGACACATGTCCTTCGGGTCTTCACTCCTCTTCCTAAGCTCCTTGAGGTCTCTTGGATCAACTTTTATGGCCGGCATCCTCGGTCCTAGATGATCCACCTGAAGGTTCTTGATTCAAGCTCCTACTTCAAAAAGAAGCAAACTAAGTAAACAAGTTTGCTAATCTAGTTTGCTTAGATGATGGGTTATGTTTAGTAGTAATATTCTATCTCAAATATCTTTGGTTCTCAACACATGAGAGTGATAAGGGATTGAACAAGAGGATGAACTCAAGAAGATGAGAGAGAAGGGCAAGTGAAGAATGGCTATGCTTTTTCTATGAAGCATTTTTTAATTTAAAAAACACAACCATACTCAAATAGTATTTGCTATAAATACCATAGCCATGCTTCATCCATGCTTCATGCCATCTCACCCTTTTTCACCTCTTTTCTATTTTCAACAAAATAGAAAAATGCATGATGAGGTGTCATCTTCTAGAAGGTATTTTGTATAAACACAAAATACTTTCTACTGTATATATATACCCGTATTCGTACCAAAATACGAATACCCAAGAGATAAAATAATACTACTAATATAATACTAGCATTAAATCAATATCTGATGAAACACACTAATGGCTGTGAGACTAACCATCGCCCCTCGTCGGGGTCTAGAAACGTATATACCATTCTACTCTGGAATATCGATGCCCTGTCTCGATATTCCTATGACTAAGGACACTTTTTAAGGATATGCTTATAGACTACCCAGCCCTCACAAGTATGGCCGCCATCACAACGCTGGTAGTCAAGCACATCCTACGGGCTTTATTAACATATATAAGTAGTACGTAATAAAAAGTAGAACATACGTACATGATTAGATAAAATCAAACCATATAGCATACTATCATTTCAAGCAAGATTGTCCTCTCTCTCTCTCTCTCTCTATATATATATATATATATATATCCATAGTATCCATTACAAATAATGGCATCTAGGGTACATATATATCTTAATATATACATATCCATAGTACCCATTACAAATAATGGCCTCTAGGGCATACATATATCCTACAATCTCCCACTTACACTATAGCCAGTCATTTGCATAACGCATCCCCAACATCTCGAACAGCCGCTCGAACTGTGCTTGAAGTAAGGCCTTCATGAATAGATCCGATGTGTTGTCTTTTGTGTCCACTCTCCGAACCCCGATCTCCTTGCGATCCACTATCTCCCTGATCAGGTGATACCGCCTCAAGATATGTCTGGATTTCTTATGGGACCTTGGTTCCTTTGCTAAAGCTACAGTCCCCTTGTTATCGCAATACAAGGGTATTGGATTGGCAATGGACAGAACCACCTGAAATTCAGAAATGAACTTCCTCATCCAGACCGCCTCTTTTGCGGCATCGTTAACAGCTATATATACTCAGCCTCCATCGTTGAGTCTGCGACGGTATCTTGTTTGGAACTCTTCCAACACACCACCTCTCCATTGAGGGTAAACACATAAGCCGAGACGGATTTAGAGTCATCCTTGTCACTTTGAAAGCTTGAGTCGGTAAAAGCCTCGATCTAGAGGTCCCTATACCGTACACCAAGAACATCTCCTTAGTCCTTCTCAGGTACTTGAGAATGTTCTTTACTGCTATCCAATACTTGTAACAACTCCAATTTTGGTGTACAAAAATTTGTTTAAAAGTAAATGTATACTTGGGGTATTTGCATTTACTGCGATTACTATAAGTAATTGTTTTGCTTTTTAATAGCAAGAAGGAGCTTGTAGCTCATTGGTAATACCTTGCACTGCTGAACCAAAGTACCAGAGTTAAAATCCCATTCCCCACATTATTTTTAATATTGTTTTATTTTGAATTTTTTAGAAGTCCAAGGGTCTACACGTGCATAACTCGTAAAAACCCCACTACACATGTAAAACAAACTGGACCAGGGAGTAGACCAAGCGACAACGGACCAACGGCGACCGACCCCAGCCGGACTCTGCCAGAATCGGCCGACGACTCGGTCGACTCGGCCGCCGCCGGCCGGACTCGGCCGGACCGCCGAGTCGTCAACACAAAAGTCGTGCCTCTTAGCCTCCCCATCACTCCTGCATACTTTAATTCCTTGGATTGGTTCCAGAGCTCTTTAAAATCCGATTAAACCCTATTTTTATTACAAATTAATACAATTTTCAATACAACCCTTAACCTAACCCTAACCCTAGCTTTACCCTATAAATACCACCCCTAGACACACACCCCTCACTCACAATTCTGTCCAAACTCTCAAGAAATTCCTCTAGAAATTTTAGTGTGCAATTGAAGTTAACAAAGGGCGAAAATTCGGCGATCTTTCGACGACGACCCTAGGAGCTCCCGGCGACGAAACGACGCCTCCTACCGTTTCCTCTTCCTCATCCCTAACCTACAAACCCGTAAGTCCCACCTCCCTCTTCTCTATTCTTTTCTAAAAACATGTATTTCTAAAACCCGATGGAATCGGAGTTAATCCGATTTCCGATTCGGTTCTTCCTAAAAATTCAACCTTTTCTTAAATACAATCCTACTAAACCCTTACATGTTGACTATTAAACATTAACAAGTCATATTGAACAAGTTCCATATCAAAAGGATTTCTATTTCAATTTTTATCGTACTTTTTCCCTATAATATCATGTAGTTTAATTTCGACAATTAAAACATCACAATCATGCTATACCTTTAAGTAGATCACGAGGTAATGACCTACCTCCTCACACACTCATATGCAAAATAACACAATTGTTAGTGTTTATGCCCTAGAAGGCCATTACTGTATCATACTAGTTTGTATATTACTTAATGGAAGCTTGGGATATTCACAGTTGTATTGACAGTCTTGCTAAAAATGGTAGTATGCTACTTGGTTTGTGTCTACTTTAATATGTGCATATGTTTCTTGTAACGTATCACTTATACATATTAGTAGAGCCCTTAGGATCTTTGCTTGATTACCAGCGTTGTGATGGCAGTCACAATAGTGGAGGCTAGGTAGTCTATAAGCAACATTCTATACAGGTCCCTAATCGTAGGATTATCGAGACAGGGCATCGATACTCCGGAGTAGACTAGTGTGTACGCTTATCATCCCAGTTGGGGAGATGGTCTGTCCTACAGCCATCAGTACGTCGTACTGAAGATAGTATACAGGTGCTCGTTAGGTTACGGGTACACCGGACAGGACTCGCGGGGAACTGTTGGATGGTATTATACCCGTCGTCAGTTAACAGTTCCCAGGTGACATGAGTACAGCATAGTCCGCAGACTTGACACTGCTACTTTGCCTCGAGTGTGTCCCACTGTTCTTAGATTGTTACCCTACCACAGCTCAAAGGAGTCATGCAAACAGGTAGCAGTTGGGTGCGGTCCCGAGCACTTGGAGGCAGTGGCGGTTAGACAGGATTCGCCTCTCCCGATATTGGGAGTTGATATCGCGCTGTGTCAGAGAGCCATTATGCAAAGTCCCTGGCCAGGGCAAGCGAGATTTACTGGTAGGTTTTCCAGTAGTTTCTCAAGGTGTAATGGGATACGCTTCGATACGACTTATACCGCTTTTAGGGGACTGACGCTTGCCGCCCCCTGGGCCCGATATGCGATAGTCCTAGACGAACAGACCGGACTGTACGGAGATTGTCACAGCAGGCTCAGTAGGAGTTTGGATGGGTTTCCTCATCGGCCTTCTTATCGACATCTACCTGGGGACCGTTACATACAGCTAGTGCCGCTTGCGGTCTGTGGTTAAACCCACTGTCAGCGTAGTGTCGAGTCTTTAGAGTCCCACACAGAGAGTTTCCCTGCTTTGGGCGAAACGATATAGAGGTCGTATGGTTTTACGACAGGGCTCGGACGCATACGTGTTTTTACGCACGTACGATGTTCGGACGGTTTTTACTAGTTGGTTTTGGTTTAAGCCAGATTCTAGTATCGGATTATTGGATTTATACAGTCTAAAGTTTTTCCGTGTTTCCACGGATAGGAGGGGCGTTCTCGTAATTTGTCGGGAAGCTTCTAGAAGTATGGTGACTTGGGGGTTAAGATGGCATTTGCATTAATTGGATAAATGAGTCATGGTGTGATTCATACATGGAGTTAATGAATCATTTATGATTTATATGACTCATGTATTGAATCACTTAGTGTATTAATGAAACATGATGATATATCATTATTTGTTATTCATTTAATTATATGATTTGTTTCATATATACACAAATGATTCATTCATCCAAAAGAATTCTTATTCTCACATTCTCTCTCCTCAAGCTCTCTCTCTTCAAACCCTAACCCTAACCTCTCATGTGTTGAGATCAAGGGTTAGCTCGACTAATACATCCATAATCCAACTCTATATCACCTAGGTTGGTTAGATTAGTACTTTCAGTAACCCAGTTACCTCAAGTTAGAGGTTAAGCTTGGAGTAGGAGCTCTCAGGTGGATCGTCTTTGACTCGAGGAGGCCGTTGAGGTGCCGACGTTCCAAAGAGCCTACAAGGAGTGGAGGACAGTGATAAAGACCCGAAGGACAAGTAACGTGAGGTATAACTTCAAATCCGAGTAGTTAAACCTTTCGTAGTTTGCTAGTAACGGTTTAGACACGATTCATGCGCTCAAGTCCGTGTTACGAAGTTTTAATAATCGTTTTTCATATATTCCGCCTTCCCGCAAGTTCGTGGGGTGCGTGACATGGACTTACAGTGGTATCAGAGCCAACTAAACCTTTACTAGCTTGTTAGCAACTAATTAGAACTTCGATCGTCGGAAAAACACGAAAACAACACCCCGAAACCCTATCAGTTTCTGTTGATTTTAAAAGTGTCAAAAAAATTATTTGATATGCCTTAAAATTCACAGCTGGGTATTATAAGAATACTGGGAAAATACGAGCCCCTAACTCGGCAAGACGGCCGCGGATCCGCGGCAAGATGGTGCTTTTGGCCGCTGATCCGCCGCCGAGTCAACACCGAGTTGATTCGGATTTGCTCTGTTATTCATATAGTTTGGTGTTTTGTTTTCCAGTATATTTTGTTTCTGCCCAGGTTACTTCTGTGCTGGCTTGCATTTGGGGTAGACACGGAAAAAGGTTGTCGATCGATATTCTAAGTTATTTGCTAATCGGGTTTTTATCTGTAATGATTAATGTGTTCGTAAACCTCCCCTAACTGCTAGTATGTCGGTTGGCAGGGGGTTGCACATTTCTGTAATGTTTACTGTTTGTGTATATGAACTTGATTAGATCGTTGTGATGATTAGCTCGGGTTTGAGACGGGTTTTATATTCATTCATTCGATGTAAATTGTAATATGATGTAATATTCTTTTGCGGGGCACATCCAGGTTGCGGTTGTAGCCACCGTTGTATTATTTCATTTACTGTTTTTTGCTCCTAGGATAGACCCAAGGTGGGGTACACAAATTACCGGGTACGTTGAAGTGTTTAGTGCCCTACTCACGTTGTTGAGGGAGACCACTTCACTTCGGGTACTTGGCGGGTAGTTTGCCGTACCCGTAGGGGTCTAGGGTGGGGAATGGCTATTCATCACAACTGTGTAATCTGTCTTTTGTTGCGGGCTTAAAGCAAACGTGGATTGCTTGTATATCCAATAATGTTCATCTGAGATCTGGAATGCCTATTATTGCGTCTGACGAATGTACAATATCTATATATGATAGCTATTTAGACGTCACTTATGTTTTACACCCGTGCTAGCCCAGCCCCCGCTCTGTCGTTAGTTAAGTAACCTAACGGGTGATGACGGGACCCAGTGGCGAATGCGGATGGCATAAGAGGACGTTGTATTTTCGTTGTTTTCTGCAATGATAGGTTAAATGATGGGACGCATTATTTTAATGCAAAGAAAATAAACCAAAGTTGAATCGTTAGAACAAATTTAAAAGAAACCACTCGGTTATTTTAAAAGAGCAGAATTTTTAATTGCGGAGCTTTAACCACTCCTTTTAAAAAGCTATCAGGTTCCTTCGATTATATCAAGTTCACTACGTTCACGGTTTCGCCAAAACCAGTCATAGCCCTCCGTCATTTCTTATGAATGGTCAGTAGTATTCAAGCTATGTTTGTTTGGCCCTTAGTCAAGACATAGTGATTGGTAGCTGCTGGGGTATTCTTTTGTTGCATAGATAGATGAGTTGGTTTGGGATAGTCGTATTACTTTGTTTGGCCCTTAGTCAAGAGTATATACGGGTGGGTTCAAATTAACAAGATAATGATGGGTTGAACTTGACATGTGACTTATGATTTGTTGTCCCATAGTCAAGGTCATAAGAACATGGGGCAAAAATCCACATCGGGAGTTTCTAAAGAAACTGAAACTTGCTAGTGTTGCATACCATTTGGAATTTGATGAATGTTGGTAGGATTCCTTCAACATTATCATACGATGATATTTGGATCCCGATCCAACTGTGAGTATATGCTACTTATCAGGAGATTCGTCACTTAACGATCAATGCTATAAACCAAGTAGGTGTCGAGAAAGGTGTCAGCGGGGCTACGCCCCCAGAGAAAAGAGGTTATTTAATTAAGAAACTTCGCGAAAGCGTTGGAAAACCTCCCTCGAAGTACCGACACTAGCCTGGCTGAACGGTTAAGCAAGTATTGTACAGTGAGAATAGTCCTGGCTAATTCTTCTTTTATGGTTTGAGGAAGGATTCGAGAAACAGTGGGAGCCATCCAGTTTAGATAAATTAAAAACCAATCTAAACTTGCAAGAGTATCATGCTAAAGTGTTTTCTTCTCTCTCTCATTGCAGCGACCTTGTGACCATGACTAGGTTACATCTAGATAACAAGTTGACTGAATCTAACTTATTTGACTGGCAAAGGTCTGTCCAGATGTCCATTGCCTATGACAAGCTGGACCACCCTATTATGACTCAAGATCCCGCCGTCCCAGGTCCAGTTTCCACCGTCACGGATATGGATATCCATCAGACAAAGGAAAAGGATAAAGCGAAAGCTAAGTGCCTCGTGTTGGCTTCAGTTGATGGTGTATACCAGAAGCAGCACGAGAAGATGGACTTATTTTCCATCTTTCTCCATAACAAAGATTTATATGGAGAGCAATCTCATATCGCAAGATATGAGACCTCGAACGAATTAATTCAAGCGAGGTTGGCTGTCGGGTCATCTGTAGGGGACGACGTCCTTACAATGACTAGCTATATTGATGAGCTCAAGGATCTGGAGACCACGTTGGGAAACATGTCATACGCTGACTTATTTCCACAGTCCCTACCCTCTACTTACACCCTGAAAGAAACCATGGAAACACAAGCTCTGCTTAATGGGGAGACCTTCTTCTTCTACATCCAGGGCGAAAGCAAAGGGTGAAAAGAAGAAGACCTCAACAGAGCCAATATACAGTGTCAGCAAAGTAGGAGGAAAGGGAAGAGCAAAAGTTTCGGGACTTGGTGTAGGTAAGAAGGGATGTTCTTATTTTTATGGGAACGTGCATTGGCAGAAGGATTGCAGGGCTTTGGAAGCCAGTAGCCAGGATACGAAGCATGTTGTGGCTTCGGCCTCAAGTGTGTTTGTAATTGAGAACTGTTTGTCAATTAACTCTACTTCCTGGGTACTAGATACTAGAGCAAGATCTCATATCTGTAATTCATTACATGCTTTGAGAAACCGTAGAGTTATAAGGGTAGGGGATTTTTCTCTCAGAGTTGCAAACGGAATGAGCGTGGACGCTGAATCCGTGGGAGAATATCGCCTAGGTTTGAAAAGTGGGCAGATATTGATTCTACGTAACTGTTTGTATGTACCTAGTTTGACTTGTAATATCATATCAGTGTCCTCACTTTCGAGAGAGGGATATGATTTTACATTCGTAAGCGGTGTAGTTCACATCCACCTAAATCAAGTTCTGATTGGGTCCGGTACATTAGATGAAGGTATATACGTATTGAATCAAGCTCATGTTTTCAATGTCCAGAACACACTTAAAAGAAAGTCTCTAGAAATAAACCAGGCTTTCTTATGGCATTGTAGACTAGGTCACATCAATGAAACACGGTTTACGAAGTTACATAGAGAAGGATATTTGAATCCGTTCGAATATCAATCTTATGCTACTTGTGAATCTTGTCTCATGGGAAAGATGACAAAGACTCCGTTTACTAGACACAGAGTAAGAGCGAGCGAGCTCTTGGGACTCGTACACAGTGACGTGTGCGGTCCAATGTCTACAAATGCGCGAGGTAGTTATTCCTACTTCATTACTTTTACGGATGATTTCTCTAGGTATGGATATATCTTCTTAATGAAGCATAAATCCAAGGCTTTTGAGAAATTCCGAGAATACAAGAATGAAGTGGAAAAACAGACAGGGAAAAGTATCAAGACACTGAGATCTGATCGAGGTGGTGAATACTTAAGTGCCGAGTTCCTGAGATACTTAAAAGAGAATGGAATTCTCTCTCTGAGCATACTCCTCCATACACACCACAACACAACGGTGTATCGGAAAGGAGAAATCGAACCCTATTGGATATGGTTCGTTCCATGATGAGTAAGGCTGAGTTACCGCGATCTTTCTGGGGTTATGCACTAGAATCTGCTGCATATCTTTTGAACCAGGTTCCAACCAAGACTGTGCCTACCACACCATATCAGATGTGGAGTGGGAAGAAACCCTGTCTTAAACATTTTAGGACATGGGGATGTCCAGCTTTTGTAAAGAAGCAGCATGCGGACAAGCTCGAGGCACGCTCAGTACAGTGTAAGTTTTTAGGATATCCAAAGAACTCCAAGGGATATTATTTCTATTACGCAGAGGAACAAAAGGTTTTTGTTTCTCTTCATGCCCACTTCTCAGAAACTGAATTTTTAGAAAATCAGAAGAGTGGGAGCGCAGTAGAACTGGAAGAAATTCCAGAACCACAAGCTGTTACTGAAAGTTTGGTAGAACAAGAAGTTTCAGAAGAAGGGGACATACCAGCGCCTATCCGCAGAAGTAGTAGGCAGTCTCATCCGCCCGAGAGATACTACGGTTTTCTCATAGACGGGGATCGAGAAGATTGCGTCATTGATAATGATGACCTTACTAGCTTCCAGCAAGCCATTCAGAGCGGCGACTCGGTAAAATGGCTGGATGCAATGCGGACCGAAATGGAGTCCATGTACACTAACAAAGTATGGACTTTGGACATTGCTCCAGATGGGGTAAAACCCATAGGATGCAAATGGATCTTCTGAAAGAAGATTGGTGTGGATGGACAGGTTGAAACCTATAAGGCTAGACTTGTTGCAAAGGGTTTCCGTCAAAGACCTGGTTTGGACTATGACGAAACCTTTTCTCCAGTGGCTATGCTCAAATCCATTAGGATCCTTCTTGCTATTGCTGCCTTCCACGATTATGAGATCTGGCAGATGGACGTAAAGACGGCCTTTCTAAATGGTAATTTGGAAGAGTGCGTCTATATGGATCAGCCAGAGGGATTCATTCAAAGTGGGAGCAGCAGTAAAATATGCAAGCTGCGTAAGTCCATTTATGGACTAAAGCAGGCATCGCGGAGTTGGAACATCTGTTTTGATGATACTGTCAAAGAATTCGACTTTATCAAAAATCCATATGAAACATGCATATACAGTAAGATTGTAGGGAGAGTTGTTGCATTCCTCGTCTTATACGTGGATGACATTCTCCTAATAGGAAATGATATTCCTATACTACAGTCAGTCAAAAGATTCTTGTCACAGAAGTTCTCCATGAAGGACCTGGGTGATGCCACCTCCATTCTGGGGATCCAGATCTATCGTGATAGATCAAAGAGGATGTTGGGACTTTTGCAGTCCAGGTACATAGACACCATATTGAAAAGATTCAGTATGGAAGATTCTAAGCGCGGTAATCTACCGGCTTGTCACGGAATCACCCTCTCCAAAGAGATGTCTCCCAAGACTGATTTGGAAAGGGATCGCATGTAGATTATACCCTACGCTTCTGCGGTAGGCTCTATAATGTATGCGATGTTATATACCAGACCAGATGTAGTATACGCATTGAGCGTTGTAAGCCGGTATCAGGCAAACCCAGGGGAGAAGCACTGGATAGCAGTAAAGAACATTCTCAAGTACCTGAGAAGGACTAAGGAGATGTTCTTGGTGTACGGCAGAAAAGACCTCCAGATCGAGGCCTTTGCTGACTCCAGCTTCCAGAGTGACAAGGATAACTCCAAGTCCATGTCGGGTTATGTCTTTACCCTCAATGGAGGGGCGGTCTGTTGGAAGAGTTCCAAGCAGGAAACCGTTGCTGACTCAACGATGGAAGCGGAGTACATAGCTGCTTGCGATGCCGCAAAAGAAGCTGTCTGGATGAAGAAGTTCCTCACAGAACTTCAGGTGGTTCCTACCAGTGTTGGTCCAATACCTCTGTATTGCGACAACAACGGCGCTATAGCTTTAGCGAAGGAACCCAGGTCCTATCAGAAGTCCAGACACATCTTAAGGCGGTATCACCTGATCAGGGAGATCGTAGATCGCCGGGAGATCGAGGTAAAGAGAGTAGATACAGAGAATAACACTGCTGATCCATTCACAAAGGCCATTCCTCAGACGCAGTTCTAGAGGCTATTCGAGATGATAGGTCTGCGATATACCAGTACATGGCCCTAGTGCAAGTGGGAGATTGTTAGTGTTTATGCCCTAGAAGGCCATTACTGTATCATACTAGTTTGTATATTACTTAATGGAAGCTTAGGATATTCACAGTTGTATTGACAGTCTTGCTAAAAATGGTAGTATGCTACTTGGTTTGTGTCTACTTTAATATGTGCATATGTTTCTTGTAACGTATCGCTTATACATATTAGTAGAGCCCTTAGGATCTTTGCTTGATTACCAGCGTTGTGATGGCAGTCACACTAGTGGAGGCTGGGTAGTCTATAAGCAACATCCTATACAGGTCCCTAGTCGTAGGATTATCGAGACAGGGCATCGATACTCCGGAGTAGACTAGTGTGTACGCTTCTCATCCCAGTTGGGGAGATGGTCTGTCCCACAGCCATCAGTACGTCGTACTGGAGATTGTAGGACTACGGTAGCGCCCCGGCCGTCTATCCGAGGCCAAAATGCTGAAACGAAAATTCTTCTTGACTTGAAAACCGGCGCTACCGCGTACTAAAACCCCGGATCGAACCATTAACCTATAACTAGCTATCAAGAGAAGGGTAGAAAGCTATACCGAGCGATCCGTGTCCTTCGGTCTTCGGCCTCCATCCCCATCTCCTCGCGGAATCTCTGGTCTTCATCTCCTCGTCGGAAAGGGCACCACATCGAGAAGTCTTTTTACGGGCTCCTGCTTCATCCGAAGCAACTCGGACACGAAGTGTGCTAGCCGACGCGTCCAAGGTGTTGTAGAGAATGTTTGTGATCACTTTGTCTCTTGCATCCATGGCTTTGGATGGAGGTTGAAGTGTTGCCATTGATGGAAGCAAAGAGCTAGAGGAAGAAGAAGAAGAAGAAGAACAAGAGCTTTTCTTTTTCTTTTCTTTTCTCTTGTTGTAATGAGAGTGAGAGAGTGAGATTATGAAAAAAAAATACAAGACCAATAATCACCACCATGGTAGCCCCTCTCTCTCTCCATTTCCTTTCAACACATTAAACAAAACACTAATGTGACATAATTGCTAAAAAAGAGACCTTGAGTCATCTAAATGTCCATGTCACATTTAATGCAATGCATGATGAATTTCTAGCTCATTATTTCCATAAACAAACATTAATCCAAATGTTTGCCACAACAAAAAGATCCGGCAACATCTAAAGTAAACTCGTGACGGATCACAAGGATACCCCTCACCTGAATATACATACCTGCACCCGCATTCCGACTGAATGCGAATGCGATAAGACTAAAGTAATCCAATAAATCTAATACTAGGATCCGGCTTAAACCAAATCCCCCTGGTATGATCCGTCCGATCATGATCCTTGCAATACCGCACGTATATGATCGAACCCTGCCATATATCATACGGCCTCTATAACGTTTCGCCCGAAACTTGAGAAACTGTCTGTAGGGGACTCTAAAGACTCGTCAATACCTTGGCTGTGGATTTAACCACTAGCACGTCAGAGGTATTAGTCGTACGTAACGAGCTACCAGGTATTGACCAAAAGGGAGGTCGATGAGCGAACTCATCCTGACACCCTACTGAGCCTGTCAGTGACAATATCCGTACAGTCCGGTCCGTTCGTCTATGAGCATCGCATGGCGGGCCTAGGGGGCTGGTAAAAATCAGACCCCCAAAAGCGGTACAAGTCTGTAAGTCTACGGTAGCGCCCCGGCCGTCTTTCAGACGCCAAAATGCGGAATAAAAACTTTTATAACTGGCGCTATCGCATACTATAACCCGGATCTGCCATTAATGCTAAACTAACAAACTACAAAGAGGGTTGAAAGGTTATACCGAACGATCCGAGTCCTTCGTTCTTTAACCATCATCCCACGCTCCGTTGCGGCTGCTCCGATCTCGTCGATCTCCGATCTCCTCGTCCAGGTGGCACCACGTCATCGGATCTTTAAAGGGGCTCCCGCCTCTGACTCGAGGCAACTCGGTCATCAAGTTTGCTAAAAGAGATGACCAAGATTGATGCAAAGAATGAGTAGAACACTTTGTCTCGCTTTGTCCAAAGCCATGGACGAACGGTTAATGAAGTTGCCTTTTGGATTCAACTGAAATGAGAAATGAATATCTGAAATTTCCATGAAGCCAAAACTTGTATCTTTTTCAAATCCACAACCATGATCCCCCACAAATGAATGGCCGGCCATATTTGTAGAGGGAGGAGGTGAGTGTAGGAGAGGGGAGGGTCACCATAACAATAATGAAGAGGATGAGTCATCGAACACCTAGTATGAACACAATTAATGCATACATTGAACCTTCTAGCCTAGTCATCAAGCATTAATTGCACAATAAATGCACTAATGACTCACTAGCCTAATCACCTCATCTAGAAGCCTCTAGAAACTTCCACACTCATCTCAAGAAAAGATAAATCCGTCTTTAACCGAATGTTAAAAGACGGGTGATAGAAAACTGGAAACTGGCAACTTCCAAAAGCGATCCTGAAACGAATTTCAGGATAACCCCTTAACTGTATAAATATACCCGCATTTGTATTACGACCGAATACAAATGCAACTGAGACAAAGATATTATATCTACTCAATATAATACTCGGATCCGGCTTAAACCAAAGCCCATCAGTATTATCTGCCCGAAATATGACACGTGCGTAAACGCACGTGCATTTTCCGAACCCTGCCATAAAACCATACGACCTCTACAATGTTTCGCCCGAACTTGGGAAACTATCTGTGGGGGACTCTAATGACTCGTCAGTACCCTGGCAGTGTGTTTAACCACAAGCCGTCAGTGGCACTAGCTGTACGTAACGGCTGCCCATGGATTGACCTCAAGGAAGGCCGATGAGCGAACTCATCCGGAAACCCTACTGAGCCTAACAGTGACAATGTATATACAGTCCGGTCCGTTCGTCTATGAGTATCGCATATCCGGCCTAGGGGGCTAGTAACGTCAGACCCCCAATAGCGGTATAAGTCATGTCGGAGACAAGCCCTGAACACCCTGAGATACTACTGGAGTACCTACCAGTAAATCTCACCTGCCTTGGCCAAGGACTTGGTGTAATGGTTTTCCTAGACACAGCATGATCTCCACCCCCAATACCGGGAGAGACGAATCCCCTGCCGATCCGCTCATGTGCCTCCATGTGGCTCGGGACTGTACCCAAAAACTACCTGTTTGCACGACTCCTTTGAGCCGTGGTAGGGTAGAAATCAAAGCACAGTGGGAACTCACACGAGACAAATGACGACCTCAGGTCGATGAACTAACATGTACACATGTCACCAGGGAACTGCTAACTGACGATAGGTATAATACCAACTAGCAGGTTCCCGGCGAGTCATGTCCGGTGTACTCATAACCCAATGAGCACCTGTATACATCTTAGGTGATCCAACTGACACCAGTGGCTTGTGAGACCGGCCACCGCCCCTCGTCGGGGTCTCGACTGTATACACTAGTCTACTCCGGAGTATCGATGCCCTGTCTCGAAACTCCCACGACTAGGGACCACATTTAAGGTTATGCTTATAGACCACCCAACTCTCACGTATATGATCGCCATCATACTGTTGGTAGTCAAGCAAGATCCTAAGGGCTCTATCAACGTGTAATCATGATCAGTCACCTGAACCTATACACGACTGATAAAGGCAAACCAGATAGCATACTATCATCTCGAGTAAGACTGTCCTACTGGTATAGGTCCTCCTCAATCATTGCAATCACATACCTGCGATCCAATAATTGACTTTGTGGGCACTATATCCAACAATCTCCCACTTGCACTTAAGGCTAATTATTGCGATGTCGCATACTCACAGCTCGTGTGATACCGAATACCCAACTCCTCTACTAATCAGTTTCACAAAGCCCGTTTGTAAAACTATTGTGTTCGAGAAATAGCCTCAGTAAGTGGATCCGTCCTGATGTTTCTTTCTATGTCTCTCTTAATCTCAAGTTTGCGGAGAAAGCCATCTCCCGAATCGAGTAATACCTGTCTTAGAATATGTCTGGATATCTGATGGGACCTAGTTCATAAATGAACTCCAAATCCAAACTTCTTAGACCGTATCGATAACTAAACCTAATCAGTATCCTGCACCATGCCTCCCACAGTATCCTCTTGGACCACCTGTCCATAATACTGCCCCCTTTGTCAGAGGGAAAACTATAACTCTGACAATCACTCTGTCATCCATGTCACCTTTGAAGCCTGGATTGATAATCGTCTCCCGAAGAAGGCTGCCGTCATCAAATCTATAGAACGTGCACTTATGTTCTAAAACTGCTTCCTTATGTTTCTCCAGGATTGGATTAATACAAACTTATTGTATCTAGTGCAAAAACAACATCTGGTGTGGTACTTGACATCTCACGATTGACTCAATTGCCTAAGCAAGTGATATGCCAATCATGCACATCCCTCTCCCCTTTAGTCTGTAAGACACCTTTAGAGAGGGTGACTCCATCACCTGCAGGTATACCACCATGCCAGGAGTCATCTATTCTAAAAACTATTAGAATACTGTCAAAGTACCCACATTGGGAAACTACCCAAATCCAGATCTAAAACCATAGATCTAGAAACCAGAATGTCTGATATTATATCCATATCCTGTCTAGAGAAACAACTGTGTGACGACCACAGTACAACCAATCGTAGTATAGGAATTTTACTTCCTACTCTGTGTATGTCATCCAAATACCAGGACATCACACCCTACTACCTTCTTAACAGATCCATCCCCTATTCTGATGAAGTCATTGTTAGTGTATATGCCCTAGAGGCCATTACTGTATCATACTAGTTTGTATATTACTTAATGGAAGCTTGGGATATTCACCTTATATATACACAAGATAGTAGTATGCTACTTGGTTTGTTTCTACTTCAATGTGTACATGTGTTTATTATATCACCTGTACGCATTAGTGGAGCCCTTAGGATCTTTGCTTGATTACCAGCGTTGTGATGGCAGTCACACTAGTGGGGCTGGGTAATCTATAAGCACATCCTTATGCAGGTCCCTAGTCGCAGGACTATCAAGACAGGGCATCGATACTCCGGAGTAGACTGGCGCATGCGCTTCTCATCCCAGTGTGGGAGACAGTCTGTCCCACAGCCGTCAGTACGTCGTACTGGAGATAGTATGCGGGTGCTCGTTGGGTTACGAGTACACTGGACAGGACTCATCGGGAACTGACCGGTTGGTATTATACCTATCGTCAGTTATCAGTTCCCAGGTGACATGAGTACAGCTTAGTCCGCTGACTTGACACTGTCACTTCGCCTCGAGTGTGTTCCTACTGTACTTTGATTACTACCCTACCACGGCTCAAAGGAGTCGTGCAAACAGGTAGTAGTTGGGTGCAGTCCCGAAGCACTTGGAGGCAGTGACGGTTAGATAGGATTCGTCTCTCCCGGTATTGGGGGTTGACATCGCGCTGTGTCTAAGAGAGCTATTACACGAGTAGTCCCTGGCCAGGGCAAGCGGGATATACTGGTAGGCTTCCAGTGTTATCTCAGGGTGTATTGGGCTTCACTCCGACACGACTTGTACCGCTATTAGGGGACTGACGTTTACCGCCCCCCTAGGCCCGCCATGCAATGTATCAGACGAACAGACCATACTGTACGGAGATTGTCACATTCAGGCTCAGTAGGAGCTCAGATGGGTTTCACCTCGTCAGTCTTCTTGTCGGCATCTACCTGGGGACCGTTATGCACAGCTAGTACCGCTTGCGGTATGTGGTTAAACCCACTGCCAGCGTAGTGTCGAGTCTTTAGAGTCCCACACAGAAAGCTATTCGCCTTTAGGCAAAAGAGTAGAGGTCGCATGGTTTTGCGACAGGGTCCGGTCACATCCGTGCACTTGTGCACGTACAGTGTCCGGACAGTTAATACTAGCGGGCTTTGGTTTAAGCCGGATCCTAGTGTACGTTTTGGGATTGATTTTATCTCGTTTGTGTTCGTGTTCCTCGGAACGCGGATGCGGGTGTGTATGCACAGTTGACAGAGAGACAGAGGCAGAGTATTCTCATTGGGGTTGTTGACTGTTGACTGTTGACTTTTGCTTAACCCTAATGAGAATAAGATATATGATTAACATTAATATTAATTAAGTATTGTAGTGACATGGTTGTTGAGGGGTTGACTTTGTTGACTTGTTGACTTTGTTGACCGGTTGACTAGGTTGGACTAGTTGACCATCATCATGACAATGGCTATCATTCCATGGCAAAGACTTTTGCTTGCTTGTTTATTTATGCAAAATGAGTGCATGAAATGATATAGCCATTTTGACTTAAACCATTTACACAATACTTGATTACTATTTTTGTGATGATGGCTTTTGGATTATGAGAGGTGAGAATGAGATGAGTATGGTTCATTCTATTTTTTGCTTTCTCTCTCTTGAGCTCTCTCATTCTCAAGCTCTCCCTCTTGCTCTTGCTCTCTCTACCTCAAGGCAAAACCATTCTCATGTGTTGAGACTCATTGCCTTAGAGATAAAAGACACCAAAACATTCCTCTACTCACTCTAGTTCATAAGGTTTAGCAAACAGAGTGAACTAGTTTCTTCAAAGTTTGAAGAAGAAGCCAAAGGTAGAAGCTTTCAGGTGGATCGATCTTCGGCGCAAGGAGACGACGGGGTGAAGCCAATCCGGACAACCATCGAGGCTTAAAGACGAAGGAGTTCAAGAAAGAAAGGTATAACTCCCTAACCGAGTAGTTAACAACTCCTAGTTAGGTTGTTAGTTAGATGTTTAACAAAGATCCGGTTTTGAGTCCATGTTACCACCTCTAGAAAATTGTTTTTCACCAAATTCCGCATGCCCGAAAGTACCGGGAGAGGTAGCATGGACTTACAGTGGTATCAGAGCCTAGTTAAACTCTATCTAACATGTTAGCAAAGTAACTAGAAGATCGATCAAAGAAAAAGTCCCGAAATGAACCCGGATTTCAAACTTGCTGTCGATTTTTAAAGTGCTGTAAAAGTAATAAATCATACTTCAAAAATCGACTCAGGGTTTTTATAGCAAACTGCAAAAATTTCATCCACTGAACCGATCAAAGCGCCGCGGAAACGCGGCGGGAGCGTGCTCCCGCCGCGGTTCCGCGGCCGAGTTGACTCGGCAGTGGGAAATTTTGGTTGCAGTTTGTTCAGTGGGGTATTTTGGGAATTTTGGAATATGTCTTTTCAGCCCAGATTTTCCAGAACGAAAATTTTGTGTTTGGGGCCTAAAAATCCGTATTTTTGATCGAACTTCTAAAGACTTAAGCTGACGGGTTTTTTATCTGTGATGTAATATTTGTATTGAACGTCTGCTAATCGCTATATGTCGATTAGTGGGGGTTATACAAATCTGTGATCTGTAATGTTGCTGGAATGTGTATATGAATTCATTGGATTGTCGCGGGTGAATAGCCGGGGGTTGTGAGACGAGAGTCTTCTTTTCTTTCAATTCATGTAAAATTTGTAAATTGATGTAATAATTATTTGTATGGCCGCACAACCGGGTCAGGGTTGTAGCCGTCATTGTATAATTTCTTTTTACTGTTTTTGCTCCTAGGATAGACCCATGGAGGGGGTGCACAAACTACCGGGTATCCCGAACTGTCGAGTTGCCTACTCACGGAGTTGAGGGAGGTTGCTTCGCTTCGGGTACTTGGCGGGTAGTTTGCCGCACCCGTAGGGGTCTCGGGTGGGGTTTTGGCTATTCACCGCGACCGTGTAATCTGCTTTTCGTTACAGGCTCGTACGAATTGCGGATTCCTAGTATATCCAATGTGTTCATCTGTGATCTGAAATGGCTATCATTGCAATATATCTATATATGATATTATTTAGGCGTTGCTTATGTTTTACAGCCGCGCTAGCCCAGCCCCCGCTCTGTCGTTAGTTAAGTAACCTAACGGGTAATGACGGGGCCCCGTGGCGAATGCGAATGGCATAAGCGTACGTCATATTTTGGTTGTTTTCTGCAATGGTAGGATTAAATGATGGGACGCATTAAAAGAACTAATGCAAGGATATCACGCATTAAAAGAACTAATGCAAGAAAATAAACCAAGTTAAAGTCGTTGGAACACTTTCGGAAAACCACTCGGTTCTTTTCAAAACTAACTTTTAAATGCGGAGCTTGAGCCACTCCTTTTAAAAGCTATCTCGTTCCATCGATTATATCAAGTTCACTACGTTCACGGTTTTGCCAAAACCATTCGTAGCCCTCCGTCGTTTCACATGAATAGTCAATAGTATTCAAGCTGTGTATGTTGGCCAAAGTCAAGGCATAGTGATTGGTAGCTATTGGGTATTCATGTGTAGCATAGATAGATGCGTTGGTTTGGGACAGTCGTACTGCCATTTTGGCCAAAGTCAAGGGTAGGTACGGATGGATCCAAATTAACCTGGAGAATGACGGGTAGAACTTGACATGTGACTTATGATATTTTGGCCAAAGTCAAGGTCATAAGAGCATGGGGCAAAAATCCACATCGGGAGTTTCAAAAGAACTGAAACTTGCTAGTGTTGCATACCATTTGGAGTGTGATGATTCTGGTAGGATTCCTTCAGTTTCGTCACGCGATGATATTTGGATCCCGATCCTACTGTGAGTATATGCTACTCCTCGGGAAATTTCTCACTTAACGATCAATGCTATAAACCAAGTAGGTGTCTAGAAAGGTGTTAGCAGGGCTACGCCCCCAGGGAAAAGAGGTTATTTAATTAAGGAACTTCGCGAAAGCGTTGGAAAACCTCCCTCGAAGTACCGACACTGGCCTGGCTGAACGGTTAAGCAAGTATTGCACGGTGAGATTGATCCTGACTAATTCTTCCTTTTTGGTTTGAGGAGGGATTTGAGAAACAGTGGGAGCCATCCTGTTTAGACAAACTAAAAACCATTCTAAACTTGCAAGAGCATCATGCTGAGTGTTTCTTTTCTCTCCTAATTGCAGCGACCAATCGACATGACTGGACTTAAGTTACTCCTAGATAAAAACATACTAACAGGGCCAAACTACAAAGATTGGCTCAGGAATGTCAAGATGGCAATCACTTACGACAAGCTGGGGTATCTTCTTACCACCAAAGCTCCCCCTGTCCCAGGTCCCAAAACCAGCGTCGCGGATAAGGAAATCCGTAAGACCTGGGAACTAGATTGCGCGAAGGCCAAGTGTCTCGTGCTTGCCTCTATGGACAACGAACATCAGAGGAGGCACGAGAATATGGACCTCGAATCCATATTTCTCCATACAAAAGAACTGTATGGAGAGCAGTCTCGTATCGCAAGATACGAAGTGTCGAAGAAGTTATTTTCGGCAAGATTGGTCGTCGGATCATCGGTAGCGGAACACGTGCTTAAGATGATTGGCTACATAGAAGACCTCGCGGACCTTGGGACCACGTTGGAGAATGAGCTCTATACGAACTTGATTCTCCAGTCCCTTCCTTCCACTTACACCCAGTTTATCCTGAACTTCAACTTACAAGAAAAGGAAGTTGAACTTTCAGAAATCCTCAACATGCTGAGGAGCGCAGAGGGCACCCTACAGAAAGGTAGGGAAACATCCACTTTGTTTGTAGGAGGATCTTCCTCTTCTAGGTCCAAGGCGAAAGCCAAGGGAAAGAAGAAGAAAGCCCCCGCCAAACCAAGGGGCGGTGTTAGTAAAGTGGATACGAAGGAAAAGGCAAAAGCAACAAAGAAAGTGGGAAAGCTTGTAGATAAGGAAGAATGCTTCTATTGTCATAAGAAGGGACACTGGAAGAATGATTGCAGGGCCTGGAAAGCCAGAACACAGGATCTGAAGCAGGTTGCGGCTTCAGCTTCAGGTGTGTATGTTATTGAAAACTGTCTTTCAATAAACTCTACTTCCTGGGTATTGGATACCGGATCAGGATCTCATATCTGTAACTCTTTGCAGGCGTTGAGAAACCGTAGGGTTTTGAAGGCAGGTGACATGACCCTCAAAGTTGCAAACGGAGCTAGCATGGATGCTAAGGCCGTGGGGGACTATCACCTGGGAATGTCAGATGGACATATTTTGGTTTTACGTAATTGCTTTTTTGTACCCAACGCAACTTGTAATATCATTTCTGTATCTTTGGTTTCTAAAGAAGGTTATGAATTTGCGTTTGTAAGCAATGATGTAAACATTCACCTTAATCAAGTTCTGATTGGGTCAGGTACATTAAGCAATGGTATATACGTATTAAACTAACCACAGATTTTCAATGTCCAGAATACACACAAAAGAAAGTCTCCGAAAATAAATCAGACTTTCTTGTGGCATTGTAGACTGGGTCACATCAATGAGAGAAGGTTGACGAAGTTACATACAGAAGGATATTTGAATGCGTTCGAATATCAATCGTATGCCACTTGTCAATCCTGTCTCAAAGGAAAGATGACAAAGACTCCGTTCACTGGACACGGAGTAAGAGCGAGCGAGCTCTTGGGACTCGTACACAGCGACGTGTGCGGTCTAATGTCTACACATGCGCGAAGCGGTTATTCTTACTTCATTACTTTTACGGATGACTTTTCAAGGTACGGTTATGTCTTCTTAATGAAACATAAGTCCGAAGCCTTTGGAAAATTCCAGGAATATAAGAATGAAGTAGAAAAACAAACCGGCAAAAGTATCAAGATTCTAAGATCGGATCGAGGTGGTGAATACTTGAGTGCCGAGTTCCTGGACTATTTAAAAGAGAACGGAATTCTCTCTCAGCTTACTCCTCCATACACTCCGCAACATAACGGTGTATCGGAGAGACGGAACCGAACCCTATTGGATATGGTACGGTCCATGATGAGTAACGCTGAGTTACCACAATCATTCTGGGGGTATGCGCTAGAATCAGCTGCATACCTTTTGAACCGAGTTCCCACTAAGACTGTGCCTACCACACCATATGAAATGTGGTGTGGGAAGAGGCCCCATCTTAATCACATTAAGACATGGGGAAGTCCAGCTTTTGTCAAAAAGCAACATGTGGACAAGCTCGAGGCACGCTCAGTACAGTGTAAGTTTGTGGGATATCCAAAGAACTCCAAGGGATATTTCTTCTACTGCGAAGAGGAACAAAAGGTTTTTGTTTCTCGTCATGCCCACTTTCTAGAACACCAGTTCTTAGAAAAGGAAATTAGTGGGAGCGCAGTAGAACTGGAAGATATTTCAGAACCACAGACTATTACTGAAAGCTTAGTGGAACCAGAGGGTTCAAAAGAACAAGACATTCCTACGCCGCTCCGCAGGAGTAGTAGGCAGTCTCATCCGCTCGAGAGATACTACGGTTTTCTCATAGACGGGGATAGAGAGGATTGCATCATAGATTATGATGAGCCTACTAGCTTCCAGCAGGCCGTTTAGAGCGTTGACTCGGTAAAATGGCTAGATGCAATGCGGACCGAAATGGAGTCTATGTACACCAACAAGGTATGGACGTTGGACATTGCTCCAAACGGGGTAAAACCCGTAGGATGCAAGTGGATCTTCAAAAGGAAGATTGGTGTAGATGGACAGGTTGAGACCTATAAAGCTAGACTTGTTGCAAAGGGTTTTCGTCAAAGACCTGGTTTGGACTATAACGAAACCTTTTCTCCAGTGGCTATACTGAAATTCATTCGGATCCTTCTTATCATTCCTGCCTTCCACGATTATGAGATCTGGCAGATGGACGTAAAGACCGCTTTTCTAAATGGAAATTTAGAGGAGTGTGTCTATATGGACCAACCAGAGGGTTTCATTCAGAGTGGGAGCAGCGAAAAGGTGTGCAAGTTGCTTAAGTCCATCTATGGACTAAAGCAGGCATCGCGGAGTTGGAACATCTGTTTTGATGAGACGGTCAAGGAATTTGGATTTATCAAAAATACAGATGAACCATGCATCTATAGTAGATTTGTAGCGAGAACTGTAGTATTCCTCGTTTTATACGTGGATGACATTCTCTTAATAGGAAATGACATTCCTATGCTACAATCTGTCGAGGGGTTCTTGTCACACAGGTTCTCCATGAAAGACCTGGGTGATGCCTCATACATCCTGGGGATCCGGATCCATCGTGATAGATCCAAGAGGATATTAGGACTTTTACAGTCCAGGTTCATCGACACCATACTGAAGAGATTCAGTATGGAAGATTCCAAGCGCGGTAACCTACCGGCTTGTCACGGGATCACCCTCTCTAAAGAGATGTCTCCCAAGACTGATTTGGAAAGGGATCGCATGTCTGTTATACCCTACGCTTCTGCGGTAGGCTCTATAATGTATGCGATGTTGTGTACCAGACCGGATGTAGCTTATGCACTGAGTGTGGTAAGCCGGTATCAGTTAAACCCTGGGGAGAAACACTGGATAGCGGTAAAGAACATTCTCAAGTACCTGAGAAGGACTAAGGAGATGTTCTTGGTGTACGGCGGAAAAGACCTCCAGATCGAGGCCTTTGCTGACTCCAGCTTCCAGAGTGACAAGGATGATTCTATGTCCATGTCGGGTTTTGTCTTTACCCTCAATGGAGGGGCGGTGTGTTGGAAGAGTTCCAAACAGGAAACCGTTGCAGACTCGACGATGGAAGCGGAATACATCGCTGCATCTGATACCGCAAAAGAAGCTGTCTGGATGAGGAAGTTCTTGAAAGAACTTCAGGTGGTTCCATCCATTATTAATCCAATACCTCTGTATTGCGACAACAACGGGGCTATAGCTTTAGCAAAGGAACCCAGGTCCCATCAGAGATCCAGACACATCTTAAGGCGGTATCACCTGATCAGGGAGATCGTGGATCTCCAGGAGATCGAGGTTCGGAGGGTTGCTTCAGAAGATAACACTGCAGATCCATTCACCAAGGCCTTGCCCCAGACTCAGTTCGAGCGGCTGATCGAGATGATAGGTCTTCGATACGCCAGTACATGGCCTTAGTGCAAGTGGGAGATTGTTAGTGTATATGCCCTAGAGGCCATTACTGTATCATACTAGTTTGTATATTACTTAATGGAAGCTTGGGATATTCACCTTGTATATACAATCTTCCTCAAAATAGTAGTATGCTACTTGGTTTGTTTCTACTTCAATGTGTACATGTGTTTATTATATCACCTATACGCATTAGTGGAGCCCTTAGGATCTTTGCTTGATTACCAGCGTTGTGATGGCAGTCACACTAGTGGGGCTGGGTAATCTATAAGCACATCCTTATGCAGGTCCCTAGTCGCGGGACTATCGAGACAGGGCATCGATACTCCGGAGTAGACTGGCGCATGCGCTTCTCATCCCAGTGTGGGAGACGGTCTGTCCCACAGCCGTCAGTACGTCGTACTGGAGATAGTATGCGGGTGCTCGTTGGGTTACGAGTACACTGGACAGGACTCGTCGGGAACTGACCGGTTGGTATTATACCTATCGTCAGTTATCAGTTCCCAGGTGACATGAGTACAGCTTAGTCCGCTGACTTGACACTGTCACTTCGCCTCGAGTGTGTTCCTACTGTACTTTGATTACTACCCTACCACGGCTTAAAGGAGTCGTGCAAACAGGTAGTAGTTGGGTGCAGTCCCGAAGCACTTGGAGGCAGTGACGGTTAGACAGGATTCGTCTCTCCCGGTATTGGGGGTTGACATCGCGCTGTGTCTAGGAGAGCCATTACACGAGTAGTCCCTGGCCAGGGCAAGCGGGATATACTGGTAGGCTTCCAGTGTTATCTCAGGGTGTATTGGGCTTCACTCCGACACGACTTGTACCGCTATTAGGGGACTGATGTTTACCGCCCCCTAGGCCCGCCATGCGATGTATCAGACGAACAGACCGGACTGTACGGAGATTGTCACATTCAGGCTCAGTAGGAGTTCAGATGGGTTTCACCTCGTCAGTCTTCTTGTCGGCATCTACCTGTGGACCATTACGCACAGCTAGTGCCGCTTGCGGTCTGTGGTTAAACCCACTGCCAGCGTAGTGTCGAGTCTTTAGAGTCCCATACAGAAAGCTATTCGCCTTTAGGCAAAAGAGTAGAGGTCGCATGGTTTTGCGACAGGTCGCATGGTTTTGCGACAGGGTCCGGTCACATCCGTGCACTTATGCACGTACAGTGTCCGGACAGTTAACACTAGCGGGCTTTGGTTTAAGCCGGATCCTAGTGTACGTTTTGGGATTGATTTTATCTCGTTTGTGTTCGTGTTCCTCGGAACGCGGATGCGGGTGTGTATGCACAGTTGACAGAGAGACAGAGGCAGAGTATTCTCATTGGGGTTTGTTCCCCTCCGAATGGCGACCGAGACATGGGCTGTCTTGCCTGAGATTCGGGGCAGATGCTAATTGGTGCTATCCTTCTACCTCTCCGAAGATGCCAAGTTGATTTATGGCACCATATATCAAAGGTTTAAACGGATGCGTCCGATGTAGCAGACTTCGTCAGATTCCCCCTCGCTTGAGGGGTTTTTTGATTGTGGGGACGCTCTTCCCTGCAGGCGCAAGCCCCTGCAGTTAATTACGCTACCGCATTGCGGAAACAACTTTCTCCTTCTCCAGATGATCATTTCGTGCCGTGGGTGTTTGTTTTGTGTTCGGTTGCCCGTGGATTGTATACGGAGACTGAGTTATGTCGTCGCCCGTAGGACGTGGATTAGTCCAAATCCGTATTTTCTTAGATTTGAGTTTGAGGTTTTGGTTTGAGGTTTTGGTTTGAGCATACGTTAGCCATATTTGAGGCAAAGATCAACTCAAACGTTTGTTAAGAATTCGTTAGTCCAATTTGAGACTAAGATCAACTTAACGGGATCGTTTAGATCCGACAAAAGAGCAATTGGCTCTATTGTTCCAGTTTAGGGACATAGGGGTCCATTACATGTATGGCCGTCGGGACCCATCACCTCTTTGACGATGTTGAAGGATTACAACGACAGATGTCAGGATTTCAGAGATGTACCCTTGAGCCAAAGTTGATTGGGGGATCTAGAGTCCAATTTGGGACTAAAGTCTGTTTGAAGGTTTAAGAATACGTTAGCCATATTTGAGGCTAAGATCAACTTAAACGGTTGTTAAGGATACGTTAGTCCAGTTTGGGACTAAGATCGACTTAACGGGATCGTTTAGATCCGACAAAAGAGCATTTGGGCTCTATTGTTCCAGTTTAGGGACATAGTGGTCCAAGTTCCAGTTTAGGGACGTGGTGGTCCATCTCCAGTTTAGGGACATGGTGGTCCATTGCCAGTTTAGGGACGTGGTGGTCCATGTTCCAGTTTAGGGACATAGTGGTCCGATGGTAGTTTAAGGACGCATAAGTCCATGGGTTTAATGACCCCACAGTCCATATGGGTGTGTTTAAGGACGCATTAGTCCGTTAGTTTAAGGACGCATAAGTCCGCGGGTTTAAGGACCCCACAGTCCGTATCTTGGTTTAGGGACGCATAAGTCCATGAGTTTAAGGACCCCACAGTCCGTGTTGATGTGTGGTTGTCGGGACCCGTCACCTCTCTGAAGACGTTGAAGGATTACAACGACAAATATCAGAGGAGTTCAGAGATGTACCCTTGAACCAATGAGTGGGTTGAAAGAGCAGATGTGCTCAGTTCAAGATGATTTGAGGACTTATGGCCAGTTTGGGCTAAGTCCAATTATGTTTGAAATATTGGCCCTCTGTTGGTCCATTGAAGGAGAGGCTTTGCCTCTAGAAACTTAGCCAATTGGGCTAAAACTAGTGTTAAACACTAAAGACCAACCGTGTTGAACACTGGGAATAAGATTAGCAAGTTAGTGTTAAACACTGAAAGATAATCAGTGTTAAACACTGGGAACAGAGTTTCAAGTTAGTGTTAAACACTAAGCAAATCAGTGTTAAACACTGCCAGTAGAGTTTTCCAAATTAGTGTTAAACACTAAGAAAATCAGTGTTAAACACTGAGGACAAAGTCTTCAGATTAGTGTTAAACACTAAGGAGAGAGGGGTCACGTGTGGACACGTGAGAGCGCCCTGATTCCCTTTATTTTATTCTGCAGATCAGTGTTTAACTCTTCTAATTCTGGCGGCCATCACGTGTGAGTACGTGATGAAGGCCCCAGCTCTGGTCTGTTAGAATGCTCATTAGGGGTCACGTGGTGACACGTGAAGGCGCCCTAAATGTGGAGCCAGACCTCCTTTTGGTTTATCCTCAAATCTGCGAACAAGTGTTAAACACTTTTATTTTTATTTTAGAGCATCATGTGTTGGCACGTGATGGGGATCTGTGCGCCAATTGTTAAAGCATTTGCTGAGGGGTCACGTGATAACACGTGAGAGCGCCCAAAGCTTTCATTTCCTTTGCTTTTTCTTTCTGCGTTTTGGGAGTCACGTGGGAGCACGTGATGGCATCAAAAAGTGGGGCCAGACACACTTTATTTTGTTCTGCAAACAAGTGTTAAACACTTTTAATTTTCATAGCCATCACGTGTGGGCACGTGATGTATAATCATGCCCTGATTTATTAGAACATTTATTAGGGGTCACGTGGTAACACGTGAGAGCGCCCAGAATTGTTTCTGCCTTTGCTTTTGTTCCATATATAATGAGGGTCACGTGGGAACACGTGAGGCATTGCCTCAAAGCTTTCCTCTTCTCATTTTTGGGGGATCTGTTCAGGGGTCACGTAAGGCACGTGACCTTAGTCTTTTCATGCACAGAGATCTTTTAAGTCTCCTTATCTTTAAGAATTAAATTCTTATTTAGGGTAAAACCCTAATTTTTGTTTTGGAGGAATTAAATTCCTATTATGAAAGAATTAAATTCTTATTTAGGGTAAAACTCTAATTTTATCCCAAAGGAATTAAATTCCTATAATTTTGTGACCATTGAATACTCAAAACTTAATTCCTATTCTATGTTTTGGATCTGCATGGCAGGATCTCAACCCAATGAGAATTAAATTCTCAATTCATGGGGAGATGTGCAATTTGCAGATCCTCCACCAGAGAAAGAACTAAGTTCTTTTCTTTATATAAGAGTTAAACTCTTTTGAGAATTAAATTCTCTTTTTAAGCCTCTTTTTTCTTTCCTAGGGTTTTTCTTTTGCAGAGAATTAAATTCTCCTCCCTCTGTTTCGTCTCTCCCTCAAAAAGTAGATCCTCCTCTCTTCTATTCTTGGCTCCTATTTATAGGAGAAGGAAAAGAATCAATTTGTTTAGCAAATCTCTCATTGAGAAATTTGATTTGTATGTTGAGAGATTTGATTTATATTTATCATTAATCTGGGCCTTTAGATTGTTAAGTGCATTTTATTCACCATTGGATTTTAAATCCAAAGATATCCCTTTGTTATCTCGGTTAGATTTAGGGGGATATCTTTCCAAGTCCAAGATTTTTCCATAAATTGGTGATATTTAATCACCCTTGGATCTTTAATCCAACGGTCCCCATAATCCTTTTCCATTTGGAAAGATTTGGAAGCTTTTAGAATTTAATTCTATTAAATTATAAGGCTTTTAAAGCCGGTCACGTGATGGCACGTGACCTTTGGTCACGTGTGAGCACGTGACCCCCAATTGGGTTCCTTTCTCAGCCGCTTATTTATGTTTCAGTTTTAACCATCACGTGTCAACACGTGACCATTGGTCACGTGTAAGCACATGATACCTCGTTGAGGTATTTTCTGACTTTTAGAATTAAATTCTATTCATTATTTTAGAGGCTTTAAAAGCCCATCACGTGTCTGCACGTGACCCATGGTCACGTGTGAGCACGTGATGCCCCATTGGGGTCTTTTCTGAGTTTTTATTATATCTTTCGACTCCTCCAGCGGGTTTTTAAAGGTCAATCACGTGTGGACAAGTGATGCCTCATAACTTTTGATCCCGGATGAATTACGAGGCCCATAATATATCAAATCGAAGGGTTTTTCGAGACGCTTTCGATACCATCAGAATTTATTTGTTTCTCATTCGGGAGTTTGTCAAAAAATAGTCCGGAAGATACTGGTTCCCATTTTCTTAAGCGTATCGCTGCCATTTGATACCTTGGACTCTTTTGCGCAGAAATTTTTGGCGGGAACAAATGCCCCCCACTACTTTTCCCACGTAAGCATATACGTGGGTGAAGTAGTGCAGAGTAATGCATAGCGTATGACCAGTTTCGGGTTGGTATATAACTTTCAGAATCTTGATCTGCGAAGATAACGAGCGGACACAAGCGTCGTCATTTATCATTGACTCAAATCTTGACTCTTAAGAGAGATAATTCCAAACCCTTAACTCCATGAGCCGCACCCTTCTATCTCTTTTTGTCTTACTCTGGCGGGAAGTAGTTTATATGCTCATGAGCTTCTCCATTTCAGTGGCATGTAGCTTTGGCAAGTGTGGCTCATAGATGGTCCATCTTGACCTCTTTGCAGGATAGTGATGGCTTGGGAGACAGGGGTACGATCTGCCACCTAAGACTTTTCAACTTTATGATCCGTGAGGCTCTCATAAAGACTTTTCTCCCTACGAGTCGTGAGGATCTCGTAGGTGTCTTTTCTCTTTAGGAGTCGTGAGGATTCCTAAATGTGTTTTCTCTTGAGAGTCGTAAGGATCTCACAAGAGAATTTTCCCGCTTATAAGTCGAGAGGACACGTAAGTGGTTGTTTCCCTCCTTGTCGAGATTTGACTTTGGAGAGTGAGACCCGTGAATAGTATATAAGAGACCGTTTTGGGCCGACTTGCAGGGTCCCAGTGCTTAGGAAACAGGTTTTTTAATCCTTGCTGCCTAAGGCTTTATCTCACGAGTCGAGACGAATCGAGAAGTTCTCGCAAAAACATCAATTTCCTCACGAGTCGAAATGGATCGAGCAGATCTCACAAGAATATCCTAACGTCACAGTTAACCTCTGCTCTTTACGACAGAAGTCCGTTAGGGTTTGTGGTACTTAGGGTTTTGGCCGTCGTACCGTCGCCTGAGCTGATATATTCCTCGATAGGCAATCGTGCTGTTCGAGTAGCCCTGTGACTGCCGTGTCTCTGATCCCTTCGGGGGCTGGACAAGACGTCTTCAAGCAATCATCCTTGGCAGTTTGACCGTCGGAAGAGCAAGCGTTAGGAATTTGCCATGCCGCTTTTTACTTGAGGTTAGGCTCATTTTGGAGAGCCCCGATGAGTCATAACCACTCCGCGCTGGTGTGGGATGATCTCCGATAGTCTTTCAGGCTTTATATGACTTGCCGTTAAGACCCTGAAGCTAGGAATTTGGCCTTTCCTTCGTTTGCTGGCATTGCGTCCTCTGTATCGAGACGAATGTCGTGGTTTTCTCTAGGTTGCTGGTGAACCGTCGAGGTTTGGAACTAGGGATTTTACCGTGGCTCCTTTTGGTGATGTTGCGTCTGCTGTATCGAGACGAACGTCGAGGTGGTGACTACTCTGCATTGGTTCGAGATGATCTCCGATTGTCTTTCAGGCTTTATATGACTTGCCGTTAAGACGTTGAAGCTAGGAATTTGGCCTTCGCTTCGTTTGCTTTATCATGTGCGAATCCTGTTGGAGGAAGAACGCTGTCGTGACATCTCGTCTGCTGTATCGAGACGAACGTCGAGGTGGTGACCACTCCACGCTGGTGTGGGATGATCTCCGATGGTCTTTAAGGCTTTATATGACTTGCTGTTAAGACGTTGAAGCTAGGAATTTGGCCTTCGCTTCGTTTGCTGGCATTGCGTCCTCTGTATCGAGACGAATGTCGCGGTTGTCTCTAGGTTGCTGGTGAACCGTCGAGGTCTGGAACCAGGGATTTTGCCGTGATTCCTTTCGGTGATGTTGTGTCTGCTGTGTCGAGACGAACGTCGAAGTGGTGATCACTCCATGTTGGTGTGAGATGATCTCTGATTGTCTTTCCGGTTTTATATGACTTACCGTTAAGATCCTGAAGCTAGGAATTTGGCCTTCGCTTCGTTTTCTTTGGTGTGTCCGGATCCTGTTGGAGGAAGGACGCTGTAGTGACATTTCGTCTGCTGTATCGAGACGAATGTCGTGATGGTGACCACTCCATGTGGGATGATCTATGTTTGTCTTTCCAGTTTTATATGACTTACCATCAAGACGTTGAAGCTAGGAATTTGGCCTTCGCTTCGTTTGCTTTGTCGCGTCCGAATCCTGCTGGGGGAAGAACGCTGGGGTGACATTTCATCTGCTGTATCGAGACGAACGTCGAGGTGGTGACCACTCCGCGCTGGTGTGGGAAGATCTCCGATTGTCTTTCAGGCTTTATATGACTTTGCCGTCAAGACCCTGAAGCTAGGAATTTAGCCTTCGCTTCGTTTGCTGGTATCGCGTCTGCTGTATCGAGACGAATGTCGCGGTGGTGATCACTCCATGTTGGTGTGAGGACCAGGATCCGCTCTGGACGTTTCCCACGGGGTCAAAGAGTGACGTTTTCCGCGTTCCACGTGACCAGGAATTTTGCTCTAGATGCTTCACACGGGTTCACTGCCGTGTTAGGCGAGGACTAGGCTCCGCTCTGGATGCTTCGCACGGGTTCACTGCCGTGCTCTGCGAGGACCAGGATCCGCTCTGGACGTTTTCCACGGGGTCAAAGAGTGACGTTATCCGCGTTCCACGTGACCAGGAATTTTGCACTAGATGCTTCACATGGGTTCACTGCCGCGTTAGGCGAGGACTAGGCTCCGCTCTGGATGCTTCACACGGGTTCACTGCCGTGCTCTGCGAGGACCAGGATCCGCTCTGGACGTTTTCCACGGGGTCAAAGAGTGACGTTATCCGCGTTCCACGTAACCAGGAATTTTGCTCTAGATGCTTCACACGGGTTCACTACCGCGTTAGGTGAGGACTAGGCTCCGCTCTGGATGCTTCACACGGGTTCACTGCCGTGCTCTGCGAGGACCAGGATCCGCTCTGGACGTTTTCCACGGGGTCAGAGAGTGACGTTATCCGCGTTCCATGTGACCAGGAATTTTGCTCTAGATGCTTCACACGGGTTCACTGCCGCGTTAGGCAAGGACTAGGCTCCGCTCTGGATGCTTCGCACGGGTTCACTGCCGTGTTCTGCGAGGACCAGGATCCGCTCTGGACGTTTTCCATGGGGTCAAAGAGTGACGTTATCCGCGTTCCACGTAACCAGGAATTTTGCTCTAGATGCTTCACACGGGTTCACTACCGCGTTAGGCGAGGACTAGGCTCCGCTCTGGATGCTTCACACGGGTTCACTGCCGTGCTCTGCGAGGACCAGGATCCGCTCTGGACGTTTTCCACGGGGTCAAAGAGTGACGTTATCCACGTTCTACGTGACCAGGAATTTTGTTGATTATATCCGCATTTCACGGAGTTGGGATCTGACTCTCTGTGGGAGTACATCATCGAGTCATGGAACTGGGAGTTGCTGCTGTTCCGCTTTGCTTGATGATGTGTCCGCTTGTGACGAGACGAGTGTTGAGATGATCTCTAGGTTATTTGTGGCCCATAGAGATTCGGCTTCTTCTTCTAATGAAACCTGGGGAGGAGGAGTGCGACTCCTTCTTTGTTTGCACCCCTGGATTGTATACAGGGATTGATGTAGCATCACCTGTAGGGCAGAAATTTCATTTTTATTTTTTTTTCCCGCGATGCTCTATCATTTCAGCTTTTATATCGCGAAGGTCACGATTGCCCTATCATTTCGGCTATTTTTCGCGGTGCCCAATCATTTCGGCTATATTTTTTATTTTTACTCGCTGCTTTTTATTGCGAGTTGCCCAATCATTTCGGCTGTTTTTGTATGCATACATTTTTACTTGCTGATTTTGTTGCAACTTGCCCCATCATTTCGGCTATTTCATATGCATTTTTTTTGGCTCGCAGACTTTTTATCGCGAGTGTGGGATTTGGGATCTGATACCAATCTTGGCATCAGCATCGCTGCGACTGGAATATTGCCAGGAGCGAATCATCATTTGCCGTAAAAGGACTTGGAATTTGATATCGGTTTAGGCATCAGTATCGCTACAACTGGGATATTTCCAGGAGCGAATCATCATTTGCCTCTGTCGATGTCAAACAAAGATGGCTTAGCAAACAGGGTTAGGGTCCCGTCGACTAAGGCTTTTAATTTCATGAGCCGTAGGGGTCTCACGAAGGTATTTCTCCCTACAAGTCGTGAGGATCTCGTAGGTGTGTTTTCTCCTTAGGAATCGTGAGGATTCCTAAGTGCATGACTCCTTATAAGTCGTAAGGATCTTACAAGAGAGTTTTCTCCTTATAAGTCGAGAGGACTTACAAGGGTTGTTCATCATATGGACATATCCCTAGCCACGGATGGAACTTGGTTAGGGAAATGTTTATTCGCGCCCGTGGATTGTATACAAGGGTCAGCATTGAGCCGCTTGTAGGGCCATATCGGAGGTTGTGGGGGTTGCTTAAGAACAGGTTAAGGTTTCTGTAACTTAAGACTTTCAAATCTTATGAGCCGTGAGGGTCCCATAAAAGAGTTCTCCTTACGAGTCGTGAGGATCTCGCAAGTGTATTTTCTCCTTAGGAATCGTGAGGATCCCTAAGTGTGTTGCTCCCTTGTGAGTCGTAAGGATCTCACGCAGTTGGTTTCTCCTTACAAGGTCGAGAGGATTCTGTAAGTGTCTTTTAACGAGGTTGCGCTTTTTCGGGTTTTCACAAACACTCGCCGGTAGCCCTGCTGTTTTTACTCACGGAGCCCTTTCGGGTTTTCATCCGTACCCATTTTGCTTGTAGGCATACCATTTTTTTTTATTCTTTTTTTTTATTCCTTTTTTTTCTTTTTTTTTCTTTTTTTTTAAACGAGGTCGCGCCCTTTCGGGTTTTCACGAACACTCGCCGGTAGCCCTGCTATTTTTACTCACGGAGCCCTTTCGGGTTTTCATCCGTGCCCATTTTGCTTGTGGACGTACCCCTTTTTTTTGGCACGTCAGCCTGAAGATGCTGCGGGTTGGGAGTAGTTTAACGACGTTTCGGTCATTTGCAAGTTTTAGGACATTGCGGTCTATTGTTAGTTTAAGGACGTTTCGGTCCATATCCAGTTTTAGGACGTAGTGGTCCGCCGTATTTGAGACGCATCTCTAGTTTACTGACTTTTCGGTCTATGGGGCTTTCCCAATGAATGAGCATGATGCTCCCGGCATATCCACCTTTTCGGAGCATGTTGTTGTTGCGGGTTTACTTTCCACTTTTCGGGCAGCGCGAACTTGCCCTGTTGGTATTGGTCTTCAACCCAGTTTTTGAAGATGTAGCAATTTTCGAGTGGGTGACCCATTACTCTGTGGTAGGGACAATAGTTAGGATTGTTAACGTCACCTGGTTGCAATGGACGTTTTGGATCTGGCAGAGTGATGAGCCCGCTACGCACTGCTAGCTCGAACAATCTCTTTGTTTTATCTTTGGGAAACGAGTAAGGACGTTTCAACTTCTCATTGAGGTATCGCGGCTTGTTGTTTTGACGACCAAACGGTTTCGGGTCACTCGGCTGTTGTTGAGCATTGGCGACGGAAGTCGCTTTTCCATTCCCCTTATCCCTTTTGTTCGATCCCTTGTTTGCGGGTCCGAGACTCTTTTCGGATAGCGTGCGATTGCGCAGCTGAACGTTCTCACAGCTCTTCTTTTCTTTCGTTTCAGAGATGGATTCCTTCATGAGAGGACCGTGGGCTACTTTGTCGTCGGAGTCGCTCCCGAATGTGAGAACTCACGATCCCCCGGGATCAACCTTATGACAATTGCCGGCAATTCTTTTACGCTCATTCGTCGCATTTTTCCGCTGTCTACGAGCTTCACGCTTTGTCCTGTTGAAGTGTTGCCTGTGAGCGACATACCCTTGCCACCAACACTTAAAGGAGTTGCAGTCTTCAGTAGGATGTGCGATCCTCTGATGATATAAGCAGAAATTAGGATGTACGTCCGTTTCATCAAGATGTATACCACCGGGAGAATTTTCTCTGAAAGAGGGCAGTCTCATCCCCATCGATATGGCTTTGGCGAATCGTTTCCTTATCTTGATCCTGCTTTCATTTGCGGCGGATGTATTTTGATCTGGTGTGAGTATTTCGACCCTTTCATCTAGTCGCCGGCGTTTGGCTTTCGCGAATATGGCCATCTCGCGCTCTCGATCAGCTTTGCTTTTAAGACGGGCTTCGTTCAGGAATGCATCAATCATTTCGTCTGATGGTCCTAAAAGTTCTGGCTCAGGATCTGCCCCCAGCTTCTCTGTGTAAGGAGCTTCTTCGTCATTTATGGACGAGTGAGAGATCACATGGCAGCTTGCCACATAATCTTCAGATTCATCCGACGAGTCTTCTCCATTGTCATCATCTCCATCCTCAAGGACGTGGCTGAGAAATTCTTGGAGTGTGACTGGGGTCCGCGCCTTCTGATTATATTCTTCCAATGCGTCAATCTGTTTTTGCAGGTCCGTGCGCTTGTCACCAGGCTGCACGGGCTTTTTGGTCTTCTTCTTCTTCTTCTTAGACTTTGACGGCTGGGTGTGAGCGCTCTGACCGTCACCACCCGTTTTTGGAGTTGGGCGCGGTTTCAGCATTCCCTCGATGATCTCGGGTTCTAGTGGATTTTTCCACCTGATTGCCGGGCACGTTTGGAGATCCTTCAGCATTCTTTTAGTTTTGGTCGAAAGAGCAACCTCCCATGGAGCTTCCTCAACAAAAGAGCACGTTGCCCCCGGTGTGTTTGTCTTCTTAGGAGTGTGAGGCTGTGGTGGGTTCACCTTCCATTTTTCAGATAACGCAAACTTACTTTGTTGGTATTGGTCCTCAATCCAGCCTTTGAAAACGAAGCAATCTTCGATTGGATGGCTTACTGCTTGATGGTAAAGGCAGTAATTAGGATCGTTGACGTCGTTTGGCTGCAACGGACATTTTGGATCCGGCAGGTTTATGAGTTTGTTGCGCACTGCCAGCTCGAACAGTCTCCTCGTTTTTTCCTGGGGAAACGAGTAAGGTAGTCCCAGTCTCTCCTCGTGGGATGGGCGTGGACGGACGTTGTCTTGGCGAATAACCGGCTTTAAGTTGCTCGGCTGTTGTTGAGTATTGGCAACGAAAGTTGCTTTCCCTTTGCCCTTTTCATTCCAAGGCTCTGTCTTTGAAGAGGAAGGCCTATGGCCCATCTGGTCCATTTGGGCCAGCTTGTTAATCAAGGCCTGGAAGGTGGTCGGCTTGAAGAACATCATGAATTGCGAGATGGTCGCTTGCGGATCAAGAGTGCCCACGAACATACCTACTGCAGGTGCCTCTTTGATGCGTTGTTCGCATTTCGACCACAGATTCCGCCATCGTGATGCGTATTGAACCCACATTTCGCCTGGTCTTATCCTGGCGTTGATCAGCGCTGTTATCGGGGTGAGCTCGCTGGCGCTTGCAAATATTTGTGTAAACAATAGCTCCATCTCCGCAAATATTTTGACAGAGTCGTTAGGTAGCTCCGAATACCATTCAAAGGCCGTTTCTGCCAAGCTGCCGACGAATTGGCGAAGCAACAGTTTATCATCGCCCCCGGTGTTGCCGCACAAAGCTCTAAATTGAGCGACATGCTGATGTGGATTCCCCGTCCCTTTATATACATGGAATTTAGGGATTGTATATCCCGGCGGGTAACTGATTTGGTCATACCAGCCCGGGTAGGATCGTCCGGTTCTAGCAATTTGCCCAGCCGCCTCATTCGCCTGATGAACTCGTATCTGCTGAGCAATATAATCATCCAGGGCGGCCTTGGAGATAGTTTCCTCCTTGGCTGCTGAATGAGCCGGAGGAGGATTAGATGTCTCCTCTTTATCGTCTTCAATAATGATCGGAGGGTCTTCAGCTGGAGGGTCCGGCTGTAACATCATTCCTACCATATCTTGGAAGAGAAGCGCCATTTGTTTTATGTTAGCCGCTTGCTCTGCGGCTTCTTTGTCCTTCTTTTCGAGGACTCTGCGTAAGAAGTCAGCATCGGTTTCTTGTTCGTGACGTTGCTCTGATGATGCCTCCGGGCTTTCTTTTGGCCCGGTGAGTGCAGCCATTGTAGTCAGCATCTCTTGAAACTTCTGTTGTTGCTCCTGGGCTTTCGTCACGGATCGGGTGAGCGGTCGGTGACCTGTCGAAGCACGGCCTTCCTCTTTTTCGGAAGCCATATAAACAGTATGCACCACCATGCCCCCAGACTTGGGGCGTTTAGATTCAGTGTCTTCGCGATTTGCCAAAGACACAGGGATCTTCCCCGACCTCCTTCTTTTTTGAGTGGTCGAAGTTGAGGGGGCCGTTGTAGTGGGCACCCTAGTAGCTGTTGCTTTTTGTGGCTTGACGGAGTAATCCTTCTCCTGCCGAACCTTCATATTTCTCTGTCGGCAGAGATAGTCTTGATCAATTACCGAGTCTTGGACTTGACGCCAGACTCTGTAGATTTTAGAGGACAGCCGTTGAGGGGGCTGCTCCAGCTTCTTCTCTGAAGTATTCTCCACAGGTGAAGGAGTTCTCTTCAGCACCGCAGTAAGAGAGTTCCTGAGCACCTTGTTCAGCAATTCAAAGCTGTTCCCGGTTGGAACAGCAGCATCGATCCCCACCATCAGAGCTGGCGAAGTTATCCCAGAGGGGAGTTGCCCCCAGCCTTCCTCACTCGGCGCCAGTGGCGACGTTGAGCGTGTCGTGTGGATGGAGTTGTTTCAGCTATAAAGGTGACTTCGTCATGCCTCCTGCTTTGAGGAGAGACTGTTATTGGTGCTAGCCTGTCGAAGACTGACACCCGTTGAGAAGCAATGTCTAATCTGTCAAAGACAGACCTCTGGGCAGGGGAAGCAGCTTTGAGGACCTGGCCTGGAGCAGTAACCAGAATGGGCAGCTTTGTAAAAACTGACTTCTTAGAAGGAAGAGCCTTTCCAATGATTTCGTCCACTTGAGCCGGGGTGGCTATCCTCTTTGGGATGGCCGCTTCGGGTATCGCGGGCTTGTAAACGTTCTGACCCAGTCTGTTGAAAACTGAAGTATTGGAGTTGGGCGACCCATTGAGAGGAGCCGCGGCAGTGGTAAGTCGATCAAAGACCGACTTCTTTGGGGCTTCTTGCAACGTCATTGGGGCATCGAAGCTCATCGGTGGAAGCATGGTCTCGAAGAATAGTCTAGTGGTGGCTTGAGTTACTTGCTCCACTGGCATCCTGAAAAGGGAGGCCGCTTAGGGCCCATAAGTCACTCCTCCAGCAAGGACGAAGCGAGAGTTGCAGTTGCAGGCAGTGCAGTTTGAAGCCATTGATCTTCTGTTTTCTGCACGGAGCAAGACACCAAATCTTAGTACCTCGAATCCATAGGCAACCACAGCAAACCGCGATTCGTTCGCGAACACGACACACGAAGTGTGGAGTGGAAAGAGGAAAAGGTCCCACCGGGCGTGCCAGAATCTGTTCCCCTCCGAATGGCGACCGAGACATGGGCTGTCTTGCCTGAGATTCGGGGCAGATGCTAATTGGTGCTATCCGTTTACCTCTCCGAAGATGCCAAGTTGATTTATGGCACCATGTATCGAAGGTTTAAACGGATGCGTCCGATGTAGCAGACTTCGTCAGATTCCCCCTCGCTTGAGGGGTTTTTTGATTGTGGGGACGCTCTTCCCTGCAGGCGCAAGCACCTGCAGTTAATTACGCTACCGCATTGCGGTAACAACTTTCTCCTTCTCCAGATGATCATTTCGTGCCGTGGGTGTTTGTTTTGTGTTCGGTTGCCCGTGGATTGTATACGGAGACTGAGTTATGTCGTCACCCGTAGGACGTGGATTAGTCCAAATCCGTATTTTCTTAGATTTGGGTTTGAGGTTTTGGTTTGAGCATACGTTAGCCATATTTGAGGCAAAGATCAACTCAAACGTTTGTTAAGAATTCGTTAGTCCAATTTGAGACTAAGATCAACTTAACGGGATCGTTTAGATCCGACAAAAGAGCAATTGGCTCTATTGTTCCAGTTTAGGGACATAGGGGTCCATTACATGTATGGCCGTCGGGACCCATCACCTCTCTGACGACGTTGAAGGATTACAACGACAGATGTCAAAGGATTTCAGAGATGTACCCTTGAGCCAAAGTTGATTGGGGGATCTAGAGTCCAATTTGGGACTAAAGTCTGTTTGAAGGTTTAAGGATACGTTAGCCATATTTGAGGCTAAGATCAACTTAAACGGTTGGTAAGGATACGTTAGTCCAGTTTGGGACTAAGATCGACTTAACGGGATCGTTTAGATCCGACAAAAGGGCATTTGGGCTCTATTGTTCCAGTTTAGGGACATAGTGGTCCAAGTTCCAGTTTAGGGACGTGGTGGTCCATCTCCAGTTTAGGGACATGGTGGTCCATTGCCAGTTTAGGGACGTGGTGGTCCATGTTCCAGTTTAGGGACATAGTGGTCCGATGGTAGTTTAAGGACGCATAAGTCCATGGGTTTAATGACCCCACAGTCCATATGGGTGTGTTTAAGGACGCATTAGTCCGTTAGTTTAAGGACGCATAAGTCCGCGGGTTTAAGGACCCCACAGTCCGTATCTTGGTTTAGGGACGCATAAGTCCATGAGTTTAAGGACCCCACAGTCCGTGTTGATGTGTGGTTGTCGGGACCCGTCACCTCTCTGAAGACGTTGAAGGATTACAACGACAAATATCAGAGGAGTTCAGAGATATACCCTTGAACCAATGAGTGGGTTGAAAGAGCAGATGTGCTCAGTTCAAGATGATTTGAGGACTTATGGCCAGTTTGGGCTAAGTCTAATTATGTTTGAAATATTGGCCCTCTGTTGGTCCATTGAAGGAGAGGCTTTGCCTCTAGAAACTTAGCCAATTGGGCTAAAACTAGTGTTAAACACTAAAGACCAACAGTGTTGAACACTGGGAATAAGATTAGCAAGTTAGTGTTAAACACTGAAAGATAATCAGTGTTAAACACTGGGAACAGAGTTTTCAAGTTAGTGTTAAACACTAAGCAAATCAGTGTTAAACACTGCCAATAGAGTTTTCCAAATTAATGTTAAACACTAAGAAAATCAGTGTTAAACACTGAGGACAAAGTCTTCAGATTAGTGTTAAACACTAAGGAGAGAGGGGTCACGTGTGGACACGTGAGAGCGCCCTGATTCCCTTTATTTTATTCTGCAGATCAGTGTTTAACTCTTCTAATTCTGGCGGCCATCACGTGTGAGTACGTGATGAAGGCCCCTGCTCTGGTCTGTTAGAATGCTCATTAGGGGTCACGTGGTGACACGTGAGGGCGCCCTAAATGTGGAGCCAGACCTCCTTTTGGTTTATCCTCAAATCTGCGAACAAGTGTTAAACACTTTTATTTTTATTTTAGAGCATCATGTGTTGGCACGTGATGGGGATCTGTGCGCCAATTGTTAAAGCATTTGCTGAGGGGTCACGTGATAACACGTGAGAGCGCCCAAAGCTTTCATTTCCTTTGCTTTTTCTTTCTGCGTTTTGGGAGTCATGTGGGAGCACGTGATGGCATCAAAAAGTGGGGCCAGATACACTTTATTTTGTTCTGCAAACAAGTGTTAAACACTTTTAATTTTCATAGCCATCACGTGTGGGTACATGATGTATAATCATGCCCTGATTTATTAGAACATTTATTAGGGGTCACGTGGTAACACGTGAGAGCGCCCAGAATTGTTTCTGCCTTTGCTTTTGTTCCATATATAATGAGGGTCACGTGGGAACACGTGAGGCATTGCCTCAAAGCTTTCATCTTCTCATTTTTAGGGGATCTGTTCAGGGGTCACGTAGGGCACGTGACCTTAGTCTTTTCATGCACAGAGATCTTTTAAGTCTCCTTATCTTTAAGAATTAAATTCTTATTTAGGGTAAAACCCTAATTTTTGTTTTGGAGGAATTAAATTCCTATTGTGAAAGAATTAAATTCTTATTTAGGGTAAAACCCTAATTTTATCCTAAAGGAATTAAATTCCTATAATTTTGTGACCATTGAATTCTCAAAACTTAATTCCTCTTCTATGTTTTGGATCTGCATGGCAGGATCTCAACCCAATGAGAATTAAATTCTCAATTCATGGGGAGATGTGCACTTTGCAGATCCTCCACCAGAGAAAGAACTAAGTTCTTTTCTTTATATAAGAGTTAAACTCTTTTGAGAATTAAACTTTCTTTTTAAGCCTCTCTTTTCTTACCTAGGGTTTTTCTTTTGCAGAGAATTAAATTCTCCTCCCTCTGTTTCGTCTCTCCCTCAAAAAGTAGATCCTCCTCTCTTCTATTCTTGGCTCCTATTTATAGGAGAAGGAAAAGAATTAATTTGTTTAGCAAATCTCTCATTGAGAGATTTGATTTGTATGTTGAGAGATTTGATTTATATTTATCATTAATCTGGGCCTTTAGATTGTTAAGTGAATTTTATTCACCATTGGATTTTAAATCCAAAGATATCCCTTTGTTATCTCGGTTAGATTTAGGGGGGATATCTTTCCAAGTCCAAGATTTTTCCATAAATTGGTGATATTTAATCACCCTTGGATCTTTAATCCAACGGTCCCCATAATCCTTTTCCATTTGGAAAGATTTGGAAGCTTTTAGAATTTAATTCTATTAAATTATAAGGCTTTTAAAGCCGGTCACGTGCTGGCACGTGACCTTTGGTCACGTGTGAGCACGTGACCCCCAATTGGGTTCCTTTCTCAGCCGCTTATTTATGTTTCAGTTTTAACCATCACGTGTCAACACGTGACCATTGGTCACGTGTAAGCACGTGATACCTCGTTGAGGTATTTTCTGACTTTTAGAATTAAATTCTATTCATTATTTTAGAGGCTTTAAAAGCCCATCATGTGTCTGCACGTAACCCATGGTCACGTGTGAGCACGTGATGCCCTATTGGGGTCTTTTCTGAGTTTTTATTATATCTTTCGACTCCTCCAGCGGGTTTTTAAAGGTCAATCACGTGTGGACAAGTGATGCCTCATAACTTTTGATCCCGGATGAATTACGAGGCCCATAATATATCAAATCGAAGGGTTTTTCGAGACGCTTTCGATACCATCAGAATTTATCTGTTTCTCATTCGGGAGTTTGTCAAAAAACAGCCCGGAAGATACTGGTTCCCATTTTCTTAAGCGTATCGCTGCCATTTGATACCTTGGACTCTTTTGCGCAGAAATTTTTGGCGGGAACAGGGTTGTTGACTGTTGACTGTTGACAGTTGACTGTTGACCATTGACTTTTGCTTAACCCTAATGAGAATAAGATATATGATTAACATTAATATTAATTAAGTATTGTAGTGACATGGTTGTTGAGGGGTTGACTTTGTTGACTTATTGACTTTGTTGACCAGTTGACTAGGTTGGACTAGTTGACCATCATCATGACAATGGCTATCATTCCATGGCAAAGACTTTTGCTTGCTTGTTTATTTATGCAAAATGAGTGCATGAAATGATATAGCCATTTTGACTTAAACCATTTACACAATACTTGATTACTATTTTTGTGATGATGGCTTTTGGATTATGAGAGGTGAGAATGAGATGAGTATGGTTCATTCTATTTTTTGCTTTCTCTCTCTTGAGCTCTTTCATTCTCAAGCTCTCCCTCTTGCTCTTGCTCTCTCTACCTCAAGGCAAAACCATTCTCATGTGTTGAGACTCATTGCCTTAGAGATAAAAGACACCAAAACATTCCTCTACTCACTCTAGTTCACAAGGTTTAGCAAACCGAGTGAACTAGTTTCTTCAAAGTTCGAAGAAGAAGCCAAAGGTAGAAGCTTTCAGGTGGATCGATCTTCGGCGCAAGGAGACGACGGGGTGAAGCCGATCCGGACAACCATCGAGGCTTAAAGACGAAGGAGTTCAAGAAAGAAAGGTATAACCCCCTAACCGAGTAGTTAACAACTCCTAGTTAGGTTGTTAGTTAGATGTTTAACAAAGATCCGGTTTTGAGTCCATGTTACCACCTCTAGAAAATTGTTTTTCACCAAATTCCGCATGCCCGAAAGTACCGGGAGAGGAAGAATGGACTTACAGTCAAACCCATGACCGTCACATCAAAATTAGATGATCAATCTCCGCTATAACTGCTTAAGTCTATAAATAGACATAAGCTACTTGCCCACTATGCTTCCGCTGCTCCCACTGACCACAACAACCCTCCTACCGGGTCTTATAGCCTGGAACAACAGTAGTGTCAAGTCTGGGTAGATAAGAACCTCCCTGTCACCGTCCTTGAGGCTACCGGAGTACCTCTCGGGTGTCTGAGGCTACCCACCATATCTGCGGAGTGGCTATTGGAATGTCAATCCTGATTGAATCTTTAGGTCCTATTAAATTTTGCGTAATCGTTTGCGATTCTGGAATCACTTCCAATTCTACCATACTCCCACTACTGTTTTCTGAAAAAATCCATTTTACTAAAACTGTAGCGAGTCAAGAACAATATCACTATTGATCTTCCAAATGGTAGAAAGTCAACCCTCGACATAGCCCAGGTCAACCCACAAACTGCCATTACAGAAACGTGCCCTGAGTTATCCAGAGTCTGGTTTTAAGCATAAGCTGGACAACTCACCTATATCCAATATAGAAACTTTGGCACTTATTTAATTGGAACCAGATTCAAAACATGCAGCTGTCCCCAGTGCATATCAACTTAATGGAAAGAGGCTAATCAGCATTACTCAACTTAGGAATCCATCCAATTATGAGTAACCTGAAAGAGAAATAAGTTTCTCAAGACCACTACTTGAATACCAATCACAAGAATCTACATTTTCGATCTCTTTGAAGAATCCCGATACTTGCGATATCTGGTTCTCTACTTTATTCCTATACCCACAACTTCTCAAAACTTAGACCTTGTATTTCTACGAAACACTTGTCTAAAAACTAGAGAAGTCATAAGTAAACAGAACATAGTACGAGGACCAACCCCTTTGTCCTGATGGACACTGGACAATATACAATACTCTGTATAAGTCCGCTGAGTTGAATAACTCAAAACCTGTGCATCGTAGGTTGAAAACTGTACTTATGGTTAAGAACTACTCCGTTGTTCAATGCTCCTTACCCAATCGTCAACTGATGTAGGTAAATGTCATCGACATAATATCAAAAAGTTATATCTCACTTTATAAAAATAAACGTACAGATATATCATTTTGAAATTGGTGCACAACAACGGATACTCAAAACCAAATACATGCCTGCCGGCAATAACCCAGGCGACTTCCTCAAATATCACCAATTACAACGAATTCCGATATAATGAGGATGATCACCTAATTCCGAATAACTTCCTCCCACTCATCATCTGTAAAACCATACAGATGTGAGAATGAAACATGGTAAATACATACCCTGAAGTAAGTATCTAATCGGGAAAACAGTTTTCCATTAACAATGCACTGAAACATGAAAATGTTTCGTAGGGGTATCCTGGTATTCATAGTAATGCCTCTTCCATAATCCAATTCATGACTGTAACCGTATAATTCTTTGCCATCTCTCCAAATCTCTTTATTTGTCTTTAGTCGTTACCTTCTGTACACCATCGTTAGGCTAAATGGTTTTCTTCCTTCCCTACCGTTCGACACCAGCCTATGGTTTGGAAGAAGACTATCAAGTAAGCATAATAGGTGTACGCTCCTAAACCAAAGAGTACTCACAACTTGAGAGAAGGTGATGATAAAAGACAACTGAATAATACCTTATTCTAGCAAAGGTGAAATAGGAGTGGCGATGAAGTACGCGGTTTGGTCGTGAATGATAGCAGTCGCAACTTACTTTGCCCTCTTTCTAATTCCTTTATTTTGTCTTTACATATTACCTTCTGTACACCCTACTTAGGCTAATTGGTTTTCTTCATTCCCTACCTTTCGGCACCTGCCTATGGTTTGGAAGAAGACTATCCAATAAGCGTAATAGGTGTACTCTCCTAAACCAAGGAGCCCTCGCAACCTGAGAGAAGGTGATAATAAAAGACAACTGAATAAACAAATTCTATTTCTCCTGAATCTTGATCCATCTTCGAAGAAGTCCCTCCGAGTTCGTATATTACCATACGATGGATCTATCCAATGGAAGTGGATGTCCGTAGTAATACGGGGTGTTCTGAGAAATGCAAAGGGTAAAAGAAGGAGTGGCAATGACTTATGCAACATAGACAATCCAAAAGCCAGTATTTTAAGAAGGTTCGGTCAACTTGGTCACTGAGTCATAGTCTAGGGTCGGTCAAAGGTCGCTGCCAAAGAGAGAGAGAAAAGAAACACTCTGCGTGCACTCTAACCTAGATCAGAATGGTTATCACTTTATCTAATACGGAAACCTCCCACTGTACTGTCAAATTCTCCCCCAAACCTGAAAGAAGAATCAATCGGGATCACCCGAAGAGTAAACCAACTCATCAGTGGGAATCGGGATCCAACTCTCATCGCATGATAACGTGACGGAATCCACTCACGTTATCATACTCCAGAAGGTATGCGCATGCCTGGCAAGTTTTAGTTTGTTTAGAAACTCCCGATATGATTTTTACCCCATGTTCTTATGACCTTGACGAAAGCCAACAAATCATAAGTCACATATCAAGTTCTGCCTGTCATATTCTTGTCAATTTGAACCTACCCGCACATACCCTTGACGAAAGCCAACAAGGTAATACGACTGTCCCAAACCAACACATCTATCTATACAACAAATGAATACCCCAGCAGCTACCAAACACTATACCTTGACGAAAGCCAACAAACATAGCTTGAATACTACTGACCATCCATAAGACACGACGGAGGGCTACGGCTGGTTTTTGGCGAAAAACTTTTAACGTAATGAACTTGATCTCGTTGAAGAAACTTGATAGCTTTTTATAAAATTATAGTGGCGAAAACCTTTGCTAAAGAGGTCACTCCCGGTGAAGGGATCTCGGCTCTTTCCTCGTGGAATGAGGTGCAGGATATTCCACTGAATACCGCGATGCAAAGCAACTTATAATCGACTATAGCGAAGTTATTACCCTGACACAAACTTCTGCCCAAGGAGTCACTCCCGGTGAAGGGATATCGGCCCTTGCCTCGTCGAATGAGGTGCAGGATATTCCAACCGAATACCACTATGCAAAAAAAAAGGAAACGTCTTTGTAATAACACTTTTTAAATTTGTTCCAACAACATCCAAACAGGTTTGTTTTCCTTTGCATTGATCAAAATCAACGCAGTCCCATCAATTAATCACACCAGAAAAGAACGAAAATAAAATGTACGTATATGTCATCCGCATTCGTCACTGGGTCCCGTCATAACCCGTTAGGTTACTTAACTAACGACAGAGCGGGGACTGGACTAGCGCGGGTGCAAAACAAATACAACATCTAATAGTATATATACCAATATACAATAATCGCTCCAGGCGTGATAATATGCAACATTACAGAAAAGTAATAAGCATCACAGAACAATACAGATAATCTGGGATCCCCCAGTTTCACAGAGCCGCTGCTGAAACCCGACGTTCCCCTGGTCGTGTGGATAGCCTGTGCAATGAAACCTAGACCCCTATGGGTGCAGCAAGTTACCCGCCAAAACCTGAAGCGAGGCAGCCCCCTACAGCAAAATGAATGGACCACCCTGCACTTCACGGAATCCGGTAACCTGAGCTCCCCTCCTTGGGTCAACCTGTACCCCCTATGAGTGCGGCGAATAGTCTGCCAATTTTAGAGTGAGGTCCCTCTGCCTCTCAAAACCATGAGATGCGGACCCGTTGCCCTCCAGAACCCGGCTATCCGTGCACTCCGTCGTGGGGTAAAACCTAGTACAGAAATGAAAAATATGTACAACGGGTACATCGACCTCAACCCGGTCGTGCCCCAAAAGAATATTATACAAATAGGCAGTGACGGCAGTCCACATGTTGGACGCTCGCCCCGCAATATCAAATGTACAAATAAATCCAAACTGCACTACCATTGCACACTGCTATCCAACACGACAAATCCGCAACATCACAGCACAACACAGAACATCATCGCGAATGTCACGTTCGCAAACCCGTCTAAAAGAACTATAGCAATCAGACGCGGTTTACCGATCAAATGACATTCACGGCCGGAGATATAATGTAAGTACTGTAAACTAACGCGTTTAAATTTCGATCGACAAAATTTCCCGAAGTGGGCCCCACGTATATCTGCTGTACAGTAACAAAACCTTGGCCCAAAAGAACAGTTCCAGAAACCACAATTTCCCAAGTAGAAGCTACTGTAGAAGTTTGACAAATTGAACTCACTTTCCTGTGGCGGATCCGTGGCCAAACCCTAGCTTGGGCCGCGGATCCGCGGTGGAACAGTGACATCACTTGGTCGAATTTCTCCAGTTTTCCTAAAAACCCTACTTAATTTTCTGGTATGGTCAAAATGATTTTTAGACCAGTTTGAAAATTAACAGAAACTTTATACTTGAAAATTGCGATTTTCGAAAATCCGTTCGATCGATCTTTTAAACGCGTTAGCACAAGTTAGTAAAGCTTAATGGCGTGGCTCTGATACCATGTAAGTCTACGGTAGCGCCCCGGCCGTCTTTCAGACGCCAAAATGCGGAACAAAAACTTTTATAACTGGCGCTATCGTATACTATAACCCGGATCTGCCATTAATGCTAAACTAAAAAACTACAAAGAGGGTAGAAAGGTTATACCGAACGATCCGAGTCCTTCGTTCTTTAACCATCATCCCACGCTCCGTTGCGGCTGCTCCGATCTCGTCGATCTCCGATCTCCTCGTCCAGGTGGCACCATGTCATCGGATCTTTAAACGGGCTCCCGCCTCTGACTCGAGGCAACTCGGTCATCAAGTTTGCTAAAAGAGATGACCAAGATTGATGTAGAGAATGAGTAGAACACTTTGTCTTGCTTCGTCCAAAGACATGGACGAACGGTTAATGAAGTTGCCTTTTGGATTCAACTGAAATGAGAAATGAATATCTGAAATTTCCATGAAGCCAAAACTTGTATCTTTTTCAAATCCACAACCATGATCCCCCACAAATGAATGGCCGGCCATATTTGTAGAGGGAGGAGGTGAGTGTAGGAGAGGGGAGGGTCACCATAACAATAATGAAGAGGATGAGTCATCGAACACCTAGTATGAACACAATTAATGCATACATTGAACCTTCTAACCTAGTCATCAAGCATTAATTGCACAATAAATGCACTAATGACTCACTAGCCTAATCACTTCATCTAGAAGCCTCTAGAAACTTCCACACTCATCTCAAGAAAAGATAAATCCGTCTTTAACCGAATGTTAAAAGACGGGTGATAGAAAACTAGAAACTGGCAACTTCCAAAAGCGATCCTGAAACGAATTTCAGGATAACCCCGTAACTGTATAAATATACCCACATTTGTATTACGACCGAATACAAATGCAACTGAGACAAAGATATATCTACTCAATATAATACTCGGATCCGGCTTAAACCAAAGCCCATCAGTATTATCTTCCAGAAATATGACACGTGCGTAAACGCACGTGCATTTTCCGAACCCTGCCATAAAACCATACGACCTCTATAATGTTTCGCCCGAACTTAGGAAACTATCTGTGGGGGACTCTAATGACTCGTCAGTACCCTGGCAGTGGGTTTAACCACAAGCCGTCAGCGGCACTAGCAGTGCGTAACGGCTACCCATGGACTGACCTCAAGGGAGGCCGATAAGCGAACTCATCCGGAAACCCTACTGAGCCTAACAGTGACAATGTATATACAGTCCGGTCCGTTCGTCTATGAGTATCGCATATCCGGCCTAGGGGGCTAGTAACGTCAGACCCTCAATAGCGGTATAAGTCGTGTCGGAGACAAGCCCTGAACACCCTGAGATACTACTGGAGTACCTACCAGTAAATCTCACCTGCCTTGGCCAAGGACTTGGTGTAATGGCTTTCCTAGACACAGCACGATCTCCACCCCCAATACCGGGAGAGACGAATCCCCTGCCGATCCGCTCACGTGCCTCCATGTGGCTCGGGATTGTACCCAAAAACTACCTGTTTTCACGACTCCTTTGAGTCGTGGTAGGGTAGAAATCAAAGCACAGTGGGAACTCACACGAGATAAATGACGACCTCAGGTCGATGAACTAACATGTACACATGTCACCAGGGAACTGCTATCTGACGATAGGTATAATACCAACTAGCAGGTTCCCGGCGAGTCATGTCCGGTGTACTCATAACCCAATGAGCACCTGTATACATCTTAGGTGATCCAACTGACACCAGTGGCTTGTGAGACCGGCCACCGCCCCTCGTCGGGGTCTCGACTGTATACACTAGTCTACTCTGGAGTATCGATGCCCTGTCTCGAAACTCCCACGACTAGGGACCACATTTAAGGATATGCTTATAGACCACCCAACTCTCACGTATATGATCGCCATCATACTGTTGGTAGTCAAGCAAGATCCTAAGGGCTCTATCATCGTGTAATCGTGATCAGTCACCTAAACCTATACATGACTGATAAAGGCAAACCAGACAGCATACTATCATCTCGAGTAAGACTGTCCTACTGGTATAGATCCTCCTCAATCATTACAATCACGTACCTGCGATCCAATAATTGACTTTGAGGGCACTATATCCAATAAAGTCGTGTCGGAGTGTAGCCCAGAACACTCTGAGATACTACTGGAATACCTACCAGTAAATCTCCTGCCTCGGCCGAGGGCTTTGTGTAATGGCTCTCCTATACACAGCGCGACCTCACCCTCAATACCGGGAGAGACGAACCCCTGCAGATCCGCTCACTGCCTCTATTTGGCTCGGGACTGTACCCAACTAAAACCTGTTTGCATGACTCCTTTGAGCCGTGGTAGGGTAGTAATCAAAGCACAGTGGGAACTCACACGAGACAAATGACGATCTCAGGTCGATGAACTAACCTGTACACATGTCACCAGGGAACTGCTATCTGACGTCTGGAATAATCCCAACTAGCATGTTCCCGGCGAGTCCTGTCCGGTGTACTCATAACCCAATGAGCACCTGTATACATCTTAGGTGAACCAACTAACACCAGTGGCTTGTGAGACCGGCCACCGCCCCTCGTCGGGGTCTCGACTGTATACACTAGTCTACTCTGGAGTATCGATGCCCTGTCTCGAAACTCCCACGACTAAGGACCATTTAAGGATGCGCTTATAGACCCCAGCTCCCACGTATATGATCGCCATCATACTGCTGGCAGTCAAGCAAGAATCCTAAGGGCTCTATCAACGTGCAATAGTGACCTGTAAGGTCACCTAAAGCAGTACACGATGATAAAGATAAACCAGATAGCATACTATCATCTCGAGTAAGACTGTCCTACCGGTATAGGTCCTCCCTCAATCATTGCAATCACGTGCCTATGATCCAATAATTGACTCTGAGGGCACTATCTCCAACAGAGATAGTATACAGGTGCTCGTTAGGTTACGGGTACACCGGACAGGACTCGCGGGGAACTGTTGGATGGTATTATACCCGTCGTCAGTTAACAATTCCCAGGTGACATGAGTACAGCAAGTCCGCAGACTTGACACCGCTACTTCGCCTCGAGTATGTCCCACTGTTTTTAGATTGCTACCCTACCACTGTTAGTTATATGTATGCCCTAGAGGCCATTACTATACATTGGATGTATATTGTAGTGGATGCTGGGATATATATAGGCAGGACTTTCTTGCTCGACATGATAGTACGCTATCTGGTTGCTCTTTATCTTAACATGTATACTTTCTGTCTCTCTGTTACATTTTGATAAAGCCCTTAGGATGTGTACTCGACTTCCAGGACTATGATGTAGATCATACTAGTGGGGCCTGGGTAGTCCATGAGTACGTCCTTCAATGTTCCTAGTCGTGGGAATATCGAGATGGGGCATCGATATTCCAGAGTAGACTAGCGTATATCTTGTCGACCCATGTGATGGGCGATGGATGATCCCATATCCATTGGTGTTTGACATCAGAGATGGTATGCGGGTGCTCAGTGGAGACTGGATACACTGAACGGACTCGCCGAGAACTCCCAGATGGTATTATACCTTACGTCAGATGGCAGTTCTCTGGTGACACTGGTACAGCTTAGTCTGTTGACCCGAGATCATCATAGAGTCTTGTGTGTCTCTCACTGTGCTTTGATTTCCACCCTACCACGGCTCTACTGAGTCGTGCAAACAGGCGGTTTTTGGGTACAGTCCCGATTCACATGGAGGTAATGAGCGATAGGAGGGGATTCGTCTCTCCCGGTATTGGGGGTTGATGTTGCGCTATGCTCGACTGGCCATAACTGGAAATCCCTGGACAGGGTTGCAGTGATATACTGGTAAGAGTTATCATTAGTTTCACGCTATGTTTTGGACCTTACATCGGCATGACTTATCAAGCTACTAGGGTCTGACGTTTACCACCCCTAGGAGAGATATGCGACATATCAGACGAACAGACCGGACTGTACGGTAAGTGTTACTGGTTAGATTCACAGGAGTGTGAGCGGGCTTGCTCATTGATCTTCTGATCGCTCAATACCCGGGTGGCCGTTACGTTTAGCAGACCGCTTGCGGCTTGTGGGTGTTTGATATGATCATCACCTGCTGCCGGCGTATTGACGAGTCTTTAGAGTCCTACACAAAGGTTTCCTGGCTCAAGCGAAACGAGATAGGAGCGCATATGAGATATGTGCGAGACCGAGAATAATACGAGTATGTGATACTGTATTCTATTCTCGCGATATGTATCATTGGACAGTTATATGAGATATAGCCGGGTTACCGAATCAAGTGTTGATTCGATACATTGATACACTTGATATTAGTCGGTTATATGCAATATGACCGGATCATTAAATCAAGTGTTGATTTAATGATTTGATGTATAATTATATATTTGATATATTACTTTACATCAACTAGTATTTGTTCACTTAAGATGGATTTTCTCACTTGATGTGCAGATTGTATATATGATATAGTTTTATGCACTAGTTTGTATCATGTTTGATGATACACGCAAACTTGGGTGTGTGCATGCTTTAAACTATGATTAGGTTAATGGTTAGGGTTTGATTTATTTATTCATTCATTTATTTATTCATTTTGGCAAGAAATGAAATGGTGGCTTTCTTTGGATTTATTTTGAAGCTTCATGAAGTTTTGACCATTTTGTTTCTTTCCTAAACCTAACCATTCACCTAAACCCTAGTTTAGTCTCTACACTTGTTACACTAAACCATGGTTGCATTATGATAAGATCACTTGATTTATTATTATTCATCAATTGATTTTATAATTCTTATCATATTCTTTCTTCTTCTTCTTCAAGAAGAAGAAACCTTGCTACCTTCAATGGTGCCATGAGAAAAAGAGTGAGAAATCCAAATCCAAAGTGAACCCACTTCCTATTTCTTCATCCTCTACCACTTGCCATGTAGTAGAGTGTGTTATCTTCATAAGTTCTATGACTAAGTGAAGATGGAGCTTGATCTTGAGTTGCCTCAACGTAGATCATCTTCGGCATCGAAGTCGACGACCTAGCCCGATCATTTCTTCGACGAAACCATCGCTAGAGTCCGGGATCCGATGATCGCAGCAGAGGGACGTCATCACGGAGCCAAGAGAGTGGAGGACCGGATCTACAAAGGTTGTAGCCCCTTTCACTTTCTAGTAAAGTTGTTTACTTGTTGTAGTTTCGCCTTTACCTCTAGTTAACGATCTATATTAGGGTTCTTTGGCATACATAAATTTTTGAATTAGACATGTTTGATCAGTTGTAGAACCTCATGGGTGTGCCTAGGAACCCTACAACCACGGCTCAAAGGAGTCGTGCAAACAGGTAGCGGTTGGGTGCAGTCCCGAGCACTTGGAAGCAATGGCGGTTAGACAGGATTCGTCTCTTCCGGTATTGGGAGTTGATATCGCACTGTGTCAGAGAGCCATTACGCAAAGTCCCTGGTCAAGGCAAGCGAGATTTACTGGTAGGTTTTTCAGTAGTTTCTCAAGGTGTAATGGGCTACGCTCCGACACGACTTATACCGCTTTTAGGGGACTGATGCTTGCCGCCCCCTAGGCCCGATATGCGATAGTCCAAGACGAACAGACCGGACTATACGGAGATTGTCACAGCAGGCTCAGTAGGAGTTCGGATGGGTTTCCTCATCGGCCTTCTTATCGACATCTACCTGGGGACTGTTACGTACAGCTAGTGCCGCTTGCGGTCTATGGTTAAACCCACTGCCAACGTAGTGTCGAGTCTTTAGAGTCCCACACAGAGAGTTTCCCTGCTTCGGGCGAAACGATATAGAGGTCGTATGGTTTTACGGCAGGGTTCGGACGCATACGTGCTTTTACGCACGTACGATGTTCGGACAGTTTTTACTAGTCGGCTTTGGTTTAAGCCAGATTCTAGTATCGGATTATTGGATTTATACAGTCTAAAGTTTTTCCGTGTTTTCACGGATAGGAGGGGCGTTCTCGTAATTTGTCAGGAAGCTTCTAGAAAAATGGTGACTTAGGGGTTAAGGTGGCATTTGCATTAATTGGATAAATGAGTCATGGTGTGATTCATACATGGAGTTAATGAATCATTTATGATTTATATGACTCATGTGATGAATCACTTAGTGTATTAATGAAACATGATGATATATCATTATTTGTTATTCATTTAATTATATGATATGTTTCATATATACACAAATGATTCATTCATCCAAAAGAATTCTCATTCTCACCTTCTCTCTCCTCAAGCTCTCTCTCTTCAAACCCTAACCCTAACCTCTCATGTGTTGAGATCAAGGGTTAGCTAGACTAATACATCCATAATCCAACTCTATATCACCTAGGTTGCTTAGATTAGCATTTTGAGTAACCTAGTTACCTCAAGTTAGAGGTTAAGCTTGGAGTAGGAGCTCTCGGGTGGATCGTCTTTGACTCGAGGAGCACGTTGAGGTGCCGACGTTCCAAAGAGCCTACAAGGAGTGGAGGACAGTGATGAAGACCCGGAGGACAAGTAACGTGAGGTATAATTTCGAATCCGAGTAGTTAAACCTTTCGTAGTTTGCTAGTAACGGTTTAGACACGATTCATGCGCTCAAGTCCGTGTTACGAAGTTTTGATAATCGTTTTTCATATATTCCGCCTCCCCGCAAGTTCGTGGGGTGCGTGACATGGACTTACAGACCTTTCGGAAATATAGAATACGGGAAAACGAAACTTTACATATAAACACCATTTACTATTAAAACCGTTTTCTACAAGATACGTATTTTTACAAATCTTTACAAAGCACCACTACAACCCATTTTGGAGAACTCGTTTGGGATTGTGCGGATTATCGCACATCCACATGCTTAGTAGTGTGAGATGCAGACCTCCGCAAGGAGCATTCGGTCTCGAGAGATTTAAAATACAAATATCTTTAAAAAATGAGATTTGTAGAAAATAATAAATTAAAATTATTTTTATAAATATATATAAATATGTGTGTGTGTATCATCAAAATATCTATTTTTCATATATTATAAATATCCCAACTTTTCTAAATCAAAAGAATCACTTTACATGAAAATACCATGAAATTCCATACAAGTCCAACACTTTACAATTAAATACCATGTATTATGAAAAATAGGTTTATTCACTAGAAATGTCAAAAATATAAAATCTACAGTTATGAAAACTTTAAAGACGATAATTAAATACTTGAGGTGTGTTTTGTAAATTATACAAAATTATTTTTACATAAAAACCCCTCAAGTTCTATAAATTACAATAAGGACCCTAGTAAATATAGGTTTAAGCGGGACCAATCTCTTGAGCCTCGGGGAGCCGGAGAAGTGGGTGCTTGTCTATTTAAGGTAGACAACTTAACAAACGGTGTTATCAAAATGATAATCGTTTTTGAAAAAGACACAAATCCTGCCGCCCATGTGCAGCGGTTACCGATAATATCAAAACCTAATTCAGGACTTAAATTTTCTTTTCTAATTGTTCTGACTCAGACTGAGTCTCATATTAAATAATCTGACTTAAATATGATTTAAGTACAATCTACAATATTACAATTCAACATGAATCCATATATTCAATATATTCAATCTGTATTGACCGAACCGAACCATGGATATACTTTCATTTACATGATTCTCCAGTTACATCCATCTACTGATATCATGGTTTCGGCAGGTCATCCATATATACAAGACAATACAATTTACAATACAACACAAATAATACAATCAATACTTCGCGGGGTTTAAGGGGTAGATTGGTACGGAAGGTGTTAGAAGTGGTACAAGACTGTAAGATTTAAGACACCTAACATGTATTTCCGTTGTTGTTGTACCGTGGCATAAACGGTTCCTTGTACTACACGTGCCTCTAGTCTCTGGCATATAGAGACTTCTCTCGTATACACTGGCATCCTTCTGTACCAAGCTACAAACAACAGCGTTAACCATATAATGCAACTTTAAAAGCTACCTTCTCTTTCTGTCTATTCTATTTCTCCCTTATCTTTTGGACTTACCGAGCGATTGTTCACTGACGACATTCCTTCTCTTTCTTCTTTGGAATATTGTCAGGTGATCTGGACACTTAGGAGATCGAGCCTATTAGTGAGGACTTGGATCAGCTTGCCTACGACCCAGAGCTCTAGCTTCATTGTACATATTTTTATTTCAGTACTTTTCATTTCTGTTATGGCACTGTTTAGGCATTGCTTTCATTCAGTTGTATTTACTTTTCTATGTATTGTAAAAAGAATGTGAATAAATAAAGTTGTTGTTTTATTATATCTTGTCTCTTGTGTATTTATATTTATATTGCTTAGATACACTTAGCTTATTTACTTCAGAGTAGATACGTAGCGGCCTCGTCGCGCCCTCTTCCCGTATACTGGGAAGCGGGGCGTGATAGGTTTTGTTGGTGGCCCATGCAGGTCAGAGCTGTATGAAACTCTACCATGTAGTTCTGTTCTGCGTGAACAACCTAAGCAATATAACACAAGAACCAGCAACTAAAAACATTCTTTACAATTCATACTTCTTGAATCTCATCATTTCATATACTTTGAATCTGTCCTAACCCAAATTTTTATTCAAAGTTATGGATTCTCCGAACAACACCAGCACCAATGTCAACAACACACCTCCACCACTACCACTCACACCTGCCGTTCCTGCTCTGCTCAACGAGCAGACGGTTCTGCTTGAGGCGATCCGCAGCCTACTAGAGGGACAGCAGCAGCAGACTGCTCTTTTAATGAACCGTCCCAAGGCAGAAGCACCTGGGGTGAAGAAATTCAGGGCTTTGCACCCCAAACAGTTCTCAGGAAAGGAGAGCCCACTGGATGTTGAGGAATGGGCTCAGAGTATCGAAGATGATCTGGCCGCAGTACAAGTGCCAGAAATAGCCTGGGTTCGTGTACAAAGCTGCAGCTCACGGACAATGCACGGAATTGGTGGAAGGCGGAAGAAAGCCGTCTTATACAACCCATCGAATGGAAGAATTTCCGTGACATATTCGACGCTAAGTACTTCCCTGAGACTGCCAGGTTCGACATGGAACAGCAGTTCATCCATCTACAACACGGTTTGATGTGGACCAAGTCAGTAGATGAGTATGACGCTGAGTTCACCATGCTCAGTCGGTAAGATATGTCTCAATAATTCGAATTTTTAATATCACATATTACACAGCTAACACAATACTTTAAAAAGATTTGCGGCACACCTGATACCGACGGATGAGATCAGAGCCCGTCGATTTTAACAAGGATTGGATTCGGAGATCCAGGCTGCACTGGCCACAGGAGATTTTCTGACTCATGAATCAGCTCTGAAAGCTGCCCGCCGTTATGAGGCAGTGGTAAAGGCGAGGGGCAGACCTCAGTCTGCAGGAGTTAAGCGCCCTGTCAACCAGATGTCATGAGGATCCTCGTCAAGGCCACCTTTTATGCCAAGGAGACCGAGAGTACCGAACCACCGTCCTAGCCCAGCCTTTTGTAACTACTGCAAGAGAAATGGACATATGTTGCAAGACTGCCGGCGAGCCAACCGTCTTTGCTTAGTCTGCGGCTCAGCTGCTCATGATATTAGGTCTTGTCTTCATAGACAAAATCCAACTACTGCACCCAGACCAGCAATCACTTACCCGCAGAGACTAGTCATCCAAGCACCTGCTCCAAGACTTGCACTACCTGCTCCACCACCTAGAGGACTACAAGCTACACCTCCTCCTCGTCAGTTCCATCAAGCTCAACGGAACGTCCCGAGGAATGCTCCTCAGGCCAGGAGGAATGTACCATGGCGCCAAGCTTTCACGATGACCGTGGAAGAAGCTGAGGCCACTGGCCAAGTTATCACTGGTAACCCTTTCTTCTCAAACTTTTCTTTCAGTCTTGATACTTATCTACATACTTGTCCCTATACCTAAAACATATCCCGCATACCTTAGGTACAATCTTAGTAGCCTCACTTCCTGCACTAGCACTGTTCGATACTGGAGCATCTCACTGCTTTATGTCGCAACGGTTCGTCCGAACTCATGTGATTCCAGTCACACCGCTTGTATCCAGTTGAAATGTCAATTCAGGAAATGGCGTTCTAAACGCAACAATGGGATACAGCTTGTGTCCAGTAGTCGTCTGCAGCAGAGAATTCTATGCTGACTTCAAAGTGCTGGACATACCAAACTTCGATGTGGTTCTAGGTATGGATTGGCTAGGAACCTTTTATGCTACCATCGACTGTCGTCAAAGAAGGGTAGTGATCGAGATTCCAGACCATCCGGTCTTTATTTCAAAAGTGGAGACCGTACCCTAGAGCCAAGTACATAGAAAGCAAAGCCAAGGGAAGCAGTGATTGCAGCAACTCAAGTATTTAAAGAATCAAGGCCAGAAGTGGTTCGAGAGTTCGGCGACGTGTTTCCTGACGATATATCAGGTTGCCTCCCGATCGAACTCTTGAATTCAGCATTGATTTAATACCAGGAGCACAACCAGTGATCAAAGCACCTTATCGATTAAGTCCGGAAGGTTTGATGGAAGTCAGAATACAGTTGGACGAATTATTGGCGAAAGGATGGATTCGTCCCAGCACTTCAAGTTAGGGATCACCAGTACTACATATGAAGAAGAAGGAAGGTTCATACAGAATGTGCATCGATTACAGAGCCTTGAACGAAGTCACGATAAAGAACAAGTATCCACTCCCGCGCATCGACGATTTATTCGATCAGCTAATTGGATGTTGTGTTTTCTCTAAATTAGATCTTCGTTCAGGTTATCATCAGGTGAAGGTCAAGGAAGCTGATATTCATAAAACGGCTTTCAGAACTCGCTATGGTCATTACGAATTTCTAGTGATGCCATTTGGAGTGACCAACGCACCATCAATATTCATGAACCTAATGAATTAAGTTTTTCGGGAGTACTTAGACAGGTTTGTTGTCATCTACATCGACGACATCCTGGTGTATTCAAAGAGTCGGAAAGAACACGCCGAACACCTACGAGTTGTCCTGGAAACTCTACGACAACATCAATTATATGCCAAGTACAGCAAATGCGAGTTTTGGCTAAATCAAGTTGGATTTCTTGGACATATCGTATCAGGCGAAGGAATCTCTGTGGATCCAGCAAAAGTTTCAACAGTAAGCGAATGGCCGACACCAAAGTCGGTGAAGGACATTCGGAGATTCTTGGGTTTAGCTGGATATTACAGAAGGTTCATTGAAGGCTTTTCTAAGATAGCAACACCCCTGACCAAGCTCACACGTAAAAATGAAGACTTTGTGTGGTCATAAGCATGTGAACAAGCTTTCGTAGAACTCAAGTCAAGGTTGACATCAGCGCCTATTCTCGTTATACCAGACCAGTTTGGAGGTTTTGAAGTGCATTGTGATGCATCCGGTAAAGAATTAGGATGTGTTCTACATCAGCACGGTAAAGTTGTGGCTTATGCTTCAAGACAGCTGAAGACTCATGAGCGCAATTATCCTACGCATGATTTGGAGTTGGCAGCCGTAATCTTTGCTCTCAAGATTTGGCGCCATTATCTACTTGGCGAACGAGTGAATATATACACAGATCATAAGAGCCTGAAATATGTGTTTACTCAGAAGGAGTTGAATATGCGGCAGAGACGATAGTTAGAACTCATGGCGGACTTTGACATCAATCTGCAATATCACCTAAGGAAGGTGAATGTGGTTCCAGATGCTCTTAGTCGTCAACCATTAGCAATGCATCTCACCGCTCAGTGGAAACTTCGACAAGACTTGCATCAGATGGAGATTGAAGTAGTCATATCAGGTAATGCTTTAAGTTTGATGAATTTACAAGTTCAATCAACAATTATCAATCAGATCAAAGCAGCTCAAGCAAGTAATGCTAAATTGCAAAAGATCAGAGAACGAGTGGAGAATGGACTCAAAACGGACTTCATCATCCATGAAGACGAATCTTTGAGATACAGCAGCAGATTATGTGTACCAAAAGGTTCTGTTTGGGAAGAGTTAATGAAAGAAGCTCACAGCTCTCCTTACTCAGTACACCCTGGAGGTACAAAGATGTACAAAGATCTATGTCAGAATTACTGGTGGCATGGAATGAAGCGTGAAGTAGCCAGAAGCATCGCTAAATGCTTGGTGTGTCAGCAAGTAAAGGCGGAACATCACAGGACAGCTGGACTACTTCAACCATTACCAATCCCAGAATAGAAGTGGCAACACATCACGATGGATTTTATGACTGCTCTTCCTCGCAGCACAAAGGGTAACGATGCGGTATGGGTCATTGTGAATCGACTCACAAAGTCGGCTCACTTCATCCCATTTCGAGTTGGCCAATCAACTGAGACATAGGCAAAGAAGTACATGGAGGTAATAATCTACTTAAGATTTAAACTCTTTAAATATGTACTATCTCTGATACCCATGAACTCATACAGGAAATTGTGAAACTTCATGGAGTATCGGTCTGCATTGTCTCCGATTGTGACACCAGGTTCCGATCGCAATTTTGGCAGGGTCTGCAAACGAGCTTGGGAACAAGTCTGAATTTCAGCACAGCTTATCATCTACAAACAGATGGTCAGTCTGAGCAAACTATTCAGATCTTGGAGGATATGCTCAGAGCATGTATGTTAGACTTCAAAGGATCGTGGGAAGATCACCTACATCTTGTGGAGTTTTCGTACAACAACAGCTACCGAGCAAGCATAGGAATGGCACCTTTTGCAGAACTATATGGAAGGAAGTGTCGATCGCCATTAAGTTGGGACGACATCGGAGATAGGGAACTTCTTGTACCTGAGATGATAGTAGCGACTTTTGATGTGGTTCGTACTATAAGAGAAAAGATGCGCATAGCCCAAGATAGACAGAAGCACTGGACTGATGCAAAGCGACGTCACTTGGAGTTCCAGCCAGGAGATCACGTATTCTTAAAGATATCTCCGAACCGCGGAGTGATCCGATTTGGAATACGGGGTGAGCTAAGTCCAAGGTACATTACACCGTTCGACATACTCGAACGAGTCGGTGAAGTGGCATACCGCTTAGCACTTCTACCTTCATTGGAAGGAGTGCATAATGCGTTCCACATATCCCAACTCAGAAGGTATGTGAGTGACCCCATCCATATTCTCGATCATTCAGAGCTCACTGTACAGCCCGACTTATCTTGTGAGCAACAAGCTGTGGAGATCATGGATAGAAAAATGAAGTCATTTCGGAACAAGGAAATCAACTTGGTTCGAGTGATGTGGAGAAAAGACACTCCAGGAGAATCAACATGGGAAAGGGAAGATGAGATGCATGCAAGATATCCTCACCTCTTTGTAAACTAGTCCTTAAAATAAAAGTGTAAATTTTGAGTACGAAATTTTTGTAAGGAGGGTAGACTATAACAACTCCAATTTTTGTGTACAAAAATTTGTTTAAAAGTTAATGTATACTTGGAGTATTTGAATTTACTGCGATTACTATAAGTAATTGTTTTGCTTTTTAATAGCAAGAAGGAGCTTGTAGCTCATTGGTAATACCTTGCACTGCTAAACCAAAGCACCCGAAAAGTACGGAGCGTGACTGGCACTTAAATTACGAAACGTCTCGAGGCGTACGTAATCTAAGTAAGCCAAAACCCAGAAATCAAAACCAAATAAAGTAGTAGAGTGAAGGAAAACCAATTATAGAAAGCGATTTTTGTAACCAAATAAGTCGCATCAAATATTTTAAAAGCAACATCACATTTTCCGAAATTTCGGTAGAGTCTCCTTTGTAAATACTGGCCCCAAACGGGTACAAAACAAGAATATATGTACGACATGAAATAAGGCATCCCCAAGCGGGAGCTAGCTCTTCGCCAAAGGCGGACTCAAAATCACACGCAATATATATCATCACCGTGCAAAATAAGCATATAAAGGCACAAAGTAATAAAGCATCATGTCAGCTCAAGTGAGCTCGACCCAGAGAAATAACATAAAAGTACAAGTCTCACTGTCACATCTCTAAGTCGCTAATACAATAGTACAAGTGGTAGATACGGTAGATGGAGTACACTAGATACAATACTGATACAAGGTAGAAACAAAATAACCCCACAACCCACCTACGAACAATACTGCGAGTCCAAGCAAAAGGAGCAAAAGAGGAGGTGCGCCCGCCGCTACTGTACTGACGGGTCGGACCTGCAAAACACTGTGGTATGAAGGGGGTGAGTTGCCAACTTATGAGTAATAAGTAACATCTAATAAGGCTATCGTAAGCATGTACACCATTTCGTCACAGTCTACATATACTAATATGATACGATGCACTAATATGTATGCAACATGAACGCAATAACAACACGAGATCTGAATATGATTAGCATGGGAATTCTGTATTCTTATCTTAGTAAAACTTCCGTAATTTAGCTGTAGTTTCCTCAATGAAATCAATATAAAACCGTGTCAAGTATCGACACCAAATAAGAATATCTCAATTATCCCGAGCTCCGGCAATCCGGACTGGCCCATATACCTGATCTCGGGCTCAGGCAATCCGGACCGGCCCATATTATCAAATCTCAAGACTACGTCGGTATCCTCCGGATATCGACCGCGTCATAAATAACCGGTCGGTAGTGATCCCCTGCCGGGCTCAACGCCATCATCTGTGACCATCTAGCCCCGGGGTACCGCACCGGGTACACCATGCACCCACAGACGGTTCCTCCTCCTCCTCGAATCGGGTGTATGATACTGCTCAAGAACCGAGAAATCTCATATTGGACGATATATATACATCATATCACGAGAAAACCATAACTTACATTTTTTAAATGGTAATACGTTCTTAAATCCTTGCGGTTTCTCCAAATCCATAAATCTCATAAATACAGAAATCCTCGAGAAGAATCATAATACATGAACATGTAGGAATTGATGAATGTCTATGATATCAACAATATGCAATGCGATGCAAGACTAGAAAACTATGCATGAACAATGATGCAATAAGATATGTGCATATGACTAGCAATCCAACGTATCCATCCTGATGAATTAAATATATAAAATGCAGGTTTACAATCATAATTGGTGCAATTGATTATATTCGGATTTAAACAAGTTATATAGTGTTCGTGGCATAGCAATTACCAAGACGTGTGTGTCCCCATGAATAGTGCCCGTGCAGCATAAACCAATGGTAATGGTGTAAGTGTCCAACGGGATGATTAACTAAGAATTACGCATATAAGGGTAAGTACTAATCGAAATTCTAACTATCGGGCGTCTTGCGCCATCCAAATGATTCCCCCGTAGATGTGTACATCTACTCACCGGAACGCCTTCGCTAGTCTGATTCAATCACTGCCTTTCCTTTCTGTACCACGTCCGATGTCTCTGCGACCGACTAGAATCACACAATGCAACACACATAAGGCTAATATCCTGCAAAGAGCGATATCAAGACCGTACGAGAAAACTAGCGTCGCAAGCTAAACACGTGTGCACTCGAAGCACCAAAACGTATGTGCTAACGTCTGAAACCACCCTAACTGGCTGTGATACATAGCAAACACCAAACCTAAACTCGGAACGTACGTGTCGCGCAAGTCACAAAATTAAAAATATAGGTAATTGGTCCCAGATTTTGATACGAGTGGAACTAGGAAAAGTTGCATATACCAAAGACCTTAAATATACAGCAGACACCTAACAACCAAACCCTGACACCCAGGTCTCTAATCAGGCCGCAATTTGCGGCCAAAACCTAATAATTTGCAGCCTCGTGCTTCGGGTGTGTGATCCAAGTCCAGTAACTATACTCCAGTAATTGCAACTTTTGTCTGCAACTTCTGGTTTAAAAGCAGATCCCAAAAAGAACACAATTCTTAACTAAAACTTTAATTAAACACTAATTTAATACAATATGGTGTTTTAGTGTAAACTGGTGAAAAGACTTGGATTATATAACACTAACAACACTTAATTAAGCTACTCAAGCCATAAAAACCCTATCTTAACCTAATCTCCTCTTAAAACACATGATTAGCACTAATTCTCACTTAAACACTACTTTAAGCTAAATAAACTAAAATTTTAGCAAAAAGGTAATTAAGGTTAGCTTTATACCTCAAGTTGGTCTAAGGATGGTTCAAACCCTCTGACCTTGCCTCCTAAAGCTAAGACTTGCCTCAAGAACCAACAAGGAATTGTTTTGAAGTGTTAAACATGAGATTTTGTGATGTTTTGAGGGATTTTTGATAGAGATGGATGCTTGGAATGAAGGAAGAAGAAGAAGAGGATGAAGGGGAGGGGGCTGCTGCTGGGCTGGCTGAGCTTGAGGGGGGGAGAGAGAGTGTGTGAGGGTTCTCAAAATCAAGGTTTCCCCATGCCTCATAAATACCCCCATGCTTCCCTTTTCCATTTCTTTTTCTTTTGTTTTTCTTTTAAAAAGGATTTTGGAACCATAAAAGAATTAGAGGTAAAAGCATGCTACAAAATTTTGTGTTGATTTGTCAAGGTTTCTAAGCACATTTTAAACTAGGGTAAAATTGGATTAATGCATGATTAAATAAAAATCTAGCTTAATGAATAATAAATTTAAATGTTAATTAATCGAGCACAATTATATATGTAATTACATATTTTCATAATTAAAATAGATTTATTCCAATCTATGTGGAAAGTAATTATTAACGAGGTTTTATGAAAAACACGCATTATCGCTAATTAACACGAAATTAACCTAAACGAATTTTCAAAGCGTTACAATCTACCCCCCTTACAGAAATTCGGTCCCCGAATTTAAAAATCTAGCTACGCGTACCTTCGAAGAGATAGGGATGTTTCTTCCTCATCTCGTCCTCGGTCTCCCAGGTGACCTCTTCGCTGCTCGGGCCACGCCAAAGAACCTTTACGGACGGTATAACCTTTGACCTCAATTTCTTCACATGTAGATCCAGAATGACCACCGGCTGCTCGGTGAAAGAAAGGTCGCGCTCCAGCTGAATCGTCGGGTGCTGAATCGCATGAGAAGGGTCATGAAGGTACTTGCGGAGCATCGATACGTGGAATACGGGGTGAACATCAGGAAAATTGGGCGGAAGAGCCAACCGATAAGCAACTGCGCCAACACGCTCGAGGATCTCGAAGGGGCCCACATATTTAGGACTAAGTTTCCCTTTCCTCCCAAATCTCATAATGCCCTTCATCAGAGATACCCTCAAGAAAACATGATCGCCTACAGCAAACTCAAGTCTGCGCCAACGTCGGTCCGCATAAAATCTCTGCCTGCTCTGGGTCGCTCTCATCCTATCAGAAATCAACTGGATCTTTACGGTCGTCTCCTGCACAATCTGCGGCCCCAAAATACTGCTCTCACTGAGCTCTGTCCAACATATGGGCGATCGACATCTCCTCCCATATAACGCCTCAAAGAGTGTCATCTAAATCGCCTCCTGGAAGCTATTATTGTAAGAGAACTCTATCAAGGGCAAATGATGATCCCAGCTGCCACCGAAATCTAAAACGCACGCTTGGAGCATGTCCTCAAGAGACTGAATAGTCTGCTTTGACTGACCGTCGGTCTGCGGATGAAAGGCTATGCTGAAACTCAATCGGGTGCCCAAAGCCTCCTGTCTCTGCCATAGTCGGCTGGTGAACTGGGTGCCTCGGTCGGACACAATATAAGTCATGACGCCATGCAATCGTACGATCTCATCGATGTATATCTGAGCATACTGAGCAAATCCAAAAGTGGTCTTCACTGGCAGAAAGTGAGCAGCTTTCGTCAATCGATCCAAGATCACCCAAATAGAGTCATACCCTCGACTGGTCCTGGATAGACCCACAATGAAGTCCATAGAGATCTGCTCGCACTTCCACTCCGGAATGGGCAAAGGCTGCAACTCTCCCGCTGGCCTCTGGTGCTCGGCCTTGACTTGCTAGCAAGTCAGGCATCTCGAAACGAAGTCTGTGACGTCTCTCTTCATCCCTTCCCACCAGTAAACGTCTCTCAAATCATGATACATCTTGGTAGAACCCGGATGAACACTGTATACCGATCGATATGCCTCCTCAAGAATCTCACGCCTCAGTCCCTCAGAATCTGGTACGCATAGTCGAGTCCTAAATCGTAGTATCCCCTGATCATCGATCACGAACTCGGAATCTCTGCCCTGTCTAACCCGCTCCATGATCTCTGAAGAACGGTCATCACTGTACTGTACCTCATGGATATGGTCAAGCAACTGTGGACGTGCACGGATATGCGCGATCTGTCCCTCGGTCGGCGTAAACTCGAACTGCACTCGGCTGTCGCACAAAATCTGCCAATCCGCCGACGACTGCCTCTGAACTGTGCTCAAAAAAGCTAAACTACCTCCGGGCCTCCGACTCAAAGCATCTGCCACTACATTCGCCTTGCCCGGATGATACAGAATCTCGCAATCGTAGTCTTTCACTAGCTCCATCCAACGGCGCTATCTCAGATTCAGGTCTCGCTGCTGAAATATATACTTCAAGCTCTTGTGGTCCGTGACTATCTGGCACGACTCGCCGTATAAGTAATGTCTCCAAATCTTCAGTACAAAAACCGCTGCCACCATCTCTAAATCATGAGTGGGATAGTTCTGCTTGTGTTTCTTCAGTTGCCGAGAAGCATAAGCGACGACGCTACAGTGCTGCATCAATACACAGCCTAGCCCCACTCGAGAAGCATCACAATAAACCACAAAACCGCCCGACCCCGGAGGCAATGATAACACTGATGCAGTAGTCAAACAAGTCTTCCATTGCTGCAAGCTATGCTTGCACGCCTCGGTCCAAACAAAAGGAATTCCCTTCCGGGTCAACCCGGTCAACGGTGCAGCGATACGGGAGAAGTCCTAAACAAAACGTCGATAGTAGCCGGCCAGGCCTAGAAAGCTGCAGATCTCTATAACTGATGCCGGTCTAGGCCAATGCTGAACGGCCTCGATCTTCTTCGGGTGCACACGTATACCCTCTCTCGTAACCACGTGACCCAAGAAATCAACACTGTCAAGCCAGAATGCGCACTTGGAGAATCTCGCGAACAACTAGTGCTCTCTCAAGGGCTGTAATGTGATCCATAAGTGTTGCTCGTGCTCCTCTCGGCTCCGGGAATATACTAAGATGTCATCAATGAATACGATGATTAACCGATCAAGATACGGCCTGAAAATGCGGTTCATCAAGTCCATAAACGCTGTTGGGGCATTGGTGAGTCCGAACGACATCACCATAAACTCGTAGTGCCCGTAACGTGTGCAAAAAGCGGTCTTTGGAATATCGTCCTATCGAACCCACAACTGATGGTAGCCTAATCGCAAGTCAATCTTCGAGAAATGCCCCGTGCCCTGGAGCTGGTCGAACAAATCATCAATACGAGGTAAGGGATATCTGTTTTGCACTGTCACCCAGTTCAGCTGACGGTAATCAATACACAAACGCAAACTTCCGTCCTTCTTCTTGACGAACAGAACAGAAGCACCCCAAGGAGATACACTCGGTCGAATAAGCCCTTTATCTAGCAAATCCTGCAACTGATCCTTCAGCTCTCTAAGCTCCGCTGGGGCCATCCGATGAGGCGGTATGGAAATAGGCTCCGTGCCAGGGATCAAGTCGATGCAGAACACAATATCGCGCTCAAGCGGTAACCCAGGCAGCTCGTCAGGAAAGACATCAGGAAACTCGCTCACGGTCGGGACCTGGTCCAACGGGATCTCTGCAGCTCTAGTATCACAAACATACGCTAGGAATCCCTGACATCCTTTCCTCAAGAGCTGACCCACGCGAAGAGAAGAAATCAAGATGGGAAGGGTGACTCTACAGTCTTCCTGAATAACAAGAACTGGCTCACCCGGAAAACCAAATCTGACTGCCTTCTCACGGCAGTCCACGGATGCATAACAGGTGGCTAACCAGTCCATGCCCAGAAGAACATCAAAGTCCAACATATCGAGGAGAATCCAATCAACCGAAGAATCCCTCTCCCTGATACGAACAGAACACAATCGAAACACAAATCGAGCGACAAACGACTCGCCTACCGGAGTAATAACGATAAGTGGCTGATCTAACGACGATGACTCTCGGCCCAACATCGGTGCAAAGTGTGTAGATACATACAAATGTATGGAACCTGGGTCGAATAATACCCGTGTGTCGAAAGAACATACTGGCAAGGTACCTGTCACAACGGCATTGGATGCATGCGCATCCTGCGGAGTCAAAGCGAACACTCGGGCCTGTCCCCCACTAATAGCTGGCTGTCTTCTTCTTTGGCCTTTGCCTCCTCATCCTCTCTGAACAGGACCGCCACGACCATGGCCTCTGGGAACGTCTGCCTGGCGTGGAGCACCACCAGGGGTAGGAAGTAAAGCTCTCTGGGTAGGGGTGAGGGTGGAAGGGTCACATAAGGAACTGTCGGCTCACCCTGGAGCCTCGCGGTACAATTCTTGAAAAGGTGACCTGGACTCCCACACCAATAACATACTGGCGGTGGCCGCTGACCTGGTGAATAAGAACTGAACAACTGGCCTCGCATCGTGCCTCGACCACCATCACGGCCTGGAAAGAATCCGCCACGACCTCTGCTTTCCATGCCTCTGCCAAACTGTACTGGAGCTGGTATATTTGTACGAACCTCTTCGGTCCCGAAACGACCGAAGTCTCCGAAATGCGCTCCTCCAAAAGTAAGGTTGCATCTACCGCGGCTGCATAGGTGTCGAAGTGCTGGGCACTAATAGCAAGAAATAGCTGCGTGTCTAACCCACGTACGAACCTCTTTATACGTTTCTCTTCGGTGTCCACCAGGTAAGGAGCATATCGGGACAACTGAGTAAACTGGATATCATACGCGGACACTGTCATCCCTGGAGTCTTGCGCAATACCTCAAAACTATGGGCTCGAGCATCACGGACGCTCTCTGAAAGGAAACGGGCAAGAAATACCGCTGTGAACTCATCCCAAGTCAAAAGAGGTAGACCTGTAGCTCGGCCTCTCTCGACTGACTCGCACCGCGTCTGAGCAAGACCCTCCAGACGAAAACTCGCAAGCTCCACTCATCTATCATCAGAACATCTCAGCGAATGGCAAATTCTAGGCATCCTGTCGAGGAATATCTGCGGATCCTCCGCTGCATCTGTGCTGGTAAAGACTGGAGGCCTCAGTCTCATAAACTCCTGTAATGATACAGGAATGGTCTCAGTAGTAGTAGGAACAACTATCTGGGCAGCAGGTACAATCGTGGTCTGTAAAGTGGGAGGAACATCCTCAGATCTCTGTGCCCGACTGGCCTCGACTAAGGATCCCATCATCTGGCGTAACTCCTGCATACCTGACTCTAGCCTAGCAATGCGGCCTGGGGAAGGCGGATCAATCTGTCCCTGAGGGGTAGGCGTACCGTCCAGATCGATCTTCATCTCAGACAAGCCTGCTCGAATCTCATCCATGGCGGTAGCCCTCTGAGCCCTCGTGGCCTTCGGCGGCATAATGGCTGGTACAGGAAAATGATAATAAGAATATTGCAACAGAATCATGGGATATCAGGAATCGAAGAAATAATTACAAGCAATTATATCCTAAGGTCACTTAGGCGGAGTACCGTATCGTAGGTATGCCGGGGAACATACACACGGTATATCACTCTGCTTAAGTTACCTACTCCATCTACCAAGGGTCATCCTACACTCAGAAAGGTAAAACCTAATGCTTTGATACCAACTTTGTCACGACCCGAAAAGTACGGAGCGTGACTGGCACTTAAATTACGAAACGTCTCGAGGCGTACGTAATCTAAATAAGCCAAAACCCAGAAATCAAAACCAAATAAAGCAGTAGAGTGAAGGAAAACAAATTATAGAAAGCGATTTTTGTAACCAAATAAGTCGCATCAAATCTTTTAAAAGCAACATCACATTTTCCGAAATTTCGGCAGAGTCTCCTTTGTAAATACTGGCCCCAAACGGGTACAAAACAAGAATATATGTACGACATGAAATAAGGCATCCCCAAGCGGGAGCTAGCTCTTCTCCAAAGTCGGACTCAAAATCACAAGCAATATATATCATCACCATGCAAAATAAGCATATAAAGGCACAAAGTAATAAAGCATCATGTCAGCTCAAGTGAGCTCGACCCAGAGAAACAACATAAAAGTACAAGCCTCACTGTCTCATCTCTAAGTCGATAATACAATAGTACAAGTGGTAGATACGATAGATGGAGTACACTAGATACAATACTGATACAAGGTGGAAACAAAATAACCCCGCAACCTGCCTACGAACAATGCTACGAGTCCAAGCAAAAGGAGCAAAAGAGGAGGTGCGCCCGCCGCTACTGTACTGACGGGTCGGACCTGCAAAACACCGTGGCACGATGGGGGTGACTTGCCAACTCATGAGTAATAAGTAACATCTAATAAGGTTATCGTAAGCATGTACACAATTTCGTCACAACCTACATATACTAATATGATGCGATGCACTAATATGTATGCAACATGAATGCAATAACAACACGAGATCTGAATATGACTAGCATGGGAATTCTGTATTCTTATCATAGTAAAACTTCTGTAATTTAGCTGTAGTTTCATCAATGAAATCAATATAAAACCGTGTCAAGTATCGACACCAAATAAGAATATCTCAATTATCCCAGGCTCCGGCAATCCGGACTGGCCCATATACCTGATCTCGGGCTCCAGCAATCCGGACTGGACCATATCATCAAATCTCAAGACTAGGTCAGTATCCTCCGGATATCCGTCGCGTCATAAATAACCAGTCAGTAGTGCTCCTCTGCCGGGCTCAACGCCATCATCTGTGACCATCTTGCCCCGGGGTACCGTACCGGGTCCACCATGCACCCACAGACGGTTCCTCCTTCTTCTCGAATCGGGTGTATTATACCACTCAAGAACCGAGAAATCTCATGGTAGACGATATATATACATCATATCACGAGAAAACCGCAACTTACATTTTTAAAATGGTAATACGTTCTTAAATCCTTACGGTTTCTCCAAATCCATAAATCTCATAAATACAGAAATCCTCGAGAAGAATCATAATACATGAACATGTAGGAATTGATGAATGTCTATGATATCAACAATATGCAATGCGATGCGGGACTAGAAAACTATGCATGAACAATGATGCAATAAGATACGTGCATATGACTAGCAATCCTACATATCCATCCTGATGAATTAAATATATAAAATGCAGGTTTCCAATCATAATTGGTGCAATTGATTATATTCGGATTTAAACAAGTTATATAGTGTTCGTGGCATAGCGATTACCAAGGCGTGTGTGTCCCCATAAATAGTGCCCGTGCAGCATAAACCAATGGTAATGGTGCAAGTGTCCTATGAGATACTAGCACATACATATATATATATAATAGATGACGCAATGCAACGGGATGATTAACTAGGAATTATGCATATAAGGGTAAGTACTAATCGAAATTCTAACTATCGGGCGTCTTGTGCCATCCAAACGATTCCCCCGTAGATGTGTACATCTACTCACCGGAGCGCCTCCGCTAGTCTGATCCAATCACCGCCTTTCCTTTCCGCGCCGCGTCCGATGTCTCCGCGACCGATCCTAGAATCACACAATGCAACACACATAAGGCTAATATCCTGCAAAGCGATATCAAGACCATACGAGAAAACTAGCGTCGCAAGCTAAACGCGTGTGCACTCGAAGCACCAAAACGTGTATGCTAACGTCTGAAACCATCCCGAATGGATGTGATACACAGCAAACACCTAACCCAGACTCGGAACGTACGTGTCTCGCAAGTCACAAAACTAAAAATATAGGTAATTGGTCCCAGATTTTGATACGAGTGGAACTAGGAAAAGTTGCATATACTAAAGACCTTAAATATACAGCAGACACCTAACAACCAAACCCTGACACTCAGGTCTCTAATCTGGCCGCAATTTGTGGCCAGAACCCAATAATTTGTGGCCACATAGGGGAATGGGGGTCTCGTGCTTCGGGTGTGTGATCCAAGTCCAGTAACTATGCTCCAGTAATTGCAACTTTTGTCTGCAACTTCTGGTTTAAAGCAGATCCCAAAAAGAACACAATTGTTAACTAAAACTTTAATTAAACACTAATTTAATACAATATGGTGTTTTAGTGTAAACTGGTGAAAATACTTGGATTATATAATACTAACAACACTTAATTAAGCTACTCAAGCCATAAAAACCCTATCTTAACCTAATCTCCTCTTAAAACACATGATTAGCACTAATTCTCACTTAAACACTACTTTAAGCTAAATAAACTAAAAGTTTAGCAAAAAGGTAATTAAGATTAGCTTTATATCTCAAGTTGGTCTAAGGATGGTTCAAACATGCTGACCTTGCCTCCTAAAGCTAAGACTTGCCTTAGGAACCAACAAGGAATTGTTTTGAAGTGTTAAGCATTAAATTTTATGATGTTTTGGGGGATTTTTGATGGAGATGGAGGTTTGGAATGAAGGAAGAATAAGAAGAGGATGAAGGGGAGGGGGCTGCTACTGGGCTGGCTGAGCTTGAGGGGGGGGAGAGAGAGTGTGTGAGGGTTCTCAAAGTCAAGGTTTCCCATGCCTCATAAATACCCCCATGCTCCCTTTTCCATTTCTTTTTCTTTTGTTTTTCTTTTAAAAAGGATTTTGAAACCATAAAAGAATTAGAGGTAAAAGCATGCTACAAAATTTTGTGTTGATTTTTCAAGGTTGCTAAGCACATTTTAAACTAGGATAAAATTGGATTAGTGCATGATTAAATAAAAATATAGCTTAGTGAATAATAAATTTAAATGTTAATTAATCAAGCAAAATTATATATGTAATTACATATTTTCACAATTAAAATAGATTTATTCCAATCTATGTGGAAAGTAATTATTAACGAGCTTTTATGAAAAACACGCATTATCACTAATTAACACGAAATTAACCTAAACGAATTTTCAAAGCGTTACATTGACCGTCTAATCAAAGAAGATGTTCCAACTCCGCGATACTTGCTTTAATCCATTAATGGATTTAAGTAACTTGCACACCTTTCCGTTGCTCCCACTGTTTAAGAAATCCTCTGGCTGATCCATGTAAACACTCTCTTCTAAATTTCCATTTAGAAAAGTTGTTTTCACGTCCATCTGCCAGATGTCATAGTCATGGAAGGCAGCAATGGCAAGCACGATCCGAATGGATTTAAGCATAACCACTATAGAAAAGGTTTCAATATAGTCCAATACTGGTCTTTGACGAAAACCTTTTGCAACAAGTCTAGCTTTGTAGGTTTCTGATTTCCCTTTTGAAAGAGAAGTGTTTATAAATAAAGTAACCGCAATCAAAACGGTGTCGCTAGTAGCTTGCCGCGATGAGTACGAGTCGTCTGCAGGGAAACGTGAACCTTTTTCTTGCTTTAGACGAGTTGATTGAAAGATGGGTTGATTGGTTGTATATATATTTTAATACGGATGTAGATTTCATAAAGAAGAGGCTTGCAGGGTTCATATGACTTAATAGTAATGGATGACTAATTAAAAATGCCTCCTTTTATCTTTTAATAGTTTAAAACTAGATCGATGGTGATGAATATAGATTAAGGGTTCTTTGGAAGAAACTAGGGTTTCCCGCTCTAAACCCTTGTTCTTGCATTGATCTCTATTCATGTTCAGCCTTTACCAAAACAAGTGTAAATCCAATCTCAAATCGTGGTCATGGCTAGCAATAAATTGGTAGCGCGCCCAATAAGAATGTTAACATTTATTTTGGTAAAGTTTATAGACTTTAAAATATATAAAAGAAGTTAAATGATTTTATCATCCATTGATCTACCCTGGCCTACGAACCCTAGCAAGCTAGGAATTACTCGCTTATGGTTTGAGATAGAAGAAAGGATGAAGAAGAAAACATGATTAAGATGCAGAAATTAAATGCGAAAAGACTAATAAAAAGACTACCTTTATTAATCAACTATTGCATACAACTCTCCGTACAAAGTAGATTACAAAGAACCCTAGTTTTTGCTCTCACTCTCTCTCTCTCTTGTTGGAGATAGATGACTAGCTGATGATCACCTGGATGCGTGGATCGCTTTGGACCTATTGATCTCTTCGGTTTGATGATCTTCAAAGTATATCTCTCGGTCCCTTATATAGTCACTAACCCAGAAACCCTATATGCCATATGTGATGATTTATTGTTACGATCTTATCCAAAAAATCTCAAATCCTACGGCCATAGAACTGCTACGGATCTGCCGCAAATGTGCTATTTTGGCGGCCCAACCGCCGCGGTTTAGTGTCATCACATTTTGAAAATTCTGCAGGTCTCTGGTGTTGACATGTGTAGATCTTCTAGATGTCTAGATTCTGAGAATCTAACTCTGAGTTTCTGCCATTGCTAGATCTTATGTTTTGCTTCAATATTTCGGCAGATTTGATTCCGACATCTCGGATCTCTTAGATTCCATACCTGAGCTAATATCTGCACAATATCTCAATTCATAGTGTTAGTAGTATTTGGTATTATTTTGAGATATTATCCTAGCCATTTTATATGATATTAAATCTTAAGAATATTGATTAGAAATATTTGATATGATATGCATATTTTAATTACTAATATTTTATATAAATATTATATGCATGTATTTTCCTTCATTATGTTAATTATAATGTAGAAACATATGATAATAAACTTTTTACACATAAATCCTTATATGTTCTATAATTACAATAAATACCTTTTAGAACTTAATAATAGTGGGGAAAATAATCATTCAAATGTGCAATATTTTATACTAATCAAATACCCCCAAACTTAATTTTGATCGTCCCGAGCAAACTAGTTATTAAAGAGAAGAAGAAGAAGAAAAAGAAAAAACCAAGAACACTTTCGTAGACAACACGATTGCACTGAGTACGTGCAACAAGCCTTTAAACCTCTAGGTGTTCCTAGTAGGAGGAGTGTTGTCTCCTGAGGGTTTTCAGCGGATTACATCCACAAAATCCCATAATAAAATAAAGACGATGAAAGTTACATACAAAGAAAAATAACATATAAAAGAAAGAACTTGAAAATAAGAGTTTCAAACTACACTAGCTTTTTAGTAGTCATGAGCCTTATCTTAATAGTCATGAAAAGATATTAGAAATCACATCATCTCTCAATAAAACTTCGCCTTTAGTCTTCCCCCCTACCTTTCTTCCAAACATCGACATATACCCCTACATGTGTATAAAAGACATACCTACACATAGAGAATTCAATTCAAGCTACCATACTCTTGTCCGTCTTTCTTTGTACTTTTTAGTCAGTGAATATTTAATAGATGGAATTGCTCACACATTCTTCATGCGGTCGTTAATACTTCTTGAGGTACTAACCAACCGATTACCAAATGTGCTCACTCTTTTAAGCGTAATTAGTAATATTCTAGTCCCACAACACCTAAGGCTTACCAGCGGCTCCCAAACCAGTTAGTCTAAGGCACTAGGTGATAAAGCACCCTCGCTATAATTTTTATGCTGCCTTAAATAATTACAAAACCAGTGTTTATTTTTCTTCACCATTTTTTTCATTTATATTTTTGTTTATATATTTATTTTCCTTCATACTAAGGCTTTTAGACAAGAGCATTTCAAGGTATCATCTACTATCCCAAGTTTCAAGATGTGTGCAAGTGCGTATAGTAGGGTATCAACGTTCAGATGTTTTGACTTAAGAATAGGGACTATTTTTTAGACTTAATTTTATCCTCAATTAGTGATTTCCTTCATCTTACTAACCTTTGGGACAACAGCTCATGACTACTTATTACTAGCTTCGTTATAAAATATCTAATTTTCTTGCTTTTCTTAAATTTTTCCTTCCTATCATATATATTTTTCACTTTCTAACTTTCATTATCAAAAAAATATTTTTGTGCTTTTATTTAGTATAATGCAAAAAATGATGCGTGAATAAGCACAAACCTCCCCCAAATCTATTTGCAGCAGTGTCCTCACTGATATCATCCATTAAGCTTAAAACATGTAGACTTGGGAGAAAAAGTTAGTAACGGGGGCAAGAATTAATAATAGTGAAATCCTCCCCCAAACTTATTTTTGGCTCACAATTTATAAAAAAAAATCATTCAAGAGCCAAAATATTTTTCTCTCCCCCCCCCCAAAAAACTTGAGTAAAACGGTTTTAAGCATTTAAAATTATAAAGAGGGGGGTAAGGTTATTGGTCTATGCAAAGCTTTACAAAGACCAAAATTCAACACCAACCATTCAAATATTTTATCGATTAAACAACATAGTTGGTGGAAGATCATAGATGAGAAGAAGTGGGGAGATAGGAGGCAGAATCGATCGGGTTTACGTCTCGGTTGGTAGAGACGAAACGATGATGGTGCACTACTCGTATTCTTGTTCTTGATAAGAAGAAGGGGTGGCAGTTTGACTTCTTGTTAGTTGTATGTATGCCCTAGAGGCCATTACTGTACATTGGATGTATATTGTAGTGGATGCTGGGACATATATAGGGAGGACTTTCTTGCTCGACATGATAGTATGCTATCTGGTTACTCTTTACCTTAACGTGTATACTGATTGTCTCTCTGTTACATGTTGGTAAAGCCCTTAGGATGTGTACTTGACTACCTGGACTATGATGCGGATCATACTAGTGGGGACATGGTAGTCCATAAGTACATCCTTCAAAGTCCCTAGTCGTGGGTATATCGAGACGGGGCATCGATATACCAGAGTAGACTAGCGTATACCTTCTCGACCCATACAGATGGGCGATGGATGATCCCATATCCATTGGTGTTTGACATCAGAGATGATATACGGGTGCTCAGTGGAGACTGGGTACACTGGACGGACTCGCCGAGAACTCCCAGATGGTATTATACCTCACGTCAGATGGCAGTTCTCTGGTGACACTGGTACAGAGTAGTCTGTTGACCCGAGATCGTCATAGAGTCTTGTGTGGTTCCCACTGTGCTTTGATTTCCATCTTACCACGTCCAAGAGGGCGTGCAAAACGGTGGTTTTTGGGTACAGTCCCGAGTCACATGGAGGCAATGAGCGATAGGAGGGGATTCGTCTCTCCCGGTATAGGGGGTTGATGTTGCGCTGTGTTCGATTGGCTATAACAGGAAATCCCTGGCCAGAGTTGCTGAGATTTACTGGTAAGTGTTACCAGCAGTTTCTCGAATTGTTATAGACCTCATATCGACACGACTTATCAAGCTATTGGGGTCTGACGTTTACCACCCCTAGGCGAGATATGCGACATATCAGACGATCAGACCGGACTGTACGGTAGTGTTACTAGTTGGATTCACTGGAGTGTGAGCGGGCTTGCTCGTCGATCTTCTGATCGCTCAATACCCGGGTGGCCGTTACGTTTAGCAGACCGCTTGCGGCTTGTGGATGTTTGATATGATCATCATCTGCTGCCGGCGTATTGACGAGTCTTTAAAGTCCTACACAGAGGTTTCCTGGCTCAAGCGAAACGAAATAGGAGCGCATATGAGATATGTGCGGGACCGAGAATAATGCGTGTATGTGATACCGTATTATATTCTCGCGATGAATGTATCGATTGGTTGTATGCGATATAACCTAGTTATCGAATCAAGTATTGATTCGATAAGTCGACACATTGTATACTAGTCGGTTATATGCGATATGACCGGGTCGTTAAATCAAGTGATGATTTAATGATTTAATGTATAATTATATATTTGATATATTACTTTGCATTAACTAGTATTGGTTCACTTTAAATGGATTTTCTCACTTGATGTGCACATTGTATATGTGATATACTTTTGTGCATTTGTTCGTATCATGTTTGATGATACATACTTGTTTAGGTATATGTTTAGTTTAAACCTTGGTTAAGTAAATGGTTAGGGTTGTGTTTAAATTTCTTATTTATTTATTTGTTTATTTATTCATTATGGAAATTAAAAAGAATGGTGGCTTATTTTGTTATTTTGTGGAAACTTCTTGAAGTGTTGAAAGCTTAACCATTCTTGTTCTTTTCCTAAACCTAACCATTGACTCTAACCATGGTCTATTCTCTACACCTAACTTTGGTTAAAATTATGATAAGTATCATATTATTTCTTATTCCAAAAAGACTTATCATAATATTATCTTCATCTTCTTCTTCTTCTTCACATGAAGAAGCTTTTCTTCATCAATGGTGGATTGATGAAACAAGTGAGAAATCCAATTCTAAAGTCTACCCACTTCCTATTTCTTCATCCTCTACCTCTTGCCAAGTAGTAGAGTGTGTTTTCTTCACAAGTTTCATGACTTGGTGAAGTGAGAGCTTGATCTTGCGATGCTTCGACGTAGATCATCTTCGGCATGGACATCGACGACCTAGCTCGCCTATTCTCCGATGAAGCCGACGCTAGAGCCCGGGATTTATTTTGGACAGCGAGAAGACTTCATTGCGGAGCTATGGAGGTGGAGCACCGGATCTACAAAGGTTGTATTTCCGTTATCTTATAGTTTAGTTGTAAACTAGCTCGCTTTTTCGCCTAAACATCTAGCCAACGATCCGTAGTTTAGGGTTTCTCGGCACCGTTAAATTTTAAATTGGCATGGTTGATGCCTTGTGAGACCTCTTGAGAGTGCCTAGGAACCCTACAGTGGTATCAGAGCCTAGCTAGAGCCTTAGGCGATGCGTAGACGGAGTTAGAAGTCCGATCGACCCGAAACCCCGACTTGAAAGTGCTCTCTGGACATTTTCTGTTTTCGTGGATTTTTGAGAATTAAAAATATGCAGAAAAATCAGCAGGAAATTCTAAGAATTACGGTGCAAAAAGTAACTAATGATCCCTCAAAAGTGCGGCGGAACCGCGGCATTAGCATGCTAATGCGGCGGTTCCGCGGCCGTTTTGTCTTATTAGGCATTCAATTTTGCACAGTAATTCCTATTTTGCAGTGCTGGTTTTCCTGGGAATTTTTTTTTCTGAAATCAAGAGTTGAGTTTTTTGGGTTGTATTAGGAGTTCGTACATTCGATCGGATTGTCTAATTTTGTCTATGTGTTTTTCGGATATTTTAGAATATGTTAAAAATTTCGACCGGACATAAATACCCACTTTTTCCCCTGCCTGAAAATTTCCAAGTGTTGGATTTTTCCGTGGTTTAAGGACGTTCTGAGTAGTGCAGGTAACGCGATGGTCCCTCTAGAAGACAACAAACCTTAACTCGATTATGTGACCGTCTTGAACTGCCCTTTGAACCTTAGGGTTTGGGGCAGTACGGCGTGCCACATGTGAGGCGTTGGCTTGATCCTTCTACGGCTGGACCGTTGGTACTGAGGCATGAAGCGAATGTCTTTGAACTTATTTCATTCGGTTGATCGGGAAAACTTGGGTGTTCGATTGTTCTATCGAAAAGTTTAACATTTTCTATCTTATCCGGAATGTGATACAATAATTAGAATTCACAATAAGTTATGAGATAACTGAATGAATGTTATAAACATAGCACTTTAGTCTCACTTGATCGGTTGCCACGGAATTTTGATGTGATCAAAAGTCCGTTGCAATCACGTTGTGAACGCGGATACTCGCCGATAAACTTAATAGACAGCCTCACTCCATAGCCCCGACCAAGTGACTGTAGGAGAACCCCGTCGCCGAAAGCATCCGTTCGGGTGCTCGCGGTAGCGGTGTTCCGCCTTGGTGCACTTCGTCGACGGTATCGGGGGTGCGACCGTTTACTGAAGTTTGCGACGAGCATTCGATCAAATTGTCGGGAATCTTGTTGAATTACCCGACTTAATATTGAAAAGTGTTTTCAATGATGAGACTAAAATGCGGGGTTTATAATTGTTAGGCATACGATGTCTAAGTAATTCATTTGGTCAGGCATGCGATGTCTGAGGAGGTTGCGGATTCCAACTGTTGTAGTTTTACACTTTCTTTTCTGTGACCGTAAGTGTAATATGTGATATCGCCGGTTTCGTTGCTATATGTCAACGACAATTGGGATGGACATATTTACTTACGTTGATGACATGTGATGTTATGTGTTGCTGGATATGTTATATTGGATCGTCGTGTTTGAATAGCCGGGGGTTTTTATGTGAGATGAGTGTTTTTCATTTTTATTCATGTAAAAACTAGTATGTAATATTCTTTTATTGGGGCACTTCCAGGTTGCGGAAGTTGTCACCCTTTGTATATTATTTACTTTTCCGCACTAGGATAGACCCAAGGAGGAGGGCACAAGTAACCGGGTTCTGGAGTCCAGTGGGAGACCAACTCGAGGAGTCGAGTCCGGGTCTCCTAACTCTAGAATTGGTAGGGTTGCTTGCCGCTCTCGTAGGGGTCTAGGGGTGTGGGTTTGGCTATTCATCACGACCGTGGAATCCGTGTTTTATACTGGCTTGTATTGAAAACACGGACGTCCTAGTATATCCAATATTTCATATGTTTCTTCTGCTGCGATATCTGTGATGTGATCATGTGATGTTCTGTGATAGATACAGTATATAGTATATATGATATATTATATAGATGTTACTTATGTTTTATACCCGCGCTAGCCCTGCCCCGCTCTGTCGTTAGTTACCTAACCTAACGGTGCACGAGGGGACATCGAGGCGAATGCGGATGGCATAAGTGTACGTCGTATTTATCTGTGATGTTTAGGTACTTAAATGATGGGACTTCATTAATATGATTAATGAAATAAAAGAAACCTAAGATGTTGTAGAATCGAATTTCAAAATAAAACATGAAGCTACGGTTCTTGCTTTGCACAGCGGTGTATATGATATATCCTGCACCTTATTCGATAAGGAAAGGACCGAGATCCCTTCACCGGGAGTGACTCTTTTAGCAATAACTGGCAGATGCTACACACTCGGTTTGTCTTTTGATTGTTTTTAAGAGTTCTGCTTTGCACAGTGATATATATGATATATCCCGCACCTCATTCGACGAGGAAAGGACCGACGATCCCTTCACCGGGAGTGACTCCTTTAGCAAAACTAGAAAAGCATCAAAAACACTCCATTTTAAAATCATTTGATTCTACAACGATATCAAGTTCATTACGCAATAGGTTTTCAGAAAAACCTGTCGTAGCCCTCCGTCATTTCAGATAAGTACTAGTTAGTATTCGTGCTACGTTTGTTGACTATGTTAAGGCGTAGTGTGCGGTAGCTAATTAGTGCTTATCTGCATAAGCATATGATGTGATTGGATTAGGGTAGTCGTGCGACTTTGTTGACTATGTTAAGGGTCGTGCGGGTGGGTTTAATTCAATCGGGAAATGACGGGTTGAACTTGACTAGCACTTATGATTTGTTGACTATGTTAAGGTCATATAGCTGCTAGGGGCAAAATATTATCGGGAATTTCAAGTGTTGAAATTTGCAATGAGATTGCATACCTTCTATGAGATAGTTGGATCCCGATACCCGCTGCGAGTAAGAGTTACTCCTGGGAGAGTTTTATACATTACAATTAGCCGATCAAGTAGGTGTCTAGAAAGGTGTCAACGGGGTTACGCCTCTGGGAAAACGAGGTTTACATTAATTAGGTTCGTGCGAAAGCACGGGGGACCTCCCTCAAAGTACCGACACTGGCCTGGCTGAAAGATTGGCGAACTTGTAGTGTGTAATTAATCCCGGCTAGTCTTTCTTTTTAGGGTTTGAAGGAAGATTTGATAAAAAGCAGTGGGAGCCATCCTGATTAGATAAAATAATAACCAATCTATTCTTGCAAGAGCGCACGCTGAGTGTTTTCTTCTCTCTCTCTCCAGGTAGCGACCATATCACGCCTTAATCAAGATAATAATACGGATATTTGACCGAACCCGCTTGTTATACTGAGCTGGGGAACGTTGGTCCCGCTCTAACTTATAATTGTTATATGTCAGAGCAGGAAATTGGGGATTACCAGAATTCCCGTGACGCCCAAACGAAGAGAGTGCATGATGATGCATCATCTTCGGGTGTGTTCATTATACAGAACTGTTTCTCAGTATTCTCTACGTCCTGGGTATGTGATACCAGATCAGGAACCCAGATATGTAATCTGTTACATAGGGCTACAGAAAGGTAGAGAACTGAGAACGGGTGATAAGTTTCATGAGGCAGAAAACGGGGCAAGAGTTGCAGCCAAGTCTGTTGGTCACTGTCACCCTGTATTACCAATACATTGATTCTGAACGAATGTTGTTAGATACCGAACCTGATATACAAAATCATATCAATCTCTTTATTAGTAAAGAAATGATAAAATTTTGTATTGATGGATAATGTTTTGAACATTTCCTATATCAAAAGTTGATCGGTTCAGGCACGTTATCTAAAAGCATTAATGTTCTAAATCAAACTACAGTTCTTAGTATACGGAACACACACAAGAGGAAGAGTTCAGAAATGAACGAATCCTTCTTGAGGCATTGTAGACTAGGTCATATCTATGCGACCCGACTGGCTAGAGTTACATAAAGATGCATATTTAAATTAGTTTGAATTTACATCTTGTGAAACTCGCCAGTCATGTCACAAAGATAAAATGATCATAGCTCCGTTTACTGGAAACAGAGAAAGAGTTAGTAAACTCTTGGGATGATACATGTTAATGTGTGTAAGGTCCCCTGTCTGCATATGCCAGGACTAGTTCTTTGTACTTCGTTACATTCTCTGATAATCTCTCAAGATTCAGACATATGTTCCTGTTGAAACACAAGTCCGAACCTTTTGAGATATTCACAGAATATAAGTTAGAAGTAGAGAACCAAAATACGGGTAAAAGTATTATGTCCTTTGATGTGATCAAGGAGGAGAATACTTGAGCACGGAATTCCTGGACTATTCTAAAGGAGAATGAGATTCTCTCTCGGCATTACTCCTCCGAATACACCATAGCACGATGGTATATCGGGGCGGAGCAATCACACCCTATATGATAAGGTGTGCTCTATGATGAGTACTACTGAGTTACCTATTTCCTTTTGGGAGTTATGCACTTGAGAAACTGCATACCTATTGAATAGGGTTCAAATCAAATCCGTTGCCTACCACTTCATATTTGATATGATAAGGGAAGAGCCCATATCTTAAGTTAGTTAAGATTTGTGGTTGTCCGGGCTATGTTTAAAAGCAAAATCCGGACAAGCTCGAGGCAAGGTCTGTTATGTACAACTGGAAAGGTTCCAGCTATACAAATTACAGCAGATGACTTGGTAGAACCAAAGGATTCAATAGTAACCAACGAACCTCAACCTCTCCGCCGATCTAGTAGGGCTCCTCACCCACCTGAGAGATACTTCGGTTTCTCTATGACAGTGGGAGCGAGGATTGCATCATGAGATGATGACCCAACTAGTTTCGAGCTGGCCATCAGGAGTGGGACTCTGTAAGAATGGCTGGATGCTTAGCGATCTGAGATGGAATCCTTATACACCAACAAAGTATGGACTTTGGTTGCGATATCTGAAGGGTTAAATCCCCATCAGGAGCAAGTATATCTTGAGAAGATTACTTGGTGTAGATGAAAAAGTTGAGATTTTCAAAGCTAGACTTGTTAAAGCTTTTCGTCATCGACCAGGCGTGGATTATGATGAAACCTTTCTCTAAGGAGCTATGCTTAAGTCCATCCAGATCCTACTTACCACGGCTACATACCATGACTACGATCTCTAGTGGTTGGGTGTCTTGACTGCTTTTCTAAATGATGATTTAGAAGAGAGCGTCTATAAGTACACAGCCAGAGGGCTTCGTAGACAGTGGGAGCAGCGGAAACGTGTGCAAGATGTTTTATAGGATAAAACAGGCATCGCGGAGTTGGAACATCTGTTTTGATGGATAAGTCAAAGAGTTTGACATCATCAAAATGGTAGATGAACCTTGTATAAACAAAAAGGTAGTAGGGAGTATGGTGGTGATCCTCGTAGAGTACGTGGATGTCATGCTCTTGATAGGGAAGGAGTTTCCTATGCTACGCTCGGTCAATCTCCGCTTATCATAATGATTCTCCATATAGGATCAAAGTGATACCTCCTAAATCCTGGGTTTTGGATCTATGAGATAGATCTAATTGGATGTTAGGATTCTCACTAGTTGTAGCGAGATGGTATCAATCGATCCTGGGGAGAATCACTGGAAGTGTTCCAGGGTGATAAAGACGACTGAATGTCAGTCACAGGCATTGTCTATACCCTCAGTAAAGGGAAGGTATGTTGGAAGAGTTCCAAGCTAGATACCGTGGCATACTAGACGATAAAGGCAGGATACATCGCTACTTAAGATGCTACCGAAGAGGCTGTTTGGGTGTATATTGGTTCATGAGATGAACTACGTTCCTACCATTGTGAGATAATGGAGTTGTGGCTTATGCCGAGGAACGCCGGTCCCGTCAGTGATCCAGACATATTCTAAGGCAGTATCACCTGATCATGGAGATGGTTGATCTCCAGGGGATCGAGGTAAGGAGAGTAGACTCAGAGGACAACACAGCGGATCCACTCACAAAGGCCTGTTCCCAGAGAGAGACTTTTATGGGATGGTTGAGTATGAGATACTACAACCACTGCTACAGATGGCTCTAGTGCAAGTGGGAGATTGTTAGTTGTATGTATGCCCTAGAGGCCATTACTGTACATTGGATGTATATTGTAGTGGATGCTGGGACATATATAGGGAGGACTTTCTTGCTCGACATGATAGTATGCTATCTGGTTACTCTTTACCTTAACGTGTATACTGATTGTCTCTCTGTTACATGTTGGTAAAGCCCTTAGGATGTGTACTTGACTACCTGGACTATGATGCGGATCATACTAGTGGCGACATGGTAGTCCATAAGTACATCCTTCAAAGTCCCTAGTCGTGGGTATATCGAGACGGGGCATCGATATACCAGAGTAGACTAGCGTATACCTTCTCGACCCATACAGATGGGTGATCGATGATCCCATATCCATTGGTGTTTGACATCAGAGATGATATACGGGTGCTCAGTGGAGACTGGGTACACTGGACGGACTCGCCGAGAACTCCCAGATGGTATTATACCTCACGTCAGATGGCAGTTCTCTGGTGACACTGGTACAGAGTAGTCTGTTGACCCGAGATCGTCATAGAGTCTTGTGTGGTTCCCACTGTGCTTTGATTTCCATCTTACCACGTCCAAGAGGGCGTGCAAAACGGTGGTTTTTGGGTACAGTCCCAAGTCACATGGAGGCAATGAGCGATAGGAGGGGATTCGTCTCTCCCGGTATAGGGGGTTGATGTTGCGCTGTGTTCGATTGGCTATAACAGGAAATCCCTGGCCAGGGTTGCTGAGATTTACTGGTAAGTGTTACCAGCAGTTTCTCGAATTGTTATAGACCTCATATCGACACGACTTATCAAGCTATTGGGGTCTGACGTTTACCACCCCTAGGCGAGATATGCGACATATCAGACGATCAGACCGGACTGTACGGTAGTGTTACTGGTTGGATTCACTGGAGTGTGAGCGGGCTTGCTCGTCGATCTTCTGATCGCTCAATACCCGGGTGGCCGTTACGTTTAGCAGACCGCTTGCGGCTTGTGGATGTTTGATATGATCATCATCTGCTGCCGGCGTATTGACGAGTCTTTAGAGTCCTACACAGAGGTTTCCTGGCTCAAGCGAAACGAAATAGGAGCGCATATGAGATATGTGCGGGACCGAGAATAATGCGTGTATGTGATACCGTATTATATTCTCGCGATGAATGTATCGATTGGTTGTATGCGATATAACCTAGTTATCGAATCAAGTATTGATTCGATAAGTCGACACATTGTATACTAGTCGGTTATATGCGATATGACCGGGTCGTTAAATCAAGTGATGATTTAATGATTTAATGTATAATTATATATTTGATATATTACTTTGCATTAACTAGTATTGGTTCACTTTAAATGGATTTTCTCACTTGATGTGCACATTGTATATGTGATATACTTTTGTGCATTTGTTCGTATCATGTTTGATGATACATACTTGTTTAGGTGTATGTTTAGTTTAAACCTTGGTTAAGTAAATGGTTAGGGTTGTGTTTAAATTTCTTATTTATTTATTTGTTTATTTATTCATTATGGAAATTAAAAAGAATGGTGGCTTATTTTGTTATTTTGTGGAAACTTCTTGAAGTGTTGAAAGCTTAACCATTCTTGTTCTTTTCCTAAACCTAACCATTGACTCTAACCATGGTCTATTCTCTACACCTAACTTTGGTTAAAATTATGATAAGTATCATATTATTTCTTATTCCAAAAAGACTTATCATAATATTATCTTCATCTTCTTCTTCTTCTTCACATGAAGAAGCTTTTCTTCATCAATGGTGGATTGATGAAACAAGTGAGAAATCCAATTCTAAAGTCTACCCACTTCCTATTTCTTCATCCTCTACCTCTTGCCAAGTAGTAGAGTGTGTTTTCTTCACAAGTTTCATGACTTGGTGAAGTGAGAGCTTGATCTTGCGATGCTTCGACGTAGATCATCTTCGGCATGGACATCGACGACCTAGCTCGCCTATTCTCCGATGAAGCCGACGCTAGAGCCCGGGATTTATTTTGGACAGCGAGAAGACTTCATTGCGGAGCTATGGAGGTGGAGCACCGGATCTACAAAGGTTGTATTTCCGTTATCTTATAGTTTAGTTGTAAACTAGCTCGCTTTTTCGCCTAAACATCTAGCCAACGATCCGTAGTTTAGGGTTTCTCGGCACCGTTAAATTTTAAATTGGCATGGTTGATGCCTTGTGAGACCTCTTGAGAATGCCTAGGAACCCTACACTTCTTTGGATGGGGGTTGATTCATCACAACTCCCATGTCTTTTAGGAATGCGAGTTCTTCAGCAAAAATATCTTCAAAACTTTTATCAAGATTCTGAATGATAATCTCATCGGAAAGGGAGTTATGAAACTCGGATAGCTCGACTAAATCATTCGACAAGTCAAAGGGTTAGGACTTAGGTGTGGACTTGTCGACAGAAGGGTCTTCACGTGTATAATAAACAGTAGGATCAAACCATAACGCACTAGTGGAATCGAGATCGGAATCGTGAAGCTCCTCAAATTCGCAACTGTCGAGAGCTATCTTTTCGACAGAAAAAACATGAGCATAGGGTTCTGATGGTTGACTTCCTAGCTTGTAGATGTTAAGTTCAATTGTCATCTTCCCAAAGGACAGGTTCATTGAACCTTTACGACAATTGATTATCGCATTTGAAGTTTCTAGGAAAGGTCGACGTAAGATCACCGGAATTTGGTTCCGTTGGTTCGCTACAGGCTGTGTATCTATAACTATAAAGTCCACATGGAATATAAATTCTCTGACTTTGATTAACACGTCCTCTAGCTCACCCCAAGGTTGGGTGATAGATCGATCGGCCATCTGGAGAGTGCAATGCGTAGGTTTCAACTCTCTCATCCCTAATTGCTCATAAACAGAATACGGAAGCAAGTTAACACTAGCACCTAAATTGAGTAGAGCATGATTAATAATTTTACCCCCAATAGTTATAGAAATTGTAGGACAACCGGGGGCCTTACGTTTCGTGGTCACCAATTGGGTAAGAGAATTGCTCATATTACTCGCTAAGAAAACCTTTTTAGGTACTTGAGTTTTCCTCTTTCTAGTGCACAAGTCCTTTAAAATTTTCGCATAGGACGGAACTTGTTTGATAGCATATAGGAGATGGATATTTATGTTAACTTTCTTTAAAATGTCTACAATCTTCTCCATTTGGGGACTTGGTCTGTTGGCCCTCAACCTATGTAGAAAATGAGCTTTATCGATAAGGGTTGGGTCCAACTTTTGAGGAGAAGTTTGTGGGGATGGAATGGATCCCAAAATTGGATTTGGGATGGTTGTAGATGGTAATTCCTTCAAGGAAGTGGGATGAGAGTTCGAGCCTAGTGGGAAATGGAGAATAGGCTCGGAAGAAGATGTTGGACTAGACAGAGTAGGATTAAAAGTAGTAGCCAGGGTTTCATCTGATTCATCCTTAACAACTTATTTACCCATATTATTATTCAGCACTCTTCCCGATCTCAATGTTGTTACAGCACTCACATTATGATTTTGAAGGATGATATTCGCGCTTTGTGAGTGGCCGGGATTTGGTAGAGGTTGAGATAGAAGTCTCCCTTTCTCTCTCTCGCTCATCGCGGCATTTAATTGTGCAACTTGTGCTTCTATCGATTGTATGCTTTCACTGTAGGAAGCATTGTGTTGCACTAACGTTTGGATAGAAGATGTTAAATTATCCGTCATTTGCGTGGATTGTTTAATGAACGTTTCTAAGTTACGTTCGAGCGCAGAGGTTTTATCAGTACCGGCCGTTGAAATATTATTATAACGATCAAAGTTGTTGACCGGGTTTTGAAAAGATTGTGGTTGAAAGGGGTGCTGACTTTGTTTTGGTGGCTGTTGTTTCTGTGGAGGAGGCCTTTGATAGTTCCTTGGGAACTGGTTTTGATTTTGAATTTGGTTTTGCTTCCAAGCAAAATTAGGGTGATTCCTCCATCCCTGATTATATGTAGAGGAATAAGGATCGTTTCTAGATCGTTACTGAAAAACAGCATTAGTATGATCCTGACCTTAAAACGGAGGATTCAAAAGGTATTCTTCCGTTAAATGTGATGGGTCAGAACAACAACCACACACGGTTTTAGGGAGCGTAACTTGGTTTAGGGAGGTGGGTGAGACTTTTTTTCAATAGCTTCGAGTTTCTTTTGTATCGCGGCCATTTCGGCTTTCACAGCGATGGAAACATCGAGCTGATGGATACCTGCCCTAGATGAAGATGAAGTTGGTCTAACGCTTTCCCATTATGAAGTTTGTTCGGCGAGATCTTCCAGAAATTGCCAAGTTTTGCCATTGTCTTTTGACATGACATAGCATTGACAAATGGTTTCAAGCATCTATTTCGTGGAAGGATTAACACCCTCGTATATAATTCAGCAAAGTTGCCATCTAATGGGGGCATTGTACAAGAAGATCCTTAAACCGTTCAAAACATTTCTAGAATGGTTCGTAGGGAAGTTGGGTAAACTGGTTAATCTCGCTTCGAACACGGGCGATCTTGTGATTAGGATAAAACTTCTTAAGGAATACTATAACAAATTCGTCCCATTTAGCGATAGAATGTGCGGCAGTGCTATAAAGCCACTTTTCTGCTAGATCGCACAAAGTAAAAGGAAGAAGACGTAATCGAATAGCATCCACTGAAAGTTGTGTTATGCTCATCATTGCCCATACGTTCACGAATTTGGTTATAAAAACGTATGCGTCTTCGGATTCAAGCTCGTGAAATTTGGGCAACAAGTTGATGAAGTGGGGTTTAATTACGAAATTTCCCCCATTGGCTGGTGGAATAGACGGACAAGTAGGAAGGGGTCTACGCACGAGGTAGCATCTTTCTTGGAGAGAGATGCACGGTGGATTCTGCGCACCTACGGATGGTGGCAGGGTGGTATCGTGAAATCCCGATGGAGATCCGTCCATTTCGGGAGATGTGGTGAGTGGAGGGGAAATAGAAGATGAAGAAATACCGACTTTGGAGTCAATAGCAAAGACGCGGACAGGACGGGCACTAGAAACCCATAGTATCTCTCAGGAGGATGAGAATGCCTACTAAATCTGCGGAGCGCATCGGTTCGTCGGGCTCTATTGAAACCTAAGATTCTATTAAGTCCTCAACAGTTGTTTGTGGTTCTGGAATTTCTTCCAGTTCTACCGTACTCCTACTAATTTCTTTTGCAAGAAATTCGCTCAATAAAAAGACTATGTGGTGAGCAACAAACACATTTTGTTCCTCGGTATGGTAGACAAGATATCCCCGTGAATTTTTGGGATATCCCACAAACTTGCATAAAACCGATTGTGCCTTGAGCTTATCCGGATTTTGCTTTTTGACAAAAGCCGGACACCCCATAACTTAAGATACTTAAGACATGGTCTCTTCCCACTCCATATCTTATATGGGGTGGTAGGCACAGACTTAGTTGGAACCCTATTCAACAGGTATGCAGCTGATTCCAGCGCAAACCCCCAGAAGGAAGTGGCAACTCAACACTACTCATCATGGAATGCACCATATCGAGCAGCGTGCAATTCTTTCTCTCTGATACACCATTATGCTGTGGTGTATATGGAGGAGTAAGCTGAGAGAGAATTCCATTCTCTTTTAAGTATTCAAGAAAAGTGATACTTAAGTATTCTCCACCCCGATCAGATCGAAGTATCTCGATATTTTTACCTGTTTGTTTCTCCACTTCATTCTTATACTCCTTGAATTTCTCAAAGGTCTCGAATTTATGTTTCATTAAACATACAAGTCCATACCTTGAGAAACCATCAGTAAAAGTGATGAAGTAGGAGTGACCACTTTGTGCATGTGTAGACATCGAACCACATACATCGCTGTGTATGAGCCCCAAGAGCTCAGTGGATTTTTCTCCGTGTCCTATGAACAGAGATTTGGTCATCTTTCCTTTGATACATGATTGACAAGTTGCATATGATACATATTCGAACGGATCCAAATATCCATCTTTATATAACATAGTCAACCTTGTTTCATTAATATGACTAAGTCTACAATACAATAAGAAGGCTTGGTTTGAATCTGGAGCCTTTCTTTTGAGTGTGTTTTGGATGTTGAAAACTTTATGTTGATTGAGTACGTATATGTCGTTATCCGGTGTGCCAGACCCAATCAGTTCTTGATTTAGGTGAATGTTCATGACATTTCTTTCAAGTGCAAAATTATATCCTTCATTAGATAACAAAGATACCAATATAATATTACTTAGCGGGTATACAAAAACAGCTATACAACACCAAAATGTGTCCACTTGTCAACCCCAGGTGATAATCCCCTACCGCAACAGTATCCACGTTTGCTCCGTTGCCAACCCTGAGGGTCATATTACCTGCCTTCAGTACTCTACGGTTTCTCAGCGCCTTCAAAGAATTGCAGATGTGAGAACCAGAACCGATATCTAGTACTCATGATGTAGAGTTTACTGAAAAACAATTTCCAATTACGAACACACCTGAAGCAGAAGGATCAGCTTGTTTCGTGTCCTTGCCCTTGGCTTTGAAAGCCTTACAATTTTTCTTCCAGTGCCCCTTCTTGTGACAGTAATAGCACTCATCCTTTTTCGCTTTTACTCTTCCCGATTTTTTCGTTCCTTGCACCTTTTTGACACCTCCTTTTGGCTTGGTGGTGGTCTTCTTCTTCTTCCCCTTATCTTTCGTTTTGGATTTAGAAGAGGAAGATTCTCCAACAATATGAACAGGTGCCTTCTCCTTCTTCAAGAAGCTCTTCGCTACCCTCAACATGTTGAGGAGGTTTGGAAGATCAGCTTCCATTCCGTGCATATTAAAATTCAGCACGAATTAAGAGAAGGTGTGAGGAAAGGACAGTAGAATCAAGTCAATGTATAACTCGTTCTCTAACACGCATCTCAGGTTTGCGAGTTCCTCAATAAAACTGATCATTTTTAGGACGTGCTCTCCTACAGGTGATCCGGGAGCTAACCTCATCAGGAATAATTTCCTTAAGGTCCCGTACCTTGTGATATGAGAGTGCTTTCCATACAAATCCTTGCAATGGAGAAAAATGGATTTGATGTCCATATTCTCGTGCTGCTTCTGGAGTGCATTATTCATGGACGCCAGCATGATGCACTTAGCTTTTCACAATCCAGGTCCCACGTTTTGTAGACCATGATATCCGCAACCGAGGAGTCTGGTCCTGGTACAGGGGGAGCAGTACTAATGAGGGCGTATGCTACTTTGTCATGTGTAAGTGCAATGTTAACGTTCCTCGGCCAATCTTTATAGTTTGGCCCAGTCAGTTTATTTTTTTCGAGTAATAGTTTAAGTCCCATCACGGTTACTGCCAGAGAGAGAGAAAAGAAACACTCAGCGTATGCTCTTGCAAAATTAGATTGGTTTATTATCTTATCTAACCAGGATGGCTCCCACTGTTTCCTCGAATTCTCCATCAAACCTTAAAAGGAGAATTAGTCAGGATCATTTACACTTTACAAGTTCGCTAACCGTTTAGCCAGGTGGGTGTTGGTACTCCGAGGGAGGTTTCCCGTGCTCTCGCACGGACCTAATTATAATAAACCTCGTTTCCGCAAAGGCGTAGCCTCGTTAACACTTTCTAGACACCTAATAGGTTAGCTAATTGTGAAGTGAAAAGTATCTCCCAAAAATAATCCAACTCATCAGTGGGATCGGAAGCCAACCATCATTGTGTGATGACCTAGATGGAAGCCACTCTAGTCACCACACTCCATAAGGTATGCTAAATCTGCAAGTTTCCTTTGTGTTTGAAACTCCCGATATTGTTTTTGCCCCCAAGCTCTTATGACCTTGACGAAGGCCAACAAATCATAAGATGCAAGTCAAGTTCTTTCCATCGTTGTCCTGATTAATTTAAACCCACTCGTAATCGCCATTGACGAAGGCCAACAAGGTTGTACGACTGTTCTAAACCAATGCATCTATCTATGCTATAAACAAGTAACACACCGCTACCATTCACTGTGACTTGACGAAGGACAACAAATATAGCATGAATATGATGTGCTACTCATTTAAAACGACCTAGGGCTACGGCTGGTTTTTGGCGAAAACCTTGAACGTAATGAACTTGATATCATTAAAGGAACGATAGCTTTGAAAATGAGTGGTTCAAGCTCCGCCTTTTAAACGAGTGTTTTGAAAAGAACCGAGTGGGTTATCAAAATGTTCCAACAACTTTTTAGGTTTCTTATCTTGCAATAATGAGGATTAATGCGGTCCCTCAATTAATTCCTATCACACCAGAAAAGAACGAAAATAAAATGTACGTATATGCCATTCGCATTCGCCATAGGGCACCGTCATGCACCGTTAGGTTGCTTAACTAATGGCAAAGCGAGGGCAGGACTATCGCGGATGCAAAACATATACAATATCTACTAGTGTGTGTGTGTGTGTGTGACCATTCGTTCCAGGCATGATATAAGCAACATCACAGAAAACTAATAAGCAAAAAGGAATAGCGGATAATTTAGGAGCCCCGAGTTTCATTTAAGCCATAAATGAAACTCGACGTTCCCGGTCATGTGGATAGCCTGTGCAATGAAGAACCTAGACCCCCTACGAGCGCGGCAAGTTACCCGCCAATCCTGAAAGCCAGGCAACCCCAATCAACAAAGTGAATGGGCCACCCAGCGCTTCACGGAATTCGGTAACTTGAGCACCACACCATGGGACATCCTATACCCCCTACCAGTGCGGAAAGTAGCCTGCCAATTCTATAGTAAGGCATCATGGTCTCAATACCATGAGATGAGGCCCCGTTGCCCTCTAGAACCCGGCTACTTGAACACTCCTCCGAGGGGTAATCCTAGTATAGAAAAAGAAAAAAAAATATACAACGGTGACATCGACCTCAACCCAGCCGTGCCCCAATAAAAGAATATACAAACAGACGGAAACGACAGTCCATATGTCGGACGCTCACCCCGATTTAATGAATATACAAATGCATCAATACTGTACTACAACCATTGCACTATATGCTATCCAGCATGACAATCTATCCATAATATCAGTGCAACACAGAACATCAACGCGAATATTATGTTCGTAAACCCGTCTGATAGTACATATAGCAATCAGTCGGATTATACCGCGCTATGATATTCACCGTCGCAGAAACAAATACACAAAAAAGCAAGAATTTATAATTTCGATCGATTAAAACTTTCAGCATTTGCCCCTATGTACAAACCAATACACAAACAAATCTGAGCAAAAACCAAATATACCAAAAATCACATTTCCATGAACTAGAATCCCAGAAAAATTTGGAACACCGTAGCCATAATTGGGCCGCGGATCCGCAGCCAAATGACATATTTGGCGGCAGACTAGCGGTCCAATTTTGTGATCAGGTGCCCAAAATTTTTTCTTGGCTATAATATCGCATGCACATTGTAACAACCCTAAACTTTTTGTACAACTTTCTGTACAATTTTTTCAAAAAATACAGAAAGGGGTATTTTTTCCTGAGCACAAGATATAAGTTTGTTTTGCTTTTTAATAGCAAGAAGGAGCTTGTAGCTCATTGGTAAGACCTTGCACTGCTGAACCAAACCACCAGAGTTCAAATCCCATCACCCACATTATTTTTAATATTGTTTTCTTTTAAATTTTTAGAAGCCCAAGAGCCTACACGTGCATAACTCGTAAAAACCCCACTACACAGGTAAAACAAACTGACCCAGGGGCTACACTAAGCGACGAGGGACACGTGGCGGAGAGCCCCGGCCGGACTCGGCCGACTCGGCCCGCCGCCGCCGTCCGGACTCGGCCGGATCGCCGATACTCCAACACAAAATTTCTGCCTCTTGGTCTTCCCTAAACCCCTGTACACTTTAAATTTCCTGCAATTTAACAGAGCTCTTTAAAATCTCATTAAACCATATTTTTAATACAATTTTTATTACATTTTCAATTAACCATTTCACCTACCCTAACCCTAGCCTTACCCTATAAATATCAATCCTAAACACACACACCCTCACTCACAAATTATGTCCAAATTCTAAAGAAAACTCTATAGAACTTTTGTGTACAAGTGGAGTTAGCGAAGGGCGAAACTCCGGTTTTCTCTAATCTTCCGACGACGACCCTAGGAGCTCTCGGCGACAAAATGACACACCGGCAAATCCTACGTCTTCCTCTCCCTCTTCTCTAACCTCTAAGCCAGTAAGTCCCTCCTCCCTTTCCTCTTTTCTATTCTTAAAACTCATATTTCTAAAACTCGACGGAAGCGGAGTTAAATCCGACTTCCGATTCGGTTTTCTTTATAAAGTTCAATTTCCCTTAACACACTACTACAAATAAGGGTTGCCCCTACGGATATATCCGTAGGGGCGAAAAAATACCCCGTAGGTGCAAAGGCCGCAGGTGCAAGTTGAAGCCCTGAACTTGCCCCTACGGGCAAATTCTTGCCCCTACGGATTACTGTGTAGGTCCTGTTGCCCCTACGGAGTAGTCCGTAAGGTAAAAAAATTTATATTATTTACGGGTTTTTTTAATATATTACATGTACCTACGGACATAACCGTAGGGCCATTTACTACCCCCTACGGCTATCTACGTAGGTACTTATCCGTAAGGGCAAAATATCAGGAATCCTGATATTCTGCCCCTACGGATAACTCCGTAGGGGCTAGGTAATGGCTCCTACGGATATGTCCATAGGGGCACTCCTAACCCCCTGGTACTGAGATCAGGGGGGAAATATCAGTTACTGCTGATATTGTGCCCCTACGGATATAACCGTAGGGGCAACATGTGTACCTACGAATTAATCCGTAGGTACATTTTATCTGTATTTTTTTTTTAAAAATGGGCTGCTTGATTTTTTCCCGCCCTGTGCATAATAATATATACATCAATCAAATATAAAATTAATCATCACACAACATATATCGCAGTATTCATAATCACATCTCACGAATATATATAATATACAAAAGAAACCCAAAAACTGAATATGATATAAATATAAACCAATATCAATATCGTTTCAAAATGTAGTACAATGTGTATGATATAAATAAATACATGTTTCAAAAAATAAGAATCAAAAAGCTACCCTAGCTCGGTCCAGCTCTATCTCTGAATAACGATAGAATAACGCGCGCCTGCTCCTCGGTCAATAAACTCTGCAATTCGGCGCGAGCGGGAGTCTGAGCGGCCTGTGGAGCTGGCGATGTGGTCTGCGCAGCCGCCGTCGAAGTAGTCGCTTGCGGAGCCGCGGCTGCGGGAGTCTGAGCGGGCGGTGGAGCTATAGGAGCTGTCTGCGGAACCGCAGCCGATGTAGTAGCCTGCGGAGCCGCAGCCGAAGGAGATGCATGTGGAGGCTCGGTCGATGTACCCTGTCGCGTCTGGACATAACGTGTGTAAGAAGCGTGTAAGAACTGTGTATTATTCGAATTTGTATCATTATTAAGTTATTTCAAAACTCCATTTGGATATCTAGTTTGGAAAACCGTTCTTTATTTTAATTACATATGTATGTATGATTAATCAAACTTAAGTCTAAAACCAAATAAGCTCAAGCTACGTACTAATTATGGATATGTTGATATGTATATAATATGAAATGATATTTTACTATAAAGCAGTATACATACCAGCATCTCCTTCAACTCCTGAATGGTGGCCCTCAAGCTCTCCAGTTCCTGATGGACACGTCGGTTACTGGAGACGGAGGAAGTAACCGCCGAGGTGGAGTCCAACCTCATATGGGCCCTGCTAGGGCCCAGTCCCCGGCCTCTCTCCCAACCTCCGTGGTGCCCTCCGTGTGCGGCGTCCAGAACTGGGGTCAGCAGCTTCGGATCGCTCTATCCGGTAAAATCGATCCCCGAGGCCTGGGCCTGCTCAACCACCCGCTCCTACACCCACATTAAGCAGTAAAGTATAAGTATAAAATTTAAACTTGAACCTTCCAAAACTAAAATTTCAAATTTGGGTAGAAAAAATATTAACACTTACGCAGTACTCCTGGGTAGCGACGTCGGGATATCGAAGCTCGCCCGTGGCGGGATCTGTCGAGGTGCCGTGGACGGCAAGATATGCGGACAGCACCTCCCCGTTGTTCTCCGAGTACACTGTAATAGAATAGATAATCATTTCAAAGCTGTGAAACAACGTTGAAATGAACATCTAATCTATCTTTGTACACGGAGAACCAGCGGAAAGGTACCGACAAAATATCTCGAAACGGATGAAAACACAAGTGAATGAAGGCGTTTACTTTATACATTCTTAACTTGTCCACACGGGACAAATCTATGGGTTACCATACGATTGAATTTTCTCGTCGCGTAGACTATACGACGGTTGTTAGTATCGAGCTATACTGTCCGATATTTAACAACCTTCGTATAGTTCTAGGTCACGACGAGCATCGCACGTATGTTAACCGATAGACGGGGACTAAGTGGCGCTTTTAGTTTCATATATGAGTATCGATGGGAATATGAAGGTTTCATATTATCATATATTGGTTTTAACCCGAACATCTCGAATCGCTCTCTAATTATGCGTTTGTTGTGTATTCTTGTTGTATGTGTGTGTTCCGGCTGTCGGGGGTAGGCTTCTATCCCATTAAGAATGTATAGAGCGAACGCCCATCACTTGTGCTTTCAACCATTTCGAGTAAATTTCGGCAGCACCTCCCCGCTGTTCTCCGAGTACACTGTAATAGAATAGATAATCATTTCAAAGCTGTGAAACAACGTTGAAATGAACATCTAATCTATCTTTGTACACGGAGAACCAGCGGAAAGGTACCGACGAAATATCTCGAAACGGATGAAAACACAAGTGAATGAAGGCGTTTGCTTTATACATTCTTCACTTCACACGGGACAAATCTATGGGTTACCATACGATTGAATTTTCTCGTCGCGTAGACTATATGACGGTTGTTATCGAGCTATATTGTCCGATATTTAACAACCTTCGTATAGTTCTAGGTCACGACGAGCATCGCACGTATGTTAACCGATAGACGGGGACTAAGTGGCGCTTTTAGTTTCATATATGAGTATCGATGGGAATATGAAGGTTTCATATTATCATCGAGTATCATATATTGGTTTTAACCTGAATATCTCAAATCGCTCTCTAATTATGCGTTTGTTGTGCATTCGTGTTGTATGTGTAACATGATTTTAAACCATTGAGATCAAGATTGATGGAACTGATCATCCTACATTGCAATAGCATTCATCAACCAAAAACTATTATTGCAATGGTATTCATCTATAACAATCAACAATTAAAACTACAAATGTAGGATACTGATATCATAAAGCGTTATACGCAACATTGATAGAACTGATAAATAAAAAAACGAAACACAAACCGTATCAAGATTTAACAACTTTGATTATGTCATATACGCGGGCCGATATTTTCATATTAGCCAATAGGCAAAAATAGATTGCGGTCTGGATATGGCATATTGGCAGATGTTACCTATATGCATACATGCATGTTGTCTCCCCATTTTTTCATAAATTAAACCAACTTTTCTATACATGCTAGTAATTACTGGATACATTCAGGTTAAATTCATAGAGCTAGCTGTAATTTCCTCTACGGTAAACTTTCATCAATGCAACACTTTGGTTCGCCTAACTAGATCGCCATTCACGAACACAATCTATTTATATGGCATGATTTTATACACTTAATTTTACCACATTTAATGAAAATGAATCATTCATAATATGATACACTTAATTTTACCACATTTAATGAAAATGAATCAATATGTTCCTTGGATACTAATATTAATTAATTAGACCAACTTGATTAGGATTGAATTTGTTTTGATTGCTTATGGAGGAAAAATGCAAACAAGTGTAGTGTAGATCCCACCACTAGCTATTGCAAATTAGTCTAGTCATCCTCCATTTAGTAGTTAAAAAAAACAAGTTGAAGAGCCTATTTGTTTCCTTTTTACTTCAAAAACTCTAGATTCCCATTTTTGAACTATTCTTCCTTTGTCCTCCTGTACCAAAGTCTCTTTCACCTTTCTATAAATTCTCATTCATAATTGCCAAAGTCCATCACACACACTCACACAACACACACACACACACACACACACACACACACACACAGAGGGAACAACAGGGAAAGATGCCATAGGAGAGAATTTTCTCATATGACGTCGAAAAAGTACGTCCTCCCTTATTTTTTCCGATGATCGGTATTCATCATTTTCTTCGTTATCATCTAAGAAATTTGTTGTACCCAAATCTTAGATGATAACGAAGAATATGATGTATGTCGATCGTCGGAAAAAATAAGGAAGGACGTATTTTTTCGACGCCATAAGAGAAAATTCCCTCCTTCATTATATATATATATATATATATATATATATATAATTAATTTTCCAACAAGGGATTAGGATATCATCAAGTCATGTGACAACACTAGATAAATTAATCTTAATGGAGTTTTTGTCTAATCAAATTCAACTCCAACCATCATTTTAAAAGAACGAACCAACATCATTAAAAAAATGTAAATACCAACTCCAAATTCCCAAAAAAGTAACGAGTAGGATGAAAATAAAGCCTAGCCGTGCTTTCTGTTCTCTTTGTAAGCAGCATTATAAATGGCCGAGTTATGAAATATGTTGTTAGGCATGAGTTAAGCCGATAAACAAATTCAGATCATTTAATCATATTTATCTTCCTAAAAACCCGTCATTGATTAAAAGTTGATAGCAATGATCAAGCAACACGGGAATTTAACCAACACTGTTCACGTATAATCAATCTTGCACCACTAATCATTCCTACGACAACCGTTATTCGACAATCAGATGGATCTCTCTCTAAATCATACCCTGCTGTCAAACGTTTTTCTCCCATCAAATCAATTATACTAGTATAGGTCGCGATGAGTACAACCGTCAAAACCAATCACACCGCCCACACACGAAAACTAGCCATGCTCATAACATTTACATATCCTCAACTAACCCATTAAAACTCTCTCCAAGTTGGATATTAGTTGACCAACCACCATTAAACCGCCCACACACGAAAACTAGCCATGCCCAACCTAACCCTAGCCCCAGCCCCGCCCCGCCCCGCCCCAACCTAACTCTAGCCCCAGCCCCAGCCCAGCCCCGCCCCAACCTAACCCTAACCTCAGCGCGCCCCAGCTAAACCCCAACCCCAACCCTAAGCCAAACCCCAGCCCCAGCCCCAGCCCCAGCCGCAGCCGAACCCCAACCCTAACCCTAACCCCAACCCCAACCCCGACCCCGACCGCGACCCCTGCCGAACCCCAACTCCAACCGTAACCCCAGACCCAGCCATGAACCCTAGCCCTAAATAATCAAAATTTTCTTTAATTTAGTTGAAGATTTACTAACCTGAACGGCGGTGGCGACGACCTGAACGGCGGTGGCGACGACGAGAACGGCGGTGGCGACGAGAACGGCGGTGGCGATGAGGAGAACGGCGGTGGCGATGACGAGAACGGCGGTGGCGATTTGGGGATTTTCTTTCGCGCGCGATCGAGAGAGGAAGAAAAAGAGCGTAGGCAATCGATCTGTGCCTTTATTAAATCGATATTTAGTTGCCCCTACGGATTTGTCCGTAGGTCCTTGGTTTGCGGCTCCGTAGGAGCAAACACCAAATTAAGAATTAATATTTTTATTCTTGAACGTCTGGGCCCGTAGGGGCAACCTTTTAGCCCTACGGATTAATCCGTAGGGCCTACTTAAATCTGCCCCTACGGATTTCAATATCCGTAGGGGCAACCCCCTATTTTACTAGTGACACAACCATTTTAAACTCTTACATCTTGACTATTAATCATTAACAAAACATGTTGAACAAGTTTCATAGAAAAATATTTCTTATTTGCAATTTTTATCATACTTTTTCAGTAAAATACCATGTAGTTTAATTTCGACATTAAAACATCATAATCTTGCTATACCTTTAAGTAGATCATGAGGTAATGACCTACTTCCTCACCACACTCATATGCAACATAGCACAATACCTTTCGGGAAAATAGAATACGGGAAAACAAGATTTTACATATATATATATCATTTACTAATAAAACCTTTTTCTACAAGAAATATGTATTTACACAAATCTTTGCAAAGCGCCGCTACAACCCATTTGGGAAACCCGTTCGGGATGGTGCGGATTATCGCACATCCTCGGGCTTAGTAGTTCGAGATGCAGACCTCCGCAAGGAGCATTCGGTCTCGAGAGATTTAAAATACAAATATCTTAAGAAAATGAGATTTCTAGAAATATAATATATTAAAATTATTTTCATATAAATATATATATATATATATGTATCATAAAAATATCTATTTTTATGATAATATAAATATTCCAACTTTTCTAAATAAAAAAGAATCATTTTACATGAAAATACCATGAAACTCCATTCAAGTTCAATATTACAAATAAATACCCTATATTATGAAAATTAGGTTTTATCCACTAGAAATGTCACATATATCAAATCTACATCAATGAAAACTCTAAACACGATAATTAAATATTTTGGGTGTATTTTGAAAATTATACAAAATTATTTTTACATAAAACCCCCTCAAGTTCTATAAATTACTCTAAGGACCCTAGTAAATATAGGTTTAAGCGGGACCAATCTCTTGAGCCTCAGGGAGCCGGAGAAGTGGGTGCTTGCCTATTTTAAGGTAGACAACTTAACAAACGGTGTTATCAACACGGTAATCGTCTTTGAAAAAGACACAAATCCTGCCGCCCATGTGCAGCGGTTACCGATAACATCAAAACCTAATTCAGGATTCAATTTCTTTTCTAATTGTTCTGACTCAGACTGAGTCTCATTATAACAATCTGACTTGAATGTGATTCAAGTACAATCTACAATACTACAATTCAACATGATTCCATGAATCCATATATTGAATATATTCAATCTGTATTGACTGAACCGAACCATGGATATACTTCCATTTACATGATTCTCCAGTTACATTTACATGATTCTTCAGTTATATCCATTTACTGATATCATGGTTTCGGCAATTCATCCAATTATACAATCTATATTACAAGACAATACAAGTTGCAATACAATTCAAACAATACAGCAATACAATCAAGACATCGCGGGGTTTAAGGGGTAGATTGGTACGGAAGGTGTTAGAAGTGGCACGAGACAGCAACCATAAGACGTAATTACATCTATGCCCTTGTTCCGTGGTATTATCGACCGAGCCTTGTACTTCCATTTGCATTAGTCTCTGGCATATAGAGACTTCTCTCGTATACACTGGCATCCTTCTGTACCAAGCTACAAACAACAGCGTTAACACTAAATACAACAGTATAACAAAATAATACAACTTTAAAAGCTATACTCTCTCTCTCTTACTCTCTGTCTATTCTACTTCTCCCTTATCTTTGGGACTTACCGAGTAATTTGTTCGCTGACGACATTCTCTTTCTTTCTTCTTTGAATGTCGTCAGGTGATTCGGACCTTCCAGCGATCGAGCCTAGCACTGAAGACTTGGACCAGTTTATTGAAAATCCCGAGCTGTAGTTTCACTTGTACATTTCCTTTACATTTTATATTTCCTTTTCTGTTATGACACTGTTTAGGCATTACTTTCATTCAGATGTATTTACTTTTCCATGTATTGTAAAAAGAATGTGAATAAATAAAGTTGTTATTTTGTTATATCTTGTCTCCTGTGCATTTATATTTATATTGCTTAGATACGCTTAGCGTATTTACTTCACAGTAAATACGTAGCGGCCAGTCGCGTCCCCTTCGCCGTACAACAGGAAGTGGGGCGTGACAGTTTTTGTTGGTGGCCCATGCAGGTCAGAGCTGTATGGAACCCTACCATGCAGCTCTGTTCTGCGTGAACAACCTAAGCAATATAACACAAGAACCAGCAACTAAAACATTCTTTACAATCCATAATTCTTGAATCTTATCATTTCATATTCTTTGAATCATATTCTTTGAATCTGTCCTAACCCAAATTTTTCTTCAAGGTTATGGATTCCCCAAACAACACCAGCACCAACTTCAACAACACTCCACCTCCACTACCAATCACACCTGCAGTCCCTGCTCCGCTCAACGAGCAGACGGTTCTGCTTGAGGAAATCCGAAGCCTCCTGGTTGGACTGCAGCATCAGACAGCTATATTAGTGAACCGATCAGAAGCAGAAGCAACCGGTATAAAGCGCTCTGCCATCCAGATGGCAGGAGGAGCCTACCTTATACAACCTTCTGAACCCAAGAGACAGAAAGAAACAATTAACCAGTCAAGTCCAGGTTTTTGTTACTACTGCCATAGGGATGGACACTTGTGAAAGGACTGTAGGCGCGCAAAAGGCATGTGCCTAATTTTTGGCACATCCGATCATAGAATTGGAAACTGTCTCTATAGACGCAACTCAGCTCACACACCCTCCAACTACCCGCAGCGGCCAGCTATCCAGGCTCCTGCAACTCGTCTTGCACTCCCAGCACCACCTCCACGTAGAACTCCTGCACAGCCATATTGCCAATTCCATCAGGCACTGAGGAACATGCCTCGAGAACAGAGGATTGTGCCTCCAGCTAGGAGGAACGTGCCACGGCGACAGGCTTACACCTTAGCAGCCGTAGAAGCCGAGACAATTGACCAAGGTAACACTAGTAATTCTTTTTTCACATTTTTTAAACCCTTGTATCACTTTGTTATTTTTTCATACACTATCAGTACTTCAGTCACCAAACTTTCCTTGAATCTGTTACACTTTCCTTTTACAAATTTGAGGACGAAATTTTTATAAGAAGGGTAGAATGTAACAACCCTAAACTTTCTGTACAATTTTTTCAAAAAGTACAGAAAAGGGTATTTTTTCCTGAGCACAAGATATAAGTTTGTTTTGCTTTTTAATAGCAAGAAGGAGCTTGTAGCTCATTGGTAAGACCTTGCACTGCTGAACCAAAGCACCAGAGTTCAAATCCCATCACCCACATTATTTTTAATATTATTTTCTTTTAAATTTTTAGAAGCCCAAGAGCCCACACGTGCATATCTCGTAAAAACCCCACTACACAAGTAAAACAAACTGACCCAGGGGCTATACCAAGCAACGAAGGACACGTGGCAGAGAGCCCCGGGCTGACTCGGTCTGCCGCCGCCGTCCGGACTCGGCCGGATCTCCGATCCTCCAACACAAAAGTTCTGCCTCTTGGTCTTCCCTAAACCCCTGTACACTTTAAATTTCCTGCAATTTAACAGAGCTCTTTAAAATCCTATTAAACCATATTTTTAATATAATTTTTATTACATTTTCAATTCACCCTTTCACCTACCCTAACCCTAGCCTTACCCTATAAATATCAACCCTAAACACACACCCCTCACTCACAAATTCTGTACAAACTCTTAAGAAAGCTCTATAGAACTTTTGTGTACAAGTAGAGTTAGCGAAGGGCGAAACTCAGGCGATCTTCCGACGACGACCCTAGGAGCTCCCGGCGACGAAACAAGGCACTGGAAAATCCTACGTCTTCCTCTCCCTCTTCTCTAACCTCTAAGCCAGTAAGTTCCTCTTCCCTCTCCTCTTTTCTATTCTTAAAACTCATATTTCTAAAACCCGACAGAAGCGGAGTTAAATCCGACTTCCGATTCGGTTTTCTTTATAAAGTTCAATTTCCCTTAACACAACCATGTTAAACTCTTACATCTTGACTATTAATCATTAACAAAACATGTTGAACAAGTTTCATAGCAAAATATTTCTTATTGCAATTTTTATCGTACTTTTTCAGTAAAATACCATATAGTTCAATTTCGACATTAAAACATCATAATCTTGCTATACCTTTAACTAGATCACGAGATAATGACCTACATCCTCACAACACTCATATGCATCATAGCACAATACCTTTCGGGAACATAGAATACGGAAAAATAAGATTTTACATATAAATACCATTTACTAATAAAACCTTTTTCTACAAGAAATATGTATTTACACAAATCTTTGCAAAGCGCCGCTACAACCCATTTGGGAAACCCGTTCGGGATGGTGCGGATTATCGCACATCCTCGAGCTTAGTAGTTCGAGATGCAGACCTCCGCAAGGAGCATTCGGTCTTGAGAGATTTAAAATACAAATATCTTAAGAAAATGAGATTTCTAGAAATATAATATATTAAAATTATTTTCATATAAATATATATATATATATATGTATCATCAAAATATCTATTTTTGTGATAATATAAATATTCCAACTTTTTTAAATCAAAAAGAATCATTTTACATAAAAATACCATGAAACTCCATTCAAGTTCAATATTACAAATAAATACCCTATATTATGAAAATTAGGTTTTATCCACTAGAAATGTCACATATATCAAATCTACATCAATGAAAACTCTAAAGACGATAATTAAATACTTGGGGTGTATTTTGAAAATTATACAAAATTATTTTTATATAAAACCCCCTCAAGTTCTATAAATTACCCTAAGGACCCTAGTAAATATAGGTTTAAGTGGGACCAATCTCTTGAGCCTTAGGGAGCCGGAGAGGTGGGTGCTTGCCTATTTTAAGGTAGACAACTTAACAAACGGTGTAATCAACACGGTAATCGTCTTTGAAAAAGACACAAATCCTGCTGCCCATGTGCAGCGGTTACCGATAACATCAAAACCTAATTCAGGATTCAATTTCTTTTCTAATTGTTCTGACTCAGACTGAGTCTCATTATAATAATCTGACTTGAATATGATTCAAGTACAATCTACAATACTATAATTCAACATGATTCCATGAATCCATATATTGAATATATTCAATCTGTATTGACTGAACCGAACCATGGATATACTTCCATTTACATGATTCTCCAGTTACATTTACATGATTCTTCAGTTACATCCATTTACTGATATCATGGTTTCGGCAAGTTATCCAATTATACAATCTATATTACAAGACAATAAAAGTTGCAATACAATTCAAACAATACAACAATACAATCAAGACATCGTGGGGTTTAAGGGATAGATTGGTACGGAAGGTGTTAGAAGTGGCACGAGACAGTAACCATAAGACGTAATTACATCCATGTCGTTGTTCCGTGGTATTATCGACGGAGCCTTGTACTTCAATTTGCATTAGTCTCTGGCATGTAGAGACTCCTCTCGTATACACTGGCATCCTTTTGTACCAAGCTACAAACAACAGCGTTAACACTAAATACAACAGTATAACAAAATAATACAACTTTAAAAGCTATACTCTCTCTCTCTCTCTTACTCTCTGTCTATTCTACTTCTCCCTTATTTTTGGGACTTACCGAGGGATTTGTTCGCTGACGACATTCTCTTTCTTTCTGCTTTAAATGTCGTCAGGTGATTCGGACCTTCCAGAGATCGAGCCTAGCACTGAAGACTTGGACCAGTTTATTGAAAATCCCGAGCTGTAGTTTCACTTGTACATTTTCTTTACATTCTGTATTTCCTTTTCTGTTATGCCACTGTTTAGGCATTACTTTCATTCATATGTATTTACTTTTCCATGTATTGTAAAAAGAATGTGAATAAATAAAGTTGTTGTTTTGTTATATCTTGTCTCTTGTGCATTTATATTTATATTGCTTAGATAAGTTTAGCATATTTACTTCACAGTAAATACGTAGCGGCCAGTCGCGTCCCCTTCGCCGTACAACGGGAAGCGCGGCGTGACACACATAATTTTAATGTGACTAAAAATATTTTTTGGACATTAAAATTCGAACAGCAAGCTAGTTTTTGGAGATGCGATTCGGATAATTCTGTCGATCGAAACTCTAAATTAGTGCAAACTAACTAGTTAAGATTTATGGACCGACTCTGATACCATGTGTCACGCCCCGCTTCCCGGTGTACGGTAAGGAGACGTGACTGGCCCGCTACGTATTTACTTAGAAGTAAACACATTAAGCGTAAATAAGCAATATAATAAAATACACAAGAAAAATGACAAGAGATATAATTGAACAGCAACTTTTATTGATTAAAAATTCTTTAGAATACAACTGGAAAGTAAATACAATACTGGAAAGCGATGCCTAAACAATGGCATGTACTGAAAGTAAAAGTGAGTACAAGTGAAGCCTAGTGGTCGTGCTGCTCAGTGGTCTGCTCTAATTGCTCCTGATTGGTCTCGAACTCCTTAGAGTCAGGTCCTCCTAACAACATTCCTGAAGAAAGAAGAAAAATATGAATGTCGTCAGTGAACAATCGCACGGTAAGTCCCAAAGAGATAGAAATAAAATAGACAGATAAGAGGATGTAACTCGTATAATGTTTGATTGCTATGCTAACGCAGTTGTTTGTAGCTTGGTACAGAATATGCCAGTGTATACGAGAGGAGTCCAACTTACACCGTGGACTATGGTAACCGTAGTACAAGGCTCCATCGATAAAACCACAGAACAATGGCAATGGATGTATAGTTACGTCTTTTAATGGCCATTTCGTGCCACTTTTAACACATTCTGTGTCAGTCTACCGCTTTAAAACCCCGTAATGTATTTTTTATTGATTTGTATTGTTTTGTTTAATAGATATAGGACTTTTCGAAATCATGATATCAGTAGTTCATGTAAACGGAAGGGATATAAACGGATAGAGTATATCCATGGTTCGGTTCAGTCAAGTCTTGTTAATATTGATTGTATTCTGGTATAAATGGATTCATGTTGAATTGGAGTTGTACCTGAATTGTATTCAAGGATGGATCAATTTCTGATTAGACTGAGACCCTGTCTGAGTCGGACACTTTAAAACGAATTGAAGTCCTGAATTAGTTTTGAAGTTATCGGTAACTGCTGCACATGGACGGCAGGATTTATAACTTTTTCCAAGTCAATTACCGTATTGATAACCCCGTTTTTAGTTGTCTACCTCAAATAGGCAAGCACCCAAATTCTCCGGCTCCCTGAGGCTCAAGAGAACTGGTCCCGCTTAAACCTATATTTGTTAGGGTCCTTATTGTAATTTAATATAACTTGAGGGGTTTTATGAAAAATAGTTTTGATATATTTTCAAAATACACCTCAAGTATTTAATCATCATTTTTAAGGTTTTCATAGATGTAATTTTTAAGAGTGATGAGATAGTCTAAACCTAACTTGAATAGTATATGGTATTTTCATGTAATTTGACTTGTATTGATTCTTGATGATATTTTCATGAACTTTTGTGATTCTTTTCTTTTGATTAGAAAACATGAAATATATTATATATTTAAAATAGATATTTTGATAATATATATATAATTATAAAAAAATAGAATTTATTTATTAAATAGAAATCACGTTTTCGTAGAAATTGTAATAAAAATTCCATCGAGATCGTATGCTCCGTGAGGAGGTCTGCATCTCGCTCTACTGGTGCTGAGGACGTGCGATAACCCGCACCATCCTGATCGAGTTCCCCAAAATGGGTTGTAGAAGCTTATTTGCAAGGAATTTATTAAAAAAATTTAAAGAATACGAGTTTTGATAGTTTAAGGTATTTTAATGTAAATTGTATTTTGTCCCACAAAAATTTGTTACAAAAGTCATCGTATTATGTAAAGATGAGTGTTGTGATGAGGTAAGTCATTACCTCGTGAGTTTTCTAAAGGTAATATGAGCAAAACGATAAAGTAATGTCATATGTAAACTTGATGGTATTTTACCAAAAAAGTGAAATAGAATTTGTTTAACATTAAATTTTGAATTGAAACTTAGTTAAATTGTTGTTTTATTGTTGCTAAACAATATATGAAAAGATGGTAAATTTGTTATTAAGAAAAATTATGTTTTTAATGAAATTAGAATCGGAAATCGGAATAACTCCGCTTCCGACGAGTTTTGAAAAGAAATATTTTTGAGAGGTGAAAAGGATAGAAGAGAAATGACTTACTGGTTTGGAGAAGAGAGGGGAGGTAGAGGGAACTTTTGAAAACGGCGTGGAGTCGCGGTGTCGCCGGATTTGTCCCGAATCGTCGCTGAAACTTGGCCTTGGGCTAACTCCACTTGTACAACTTTTGGACTTGGAAAATTTAGAGAGTTTTGGCAAAAGAATTCTTAATGAGGAGGGCTATGGTGTAGGGTGGTATTTATAGGAGAAATTAGGGTTTACGGTATTGAAACGAGAATTAAAAATGCATTAAAATTTGGTTTTAAGGCTCATTTTAATTCTCTGGAAATGTGCAGGGAAATCAAACAGCATGGGGGTAGTGGGAAGGTCCAAGGGGTTAGGGTTTAAAAAATTGGAGTATTTGAGAAGGGGGGACCGGCGGCGTCGGCCCCAAAGATGATCTCGCCGGCCATCTTGGAGTGGTGGGTGCTTAGATTTCTGCCACGTGTCAGGGTCTGTATAAATATCATTTTCCACATATTTGATTTTAGTGTGACTTTTCATTTTACGTGTATTGTACTTGCAAACTTTTTAGCTTCTAAAAGTTTAAAAAAAAAACAATAAAAATATTATGTGGCTGGGGGATTTGAACACAGGGGCTATGTCACAGCAGTGCAAGGCTTTACCAATGAGCTACAAGTGCTTTTTTGCTGTTCAAAAGCAATTTAAATTTATAACTTCTGTTCAGGCTAAGGTATTTCTTTCTGTACTTTACAAAAAAATTTGTACAGAAGTTTAAGGTTGTTACATTCTATCCTCCTTATAAAAATTTCGTCCTCGAAATTTATAGAAGGAAGTTGTAACAGATTCAAGAAAAGTTTGATGAAAGTGGTGGTGAAAGAAATACTGGTAGTGCATAAAAAGTAATGAGATAATGCAAGGGTTTGAAAAGATTGAAGGGAATTACCAGTGTTACCTTGACCTATATCTTCGGCTTCCACAGCCGCTAAAGTGAAAGCCTGACGTCGGGGTACATTCCTCCTAGCTGGAGGCACATTCCTCTGTCCTTGGGGCATATTTCTCTGCCCTCGAGGCATGTTCCTCATTGCCAGATGTAATTGGCGAAGAGGCTGTGCAGGAGGTTCACGTAGAGGTGGAGCTGGGAGAGCAAGACGAGGTGTAGGAGCCTGGATAGCTGGCCGCTGAGGATAAGTGATGTGAGTTGAAATTGGGTTGCGTTTATAAGGACAACTTCCAATTCCATGAGTAGATGCGCCACAAACTAAGCACAAGCCTTTTGCGCGCCTACAGTCCTTTCAAAGGTGTCCATCCTTCTTGCAGTAGAAGCAAAAATCTGGACTTGACCGGTTATTTGTTACTTCCGGTCTCCTGGGTTCAAAAGTTGGTATTGAAGAGGCTCCTCCTACCATCTGGATGGCAGGGCACTTCACACCGGCAGATTGAGGTCTGCCCTTCTTCTTCACTACTGCCTCGTATCGACGGGCAGCTTTCAGAGCTAGGTCATGGGTTGGGATATCCCCTGTAGCTAGAGCAGCTTGAATTTCCCGGTCCAACCTTTACTGAAATCGTCTGGCCCTGATCTCAGCAGTCGGAATAAGGTGTGCCGCGAACCTTCTTAACATAGTAAACTCAGTATCATACTCATCCAATGATTTGCTCTACATAGAGCCTTGTTGTGCTGCTCCATGTCGAATCGGGCAGTCTCTGGAAAATACTTTGCGTCGAACATCTCGCGAAAAGTCCTCCATTCGATCGGCTAGTCAAGACGGCTTTCTTCCGCCTTCCACCAAACTCTGGCGTTATCTGTGAGTTGCAGCTTCGCAACTATAACCCAGGCAATCTCTGGCACTTGTGCTACTGCCAGATCGTTTTCGATACTCTGAGCCCATTCTTCAGCTTCCAAGGGGCTCTCATTCCCAGAAAATTGTTTAGGATGCAATGCCCAGAATTGCTTCACTCCGGGTGCTTCCGCTTCTGTACGGTTTAGGAGGATAGCAATCTGCTGCTGCTGTCCCTCCAGGAGGCTCTTAATTGCCTCGAGCAGTACCATCTGCTAATTGATTGGAGCTACCATGGTAGGCGTAAGTGGAAGAGGTGGTGGGGGTATGTTGTTGACGTTTGTACTCGTGTTGTTGGGAGAATTCATAACCTTGAAAGAAAAATAGGGTTAGGAAAGATTCAAAGATTATGAAATATAAATAATGTTTAGTTGCCGAGTCTTGTAATTCTTGTGTTATATTGCTTAGGTTTCCATGCAAAACTGACTTGCATGGTAGGGTTCCATGCAGCACTGACCTGCATGGTAGGGTCCATGCAGAACTGGCCTGCATGGGCCGCCAACAAAACCTGTCACGCCCCACTTCCCGGTGTACGGTAAGGAGACGTGACTGGCCCGCTATGTGCTAAGCGTAAATAAGCAATATAATAAAGTACACAAGAAAAATGAAAAAAGATATAATTGAATAGCAATTTTTATTGATTAAACATTCTTTACAATACAACTGGAAACTAAATACAATACTGGAAAGTGATGCCTAAACAATGGCATATACTGAAAGTAAAAGTGAGTACAAGTTAAGCCTAATGGTCATGCTGCTCAGTGGTCTGCTCCAATTGCTCCTGGCTGGTCTCGAACTCCTTAGAGTCGGGTCCTCCTGACAACATTCCAATAAAAGAAGAAAAATAGGAATGTCGTCAGCGAACAATCGCTCGATAAGTCCCAAAGAGATAGAGATAGAAATAGAATAGACAGATAAGAGGATGTAAACGGTATAATGTTTGATTGTTATGCTAACGCAGTTGTTTGTAGCTTGGTACAGAATATGCCAGTGTATACGAGAGGAATCCAACTTACACCGTGGACTATGGTAACCCGTAGTACAAGGCTTCGTCGATAAAACCACGGAACAACGGCAATGGATGTATAGTTACGTCTTTTAATGACCATCTCGTGCCACTTTTGACACATTCTATGCCAGTCTACCCCTTTAAAACCCCGTAATGTATTTTGTATTGTTTTTTTTAATAGATATAGGACTTGCCGAAATCATGATATCAGTAGTTTATGTAAACGGAAGGGATATAAACGGATAGAGTATACCCATGGTTCGGTTCGGTCAAGTCATGTTGATATTGATTGTATTCTGGTATAAATGGATTCATGTTGAATTGGAGTTGTACTTGAATTGTATTCAAGAATGGATCGATTTCATATTAGACTGAAACTCTATCTGAGTCGGACACTTTAAAACGAATTGAAGTCCTGAATTAGTTTTGGAGTTATCGGTAACTGCTGCACATGGACGGCAGGATTTGTGACTTTTTCCAAGCCAATTACCGTATTGATAACCTCGTTTTTAGTTGTCTACCTTAAATAGGCAAGCACCCAAATTCTTCGACTTCCTGAGGCTCAAGAGAACTTGGTCCCGCTTAAACCTATATTTACTAGGGTCCTTATTGTAATTTAATATAACTTGAGGGGTTTTATGAAAAATAGTTTTGATATATTTTCAAAATGCACCTCAAGTATTTAATCGTTGTCTTTAGGGTTTTTCATAGATATAATTTTTAAGAATGATGAGATAGTCTAGTGGATATAAACCTAACTTGAATAGTATATGGTATTTTCATGTAATTTGACTTGTATTGATTCTTGATGGTATTTTCATGAACTTTTGTGAATCTTTTCTTTTGATTAGAAAACATGGAATATATTATATATTTAAAATAGATATTTTTATAATATTTATATATATATAATTATAAAAAAATAGAATTTATTTATTAAATAGAAATCACGTTTTCTTAGAAATTGTAATAAAAATTCAATCGAGATCGTATGCTCCGTGAGGAGGTCTGCATCTCGCTCTACTAGTCTCGAGGACGTGCGATAAGCCGCACCATCCCGATCAGGTTCCCCAAAATGGGTTGTGGAGGCTTATTTGCAAGGAATTTATTAAAACAATTTAAAGAATACGGGTTTTGATAGTTTAAGGTATTTTAATGTAAATTGCATTTTGTCCCACAAAAATTTGTTACAAAAGCCATCATGCTATGTCAAGATGAGTATTGTGATGAGCTAGGTCATTACCTCGTGGGTTTTCTAAAGGTAATATGAGCAAAACGATAAAGTAATGTCGTATGTAAACTTGATGGTATTTTACCGAAAAAGTGAAATAGAATTTGTTTAACATTAAATTTTGAATTGAAACTTGGTCAAATTTTTGTTTCATGGTTGCTAAACAATATATGAAAAGATGGTAAATTTTTTATTAAGAAAAATTATTTTTTTTGATGAAATTAGAATTGGAAGTCGGAATAACTCCGCTTCCAACGAGTTTTGAAAAGAAATATTTTTGAGAGGTGAAAAAAAGAGAAGAGAAAGGACTTACTGGTTTGATCATATGCTTAATTCTGATAGGAAAAAAAGAGCTAGAGGGAACTTTTGAAAGCGGAGTGGATTCGCAGTGTCGCCGGATTTGCCCCGAGTCGTCGCCGGAACTTGGCCTTGGGCGAACTCCACTTGTACAACTTTTGGACTTGGAAAATTTAGAGAATTTTGGCAAAAGAATTCTGAATGAGGAAGGTTATGGTGTAGGGTGGTATTTATATGAGAAATTAGGATTTATGGTATTGAAATGAGAATTAAAAATGCATTATAATTTGGTTTTAAGGCTCATTTTAATTCTCTGGAAATATGCAGGGAAATCAAACAACATGGGGGTAGTGGGTGGAGTCCAAAGGATTAGGGTTTAAAAAATTGGAGTATTTGGGACGGGGGGACCGGTGGCGCCGGCCCCAAAGATGATCCCACTGGCAATCTTGGTGTGGTGGGTGCTTGGATTTCTGCCACGTGTCAAGGTCTATATAAATATCATTTTCCACATGTTTGATTTTAGCGTGACTTTTCATTTTACGTGTAGTGTACGTGCAAAATTTTGAGCTTCTAAAAGTTTAAAAAAATCAATAAAAATATTATGTGGCTGGTGGATTTGAACACAGGGACTATGTCACAGCAGTGCAAGCCTTTACCAATGAGCTACAAGTGCTTTCTTGCTGTTCAAAAGCAATTTAAATTTATAAATTGTGCTCAGGTTAAGTTATTCCTTTCTGTACTTTACAAAAAAAATTGTACAGAAGTTTAGGGTTGTTACACCATGTAAGTCAAAATTGCTTGCTCTACAAGGTTTGTAGAGAAGCAGAATTTCAAAAAAATCGAATTTAAAAATATGCAACAAAGACATAATCCCAAAATCTACCACAAACCCTAACTAGAAACACTACATAGGTAATTATTCTACTATATTAGAATCTTATACCTATCGGATTCGTGTCCTTCGGGTCTTGATTCCTCTTCTTAAGCTCCTTTTGGGGTCCTCGGTGTAGCTTGGTTGCCGGTCTTCTGGATCCTAGATGATCCACCCGAAAGTTCTAGGTTCAAGCTTCAACATTCAAAAGAAAGTAACTTAACTAGCTAGTTTGCTAATCTAGGTAGTAAAGATTGAGTGGAGAAGATTAGTAGTGAGTTTTCTATCTCAAGACCCTTATTTCTCAACTCATGAGAATGGTAGGGTTTTGAGGAAGAGGAGAAGGAAGAAGTAGAGAATGGCAACTCAAGAATGAGCTAGAAAAAACTTCAACCATGAAGAATGGCTTCATGAGACAATATCAAGCATTTTTTCTTTTTTTTTAAAAAACAAGCCATACTCCAATAGTGTTTGCAATAAATGTCCAAACCATGCTTCATGCCATGTCTCCTTTACACCTCATTTTCTATTTATCAATAAATAGAAAAATACACATTATGAGGTGTTCCCTTCTAGAAGGCATTTTGTATAAATACAAAATACTTTCTACCGTATATACATACCCGTATTCGTATCAAAATACGAATACCCAAGAGATAGAATAATACCACTAAAAATAATACTAGTATTAAATCAATATCTGATTTAATGAACCAGCTTAATCCTAAGCTCGCTAGTATTAAAAACCGTCAGATTAAATTCCGCGCAACTAGTACACGCAATCAATCAGAACCCTGCACGTATAAATATACAGCCTCCACATCGTTTCGCCTGAACCAGAGAAACCTTCTGTGTGGGACTCTAAAGACTCGACAGTACGCTGGCAGTGGATTTAACCACAAGCGCGTCAACGGTACTAGCTGTACGCAACGGCTGTTAGTTATATGTATGCCCTAGAGGCCATTACTGTACATACGATGTATATTGTAGTGGATGCTTGGACATATATAGGGAGGACTTTCTTGCTCGACATGATAGTATGCTATCTGGTTACCCTTTATCTTAACATGTACTCTGATTGTCTCTATGTCACATGTTGATAAAGCCCTTAGGATGAGTACTTGACTACCAGGACTATGATGCAGATCATACTAGTGGGGACAGTGTAGTCGCCAAGTACATCCTTCAAATGTTCCTAGTCGTGGGAGTACCGAGACAGGGCATCGATACTCCAGAGTAGACTAGCGTATACTCATCTTGACCCATATGATGGGCGATGGATGATCCCATATCCATCGGTGTTTGACATCAAGGATCGTGTACGGGTGCTCAGTGGAGACTGGGTACACTGGACGGACTCACCGAGAACTCCCAGATGGTATTATACCTCACGTCAGATGGCAGTTCTCTGGTGATACTGGTACAGGTTAGTCTGTAGACCCGAGATCGTCATAGAGTCTTGTGTGATTCCCACTGTGCAATGATTTCCATCATACCACGTCCAAGAGGGCGTGTAAAAAGGTGGCTTTTGGGTACAGTCCCGAATCACATGGAGGCAATGAGTGATAGGAGGGGATTCGCCTCTCCCGGTATAAGGAGTTGATGTTGCGCTGTGTTCGATTGACTATAACTATAAATCCCTGGCCAGGGTTGCTGAGATTTACTGGTAAGTGTTATCAGTAGGATCTCGAACTGTTATAGACCTCATATCGACACGACTTATCAAGCTACTGGGGTCTGACGTTTACCACCCCTGGGTGAGATATGCGACATATCAGACGGAGAGACCGGACTGTACGGGAGTGTTACCGACTGGATTCACAGGAGAATGTACAGGCTTGCTTGTTGATCTTCTGAGCGCTCAATACATGGGTGGCTATTACGTTTAGCTGACCGCTTGCAACTTGTGGGTGCTTGATATGATCATCACCTACTACCGGCGTATTGACGATTCTTTAGAGTCCTACACAGAGGTTTCTTGGCTCAGGCAAAACGAAGTAGGAGCACATATGTGATATATGCGGGACCGAGAACAATACGTGTATGTGATACCGTATTAGATTCTCGCGATTTGAGATATCGGCCGGGTATATGTGATATAGCCGGGTTATCGGATCAAGTGTTGATTCGATGAACTGATACAGATAAATATTAGTCGGTTATTTGTGAAATAGCCGGATTATCGGATCAAGTGTTGATTCGATAATTTAATGTATAATTATACATTTGATATATTAAATTACATTAACTAATATAAGCTCACTAAAAGATTATTTTTCTCACTCGGGTAATACATTGATATATATGCGATATATGTTAATTGTATTATTTTATTTTGTTACAATAAATATTATATATGTGATATATAATATTGTAACATGATATGGTTATTAATGCAACATGTTTAGTGGAGATTAAACATGGTTAGGGTTTGATTTGGGTTAAGCTTTTCTAGAAGTTTCTAGAAGCTTTGCTTTTTGTTTTGGTAAAGATATTTTGTGAAGATATTTCCTTAACCTAACCCAAACCCTTTTACCATGGTTGTTTCTCTACATGAGTTAATGATTCATTCTTAACTATGGTTGCATTTCTAACCTCATATATTGTTTTCATTATTCATCACAAAAGGGTTGATTGTTCTTTTTCTTCCTTCTTCCTTCTTTCATGAAAAGCTTTCTAGCTTTTTATGAAGTGATGAAAATGAGTGAGTTAATGAAAATAAATGAGAGCTAAAATCCTCCTTCATCATCCTAATCTATCCTAGCCATTTAGATTAGGGTGTTCACTTCATTTAGTGAGTGAGAGCTTATGTTAATGAAACTTCAAGGTAGATCATCTTTGTTATCGAAGATCAGAAGCAAGCTTGCGTCTTTCTCTTCGTGGTGCCTCTCGAGAGTCCGGAACTTGATGATCGCGGCGAAGGGACCACAACACGGAGCTTATGAAGTGAAGGACCGGACTACAAAGGTTGTAATCCCAAACTCTTAGATGTTAAAGTGTTTAACATGTTTTGTTTCGCCTAATCTCTAGTCTAAGATCTTGGTTTAGGGTTGTTCGGCACGGCTAAATTTTAAATCGGGCATGGTTAATGCCTTATAGACCCTTGTGCATGTGCCTAGTAACCCTACAGTGGTATCAGAGCCAAGCTAGAGCTTTAGGCGAAGTCTAGGCGAAGTTTAAAGTTCGATCGAACTCCGAATACCCGTAAAACCCTAGTTTCTGGAAATTTTTCAAAATTGTTGTTTTTTCGTATTAAAAATACTCAGAAAAATAAGCAGGAAAATCTAAGAATTACTGTGAAGTACGGACCACCAATTCGATCACGTGACCGTGGAACCGCGGCTAAACCACACACATGGCGGCAGTTCCACGGCCGAACAGTGTCGTTGGGGCCCACTGCTTCACAGTATTATTCCTGGGTTCTTTTGCATTATTCTGGGAATTTTTAATTCCACTCAAGTGTTGAGTTTTCTGGGTTGTATTGGGAGCTCGTTGATTCGATCGGAAAGTATAACTTCGTTTAGTTTGTCCGGGTTATTTTTAGAACGTGTTAAAAAGTTCGAACGGATATCAATAACTCACTTTTTCCTCTGTCGGAAAATTTTCAAGTGTTGGATTTTTCTGTAGTTTAAGAACGTTCTAAGTCGTGCAGGTAACGCGGTAGTCCCTCTAAAAGAACACAAACCTTAACTCGATTATGTGACCGTCTTGAACTGCCTCTAAAGCTTAGGGTTTGGGGCAGTATGGCATTGCCACATATGAGGCGTTGGCTTGACCCTTCTACGGTTGGACCATTGGTACTGTGGCATGTGATGGATGTTTTTAAACTAATTTCAAGTGTTGAGAACTATTTGGGAAAACTTGGGTGTTTGATTATTCAATCGGAAAATTTAACATTGTCTATTTATCTGGAATGTGATACAATATTTGGAATCCACAAGTAGTTATGAGATAACTAATTTGAATGTTATAAATCTTGCAGTTCAGTCTCAGTTGATCGGTTGCCACGGGATTTTGATGCGATCAAAACTCCGTCGCAATCATGTAGCATACGCGGATACTCGTTGGGTAAACTTAACAGACAGCCACGCCCCATAGCCCCGACCAAGTGACTGTAGGAGAACCCCATCGCCAAAAGCATTCGTTCGGGTGCTCGCGGCAGCGGTGTTCCGCTTTAGTGCACTTCGTCGACGGCATCCGGGGGTGCGGCCGTCTACTAAAGTTTGCGACGAGCATTCGATCAGGATGTTGGGAATCTTGTTGAATTGCCCGACTTGATATTGAAAAGAGTTTTCGATAATGAAACTAAAATGCGGGGTTTATAATTGTTAGGCATGCGATGTCTAAGGAATTCATTTGGTTAGGCATGAGATGTCTAAGAAGGTTGCGGATTCCAACTGTTGTAGTTTTACACTTTCTTTTCTGTGACCGTAAGCGTAGTATGTGGTGTATCGCCGGTTTCGTTTCCATACATCAACGACAATCGGGATACGCATGCTTGCTTACGTTGATGATATGAGATATTATGTGTTGCTGTGATATGTTATATTGGATCGTCGTGTTTTGAATAGCCGGGGGTTTTTATGTGAGATGAGAGTTTTTTCTTTTTCATTCATGTAAAATTCATTGTATGTAATATTCTTTTATTGGGGCACTTTCGGGCTGAGGATGATGTCACCATTGTATATTATTTACTTTTCCGCATTAGGTAGACCCAAGGCGGGGAGCACAAGTAACCGGGTTCTAGGGTCCAGTGGTAGACCATCTCGAGGAGTCGAGACCGGGTCTCCTAACCCTAGAATTGGCAGTGTTGCTTGCCGCTCTCGTAGAGGTCTAGGGATGTGGGTTTGGCTATTCATCGCGACCATGGAATCCGTGTTTTATACAGGCTCGTATTAAAAACACGGACCTCCTGGTATATCCAATATTTCATATATGTTCTTCTGCTGCAATGTTCTGTGATGAGATCATATTACTACCTGAGACGAATGTTTATATTATATATATGAGATATATGTTATATTGCAGATTTCGTTTCAAAAGTGATGCTTGTGAAGCATAATTAAAATGGGACTTCATTAATGAGATTAATGAAACTAAAAGAAACTTAAAGATGTTGTAGAAACTTGTTTAAAAACTGGTAGCTCTGGTTCTTGCTTTGCATAGCGGTGTTCCTTGTAGAACATCCAGCACCTTACTCGATAAGGAAAAAGCCGAGATCCCTTCACCGGGAGTGACCTCTTTAGCGAAACTAGCAGATGCTACAAACTCGGTTTGTCTTTTGATTGTTTTTATAGTTTTTGCTTTGCATAGTGATATTTGTGAAATATCCTGCACCTTATTCGATGAGGAAAGAGCCGATGATCCCTTCACCGGGAGTGACCTCTTTAGCAAAACTAGAAAAGGCCTAAAAAACATTCCATTTAAAATCACTCGATTCTACAACGATATCAAGTTCATTACGCTCATGGTTTTCTGAAAAACCTGCGTAGCCCTCCGTCGTTTCAGATAAAGACTGTTTAGTATACGTGCTACGTTTGTTGGCCTGCGTCAAGGCGTAGTGTGCGGTAACTAACTAGTACTTATCCGTAGCATACGATGCGATTGGATTAGGGTAGTCGTGCGACTTTGTTGGCATGCGTCAAAGGTCGTGTGGGTGGGTTTAATTCAATCAGGAAATGTACAGATTGAACTTGACTAGCGAATTATGGTTTGTTGGCCTGCGTCAAGGTCATAGGACGCTAGGGGTAAAATATTATTGGGAATTTCAAGTGTTGAAATTTGCAATGAGATTGCATACCTTCTATGAGATAGTTGGATCCCGATACCCACTGTGAGTAAAAGTTACTCCAGGGAGAGTTTTACACATTACAATTAGCCGATCAAGTAGGTGTCTAGAAAGGTGTCAACGGGGTTATGCCTCTGGGAAAACGAGGTTTACTTTAATTAGGTCCGTGCGAAAGCACGGGGAACCTCCCTCAAAGTATCGGCACTGGCCTGGCTGAAAGATTGGCGAACTTGTAGAGTGTAATTAATCCCGGCTAGTCTTTCCTTTTAGGGTTTGAAGGAAGATTTAACTAAAACAGTGGGAGACATCCTGATTAGATATATTGATAACCAATCTAATCTTGCAAAAGCATACGCTGAGTGTTTTCTTCTCTCTCCTGGTTACGACTATGTCAATCAAGATAATAATACGGATGTATTGACCGAACCCGCTTGTTATACTGCGCTAGGGAACGTTGGTCCCGCTCCAACTTATAATTGTTATAAGACAGAGCAGGAAATTGGGGATTACCAGAATTCCCGTGCCGCCCAAACGAAGAAAGTGCATGCTGATACATCTTCTTCGGGTGTGTTCATTATAGAGAACTGTTTTTCAGTATCCTTTACGTCCTGGGTATGAGATACCGGATCAGGATCCCACATATGTAATCTGTTACATGGGCTACAGATAGGTAGAGAACTGAGAACGGGTGATAAGTTTCATGAGATAGAAACGGTGCAAGTGTTGCAGCCAAGTCTGTTGGTAGTTATCACCCTGTATTACCAGAATACATTGATTCTGAACGAATGTTATTAGATACCGAACTTGATGTACAACATCATATCAGTCTCTTTATTAGTAAAGAAGGATATAATTTTGTATTGATGGATAATGTTTTGAACATTTCCTATATTAAGAGTTGATCGGATCAGGCACGTTATCTAAAAGCATAGACATTCTAAATCAAACCATAGTTCTTAATGTACAGAACACACACAAGAGGAAGAGTTCAGAAATGAACGAACCCTTCTTGGGGCATTGTAGACTAGGTCATATCAATGCGACCCGACTAGCTGAAGTTACATATAGATGCATATTTAAATTAGTGTGAATTTACATCTTGTGAAACTTGCCGGTCATGTCACAGAGATAAGATGACCACAGCTCCGTTTATTGGAAACAGAGAAAGAGTTAGTGAACTCTTGGGATTGATACATGCTGATGTATGAAGGTCCCCTGTCTATACATGCCAGGACCGGTTCTTTGTACTTCATTACATTCACTGATGATCTCTCAAGATTCAGACATATGTTCCTGTTGAAACACAAGTCCGAAACTTTTGAGATAATCACAGAATATAAGTTAGAAGTAAAGAACCAAAAACGGGTATAAGTATTATGTTCTTTGATGAGATCAGGGAGGAGAATACTTGAGCACGGAGATTCCTGGACTATTCTAAAGGAGAATGAGATTCTCTCTCAGCATTACTCCTCCGTATACACCGCAGCACGTCGATGTATCGGGGCGGAGCAAACACACCTTATTTGATATGGTGCGCTCTATAATGAGTACTACTGAGTTTCCTATTTCCTTTTGAGAGTTATGCACTTGAGAAGCTGCATACCTATTGAATAGGGTTCCAATCAAATCAGTTGCCTACCACTCCATATGTGATATGGTATGGTAAGAGCCCATCTCTTAAGGAAGTTAAGATTTAGGGTTGTCCGGCCTATGTCAAAAGCAAAATCCGGACAAGCTCGAAGCAAAGTCAGTTCTGTAGAAGTTTGTTGGATATCCCAAGCATTCGCAAGGGAATATCTTCTATCTAACCAAGGAACAAAAGATGTTTTGTTTCTTAACATGCCACCTTTGTGAAAGGGGATTTCTTATGAAGAAATTAGTGGTCATGAGGTAGAACTGGAAAGAGTTCCAGCTATACAAATTGCAACTGATGATTTGGTAGAACCAAAGAATTTAATAGTTTCCAACGAACCTCAGCCTCTCCGCCGATCTAGTAGGGTTCCTCACCCACCTGAGAGATACTTCGGTTTTCTCTATGACAGTGGGAGCGAGGATTGCATCATGAGATGATGACCCAACTAGTTTCGAGCTGGCCATCAGGAGTGGGACTCTGTAAGAATGGCTGGATGCTTAGCGATCTGAGATGGAATCCTTATACACCAACAAAGTATGGACTTTGATTGCTTTATCTGAAGGTTTAAATCCCCATCAGGAGCAAGTATATCTTGAGAAGATTACTTGGTGAACATGGAAAAGTTGAGACTTTCAAAGCTATGCTTAAGTCCATCCAGATCCTACTTGCCACGGCTACATACCATAACTACGATATCTGACGGTTGGGTGTCATGACAGCTTTTCTAAATGTTGATTTCGAAGAGAGCGTCTATAAGTACACAGCCAAAGGGCTTCGTAGACAATGGGAGCAGCGGAAACGTGAGCAAGATGTTTTATGTGATAAAGCAGGCATCGCGGAGTTGGAACGTCTGTTTTGATGTGGTAGTCAAAGAGTTTGACTTCATCAAATGGTAGATGAACCTTGTAAATGCAAAAGGGTAGTAGAGAGTATGGTGGTGATCCTCATAGAGTACGTGGATGACATACTCTTGATAGGGAAGGAGTTTACTATGCTGCGCTCGGTCAATCTCCGCTTATCACAAGGATTCTCCATATAGGATCAAGTGATACCTCATAAATCCTAGGTTTTATATCTATGAGATAGATCTAAATGGATGTTAGGATTCTCAGTAGGTGTAGTGAGATGGTATCAATCGATCCTGGGGAGAATCACTGGAAAAGTTCCAGGGTGATAAGGACGACTGAATATCAGTCGCAGGCATTGTTACCCTCGGTGGAGGGACGATATGTTGGAAGAGTTCCAAGCTAGATACCGTGACAGACTAGACAATTAAAGGCAAGATACATTGTTACTAAGGATGCTACCAAAGAGGCTATCTGGATAAATATAAGTTCATGAGATGAACTTCGTTCTAACCATTGTGTGACAATGGAATTATGGCTTCAGCCTAGGAACCCCCGTCCCATCAGAAATCCAGATATAATTCTTAGGCAGTATCACCTGATCATGGAGATGGTTGATCACCAGGGAGATCGAGGTTAGGCGAGTAGACACAGAGGACAACAGCGCGGATCCACTCACAAAGGCCGATTTCCCAGAAGAGACTATTATGGGATGGTTGAGTATGAGATACTTCAACCATAGCTGATTGTTGGGTATGCAATACCACAACAGATGGCCCTAGTGCAAGTGGGAGATTGTTAGTTATATGTATGCCCTAGAGGCCATTACTGTACATACGATGTATATTGTAGTGGATGCTTGGACATATATAGGGAGGACTTTCTTGCTCGACATGATAGTATGCTATCTGGTTACCCTTTATCTTAACATGTACTCTGATTGTCTCTATGTCACATGTTGATAAAGCCCATAGGATGAGTACTTGACTACCAGGACTATGATGCAGATCATACTAGTGGGGACAGTGCAGTCGCCAAGTACATCCTTCAAATGTTCCTAGTCGTGGGAGTACCGAGACAGGGCATCGATACTCCAGAGTAGACTAGCGTATACGCATCTTGACCCATATGATGGGCGATGGATGATCCCATATCCACCAGTGTTTGACATCAAGGATGGTGTACGGGTGCTCAGTGGAGACTGGGTACACTGGACGGACTCGCCGAGAACTCCCAGATGGTATTATACCTCACGTCAGATGGCAGTTCTCTGGTGACACTGGTACAGGTTACTCTGTAGACCCGAGATCGTCATAGAGTCTTGTGTGATTCCCACTGTGCATTGATTTCCATCATACCACGTCCAAGAGGGCGTGTAAAAAGGTGGCTTTTGGGTACAGTCCCGAATCACATGGAGGCAATGAGCGATAGGAGGGGATTCGTCTCTCCCGGTATAGGGAGTTGATGTTGCGCTGTGTTCGATTGGCTATAACTGTAAATCCCTGGACAGAGTTGCTGAGATTTACTGGTAAGTGTTATCGGTAGGATCTCGAACTGTTATAGACCTCATATCGACACTACTTATCAAGCTACTGGGGTCTGACGTTTACCACCCCTGGGCGAGATATGCGACATATCAGACGGAGAGACCGGACTGTACGGGAGTGTTACTGACTGGATTCACAGGAGAATGTACAGGCTTTCTTGTTGATCTTTTGAGCGCTCAATACCTGGGTGGCTGTTACGTTTAGCTGACCGCTTGCAGCTTGTGGGTGCTTGATATGATCATCATCTACTGCCGGCGTATTGACGATTATTTAGAGTTCTACACAGAGGTTTCTTGGCTCAGGCAAAACGGAGTAGGAGCACATATGTGATATATGCAGGACCGAGAACAATACGTGTATGTGATACCGTATTAGATTCTCGCGATTTGAGATATCGGCCGGGTATATGTGATATAGCCGGGTCATCGGATCAAGTGTTGATTCGATGAACTGATACAGATAAATATTAGTCGGTTATTTGTGAAATAGCCGGATTATCGGATCAAGTGTTGATTCGATAATTTAATGTATAATTATATATTTGATATATTAAATTACATTAACTAATATAAGCTCACTAAAAGATTATTTTTCTCACTCGGGTAATACATTGATATATATGCGATATATGTTAATTGTATTATTTTATTTTGTTACAATAAATATTATATATGTGATATATAATATTGTAACATGATATGGTTATTAATGCAACATGTTTAGTGGAGATTAAACATGGTTAGGGTTTGATTTGGGTTAAGCTTTTCTAGAAGTTTCTAGAAGCTTTGCTTTTTGTTTTGGTAAAGATATTTTGTGAAGATATTTCCTTAACCTAACCCAAACCCTTTTACCATGGTTGTTTCTCTACATGAGTTAATGATTCATTCTTAACTATGGTTGCATTTCTAACCTCATATATTGTTTTCATTATTCATCACAAAAGGGTTGATTGTTCTTCTTCTTCCTTCTTCCTTCTTTCATGAAAAGCTTTCTAGCTTTTTATGAAGTGATGAAATGAGTGAGTTAATGAAAATAAATGAGAGCTAAAATCCTCCTTCATCATCCTAATCTATCCTAACCATTTCGATTAGGGTGTTCACTTCATTTAGTGAGTGGGAGCTTGTGTTAATGAAACTTCAAGGTAGATCATCTTTGTTATCGAAGATCGGAAGCAAGCTTGCGTCTTTCTCTTCGTGGTGCCTCTCGAGAGTCCGGAACTTGATGATTGCGGCAAAGGGACCACAACACGGAGCTTATGAAGTGAAGGACCGGACTACAAAGGTTGTAATCCCAAACTCTTAGATGTTAAAGTGTTTAACATGCTTTGTTTCACCTAATCTCTAGTCTAAGATCTTGGTTTAGGGTTGTTCGGCACTGCTAAATTTTAAATCGGGCATGGTTGATACCTTATAGACCCTTGTGCGTGTGCCTAGTAACCCTACAATGGCTACCCAGGTACCTGTCGAAAAGAAGGCCGACGAGCAAACTCGTCTAAACCCTTACTGAGCCTAACCGTGACAATATCCGTACAGTCCGGTCTGTTCGTCTAAGAGTATCGCATACTGGGTCTAAAGGCGGTTAACGTCAGACCCCTACTAACCCTGATAAGTCGTGCTGGTGTGGCTCAAGACCATCCGAGAAATTACTGATCTAATTATCAGTAATTCTTAACTGCCCTTGCCAGGGGATTATGTCGTTGACCAACCAAACACATTGCGATATTGAATCCCAATACCGGGAGAGAGGAATCCCTAACAATCACTACCGTACCCAATTAAATCCTGTTTGCATGACTCCTTTGAGCCGTGGTAGGGTATTAATCAAAGTACAGTGGGAACTCACACGAGAAAAATGATGATCTTAGGTCTACAGATTACCTGTACACATGCCACACGAGAACTGTCATCTGAAGCTAGGTATAATACCATCTAGCAGTTCTCAGCGAGTCCGTCCAGTATGCCCACCCATAGTGAGCACCTGTATACAATCTTAGGTGAAACACACCAATGGTTGTGATACTAACCATCGCCCTTCGTCGGGGTCTAAAAATGTACACACCAGTCTACTCTGGAATATCGATCCCCTGTCTTGATATTCCTACGACTGGGGACACTTTTAAGGATATGCTTATAGACTGCCCAGCCCTCACAAGTATGACCGTCGTCACAACGTTGGTAGTCAAGCACATCCTACGGGCTATATCAACATATATAAGTAGTACGTAATAACAAGTAGAACATACGCACATGTTAAGATAAAGTCAAACCAGATAGCATACTATCATTTCGAGCAAGATTGTCCTACACACACACACACACACACATCCATAGTATCCATTACAAATAATGGCCTATAGGGCACATATATATCCTAATATATACATATCCATAGTACCCATTACAAATAATGGCCTCTAGGGCATATATATATCCTACAGTACATGCATATCCCTAGCATCCTATACAATACAAGCCTCTAGGGCATACATATCCAACAATCTTCCACTTGCACTAAGGCCTGTAATTGGCATATCGAATACCCAACGTCTGCTCTAGAGTCAGTTGTTGGCGTACCGCATACCCAACATCTCAAAAAGTCGCTTGAAATACGCTTGAGGGAGGGCCTTGGTAAATGGATCTGCCTTGTTGTCTTTTGTATCTACTCTCCGGATCTCGATCTCCCGGCGATCTATGTTCTCCCTGATCAGATGATACCTCCTTAAGATGTGTAAGGATTTTTTATGGGACCTTGGTTCCTTCGCTAAAGTTATAGCCCCATTGTTATTGCAATACAAACGTATTGATTAACAATGGACGGAACCACCTCAAGTTCAGTAATGAACTTCTTTATCCAGACTGCTTCTTTTGCGGCATCGTTTGCAGCAATGTATTTAGCCTCCATTGTCAAGTCTGCGACAGTGTCATGTTGGGAGCTCATCCAACAGACTTTCCATCCGTTGAGGATAAACACAAAACCCGAGACAGACTTGCTATCATCTTTGTCACTCTAGAAGCTTGAGTCGATAGAGGACTCGACCTGATGGTCTCCATTACCGTACACCAAGAACATCTCCTTAGTCCTTCTCAGGTACTTGAGAATGTTCTTCACAGCTGTCCAATGATTCTCACATGGGTTCGACTGATACCAGCTGACCACGCTAAGCGCGTATGCTATATCTGGTTTGGTACACAGCATCACATACATTATTGATCTTACCGCCGAAGCGTAGGGTATAGTGCTCATGCGAACCCTCTCCTCATCAGTCTTAGGAGATATCTCTTTGGAGAGGGTGATTCCGTCCAATGCGGGTATATTACCGTGCTTGGAATCTTCCATACTAAATCTATTTAGTATGGTCTCTATGTATCTGGACTGTGAAAGTCCCGACAATCTCTTGGATCTATCTCTGTAGATCTTAATCCCCAAGATATACAAGGCATCACCCAGGTCTTTCATGGAGAACTTTTGTGACAAGAACAACTTGACCGACTGCAGCATAGGAATGTTATTTCCTATCAAAAGAATGGCATCCACGTACAAGACGAGGAATACAGTAGTTCTCCCTACAATTTTCTTGTAGATACATGGCTCATCCTCATTTTTGATGAAGTCAAATTCCTTAACTGTTTCATCAAAACAGATGTTCCAGCTCTGCGATGCCTGCTTTAATCCATAAATGGATTTGAGCAACTTGCACACCTTCCCGTTACTCCCACTGTCTACGAATCCCTTCGGCTGATCCATATAAACGCGCTCTTCTAAATTTCCATTTAAAAAATCCATTTTTACGTTCATCTATCAGATATCGTAGTCATGGTAGGCAGCAATGGCAAGTAGGATCCGAATGGATTTCAGTATAGCCACTGGAGAAAAGGTTTCGTTATAGTCTACTCCTGGTCTTTGACAAAAACCTTTTACAACAAGTCTAGCCTTATAGGTTTCCACATGTCCATCCGCACCAATCTTCTTTTTGAAGATCCACTTATATCCAACGGGTTTTACCCCAGGAGGAGCAACATCCAAAGTCCAAACTTTGTTGCTGTACATGGACTCCATTTCGGATTGCATAGCATCCAGCCATTTTACAGAGTCCCTACTGGTAATGGCCTACTCGAAACTAGTAGGATCATCTTCTTCCAAGATGCAATCCTTTCGATCCCCATCTATGAGAAAACCGTAGTATCTCTCGGGCGGACGAGAAATCCTACTAGATCTGCGGAGTGGCTGAGGTTCGTCCGAGATTATTGAATCCTGAAGTTCCACCAAATCTTCATTTTCAGTTTGTGGTTCCTGAATTTCTTCCAGTTCTACCGTGCTCCCACTATTTTTTTTTTGCAAGAAATTCCTTCTCTAAAAAGACGGTGTGGCGAGCAACAAACACCTTCTGTTCCTCGGTGTGGTAGAACAGATATCCATGCGAATGCTTAGGATATCCTACAAGCTTACATAGAAATGATCGTGCCTGAAGTTTGTCCGAATTTTGTATTTTTATATAGGCCGGACAACCCTATATCTTAATACGATTAAGACATGATTTCTTACCACTCCATATTTCATATGGAGTTTTAGGCACAGATTTGGATGAAACCTGATTCAATAAGTATGCCGCTGTCTGAAACGCATGTCCCCAAAATGAAAGAGACAGATCAACACTACTCATCATGGAGCGAACCATGTCCAAAAGGGTACGGTTCCTCCATTTCGATATACCGTTGTGCTGTGGTGTGTACAGAGGAGTAAGCTGAGAGAGAATACCATTCTCTTTTAGGTATTCTAGAAATTCCATGCTCAAGTAGTCCTCTTCTTTATCAGATCTGAAGATCTTGATACTTTTGCCAGTCTGTTTCTCAACTTCGTTCTTATATTCTTTGAATTTCTCAAAAGTATCAGATTTGTGTTTCAAAAGATACACATATCAAAACCTAGAGAGATCGTTCGTGAATGTAATGAAATACGAGAATTCACCCCTCGCATGTATAGACATCGGACCACATACATCACTGTGAATGAGTCCCAAGAGCTCTGTTGTTATTTCTCCGTGTCCGGTGAACGGAGAGTTGGTCATCTTTCCTTTGAAACAAGACTGGCAAGTTTCATAAGATGAGAATTCGAACGGATTTAGATATCCGTCCTTATGCAACTTACTTGGTCTTTTCTCACCAGTATGACCAAGTCTACAATTCCACAAGTAAGTTCGTTTGTATCTGAACTTTTCCTCTTACGTGTGTTTTGTATATTGAATATTGTGTTTTGATTAAGAACATAGATACCATTACACGGTTTACCTTCTGCAACCAAAACCTCATTAAGGTAAATGTTCATGATATTTTTATTTAGAACAAAGTTATATCTATCTTTATCAAGTAAAGAAACTGATATGATGTTGCAAAGCATGGAAGGTACATAGTAGCAGTTGTTCAAAATCATAGTATTGCTGCTTGGCAATATTAGGTGATATTCACCGACGGCAGCAGCATCAACTTATGCTCTGTTTCCTACTCTGAGCGATATATCATTCGGTCCAACCATTCTACCTTTTCTCAGTCCTTATAATAAATTACATATATGAGATCCTGATCCGGTATCTAGTACCCAGGAGGTAGGGCTGACCGAAAACAGTTTTCAATAACAAAAATACCTGAAGAAGATGCATTAGAATGCTTCTCCTTCAGTAGGGTCATCTGGAATTCCTTACAGACCTCTTTCCCTTGCCCATACTCGTGACAGTTCTCACCAGTTAGAGCCGAACTGACGTTCCCCGCCCAGTGTAATAAGCTGATTCGGTCAAGTCTAATATTTTATTATCTTGATTAGGACGTGACATGGTTGCTACCTGGAGAGAGAGAAAAGAAACACTCAGCGTGTGCTCTTACAAAATTAGATTGGTTGTTAGTTTATCTAATTAGGATGGCTCACACTGTTTTCTCGAATTTTCCTTCAAACCTTTAAAAGAAAAACTAGTCGGGATCATTTGCACCTCACAAGTTTGCTAACCGTTCAGCCAGGTGAGTGTTGGTACTCCGAATGAGGTTCCCCGTGTTCTCGCACGGACTTAATTAAAATAAACCTCATTTTCGCAGAGGTGTAGCCCCGTTAACACTTTTCTAGACACATAATAGGTTAGCTATTTGCGAAGTGAAAAATATCTCCCAAGAGTAGTCCTACTCATCAGTGGGATTTGGATCCAACTATCATCGCTTGATAACCTAGATGGAAGCCACTCTGGTTACCACATTCCAGAAGATATGCAACACTAGCAAGTTTCCTGTATATTTGAAACTCCCGATGTGGTTTTTTCCCCTAGGACCCGAGTGACCTTGACGAATAATCAACAAATCAAAGGGTCCTAGTCAAGTTCAACCTGTCATTATCCAAGATTGCATTAGACCCACCCGCATGACCCTTGACGAATAATCAACAAAATCATACGGCTGGCCTAACCAATCGCATTATCGATGCTACAGACAATTATTACTTAGCTACCATATACTGCGCCTTAACGAATAATCAACAAACGCAACATGAATACTAAGTAGTAATTATCTGAAACGACGGAGGGCTACGGCTAGGTTTTTGGCGAAAAACCCATTAACGTAATGAACTTGATATCGTTGAAGGAACTGGGTAGTTTTTGAAAAGGAATGGTTTAGGCTCCGCTTTTGAAAACTAGTGGTTTTGAAGAAAACTGGGTAATTTATAGTAACGTAAACTTTCGCTCAAGAGGTCACTCCCCGTGAAGGGATCTAGGCTCTTTCCTCCTCGAATGAGGTGCTGGATATTCCTAACCGAATACCGCAATACAAAGCAAAAGAATACGGCTATAGTTTTTCGAAAAGTGGTTCCGACAACATCTTATTAAGTTTCTTTTCTTGCATTAATTAAAATTAACGCGGTCCCATCAATTAAATCCTATCACACCAGAAAAGAACGAAAATAAAATGTACATATATGCCATCCATATTCGCCACGAGGCCCCGTCATTCACCGTTAGGTTACTTAACTACCGGCAAAGCGGGGGTAGGACTAGCGCGGATGCAAAACATATACAATATCTACTAGTATATATAAATATATATAAACATTCGTCCCAGGCATGATATAAGCAACATCACAGAATATTAATAAGCAACATGGAATAGCAGATAATCTAAGAGCCCCGGGTTTCATTTGAGCCGCAAATGAAACCCAGTGTTCCCCGGTCGTGTGGATAACCTATGCAATAAAGAACCTAGACCCCTACGAGTGCGGCAAACTACCCGCCAATTCCGAAAGTGAAGCAACCGAATCAACAAAGTGAATGGGCCACCCAGCACTTCATAGAATCCAGTAACTTGAGCACCTCTCCGTGGGTCATCCTATACCCCCTACGAGTGCGGTGAATAGCCCGCCAATTCTAGAGTAAGGCCCCCTCCGTCTCAACACCATGAGATGCGGGCCCGTTGCCCTCTAGAACCCGGCTATTCGAGGACTCTGCCACGGGGTAATCGTAGTACAAAATAGAAAAATATATATACAATGGTGGCATCGACCTTAACCCGGCTGTGCCCCAATAAAAGAATATACAAACTGGCGGAAACGGCAATCCACATGTCAGACGCTCGCCTCGCAATAATGAATATACAAATGAATCTAAACTTTACAACTACCATTGCACCAGAGGCTATCCAACACAGCAATCCAAATAAACCATCACAGATAAAAATATCCCAGTAGCATAAACAAGTATGTGCAACCCCATCTAAATGACATATAGCAGATAGACGACGCTTGAAAACACATACACCACATCACAGAAATCAACGATGCAAAAGTTTCAAGTTCTAAACTTTCTGAGTTGCCCCAAAGTAAAGATAACACTAAGTGAAATCTAGGGCAAATCAAACATGACCAAAAATCCTAATTTTCAAAACCCAAGTCACAGCATGAAAAAGAGCACCAAATGAGACAAGAAAACAGCCGAGGGCGGGAAATATGGAGAAACCGGCGGTTTTTCCATGGTTGATTTGTCTCGTTTTCATTGTGTGTCACTATCATATTAAAACCAAGGCTCTGCACTTGTTTAAAAAAAATTTCATAGACCAAAATATTTTCAGGACAGAGAGTGGGTTTTCGAAATCGGAATTTTTCGATTTTGAAACTAAAGTATCGTCTACTACTAGTTTCTAATGTTTGGGTGGCTCTGATACCATGTTGGGTTTTTTAGAACCCTGGCCGCTGACCGCGGCAGTTGCGGAACGAAAAACTTTCACTTTTAAAAAAACTGGCGCTAGAAAACACATTCTAGAATCTAACTAAACATAGAAACTAGCAAACTAGAGGAGTCTAGCTACTGTGAAAGAGTGTTATATCTAATGACACGTGTCCTGCGGGTCTTCACTCCTATTCTTAAGCTCTTTGGGGTCTCCTGGATCAACCTTGATGGCCGGCCTCCTCGGTCCTAGATGATCCACCTGAAGGTTCTTGATTCAAGCTCCTACTTCAAAAAGAAGCAAACTAAGCAAACTAGTTTGCTAATCTAGTTTGCTTAGATGATGTGGTTATATTTAGTAGTAATTCTTATCTAAAATCCCTTTGGTTGTCAATACATGAAAGTGATAAGGGATTGAACAAGAGGATGAACTCAAGAAGATGAGAGAGAAGGGCAAGTGAAGAATGAATGTGTAGAATAGCTAAGTGAAGAATGGCTATGCTTTTTCTATGAAGTGTTTTCTTTTATTTAAAAAACATAACCATACTTAAATAGTATTTTCAATAATTACCATAGCCATGCTTCATCCATGTTTCATGTCATCTCATCATTTTCCACCTCATTTTCTATTTTCAACAAAATAGAGAAATGCATGATGAGGTGTCATCTTCTAGAAGGTATTTTGTATAAACACAAAATAATTTCTACTGTATATACATACCGGTATTCGTACCAAAATATGAATACCGAAGAGATAGAATAATACTACTAATATAATACTAGTATTAAATCAATATTTGATTTAACTAACCGATTTAATCCCAAGCCCACTAGTATCGTCAATCGTCCGATCGAAAATCTAGATAACACTAGAATATACATATGGAAATATGTATATGTAAATTATTAAATCAATACGTGATTTAATAATCCGTCTTAATCCTATGCCGGCTATTACTATCATTCGATCGGAACCCTACACGTATAAACATACAGACACCACATCGTTTCGCCCGAACCAGAGAAACCTTCTGTGTGGGACTCTAAAGACTCGACAGTATACTGGCAGTGGGTTTAACCACAAGCACGTTAGTAGCACTGGCTGTACGTAACAGCTACCCAGATACCTGTCGAAAAGAAGGCCGACGAGCAAGCGCATCCGTACCCCTACTGAGCATATCCATGACAATCTCCGTACAGTCCGGTCTCTTCGTCGAAGAATATCGCATATCGAGTCTAGGGGTGGTAAGCATCAGACCCCTAATACCTTATATGCGTGTCGATTTGGCTCAGGACCAATTCGAGAAACTACTGATCTAATCATCAGTAATTCTCAACTGCCTTGGCCAAGGTCTTATGGTTCTGGCCAACTGGACACGGTGTGACATAGACTCCTAATACCGGGAGAGATGAATCCCTGACAATCACTCACTGTCTCCATGTAGCTCGGGACTGTACCCAACCAAAACCTGTTTGCATGACTCAGTAGAGCCGTGGTAGGGTAGTGATCAAAGCACAGTGGGAACTCACATGAGAAAAATGATGATCTCAGGTCTAAAGACTAACCTGTACTCATGCCACCTGAGAACCGCTATCTGACGATAGATATAATACCATCTAGAGGTTCTCGAAGAGTCCTTCCAGTGTACTCATCCCCAGTGAGCACCTATATATAATCTTAGGTGATCACACCAATGGCTGTGGGACCAACCACCGTCCCTCGTCAGGGTTTAGAAACGTATACACAAGTCTACTCTGGAGTATCGATGCCCGGTCTCGATACTCCTGCGACTTGGGACTTTTAAGGATGTTCCTATGGACTACTCATCTCCCACAAGTATGATCGCCATCATAACGCTGGTAGTCAAGCAAAATCATACGGGCTTTATCAATATGTATCCGCCGTATGTAATATCGAGTATAACATATGCACATGTTAAGATAAAGACAAACCATAATAGTATACTACTGTATCGAGTCTTTATCAATATGTGCAAGCAATATAAAGCAACATTAGAAAGAAATACACATATTAAGATAAAGACAACTCAAATAATATACTATATACAACTGAGCAAGATTGTCCTGTACATACATATCCCTGACATCCTATACAATACAGGCCTCTAGGGCATACATACTCAACATATCCAACAATATGTTTAATGTTAGATATTTTATTTTATTGCTTGATTATTGCATGACAATCTTAATGTGACTATGGAAGGATGATTCCTTTCCGTAGGTAGTATGGTTGACCTAGTTACGTCCCGAATTTTTTGTATCTTGGGAAGTGGGGCGTGACAAGGTTTTGTGGTATCAAAGCTCATGTTTAGATTGGGCTTAGGTTCAATTTGTAGTTGGGTATTATATCCAAATATATTGACCTCAAACTATAGAAACATGTCCTGCCACAATATTTTCTTGTAATATCCACAAAAAACACCCTCCTTTACAAATTGCAACTTTTGCAAATAAGCCCCTCCCATCAAAGGAATTTCAGCCAAGAAGGAATAAAGAAAAATGGCCGAAACGGAATGCAAACTGGTAACTTCAAAAAGCGATCCCGTAATAAATTATAGGAAAACCCCACGACTGTATATACATACCCGTATTTGTATTCCGACCGAATACAAATGCAATGAGACAAAATCTACACTGTGCAATACTACGATCCGGCTTAAAGCAAAGCCCGCTAGTATTATCCGTCCGAAACACTACACGTGCACAAGTGCACGCGTACGTTCGATCCCTGCCATAAATCCATACGGCCTCTACAGCGTTTCGCCCGAAACTTGAGAAACTGTCTGTAGGGGACTCTAAAGACTCGTCAATAGTTTGGTTGTGGATTTAACCACTAGCACGTCAGAGGTATTAGCCGTACGTAACGAGCTACGAGGTATTGACTAAAAGGGAGGTCGATGAGCGAAATAAACATCAGAGTTCAGATACAAATATCAACACACATCATATATGCAAAGTTCAACACACATCAACAAGACATCAACATGCATCATATATAGTTGGAGAATAAAAACAAAATCTAAAATTTATTAAATCATTTGGGTAGTTTCTGATTAGCTACCTCATAACATAACCTATATCTAAAATTAGCTATAGTATTTGTATCCTATTTTTCATCTTCTATTTGAAGTCTCCACGACAAGCAATCCATGTATTTCATTAAAAATATACCGCAATCAAGTGATCCGGTGTCTTTTCTCGGATGGCCCTCATTCCAACCCCATTTCCAAGCCTTTCCTAAAGCAATTTTGCTGGGATTGGGTACATCCTTCAGTATATACTCAACAAAATGATATTGCTGCAAAAAAACCTATTGAGTTAAACAAATTATTATAACTTACAAGAAAATAAAAATAATAATCGTTTTAAAATTGGACTAACCAGTGCATCACATTGAAGCTTATACAAAACATTGACATTGACGAACATTGGATCATATAGCACAAACTGTCCCTTTGTAATGTACCAGGGACACAAAATCCAATGATTTTCATGATGCATGGGAATATAAACCTGGGATTAAAATTTTAATTCATCATTATAAATCGTATTTTTCGCAAATAAAACGAAAATAGGAAAAATAAAGTACAAACTTACCGTGTCACACTCTAATACAGACTTCTGAAAAGGATTTTTCCATTTGACCCATTCCAGTAAGCTTGATCTACACTTGTGTTTGCTCTTTACTTTCTCCGCTTTGCATCCTCGATAACAATCACGGAGTATCGTCTAGAAAATAAAAAAAGAATGAACAACATGATATTGAATATTATTTAATTGATGTACAAAACGTATTGAATAACAATGATTTACATAAAATTCAGGATAGAAGAAGCTATTGGTGGAAGATTCGCATATGCGTAACAAATCGATATAAGCCGATATCATTTCTCCTCGAACGGGCTTTCCAATTCGCAGTGAGAGAAAGTCAGGATAATATACAATTGCTCTTTCTTTTGTACGAAAGAATTCAACTTTTCTGGAGGTTATCAAAGTATGAATATTTAGTATTAACTTTTAAATATGAAATTAGAATTAATTCATTAGAAGTAGACAAATCTTAATTTCCCTTTCTGGTCTAAATGTTCGATCCAAAGTTTCACCTGCATATACTGTTTTTTTCGATTCCGATATGTGATATTTCATTTCTTGTACGGGCCTCTTTTCTTTCTTTTTCTTCTTCTTCTCTGGATTTGTGTACGGCGAGATCAAGAAATAACTTGGCTTCTTTTTTCTCTTCGAATCTTCCATTTCATCTCTTAAAATTTCGTGTCCCATGACATCGGTCTGATCGACACCCATTTCACAGAGACGTTTAAGTAAATCATCTTCTGCTACTTCCGTGACGTCTGTCCGTCGGCCCTGGGGGACGTCAAATCCTTCGCGATAGGTTGTTCAAGATCGGTAATTCCTTAGGAATTACCTCTGCTGCTTCATTTTGTTCAGTAGGTTTTTCTAAATCAACTTCGGGGTTAATATCTTCCAAACACGTACAAGTTTGCATCGACGACAGCACTTAAAACAACCTCAAAACAGGGATCAATAACGGTCTCCACCTCCACCGTTTTTCCAACCGTCTCATCAATAGTTTCAACCTGGGGAATTTCAGCCCCGATATTTTCATCACCCACATTTGGCTACTCCTCGACGGTCTCCTCCCTCACATTTGGCTCAACGGGCTCCTCAACCACATTTTCAACCTCAGGTTTTTTAGTCCTGACATTTTCATCCCTTTTAAGACTTCATTCCCTCTTCTCATCAATCTCACCTTTTAGAACTCGTATGATCTCTTCGTGTAATCTCTTGAGATTGTCGTCATCCAACAAAGATTTATTACGTTCAACCTAGTTCACGTACAAATAATAAGTAATAAATATCAATAATTGGATCTAATATGTAAAGGTGATATAAAACAAAATAAAACATAAACAATACTTACATAATCGAGAAGTAACTGACGGCTAATCTCGATGTTGGGCTCGTAGATCATAGTTGGTTGAATGTGGGGAGTATATTACCTTCCTGGCAATAGCAGTGTACCAAGCGACGTAATTGTCAGCCACATCCCTACCTTCCGCTGTAATAGCATCAAATTTAACCTCTTTTGTTTCGATATCAATTTGGGTTTCGCCCCACAAATTGATATACTCTGAAACCACATCGTATACTGGTTTCTTCTTGGTTAGCTTCTCCTTCTCAGTTTGTATAGATTGAACGTCAACGGGTTCCCTCTGAATACCGCCAAACTGTCGGATTATCTTTTTGGGATATTACCACTGGATAATATCGAAACAGATAAGAGAAACCTGTAACAGTCCAAAGTATCTACTAAGAAGAAAAATTCTTCGGATGCATTAATATGCTCAGTGTATGGATCCCGTGTGAACTGTCATTAAAGAAACGGTAGAAAATATTTATCATTATTCATAAAGAATTAAACAAATGTTGTTAAATTAAGTAATGAAATAGTAATTACATTTTGTTCATTCAAATTATCAAGCATTCCCCGGTATAAAGTTTTATGATAATTGGGAAATTGATGTGTGTGTACACCCCATTGTCTAGCAAAGGGTCTAATCTTCTTGATGCCAGTATCGGAGATAGGCCGGATGACTGAAATCTTCGTATATGCCCAACACCGAATAACAATTAATTATTAGATTCGCTACAATTATCTTTACAATAAAAGAAAATAATTAAACAACTAATATGATACCCGCAAAACGGTAAGACAGCCCTTTACTGCTCTCGCATTTGACAGTGTCGCTTTGTTCAATCCGTTAATCAAATACGCCAAAACCCCCGCCCTAGCGTATTTGGAGATGTGTTCCTTGTCCCTCAAAATTTCATCCATTTAGGATGATCTAGGTTCTTGGAGCGTGCAGGGAATAATGCCATGCAAATGTTGTACAAAACATAAATTTTTGTACATTGAACAATTTTCTCCATACCGGCATCAATCCCGAGAGCACTAAAAGTTTCATACACCCACGTCACAAGTACATCGCCATCTTTCCTCTTCTATTTCACGGGATCAATTCCTAATACGGCGTAAAAATATACAAAGGAACTCATACATTCTTCATAAACAATTGGAGAACTTATGACCGGGAGACCAAGAATCCATGATACGTCTTCAGGAGTGATCGACGCCTCTCCAATGTGTAAATGAAAAGTGTTCGTCTCGGATCGTCATCTCTCAACTAATGCAGATATCAACGTTAGGTCATGTTGTTGGTGATCAATTTTACGATACTCACCAGAATCCTATTCATCCAATAATTCGATCTGCTGATCAGTCAGAGGCCATTGCGCAGACATGCTCGTAGATTCGAGTGCAATAAAAGTTCTCCTATCTTTACTACTCTAAATAGTTTCGGAGAAGTGATTTTCTTGATTATACAATACAACATTATTCATGGGGCCAGGATTGAATTAAATAGATGATGCCTGGGATGTTTGGGATGCTGATGGCTATGTAGGATTGACTACATTCACCTTTGATTGTATTTTCTTTCTTTTGATACGTTCTGGGAAAAATTATTTACGAATATTTTTTGGCGGAGGAGGAGGAGGAGTCGGTTTAGCCCTCTTTTATGCAGCCCTCCGCGATGTAGCTCTTTTGGGTGTATATTTGCATTTACCGGCCATTATAACTATATAATAAATATCAAAAATCATAAATATATTAACGAAAAACCCTACATAAATAAGACCAAACCCTAAAATAATAAAGTTATTGATTTATATGATAAAATCGATCCAAGAAGACAGTAAAAACGAATTGAATGCACGTATTATCTTAATTATTTCATACAAAATCCCATTTGATATCCTAAGGGTTCTCATTCGACACGGAAATGTTACAGAATGCTAAAAACCTATCATAATTAAAAGTAAGAGAGAAGCACTTAATCAACTTCTACTAGAAATGCTAGTAATTATTTCAGATGTAACGATCTCCAAATTAATGACCAAAACAAAATGTCATACGAAAATTATGCATTTCTTAATGCTCACATGTTTAACTATAGCATGGATTTTCAAATGCATCCCATGCACAAACTTAGAATCTAAGTTGCATGAAGTAGACAACTACAATACCCTACACGTTAGGAAACTTATGCATGAAAGAGAGGTTTGAGGTTTAACAGCTATTTGCATAATCAATAATGAAAATTGGTTAATACATGATAAGCTAGGTTCCAAGATCGATCCAAGAAACATGAGAATACCCAGCAATTCAAATCACAGGAAAATGCCCCAAATTACCTCAAAGAACCCTAACAAAAATCCCCCAAATATTAAGAAATGCTACACTAATTAAAGTAAATTAATTACCTTATGAGATCGATCCACGAATTAAGAGAATTCCAGCAAGATCGCATCTCAAATCATAGCAAAAATCGTCTTTGATTTGGATCTCTAACCCTTAAACCGCTGAAACAGTACTGAAACTGTTCAAGCGGTGCCTTTTTTTATTAAATTGTAACCGCTAGTTAAAGTAGCGGTTTAATCTAAGCCGTTCGATTTTAATCGCTAGTTAAAATAGCGGTTGAAATTAATGGCACAGATTTGTTGGATAAATCGATTTATCCAGCGTTGTATAATGTTCCGTTCCGTTTTTTCAACATACAAAATCTTTATCTATAGCTATCTTTTCAACATACAAAATCTTTATCTATAGCTATCTTCGATACTCTTCAAAGCAGATTTGAGTATCTTTATTTTCTTCTGTGATAAGATTTAAATATTTTTAATCTAATATTTAAATCAGGATAAATTACGGTAAAATACCCTAACCTATCATGTTCATAACAAATATACTTTAAAGTTCTTTTATTACAATAAAACACCCAAAGCTTTAAGGGCATTTTAGCGAAAAATAACCCCTTAAAAATCATGTTCAAGGTATTTTACTTTAATAATATAAAAACTTTAAGGTGGTTTTTGTGAAAATCGAGATGGTTGAGGGAATTTTAATGCAGTTTTTGAATTGTTACAATTTTTTCTCTGAATTTTGTTGATCTCTACCATTTTACTGCCAAATGAAGAAGTCGTCAAATTGAATTTCCCAATTTGATTCTCAGTCAACGTGGCAAGAAAACTTCTAATATTTTTGAGAATATTAATTTATAATAACCAAACTAATTATTCAATCTTCCCAAATCCTTTAGAGTGTTAAATTGATTAAAGATTAAAATAGCAAAACACTTAAATAATTTAGAGTGATAAATTGATATTGATAACAAATTAAATAGCAAAACACTTGAGTAACAAATTAACAAAATCTCTTTATTTTTTACTAGTACACTGCACATGCAACTGCACATGCAATGTATGGTTTTTATATGGATATTCTCATTATCTTAACTAAAAACATCTTAACTAAATATCTTTAAAAATAGTTATTAATCTTTTCAACTTTTTTCATATTTTTTGTTTTGATCCTATTTTGCCAAATCTATGTAGTTCTTGATTCTATTTTAATTTTTGTTTGTAATTTTCTCAATTTTTTTTGTTTTCAAAATTTATTAAAATTCCACGTGACATGACATCCATACTGTAAGTCTAACTTGAAATTCTACTTACAACTATACTAAAAATTATAGTTCTAATAGTCCAGAAGTAGAGATAGAGATATTTATCCTATTAATTTAATTACATTCCTGGCACATTCCAAAAGACCAAGTATGAATCTAAGGTAGTACAAATAAATGACGATAGTGCCAACAATGGTCGAGACAAGTCAAGGACAACACCATATGTCTATCGGTGTGAAGTATCCAGTCAATCGATATGAAGAACCACTGATATCCGGCGTCCGATCAACCGGAGATCCACCATATATCGAGGTCCTAGCGGTCCTATGCGATGTCTCGGATTCCACGTCATGTGCCCCGATTATACGCACGAGGTGGATGCCCAATCGTCTTAAGCCTTATAATCTTTGGGAGAGATTTTGCCAGACATACATTGGACTATCCCGTGGCGAGTATCCAGTCGATACATAGTAAAAGCCCAATCCGCAGCAATCGGTCTCTCTTTCTCACTAGCCGGATGTCTCTGCTCCTCCTCTATCTCCACAATCAACTGGTCTCTCTCAGCCGTCATCAACTCCTGTTTGGAGAAGAAACATATTATTGTCGTTTTATCATGTACAAATTAATTGATCCGAAATAATTAAGAAACATGATATAAGTAGACTCTTAGGTATTGCTCTTTGGCCGCAACTGATGCGGGCATGATCTCATCCGGTGCAAATCTGCGCATGAAGACCTTGATCCGATCAAAGGGGCTCACCATCATGTGCTTCTTGCTGCACATTATATTTAGAAAATTACATATAAATTTCTAAGACATATATTGAATGTACTAATATAAATTATTGAGTTGTCGAAACTTTACGTGCTCGGCGCAAATCTGGACGAAACTCTTGTTCCCTCCCCTTTATATATCATGCAACTCACCGCGAGCTGCTTTACCCCGCTCGCTCTTCTCCTGCAATTACATCAAGTATTGTTTATTGAGTTGCTACAAAAGATTAAAAAGTGTCGTTAAAAAAACATACCCTAAACACAAGGCTCAAACGATGCGAGACCATTGCAGCCCAATACTCGTCGGACCAATCCGGATCCGGCTTCAACGCAAACACCTCCTCCGGTGTCATGCCATATTTAAGCTTTCTGAAGACCTTATTCTTATGACCTCTCCGGGTCCCCCCATATGCTTAAGCAGCTTCTCGCGAACCGCATTTTCATCAATGACTGCCCTAAGGCCCTTCTCGCCATACGATCTGAAATCATAACTCTGCAAAATAGGATAATTCATCATCGTATAGGTAGACGTATCTAAACAAATCAAAATACAATTCATTATTAAATAATATAAACAAATCTCACCATAATCTCTCATTCTGCCATGTTCTTCTTCTGCTCAAACTCAGGGGAGTCCCACTCAGGGGTCATCCAACTTCCTTCGTCATTCTCAATCACATGTGGCATACGTTCATCGTTGTTCACTATTGATGACATCATTTTCTTCGGTTCGGTACAGCACTTATGAACTAGGTCTCCTGTATAATATAATTTTGCAATTGGCTTATCCGAAGAAGATGGCGGCCTCTTCCAGATATCAGAAGCCCGTGTGGGTCCTCTCACACCCCATCTCCGCTGGGAAGGTTGTCCCTGTTGGGGTCGAAAATTGCACCCTGGTTGACCAAGTCAAAGTCAAGGTCAACCCCAAGCCAAGTAGGCCCAAGCCCAGATCAAGTGGGCCCATGCCCAGGTCGAGTCCGAACATGAAGCGGCCGGCCCTCCCCCATGCCAACACAAAAATCATGTAATAAATAATTTTAATTAATTTTTTATGCATGAATGGGCATAAAACCAAATTTTTGTAAAGCCCATGGCTTATGTGCAAAAAGAAATAGCACATGAGGCTTGGGATGGGCAAAATGCCATTTTTTGTAAAGCCCAAGGGGCAATATGTAAAGTGTATAGCCTATAAAAGCAAAGATAATGAAAATATCTCAAGAAGTTTTTCTCTCCCAAAAAGAATCAAGATCTGTGATCTTCTCCTTCCTTAAGGTTCTAAAACCTTCTTCTTTCTTTTGAATTAAATCAAGAGTTTTACTCTTCCTTTTCAAAAACTAAATAGTTTTTCACCACAAAACCCACAAAAGGGAACTTGGATCTTCCATCAGATCTTAAAAAGGAGAGATTTTTAAAATCTAACCCCTCTTGTTATCCAAGAGCCGGCCAACAGAGAAAGAAAAAGGAGACCCATCTCCAAAAATCCCACTTTGGGAAGATCCAGAGTTCAAGGGAGAAGCCCTTTTCATCATCTCCAAAAATATCTTAGAATTTTAACTCCACTCTGAATCCTCTTTCGGGAGTTTAAATCCTATTTCTGGGGCCAAAAGCCCCTTTTTCTCACTGGCGCCTAAGCGCCCAGCGCCCGATCGCCCACGTGCCGGGCACGTGAAGCGCTAGCGCTCAAGCGACCGGCGTCTAAGCGACCGGGCGCTGGCTCACCGGCACCTAAGCGCCCGAGCGCCCACGTGCCGGGCACGTGAAGCGCTAGCGCTCGAGCGCCTTGCACTCAAGCGCCCAGTGCCACGTGCCGGGCACGTGATGCGCTAGCGCTCGAGCGCACAGCGCCCACGTGCCGGGTACGTGATGTGCTAGCGCCTAAGCGCACGGCGCTCAAGCACCCAGCGCTCGCGTGCTAGGCACGTGAGGCGCTGGCCCCACGCGTCCTTTGGGCGCTTTTCCCCTTTTATGTACATATATATACACACACACACACACATATACTCTACAACACTGTTCCCCGTTAGAAAAAATTTCTAACGGGGTGCTGCCCCGCACGCCGCAAGGGGGCTGCTAGCCCCCTTGACCCCCAGCCCGCTATCCGGGTAGCGGGACCCCGTAAAAACTCTGCACGGCCCCCGATATATCCAAAACCCCTTCAAAACACGCACACTGCATATTGAGTTCGCATGAATAGTTGACCCGTCAATCGGAGGTTCTCTCGCTCCAAAAGCGGGGGGTAATTAACAGCATCTTAGTCCACGGCTGCAGGAGATTCGGATCCCCATAATGAATAAACCCCCGCCTACCCTAGGCAGGGGGAATCTGTAATGCGCCTAAAAAGCGCGCGTATATTCCCATCTCAATGGGGTGACGAAAAACACCCTACAGATTCTGGCACGCCCGGTAGGACCTTTCCCCTCTCCCATATTTCGGGTTAAACGTTCATACGAACTCAATCGATATACATATCGACTGCCTGTACTGAAATCATGCTTCTTTGTGCAGGTTAACAAATTTCAAATTGCAATCTCCGGTCGCAGCAAAAATGTCTCCAAGGACAAGCTCAGCTCTCGACACAGCTCCCATCTCCTACACGATGAAGATGGACGCCAGGACGGTCCTTCCGGCTAGTCTCGGGAGACAATGGGAAGAGCCGCCGCTACCATTCGGCTCTATTCTGTTCGTGTCAGCTAACGCCATCCCAGCTCTTCAAGCCCCGGTGACAGACAAACCGGTCTCGAAAGGCAAGAGGCCAAATGCGGTGGTCTCGAAGGCGCCCCAACTCAAACGCAAGTCGGTGTTTGAACGACTCTCCTTGGCCCTAGCTGGGGGCAAGGCCATCAACACCAACAAAGCAACAAGGCGTCTCGAGCAAGCTCCGGCGGTGCCCCTGACAACTGCTCGATCGGGTGTCTTCTCTAAGCTCCCCACTAATCGACTCACGGTGGCTTCCCAGGAAACAGATGCCCGCCAAGTCCTTAAAATTGAGAAGCTAAGGCAGAAAAAGCTTAGATATAGAGCCAACAAAAAGGCTAGGGCTCCAGCTAAGCTGAATCTCATGAGGTTCGAAGAACAGGGTTACCCCGCCAAAGATGAGGAAATGGCTGGATATGTGGTCCACACTGTCTACATGGTGGGCACGCGCAGCAAGAGTAAGGACGGGGCCACTATATCTCAAATCCAATCTGGCTTGAATGTGGTTGTCGCTTCCCAAGAACAGCCGCTTCCGCTGGATGATGAAAACCCTCTCGATGAGGATGATAGGCAGAAAGACCCCTCAGTCCATGTAGAGTCAAGCTCGGACATCGAGGAAGAGCTGACTTTCCGCCCCAGGACCGCGGAGCAAGAGCTCTGAAAGCAGCTCAGAAGCAAAGACAAGGAGATGGCCAAACTCTACTCCAAAATTGACGACTTGACGAATGTCGTGATGCAGCTCACGGCCCGACTTGCCTCTCAGCCGCCCAATCAAGCGCAGGGCTCTGCTCATGAACCGGGAAACGGTGCCCCAAGGCAGCCGACGCATATTCCCTCAAATCCAAAGGTGGGCGGACCGTATGAAAATCAGTCGCATCCTATCTCGGGAAATGTCTTGGCTACCGATGACAGTAGCCCGCTAACTCAAGATCAAATCATGGATTTGGTTGCCAACAAAGTCAAAACATTGGTAGCTGAAGCCGAAGAGCAAAAAGATGTCGGCAGTAGCGGGAGACCATATCCTGCTCGGTACGATCTTGTGGAGTTTCCCACTGGCTATGTCGTCCCCAAATTTGAAAGGTTCGATGGGACGGGATATGCGAACCGACACATTGCCCAATTTAAAGCATCATGCGCGAATACTGGGGGCAATGATGCACTCCTTCTCCGCCGGTTTGTCAATAGCTTGACCGATGTTGCTTTCGATTGGTATGCAAGCATACCGGATGACTCGATCACGACGTTCGCTCAAATAGAATCCATGTTCAAGCAAAGGTTCATGAGTGTCAGCGATAAAATCACCATTGCCGACCTTGTAAGGACTGAGCCAAAGAACAACGAAAGCAACATGGATTTTATAGTCCAATGGCGCAATCTCTCTATCAAATGTGAACCGCCATTGAAGCAAGACCAATCCGTCAGTCTTCTTATTGAAAATCTGAACGACTGGATGAAACCTTTTCTGTGCACCGCGGGCCTCAAAACATTCCAAGAGCTGACCAAGAAAGTTCAAATGTTGGAACGCTCAAAGCCCGAGTCCACTCAGAATCTCCAATTCACAAACAGACCGAGACATCGGAGGGACGACAACCGGAAAAGTGAAAGTTCCAACAGCACTGATTCTCTGGATAAGCAGAGAACGGGCGGAGCAAAGACTAACAAATCTCGAGAGCCAACTTTGGAGGAAAGAAGAAATAAGGTCTACTCTTTCCGAAGAGACAAGGTCCACAAAATTTTTTAAGATGCTCTGAAGAATGGCCTGCGGCTACCAGAACTAAAAAGGCTAAGTGAAGCGAACAGGACTGATCATCCCAAATTTTGCCCATATCACCGAGTGCTGGGACACACTATTGAAGACTGTTGCATTTTCAAGGATTGGGTCGAGAAACAATACAAGGTGGGAGAAATATCATTGTCCCTTGGCATGTTAACAAACAATCAAGCTGCGACCGCCAATTTCATACAAACGGGGACCGAAGTCCTTCAGGGACCTGATTCTCTCGGACATCTGCCTTTCTCTAAAAAGAACGGACCAAGGCAACAAGCTAAGAGCCAAGCGAGCAACATTGCCAATGAAGAAGCAATAGACGGGTACACAACCCATACGGTCTATATGATGGAGCTCAGAGGAACAAGTCCTCCTACGCCTTATAACCGTGACAATGACGTGGTTGTTGCCATCCAACATCGTCCCGATCCAAATGATGAAGAGCTCGCTCAGGCCATTAAGCCAAAGGAACCCATGGTTCGTGCTGAATCAAGTTCAGGCGGTGAGGATGACCCCGTTGTCATACCCGGAACTATAGAACAAGCATTATTCCAATGGCTTCAAAGGCAACTTCAGGACAGAGATAAGAAGATGGCCAAGGTCCATTCCAAAGTCGACGAGCTGGCAAATGTCGTGGCGGATCTCACGACCTAAATCGCCCGATTGCAATTACAGCAAAATCAAATTTTGGTTCGTGAGCTGGGGATTGATATCCGGAAGCAGCCAACCGATACTCCCTCCATCCCGAGAGCGGAACACCTTTGTGAAAAACGGACACGGTCAGCCTCCAGTCCCTCCGATACGTACACTGAACGTGGTAAGCGAACAGTAGGCGAATCAAAGACTGATCGTCCTCAGGGTCCAGCATCAGTAAGGGCACCTACTCTAATGGAGAGAAAGAAGAAAGTATACTCCTTCAGGAGGGATAAAGTCCGCGAAATATTCGTGGACGCCTTGAACAACGATCTTCAACTGCCTATTCCAAAGAGGCCACACGAGATGAACATGACCGGCAATCCCATATACTGCCCATATCATAGAATGGTGAGTCATACCATTGAAGACTGCAATGTTTTTAAAGATTGGGTGGAAAACCAATACAAACTTGGGAAGCCTCACAGTCGTCAGATGTATCGACAAGCCACGGAGCTACGGTCATCAACACATCCCCGCCAAGATCAAATTTCGAGGAGCTGGGATAAGCAAACCACAGACCACCAAGTCTTTAAACTGGGAATAAACGACCACCACGTCGTTAAACTGGGAACAATTGACCTCTAAGTCGTTAAACTGGGAATGTAAAAAAATATATATGTAAGTAAACAAAAAAATGTGTAAATAAAAAGAAAAGAAAAAAAAGAAAAGCCGAAATGATGGGGCAACTCGCAATAAAAATCAGCGAGTAAAATAAAGATGAAAATAAAGCCGAAATGATGGGGCAACCGCAAATAAAAGCCGAAATAATAGGGCAATCGCGATCTTCGCGATAAGAAAAGCTGAAATGATAGAGCAATCGCGGTAAAACAAAAAAAATGGCGAATGATGAGTCGCTCCTGGTACCATATTCCGGTGCAGCGATGCAGACGCCAACCAAACTCCAATTTCCCAAAATTCTCCTAGCCCTACGGTTGGTCCCCAAGTTGACTACCGTATACAATCCACGGGCTCAAATAATTCTCATCATACCCATGCCCCCACCGAAGTCACCCGTCCAGCGGCCGGTCTCCGCCCTTGGAATTATGCTCCATTTGGTAAGACTCACTCATGTGTCCTCACGATACATGAGGAGAACAAACTTACGGGATCCTCACGACTCGTAAGAAAACACCTTCGTGGGATCCTTACGACTCACAAAGGAAAAACACACTTTGGAGTCCCCACGACTCCTAAGGAGAATACACCTGCGGAATCCTTTCGACTCGTAGGGAGAATACTTTTATGGGACTCTTACGGCTCATAAAATTGAAAAGTCTTAGGTGATAGGGACCTAAACCTGTCTCCTAAGCCATCGCTCCCCAACAGGCAAAGGAAAATGATGAATTGCTCCTGGCACCTGTGCTTCAGTGTTAGCAACGCTGATGCCGGCCCCTACCCCAAAATTCCAAGCTCGCCATCCATAGACCTCTAAGTCTTTAAACGGGAAACAGATGACCTCTAAGTCATTAAACTGGAAATGGTAGACTTCTAAGTCTTTAAACTGGAAACAGTAGACCTCTAAGTCTTTAAACTGGAAACAGATGACCTCTAAGTCGTTAAACTGGAACCGATGACCACTAAGTCGTCAAACTGGAAACAGATGACCTCTACCTCTAAGTCTTTAAACTGGAAACAGATGACCACCACGTCGTTAAACTGGAACCGATGACCACCACGTCGTTAAACTGTAAACAGATGACCTCTAAGTCGTTAAACTGGAACTGATGACCTCTAAGTCGTTAAACTGGAAACAGTAGACCTCTAAGTCTTTAAACTGGAAACAGATGACCACCACGTCGTTAAACTGGAAACAGATGACCACCACGTCGTTAAACTGGAAACAGATGACCTCTAAGTCGTTAAACTGGGCACAATAGACCCCTAAGTCTCTAAACTGGGAACAGATGACCTCTAAGTCGTTAAAGTGGGAACAGATGACCTCTAAGTCGTTAAACTGGGAACAGATGACCTCTAAGTCGTTAAACTAGGAACTAGGGAAATCCACTCATGTGTCCTCACGATGCATGAGAAGAACAAAACTTGCGAGATCCTTAAGACTCGTAAGAAAACGCCTTTGTGGGATCGTTACGACTCACAAAGGAAAGACACGCTTGGGGGTCCCCATGACTCCTAAGGAGAAAATGCACATACGGGATACTTACGACTCGTAGGGAGAAAATGCTTTTATGGGACCCTTACGACCCATAAAATTGAAAAGCCTTAGGTGATGGGGATCTAAACCTGTCTCATAAGCCATCGCTTCCCAATAGGCAATGGAGAATGATGAGTCGCTCCTGGTACCATATTCCAGTGCAGCGATGCAGACGCCGGCCAGAATCCAAATCCCCAAGTGGCGAATGATGAGTCGCTCCTGGTACCATATTCCAGTGCAGCGATGCAGACGCCAACCAAATTCCAAATCTCATACCCCAACGGCGAATGATAAGTCACTCCTGGTACCATATTCCAGTGCAGCGATGCAGACGCCAACAAAGTCCCAAAATTCTTCCGGCCCTACGGTCTGGATCATACATCCTGCAAAACCGTATACAATCCACGGGCGTAAAACAATCACAATCTCTCCCATCCTACCGGTGAGACCACATTCAAAGTCTCACCAAAAATAAAAAATTAAAAAATTGAAAATAAAAAAAATGGCATGTCCACAAGCAAAATGGGCACGGATGAAAACCCGAAAGAGCTCCGTGAGTAAAAACAGCAGGACTGCCGGCAAGTTTGTGAAAACCCGAAAGGGCGCAAACTCGTAAAAAAGAGATGATATGCACTCGCAAAGTCCTCTCGACTTTGTGAGGAGAAAATTCCCACGTGAGATCCTTACGACTCACAAAAGAGCAACACACTTAGGAGTCCCCACGACTCCTAAGGAGAAAATACACCTACGAGATCCTTTCGACTCGTAGGGAGAAAATGCTTTTATGGGACCCTTATGACCCATAAAATTGAAAAGCCTTACGTGATAAGGATCTAAACCTGCCTCCTAAGCCATCAATTCCCAAATTCTCTCGGGACAAATGATGAGTTGCTCCTGGCATTATTCCAGTGCAGCAATGCAGATGCCAAACAAAACCAAATCCCCAAATCCTCTCATGACAGATGATGATTCGCTCCTGGTACCATATTCCAGCGTAGAGATGCTGATGTCAACACAAATCAAATCAAACCAACAACCTCTGGGGCGGAATCATGCTGCGTCCCAGAACTTACCCCGTGTCGAAATCATGCTTCGCCTCGGGATATCCACCTTCCCTGTCAGAGTTATGCTTCGGCTCGGAATCAACCAGCGACCTCCCTGTCGGAATCATGCTCCGCCTCGGAATCAGGTTAATCAGCGACACTCCGTGCCGGGGATAAGTCGACCAGCGATACTCCGTACCGGAGAAACATCCAACAGCGACACTCCGTATCGGGGAAACGTCAAGCAGACACTCCGTGCCGGGGACACGTCAACCAACAGACACTCCGCCTCGGGGAAACATCCAGCAGCGACACTCCGTACCGGGGAAACGTCCAGCAGCGACACTCCGTACCGGGGAAACGTCCAACAGCGACACTCCGTATCGGGGAAACGTCAAGCAGACACTCTGTGCCGGGGACACGTCAACCAGCAGACACTCCGTCTCGGGGACACGTCAAGAAGACACTCCGTGCCAGGGACATGTCAACCAACAGACACTCCGCCTCGGGGAAACGTTGACCAGCGACACTCCGTACCGGGGAAACGTCCAGCAGCGACACTCCGTACCGGGGAAACGTCCAACAGCGACACTCCGTATCGGGGAAACGTCAAGCAGACACTCCGTGCCGGGGACACGTCGACCACCAGACACTCCATCTCGGGGACACGTCAAGCAGACACTCCGTGCCGGGGACACGTCGACCACCAGACACTCCGCCTCGGAGAAACGTCGAACAGCGACACTCCGTACCGGGGAAACGCCCAACAGCGACACTCCATATCGGGAAAACATCAAACGACACTCCGTGCAGGGGACACGTCAACCAACAGACACTCCGTCTCGTGGAAACGTCGAACAGCGACACTCCGTACCGGGGAAACGTCTAACAGCGACACTCCGTAACGGGGAAACGTCAAGAAGACACTCCATCTCGGGGACACGTCAACCAGCCGACAGTCCGCCTCGGGGAAACGTCAAGCAGACACTCCGTGCCGGGGGCACGTCGACTACAGACACTCTGTCTCGGGGAAACGTCGACCAGCGACACTCCGTACCAGGGAAACGTCCAACAACAGACACTCCGTAACGGGGAAACGTCAAGCAGACACTCCGTGCCGGGGACACGTCAACCAGCCGACACTCCGCCTCGGGGAAACGTCAAGCAGACACTCCGTGCCGGGGCCACGTCGACTACAGACACCCCGCCTCGGGGAAAGGTCGACCAGCGATACTCTATGTCGGGGCACGTCTACCAAATCACTCCAGGCCAGAGAAACGTCTACCACAGACACTCCATCTCGGAGACGCGTCAAGCGTCGACCGTCCATGTCGTAAAAAGGGCAGTGCATCCCAAAATGTGGGAACCAAAGCAAGTCGCCTCCACGCGAAAGAAGATCCATCAATTTAATGCACACGACCCACATATGTGGTGTGAATTTATTGATGGGGGCACTTTGTTGGGGTCGAAAATTGCACCCCGGTTGACCAAGTCAAAGTCAAGGTCAACCCCGAGCCAAGATCAAGTGGGCTCATGCCCAGGTCGAGTCCGAACATGAAGCGGCCGGCCCTCCCCCATGCCAACACAAAAATCATGTAATAAATAATTTTAATGTAATTTTTTATGCATGAATGGGCATAAAGCCAAATTTTTGTAAAGCCCATGGCTTATGTGCAAAAAGAAATAGCACATGAGGCTTGAGATGGGCAAAATGCCATTTTTGTAAAGCTAAAGGGGCTATATATAAAGTGTATAGCCTATAAAGGCAAAGATAATGAAAATATGTCAAGAACTTTTTCTCTCTCCCAAAAAGAATCAAAATCTGTGATCTTCTCCTTCCTCAAAGTTCTAAAACCTTCTTCTTTCTTTTGAATTAAATCAAGAGTTTTACTCCTCCTTTTCCAAAACTAAATAGTTTTTCACCATAAAACCCATAAAGAGGAACTTGGATATTCCATCAGATCTTAAAAAGGAAAGATTTTTAAATCTAACCCCTCTTGTTATCCAAGAGCCGGCCAACAGAGGAAGAAGGAGACCCATCTCCAAAAATCCCACTTTTGGAAGATCCAGAGCTCATGGGAGAAGCCCTTTTCATCATCTCCAAAAATATCTTAGGAGTTTAACTCCACTCTGAATCCTCTTTCAGGAGTTTAAATCCTATTTATGGGGCCAAAAGCCCATTTTTCTCGCCGGTGCCCACTTGCCGGGCACGTGAAGCGCTAGCGCTCGAGCGCCTTGTATTCAAACACCCAGCGCCACGTGCCGGGCACGTGAAGGGCTAGCACTCGAGCGCCTTGCGCTCAAGCGCCCACGTGCCGGGCACGTGAAGGGCTAGCTCTCGAGCGCCTTACGCTCAAGTGCCCACGTGCCGGGCACGTGATGCGCTCGAGCGCCCAGCGTCCACGTGCCGGGCACGTGAAGCGCTCGAGCGCCCAGCGCCCATGTGCCGGGCACGTGATGCGCTAGCACCTAAGCGCACAGCGCTCGCGTGCGAGGCACGTGAGGCGCTGGCCCCACGCGTCCTTTGGGCGCTTTTCCCCGTTTATGTACATATATGTATATGTATATGTATACACACACACATACTCTACAACATTGTCCCCGGTTAGAAAAAAAATTCTAACGAAGCGCTGCCCCGCATCCCGCAAGGGGCTGCTAGCCCCCTTGACTCTCAGCCCGCTATCCGGATAGCGGGACCCCCGTAAAAACTCTGCGGGGCCCCCGATATATCCAAAACCCCTTCAAAACACGCACACTGCATATTGAGTTCGCATGAATAGTTGACCCGTCAATCGGAGGTTCTCTCGCTCCAAAAGCGGGGAGTAATTAACGGCAGCTTAGTCCGCGGCTGCCGGAGATTCGGATCCCCACAATCAATAAACCCCCGCCTACCCTAGGCAGGGGGAATCTGTAATCCGCCTGAAAAGCGCGCGTGTATTCACATCTCAATGGGGTGATGAAAAACACCCTACAGTCCCGCGTCCTCCATGTCCATATCGGTATCATCATCACCTGACATATCTAAAACAACTCATAGCATAGTTCAATATGTTAGATGACACAATAATGATGAAAATTAATGAAGTGTGATAATAAAACGTAAATTTCACATTATATAAGCATATGCAATTAAAGGAGCAATAACAGTGAAAAGAATATCATATAAGATCGATAAAATATAAGTTTCACGGTCTGCAATATAAGACAAATAATATAGCAATAATACTGAAAAGAATATCATACAAAAGTAGTAAAATGTAAATTCCATAAACTGCAAGCTAGACAGATAATATAGCAATAATACTGCAAATTTTATAATACAGGAGCCATAGGAGGTAAATTCATATTACTTAAGTTAGGACAATTAACAAAGCAATAATACTGAAATGAATGTCATACAAAAGCGAGTTAAATATCAATATTATATCGAAATGGTCATAGAAGAACGTAAATGAATATCAGAATTTCTATTTCAAATCTTAGACTTCTGTTTTTACGACCGCCGATGGCACATCAGAGACTATTTCCGGCTCTATGTAAGTTCTTGATAAACTGTTGCTGCGAATTCAAGGGGAATATCATCAGCTTGTATAACTGGGATTATAGAACTAATGTCGCTTACAACATCACTTTCACTCATGCGGTAATAGTCTCGTGGATTCGTCACAATAGCAACATCCCACTGGGTATCTCTAGAGTCTGTGACGTAAAAGCATTGGTGGGCTTGACTGGCGAGGATATAAGGCTCTTCACCAAAAGCAAGTTTCGATGAATTGAGTAAAAATAGATCATTTTCAACTTTGAACCCAGTCTGTCGATGATGGATATCGTACCACAAGCACTAGAACAGGACAACTGTTTGTTCCTGATAACGCACCCGAACTATTTTTTGCAGCACTATGTAATAGTCCAATTGTCTGTCGATTGGGTTTGAATCACTAAAAGATGAATATCCTTCTTTTTAGATAAGATCCGCATCGATTCTCCACAAGTTCTACACTTATTTAAGTTCTTATCATCATCTGTCATGAATAACATGCATTCATTTGGACATGCATCGATTTTTTGATAACTAACACCGATGTCGGCAGTCATCTTCTTCATCTCTTTAAAATTGGCAGGGATATCGGAATTCGGTAAGCCTCCTTCTCTATCTTTAAAAAATCATCGACTAACTTGTTGCTCCATAAACTTTTGCATTTAATATAAAACAAGTGAACCATCCAACCCAACTTCGTCATTGTCGCACCCTCATAAAGAAGTTTTTTAGCATCCTCCATATACTTAAAAAATTCGCAGTTTTGGCATCTGAAACTGCTTTATCATCATTCGAAACGGTATCATCGTACATGCCATCATACAACTCGCCCATCATATCATTTAAACCAGTGGTTGTTTTGGTTCCCATAGGAGGGTTAGCAAGCGACAACCGACGATATGCAAACACTCTATAGTCTACGACCTCTTCATGCAAGTGCCTGATGGTGTAAGCTTGACTGAATCTGTTAGTAAGTATATGCATGCGAACCACTTCTCCACTATCATTTTTGCGATTACAACATCTCTTACAGAGACAGGTAATACGATTACCACCCACTCTCGACGAGAATTGCATAAACTCTTCAACACCATTACGGAATTCAGGGCCAAACTTGTTCTCATCTATCCAAGTCTTATCCATTCTTGTCCGGTACATAAAAACTAAGAATCAAAGTAATTATTAGGCGGTGTTTTCATATGTTTTGACTGATTATTTATTATATCAGAATATTAACGGTATTACAACGGCTGTCGAGGGTAACGGCTGTCAGGGGTAAAACTTCTATCCCATTATGAATGTATAGCGCATGCACCCTCTACACTTGTGCTTTTATTCGCTTCGAAAAAATTTTGGCAGCACCCCCTCGCTGTTCTCCCATTACACTGCAATAGAAGAGATACACATATCAATACTATCAGTATTGAAATGATCATCTCAGCTATATTTGTACACGGAGAACCAGCGGAAATGTACTGACGAAACTCATCTCGAAACGAATGAAAGCATAAGTATGCAGGGAAGTGTATATGTTATACATTCTTACTTTTCCAAAACGGGACAAATTTATCGGTTATAGTGCGACTAGTCTTCTCATCGCATAAATTACGAGATGGTTGTCAATGAAGAATGATTAACGTTTGAGATTGACAATCCATGCGTAGTTTTATGTCACGAAGATAACAGTACGCATATAACTGATAGACGGGTTTTAAGGCGCGATATTTTATCAATGTGAGATACTCGATAACGATATGTAATGGTTTACTTTTTATTATTATCGAGTATCATGCACTTAATTCGATTAATTTTGATGGTTATCGTTTCAATATCGTCGGGTTATTGAAGTGTTTAGTTTAGGGTTTTGGAATTTTCAGTTTGAATGATAAATTGATCAAACAATTGATATTAATAATGAACCATATGGATTCATTGAAATAAACACGCATCCATACAACAGACATTACATAAAGGTAAGTCCCGCACTCTCTCACAAACACATGTCCACAACATATTTCACACACATCCATACACAATATATTCCACACACGTAGTACACACATCCACAACAGACATGCAAATATCGCACACCAAATAGATAGTAAAAGCAATCATAACACCAGAATTGTTCGGCTAAGGCATGGTACCCTACACGTTTCCAAAACGACAATGCAGCACTTATAATTCAGAAATAGATTCTCTTCAATATTGAGCTCCGCAGCAACAGAATTGATCCGCTCTATAAAGGCATCATGATCTACCGCAGCATCCGGTACGAGTTCGAGGTGGTGCAAAATCCGACGGTGTATAAAGATGCGGTAGAAAGTGCTTGCGGAGTACTCAATAGCACGATCAGAAAGAAGACTCATAGAATGAAAGAAGTGAAGACAACGATTTACTTCGCCATGGTGGTCATGGGTTACTTCTTCAGGAGGAGATGGGAGCGCATCCAATACGGCTAAGTGCAAGAGCCGAAAGATGGCATGATCGATCTTAATCAGCCAGTTCATAACCCATAATCGATAGAAAATGCCTTCGTAACTCTCCTAGTCTATCCCTGAATTCAACTTTCACTATGGTGTAAAGAATGCTCCTCATCGATTGATGGTAATCTTGCAAATGAGGAATCATGGCCTCTTGGAGGTGCGGATGAAGATCCCGACATTAATTGTTTGTTTAAGAAATGATGAGTAATTGATTTTAAACCTGTGAAAGAAAGTATGTAGATTAGGATTAAATGGTCAATTGATTAATTGATTATGTAGATTAGGACAACGTGATTTTCGGTTTAATTAATGTTTAATTGTGACTTAATTTAGGTTTAATACATAGTTAAGAATTAAAGGATGTAGGCGGTGTACCAACGTATATCGAGTGCGAAAGAAGAGCAAGCAACCACGCCATCGTCAACCCTACAATCACACAAATTCTATAAGTATTCTCTCTCAAAATTTCTACTCGAATAATTCAATAATTCAATTATAACTTAACTAATATTAACAATAACTATGATATGAAAAATTGAAATTTTATAAATTAATTCAATTTATTCGTCGCCGATTTCATGTCGAAATAACTAGAAATTGGCCATGGGTAGGAGGATGATGAAAGGGATTCGGCTCGGAGAAAAGGATGGCAGCGGCAGTGAGGAAGAGCCGACGTCGGCGAGGATGTTGAGGAGGGGGAGGCGGCGGCAATTAGGGGAAGTGGAGCGAGGATGAGGGTTGCGGCAACATACCGGCGAGAATGTTAAGGATGAGGGGGATGGCGACGAGGATGAGGGGAAAGAGGGGCGAGGATGAGGACATGTCAACGATGACAAGGGAAGGGAAGGTCGGCGATCGGGCGGAGGGTTGGGGGGGAATGAAGGAGCAGGCAAAACATTAGATCTAATAAGATTTTGGATGGAATTGGGGTATTGGCTCGGGTCTGGATTGTTGACTTTGATTAACACCTATGACACGCGAGACTCCTGTATCATTAGGTGTTGACCGAAGTCGACAAAATTTTAAATCACGGCACCTACTGACACGGGAGATCGACGTGGAATTTGGTCTCCCATGGAATTTGGTACCATTTTCTTGTAGTGTATCTCCATGATTACACTCCAAACAAATCCGTAACTAAAAACTGAGCTAATGAGCATCATGTGATAAATACTACGGCAAGATTCTCATCTGATTCTTTCATGCTCTTGAAAAAGCCCAAAGAATATTTGACACTACGTAGGCTTAGTACATTATCACACTACATATCTCAAGACATATTCCAGATAGAAGCATTATAATGTGTGTTATAATAACAATCTTCAAACTAGAAATGTATAACAAAAATAAAGTCCATATAATCCTTTTTTTCCCACAACACATCGTCTCATAAGAAAACTACTTCACTTCCTAATCAGTAGAAAATCTACATACCAATCCAATCTAAATACCAATCCGACACACCTGGGTTAGGGGCCAGTGCCAAAAAATAAGTAAAAATTCCTACACCCCTTTGTCACCTTAAAAATGTTGACGAAAACTTATATATATCAAAGACAGCTCGACTTTCCCCTCTTATCTTCAGCCGCGATAAAACATACTGTCATTGAGTGGCAGAATATCATCGACTTTGCCCTGCTTCAGAAGCGAAAACCGATCTGAACCCTAAGAGCAACAAATGTGTGAGAGAAGCGAATATATTGGCAGTCAACTGCACAATCTCTTCTTGGACAGTAGTTTCTAGCATATATTGTTTCAGGCCCCTTTCTTCTTTTGGTCTTTGATCTTTTTCACTTCCTTCGTAAGCATTCTCGGTGCAATTGCCATGGCCATCAGCTCTTGGAATAATAGCTTGCACGCATAAGGTATAAATACCTGTACCACCAAAAATTAACAAGTTAGGCTATTTTCATAATAATTTCTGCATGCAAAGTGGAATGCTTCGAAGCTGCAAAAATCAAAAGAAAGGGGACTCTGGGAACAGAGCAAAACTAAATGAATTTACAAGAACCAGGGACACATCCGTTGTAATGAACATGTATGCGTCCACATTTTTTTCATTTTTCGATAGGTGCCAATTGGCAGGGTGTCAGGGTTACAGAATGGGAAGCATGAATCAATCGTGCGGCTAACATATAAAAATTCAGCGAATAATATGTCAACATCCATCTCGCGCTTAATATATATAATAAAGGAGAAATTAGAAATTCGATAAGTTACTAAATGTCAACATCCAAGACAGTACAGATATAGGACATTCTCATCAAGATCAAAATGTTACAAACCCAAATGGTGCTATAATATGGCTTCTAGTTATGCTTTTTTGTTTTTGTTTTTTAATTTCAAGCAATAAAAGAGTTTGCTGTAGCAATTACAGCAAGAAAGAATCAATTAAAGAACACCCCCTCTGCAATAAAGAGTTTTTAATAAACAGATACAGGGGGAAATGTCAGATTATGTATGCCAGTTTGCTGGACTATAAGTAACCTCATGTAAATGCTCTTTCAAGTAAATATCATTTTGCAGAGTAGTAAAATGAGGACAAAGGAAAGGAATCATTACCTGCACAATATCAGTCTTGTTCTTGCAGCCTCTACATTCGAAGGAATTCTTCTTAAGATTAGCAATAGCAATGATGCCGCATTTCTCGCACACATGAACCCTATAAGCATCACTTTGGTCAAATAGCCTTTCCTTGAGGAAATGTGCCGCACCATGTGCAATCATGCAATCCCGCTCCATCTCTCCAAAGCGTAGACCACCATCACGTGAACGTCCTTCTGCTGGCTGCCTAGTGAGAATCTGTACAGGGCCACGCCCACGAGAGTGGATCTTATCGTCCACCATATGCTTCAATCGCTGATAGTAAGTAGGACCAAGGAATATCATTGCACTCAGCCTTCGGCCTGTGTGGCCATTGTACATAGTTTCGAATCCACGCATTTGATATCCACACTTATGGAGGGCTCTGCTGATATTGTCCACCTGAGGCAAGGGTGGTTGAGCATTAAATTTGTTAAAATAAGACTGCATTCTAAATTTCAATAATCTATTCATTGCTCATTCTGAAACTAAAATAAATCCATACTAGAGACAGAATAAGTTATTCAAATGCAATAGATGAAGTCCCATTAAATTGCACATCCAGTTAAGAAGTATTCCTTAGGAGAGACTGGTCATGAATCCATGATAGTTTTAAATGCAGAATATCTAAAAAAGTACTCAAGGAATGAACAAAAGACAAAATAGTAAAAAACGAGGCTAACAGCTCTATATTAATATTTTTAAAGTAATCCCCTCAATCTGAAACACATACAGTTTCACAGATATAATAACAGTATGTGAAATAAGCAAGGAATATCAATCAGTTAGCAGTCCTAAAGTAACATCATAGTCAATATATATCTACTCTAATCATCCCAGGGATAGGATTAACTCATGGATAAGATCAGTACTCATCTAATCAGGAGTATAATGACTGTACAACATAATAGGAAAAATTATTAGAGAAGGCGTCAAGATATAATATTTGGATGGCTCCTCAACAATCATTTATAAGGATACAAAAAACAAAAATCTAAAGGATAGATAAAATATGCAAAGCAGATTTTATGAATGGTTTTTCCTTTTGAAAAAACTTTTCCCCCTGGACCATAACAAGTGCATCATGTCACCTTTCCAGAATAACTAATTTATCAAATTAGGTTAATAATAATGATTTCACCAAGGCTATATACAGACTCTAACCTACAAATAGATTATACAAGAATATCAAAACCTTCCTTTGAGCTAGCTGCAACCCAACGATCCAAATGCAAACTAAAATGTCTACCAAAAACCTTCACATTACAATACCTTGTCCGCTTACATGTAAGAAATGTTGACGTACCGTAACATCAGTAAAAGGAGTGGCATCTCCCTCTTTTCCCATATGGGCAGCAACCTTCCCCATAATACACTCAATGAGCTGACCGATGGTCATTCGAGAAGGAATAGCATGTGGATTGACAATAATATCAGGTGTGATGCCTTCCACAGTCCATGGCATGTCCTCTTGAGTGTAAGTCATGCCAACAGTTCCCTTCTGACCATGTCTACTGCTAAACTTATCTCCAATTTGAGGGATTCTAACAGATCTCATTCGCACTTTCACAAATCTCAAACCATCAGCATTTGTGGTCAACAAAACCTAAAATTGTTTGAGACGGCAAAATCACATGAGAAACCCGCATTGAAGATGAAAGAACAAAGAAAAAGAAGCTGTGACATCACCCCTACCTGGTCGACCATTCCACTTTCACTGTGGCGTAAGCTGGTACTGTGATCTCGCTTAGTGTATCTTGACGCTTGTCCTTGAGAATCATCTTGAGGGATTGGAGACGTCTTTCCAATTATGACATCTTCACCAGAGACTCTTGTTCCCTGGCGCATAAAGGAATGTTAATTGAAGTGAAGAGAGCTTCTTAAATGTTCAAAACATGGACGGCTATGAGATACATACAGGAGGTGCAAGACCATCATCATCCAATTTGTCGTACGACCCATGACGCATACCCTGCAAAGGTAAGTGATAAGTGCAAAAATTCCAAATGAGAGTACAGCCTATTGTAACTGCTTTCAAGAAAACACCAACCATTGTATTTTCCCTATTTGGACGACCAAAATCTTCTTTAACAAGAGTTCCCATCTTCTTCTCCTCGTCTCTGGAATAGGTTGGTCACAAAGGCAACTATTTTAGCACCATACATTATTCAGGAAGCAGGACTAAATACTGAAGTAAACAGACTTCATATACCATACCTGTAAGAGCGGAAGAACAAAGATCGAAAGAACCCACGATCTATTGAAGATTGATTCATGATAACAGAGTCTTCTTGGTTGTAACCCGAGTAGCAGGAAATGGCAACAATTGCATTCTACATTGAATCATAAATGAAGGTATTAGCAAAGTGCTAAGCAGCAACAACATACAAAATCTTAATGCAAGGGAATTATTTTTTCTTACAATGCCAGCAGGAAGCTGTCTAAAGTGTAAATGCTCCATGGCACGAGTAGTAACAAGAGGCTTTTGTGGATAGTAGAGAACATAAGCTAATGTATCCTGAGAAAACAAACTGCATAAGTATCCATCAAAATATTCTCACAAAAATGAATGAATTGTGCACGCACCATTCTCAGCTGATAATTGGTCACATAAATTCCCATGGCTTGTTTACCCATAGCTGACTGGTATGTATTACGGGGACTCTGAGATGAATAAACAATACAAATGAGATACTGAAAGTAAAATAGAACTGGTATAGTTTTCATAGAACTTAGTGAATATGTACCTGGTTATGATCAGGGAAAGGAATAATAGATGCACAAACACCCAGAATCAATGATGGGTGGATCTCACAATGGGTGTAAGTTTCAGAGTATGCCTCCTCTGGATTTTGCCTCGCACTCACAAGATCCTGTCAATTTATTTAGAATATGTCAATGAATGGGTCATAACATGCTTGGATTTTGCCTCGCGTTCAAAAGATCCTGTCAATTTATTTAGAATATGTCGATGAATGGGTCATAACATGCTCTTTGCGTAACCAAACAAATTTCTTGTAGATTATGAGCACAGCAATTAAGGAGAATAATCCCAAAGCATGGTTATTAGTTAATGACTTTTCTTTTCTGAAGTTTCGATTTACATCATGAGTCGTCATTTTATTATCCAAAGAAAAACCTTGTTTATTTATTGAAAAAAAAGCATTTAAATTTAATCTCTTTTGCTCTCTCCAATTCATGTATGTTCACATTCCTTTCATAACCAGAAGATTTCAGGCTCCAAGTCAGTATCAGAAACTAATGTCTCATATGACTTGAGGATGCCAGGGTCATGAAACATACATATTTGCTTATAACCCTGAACTGCTAATTAAGAAACACAAAGTCCCTGTGACTTAATCATGAGAATATCTTTCATAAAAACATGTTTTACTACATAACATGCTTAATGGGTACAAAAGAAGACGGTATAATAGAAGAGAGGAACTCACATTAATAGTCATGGATATCATAGTAGTCTCTTCTTCCTCAGTATCAATGTATTCTATGAACCCTTTTGCAACAAGTTCATGCCAACCTTCTTCTGGAGTCTCCTGGGGTAAGAAACAGACCAAATGTTAATGGAATTTCACAAATGACATAACCACATGAAGAAGGCAGATCCTTTAAACTCTGAAAATCTAACCCGTTGTTGCAGAGCTTGAATGTGCTTTTTCTTTATTAACAGTCTCTGCTTCTCTACAATAAATAGAGGACGACTGCATCGACCATAGTCTGTGTATAGTCTCAGCTCCTTGAGTCGAATGTCTCGAATAACTCCCACCTCGGTATTGACATCAATCTACAAGGGAAAATAATATTCTAGTTAGCAGTATTCTATCTTGAATAATAATATTACTTTACTGGAAGTTAGTATGTCATAAGGTAAGAGGAGTCCAAGCCAGTTAATATGCCCACAACTTTGGTAAATTTTAACATATAACTTATTGGACAAAACAACTACAGGCCCGCTGCTGATTCTACAGCTAAAATATTGTCATTGCTAACTTATTGTATCTGGATTAATTCTACCCTTTATTCAAGTAGTTTTTTCTTCGACAAATTGCCATTGACAAGGTAAAGCTTTCGCGAGGGCTACTACTAGGGCCACCGATATTGTCATATGGGATGCCCATTTTGTGTATTGAATCAACCTATATCATGTCAAGCATGTCATAAAGCTCCTTCGGGCCCCTAAGAAAATGTAAATCTTAAAAGGCCTACAAATATGTGTTCCAGATAGAAATCCAAAAAACTATGTCATGCTGTACAATCTAATAAAATTCAGGTCAAATCATAACAAACTGTAAAAGAAAACAAAATGGGCCCGCTTTAGCCTGTGGGATCATAATGGTCTAATGGGTGCTTTAACTGTCCTAAAGTTACCTGCATTGATGTTTAAGAGTTTATGAAATTCAAAGGGAATCAGGTTAGGCAGTCCAATGGTCAACTAGTATTAACTGGTAAGTCCAAGCCATTGACCAGGATGTTCTCTCTAGGGCCCTAAGTTGACCCAATGTAGCTTTTAGAAAATACAGTGCCTAAGATGTTGGCGAGAAATAAATAAATTAGCCTCTATAATTGTTAATATACTTATAAACATCAGCCACAATCAATCTGGATATGCAAGTCCTGTATGTCAGTACCCACGTTCTCTGAGTTCATGAACACAATTCAGATATTGTTGAACTCAAACTACAAATAATGGTAGTCCAAAATGTAGCTGTATGGGGTGTGTGTGTGTAGAGAGAGAGAGAGAGAGAGAGATGAAGAAAAGAGACCCTAGGAGGCTTTTTCGTTGAGTGGCGTCAAATATCTATATCCTCCACGATTTTTTTCGACGATCGACACCTATCATCATCTTTATCATGTAAGATGTGGATACACCAAATTTCACGTGATTCCACCACTTTTTCACCGTTGAATTAGCAATGTAAAAAGTTCTACTGTCGGTAAACAGTAAATTTTACACTCGCTAAATCAATGGTGAAAAAATGATGGAATTACATGAAATTTAGTGTATCCACATCTTCCATGATAAAGATGATGATGATGGGTGCCGGTCGTCGAAAAAAATCGTGGGGTGTATTTTTTCGACGCCATAGGAGGAAATTCCCTCCTATGGCACCTTTCCTCCATTATCCTCATGTGTGTGTAACACGCAAAATTAGAGGGGGAAATGAGTTTCAACATTTTAGTGTAATATTTCTACATAAACTAAAAGGAAGTCAATTGCTAAAGTTCTGCGGTTGGTGCTGGTATTTCGTAGTCTACAGATGAAGTGTTCATCATGCCATGACACAGCAATAAGTGCTGAAGTTGCTGTAAACTTTGCCCAAAAGTGTCGCATCATAACTTTATGCTGCAAACATTATACACTTGAACAGTGACTTTCTTTTCATGAATTTAAAAAGGACAAGATATGTGGCTATAATTATACAAGTTTCAGTGGAAACATAAAGCATATTCATCATGGTTGGATCGTATGTAGAGGATACAATTCTTGAGTGTTTGAGTGAAAAATGAACTTAAACATCTGCCGTGAAAGCACATAACCAAGGGGAAGCACAATAAGTGCATACACAAACATATATAATGAGTTCACGCATAAAACTACAGAAGTATCATGGGGAATTAACGGGTATTGATGTCCAGATAAGGATATAAATATGCTTAGGCTAAAGATGCAACCTGTAAAATAAGAACCAAAACGAAAAAGGAAAGGGTTACACTGCTAATTTTCACTAGGAACTGATGGAAGTTAGAATCGTATCAGAAGTGTCAAAGGATGGGCGCACAATCATGCATAGAAACAAATACATCCTTGCAGGAATTCTCTTGTTATTGAATATGTGAACACACACCTGTCTCCTTAACTGCCTCAAGGTCTTTACCAGCAGATCAGGATTTCTATGAATGCCGACCCAGCAACCATTAACAAAAATTTTAGTCGCCTGAGGAATAACTGCAGGAGATATTTCCTGCAAAGAGCAAAAACAGATGCACTCAAAAGACAACTCTATATCAGCAATAGGAGCATTGGTTCCAACAACATCACTCCTAAAACCAAGACGTATACCCAAAAAGCTACAACATATTCACTTCCCATGAATATTACAAACCTCAAAGTTTTCAGTGCTCCACTCCTCTAAAAATTCCAATATAGGATGTGCAGCTGACCCGACCGTGATGTACACCATAAGTGCAAGATTCTTCACCAGTCCACATGCCTGACAAGCAAAAAACATGCAGAGGTGTTAGAATATAAACCATTGACCATAAGTGCAAGACTCGTCACCAGTCCACAAGCTTAACAACGAAACAACATGCAAAAGCGCGTGGCAAAAAAAACATGTTAGAATATAAGCTACAGGATTTTTACTAAAAAAACTAATACTTCGTTAATTACTAAAAAAGCCCCCATACTTCATATTTACTTAAAAGACCCCTCATACATTTAAATTGCACTAACCTACCCCCCAACTAGTTTTCTAGCGTCCCGTTAGAAAGATGAAACTGGTGCTAGCGTTTGAGGTGTTCTCTTACCTTCTAGGTATTTCGGTATGTGTTTCTCCCATAAAAAGAACTCACGTTCTCACTTAGTTGAAGATTGGGATTTGGCGCAACTGAATCACTCTCCTTTCAAATGAGGTTGTCCATGAACTCAAACCTTGCATTTGAAAGGGCAACGACACTCGACAAGCTTGTTGCTGGAGAAGGCTGAGAAAAGCGAGCTAGTTTCCACGATCAATTTGAGAGATCTTTGATCGATACCCGCTAAAGACAATTTGGGGGGAATTTAGGGATTTTGAGAAAATACGAGGGGTTGGGAAGGTTTTAAAACCCTAACCGACACTAACCGCCTCCTAACAGAGTAATGGATCATGCTAAAAAATTCTCTTTTTCTCATGTTGGGGAGCTTTTTAGTGCAACTTAACTGTATGCGGGTTTTTTTTAAGTAAATATGAAGTATGGAGGGACTTTTTAGTAATTAGCGAAATATGAGGAGGCTTTTTAGTAAAAAGCCCATAAACTATTCACAAGCAATTCAATTTTGTTAAAGACGTTAAGCTTGTATGCTGAGGTCTCTGTCATAAACAAGGTCTCTATTACAAACCATAGCAAGGACAGTTCCATTAAACTTTATGCTCTCTCATAATCAATCCCCTTCTCTTTAACCTGGGATCAGTTGGGTTCAATTAATATAACGAGTTGGAACCCAAAGCCTTTCTTACCCAAGAAAGTGTAAATAAATAACTGAATTGTTTTGCAATTACAATACAAAACAGGCGATAATATCTAGACAGAACTGTTTTGCAAGATCAACCACCTGTCCTTCAGGTGTTTCTGCAGGACACATCATTCCCCAGTGAGAATTATGCAGCTGGCGAGGTTTTGCCAACTTCCCTGGTCACATTAGAAGGAAAGCTCCACGAGTAAGATGTATACTCTTGAGATCAACAATATCATGAGTGAACTGTGCGATTTAGAAGCTGAGTTACCTTCACGGCCAATAGGAGAGTTCAGCCTCCGCAGATGAGAAAGGGTAGATGCATAAGTCAGACGATTTAACACCTAATGGATAAACATACCAAATAATAAATACTTGTTGGGAAATAGAAACACAAGCAATAAATGGCAAAGGAATAGAGAAATTAAACCTGTGAAACCCCTGCCCTAGTACCAGCTTGATTGGCCTGTCCCCAGTTTCCAGTGGAAAGAGAATACTTGAGACCAGTTGTGATAGTCTTAGCTTTAATTGCAAATTGCAAGTTGACCTCTTTTCCATTGTCTACACACTAATATATCAGGGGAAAAAACAAGTTAGTAGCAACAAGGAAAGCTTATGTAAGATGCATGTCCTCATGCTAAAGATGCATTATAAGTTTCACAACTTCATGCTGGACACGCATTCAGGTACCAACCTTTTGAACATAAGATCTCACATCCCTCGTCAATTTTCTAAAAAGCTGCAAACAAAATAAATTTATAAACACAATCAGGCAAGTCAAGAAAACTCAAAACTTGAAAACCCCACAATTTCATCAAGACAGACCATTCTGAACAATCCCCCGAGTAAAGGACCAGCAAGATCAAGTCTTTTGTTTCCATAGTGATCCCTATCATCTTCTGGTCTTCGGCCAAGTGCACAGACCAAAAGCCGGTGAATGATATACCTAACCAAAAAACACAGGACAAAGATCAAATTTGTATCCCATACAATGCCTATAGTTTCTTTATACAGAGGAAGTCAGAAGTCTTACCCAAAATAGTAAGCTTTCTTAGTTTCACAGTATTCCCCAACACCGACATGAGGCAACATCTCTTTTTGTAGAATTTCTTTTGCGTACCTGCAGATTAGATGAAAAGAAAGAATACTTCCAAGTAGGAACAGAAGGCAGTAAGAACAGATAACATAGCACAAGCATTATGATGATGAAGATACTTGATCCTCTTCTCCCTTGTCACTCCAACAGTTGCCCCACGTTTCCCTATGTAATCCAACGCCACCTAAAAAGATAAGTTGCAACACAGTGATGATATTAACTATGTAATCCAAACCAAAAATATGTGAAATCAAACATAAGTAATTAATAGCGCTAACATCTCATTATTACTAAAACATCACAATTTAATCAACAGAATGAAGGAAATTCAGTATATTAAAGTGCACACAAACATAGTCAAAACTACATTTTCATAATAGTTTTTTCTGCTTTTTTGTTTACTGTGTGTTTTTCAAAATACATATGGGCAGTTTGAGACCTCAAGAGATGGATTTTACAAAGGTGTCATCATGATGACAAAGAGAAACAAAGCTTGACCATACGTGATGAAAAACCATGGGAAACGATCATCACATAAACTACAAGCTCTGACCAAAAATATCATATATATTGAAAGGCAATGATCAATTAAATTCTCATTTTTTGTCAGACTTAACCTGTTGGAATAAGATAAATACAAGAGACTGACTATCATAATCTTGAGGCATGTGGTAAGATTCTGGAAGTTAGATGACATGCATTTTGTTACTTCATAATCTCATGCAATAATCAAATGAAGGTTATGCTCAGAACATCGCATGATAAGGACACTCATAATCAACAAAACATGCAACCCAGTCCTTGCGATTATAGCTAGGGGGGAAGTCATTAACTACCTGCTGATTTTGGATAACAAATGCTTCTTCAAGAGACGGCCGCAGTAGCTCCATCATTTGTGTATCAGAAAAATCATAGCATATATGCTCCAATATATCTTTGTCAGCAACAAAACCCAATGCTCGAAATACAATGATAATAGGTATGTCTGCTCTTATATATGGAAGGGTTGCTCGGATATACTGTCCTGAGGAACCCTGCAAGGAAATTGATGAAACGTTAACTGCATAAGCACATTTCGTTTTCAACAATGCAAAGTGATGAAGAGTTCACATTAAGCTATAAAGTGACATAACATACCCCTTTTGCACTGGTACGAGAAAGCATGCGCACAAACATGCTGCTCGCAGGCCTATTCTGATTTTCTGCCATGGAACGCACTTCAGCGACATAAGCGAATTTGTTGGGCTGTCTTTTCTTAAACACATAGACATGATTGGTGCTCATCTTCTCCTGTGCAATCAAAACCTTCTCACTTCCATTTATAATGAAGTACCCTCCTTGATCATACGGGCATTCTCCAAGCTCGGTCAAATCTTTCTCCGAATTCTGATATAGCGTGCAATAGCTAGACCTCAACATGATAGGAACCTATAACATCACACCACCGTATTAGTAAAAGATGAGAACTTTCGTCAATTCTTGTTGTGTCTATAATACAACATTACCTTCCCGATGAAAACTTTAGTGAATTCTTGCGTCTCGGCGACTTCTTCACAATCATGGCCTTTCTTAATGATTCTTTTGGTGACATCCACATACAAAGGGGCCGAGTAGGTCAAGTTCCTCAGCCTCGCCGCCTTCGGGAACAAGGTCTGGGTCTCTCCGTCCGATTCGGTCATCATGGGCCTGCTCAGATAAATCTGACCGAAGCTTATCTTGAAAATCGTCTGCAAAAAACCCCCCAATTCGTTCAAAAATCATCGCTTCGATCCAGGTTTCTAACTAAAGTTAGGGTTAGGGGCAAGAAAGGGGATACCTCGACAAAATCGGATTGGCGGCCGGGGTTGTGCTGGGACTCGGGGCGGATCTCGATGTCGGCGGATTCGTCGACGATCTCCTGCATGGTGTTCTGGATGAACTCGTCGAAGGAGTCGAGCTGCTGGCGAACTAAGCCCTTCTCTTCGAAGTAGGCGCTGATGACGGCCCAGGCGTCCTCTTGAGTGATCTCCTCCTCTTCGTCGTCCTCCTCCGCCTCCATCATGTACTCGTTCTCGACCTCCATTCAATCGCAAAACAAAACCCTAGCTGCTGCGAGTTACACGAAAAGACGAAGGAGGAATTAAAACCCTTGGGGAGGTAAATTAAGGAGGAGTTTTTAACGTCTCAATCGATCGATGATGAAACCCTAGAAAAGTCGAGAGAGAGAGAGTTTGATCTATCCTTTTTTAGAAGGGGGTTTAAACAAAAAGAAAACGATAGCTGGGGGCGTGCGAGATTTATAGATGAATACAAAGGCGGTCAATGATCAGCCCATTCTATGGGCTGGCCGGATCTGCCCATTCTATGGCCCAATAAATTAGTTCGCAACGTAATGCGACATTTGTTCCAGAAAAAAACTTTATTTTTCCATGTAATAAAGTTTAACTTAGAGCTGGAAATGGAAATTAAAAAGCTGCAAAATGTAATTAATTCTTACAGCGTTTCCTGCATTTTAAGAGAATGGGTTCATGATCATAATTAGGATGCCATATCCTTAGGCGGTGAAACCGGGTCAGGTTGGGGAGGTCTTTAACAAATTTTATATCCAACCTGAGAACTAAAACCTAAATCCAAAATCCGTCCGAATCAGATATGTTTATAATGCTTTTAATCAGAACCCGCAACTTCGGATTTCGGATGGGTTTGCGTGGGTCTCGGGTTAAGACAGATGAGTTGTTTTTTTGCGGGTTTTGCCAATTATAAATTATCAAAAAATTAAAATTATAAGATAGCGATATTGCCAAACCCTCATTTGGTAAATCCACACCAAAACTTATGTATGGACAAAACTAACACCCAACTATATCAGCCTTTAATTTTTTTCTTTTTATGTCGCTGGTTCAATTTACTAAAATACTCCTTCTATAATCTACTATAGCACTGTGATTATGAACCACCGTGATTGATTTACAATACGATTGCAAGAACATCATGAACCACAGTGATAAATTCTATTAGAGCAAAATATTCCTAGCATCTGACAAAAAAATTGCAATTTCGATCAGTTTAAGAATGAATTAATAATCTACAAAAAAATGAATTAATATGTCATTGGTGGGGGCAATGGAAGAGACTGTACAAAGAAATAGGTATTATTTTAAGCTATAAAAGGGTATTTTAATAAATTGAACATCTAACGACCCTATTTTTACTATAATGTTTTTTAATAAATAAAGATATATGTGTTTCGAAATGACACGTTTTATAAAAAAAAAAGGTTTTGAAAGATTTTTAAATAATTTGATCTCTTTAATATAAAGAACATATTCTATTTTGTTTTGCAAGAAAAATTTTGGAAAGGGAATTTGTTTTGTTTAAAAAGGAAAAACAATAGTTAAGAAAATAATATATTTTATTTAATTTTTAAATTATTCTCTTTTGAAACTATGCATATATTTATTTATATTTAATTTTATGAAAAAATAGCTTTGTAGCCTATTGGTTAAGTCATTGCAATATTATTCAATAGGCCATATGTTCGAATTTTGGGTCTTGCAATTATTTTTATCTGTTTTTTAAACTCTCTCATGACCTACAAATGAAACTTTTCATTTTCTTTAACTTCCAAATGAATGGGTGCCCTTTCAATTTCTCCTTAAACTCACATTATGAATTCATATTAATTTGAATTAATATGACATGATTTTTTTATATACTCATCTTACCTGTTTATTTTTCTTTCTCTCTAAAAATTAGAAAGAAGAACTCCTCTTCTTTTTTTCTTCCTCACAAAATATTATTCAATTTTCTTCACTCTTTTCATTTAGAGTTCTCAAATAAGGACTTCAAGAAAGCTGTTGGATATGTATGCCCTAGAGCCCATTATTGCATAGTACTAGTTTGTATAATACATTTTGGAAGCTTGGGATATATACACGGATTTACGACAATCTTGCTCGATATAGTAGTATGCTACTTGGTTTGTATCTATCTTAATATGTGTATATTTTTCTTTTAATATATCGCTAATACATATTGATGGAGCCCTTAGGATCTTTGCTTGACTACCGGCGTTGTGATAGCGATCACACTAGTGGGGGCTGGGTAGTCTATAAGCATATCCTTATACAGGTCCCTAGTCGTACGATTATCGAGACAGGGCATCGATACTCCAGAGTAGACTGGTGCATACGCTTCTCATTCCAGCAGGGGAGATAGTCTGTCCCACAGCCATCAGTACGTCGTACTGGAGATAGTATGCAGGTGCTCGTTAGGTTACAAGTACATTGGACAGGACTCGTCGGGAACTATTGGTTGGTATTATACCTATCGTCGGGTAGCAGTTCCCAGGTGACATGAGTACAGCTTAGTCCGTTGACTTGACACTGCTACCTCGCCTCAAGTGTGTTCCCACTGTTCTTTGATTGCTACCCTACCACGGCTCTATTGAGTCGTGCAAACAGGTAGTAGTTGATACAGTCCCGAAGCACTTCGAGGCAGTGGCGGTTAGACAGGATTCGTCTCTCCCGGTATTGGGGGTTGATACCGCGCTGTGTCTAGGAGAGCCATTACACAAAGTCCCTGGCCAGGGCAAGCGAGATTTACTGGTAGTGTTTCCAGTAGTTTCTCAGGGTGTTCTGGGCTACACTCCAACACGACTTGTACCGCTATTAGGGGTCTGACGTTTACCGCCCCTAGGCCCGACATGCGATACTCTTAGAACGAACAGACCGGACTGTACGAAGATTGTCACATTCAGGCTCAGTAGGAGTTCGGATGGGTTCACTTCATCGGTCTTCTTATCGACATCTACCTGGGGACCGTTACGTACAGTTAGCACCGCTTGCGGCCTGTGGTTAAACCCACTGCCAGCGTAGTGTCGAGTTTTTAGAGTCCCACATAAAGGGTTGTTCACCTTTGGGCGAAATGAGATAGAGGTCATATGGTTTTACGACAGGGTTCGTTCACATATGCGTACTTTTGCATGTTCGGTGTTCGGGCAGTTGATACTAGTGGGCTTTTGTTTAAGTCAGATCCTAGTATTTAGTTTTGGGTTGGTTCGGTGATTGTATAGATTTAGTGTACGTGCGTTTTGAAATCAAAGAATTAACCGCAATCAAGAACGGTGTCGCTTGGTAGCTAGCCGGTCCACAGGGAAAACGTGTATTTTCTAGCTGTTCTAACGAGTCAATTCCTATTTGTGGTAGGTTTTGATTTTCAATAAAAACTGAAGTTGAGTTTGATTAGGATTAAAACCTTGCTAGGGTTAGGATTAGGTTAGTTTGGAAATTCAATTATTCTCACCGCTTTCTTTTCCCTAATTAAGAATTTTTAGGTGTTAAGGTAATAGTTAACAAAGGGGATTAGCACGATCGGGAAGAAACTAGGTTTCTTCCCTTTGGTCCTTGTCCGTCCTTTCTTAACTCTTAGCCCTAACCTCTATAGAAATCAAACACAACCGGTCTTTAACTATGGAACCACCGCTACCTCATGGGATAGGGTTCCGTAGTGAGCGGTGTGTGTATGTTTGCATATAGTCCTACTTTAAAATATTGAATGGGCAAGAAAAGGGTGAGAGATTTTCATCTCTCAAACCTTCCCCAAACATAACCCTAACAAGTGAGGAACTACTCACTCATTAGGGAATTAACAAAGAAATTCATTTTTGTTTATTTTTAATAACCTAATTAACTAGCGGAAAATAACTACGGCAGATAAAAAAATTGCAGAAAAATAAAATTGCAGAAAATAACTAAGGCAAGATAAAAAAAACTTACTTTTTATTGATGCACTCTTTGAACAATTATAAGGAATGAAAACTTTAAACTAGGAATTAAAAAGAGATATGCTCCAAAAAGAGCAGTAGGCTTCCTATTTATAGATAATAGAAAACCTAGGCTTTACATCTGATCCATATCTAAAATTACAAAACTACCGTGAGAAGCCTGGTCAACGCACCGACACCCACCGATAAAATGCACCGACACATGCTCAGCACGGCCGAGGAACCGCGGCCATAAGCCATGTTTGGCTGCGGATCCGCGGCCATATGATGTGATCTCTGTCTCTATTTCTCTGGGTTGCTTCATGTTACTATTTGCTTCTGTTTTCTTCACTTGGTTCTTCAGAATCTTTTCTAGTTTCTTCCAGATTTCCATAGTGCAGAAATGTTGTGGACTTTTACCGTTCGCTTCGTGTTGAAGTCTTGAATCTTGTGCTGCCTTCGTGTTCTGTGAAATCGAACTGTTCATTGATCTTCATTTGTTCCTTAACTGTAGGCAATATCTTGCAGATTCATCTATTTGTTGGTCGTAGCCTCACTTTTGTAGCGTCTTTTCACCATTTTCACTGTATTGTTCCGAGAACCTGTAACCTGCAACTATTTAGCAGATATGGATCAAAAGCACCTATTTATTTGCAATATGATTAAGATTTGGGAATATAATAATGCAAAATTATGATATGAACAAATACCCCCAAACTTATCTTTTGCTCGTCCCGAGCAAAACAAGTTTATTCTCGAAAAAACCTAACCTCACTTTCGCAGAGAAACGCGATTATACTGAGCTCGTGCAATAAGCCGTTAAACCTTTAGGTGTCCCTAGTAAGAGGAGTGTTGTCTCCTGAGGGTTTTCAGCGGATACTACCCACAAAATCCGATCAAATTGGCCTATTAACTTTCATTCTTCAATTCGGTGTTCTAACAAGAAATTCTATTATCTTCAACTCAGAAATTATCAACCCATATTTTTCACGCTTCTTTATCATTTAACTTAAAATTGTATATGTTCTGTAAATTTATTTAGCTTTTAGCATCCTTTGAGTTTTCTTTCTAAGGTTCCATCTCAACTTAGGAATTTTTATCATCTCTACTGAAGATATAAGTCCTATTTTTCATTCTTATCTCTTATCCAAACCCCCATCATATACCCCTATGTGTGTGTATGTATCACCCCTACACTTGGAAATTCAATTCAAGCTCTTATACTCTTATCCATCGTCCAAAGTACTTTTAGTTGGTGAATTTTTAGATGAAATTGCTCACACATCCTTCATGTGACCGTTAATACTTCTTGAGGTACTAACGACCGATTACAAAATGTGTTTGCGCATTAAGGCGTAATTTCTCGTCTTGTAATACCTAAGGCTTTTAGCAGTGACTCCCAAACCAGTTGGTCTAAGGCACTAGGTGATAAAGCACCCTCGCTATATATATATATATATATATATATATATATATATATATATATATATATATATATATATATATTTTATTTTTTTTTACGCAGCCTTAAGTAATTACAAAACCAGTGTTCATTTTTTTTATCTCTTTATTCACACTTATAATTTTATTTTCCTTCATACTAAGGATTTTAGACAAGAGCATTTCAAGGTATCCTCTACTATTCCAACTTTCAAAGTGCGTGTTTGTGCAAGTTGTAGGGTATATATTTTTAGAATTTGGACTTAAGGTTCGGAAATATTTTTCAGACTTACATTTTAATAAAAATTTCAATACCCTTCTCTTATTTTAACTTAGCCCAAGAAGTGAACTCAAAATTTGTCTATTTCTAAGTAAACTATAAGGACATATATTTTTTACCGTTAAATTTTAAGAAAGATTATTTTTAGGGTTTTTAATTTACTAAGTTTAGGATTTAGTTTTTCCTAGCTAGTTAACCGTCTTGTCAAACTTAAGTCAATTATGTCCAAAATTGAATTTTTCAATTTTTATAATTTTTAAAATTTTTCAATTTTTTATATGATTTTTTTCTTTTATATTTTTTTTATTTTCATTTTTTTCAATTTTTATAATTTTTTATAAAGATGCAATGCAGAATTAAACACGCAAAAGAAAAAGAAAAAAATATATACAAAATATGCAATGATAACTATTTACAACCACCTCCTCCCTCAAACTTACCAAAAGCAGTGCCCTCACTGCTCGGCCCCACGCCGCCCCCTTGAGCGTGAACGGGAACGCTCCTCCCTACCTAGCAGGGTCTGGACCCTCTGCTCTACTTCTATCAAACGCCGATCATGTTCCCTCATCATCCCCCTCAAATCGTCAATCCGCCTAATAGCTCTTCTTATTAAATTTGCATGTTCAAAGGGGGTGAGCTCTCCCTCGCTCGCAGTCGAGCTGGAGCTAGGTGTTCTCGCGGGCACGTGTTCCGCCGGTTCTGTTCGGGACCAAACATTTGTCAAACGTGTATATGACGTAGATACACCCTCAATGAGAGGCCTGACGGGTATGCCTCCATGCATGTAAAATTCAAATTCCTCCACAGGGAGGAAATAGCGACACAGTTGTGTCACTAGCATAGGACATGGGTAGTTCGCGGCCCTTTTGCCCGCACCAATTGAGTTAAGTAGAACCATGCACATATCGAATCTAGGGTTCCTAGTCATAAGTGTGTGCATGATATGCAGTGATGGGGTGAAAAATGTGGTGTTATGGGAACTCCCAAAAATATTGTTTTGTGCCCACTGGCACACGGTTAAAACGTTAGCGAAAAGGGTTCTCGCTTTATTCCTTTCCTTGGTTCCTTCGAGCAATCATTACCCATTAAGGACATGTAATCTTCAAACTGAAGCGGTTGATCATGAACAGGTAACCTAGGGATTAAAGTGATTTCATGTATGAAGTCTCTATCAATAATTATCTTCCTATCACCCCACAGTAATTTGATAAAGCCATATTGTGTGAGACAGCCGTTTTCCATGCACTCGTAAAAACGAGTGACTAGATCTGAAAAGGCGTAAGAATTTGGGTGATTATAAATTAAAAAGTTCCAGCCCCTACGTGCGATTTCATCAGCAAAGTAACTCCCATATATCATGTGTGAAAAGATCTATGAGAAATCATGTTCTAACTGCATATTTGGTGCCATCACAGATAATCTACAGATCTAAAAAAATTAAACAGAGAGGAGTTTAGAGATCGAACCGCCTCTGAAAATTTCAGAGGGAGAAGACACCAAGTAGCGACGGAAGCGCGGCCGAAGATGGGTTTGAGCGGCGGAAACGCAGCGGAAAGGGGAGATCTCGCTGCAGAACTTTGGTGCGGCGGCGGCTAGGGTTTATAGAAGATGAGAGATTAGGGTTATGAGAACAGAGAGGGTCGGGGTTTATTTATAGAGGGGGAAGTGTGTTGGATATTTGTAAAAAGCCCCTCTTAAAAAGAGGAAATTATTTGCAAATAAAAATTTTATTTTTATTTTATTAAATCTGGAAATTTACAAAAATACCCAAAAAAAAAATTATTATTTATTTTTTTGTATTATTTTTTTTTTATATTTACAAGTGGTAAACGTACCCCCTATCATACGGTTGGCTAAAAATCAATTTCTTTCTAGAGCCAACATAATCTCCCCCAAACTTGAATTAAACAATATTACAAGTCAATACCAAGCTTTGTAAAGGCCAAAAGTTAATATCAACCATTCGAAGAATTTATCAGTGAAATACAGCGGTTGGTGGAAGGGAATGTTGTTTAGAATCACGAAGAAGTGGGGAAGAGATAAGTGGTGTAACAGAAATGGATTGCATCTCAATTTGAAGAGACGACAAGGTGATTGAGACGATGGATTACTCGCATTTTTTTGATTGTCAAGAAGAAGGGGCGGAGGTTCAATTTCTTTTTGGAGTTGATTCATCTCAACACCCGTGTTTGCTAAAAATGCGAGCTCATCAGCGAAAATTTCCTCAAAGCTTTCATCGATACCCCGAAGAATAATGTCATTAGAAAGAGTGGGGCGATCTCTATACTCCATGAAAGATTCATGATCGGCGTTAAATATTGACCCGGACAACTTAATGGAAGAGTCCGTATGTGTATAATACATAGTTGGTTCAAACAACGTATGAAAAGAGTCTAGATCTGTATCCTGAAGCTGATCAAATTTGCTGCTGTCGACATCCATTAATTCGATAGAACATGCATGAGCAGAAGGTTCGGAGGGCAGACTTCCTATCTTGTAAATGTTGAACTCACTTGACATCTTCCTGAAGGATAGAGTCATAGAGCCGTTACGACAGTTGATTACAGCATTGGAAGTGGCCAAAAATGGTCGATCGAGGATCACCGGAATTTGGTTTCGTGGGTTAGCCACAGGCTGTGTGTCCATAACAATGAAATCAACGGGGAAAATGAAGTCCCCTATTGATCAACACATCATCTAACTCACCCCTAGGATGGGTGATGAATCGATCGGCCATTTGAAGAGTACAATGAGTGGGTTTCAACTCTCCAACGCCTAATTGCTCATAAACGGAATAGAGATGCAGGTTAACACTGGAACCAAGATCTAAAAGTGCGCGATTTATGTTCTTATCCCCAATTGTTATTGAAATTGTAGGACAGCCGGGGTCCTTTCGGTTTTAGGGCAAAGGTTGGGTAAGAGCATTGCTCACGGCACTAGCTACGAATACTTTCTTGGGTACCTGAGATTTCTTCTTCTTGGTGCATAAATCCTTCAAAATTTTACCGTAAGAAGGGACTTGTTGAATTGCATCCAAGAGAGGTATGTTAATACTAACCTGTTTGAATAACTCCACAATCTTCTCCATTTGTGGAGTTTGTTTATTGGATCTCAACATGTTTAGAAATGGAATATTTTGAAAATTTGTTGAGTCCAACATTTGTGGAGTAGATTGCGGAGTTGGAACGGATCCCAGTGTTGGTGTTATCGTGGAGTGAGATGTGGGTCCGTTTGAATTAGAAGAAGTAGGGCCTTGTGAAGAATGAAGAACAGGCTCTAACGAAGAAGATGAAGAGGAAGAAGAAGAAGAAGCGGCGGCCGGGGTGTCATCACTAATACCCACATTATTGTGCAACACTCTTCCAGATCTCAACGTAGTCACAACATTTACATTATGATTTTGTTGTTCATACGCAACATGTGCGTTGTGTGTGTGACCGGGATTTGGCAATGGTTGAGACAGAAGCTTTCTCTTTTCTCGCTCGCTTAACGCAACATTCAGTTTTGCAATTTGTGCCTCAATTGTTTTGATGCTCTGATCATGTGAAGCACTGTTTTGCACCAAAGACTCAATGGAAGACTGGATGCTTGCTGAGAATTATGTAGATTGTTTTAAAAACGCATCCAAACTTCGTTCTAGCGAGTAAACCTTATCGTTATTCGGCTGAACAAAATTGTTTTAAGGATAAGAGTTGTTGGGTACAAAATTGTTCATTTGGTTTGGGTAAGGCTGGGGTTGGAAAGGTTGCTGATATTGAGTTTGTTGAGGGGCTTGTTGTTGTGGAGGAGGCCTTTGAAAGTTGTTACCTTGGAATTGTTGTTGATTTTGATTCCAAGCAAAATTTGGGTAGCTCCTCTAACCAGGATTGTAAGTTGAAAAGTATGGATCATTTCTTTGTCTTTGCTGAAAGGCAGCATTGACTTGATCTTGTCCTTGAACAGGTGGATTGTAAGGACACTCTTCAGTAAGATGGGACGGATCCGAACAATAAGCATAAATAGTGCGTGGGGGTAAAGCTGGGGCAGAAGAGGGCGATGAGAATTTGCTCTCAATTGCTTCTAGTTTTTTCGTGAGTGCAGCCATTCCGGCCTTCATTGCAATCGACATATCAAGTTGATGTATGCCTGTCCTAGACTGACCTGATAAAGTAGATGAAGTGGTCATAGTGCTTTCCCACTAAAGTGTTTGTTCAGCAAGATCGTCGAGAAATTGCCAAGCTTCCTCGCTAGATTTTGTAAGAAAGTGACATTGACAAATGGTTTCCAACAATTGCTTAGTTGCTGGGTTCAGTCCTTCGTATAAAGTTTGGCAAAGTTGCCAATTCTCGATACCATGGTGAGGGCACTGAACAAGGAGGTCTTTAAATCTTTCAAAACACTTCCAAAAAGGTTCGAAAGGAAACTGGGAAAATTGAATAATTTCGTTGCGATTCTCGCGGTCTTGTGCTGTGGGTAAAACTTTTTTAGAAAAGCCTAAACAAACTCTTCCCAATTTTTTATGGAGTGTGATGCTGTGCTATATAACCATTTTTCAGTTAGGTCACATAAGGTGAATGGAATGACACGTAGCCTTATAGCATCATCAGAAAGTTGTGTGGTCTTCATCATTGCGCAAACATTCTGTAATTTGTTAATGAAGATGTAGGCATCTTCGGATTCCAGCCCGTGAAGTTTGGGCAACATATTGATGAAGTGGGGTTTAATTTCAAAGTTATCCCCATTAGCCGGTGGAAGTGAAAGACAGGTGGGAAGTGCGGTGCAGATAGGATAGATAAGATCCTGGAGCGCAATTCGTTGGGGCGCTTCGACAGGAGGGTGTGGTGGGTTACTCGCACCTAGTGGAGGTGGAATCAGTCCCGCAGGTAAGGGATTGTTAGGATTGAATCCCGACATCTCCTTAGAAGATGATGAATATGAAGATGAAGGTAAAGAAGTGGAAGGAATTTCGATTTCGGAGTCGAAAGCGTCGTCAGTCGGCACTAACGAGACACGGACTAAATGGGCGTTAGTGTCCCTAGTCCAACTGGACATACACTAAAGAGGTGTAGTGTAGTCAAAAAGTAAAAACAGAAGGTGGGGGTAAGAAAACGTCAATGAGAGAAAGTGGGGTGCAATGGATTTCTGACGACAAAAATGGCAAGTATTTTTTGTAAAATTTTTTTGTTTTGTGTTTTTTTATAAGGAGTTTTTGCAAAAGATTTTTATAAGGAGCTTAGACACACGTTCAAGCAATTACAATATGCACAATCAAGCCTAGAGCTAGGGTCTCCTAAGTCAACTAGATTGCTCCTAACTGTTCCAAAGGGCAAGTTGTGAGATCCTCAAATCGCCTCTTCACCGCCAATTGTGGACAGGTAAGCATAAGTAAAGAAAGGAGGGATCCGCTCACGAATCACCGTGAGACGGGCCTTTTAAAATTACCTTTCCCACTTGTCTAGCCTAGGCACCACAAAGTCTGGTTTAGATAAACGACTGATGCCTACAACTATTCCTTTGTCCTAATGAGCATGACAGTCCTTATAGGCCGAGTCTAATATTTTTTAATTAACTCAAAGGTTGACGCGAATGCTTTTTGTGATTTTTGGGGTCCTAAGAAGGGTAATGAAATCCCCACCAAATCTGGATTGGTGTTATAGCCCCTTAAAAGTCCGTTTTAAAATGCAAAGCAGTAAACACACAAAAATTCAAAACACTTGCCAATTTTTTTTTCTTTTATTGCGGCACAAAGAATCCTGTACAAGATCAAGTTATTGGAGAAGGGGGAGAAATTTTTGCGCAAAGAACCCTGCAGGAAAATTTTTCAGAGGACTACAGAGGGCAGAAGAGAGGAAAAGAGTGCTTACAGAGAAGTTTCCACGTGCTGACGTCAGTAAAGAGCCGCGTTTCCGTCGCCAATTGCTGCCTATGACCGCAGTTCCGCGGTTGAATGGTTGACTCAGGCCTCCAAACTTCTTCTGTTGTCTGTTGTGCTTCTCCTCTATTTGTTCAGATCTGTTGTTTGCTGTTTTGCTCACTGGATTTTTCCAGATCTGAATCTGTACGTCTTTCCGATCCTGCACAATTCAAACAAAAACCCTTCAAAAAATAACAAGATGATAAATTTTTTATATATTTTTTTAAAAATATTTTTTAGTTTTTATGATTTTTCAATTTTTTAATTAACCCGAAATTACAAAAAGAAAATAACTACGCCATCCACGGCAACGGCGCCATTTGATTGTATAGATTTAGTGTACGTGTGTTTTGAAATCAAAGAATTAACCGCAATTAAGAACGGTGTCGCTTGGTAGCTAGCCGGCTAAGTACAGGTCGGTCCACAGGGAAAACGTGTATTTTCTAGTTGTTCTAACGAGTCAATTCCTATTTGTGGTAGGTTTTGATTTTCAATAAAAACTGAAGTTGAGTTTGATTAGGATTAAAACCTTGCTAGGGTTAGGATTAGGTTAGTTTGGAAATTCAATTATTCTTACCGCTTTCTTTGCCCTAATTAAGAATTTTTAGGTGTTAAGGTAATAGTTAACAAAGGGGATTAGCACGATCGGGAAGAAACTAGGTTTTTTCCCTTTGGTTCTTGTCCGTCCTTTCTTAACTCTTAGCCCTGAGCTCTATGGAAATCAAACACAACCGGTCTTTAACTATGGAATCACGGCTACCTCGTGGGATAGGGTGCCGTAGTGAGCGGTGTGTGTATGTTTGCATAGAGTCCTACTTTAAAATATTGAACGGGCAAGAAAGGGGTGAGAGATTTTCATCTCTCAAATTTTCCCCAAACCTAACCCTAACAAGTGAGGAACTACTCACTCATTAGGGAATTAACAAAGGAATTCATTTTTGTTTATGTTTAATAACCTAATTAACTAGCGGAAAATAATTATGGCAGATAAAAAAATTGCAGAGAAATAAAATTGCAGAAAATAACTAAGGCAAGATAAAAAAAAACTTACTTTTTATTGATGCACTCTTTGAACAATTACAAGAAATGAAAATTTTAAACTAGGAATTAAAAAGAGGCATGCTCCAAAAAGAGCAGTAGACTTCCTATTTATAGATAATAGAAAACCTAGGGTTTACATCTGATCCATATCTAAAATTACAAAACTATCCTGAGAAGCCTGGTCAATGCACCGACACCCACCGACAAAATACACCGACACGTGCTCAGCACGGCCGCGGAACCGCAGCCATAAGCCATGTTTGGCCGCGGATCCACGGCCATATGATGGGGTCTCTGTCTCTATTTCTCTGGGTTGCTTCATGTTGCTATTTGCTTCTGTTTTCTTCACTTGGTTCTTCAGAATCTTTCCTAGTTTCTTCTAGATTTCCATAATGCAGAAATGTTGTGGACTTTTACCGCTCGCTTCGTGTTGAAGTCTTGAATCTTGTGCTGCCTTCGTGTTTTGTGAAATCGAACTGTTCATTGATCTTCATTTGTTCCTTAACTGTAGGCGGTATCTTGCAGATTCATCTATTTGTTGGTCGTAGTCTTACTTTTTTAGCATTTTTTCACCATTTTCACTGTATTGTTCCAAGAACCTGTAAGCTGCAACTATTTAGCAGACATAGATCAAACGCACCTATTTATTTGCAATATGATTAAGATTTGGGAATATAATAATGCAAAATTATGATATGAACATTCGGTCTCATTGTATTCGTGTTCCTCGGAGCACGGATGCGGGTGTGTATACACAGTTGACAGAGGCAGAGGAACCTTATTAGGGTTTTGACCATTGACTTGATTAAAACCATAATGAGATAGAGGAAATTGATTAATGAGTTTTAATTAGAGATAATTGTATCATGGTTAATTGGTTTGACCATTTGACTTTGTTGACCCATGTTGACTTAGATATTTTTGTGAGTATGCTTAGCATTAATTGTGACATGGTAATGGTCAAATCAACATCAACCATGATAATTTATCCTAATTAAAATTATCATTATTCTTTTTCATCATATGAGAGCTATCTACTCATTCTATCAATATACATTCTTTCTCTTGCTAGCTCTTCCCTCTTCCTCTCTCAAGGCTCTTTTGTTTCATCAGTTGAAAATCAAGAGCATTGTGAGATCAAACCACCAAAACAATTCTCTACTCACTCTAGGATTCTTAGTCTAGCACACTAAGCACCTTAGTTACTTCAAGATAGAAGTTGGAGCTCAAGGTAGAGGCCTTCGGGTGGATCTTTCTTTGGCATAGAGAAGACGGTGAGGAAGAACTATCTACACCACTCCAAGGAGCTCACAACAAGGAGAAGCACCAGAAGAAGAGAAGGAGTTTAAGTTTTAGGTATAATCTTCTAACATAGTAATTAAAACTCTAAGTTAGTTTGTTAGTTAATATTTAGCAAAGATCCTAATGGCTAGTACATGTTACTTTGTAAAGAAAATTTTGATTTTTACCTATTCCGCCTCCCCGCAAACTACCGGGGTGAGTAACATGGTCTAACAAAAGCCTCGCTAGTAATATGAAGCTATCGGCTGATAGACAAGCCCGGTGACAATCCCGGTTTGTGTTTGTAAGTTCCTCTCTTTCTCTTCTCCTTCTCACTCTCTTTATCTTGTTTCCTCACTTCGTCTAACTTGCATGATTATCGGTAACCTTTGTTTGATTTTTAGTAAAAAAAAATTAGCTACGAAAAATATGTGCACGAATAATTGTTTATGTATTCTATATGTTATGCTTAGATACCTGTGATATTTATGTGTAACTATAGTAATTGGCTCATGCTAATATCATTCCTTTAAATGAAAGTAATGTTCTAAGTGGTATCTTATTGGAATTTAAAAATGATATATATGAAAGGTTTTTATGGTAGTTTCATGAAAAATTATATGTATTTCTTTTATAACCCGATCGCGTGATTGAAATATCGATGATATTCTACAATTTGTGACATGATTTTTATAGAATCATTGGTTTATTTTCTCATGTATATTCTCAATTAGAATATTAGCAAGTATAAAGAAAACAAAGTTGCAAATTAATACCATGGTTTTATCGTTTTTAAATACGATCCTAAATATCTTTATCTTTAAAATAATTTTTTAGAAATTAAATCCCATCTCTGGAGATCCTAGGAAAATTAGGGTAAATACCAGATCTACAGTAAAAAATTTATATTGAACCGAACAACGGTTTGGGGCTTATAACACCTTTAATGACTGTTTTTCTGAAATCTGAAAACTGTTTTTATTGGTTAACTTTTAGGACATATAAATTGGTCTACCAATGTTCAAATTGAGCAAACTCAGGTGTTTTGGATATCTAAATCGAAATACCTATATTTTCATAGTTATATTATTTTCCTGAAAATCGACGTAAATTATAGAAAACTGTGATACAAAATTAAGTAACGAATCTTGACAGAATCTGTCCTGATTCGCATATTGTTTTTAAATTTGACATAACGTGAGGTCCCGATATCTGTTTGTGACAAACTTTAAATGTATATATACATAATTGATAGACCTATAACTTTCCTATATACTAGATGACTCGGAAATGCATATAATGATCCGATATATGCCCGACCATACAGCACATAGTTGTTGTCCAGAAATCCAAATTTCTATTTTAAACCCTGATATTAAAATGACCATAACTAGAGCTTCAAGAACCCAAATCGCACATGGCTTAGTGTTTTGGATAACTATATCGAAATACCTACAATTTTCTAATAATCTTTGAAACTTAAAAACTGACGGAAATTAACTCAAACTGTATTTTAAAAATATATGACGGTGCTGGATAGATTCTGATCTGTTCTGCACGACAAACGAAAATGGATATATCTTCCAAATCGGTAGTCGTATTTAGGCGCGAGCGCATGCACACCACTTTAATTTTTGTTTATATTCCTAATTCGATTGACTTGATCAATAATCGTACACAATACTTCCTTACAATATTGTTTATGATCGTTACTTGAATAATATACTTGCCTCATTTCATACTATTCGAACATGTATACCTTGTTTTTTCCTGATCTCTAAATTGTTGCATATACATGAATACATAATTAGATATTATATGTCTGACTTAAACTTATTACATGATAAACTTGACTTGATCTGAACCATAAATACAACTTAACACGAATTCGTGAACTTGACATGAATACCTGAATACAACTTGAATCTGAACGTGTACTCTTTGTATTCATGGATTCGGCCAAGACTTGCAAAATTGAACCGTATAATAAAATATGCAGGGATGGGGGTAGGTTGGTAAGGAACGTTTGTCGTGGAACGAGAGGTTACTTTAAAAAACACCTCTTGAATTTACATTTGTCGTTGTTTTGTGGGTTATGACATAGCCTTTTACTTTCTTGCACCTTTGGTTTTCAGAGTAAGCTAGATTATTCTCGTGCATATGCTTACCTTCCTTATCAAACTATAAACAACCACGTTAGAATAGCTACCCTTATGTAAGGTTGTCATGCTCGCTGGACGGGTTTTGAAAACGCAACGGAAACGGAAAAACGGAAAATTCCAAAGGAGCAAGACATTCTAACCAAGATAGCAACTATAGACTCAAAACTTGCAAACAATAAAAGAGCTAGTTAAGAAGATACAACCTTTGAAACATCTTCATATGCTTCAATGGTTGAATCTTGGACCCCAGCTAAGCTCCGAGATTCTCCGGATTGCGCTTGGTCTCCGATCGGTTTCGTCGAAAATGATCCATGCGAAGCCTTCCACTTCTAACTTCAATTTCAATCAAATTGAAGTAACTCTCATACCAAATTGCTAAATGTGGAAGATGAAAGATGATGTAGAAAATATGCTAACTTTTTTCCTCTCTTTTTTCTTTCCTCCTTGTCTACTTCTCTCCATCCTTTGGAAGAGAGAGAAAAATGATAATGTTATGAGAGAATAATTCTTTATTCTCTCATATCATTATCTTTCTCTCACTTATCCAAGTGTCATATGCATGAGAGTGTAAGCTTATTAGCTTCCACCTCATGCATATAACAATCATAAAAAGAAAAGATAATATGAGTCATATTTAAATATATACATATATAAATATAAATGGAAATGTATAACTATTATATATTTAATTAATATGTACATGTGACATATCAATAAAGAAAGTAAAAGAATATAACAATAATACTAGTTTATATATGAGCCATCATATATAAATGATATCATTAAATCAACACTTGATTTAATGACCCGGTTCAATCATAAATCGGCTAGTATCATTATCCGTCTGATTAATACACGTAATATCACATACATATGTTTAATTGGACTCTTGCATGTATCGTTGTATGTGCGCTACATCATTTTGCGAGAACTGGGAAACTTTCTATGTGGAACTCTAAAGACTCAATAATATACTGGCAGTAGGTAAGGATCATATCTGATTGATCTGAAACACTTTCTGTCACGCCCCGCTTCCCAAGATACGTAAATTCGGAACGCGACAAAGCCAATCATCCTACCTATAGTAAGGAAATATCCTCCCATAGTTACATTACGGCTGCCAATCAGTAATCAAGAACAATAATATAACTATCTACCTTTAAACATGTCCAATAAGCATAAACGATGACAGAAAACAGCAGCGGAAGTAGTAAAAATCCAAGGAAAAAAAGAATACCTAAACCATTAATAAGAACTAGATCAATAGGATACCTCTCACTGATCGGCAATCCTGTCGAAGTAATGACAGTCTTTCTATGCTAAAGTCAAGTATCTGGGCCATGCAAAACCCAAACGTCAGTGCATCATAAATATCATAATAATAATAACTGAACACTGTGCTATACAGGATGTCACGTGCAGAATAAAGTATGAGTATAAACAGACAATCACATGTGTTATAACATCAGGCAATATGTATACAAACATGTCACGAGTATCCTAGGGTCTGTGTTTCTAGGTTAACTGTCCTACGGGTATTTAAAACTAATAAATGTACTCCTCCATATAACTCAAAAGTATATATTCCGCTACCCCCGGGACTACGGATCAAGATGTATGAATAAAAAATAATTCTATTCCGTTACCTCCCGAAACCACGGATCAAGTAATATGAATCACGAATGATTTTGTTCCGTTACCTCCCGGAACCGCGGATCAAGTAATACCCTTTTAAGTTATACTTCAGTTACACTTTTGATTTCCCCATTTTCCCAGGCTTCATTTTCTAAGTCAGGTATGAATAATATCTACCTAGTGCCAACACATGAATAGGCAAATACAAGCTATGTCTATCTAGATAACAGGTCACGTCTATTAAGACAACAAGTCAGGATTGTTGGCATCGGTAAACATCACAGGTAAGCAGGTACAAGCAAGATGGCAATATCAGTAATCAAGATGACGGGTTATAAGCATGTCAAGATAGTATATTAAATTAGATAAAGTGTTTATTTGTAATAATATCGTGCAAACAGGTCATGATGTAAAGCAAGCTATATAGTCCTAACAGCATATCGGTAATCGTGAACTGATATAGATTAAAGAGTTTAATCAAATGAGTGAATGGTACAGTTGTTCACTGCCGGAAGATGGACCGGGACGTTGGGATGTCTGGCCTGAATCCGGGGGGCAGATGCTATTTGGATTTATCCGTCCACCTCTCCGAAGATACCAAGTTGATTAATGGCACCGTATATCGGAGGTTTTGACGGATGCGACCGTCGTAGCAAACTTTATCAGATTCCCCCTCGTTTGCGAGGGGTTTTTGATTGTGGGGACGCTTTTCCCTGCAGGCTCAAGCCCCTGCAGTTAATTACGTTACCGTATCGCGATAACCACTTTCTCCTGCTCTGGAAGTTCACTTCGTGTTGTATGTGTTTTTGTTTGTTTAGGTTGCCCGTGGATTGTATACGGAGACTAGTTTCTGTCGTCGCTCGTAGGGCGTGGATTAGTCCAAATCCGTATATTTTTAGATTTAGATTTGGGTTGATTTAAGGATCGTTAATCTGGTTTGAGATTAAGGTCATCTTAAACATATGAGCGTTCGGGCTCGATTATTTTAGTTTAAGGACATCGCGGTCTATTATCGCCATGTTTGAGGCGAAATGTTAGTTTAAGGACGTTTTGGTCCTTTGTCGCCGTATTTGGGGGCGAGTATTAGTTTAGGAACATTTCGGTCTGACATTCCCGTTTTGGGGACGAAAGTTAGTTTAAGGACATTTCGATCCGTTATCGCCGTATTTGGGGTAAATATTAGTTTAAGGACATTTCGGTCTGTTATCCATCTTGCGCGCACGTATATTTGTTACGTGGCGGACTGAACGGGCAAATATTAGTTTAAGGACATATCGGTCTGTTATCCATCTTGCGCGCACGTGTATTTGTTACGTGGCGGAGTGAACGATGGTGACATGGAATGCATCCAATTTGGGGTGCGATCCGATTTGAGGTGTGCACGTCAATTTGGAAGTGCATTAACGAAAGAAATTGTTGGTCGTCGGGACCCGCCACCTCTCTGAAGACGTTGAGAAATTACAACGACATGTATCAGAGGTGTGAAGAGATGTACTCTTAAACCAAATCCCGTATTTGAGGGAAAAGGGGTTGTTATGGGCTTAAGAATTTTTGGTCATATTTGAGACCTTGGAAATCAAGAGCATATGGGCTCGATTGATTTAAAAAAACAAAGAGTTTTAACCTCGAAAAACTTAGCCAATTTTGGGCTGAGATTGAGTTTCCATAATTATCCAACAGTGCTGAGCACTGGAACATACAACACTCATGTGTGAAACATGTGGGGTTCTGGATTAGTGCTAAGTACAAGAGTTTTGTGGCGCTCACGTGTGAAATACATGAGACCCCCAGATGTGAACGTTTTTAGTCATTTTTGACTAATCATGAAGCGCTGAGCACTCTGCATGATGCTCACGTGGGAAGCACATGAGTGCTGGGCTTTGGGATTTATCTGTTCGTTTCCACCTTTTTACAAAAGTGCTAAGCACTTGGATAGAGCTCACGTGCATCTCACATGACTGCTTCCTTTTGGGGCGGCTGCCTAACTGACAAAGAAATTTTTCTTTGCATTTTAGGCACCCACATGAGAATCACGTGAGGCAGGTTTGGCTTTTCTTTTGCTTGTTTCCCTTTTTTATAAGCACTCATGTGGGGAAACACGTGAGGCAGTTTTAGTTGTTCTTTTTGTTCGTTTGAAGCACTCGTGTGGGAAACATGTGAGGCTTCAAAATAATGCTAAGCACTAACGAGTCACCAAGATATTCTTATATTTTCTTAGAGATATTGATATCTGTTAATGACATTTTTAAGCATTGATGATCATCAAGATTTCGGTTTTGAGGATCTTGGATCATCATCATTTGAAGAACTAAATTCTTTATATAGGGTTAAACCCTAATTTTTTTGAGGAATTAAATTCCCATATGTCCCTATTATTTCTTTTTCTTTTATAACCTAGTTCTTTTCCCCTAAAATTTGAATCTGCAGAACAAAATCTCCCCAATGAGAATCAAATTCTCAACTTGTGGGAAGATTTGCTTCTGCAAATCTCAACCAAAGGAAGAACTAAGTTCTTATGTAAAGGATTAAACCCTTAGATAGGCAAAGAAGAGACACTATGATCTTTGTGTTTTTTTTACCTAGGGTTTCAATGAGGCAGGTCTTCTTCTTCTTTTGAGAATTAAATTCTCTTTCTTTTTCAAGAGCTCGCTGTATATTTTTTTTGCAGAAGCTTGCAGGGAGTTCTCTCTCTATTTTCTTTTTTTCCCCTATGTTTTCTCTTCTATTTATAGGATAAGAGAAAAAATCAACTTGTTAGGAAAATCTCTGATTGAGAGATCATAATTGATTTCATAATCATTCCAAAATGATCTTTCGGATCACTTGGTGAATTTTATTCACCGTTAGATTTTTAATCCAAAGGCTCTCTGTTTAACAGAGAAGTTTTCTTGTTTATTTAACAAGATTAGGAAATATCTTTTCCTAAGATAGAATTTTTATTCTATCAGATGATCGGTGGGTGATTTTATAATCACCGTTGGATCTTTGATCCAAGGGTCCTCTGTTTAACAGAGAAGATTTTTCTACTTTGAGAAAGATCAAGGAAATATTTCCCATATAGAATTTAATTCTATCTTGCCAAAGAGTGCAACAGAAAAACTCACGTGTTTAACACGTGACCCCTAGCATGGGTTTCGGTATGCTTTATTTTCAGCGCTCATATGCATATAAACCCTCACATGTTTAACACGTGAGGCCTGTTTGGATTGCCAATTATTTGATTGAAGCGCCTATATGCTTTGCATATAAGTGCTCACGTGTTTAACACGTGTGGCTTTTTTGGCCCATTTGTTTTTAACTGCAGCGCTTATATGCTTTTGCATATAGGTGCTCACGTGTTTAACACGTGAGACTCTTTTAGCCTATTTGTTTTTAACTGCAACGCTTATATGCTTTTGCATATAGGTGATCACGTGTTTAACACGTGAGACTTTAATAGTGGGGAATTTCCCCCCTTTTCCTTTTTTTATGAGGGAACAAATGCCCCCAGCGTTGCTCTCACGTGGCTTGCACGTAAGTGCAACGATGTCCACCCTCACAACCGTTGGATTGCCTAGGGGAACGGAGAGATGAACTGCTCCCCATCACGTCTTATAAATGGGGGGTTTGGCTCTTTAGATGATCACTATTTCTTCATCTTCTTCGTTAATCTTTTCTTGAGAATTTAATTCTCCTCTCAGAGCTTAGCTTTTTGTCCATATATCTTTCAGAGTTAAACTCTACAAAAACTCTCTTTTTGGGTAAGGATCTTGAATGACATTTAACCCTTAGGGAAAAGCCCCCCTTTTTTTATTGTTTGGATTTCAAATCCGTCAACAGATCTTTGCTCTTTCCTTAAACAGATCTCTTAGAGATCTAAAAAAACACCCCTTTTTTAAGAAGACTCTGGGGTCTTGAGAACTGTTAGTTCTCCTCTCAGGGTTTACCCTTGTTAGTGATATATGACCTAAAGGCCATTATTGTATCATACTGGTTTGTATATTACATATTGAAAGCTTGGGATAAACACGGATATAGTAACAGTCTTGCTCGAAATGGTAGTATGCTACCTGGTTTGTTTCTACCTCAATATGAGTATGTGTTTCTTTTAGCATATCGCTTATACATATTGGTAGAGCCCTTAGGATCTTTGCTTGATTACCAGTATTGTGATGGCAGTCACACTAGTAGGGGCTGGATAGTCTATAAGCACATCCTTATATAGGTCCCTAGTCGTAGGATTATCGAGATGGGGCATCGATACTCCAGAGTAGACTAGTGTATACGCTTCTCATCCTAGCAGGGGAGATGGTCTGTCCTACAGCCATTAGTACGTCGTACTGAAGATAGTATGCAGGTGCTTATTATGTTATGAGTATACTGGACAGGACTCGTAGGGAGCTGCTGGTGGGTTTTATACCTATCGTAGGGTAGCAGTTCCCAGATGACATGAGTACAGCTTAGTCCGTCGACTTGACATTGCTACTCCGCCTTGAGTGTGTTCCCACTGTTCTTAGATTACCACCTTACCATGGCTCAAAGGAGTCATGCAAACAGGTAGTAGTTGGGTGCAGTCCGGAAGCACTTGGAGGCAGTGGCAGTTAGATAGGATTTGTCCCTCCCGGTATTAGGGGTTGATATCACGCTGTGTTCGGAAAGCCATTACATAAAGTCCCTGGCCAGGGCAAGCGAGATTTACTGGTAGATACTCCAGTAGCTTCTCAGGGTGTTCTGGGCTACACTCTGGCACGACTTATTACGCTATTAGGGGTCTGACGATTACCGCCCCCTAGGCCCGATATGCGATACTCTTAGACGAACAGACCGGACTGTATGGAGATTGTCATAGATATGCTCAGTAGGAGTTCAGATGAGTTTGCTCATCGGCCTTCTTATCGACAGATACCTGGATAGCCGTTACGTGCAGCTAGTACCGCTGACGGCTTGTGGTTAAAACCACTGCCAGCGTAGTGTCGAGTCTTTAGAGTCCCACACAGAGGGTTTCCCTACATCGGGCAAAAGATGTAGAGGTCGTATGGTTTTACGACAGGGCTTCGATCACATACATGTACTTGTGCACGTACTAGTGGGCTTTGGTTTAAGCCGGATCCTAGTATTATATTGATAGATTATTTTTGTCTCTTTGTATTCGTATTTTTCGGAATACGGATACGAGTATGTATATACGGATGAGGGGCATTCTTGTAATTTACTCAAGATTGCTTCTAGAAGAAGACACCTCATTTTGTATTTAATCTTTTGATTAAAAGATAAATGAGGTGGAGGTATGAGGTGGAGATTTACAGTAAATGAGGCATGGCTCTTTGGTGACTCATGGGGTGACTCATGAGGGTGACTCACTATGTGAAAATATCAAGCATGCTTGATATTTTGTGGTTGCATTATTGGTTTCATTATTCATAACAAATGATCACAACTCTTGACCCATCTCATTCTAATTTTCATTTTACACTCTCAGTTCCTCAAGCTCCCCTTCTTCTTCTTCTAACCCTAAATGTCTCATGTGTTGAGAAACCTAGGGTATTTAAAGACAAATTAATTCATCTTCACTCTCTACATCATCTGGGACTTCTAGTTTAGCGAACTAGGTGCCTTAGTTACCTCGGATTTGAGGTTGGAGCTCGAACTATAGACTCTCGGGTGGATCGTCTTTGACTTGAGGAGAGTGACGAGGAGGGCCGATCTGTGTACGATCCAAGGAGCCTATAACGAGGAGGAAGACAACAATAAGACCCGAAGGACATGGTTCTGTAAGGTATAACTTTCTATCCGAGTAGTTAACCTCATATACTTTAGCTAGTTAGGGTTTAGTATCGATTCTGGAGTTCAAGTCGGTGTTGCGAAACCCGTAAAAATCGTTTTTGTTGCATTCCGCCTCTCCGCGAACCCACGGGGTGCGCGACATTGACTTACAGTGGTATCAAAGCCTACTAAACCTTTACTAGCTAGTTAGCAAGTAGTTAGAACTTCGATCGTCGGGAAAGCCCGAAAACGTAATAAAAAACCCTAACTTGCTGTTGATTTGAAAAGTGTCGGAAAAAATATTTCAGAGGCATGAAAATTGCAAGCAAGGTATTCTAAGATCACTGAAGAAAAACAAGTCACTGAATCGCCAAAACGACCGCGGAAGTGCGGCGAAACAGTGGGTTTCGCCGCCGTTCCGCCGCCGAGTCGAAACTGATTCAACTCGTATTTCTTCTGTGCTTCTTATTTTTGGTGTTCTGTTTTCTGGTATATTTGGTTTCTACCCAGTATTGTTTCTGTACTGGTTTGCACTTGGGGTAGTGTCATGCCCCGTTTCCTAGAGTACGCTAAGATGGGTACGTGACATAGCCAACCATGCTACCTGTGGATAGGAAAAATCCCTCCACAGTCACATTACGGCTATAGAGATATCAAGAACAGGAAAGTAAACCAACTATCTAGTACATGTCCATAAGCCAGAGCAAAAGAGTCAGGAAATAACAATGTGCGGAAGCCAAGAGGTACAATAATGAAACCTGGAAGTAAGACTACATACCGACAGGAACTTCACCGCTCAGTCTAACAGCGGCAATACTCCTGATCAGTCTGCAACAAGGTAGAAGAATCTGGGCCATGCAAAACCCAGACGTCAGCGCGTCATGTCATCAAGCAATAAAATATAAACAGGGTAACAGGCAATGCAAATATAATCATGAATGAAAAGCAGATGTAACAGTAATGTAAATCAGGGCAGTGAAGGGTAGTGTGCAGTGAGTAAACTAAACTGTTCTATTGGGTTATCTATTCTAAAGTCTTTGAAATCAATTTGATGAATCATCGAAGTAACTCAATAGTATCCCGTGCATACCCGGGACAACGGTCAAGATTCTCGGGCTGAATCCGAGACATGCCGCTAGGCACTAAAACAGGAAATATGTACAGATGAATGATGTCAGCAGAATCATCCCAAGGCTGGCCTAGCCTCTAAAACTGATCAGTAAAGGTAGTACACTGTCGAGTTACAAGTCAGGTTTCATCATTGATTTCCCCATACCCCCAAGTTGTGTATGTCAAGTCAGGTATTCAGTAATCAAGAACTAATGCCAACACAGGATCAGGCAAGAGCAGGTTTGTCTGGATAGACAACAGGAATGGTCCGTGAGGACTACATGTCAGGTTTGTTGGCATTAGACACAAGATCAGGTAACGGGTCAAGCCATGGTACATCAGGTCAGGTCAAGTAGTGTACGGTACCATGTCGGGTCAAGTAATAGGTGTAGCAAGTCATGTCAGGGTGCACAAGTATCACGTGGGTGCTCATAATCAAACTATAATCAGTATGGGTACACAAAACAAGTATGGGGTACTAATATAACAATAAAATGGAATAATGTGATATGGTATGCAAATAGATATAATTTCAAGGATATGGATGCACAATTATCGATTAGGATTATATTTAGAGTTCCAATATTAATTAGGATGCAATTTATTAAACATGGAGTGTTAATATCACAATATTATGTAGTAATGTGATCTATGGATGCAATTATATGTATCTTAAATGCGATGGATGCAAACGGGTATCCGAAAAGTTATAAAACTATAAAATGGTAATGTGGGATGTACAACTAAGCAATATGTGATATAAATATGATATAATAATATTAGTATGGATAGCATATTCAAAACGATTAATAACTATAAAAGTGGCATTGATTAACCATGCACAAGAAAGTTCCGTTCAGAAATTCAGCGTCACCCCGATTTGTAAAATAGCTTAAAAATAACAAACGTTCTCCAAAAGGGACGTGTCTTATACCAAAACAAATATAATTCAATAAGTTTTTCATTTTTATAAGTATAAGTATCTCAGGTTGTTCCTACAAAAAGCTATGAACATTCGAAGTTGAAAGTTTGCTGCTGGAATTTCCCTGGACAGCAGTTTAGAGACATAATCATTTGCATTTTACATTATTTAAACAATTTATTTTGCAAGTAAATATTTTATAAAGTTATAGTACTCTGAGTTATCTTCGCAACGAACTAAAGAACATATACTAATGATTTTTCTATGATTTATAATGAATTTTATAAGGTAAGATATACAGTAAATTTCAGATTTGTCGTATCCACTTTGCGACGACGTTTCATGCGTAAACTATAATATTTTCATATGTATAACATTATAAAATGCAGATTATAAACTAATTAAAGATAATAAGAAATATTACGACGATATATATTTTAAATGATATGGATGCAGTATAATGTAAACTAGTATGTCACAAGATAAATTTTCATGATCTAGATTCAAAATGATATAAACGGATGCAAACGGAACATCGAAACGTTATAAAATTAAACATGGGGTACTAGATTTAAACTATAGGTATGGTATTTATTTAAATAGGTATAAAATGAATTATATAGTATGTAGCAAGATTAACTTGCCTAGACGGAACAAGAACGGATGTGTACGGAACGTCCTTCGTTGGCGAAATGTCGCGACGTGCGCAGGGTACACGGAACGGTTCCAAACAACGCACGAGGGTGATCACGCAAGTTAGGTACGTTCACTGGATCACTCGAATCTTCAGCGACGAGCACGGCTCCGGCGGTGATCACCGGAATTAAGAAACAAGATCAAGAAAAAGAAAGAAGAAAGAAGAAGAAGAGGCTGTGTATTAAATAAGGAAAGAAAAAATAAATAAATAAAATATATATAAATATATATATGCAGAGGAGAGAGAGAGAGAGAGAGAAAGGGGTTGTTATTAAGATTTAGATTTTAATTTAAAAAGATTTTGTAAGTTATAAATATTTTAAACTGTTAAATTTTAATAAAGATATTAGATGAAATAAAAATTGGATTTTCTGGTAAATACAAATTTAGCCCAAAACATGCCCGGGTCGGGTCTAAAATTTTGGATTTGAAATATGGAAATTATTAGCAAGTTCCAAAAATTAAAATGAAATATTATGTAACAGAAATGCATACCCCCAAGAACGGATACACGTACGTGCGCGTAGCCATCCAAACATGTCCGTTTCACTGAACGGGACGAGAACACGTTGCAAGGACGCTAACACAGGGTTAGGGGTATCAAGCAGGCTATGAAATGCAATTTTAAATTATTTTTCATGATTTAAATTGCTATATGCAACAGATGCGATACCAGATAAAATGCCGGTAAATACTAAATTATGAGATGCACTAGTCCATGTAATATGTTAAGATAATCTATAAATAAAAGTTAACCAGGTTCAAGCAAGCGGGTCAGGTCGAATGCGAAGTAATATGTAGAATACCATTCGCACCCAAACATGCTAAATCAAGAAAGGCCATAGGTAGGTAAAAAAAATGGAAGCTGGAATTGATATAGATGAACACGGGTGTTACAGGTAGACATGGAAAATATGTTTCGATCGAAATTCTAAAGTTCTTGGCTATCGGGTTTTCTGTATTTGGATATATGTGTTTGTAAACTTCCGCTAATTGCTATCTGTCAGTTAGTTGGGGGTTGCACATATCTGTGATGTTGGTTTGTGTATATGGATATGTTTGATCGTCGATGATGAATAGCCAGGGGTGTGAGAAGAGAGTTTTCTTTCTTTCATTCGATGTAAATTGTAAAGTGATTTAATATTATTTTGCGGGGCACATCCGGATTGAGGTTGTAGCTACCGCTGTATTATTTCTTTTACTGTTTTTTGCTCCTAGGATAGACCCAAGGTGGAGTGCACAAACTACCGGGTTCTTTGAAGTGCCGAGTGGCTTACTCATTTTACTGAGGGAGGTTGCTTCACTTCGGGAATTTGGCAGGTAGTTTGCCGCACCCGTAGGGGTCTAGGGTGGGGTTTGGCTATTCATCACGACCGTGGAATCCATCTTTCGTTACAGGCTTAAACGAAGCGCGGAATTCCTAATATATCTAATATGTTCATCTGTGATCTGGAATGCCTATTATTGTGTGAGACGAATGGATATATTATATATGTTATATAATAAACGTTGCTTATGTTTTGCACCCGCGCTAGTCCAGCCCCCGCTCTGGCGTTAGTTAAGTAACCTAACGGTGTTAGACGGGACCCAGAGGCGAATGCGGATAGCATAAACGTACGCGGTATTTTCGTTTCTTTCTGCAATGGTAGGTGTAAATGATGGGACTACATTATATGTTTAATGCAAAGCAAAACAAACCAAAGCTGAATAGTTGGAACAGTTTTAAAACCACTCGGTTTTCTTCAAAAAGCAAACTTTTAAATGTAGAGCTTAAACCACTCCTTTAAAAGCTATCATAGTTTCTTCGATTAAATCAAGTTCATTACGTTCACGGTTTCGCCAAAACCATTCGTAGCCCTCCATCATTTCAAATGTGTATTTTGTAGTATTCAAGCTATGTATTTTGACCTTCGCCAGGGCATAGTGATTGGTAGCTGCTGGGTATTCATCTGTAGCATAGATAGATGCGTTGGTTTGGGAAAGTCATACTACTATTTTGGCCTTCGTCAAGGGTATGTACGGGTGGGTTTAAATTAATTTGGACAATGACGGGTAGAACTTGACTTGCGACTTATGATATGTTGGCCTTCGTCAAGGTCATAAGAGCTTGGGGAAAAAATCCATATCTGGAGTTTCTAAGGAAATTGAAACTTGCTATTATTGCATACCCTTTGGAGTGTGATAATTTTGATAGGATTCCTTCAGGATTATCACACTATGATATTTGGATCCTGATCCTACTGTGAGTATCCGCTACTCCTCGGGAGATTTTTTCATTAAAACAATCAATGCTATAAACCAAGTAGGTGTCTAAAACGGTGTTAGCGGGGCTACGCCTCCAGGGAAAAGAGGTTATGTAATCAAGGAACTTCGCGAAAGCGTTGGAAAACCTCCCTCGAAGTACCAACATTAGTCTGGCTGAAAGGTTAAGCAAGTATTGTAGGGTGAGATTAATCCTGACTAATTCTTCTTTTATGGTTTGAGGAAGGATTCAAGATACAGTGGGAGCCATCCTGTTTAGATAAACTAAAAACCAATCTAAACTTGCAAGAGCATCATGCTAAGTATTCTCTCTTTCTCTCCTAATTGCAGCGACCAGGTGACCAGACTTAGGTTACAGCTAGATACTAAATTGACCGGGCTAGACTATATTGATTGGCAAAGATTTTTCTAGATGTCCATTACCTATGACAAGCCGGGCCACCTCTTTACTACTAAAGCCCCCGCCGTCCCACGTCCAGTTTCCACCGTCGTTGATGTCGATATCCGTAAGACAAGGGAAATAGACTGTGCGAATGCCAAGTGCCTCGTGTTGGCCTCAATGGATAGTGAACACCAGATGCAGCTTCTATCTTCCTCCATAACAAAGATTTATATGGAGAGAAATCTCGTATCGCAAGATATGAGACCTTGAAGGAATTGCTTCAAACGAGGTTGGCTATCGGGTCATCTGTAGTGGACTACGTCCCTACAATGATCACCTATATTAAAGAGCTCACGGACCTGGGGACCACGTTGGAGAACGAGTCATAAGCTGACTTAATTCTACAGTCCCTCTCTTTTACTTACACCTTGAAGGAATCTAGGAAGACACCCGCTATGCTTATTGGGGAATCTTCCTCTTCTAGATCCAAGGCGAAAGCCAAGGAAAAGAAGAAGAAGGCCTCCACCAAGCCGATAAACGGTGTCAGTAAGGTAGAAGGAAAGGGAAGGGCAAAAGTTTCGGGGTTAATAGTAGGGAAGGAAGGATGTTTCTATTGTCATGGGAAAGTGCATTGGCAGAAGGAATGCAGGGCTTGGAAAGCCAGAATTCAGGATCCGAAGCACGTTGTGGCTTCGGTTTTGGGTGTGTTTGTGATTGAAAACTGTATATCAATTAACTCTACTTCTTGGGTACTAGAAACCGGATCAGGATCTCATATCTGTGATTCATTACAGGCTTTAAGAAACCGTAGAATTATCAAGGAAGGTGATATGACTCTCAGGGTTGCTAACGGAATGAGCGTGGACGCTGTATTCGTAGGGGAATATTACCTAGGATTGACAAGTGGGCAGATATTGATTTTACGTTACTGTTTGTATGTACCTAGTCTAACTTGTAATATCATATCTGTATCTTTTATTTCTAAGGAAGGATATGATTTTACATTTGTAAGCGATGTGGTCCACATCCACCTTAATCATGGTTTGATTGGGTCAGGTACACTAGAGGACGGTATATACGTGTTAAATCAAGCTCAGGTTTTCAACGTTCAGAACACACTTAAAAGAAAGTCTCCAGAATTAAATAAAGCTTTCTTGTGGCATTGTAGACTGGGTCATATCAATGAAACACGGTTGACGAAGTTACATAGAGAGGGATATTTGGATCCGTTCGAATATCAGTCTTATGCAATTTGCCAATCTTGTCTCACAGGAAAGATAACAAAGACCCCGTTCACTAGATACGGAGTAAGAGCGAGCGAGCTCTTGGGACTCATACACAGCGACGTGCGTGGTCCAATGTCTACACATGCACGAAGTGGTTATTCCTATTTCATTACTTTTACGGATGATTTCTCTAGGTATGTACATGTCTTCTTGATGAAACATAAATCTGAGGCCTTTGAGAAATTCTGAGAGTATAAGAATGAAGTGGAAAAACAAACCGGCAAAAGTATCAAGACACCGAGATCTGATCGAGGTGGTGAATACTTAAGTGCCGAGTTCTTGGATTACCTAAAAGAAAATGGAATTCTCTCTCAGCTTACTCCTCCATACACACCACAACACAACGGTGTATCGGAAAGGTGGAACAGAACCCTATTGGATATGGTACGTTCCATGATGAGTAACGCTGAGTTACCGCGATCCTTTTGGGGTTATGTACTAGAATCGGCTGCATGTCTTTTGAACAAGGTTCCTATCAAGACTGTGCCTACCACACCATATCAGATATAGAGTGAAAAGAAACCCTATCTTCAGTATCTGAAGATATGGGGATGTCTAGATTTTGTAAAAAAAAGCAGCACGCGGATAAGCTCGAGACACGCTCAGTACTGTGTAAGTTTGTGGGATACCCAAAGAACTCCAGGGAGCATCTTTTCTATTATGCAGAGGAACAAAAGGTTTTTGTTTCTCGTCATGCCCACTTTTTGGAAAATCAATTTTTGGAAAAGGAAACTAGTGGGAGCGCAATAGAACTGGAAGAAATTCCAGAAGCTATTACTGAAAGCATGGTAGTACCAGAGGTTTTAAAAGAACATGACATCCTCGCGCCACTCCGCAGGACTAGTAGGAAGTTTCATCCGCCCGAGAGATACTATGGTTTTCTCATAGATGAGAATAGAGAGGATTGCATCATTAATAATGATGAGCCAACTAACTTCCAGCAAGCCATTCAGAGCAGTGACTCGGTAAAATGGCTGGATGCAGTGCGGACCGAGATGGAGTCCATGTACACCAACAAAGTATGGACTTTGGACATTGCTCCAGAAGGGGTAAAACCCGTAGGCTGCAAATGGATCTTCAGAAAGAAGATTGGTGCAGATGGACATGTTGAAACCTATAAGGCTAGACTTGTTGCAAAAGGTTTTCGTCAAAAAACTGGTTTAGACTATGATGAAACCTTTTCTCCAGTGGCTATACTCAAATCCATTCGGATCCTTCTTGCTATTGCAGCCTTCCACGATTATGAGATTTGGCAGATGGACGTAAAGAATGCTTTTCTAAATGGAAATTTGGAAGAGTGCATCTATATGGATCAGCCAGAGGGTTTCATTCGGAGTGGGAGTAGCGGGAAAGTATGCAAGTTGCTTAAATCCATTTATGATTGCTTAAATCCATTTATGGATTACAACACGCATCGCAGAGTTGGAACATCTATTTTGATGAGATGGTCAAAGAATTCAACTTTATCAAAAATTCAGATGAACCATGCATCTATAGTAAAATTGTAGCGAGAACTGTGGTATTCCTCGTCTTGTATGTGGATGACATTCTCTTGATAGGAAATGACATTCCTATGCTACAATCAGTTAAAGGATTCTTGTCATAGAGGTTCTCCATGAAAGACCCGGGTGATGCCTCCTACATTCTGAGGATCCAGATCTATCATGATAGATCTAAGAGAATATTGGGACTTTCGCAGTTCAGGTGCATTGACACCATACTAAAGAGATTTAGTATGGAAGATTCAAAGCGCGGTAGTCTACCGGCTTGTCACGGAATCGCCTTTTCCAGAAAGATGTATCCCAAGACTGATTTGGAAAGGGCTCGCATGCCGATTATACCCTACGCTTCTGCGGTAGGCTCTATAATGTATGTGATATTGTGTACCGGACCAGATGTTGTTTACACATTTAGCGTGGTAAGCCGGTATCAGTCAAATGCAGGGGAGAACCACTGGATAGCTGTAAAGAACATTCTCCAGATCGAGGTCTTTGCTGACTCCAGCTTCCAGAGTGACAAGGATGACTCTAAGTCCATGTCGGGTTATGTCTTTATCCTCAATGGAGGGGCTGTCTGTTGGAAGAGCTCCAAGCAGGACACCGTTGCTGACTTGACGATAGAAGCGGAGTATATCGCTGCTTATGATGCCGCGAAAGAAGCAGTCTGGATGAGGAAGTTCCTAATAGAACTTCAGGTGGTTCCTTCCATTATAGATCCAATACCTCTGTATTATGACAATAACGGCGCTATAGCTTTAGCGAAGTAACCCATGTCCCATCAGAAGTCCAGACATATCTTGAGGCGGTACCACCTGAATAGGGAGATCGAGGTGCGGAGAGTAGATATGGAGAACAACACTGCAGATCCATTCACAAAGGCTATCCTTCAGACACAGTTCGAGAGGCTATTCGAGATGATAGGTCTGCGATACGCCAATACATGGCCTTAGTGCAAGTGGGAGATTGTTAGTGATATATGCCCTAGAGGCCATTATTGTATTATACTGGTTTGTATATTACATATTGGAAGCTTGGGATATACACAGATATAGTAACAGTCTTGCTCGAAATGGTAGTATGCTACCTGGTTTGTTTCTACCTCAATATGTGCATATGTTTCTTTTAGCATATCGCTTATACATATTGGTAGAGCCCTTAGGATCTTTGCTTGATTTGCAGCGTTGTGATGGCAGTCACACTAGTGGAGGCTGGGTAGTCTATAAGCACATCCTTATACATGTCCCTAGTCGTAGGATTATCGAGACGGGGCATCGATACTCTAGAGTAGACTAGTGTATACGCTTCTCATCCCAGCAGGGGAGATGGTCTGTCCCATAGCCATTAGTATGTCGTACTGGAGATAGTATGCAGGTGCTCATTAGGTTATGAGTATACTGGACAGGACTCGTAGGGAGCTACTGGTGGGTTTTATACATATCGTCGGGTAGCAGTTTTCAGGACATGAGTACAGCTTAGTCCGTCGACTTGACACTGCCACTTCGCCTCGACTGTGTTCCCACTGATTACCACCTTACTACTTCTCAAAGGAGTCGTGCAAACAGGTAGTAGTTGGGTGCAGTCCCGAAGCACTTAGAGGCAGTGGAGGTTAGATATGATTCGTCTCTCCCGGTATTGGGATTGATATCGCGCTGTATTCGGAAAGCCATTACACAAAGTCTCTGGCCAGGGCAAGCGAGATTTACTGGTAGGTACTCCAGTAGTTTCTCAGGGTGTTTTGGGCTACACTCCGGCATGACTTATTGCGCTATTGTAGGTCTTATGATTACCGCCCCCTAAGCCTGATATGCGATACTCTTAGACGAACAGACCGGACTGTACGGAGATTGTCACAGATAGGCTCAGCAGGAGTTCGGATGAGTTTGCTCATCGGCCTTCTTATCGACATATATCTAGGTAGCCGTTACGTGCAGCTAGTACCGCTAACGGCTTGTAGTTAAACCTATTGCCAGCGTAGTGTCAAGTCTTTAGAGTCCCACACAGAAAATTTCCCTGCATCGGGCAAAAGATGTAGAGGTCGTATGGTTTTACGACAGGGCTTCGATCACATACGTGTACTTGTGCATGTATGTTGTTCAGGTGGATAATACTAGTGGGCTTTGGTTTAAGCCGGATCCTAGTATTATATTGATGGATTATTTTTGTCTCTTTGTATTCGTATTTTTCGGAATACGGATATGGATATATATATACGGATGAGGGGTATTCTTGTAATTTACTCAAGATTGCTTCTAGAAGAAGACACCTCATTTTGTATTTAATCTTTTGATTAAAAGATAAATGAGATGGAGGTATGAGGTGGAGATTTATATTAAATGAGGCATGACTCTTTGGTGACTCATGGGGTGACTCATGAGGGTGACTCACTATGTGAAGAATGCTTGATATTTTGTGGTTGCATTATTGGTTTCATTATTCATCACAAATGATCACAACTCTTGAGCTATCTCATTCTAATATTCATTCTACACTCTCACTTCCTCAAGCTCCCCTTCTTCTTCCTCTAACCCTAAATGTCTCATGTATTGAGAAACCTAGGGTATTTAAGGACAAACTAATCCATCTTCACTCTTTACATCATCTAGGACATCTAGTTTAGCGAACTAGGTGTCTTATTTACCTCGGATTTAAGGTTGGAGCTCGGACTATAGACTCTCGGGTGGATCGTCTTTGACTTGAGGAGACCGACGGGGAGGCCCGATCCATGTACGATCCGAGGAGCCTATGACGAGGAGGAGGACAGCAAGAAGACCTGAAGGACATGGTTCTGTGAGGTATAACTTTATATCCGAGAAGTTAACCATATACAGTTTAGCTAGTTAGGGTTTAGTATCGATCCTGAAGTTCAAGTCGGTATTGCGAAACCCATAAAAATCATTTTTTACGCATTCCGCCTTCCCGCGAACCCACGGGGTGCATGACATTGACTTACAACCCTATCACTGATCTTTGAGGATCCTTGGAATTCAATTTCATTTCTTCGTTTCCTCACCACGGGGGTTTCTGGGATTTAATCCCATTAATAAAGGAATTTAATTCCATCTTACAGAGCTTAGATCTGAAAGACTCGGAGACTTTTGGGAATTTTATTCCCTGGTGTTCTTGAGCATTTTAGGGTTTTAATACCCTTGACACAGATTTGAATCTGTTATGCATTTTAACAGAACTCGTTTTTCGAGGATGTTAAGAGTTGTTTAAACTTCACTGTTTATTTAATGAGAATCCTTTTGGATTCTCGCAATGATTATCTTGCCCCTTCATTGGTGAGCCGCCATTTAGATTTGTGGGGCCTACTGGCTTTGTAGTTAGTGGTCCCAAGAAACAAACTTATATATATATTTTTTATTAATGGGTCCCCCTCCTTTTTTTAGGTATGATGGCATCACTTCCCTACTTCCCTTACACACGCTCGGAGGTCGCTTTTCCACAGTCTCCATCAGACGAGGAAGTTATGGCGATGATTAGGGCACATGATAAGGATACTAAGAGTCTTCTCCTATGGGGAGTTTGGTATGACCACATTATCAGGGATAGACGTAGTTTCACATGCGAGGTACCGACAGAACCCATCCATTAAATATCATTCATGGAGCATCCGCATGTTGCTTATACGGTGGAGGCGGCTAATTGGACCCCTGAGGGCCATCTTGAACCATCAACGATAGGGATACCCAATCAACCCTTGATGTCTATCGATATTTTAGGACGCTGAATCTCCCAAGGCGAAGCTAGACCTTGGGGGCAGGTCTATAAGATAGGCGTCGTCCCATGGCACCCAGTGGGCTATCTTCCGTAGGCCCGTTACATTTTCTCCTCTCAACGTTCACGGCTGCAAAAAGCTGGGCTATATCAAGCGGTGTATGCGTCACTGTTCTACTATCATGCTCTCTACGTCTGGTGGGTCAAGGCCTTTTTGAATCAATGGAATCTTCCAACGCACACGTTCCTACCGGGAGATCGCGAAGTTTCCATTTCGCTAGAGGAATTTCGGGACTGCCGATTAGGGGAGAACACTATGAAGAATTATTACCCCTCGACGAGTATATATTTTCTACGGCACCAGTGGTGCTTGAAGGCTTAACGACCAAGAATGCTGTTCGGCACAAGCACCTGAGTCTGATCAAAACCTAAGGTATTTTTGAGAAACTATACGTGGCATTAGAAGGGCAAGGTGTCACTTTTGATGCTTTCATTGCTTGCTTTCTCTGTGAAGATGTCTTATCCAAGAAAGCTCCGAAATTCTCAAAGGTCAAGGATCCCTTCAGATTCGGCTTGAAGAAATTGCAGACCAAAGAAGAAGACCTGCTACAGTTTTACTTTCTGAACTCATCGGCCGTGACCTTTGATGCGATTGCTGCCCCCAGAATAGACGAAGAAACTTTCTTTGTCGGCTTCATTAGTCTCTGGCTTAGCTGGTTTTCCATGCCGTTGCATCGCCGTTTTTTGAGAGCCTATGTCTTCTATCCTGCCCATCGCATAGCCGAAGAAGCGCGATTGGCTGTTGGCGTTGCAGAACTATCACACCTATATCACGGTTTAAGTACTGCCGCCAACACTTTAAACCTGGGTGCGGATACAATGAATTTCTCCCTCCACTGCTTCACGTCATGGATTGAGATGCATGTGTTAGGTGCATTTGCTGCACACTGGCGCCATGCTTTCTATGAAGTATATACCTTTCCACAGGTCATGAGGCTGGTCGATGCATCTGCTCCTGATCAGACTCAGTTAGGGGCTCTACGGGTATTGCTTAATCCATATTCGAATGAAGGCGGGATGGTTTTCAGTGACCGAGTCCTTTTTGCTCCAGCGGGGCCCGTTCAACAGTTGTTCAATTTGTTGAAAAGTGGAGCTACGACTTTAAAGCCCAAAGAGATCATGCATTTATATTCAATCCGGCCGGGGTACTTAGCGTTCTGTCTCAATGATACCGCTCTCTTCATGCGGTACAATCTACATCGCTTCGCCCAACAGTTAAGTTATAACCAGGGCGTCCCCCTCGAAGACTTTCTAGTTGAGTCCACTCTCTCACTGAAGGTCACTCGCGACGTTATCCTCCACTTCATGCGGTTGGGTACTGGTTCCGTCTTCATGATTCCCGAGCCTAACTATCTTCCGAGGCCCGTGGGACCCTTCAAGGGCTGGTAACACCATCGGTTTGGTCCCATCATTGCAGAGGAGAGAAGGGTGCTCTTTGAATGTAAAGCCCATGCTTCCGCTCAAGCCGTCAGTGCCCCATTGCGGCCACGGTCGGTTGTTTGCCCTCCTCTGAGGGACATCAACTCAGTGCTTATTCCTAAGGCTGCTCGAGCAGAATCAGTCACCTGCACTGCTGGTATGCCGATTCGCCCTAGGGCTGGGGTAGAGATTCCTGAGAAGGCACCGCCAGCGGCATCACCAAAAACAGACACCGAGGGTGAGGTTGGGCAGTGCCGTGCAAAATTGCCGAAGGGGAGGAAGCGCCCTTCTTCTAGTGCTAGCTCGGGCCCTAAAAGGAGGAAGAAATCGGTCGCCGGTTTACTCGATGCGTTGCTTGAGTCGAGCCTCTTCATGATGAGCCTATATCTGTGCATAAACCAGACGACGGTCTCCTCTTTCCTAGCACATCTGCCGAAGAAGCCGCGCAGTTAGCCGAACCCTTGAAGCGATCGCAAGATGAAAATGAAAATGTGCGCCCCAGGAAAGGAGGCTTTCCTCATGTTGTATTCTATGACGTTGATATGTTATTACCTAGGTTACTAATGGGTCCTCTGACGATGGAAGAAGAACGGGCTCTTAAACAGCCCATCTCGGCCATTTTTGAAGACGAGGCTGCTCTGAAGACAGGTAGGCATTTGCTTTCGATCGAAGCCCAAGGAGCGCAATTGATCAGAAAAGAGCAGCGGCTCGAAATGGCCATACTTTAGGCTCCCTAGCGTATTGGTATGCATATATTTTTTTACGTCTCTTCCGGTAAATAATTTGCATTACTTTCACATCATATTATCTTTACCAAAAATTTTGTTGGGCCTTCTGCAGCGGGCGTAGTCTTAAGCCCAGATCGCGTCATGGAGCCTCCAATGACGGCTTCTATTCTTTCAGCGGAGATTGCTGAACCGGTCATATATTCTTTGGATATCTTCAGTGACGCACTGGGGGGTGTAGAGGAGATTACCGAAACTGCCATCCCCGCCTTGGAGTTTCCGGTACGGCTTCTATTCTTCTAATGGAGACAGCCACACCGGCCACAGCCTCTGTGAACATCTCCAATGACATACCAGAAGGTGTAGAGGAGATTACTGAAGCTGCCATCCCTCCGATTCAAAGTGGACGAAGTATCGAAGGTAATTTTATCAACATCTATATTTTTGTTTAACGACCCTTCCATATATCTGAACTTTTCTTTCTACCACAATTGCGGGAGTTGGCGTCTTCCATTGTAGATCTCTCTCCGGAGAAAGCCTTCCAGCGTTTACTTGACATGGTGGCCCCGCAAGCGATACCTCCACAGAGCATAGTCCTTTTCTCTGGCCAAGGTTGGTAATTCTTCGCCTTTCCGTTTTATATCTTCATAATAATGCTGATGTGCCCCCTTTATTTTAAACCACAGTTTTAGAGGCTGACGATGAAGTTGAAGTTCTCGATGGGCCTGGGGATCTCTCAAATCTGCCTTTTATAGCCGTGGGTAAGTGATGCTTTAGCATTAGCATTCTTTTACTTATTCTACGTTTGGAAAAGCAACTAACCACACATATATTTTCACATTTTTGCCCACCCTGACTCCATTAGAGTCCCGGATTTCCATTCCGCCAGGCCCTTACGCCCGACGTGTGTCTGAGAGGATGGCAAAACAGAGTATTCATTCCATGGCAACTCTTATAAAAGATCTTCACGATGGCACTTCCGTCACAGCCGAAGAATTCGCTGTTGAAGCCACGCTTCTTTGTCTGTTCTTGCCACCTACCATGATGAGGTGCTGGTGCGTACTTGGGTCGAGTATTGCCGTCAAATGGAGGCCTCTCTACATGCGATTGAATGAATATGCCTTCCCTCTGATATCTTGTCTATAAAGGCCAACTTGCGTGGATGGATCGATCGATGTGCGGCCAATCTGCAGTCATGTGAGAAAAGGCTCAACCAAAAGTTTTCGGCAAGGGATTTGGCTTTGAAGGCTTTAAGGGAACTTCAAGCCCAGCTCACCACCAAGACCACTAGGGCTTATGAAATTTGGCGGGTTCTTCAAGAGGCCATTACGGAGGTGGTGGCTCTCGACAAAATCGCCATTTTCACACGTGAGATGGTCGAGGCCCACAAGACTGCCGAGAAAGAGCTTGAGAGTCGATTTTCTTTATACCAAAATCATCAAGCACATGCAGGGACTCAGCTAGCGGCGTTGATAGAGCTTGAAGCGGAGGTCCGGCTAAAAAATGATGATCTTGCTGGTTTATTGAACCGCCCGCCTGCTTAGAAGTTTTTGTCGATGTATATTTTCTTCCCCTTTTTTGTATCTTGTATTCATTTTGATTTATGAATAAAAGAAATATTTCAGTTCATACTTGTGCCTCTCCATCTTTTGATGTCTTGACTTGGCGTAAAGTAGTTTATGTACTCATTTCGGAGTTTATAGTTTATTCATTCATTTCGGAGTTTCTAGTTTATGTACTCATTTCGGAGTTTGTAGTTTATTCACTCGTTTCGGAGTTTCTAGTTTATGTACTCATTTCGGAGTTTATAGTTTATTCACTCATCTCGGAGTTTCTATTTTATGTACTCATTTCGGAGTTTGTAGTTTATTCACTCATCTCGGAGTTTCTAGTTTATGTACTCATTTCGGAGTTTATTTAGTTTACCTCCCTTAGGTTTACAGACAAACTTGTCCTAATGTTATATACAGATAACATCCATTCTTTACGATAGAGGTTCGTTAAGTTTTGTGGTACTATGGTTTTGGTCCGTGGTACCGTCGCGTTGGCTGATGTATTCCTCGATATGCGGTCTTTAAGCCGTTGTTTGAGTAGCCCCACGACCGCCATGTCTCTGATCCCTTCGGGGGCTGGACAAGACGTCTTCAAGTAATCTCCTTAGGCTATATTACCGTCGGAAGAGTAAACGTTAGGAATTTGCCATGGCGCTTTTTACTTGAGGTTAGGCTCAGTTTGGAGCCCCGATGAGTCATAACCACTCCGCGCTGGAGTGGAATGATCTCCGATAGTCTTTTAGGCTTTATATGAGTTGCCGTCAAGACTCGAAATTAGGAATATGCTGTCACTTCATTTTTGTTTTGACAATATCGTGCTGTTTCTTTGCTGAAGTAGGGTACATATCTGTAGGACCTCTATGCTGTATGTATTGCAGCTGAAGTCTGGAGCTAGGAATATGACATTGATCCAACTTCATTTGATAGTTGCGTCTGCATCCTGCTGCAATGAGGAGGGAAATGCCAAGGTAGTCTTTAGGTTGTATATACGCTGTCAACACTTAGAGCTAGCATTTTGCCGTGGCTCCATTTTTTATTTGACCCTTGGGTCTTTTGTTAATGTTGCGTCTGCATCGAGAAGAAACGTCGGGCTGGAGCTAGGATTTTGCCGTCACTCCGTTTTTTATTTGACCCTTGGGTCTTTGTTAACGTTGTATCTGCATCCTGCTGGAATGAGAAGGAACGTCGGGCTGGATCTAGGAATATGCCATTGCTCCACTTTGTTCGACTCTTGAGTCTTTGTTGCGTTGCGTCTGCAACCTGTTGGAATGAGAAGGTACGTCCGGGTGATCTCTAGGCTATAAATGTTGCTGTCGAGGTCTGGCTCTCCCTTTGATGGAGCCTGGTAGGAAAATATGGTTCCCTTTTTCATTTGCGCCCATGGATTGTATACAGGGTTCAGTGTAGACTCACCTGCAGGGAAGAGAAAATTTTATTTATTTTATTTTTTATTGCCGCGATGCTCTATCTTTTCAGCACTTCATATCGCAAGAGTCACGATTGCCCAATCATTTCGGTTGTTTTTATATTTTTACTCGCTGTTTTTTATTGCGAGTTGCCCAAACATTTCGGCTGTTTTTATATGCATATTTTTGCTTGCTGATTTTTATTGTGAGTTGCCCCATCATTTCGGCTATTTCATATGCATTTTCTTGGCTACTCGCTACTGTTTTTATTGCGAGTTTGGAATTTAATACCAACCTTGGCATCAATATCGCTACGACTGAAATATTGCCGGGAGCGAATTATCATTTGTCGTGAAAGGAATTAGAGTTTGACACCTGTTTAGGCATCGGTATCGCTGCAACTGGGATATTGCCAGGAGCGAATCATCATTTGCCTTTATTGATTTGAACAAAGGTGGCTTAGTAAACAGGGTTAGGATCCTGTCAACCAAGACTTTTTGACTTTATGAGCCGTAAGGGTCTCATAAGGTTATTTCTCCCTATGAGTCGTGAGGATCTCGTAGGTGTATTTTCTCCTTAGGAATCGTGGGGATTCCCAAGTGATATTTTCTTTTGTAAGTCGTAAGGATCTTGCAAGAGTGTTTCTCCTTATAAGTCGAGAGGACTTACAAGTGTCGTTCACCATATGGGAACATCTCGTCATTGGTGGAACTTGGCGGGAAAATGTTTATACGTACCCGTGGATTGTATACAAGGGTCAATATTAGACCGCTTGTAGGGCAACTTGGGGGATACGATGGCTTAAGAAAAGGTTTAGATCCCTGTAGCTTAAGGCTTTTGAATCCTACGAGCCATAAGGGTCTCATAGAGGGAATTCTCCTTACGATTCGTAAGGAACTCATAAGTGTAAATTTTTTTTATGAGATTGCGCTCTTCCGGGTTTTCACAAGCTCGCCGGTAATCCTGTTGTTTTTACTCACGGCGTCCTTTCGGGTTTTCATCCCGTGCCTATTTTGCTTGTGAACATACCGTTTTTTTAATGACCCATCTGTTTTCCAGTGGAACTTGGGGGTGACTTCACCGCTGGAATAGCTGTGTAGCTAGTGGGGCTTGAGTTGTAGTCTTCGCCGTTGGGGCTTCGATTGCAATATAGATCTTAAGAGAGCATATCACCGTTTTGGAGGCGATGTGCTAGTTTAGGGACATCTCGGTCTGTTATCGTCATGTTTGAGGCAGATACTTTCTATTTTAAGGACTTCTCGGTCCAATGTCGCCATATTTGAGGCGGGGTTTTAGTTTAAGGACATCTCGTTCCGTTATTGCCATGTTTGAGGCAAATTTTTAGTTTAAGGACATCTCGGTCCGTTATCGCCATTTTTTAGGCGACGGAGCTTCTTTGTATACTATTCTCAGAGTTTTGACTCAGGAAGATAGCGAGCGGACACGGGCGTCGTCATTTATCATTGACCAATGTCATGACTCATCAAGCGTAGTATTTTTTGAGGAACCGGTCGTTTATTGGCCGGAAGGGTCTTTCGCCATGCATATCCATAAGCAGGTAGGCTCCACCTTGGTAGAATTTGTCTATGATGTACGGGCCTTTATAGTTCGGCTCGAATTTCCCCCGTTTTGCACGATTGGGGATCATTGGTCTTTTGACGACTAGTACGAGTTCGCCTTGGCGGAATGTTCTCGGCCTGGTCAGTCTTTCATATGACCGTGTCATCCTTGCCTTATAAGTTTCTAGGTTTTGCTATGCTATAAGGCGGGTTTTGTCGAGGGCATCGAGCTCCTCGAGCCGAAGATGAGCATTTTCTTCATCTGTCAGCTCATATCGAACCGCTACTCGTAGAGAAGGGAGTTCTATTTCCAGGGGAAGCACTGCTTACGTGCTGAATACCAACATGTATGGTGTTGTATTTGTAGCTGTTTTGAACGTTGTGCGGTATGCCCAAAGTGGTTCGTGCAGTCTTTCATGCCAGTCTCTTTTGTTCCGGGACACCGTTTTCTTTATAATCTTCCTTAAAGTCTTGTTGAATGCTTCAGCTAGACCGTTGGCACGAGAATTATAGACTGAAGAGTATATCCAATCTATTTTATGCTGTTGTGTGAAGCGGCTGATTTTATGGCTTCTATAAACTGGCCTATTATCCGAGATAATTCGTTGCGGAGTGCTGAACCGATAGATGATATGTGTCCTGAAGAAATGGAGGATATTCTCCATCTTCATCTCTCTTAATGGTATTGCTTCTGCCTACTTAGAGAAGTAGTCGTTCGTTGCCAATATAAACCGGTGTCCTTTGGACGACTCCGGTTCAATGGGGCCAATTATATCGGTTCCCCATAATTCGAATGGCCAGCTAGCCACTGTTGGGTGTAGCGGATTTGGATGTTGGTGGATGAAGTCCCCATGGATTTGGCACGAGTGACACTGCTTCGCATATTCGAGGCAGTCCTAAATCATTGTGGGCCATTAGTAACCCATTCTTTTGATCTTCAGCTTCATCTTTGGCCCGGCTTGGTGAAACCCGCAGAGTCCGTCATGAATTTATTGAATGACTTTCTTTGCTTCCTTCGGCCCCAGGCATCTTAACCATAGACAGTCGAACGATCTCTTATATAGAGTATCATTTAAGAAGGTGAAAGACAGAGCTTGTTTCATGAGCTGATGTCTAGATGGCGCATTTTTGGGCGTTTGTTGGGATTTGAAGTAGTCTATGAAGACTTCTCTCCAACCGTTGACCTTTTTTTCGTCCTCTATTTGAAGGGTTGCTTGTTCGGTCATTTCTTTTCTTTTAGATGGCTCCATCGAGTCTTCTGAAGATATATCTGTTGGTGTGAGGATCCTGCGGTTTTGCACGATAATCTTTACGTCATCGAGGTCTTCGTCGGCTAATTCTTTAGCCAATTTGGCCAACACATCCGCCTTATTGTTTTCTGTATGCGGTATACTCTCCAGTACGTAGGAGGGGATTTGTGTCAACAGTTGTTGCACTCTTTCGCCATACTTTATCAGCTCCGGCTTGCATGTCTGATAGTCGCCATTTACTTGGCTAACGATCAGCTGGGAGTCTCCATGTTTGAGGATGTCTTTGATTCCCATGTCGATAGCGATCTCGAGACCTGCTATCAAAGCTTCATATTCCTCGGCTCCATTAAGGAAAGGGCGTAACGCATTATCCCTCCTCGTGGAGCCACGAAGATAAGGCCCACCCTGGCTTTGATTATGGGGGTGTTTTGCCTTCGCCTCTTCATGGAAGATACTCCATTGAAATAGAGTTCCCATCGGGAATCATTTTCTTCCTTCTCTCCTTCGATTGTGTCGAACGCATGTTCATCTGGCAACTCGCAATTTAAGGGGGAGTCAGCTGGTATCGGATGCTCGGCGAGAAAATCAGCAATGGCCTGGCCTTTTACCGCTTTAAGGGGTCGATACGTTATCGAGAATTCCATCAGGAGGAGGGCCCATTTAGCAAGCCTTTCTATTAGTATGGCCCCTGACATCAGATATTTGAGAGGATCCACCTTTGACATGAGATGGACCTCATGTGCCAAGGCATAATGTCTGAGCTTCGTTATCATGAAGATCAGTGCAAGGCAATGCTTTTCGATGGGGGAGTAGTTGTTTTCTGCCCTCAGGAGAACTCGACTCAAATAGTACAAAGCTCTCTCCTTTCCCTGATCGTTCTCTTATGCTCATAGCGAGCCTAGAGAACTCTCAAAGGCCGTTGTATATAGGATAAGGGGTTTTCCCTTAACCGGAGCGGTCAATACCGGCGGATTTTGCAGGTATTGCTTGATTTCGTCTAGTGTATTTTGGTACTTTTGATCCTAGACGAACGGGTCCCCTTCTTCATCAAATGACTATAGGGACGACATTTTCCGGAGAGGTTGGCTATGAAACGCCGAATATATGCGAGCTTTCCTTGAAGAGATCGCAACTGTTTGAGGGTCCTTGGTGTGGTCATCTCCATAATCGCCTTGATCTTTGAGGGATCGATTTCGAAACCCCGGTGCCGTATGATGAATCCTAGGAATTTGCCAGAGGAGACTCCAAACACGCATTTTAGAGAATTCATCTTCAGATTATACTTCCGAAGACGTTGGAACACTATGTTAAGATGTTCCCAATGTAGGTAGTGCCAGCGTTCTTTAAACCGAAAGGCATCGCCTTGTAGCAGAATATGCCCAGCAGAGTCCGAAAGGCGGTATGTTTTTGGTCTTCAAGATGCATTTTTATTTGGCTGTATCCTGAAGATCCATCCTTGAAGGAGAAGACCTCATGGGTAGACGTGTTATCGATCATCAGCTCGGTAACAGATACTGGGAAATTATCCTTCGGGCAAGCTTTATTGAGGTCCCGAAAGTCCACGCAGAACCGTCCCATTCTTCATCATCACTGGAACGATATTAGCGATCCAGTCGGGATATTGAACTTCTTGGATAAAGCCGGAGTCGATTAGTTTCTTGACTTCAGCGTTGATACTTATCTCAAGTTCGAGCTGCATTCTTCTTGGCGCCTGTTTGACTGGCTTTATGTCTGGCGATATGTCCAGTTTATATACTGCTACCTTTGGATCTAGACCCGGCATCTCAGAATAGTTCCATGCGAAGTAGTCTTTATATTGCATGAGCACGTCTTTTAACGTGGCTACCTGTTTTTCAGATAGTAGCTCATTGATGAACGTTGGCCTCGGGTCGTTTTCTGTCCCTAAGTCAATTTTCCTTAGGTTGTTCGCCATAGTATGTATCCCGTCTTCCAGCTCTTTTGGTGCTGGTGGAAACTCTGAGATCACCTCGTGCTCGTCTTCATTTGCGAAGCACCTGAAGGGGTCATCTATCGTCTCGTGCCCTCCCTCTTTTGAGAGTGTTATCACGTGGCAGGTACGGGTTCGCTTCCATTCTTGACGTTGAGCTGGTTATACCCTCGCGGTATAGGTCCTTTTTGGCTCATGCTTTTGCGGCGGGGTTACCCTCCAACTGTAGGATAAAGTGAACATGCGTTGTCGGTATTGGTCTTCTACCCAGTCTTTGAAGGTGAAGCAGTCTTCAAGGGGATGACCTATGGCTCGGTGGTAGGAGCAATAATCCGGGTGATGGACCTCGTTTATTTGTTCAGGGTGTCGAGACTCCGGGAGCGTCATCATTTGGTGCTTCATGACAAGGTTGAATATTTTTCTTGTCTTGTCTTGAGGGAAAGAGTATTCCCGGCTCATCATCTTCATAAATGACAGGTTCCAGCTGGTTGTTCCTCGATTGTATGACTTCTTGGATCTGTTTTTCTGTTTTCGAGTGTTGTTTGCTTTCTTCGCCTTGTTTTTGCCTCTATTTCGGGATTTTCCTTCGAGGCGAGAACATTCATCTAGTTGAGGATGAAGGGCATTGCAATCTTCTTTCTCCACGGACTGCTGGTTGAGGCGTTGCGTCCTGGCCTTTTCATAAATAGCCATTTCGTGACTGTGGTTATCCGGAATCTTTTGACAGGCTTCTTTTATTAGCTTGTCAACTCATTCTTCGAACGATGGACTTAATGTTCTTAGAGAGGGATTTTGCTCTGTTTCAACGTCATAGCCATTTGGAAGAGCATTTTCCTCTTCTCTGGCGCTTTTTATGACGAGGCAGCTATGGAACTGCTCCCGTTTCCTGGACCGAACGTATCCGAGCCCGGTTGTCTCCATCTTCCCGTTAGGCATCTTTCGCTAGGTCTCAGGGATATCCCAAATCTTTTTGTAGAATTGGGCTTGCCGAACAGTTCGTTAGACGGGTACACCTTGGCATCGTAACAGCCTTTTCAATCCCTCCGCGTAGTATCTTAGCAAACGGATTGGTTGAAGCTTGTCGAGTGCAAAATCGGCACCGTGCCAGACTTCTTTCTCTACTCTGGTCTCCGTAGATTGGTAGAAGAGGATCGCCTTTTCACATCTTCACCTGGGAGGCACGTAGAAATTATGTAGTTCCTGTACGCTGTATGTATCGATCGCACCAAGTTTCTTGTAATGCCGAGGCGGAACCATTGTGATTTGCAGGCTCTGATATGCTTCGTCGAGGGTTTGCACTGACGGGCGGATGGCGAATACTGCCTTGGCCTCATCCTCAGAGTCGCTGCCAAAGACCAGAATAGGGGTCGATGGTCCGGGCCTATTGTTGTCTTTCTGGGGTTTTCCTGAGTAGACTATTTCTTCATCTTCCTTGGAATCGCTCCCAAAGATCAGGATCGTGGCGACGGACTTCTGTTTATCCTCCGGCTTATGATATCTTTCCGTGTCTTCGAAGTCTGGTAGGAAATACTTTGCGTCTTCATATTTCCGAACCTCGTTTACAGAGAATGGATTCAGCTCCCCTGTAACGGTGCATTCCAAACCATCTTTGAAATACTTCATATACTGATATTATGTAGAAGGGATGATGTTGTACTCATGCAGCCAGGGCCTGCCGAGCAAAGCGTTATAGCAAGTCTTGGCGTCAATGACGTGAAATTTAATGTCAGTGACGAGCAACCCGAAGCGTAACGTCAAAATTACGGACCCAAGCGTCCATGACGACTGTGAGTCGAACCCGGAGATGGTAATTTTGTCCCGAGCCAAGTGTTGAACGTTCATGCAAATCTCCTTCAACACTTTCACGTTGAGAAGGTTGACGGAGAATCCATTGTCGACAAGGATTTTCCCTATCTTGATGTCGTGGCAGTACCCGGTGACGTATAACGGGCGGTTATGCTCGCACGTACCAAGGAGGAGGTCTTCATCGCTGAATGTAATGTCAGCTGTGTGAACCTCCGCCAGCTCATCTTTCATCTTCTCTTCTGTGAGGAAAGCTTGGAACTGATCAGGCTCTTGTAATGCCTTGATCAGAGAATCTCATGCTTCTTTGGACAGGAGGAGAGCATCCAATATACTCAGTTGTCAGAGTATTTTCCTCAGATGTGCTAGGACATTGTAATCCACCTTATTTTTCCTAAGTGGGTCCCTCACTGCGAGCTCTTTGACAACTCCACCATTGAGGGAAATTTCCTCCGGGATTTTTTCTTTCCCTTTGTCCTTTTTGCTTGAACCATTGTTTGTAGGTCCAAGGTTCTTCTCGGGCAGCGTGCGGCTACGCAGCTGAATGTTCTCATAGTTCTTCTCTCCCTCTTCTTTTTCGGAGGTGGAGTCTTTGAAAAGAGAGCTGAGGGTCATTTCGTCCTCAGAATCGCTCCCGAAGGTAAGAACTTGAGGTTTTTTCTTTTCCGGACTGGTATCAACCATATGACAGTTGCCAGTCGTTTTTTACACATACTTGTCGCACCTTTTTGATGTCGAAGAGCTTCGCGCTTCATCCACTTGAAGTGTTTTTGATGGGCAAAATATCCCTGCCACCACTTCTCGAAGGCACTGCACTCTTCAGTGGGATGGGTAACCCTCCGATGATATAGGCAGTAGTTTGGATATAAATCCTCTCCGTCGAGGCGTATGACCCCGAGAGTGTTTCCTGCTAAAGGTGGCAGCTTCATTCCTATTGACAGGGCTTTGGTGAACCACTTCTCTGCCTTGATCCTGCTCTTATTTGTGGCAGGGGTGCTTCGTTTGGTTAGAGTACTTTATGACTCATTCTTGCCGCAGCTTTTCATCCTGACGCTGATACTTAGCCTTTCCGTATATGGCTATTTCGCGTTCTCGGCTAGCTTTGCTTTTTTGAAAGGCTTCATTTAACAGCCTATCGATCAGCTCTTCTGGCAGTTCCGGGGATTGTAGCGTCGATTCTGCCCCCAACTCCCCTACGCTGTTTTCTGACGCTGAGCGAGCTTCTTCACCATTTAACGACGAATGGGAGACCATGTGGCAACTTGCTACATAGTCCTCGGTTTCTTCTGATGAGTTATTTTCCTCATCGTTGTCACTATCTTTATTCTCAAGAATATACTTGAGGAACTCTTCGAGGGTGACGGGTGTCCGCGTCTTCTGGTTGTACTCCTCCAGCGCATCAATGTACTTTTGTAGGTTTGTGTGCTTGTCGTCATACTTTGCATACTGCACAGGCTTCTTGGTCTTCTTCTTTTTCTTTGAAGACATTGAAGGCTTGACTTGGGGATTTTTCCCTTTGTTAACAACTTTCGGTACGGGACGCGGTTTCAGCATCCCTTCGATGATTTCGGGTTCAAGTGGGCTTTTCCACCTGACTGCTGGACATGTCTATAGATCTTTCAGCATTCTTTTGGTCTTTGCTGAAAGAATGACTTCCCATGGAGTTTCTTCTACGAGTGAGCATGATGCCCCCGATGCATCCACCTTTTTGGGAGTGTGCTTCTGTGGCGGGTTCACCCTCCAGTTCTCAGACAGCACGAACTTCCCCTATTGATACTGATCCTCGATCCAGTTCTTGAAGACGTAGCAATCTTCAATTGGGTGGTTCACCATTCTATGATAGGAGCAGTAGTTGGGGTTGTTGACGTCGCCGGGTTGCGGTGGACGCTGGGTCTGGCAATGTGATGAGTTTGTTACGCATTGCCAACTCAAATAGTCTCCTCGTCTTATCGCGGGAAAACGAGTAAGCGCATCCTAACCTTTCTTCCAGGGATAGGCGTAGATGTGCATTGTTTTGGCGAACAACCAGTTTTGAGTCGCTCGGTTGTTGTTGAGTGTTGGCGACGAAGGCCGCTTTCCTTTTACCCTTAGCGTTTCGAGGGTCTATATTTGAGGAGGATGGCCCGTGGCCCATCTGGTCCATTTGGGCCAGTTTATCAATCAGAGCCTGGAAGGTCGTCGGCTTGAAGAACGTCATGAACTGGGACACAGTCATTTGTGGATCTACAATCCCGATGAACATGCCCATGGCGGGGGATTCTTCAATGCATTGTTCACACTTTGACCATAGATTTCACCACCGGATCGCATATTGGACCCAGGTTTCTCCCAACTTTACCCTGGCATTGATTAAAGCTGTGATCGGGGTGCGCTCGCTTGCGCTGGCGAATCGCTGTGTGAACAACAGTTCTATCTTTGTGAATGTTCTCACGGAGTCATTTGGGAGCTCTGAGTACCATTCAAAAGTTGTCTCTGACAGGCTACCAACAAACTGGCGAAGCAGTAGTTTATCGTCACCTTTAGTGTTGCCGCACAGAGCTCTGAATTGCACGACGTGCTGGTGTGGGTTTCCTGTCCCCTTATACACATGGAACTTGGGGGTCGTATATCCCGACGGGTACTTGATTTGGTCATACCAACCTGGATACGGTCGTCCGGTTCTGATAGTTTGACCGGCCGCTTCATTTGCTCGATGAGCTCGTATTTGTTGAGCGATGTAATCATCGAGAGCAGCCTTGGAGATCATTTCCTCCTTAGCTGTTGATAAAGCTGGAAGAGAATTTGATGTTTCCTCTCTATCATCATCGATAACTATCGGCGGATTCTCGGCTGGGGGTTCTGGCTGGATCATCCTTCCAACTATATCCTGAAACAAAAGAGCCATTTGCTTTATGTTGGCAACCTGCTCAGCAGCTTTCTTGTCCTTTCTTTCAAGCACCATTCGCAGGAACTCTGTATCGGTCTCCTGCTCTTGGCATCGTTCAGACGCTGGTTCCAGACTTTCTTTCTGTCCGGTGAGTGCTGCCATTTTAGTCAGCATTTCCTGGAGCTTTTGTTGTTGCTCCTGAGCTTTTGTTAACGACCGAGTTTGCGGTCGATAAGCCACGAAAGCACGACTTTCCTCTTTTTCGGAAGCCATATAAACCGTGTGCATGATCATGCCCCCAGACTTGGGACGTTTGGGTCTATCGCCTTTGGAGTTTACCGCCGGCGGTGGAATTTTCTCCGGCCTTGTTCTTTTGTGGGAGGTCGAAATTGAAGGAGCCGTTGTAACAGGCACCTGTATGAAAGAAATCCCTCGCTGTATGGTGGAGGGATGGTCTTCCTCTTGCCGAGCCTTCGATTTCTTCGGTCGATGAGAGTAGTTTTGGTCAATCACGGAGTCCTAGGCTTTTTGCCAGACTCTATGAATTTGGAAGGAGAGCCGTTGACGGGGCTGCTCCAGCTTTGCCTGCACTGTAGTTTCTGCAGAAGGGGACAATTTCTTTAGCACCACCGTTGGAGAGTTCTTTCGCACCCTCTTAAGCAGATCAAAGATGTTCCCGGTTGGAACAGCAGCATCAACTTCCACCATTGGAGCTGGCGGAGTAAGTCCAGAGGGGGAGTTGCCCCCAGCTTTTCTCACCCGGCGCCAGTGGTGACGTCGAGCGTGTCTTGCAGAGGGGACCGCCTCAGTTTTGGAAGCGGCTTCTTCATGTCCCTGGCTTTGGTGAGAGATTGTTGCTGGTGTCAGACTATTGAAGACTGGCGCCCTTAGTAGGGTTTGCGGAGGAACGCCCAATCTTTCGAAGACCGATCTTTTGGTAGGGGAAGCACTTTTGACGACTTCACCTGTAGGAGGAATTAGAAGGGCTATCCATTTTGGGGTAGCCCCTTTAGGTGTGAGAGCCTCTTTGCGAGCCCATTTTAGTTCCGACTTAGCCTGTTGAAGGCTAAGACATCTGAGCTTTGACTGAGCCTGTTGAAGACTGAGGCATCGAATTTGGACGGTCCGTTGAAAGGGGCCGTTGTGAATGCAAGTCGGTCGAATACCGACCTCTTGGGAGCTTCTTCCTACGGCGCTGGGGCGCTGAAACACGTTGGTGGGATCATGGTCCCGAAGAACAATCTGGTAGTGGCTTAAGTTACTTGCCCCACTGGTATTGAAAAGATGGAGGCCGCGTTGGGCCCGTAAGTCATTCCTCCAGTTGGGGCGGAGCGGGAGTTTCTGTTGCAAGTTGTGCAGTTGGAAGCCATTGATTTTTCTTCTTCTTCTACACAGGAGCAAGACACCAAATCTTAGTACCTCGAATCCAAGGGCAATCATAGCGAACCGCGATTTTGTTCGCAAAACACGACACACGAAGTGTGGAGTGGAAAGAGGAAAAGGTCTCCCGGGCGTGCCAGAAACTGATCACCGCCGGAAGACGGACCGGGACGTTGGGACGTCTGGCCTGAATCCTGGGAGCAGATGCTATTTTGGATTTATCCGTTCACCTCTCCAAAGATGCTATAAATCAACTTGGCATCTTCAGAGAGGTGGACGGAAATGTCCTTAAACCAATATTCGCCCCAAATATGGCGATAACGGACCGTAATGTCCTTAAACTAACATTCGTCCCCAAAACGGGAATGTCGGACCAAGACATTTCGCCTCAAATATGGCGATAATGGACGTGATGTCCTTAAACTAAAATAATCGAGCCCGAACGCTCATATGTTTAAGCTGATCTTAATCTCAAACCAGATTAACGATTCTTAAATCAACCCAAACCCAAATCTAAAAATATACGGATTTGGACTAATCTACGTCCTACGGGCGACGACAGAAACTAGTCTCCATATACAATCCACGGGCAACCTAAACAAACAAAAACACACACGACACGAAGTGAACTTCCGGAGCAGGAAAAAGTGGTTATCGCGATGCGGTAACATAATTAACTGCAGGGGCTTGCGCCTGTAGGGAAGAGCGTCCCCACAATCAAAAACCCTTGCAAACGAGGGGAAATCTGATAAAATCTGCTACAACGGCCGCATCCGTCCAAACCTCTGATATACGGTGCCATAAATCAACTTGGCATCTTCGGAGAGGTGGACGAATAAATCCAAATAGCATATGCCTGCAGGATTGAGGCCAGAGACGGACCGGGATGTTGGAATGTCTGGCCTGAATCCTGGGGGTATATGCTATTTGGATTTATCCATCCACCTCTTCAAAGATACCAAGTTGATTTATAGCACCGTATATCGGAGGTTTGGACGGATGCAGCCATTATAGCAGACTTTATCAGATTCCCCCTCGTTTGTGAGGAGTTTTTGATTATGGGGACACATTTCCATGCAGGCGCAACCCCCTGCGGTTAATTACATTACCGCATCACGATAACCACTTTCTCCTGCTCCGGAAGTTCACTTCGTGTCGTATGTGTTTTTGTTTATTTAGGTTGCCCGTAGATTGTATACGGAGACTAGTTTCTATCGTCGCCCATAGGGCGTGGATTAGTCCAAATCTGTATATTTTTAGATTTAGGTTTAGGTTGATTTAAGAATCGTTAATCTGGTTTGAGATTAAGATCAGCTTAAACATATGAGCATTCGGGCTCGATTATTTTAGTTTAAGGATATCGCGGTCCTTTATCGCCATGTTTGAGGCGAAATGTTAGTTTAAGGACGTTCGGTCCTTTGTCACCGTATTTGGGGACGAGCATTAGTTTAGGGACATTTCGGTCCATCATTCCCTTTTTGGGGACGAATGTTAGTTTAAGGACATTTCGGTCCGTTATCGCCGTATTTGGAGCGAATATTAGTTTAAGGACATTTCGGTCCGTTATCCATCTTGCGCGCATGTGTATTTGTTACGTAGAGGAGTAAACGATGGTGATATGGAATGCGCCCAATTTGGGATGCGATTCGATTTAAAGTGTGCACGTCAATTTGGAAATACATCAACAAAAGAAGTTGTTGGTCGTTGGGACCTGCCACCTCTCTGAAGACGTTGAGGAATTACAACGACATGTATCAGAGGTGTGAAGAGATGTACCCTTAAACCAAATCCCGTATTTGAGGGAAAAGGGGTTGTTGTGGGCTTAAGAATTTTTGGTCATATTTGAGACCTTGGAAATCAAGAGCATATGGGCTCGATTGATTTAAAAAAACAAAGAGGTTTAATCTCAGGAAACTTAGCCAATTTTGGGCTGAGATTGAGTTTCCATAATTATCCAACAATGCTGAGCACCGAGACATACAACACTCACGTGTGAAACACGTGGGGTGCTGGATTAGTGCGAAGCACTAGAGTTTTGTGGCGCTCACGTGTGAAACACATGAGGCCCCCAGATGTGAACGTTTTTAGTCATTTTTGACTGATCATGGAGCGCTGAGCACTCTGCATGATACTCACGTGGGAAGCATGTGAGTGCTGAGCTTTGGGCTTTATCTGTTCGTTTCCCCCTTTTTACAAAAGTGTAAGCACTTGGATAGAGCTCACGTGCATCTCACGTGACTGCTTCCTTTTGGGGCTATTGCCTAATTGACAAAGAAGTTTTTCTTTGCTTTTTAGGCGCCCACGTGAGAATCACGTGAGGCAGCTTTGGCTTTTCTTTTGCTTGGTTCCCTTTTTAAGCACTCACGTGGGGAAACACGTAAGGTAGTTTTGATTGTTCTTTTTGTTTGTTTGAAGCACTCGCGTGGGAAACACGTGAGGCTTCAAAATAGTTCTAAGCACTAACGAGTCACCAAAATGTTCTTGTGTTTTCTTAGAGATATTGATCTCTGTTAATAACATTTTTAGTCATTGATGATTATCAAGATTTCAGTTTTGAGGATCTTGTATCATCATCATTTGAAGAACTAAGTTCTTTATATAGGGTTAAACCCTAATTTTTTTGAGGAATTAAATTCGCATATATCCCTATTATTTCCTTTACTTTTTTTAACCTAGTTCTTTTCCCCTAAGTTTTGAATCTGCAGAACAAAATCTCCTCGATAAGAATTAAATTCTCAACTTGTGGGGAGATTTGCTTCTACAAATCTCAACCAAAGGAAGAACTAAGTTCTTATGTAAAGGGTTAAACCCTTAGATACGCAAAGAAGAGATACTATGATCTCTGTGTTTTTTTTACCTAGGGTTTCAATGAGGCAAGTCTTCTTCTTCTTTTGAGAATTAAATTCTCTTTCTTTTTCAAGAGCTCACTGTATATTTTTTTTGCAGAAGCTTGTGGGGAGTTCTCTATCTCTATCTTCTCTTTTTTCCCCTCCGTTTTCTCTTCTATTTATAGGATAAGAGAAAATATCAACTTGTTAGTGTTAGTTATATGTATGCCCTAGAGGCCATTACTATACATACGATATATATTGTAGTGGATACTTGGACATATATAGGGAGAACTTTCTTGCTCGACATGATAGTATGCTATCTGGTTACTCTTTATCTTAACATGTACTCTGATTGTCTCTATGTCACATGTTGATAAAGCCCTTAGGATGAGTACTTGATTACCAGGACTATGATGCAGATCATACTAGTGGGGACAGTGTAGTACATCCTTCAAATGTTCCTAGTCATAGAAGTACTGAGACAGGGCATCGATACTCCAGAGTAGATTAGCGTATGCGCTTCTTGACCCATATAATGGGTGATGGATGATCCCATATCCATTGGTGTTTGACATCAGAGAAGGTATATGGGTGCTCAGTGGAGACTGGGTTCACTGGACGGACTCGCCGAGAACTCCCAGATGGTATTATACCTCACGTTAGATGGTAGTTCTCTGGTGACACTGGTACAGATTAGTCTGTAGACCCGAGATCGTCATAGAGTCTTGTGTGATTCCCACTGTGCTTTGATTTCTATCATACCACGTCCAAGAGGGCGTGTAAAACGGTGGCTTTTGGGTACAGTCCCGAATCACATGGAGGCAATGAGCGATAGGAGGGGTTTTGTCTCTCCCGGTATAGGGAGTTGTTGTGCTGTGTTCGATTGGCTATAACTAGAAATCCCTGGCCAGAATTGCTGAGATTTACTGGTAAGTGTTATCAGTAGTTTCTCAAACTGTTATGGACCTCATATCGATATGACTTATCAAGCTACTGGGGTCTGACGTTTACCACCCCTAGACGAGATATGCGACATATCAGACGAAGAGACCGGACTGTACGGGAGTGTTACTGGTTGGATTCACGGGAGAATGTACAGGCTTGCTTGTTGATCTTCTGATTGCTCAATACCTGGGTGGCTGTTACGTTTTGCTGACCGCTTGCAGCTTGTGGGTGTTTGATATGATCATCACCTACTGCCGGCGTATTGACGATTCTTTAGAGTCCTACACAGAGGTTTCCTGGCTCAGGAAAAATAGAGTAGGAGCACATATGTGATATGTGCGGGACCGAGAATAATACGAGTATGCGATACCGTATTAGATTCTCGCGATATGTGATATTGGCCGGGTATATGTGATATAGCCGGGTCATCGGATCAAGTGTTGATTCGATGAAAGGATACAGAATATATTAGTCGGTTATTTATGAAATAGCCAGATTATCAGATCAAGTGTTGATTCGATAATTTAATGTATAATTATATATTTGATATATTATATTACATTAACTAATATTAGCTCACTTAAAGATTCTTTTTCTCACTTGGATAATACATTGATATATATGTGATATATGTTAATTGTATTATTTTATTTTGTTACAATAAATATTGTATATGTGATATATAATATTATAACATGTTATGGTTACAAATGCAACATGTTTTGTGGAGTTTAAATATGGTTAGGGTTTGGATTAGGGTTAAGCTTACATGAAGCTTTCAAGAAGCTTCTTGAAGCTTTGACTTTGACTATGATATTTTGTAAAGATATTTTGTAGATATTTCGTAACCAAACCCAAATCCTTTACCATAGTTAATTCTCTATATGGGTTAAGTCTTCATTCTTAACCCATGGTTGCATTTCTAACCTCACACAAGTTTTTATTATTCATCACAAAGTAATTTCTTCTTCTTCTTCCTTTGAGAAAAGCTTTCTAGCTTTTCACATGTGATGATTTTGAGTGAGATAAAGAAAACAAATAAGAGCTAAATTCCTACTTCATCATCCTCATCTATTCTAGCGACTTAGATTAAGGTGTTTGCTTTACTAATACTTGATTAGTGAAGCAAAAGTCTGGGCTTGAGTTTCTTTAAGGTAGATCATCTTTGTTATTGAAGATCGGAAGCAAGCTTGCATCTTTCTCTTCATGGAGCCTCTTTAGAGTCCGGGTATGATGATCGCAGCGAAGGGACCTCAACACGGAGCTTTAGAAGTGAAAGAATGGACTATCAAGGTTGTAATCCCTAACTTTTATAAGTAAAGTTATTTACTTGCTCTTTGTTTCGCCTAATCTCTAGTCTAAGATCTTGGTTAGGGTTGTTCGGCACATGAAAAATTTGATTTTGGCATGGTTGATGCCTTGTAGAACCTTGTTCTAGTGCCTAGTAACCCTACAGTGGTATCAGAGCCAAGCTAGAGCTTTAGGCGAAGTCTAGACGAAGTTTAAAGTCCGATCGAACACCGAAACATTACATTTGGACCCCACTCTGGAAATTTTTTAAAATGTTGATTTTTTCTGTATTAAAAATACTCAGAAAATTAAGCAGGGAATTCTAAGAAATACTGTGAAGTACGAACCCATAATTCCCTCAAGGGAGCGCGGAACCGCGGCCAAACCATGCGTTTGGCGGCGGTTCCGCGGCCACCCTTGGGAGTTAGGGGCCAATGCTTCAGGGCTTTATTCTTGGGTACTTTTTCATGCTTCTGGGAATTTTTAATATTACTCAAGTGTTGAGTTTTCTGGAGATCTTTTGTATTCGTTGATTCGATCGGAAAGTTTAACTTCGTTTAAGTTTTTTGGGTAATTTAGAACGTGTTAAAAAGTTCGAACGGATATCAATAACTCACTTTTTCCCCTGCCGGAAAATTTCCAAGTGTTGGATTTTTCCTTAGTTAAAGAACATTCACAGTCGTGCAAGTAACGCGGTGGACCCTCTAGAAGAACACAAACCTTAACTCGATTATGTGACCGTCTGAACCGTCTCTAAACCTTAGGGTTGGGGCAGTACGGCGTTGCCACATGTGAGGCGTTGGTTTGACCCTTCTACGGCTGGACCATTGGTACTGTGGCATGTGATGGATGCTTTTAAACTAATTTCAAGTGTTGAGAACTATTTGGAAAATCTTGGGTGTTTGTTTATTCGATCGGAAAGTTTAACATTGTCTATTTATCTGGAAAGTGATACAATATTTGGAATCCACAAGTAGTTATGAGATAACTAATTTGAATGTTGTAAATTTAGCAGTTTAGTCTCATTTGATCGGTTGCCATGGGATTTTGATGTGATCAAAAGTCCGTCGCAATCACGTAGCGTACGCGGATACTCGCCGGGTAAACTTAATAGATAGCCACGCCCCATAGCCCTGACCAAGTGACTGTAGGAGAACTCCGTCGCCAAAAGCATCCGTCCGGGTGCTCGTGGCAGCGGTGTTCCGTCTTAGTGCACTTCGTCGACGGCGTCGGGGGTGCGGCCGTCTACTAAAGTTTCCGACGAGCATTCGATCAGAATGTCGAGAATCTTGTTGAATTGCCCGATTTGATATTGAAAAGAGTTTTCGATACTAAGACTAAAATGCGGGGTTTATAATTGTTAGGCATGCGATGTCTAAGGAATTCATTTGGTTAGGCATGCGATGTCTAAAGCAAGTTGCGGATTCCAACTGTTATAGTTTTACACTTTCTTTTCTGCAACCGTAAGTGTAATATACGGTGTATCACCAGTTTCGTTGCTATACATCAACGACAATTGGGATACGCATATTTACTTACGTTGATGACATGTGATGTTATGTGTTGCTGTGATATGTTATATTGGATTGTCGTGTTTTGAATAGCCGGGGGTTTTATATGAGATGAGAGTTTTTCTTTTTCATTCATGTAAAATTCATTTGTATGTAATATTCTTTTATTGGGGCACTTCCGAGTTGAGGATGATGTCACCATTGTATGTTAGTTACTTTTCCGCATTAGGTAGACCCAAGGCGGGGAGCACAAGTAACCGAGTTTTAGGGTCCAGTGGGAGACCATCTCGAGGAGTCGAGACCGGGTCTCCTAACCCTAGAATTGGCAGTGTTGCTTGCCGCTCTCGTAGGGGTCTAAGGATGTGGGTTTGGCTATTCATCGCGACCGTGGAATCTGCGTTTTATACAGGCTCGCATAAAACACAGAAATCCTAGTATATCCAATATTTCATATGTTATCTTCTGCTGCAATGTTCTGTGATGAGATCATATTACTGCCTGAGACAAATGTTTATATTATATATATGAGATATATGTTATATTGCTGATTTCGTTTCAAATGTGATGCTTGTGAAGCATAATAAAATGGGACTTCATTAATGAGATTAATGAAACTAAAAGAAACCTAAAGATGTTGTAGAAACTTGTTTAAAAATTGGTAGCTCTAGTTCTTGCTTTGCATAGCGGTATTCCTTGTAGAATATCCAGCACCTTATTCGATAACGAAAGAGCCGAGATCCCTTCACCGAGAGTGACCTCTTTAGCGAAACTAGCAGATGCTTCAAACTCGATTTGTCTTTTGATTGTTTCTATAGTTTTTGCTTTGCATAGTAATATTTGTGAAATATCCTACACCTTATTCGATGAGGAAAGAGCCGAGATCCCTTCACAGGGAGTGATCTCTTTAGCAAAAACTAGAAAAGGCCTCAAAAACATTCCATTTAAAGTCACTCGATTCTACAACGATATCAAGTTCATTACGCAAAGGGTTTCTTAAAAACCTGACGTAGCCTTCCGTCATTTCAGATAAGTACTTCATAGTATTCGTGCTGCGTTTGTTGGCCTGCATCAAGGCGTAGTGTTCGGTAGCTATTTATGCTTATCTGTTAAAGCATATGATGCGATTGAGTTAGGGTAGTCGTGCGACTTTGTTGGCCTGCGTCAAGGGTCGTGCGGGTGGGTTTAATTCAATCGGGAAATGACCGGTTGAACTTGACTAGCGGACTATGGTTTGTTGGCCTGCGTCAAGGTCATAAGACGCTAGGGGTAAAATATTATCAGGGATTTCAAGTGTAGAAATTTGCAATGAGATTGCATACCTTCTATGAGATAGTTGGATCCCGATACCCGCTGTGAGTAAGAGTTACTCCTGGGAGAGTTTTACACATTACAATTAGCCGATTAAGTAGGTGTCTAGAAAGGTTTCAACGGGGTTATGCCTCTAGGAAAACGAGGTTTATTTTAATTAGGTCCGTGCGAAAGCACGGGGAACCTCCCTCAAAGTACCGGCACTGGCCTGGCTGAAAGATTGGCGAACTTGTAAAGTGTAATTAATCCCGGCTAGTCTTTCCTTTTAGGGTTTGAAGGAAGATTTGACTAAAACAGTGGGAGACATCCTGATTAGATATATTAATAACTAATCTAATCTTGTAAGAGCATACGCTGAGTGTTTTCTTCTATCTCTCTCCAGGTAGCGACCATGTCACGCCTTAATCAAGATAATAATACGGATGTATTGACCGAACCCGCTTGTTATACTGCGCTAGGGAACGTTGGTCCCGCTCCAACTTATAATTGTTATAAGACAGAGCAGGAAATAGGGGATTACCAGAATTCCCGTGCCGCCCAAACGAAGAAAGTACATGTTGATGCATCTTCTTCGGGTGTGTTCATTACCGAGAACTGTTTCTCAGTATCCTTTACGTTCTGGGTATAAGATACCGGATCAGGATCCCGCAAATGTAATTTGTTACATGGGTTACAGATAGGTAGAGAACTGAGAACGGGTGATAAGTTTCAAGAGTTGGAAATGATGCAAGTGTTGCAGCCAAGTCTGTTGGCAGTTATCATCCTGTATTAGCAGAATACATTGATTCTGAACGAATGTTATTAGATACCGAACCTGATATACAACATCATATCAGTCTCTTTATTATTAAAGAAGAATATAATTTTGTATTGTTGGATAATGTTTTGAACATTTCCTATATCAAGAGTTGATCGGATCAGGCATGTTATCTAAAGGCATAGACGTTCTAAATCAAACCACAGTTCTTAATGTATAGAACACACACAAGAGGAAGAGTTCAGAAATGAACGAATCCTTCTTAAGACATTGTAGACTAGGTCATATCAATGCGACCCGACTAGCTGAAGTTACATAAAGATGCATATTTAAATTAGTTTGGATTTACATCTTGTAAAAACTTGTCAGTCATGTCACAAAGATAAGATGACTACAGCTCCGTTTAAGAAACAGAGAAAGAGTTAGTGAACTCTTGGGATTGATACATGCTGATGTATGAAAGTCCCCTGTCTACATATGCCAGGACCGGTTCTTTGTACTTCATTACGTTCACCGATGATCTCTCAAGATTCAGACATATGTTCTTGTTGAAACACAAGTCCGAAGCTTTTGAGATATTCACAGAATATAAGTTAGAAGTAGAGAACCAAAAACGGGAATAAGTATTATGTCCTTTGATGAGATCAAGGAGGAGAATACTTGAGCACGGAATTCCTGGACTATTCTAAAAGAGAATGAGATTCTCTCTCAGCATTACTCCTCCGAATACATCATAGCACGTCGGTGTATCGGGGCGGAGCAATCGCACCCTATGTGATATGGTGTGCTCTATGATGAGTACTACTGAGTTGCCTATTTTCTTTTGGGGTTATGCACTTGAGAAGTTGCATACCTATTGAATAGGGTTCCAACCAAATCAGATGCCTACAACTCCATATATGATATGGTATGGGAAGAGCCCATCTCTTAAGCAAGTTAAGATTTGGGGTTGTCCGGCCTATGTCAAAAGCAAATCCGGACAAGCTCGAGGCAATGTCAGTTCTGTGGAAGTTTGTTGGATATCCCAAGCATTCGCAAGGGAATATCTTCTACCACACCGAGGAACAAAAGATGTTTTATTTCTCGGCATACCACTTTTTGAGAAAAAGGGAATTTCTTGTGAAGAAATTAGTGGTCATGGGGTAGAACTGGAAGGAGTTCCAGCTATACAAACTGCAGCTGATGATTTGGTAAACCCGGAGGATTCAATAGTTTCCAACAAACCTCAGCTTCTCCGCCGATCTGGTAGAGTTCCTCATCCGCCTGAGAGATACTTCGGTTTCTCTATGACAGTGGGAGAGATAATTGCATCATGAGATGATAACCCTACTAGTTTTGAGCGGGCCATCAGGAGTGGTGACTCTATGAGAATGGCTGGATGCTTAGCGATCTGAGATGAAATCCTTATACACCAACAAATTATGGACTTTGGTTGCTTTATCTGAAGGGTTAAATCCCCATCTGGAACAAGTATATCTTGAGAAGATTACTTGGTGTACATGGAAAAGTTGAGACTTTCAAAGCTATGCTTAAGTCCATCCAGATCCTACTTGCCACTGCTATATACCATGACTGCGATATCTGGCGGTTGGGTGTCATGACAGCTTTTCTAAATGATGATTTGGAAGAGAGGGTCTATAAGTACACAGCCAGAGGGCTTCGTAGACAGTGGGAGCAGCGGAAACGTGAGCAAGATGTTTTATAGGATAAATTAGGCATCATGGAGTTGGAACGTCTGTTTTGATGTGCTAGTCAAAGAGTTTGACTTCATCAAAATGGTAGACGAACCAAGTATATACAAAAAGGTAGTAGGGAGTATGGTGGTGATCCTCGTATAGTACGTGGATGACATACTCTTGATAGGGAAGAAGTTTCCTATGCTACGCTCGGTCAATCTCCTCTTATCACAAAGATTCTCTATAGGATCAAGGTGATACCTCCTAAATCCTGAGTTTTGGATCTATGAGATAGATCTAATTGGATGTTAGGATTCTTACTAGTTGTAGTGAGATGGTATCAATCGATCCTGGGGAGAATCACTGGAAAGGTTCCAGGGTGATAAGGACGACTGAATGTCAGTCGCAGGTATTGTCTTTACCCTCAGTGGAGGGACGGTATGTTGGAAGAGTTCCAAGCTAGATATCGTGACTTACTAGACGATTAAAGGCAAGATACATCGTTACCAAGGATGCTACCAAAGGGAAGAGTTCCAAGCTAGATACCGTGACTTACTAGACGATTAAAGGCAAGATACATCGTTACCAAGGATGCTACCAAAGAGGCAGTCTGGATATATACATATATAAGTTCATGAGATGAACTTCGTTCCTGCCATTGTGTGACAATGGAGTTGTGGCTTAGGCCTAGGAACCCCCGTCCCATCATAGATCTAGACATATTCTTAGGCAGTATCGCCTGATTATGGAGATGGTTGATCTCCAGGGAGTTCGAGATTAGGAGAGTAGACACAGAGGACAACAACACGAATCCACTCACAAAGGCCTATTTCCCAGTAGAGACTTTTATGGGATGGTTGAGTATGAGATACTTCAACCACAGCTGATTGTTGGGTATGCGATACCGCAACAGATGGACCTAGTGCAAGTGGGAGATTGTTAGTTATATGTATGCCCTAGAGGCCATTACTATACATACGATGTATATTGTAGTGGATGCTTGGACATATATAGGGAGGACTTTCTTGCTCGACATGATAGTATGCTATCTGGTTACTCTTTATCTTAACATGTACTCTGATTGTCTCTATGTCACATGTTGATAAAGCCCTTAGGATGAGTACTTGACTACCAGGACTATGATGCAGATCATACTAGTGGGGACAGTGTAGTCACCAAGTACATCCTTAAAATGATCCTAGTCGTAGGAGTACCGAGACAGGGCATCGATACTCCAGAGTAGACTAGCGTATGCGCTTCTTGACCCATATGATGGGCGATGGATGATCCCATATCCATTGGTGTTTGACATCAGAGAAGGTATACGGGTGCTCAGTGGAGACTGGGTACACTGGACGGACACGCCGAGAACTCCCAGATGGTATTATACCTCACGTCAGATGGCAGTTCTCTGGTGACACTGGTACAGGTTAGTCTGTAGACCTGAGATCGTCATAGAGTCTTATGTGATTCCCACTGTGCTTTAATTTCCATCATACCACGTCCAAGAGGGCGTGCAAAACGGTGGTTTTTGGGTACATTCCCGAATCACATGGAGGCAATGAGCGATATGAGGGGTTTCGTCTCTCCCGGTATAGGGAGTTGATGTTGTGCAGTGTTCGATTGGCTATAACTAGAAATTCCTGGCCAGGGTTGCTGAGATTTACTGGTAAGTGTTATCAGTAGTTTCTCCAACTGTTATGGACCTCATATCAACACGACTTATCAAGCTACTGGGGTCTGACGTTTACCACCCCTAGACGAGATATGCGACATATCAGACGAAGAGACCGGACTGTACGGGAGTGTTACTGGTTGGATTCATGGGAGAATGTACAGGCTTGCTTGTTGATCTTCTGATTGCTCAATACCTGGGTGGCTGTCACGTTTAGCTGACCGCTTGCAGCTTGTGGGTGTTTGATATGATCATCACCTACTGCCGGCGTATTGACGATTCTTTAGAGTTCTACACAGAAGTTTCCTGGCTCAGGCAAAACGGAGTAGGAGCACATATGTGATATGTGCGGGACCAAGAATAATACGAGTATGAGATACCGTATTAGATTCTCACGATATGTGATATCGGCCGGGTATATGTGATATAGCTGGGTCATCGGATCAAGTGTTGATTCGATGAAAGGATATAGATTATATTAGTCGGTTATTTATGAAATAGCCGGATTATCGGATCAAGTGTTGACTCGATAATTTAATGTATAATTATATATTTGATATATTATATTACATTAACTAATATTAGCTCACTTAAAGATTCTTTTTCTCACTTGGATAATACATTTATATATATGTGATATATATTAATTGTATTATTTTATTTTGTTACAATAAATATTGTATATGTGATATATAATATTGTAACATGTTATGGTTACAAATGCAACATGTTTTGTGGAGTTTAAATATGGTTAGGGTTTGGATTAGGGTTAAGCTTACATGAAGCTTTCAAGAAGCTTCTTGAAGCTTTCAAGAAGCTTCTTGAAGCTTTGACTTTGACTATGATATTTTGTAAAGATATTTTGTAGATATTTCTTAACTAAACCCAAACCCTTTACCATAGTTAATTCTCTACATGGGTTAAGTCTTCATTCTTAACCCATGCTTGCATTTCTAACCTCACACAAGTTTTCATTATTCATCACAAAGTAATTTCTTCTTCTTCTTCCTGTGAGAAAAGCTTTCTAGTTTTTTCACATATGATGATTTTGAGTGAGATAAAGAAAACAAATAAGAGCTAAATTCCTACTTCATCATCCTCATCTATTCTATCCACTTAGATTAGGGTGTTTGCTTTGCTAATACTTGATTAGTGAAGCAAAAGCTTGGGCTTGAGTTTCTTCAAGGTAAATCATCTTTGTTATTGAAGATCGGAAGCAAGCTTGCATCTTTCTCTTCATGGAGCCTCTCTAGAGTCCGGGTACTCGATGATCGCAGTGAAGGGACCTCAACACGGAGCTTTAGAAGTGAAGAAACGGACTACAAAGGTTGTAATCCCTAACTCTTAGAAGTAAAGTTGTTTACTTGCTCTTTGTTTCGCCTAATCTCTAGTCTAAGATCTTGGTTAGGGTTGTTCGGCACATGAAAAATTTGATTTTGGCATGGTTGATGCCTTGTAGAACCTTGTGCTAGTGTCTAGTAACCCTACAGTTAGGAAAATCTCCGATTGAGAGATCATGATTAATTTCATAATCAATCCAAAATGATCTTTCGGATCACTTGATGAATTTTATTCACCATTGGATTTTTAATCCAAAGGTTTTCTGTTTAACAGAGAAGTTTTCTTGTTTATTTAACAAGATTAGGAAATATCTTTTCCTAAGATAGAATTTTTATCCTATCAGATGATCGGTGTGTGATTTTATAATCACCGTTGGATCTTTGATCCAAGGGTCCTTTATTTAACAGAGAAGATCTTTCTAGTTTGAGAAAGATTAAGGAAATATTTCCTACATAGAATTTAATTCCATTTTGCCAAAGAGTGTAGCAGAAGAACTCACGTGTTTAACATGTGACCCCTAGCATGGGTTTCAGTATGCTTTATTTTTAGCGCTCATATGCATATAAACTCTCATGTGTTTAACACGTGAGGCCTGTTTGGCTTGCCAATTATTTGATTGCAGCGCCTATATTCTTTGTATATAAGCGCTCACGTGTTTAACACGTGTGGCTCTTTTAGCCCATTTGTTTTTAACTGCAGCGCCTATATGCTTTTGCATATAGGTGCTCACGTGTTTAATACGTGAGACTCTTTTAGCCTATTTGTTTTTAACTGCAGCGCCTATATACTTTTGCATATAGGTGCTCACGTGTTTAACACGCGAGACTTTAATAGTGGGGAATTTTCTCCCTTTTCCTTTTTTTATGAGGGAACGACAGTTAAACAGATCATATAGATTTTCTGGTAATGAGATTAGCTTATTGAATATTTATTTCCAAGTATTCATAACAGTTATCAGATGCGATACACGAAGTAGCGAATGTGATCCTATCATCTGCTACAAGTTATTATTTCAATTTGTCCGTATTAAAATAGTTTTATAATTTCTAGTTATAGATATAATTTGCATAACGTTATAAACTGCAGATTATAAACTAATTAACGATATACAGATTATATAGATATAAACGGTATAATGATAATAATAAGTAATATTACGATGATATATATTTATAGATACAATTATAGCATGTCGCAAGTTGTAAACTTTCCTCGAACACGAACGCGGCAACACACAACACGGAGAAGCAAAACAATGAACGATCGAAGCTTGGACTTCGACTAGGACTTGAGCTTGTTCAAGGAGTTAGCTCGATTTAGAGGATGAAGTCGATGTCTCGGCTGTGATCGAGTGGGTTGCAAGCGATGGGTGCTTGGGTTCAATGGTGGCACGGCTTGGGTTAGCGACATCGATGGCAATGGTGTTCGCGGGTATTTTCTTGTTCGATGGGAGATGATGGATATGATGATGATGGCCAGAGTTTAAAGAAGAAGAAGATGATGGCGGTAGATAGTGACGATCTCGGCTACAGCAATAAGTTCTCCGTCGAGGGTGAGAGGGATATCGGTGTTGGGTGTTATTGCATGAGCCTGCTCGGTAGATGAGGGTGTGAGGGCTTCAAAGTGGGTTCTTGGTGAAGGTTGGGGTCACGGAGCTCGGGAAATGGCAACGCGGGTGATGATGATGTGTCTAGGGTCGAGAAGAGGAAAAGAAGGAGTTATTCGAGGCGATGGGGATAGGCTGAGGGTTCGCCGGCAAGATGGGGTCATGGTCAAGATGATGGTGGGTGTTGTCGAATTGGAGGGTTTAAGGTGATTGGCGGTGAAGGCGAGAAAGAAGAAGAAGAAAGTGGCGGTGATGGAGGCTTGGGCAGGAGGCAAAGGTGTTCGTGATGGGTGCTCGGGTGTGAGGAGGCATGGTCAAGGGAGTGAAGGAGGTGAGGTCGAGGTTGAGGGTTTGCGAAGGAGATACAGGAGATAGCGACGAAGGTGATCATAGAGGGAGCCGGCCACGAAGAAGAGTGAGCGGGAGAGAGAGACTAAGACAGAGAGAGAGTTATTTTTATTAAAAGGAAAAATATAAATCTATATATATGATATAGTATATTGTATATATTTTATAGTTTAATATATAACTAATAATGTATAAAAGATAATACCAATCTCCGATCCGTCTCCACTAAATCTCACCGAAAATATATGTATTGGGAAAATAATATATACATACGTAGCCCATTTAACCATAATCTAAATGTTAAAATAATATATTCTGATATAATATATATATCGGGTAACAAGGATGTTTAAGATTTAGGCATAATAGATAATAGTCAATAAGTAACATGAGATGTTTAAATAACATGCTGACAATTAATACATGAAAATATCCATAACATATAGCTACCAGAATATATATATATTTCAAGTATTATATATCTATTATTTAAATTCATATGGATTTTGTTCCTGCCAAAATCTTCGGCCAAGAGCTATTTGTTCCTGATTACACCGGTTTAAGTTTCGTTTACAGATATGTGTGAAATCAGGCTCATTCATATACGCACATACACATATCAGAGGAAGAACATGTGTTAGAAAGGGAGCACTTGGTGGTCAACAACAAAAGAAAGCATTTAATTGAACATTTTATTCTACAGAAAATAGATCACCATACATGGGATCGAAAGTATAGGGATTCACAAAATCATGGATAAAATTCTCTAACTCCCACTCTGCTTTCTCCACCATGACAAAGCGGCGATCTTCACGAAGAGTCGCTCCCCATCGGTCAGCACCGTGTCCATCAGTAAAGGCAGACATGATGGCCCGCTAAGCCCGTATCTGGCTTAGCAGCTGAACAGAGCAATCCCTCAGAGCCATGGTAATCAAAAGTGCCTCATGAAAGCACTCGATCTTGTCCTCCGCTGCGTCGAGTATTTCCGGAGTCATCTCCGTTGGATGAGGGGGAATATCATCGAGCACGGACAAGAAGACCATTCGGAGCCAAATGGAGCCGATGGGTAGAGAAGATCCTCTAAGAGTCAAGAGCTCATGCAGCACCATATCGCATTGGTCATCCATAAGAGCAGGGTTCACCAAGCGGGCAGCAAAATGAGGAATAATTTCCTTAATAGGCACCTCCCATGGCTGCCGGCGAGCATGTGGACGATTACAAGCCATAGCTCTTCTCTGTTAAAATAATTCTCTGAAAGTGAAAGAGAAGAGAAGCCTTGCTTCAAATTATGAAGGGAGACATTTAAGTCCAGGCACAGAAAATGTTGTGCATGATGGAACTATTTCCAAGCATTTGACTTAGGAAAAGCAAAGAAAGAAGGCGAAAAGACACCTTCAGTAATGAGGCAGCGCCTCACGTGCCTTGCACGAGAGCGCCAGCACCGAGAGTTAAAAACTTTGAGGCAGCGCCTCACGTGCCTTGCACGAGGGAGCCAGCACCGAGAGTTAAAAACTCTAGGGTAGCGCCTCACGTGCCTTGCATGAGGGCGCCAGCGCCGAGTGTTAAAAACTCTAGGGCAGCGCCTCACATGCCTTGCACGAGGGCGCCAGCGCTGAGAGTTAAAAACTCTGGGGCAATGCCTCACGTGCCCCGCATGAGGGCGCCGGCGCCAGAACTAAAATTTCTCTGCCGTTGGATCAAATATCCAACGGAGATGATAAATCATCAAAATACAGAATTAAATTCTGTTGAGGAAATATTCCTCAAATCTTTCTGAACGAGAAAGATTACTCTCTGTAAAACAGAGCACCGTTGGATTAAAAATCCAAGGGTGATTAAAAATCACCAAGCTACAGAATAAGCTCTGTATGGGAAAATATTTCCCCAATCTTTCTAAACAAGAAAGATTACGCTCTGTAAAACAGAGCACCGTTGGATTAAAGATCCAATGGTGATTAAAAAATCACTAAGCTACAGAATAAGCTCTGTATGGGAAAATATTTCTTTCTAAACAAGAAAGATTACACTCTCTAAAATAGAGCACCGTTGGATTAAAGATCTAATGGTATTTAAAAATCACGAAGCTACAGAATAGGCTCTGTATGGAAAATATTTTCCCAATCTTGTAAAAAACAAGAAAAATATCTTCTGTAAAACAGAAGTCCTTGGATCAAAAATCCAACGGTGGATAAAATCCCCAAATCAATTAAGGATCTCTTAATGAGAGATTTCTTTAACTAAATTAACAAACTTGCCTCCACTATATAAAGGCCTAAGACTTCAAGTGTAAATCCCCAGTTCCGTATGTGATTTTTCCGTATTTTTCAGATTTTTCCCAAAATTATTTCATTTTTATATCCATTTTATTATTTTATATTAATTATTCCTAAACCTAAACTACTGAAATCCTAACTCTACCCGTACCCGACTGACCCATGTCTGACCGACCCAACCCGTTTCGCCCTCTCCTTCTTCCTCACTTCCTCTCATTTCCCGCCTTTCTTCCAACGTCCCCCGCTTCTCGCACCCACGACTGTCACGACCCGAAAAGTACGGAACATGACCGGCACTTAAATTACGAAATGTCTCGAGGCGTACGTAATCTAAGTAAGCCAAAACCCAGAAATCAAAACCAAGTAAAACAGTAGAGTGAAGGAAAACCAATTTAAATCAAGTAGTAGCAAGATAAGCTGAAATATGCATTTTTAAAATCACAAGTCTTTTTTGAAAATTTCGGCAGAGTTTCCTTTATAAATACTGGCCCCGAACGGGGTACAACATGATAAATATATACATGAATGATAAAAGGCATCCCCAAGCGGAAGCCAGTTTTTCATCAATCGACGGCCACAACCACGCGAGCAATATAATAGACAACGCCGAAGGGCGAGGATCAAAACTGAAAAGGAAACTCAAACAATATGAAATCTACAATAATACAAAGCGCGACTCTAAGGTCGAAAGAACATACATCATCGGTCTCTAAGTCTGAATAAATATACAAGTTTGGTTGATGGAGTTGCTAGATACAACTGAATAAAATAAAGGTACAATAGTGGTCACGATACGAGTGAACCCACTTACCAAAGCAATCACTCGGAAAGGAAGCAGTGTGCCAGCAAAGCTGTAACGGAACCTGTATGGCAAAACCTGCAAGAAACTGTGGTACAACGGGGGTGAGTTGCCAACTCGTGAGTAGAAAATATCACTGAGCGGAAATCGTATGTATGACACGATCCTAGGTCAATACAATCAATAATATATATAAGCTCAAATGATAAGTCTGAAGCAAGAAAATGTGGTAAGGGTAAACATCTATACATAAGTGTAATCCCATGTGCTCGTATCAGTGCCTCAGGTAACAACATATCATATGAATGAGGTATGAATGCATGAAAACAGAATACATGTAAATGAAGAAACTGCTTTCATAACTTAGTGAGATTTCTGTATATTTAAAACGAGCTATCATTAATGAAATCAACATAATCAGTGTCTAGTATCGACACAAAACATAAATCCCAATATCTCAATATCTCAGGCTCCGGCTATCCAGACTGGCCTGTATTATCAAATCTCAATACCTCAATATCTCAAAATCTCAGTGTCTCAAATCTCACTATCTAGGGCTCCGTCAGTCCTGATCGGCCCCTATCATCAATTACACGACTATGAACGGTATCCTCCGGATATCCGACGCGCCAGGTAAAATCACCGGTAGGCAGTCTGCCCCTGCCGGGCTCATCGTCTACACCTCGATCTTCTTGCCCCGGGGTACCTTACCGGGTCCACCATGTACCCGCAGATGGTTCATCTAACTCCTCGAATCGGGTCTCGAAATCCATCTCATAACCGAGAAAATATCATGGTGGACGACTCATACATCACGAGAAAACCACACTTTTCATTTTAAAAAGAGAGAGAGAGAGAAAGAAGTTTATATATATTCTTGCGGTTTTCTCCCAAATCCAGGAATCTCATAAAAATCCGAAATCCAAGAATCGACAGTAAATAAACAGTGAATATCGGTATAAAAATCCATAATACTGCATAACAGTGAATAATAATATGCATGAAATTGCAAGTAATAAGTGAAATGTCTAACCTGACATATAAAGCAAGTACACTAATATCATGTCGAAACTATCAGCTAACAAGCTATGTCAATGAAATAATATTCTCTAAAGTGTACGTGACATGGCAATTAGCGATGATGATGTGTGTGAGCCGGCAAGTAAGTGTATGTGGAACATACGCATCATCGGTAATGGTGCTGGTGTCCTGACCGCATGATTTCAATATTAACATATGAAAACACAATATAAGCATGCAATGCGATGCGAGCAGCAAGAATATGCGGGAGATGAATATCAAATACAATGATAACGAATCCACATATATCTAAGTATCAGTCGTACAGTTTTGCCATTTGAAATAATACGAATCGTGTGTTTAGAAAATAGGGACTACGGTGTTTTTAAGAAAATGTACGTCCTTTGAAATATCCATAGAATACCTTGGCCTGTCTTTAAAAATACTCACGATTCGTTAGTTTTGAAATAGGTATGACTCGAATCTAATCTATCATTTACAAGTAAACTACCGGACTAAACTAAACATGCTGATCGAAAGATAAGGAAACCGCCTAACATCTGAGTCAACACACACACACACACACATAACAGTCGGTGATCCCGCCTAAAAAATCCCATACGATACAATATCTATAATATGACATTCTCAGGTCAAGAGTGCGGATCTATCATCAATATATAGCTCGTACGGTAAATCCGTCGTACGGTCTCCCAAATCTGGGTACGGGTCAAATGTCACATCTATCACATTATTCATCTGGTATCCTCTTTATCAAATATCATGATCCGGGATACCGATCTACGTCTAGTACAATACTGATACCACATGTGTATATGCATGCATGTGTATGAAAACACGACGTCAAAGGGACCCGCTAAAATATCATGTCGTATCTCCAATACGAACCATGTCACATCACCGATCTCACGGCCTCAAGCCCAATCTCATCGACTCATCTCCAATCCCAAGTACTATCCTCATAATCCATGTATATATATACGTATATATATATATATATACATAGTCCCATACCCATGTGTATATATATACATATCCCCATATACGCACGGGTAAAAGAATGAATGTATGCAAGTGTGTGTGCGTGTGTGGGTGCAACAACTACTCTAGGGTTTCGCAAGTAACACTACTAATCCATGAACACATAACCATATCCTGAATATCCATGTCTTACATAAAAGATATCATATATATATATAGTATATATATAGCATACTGTACATCGAACTGCGGAGGTGCTATACGCCATTCACCCGACTTCCCCCGTAGATATATATCTACTCACCTGATCTTGCTTGCCGATGTCGATGTCGCCATCATCTTCTTCATCGTCTCGAATCATCTTAGGGGTACCTGCATGTCACACGTATCATATCGCATTAAAAACCAAATCTAAACCAAAACGACACGCGGAACTCACATAGGTCAAAACCTATGGTCTACTCCCGCAAATCAACCCGATATCACTCGATATAGACATACAAACGTCGCGTGATCGAGATAAAGCACAAATACTAAAATCTAGAATTTAAAATACATAAAACCATAACTCGAATCAAAGCAGCAACACAAGGAAATAGTCCCAGATTTTGTCTAGGGTGAAAACAATGTTCCAAAACAATACTAGGGTGATATATAGGGTACATATGACCTACAGAAGAAACCTAGGGACCAACTTCTACCAGGTGGCCGGCCACACCCTAAGAAAATCTGGCCTGCTCGGATTTGGGGTGGAGTTGGGGCCTTGAACTTCTACAGTGGGTGCTTAGTGGTCCAATTGGTTCTCTAGAGTTGTTTATTTTTCCAGTAAAATTCCTAGGTTATACCAGATTTCCCTGCAACCTCAAAGTCGTCATAAACTGACAACAAAAGTTCTGAAATTCCGTATTTTGGGTTTTCAGTTGGGTTTGGTCTTGGTTTCTATCATTATAGGGGGTCTAAGGTCATCTCTAAAGCCTAATTACACCATCTCTAATCAAATCAACCCCTAATTCCCAACTTGAGATTCCAAAGTTCACTAAACACCACAAAATCGATTTTAAACTTGAAAAGAGGCTTAAGCAGATGAAACACTACACTAATTGTGAAAGGATTGCCTCATTTGGGACCCAAGAATCCCCTACAGCACAAAAATGAGATTTTTCTTTGTTCAAAGTGTAGCTTGTGAGCTTGTGCACAACTTTTGTGAAGTGGAGATGGGGTTTTGGGTTATTTTTGATGGTGTTGTGTGGCTTGAAGAGGTGGTGGGAGGAGGTGCTGCCATGGTGAGTGAAGAGAATGAAGACTTGGTCAAAGAACCCCTCACCTCACTCTCTCTTCTTTCTCATGCCCATACCCCTTTCTTTAATCATTTTCCTTTTCCTTTTCCTTTCCTTTTCTTTTCATCTCTCTTTAGTTTTCATTAACACCCAAAATGAAATGATCATGAAGGAAAACCATGCTAAAATGTAACAAGTGTTAAAAAAAATGACGTGTGCACAAAACACGCTTAAAATCCGATTAGCGATTTTTAATCGCGATTAGCACTAAAATAGTGTTAAATAAATCATAAACTATCATAATTTGCATGAATCACATAAAGGACCCTCTTTTTCGCAATTTCCATAATTTTCAAATTTTTTCCCAATTTATCGGTATTTAATTATACCGTCTTATTAAAATATTCAATATTTTATTATTTAAATATAAAAATTCCCAAAAATAACATTTTATTTTTCTGAAATGTTACAATCTTCCCCCCTTAAAGAAATTCGGTCCCCGAATTTAAATTTAAACCCCTCAATACTAAAACATTTCAGTAAAAAGTCCAAGTCATCGGGGCTCCGAAATTATAAATACATAAGGCACAGTGGCGCAATGTATGCGCATGAACAATGAGCAGATAGCTCAAAAACAAAACTCCGTCAAACATCCCACAATCATCGGAGTCATGGTGAAGACACCAAGGTCAAATCCAAAATGAAATCAACATGATATACATCAACACTATACATATAAACACCTGAAGAAAATGCATGCCTAACCGTTTTAAGTCGCTATGCGATGCGCATAACACTGCACAGTAGCGGACGTCTCTAGTAAGAAAATAACTCTCTCTTTATATATATATATATCCTTTGTTTACGTGCACGTACCGCCGTTTTGAAAACAATTTAAAAGGGTTTCTTGTTTTAAACGTTTCGTGTCATCTCAGACACGTAGGTAAATACTGAGACTATAGCTCTCTTTTTGGAAATCCCTTCGATAACTATCAATGCATGCAAAATATATCTAGGTACTGTCCTCTGACTAGACCTACCCAGCTACTATATCAATAGTAAATATCATAAAAACGTACTGCTCCATAAGAAATCAATCCCAAAATGTGCATATGAATGTTATGTGCGTCCGGTGCGCACGGAAATCAAAATCCATGAATGTGCTATACATGTGCATAGAAACAACATCTAAGTGCAACGGGTGTGCACGAAACATCTATCAAGGGCAACAGGTGTGCCTGACAGCAATATCAGGTGCATCTGATATGCACGAAAAATCCCGATTTAGTGCATCTGGTGTGTACCAAATCGCATCTCAAATCATGCGCCCAACATGCGTGAAAATCCAAATCAGGTGCATCCATCATGCACGAATAAAAATCTAAATCCTGTGCGTCCAACATGCTCAAAATCATGAAATCCAATGTCAAGCTCCGAACATGCGCAAAATCCAATCCAAGCGCGTCAAATATGCGCAAGAATCCAATCAGGTGCACAAGGTGCACAAAACAAATATCGAGTATCACAATCAAAATCGACGGTATACAACACATCTCAAATCCAAATCAGGTATACCGTAGTATCAAATCTCACAACCATGTGCATCAGCGTGCACAAAATCTAATTAGAACACTAAAAGTGCATGAAAACTCTGCCGTAAGCATAAGTCAAATCATATGCAAGCCCTAGGCATGAAGTCAAAATCAATAGCTCAAATAATATCAAATCGAAGTCCTGTGCAACTGTAGTGCACAAAATACGTATCACTGCACTGTAAGCATATGTGAACTATACCGAGTGCAAAAATCAAATCGGGTGCGTACCATATGCACAAAATCTACCCAACTGTATGAAATCCATGAAATCATAAGCATGTACAACCAAGGCACCAAAAACGATATCAAGTGCAATAACTGTGCACAAATCATAAATCAACACAACGGTGTATAAAGCATATCTTAAGTGCAATAACTACGCACAAAATACAAATACCCAGTAGGTGCAACCATGGTGCACGAAAACAAATATCATGAAACTCGGTCATCAAAACTCAATCATGCGAATAAATCGCCCAAAATACCGAAATCAAGTATTGCGGAATAGTCCCGCTTAAGCACATCCTCTAAGAATCCCTGGCCAACTGTCGTGGTCAATCATGACATGTCTCGTCGACGGTGCCGAACTCTGGCCTGCTGGGTGTGCACAAAATAACCACTCCTGGGTTCAAGTCTTCTCGCATAACATTCCAGAAAGATCCTATCAAGGTCTCTCCCAAATCTCGTTTTTGCCGAACTGTCCGGAAGTTATCACCCTTCACTAAATCTGTTTCTTGTTCCGGAATGGCTGCATACTCATCGCGTCTTCTTCTGGAAGATATATCCATATACAACGCCTCTGCATGCGTATCACATCTCTGATGTCGGCGGAGTGGAACGTCATCTCATCAAGATCTTGTACGAACCTCTTACTCCACTTTTATCTAATGTCGACTGCTCCGGACTCGTCTCTTCGTGGCTGCATGGACTGTGCTCCAACGACTATACTCGTATCTGGAGTCTCCCAAGAAATGCATCCCATCGCATAGCATCCGAATGAAGTCGAACCATTCGATCGATTCGTCAAAACCTCATAATCCCCCAAGAGCTCAACATTTTGGGTGCAGTTTAATAGTATCGAGTACATACCACAGCATCGGTGGACCAGCTGTAGAAGGGCAAACCCAAGCCTCACCAATGGTGTTAGTGTATATGCCCTAGAGGCCATTACTGTATCATACTAGTTTGTATATTACTTAATGAAAGTTTGGGATATTCACAGTTGTATAAACAGTCTTGCTTAAAATGGTAGTATGCTACTTGGTTTGTTTCTACTTCAATATGTGCATGTGTTTATTTTAGCATATCGCTTATACATATTAGTAGAGCCATTAGGATCTTTGCTTGATTACCAGCGTTGTGATGGCAGTCACATTAGTGGGGGCTGCGTAATCTACAAGCACATCCTTATACAGGTCCCTAGTCGTAGGATTATCGAGACGGGGCATCGATACTCCGGAGTAGACTAGCGTATACGCTTTTCATCCCAGCAGGGGAGATGGTCTGTCCTACAGCCATTAGTACGTCGTACTGGAGATAGTATGCGGGTGCTCGTTAGATTACGAGTACACTGGACAGGACTCGTCGGGAACTGTTGGTTGGTACTATACCTATCGTCAGATAACAGTTCCCAGGTGACAGGAGTACAGCTTAGTCCGTCGACTTGACACCGATACTTCGCCTCGAGTGTGTTCCCACTGTAATTTGATTACTACCCTACCACAACTCAAAAGAGTCGTGCAAACAGGTAGTAGTTGGGTGCAGTCCCGAAGAACTTGGAGGCAGTAGAGGTTAGATAGGATTCGTCTCTCCCGGTATTGGGGGTTGATATCGCGCTGTGTCTAGGAGCCATTACACAAAGTACCTGGCCAGGGAAAGCGAGAATTACTGGTAGTGTTTCCAGTAGTTTCTCAGGGTATTCTGGGCTACACTCCGGCACGACTTGTACCGCTATTAGGGGTCTGACGTTTACCGCCCCCTAAGCCCGGCATGCAATACTCTTAGATGAACAGACCGGACTGTACGGAGATTGTCACATTCAGGCTCAGTAGGAGTTCGAATGGGTTTACCTCATCAGCCTTCTTATCGACATCTACCTGGGGACCGTTATATACAGCTAGTGCCGCTTTCGGTCTGTGGTTAAACCCACTGCCATCGTAGTGTCGAGTCTTTAGAGTCCCACACAGAGAGTTTCCATGCACTGGGCAAAAGGTGTAGAGGCCGTATGGTTTTACGGCAGGGCTACGATCACTTACGTGCACTTGTGCGCGTATGATATTCGGGTGGATAATACTAGTGGGCTTTGGTTTAAGCCGGATCCTAGTATTGTACAGATGGATTTGTTTTGCCTTCTGTGTATTCGTGTTCTACGGAATGCGGATGCGGGTGTGTATGCACGGTTGTGAGGAGCGAAGAAGGAGGTGTCTCATTAGGGTTTTGACCATTGACTTGGTCAAAACCAATATGAGGTGAGGAAAATGTTTATTAATCTTTTTAATGATAATTGTGTTTTGGCTGATTGGTTTGACCATTTGACCTTGCTTGACAATTTGACCTAGTTGACCATTGTTGACTTAAATATTTTGCAAGCACTAGACTCTTCTTATTCTTTTGGATTTATCTTCGTTCGCGAACACGATACACGAAGTGTGGAGTGAAAAGAGGAAAAGGTCCCACCGGACGTGCCAGAATCTGTTTACCGCTGGAAACCGGGAAGAGAAACGTCTTGCCTGAATCTGGGGGCAGATACTATTTGGTGCTATCCGTCCACCTCTCCGAAGATGCCAAGTTGATTTATGGCACCATGTATCGAAGGTTTAAACGGATGCGGCCGATGTAGCAGACTTCGTCAGATTCCCCTTCGCTTGAGGGGTTTTTGATTGTGGGGACGCTCTTCCCTGCAGGCGCAAGCCCCTGCAGTTAATTACGCTACCGCATCGCGGTAACAACTTTCTCCTTCTCCAGATGGTCACTTCGTGTCGTGGGTGTTTGTTTTGTTTTAGGTTGCCCGTGGATTGTATACGGAGACTAATTTATGTTGTCGCCCGTAGGGCGTGGATTAGTCCAAATTCGTATTTTCTTAGATTTGGGTTTGGGGTTGGGTTTAAGGATACGTTAGTCTTATTTGAGACTAAGATCAACTTAAATGTTTGTTAAGGATACGTTAGTCTAATTTTTAGACTAAGATCAACTTAACGGGATCGTTTAGATCTAACAAGAGAGCAATTGGGCTCCATTGTTCTAGTTTAGGGACTTTGCGGTCAATTACCAGTTTAAGGACATGGTGGTCCAAGGTTAAGGATATCATAGTCCATGGGTTTAAGGACCCCACATTCCAGGTTAAGGACATCATAGTCCATGGGTTTAAGGACCTCACAGTCCAGTTTAAAGACATCATAGTCTGTAGAATGTATGGCCGTCGGGACCCGTCATCTCTCTGAAGACGTTGAAGGATTACAACGACAAATATCAAAGGAGTTCAGAGATGTACCTTTGAACCAATTTTGGTTGGGAGATTTATAGTCCAATTTGGAACTAAGGTCTGTTAGAAGGTTTATGAGCATATGGGCTCAGATGATATGAGTTGAGGACTTACAACCAATGTTGGGCTAAGACCTGTAAATGTTCAACATTTTATTGTTCTGGCTGTTGAGCCGTTATTTGGGCTTGGTCCTTTTAGTAATGCTAAGCATTAGATCCTGACATTTTTTTATCTTGTATTGAATGCATAGGATTTATCAGAACAATGTGTATTCTGACAGTGCGCCACGTGGCGCGCCAGACGCTTTGTGCCAATTAAAGAGCGCATTGCCCTTCTGCCAAGTAGTGCACACGAAAATGACACGTGTCGCGCTTAGCGCTAAGCGCCAGTTTATTAGCGCATTGCGCTTTCAATTTATGAGCGCGTTGCGCTGGTTTAGTGGCGCACCAGTGAGTGACACGTGGCGCGCTTGGCGCCAAGCGCCAGCCCATGAGCGCAATACTCTGTTTCAGAAGCGCAAAGCGCAAGTAGTGTCTATGGTTGACACGTGGCGCGTTTTGGCGTTGAGCGCCGGTCCAAGGAGCACAAAGATCTGTTTCAGAAGCGCAAAGCGCATCTGATCAAATTTATGATCAGAGAACAAGTTTATGTTCTTTTTTAAAGGAGGCTTTGCCTCAAGATTCAAGAACAAAAGTTCTTATTTACGAAAAGGCGCTGCCTTTATAGATCAATGATCTGTGAATGAAGTAAGTACTTCTTTGTTTTTATGATGAGATCTTTTGATCTTTTTATAAAAGACCTTGGTCTTTTCTTTTTTCTTTAGATCTATGATCTTTTTAAAAGATAGTTCTTCTTTTCATGAGATGATTTCATCTCTTTGTTCAAGAACCATTCTTTACGTTGAAGAAATAATCTTCTTTTTGCTAAGAGCTTGCTCTTCTTTCTTTAAGTTTTCTCAAAGTTTGTAGGGGGTCTCTCCTTATCAGACTTGAAGTCTTGGGGCCTTTATATAGGGCAAATTGATTTGTTAAATCAGTTAAAGAGATCTTTCTCTGATTGATTTAGGGATATTTCCCCACCGTTGGATCTTTGATCCCAGGACTTCTGTTTTACAGAAGCCAATCTTCTTGTTTTTAACAAGATTGAGAAAATCTTTCCATAACAGAATTTATTGTCTTTGGTAATTTTTATTTACCATTGGATCATTCATCCAACGGTGCTCTGATTTACAGAGTACAATCTTGTTATTTGGAAAGATTTTGAGCAATTTTTCCTTAACAGAATTTAGTTTCTGATTAATTAATGATTTATCATTATTATTAGATCTTTGATCTGACGGTGGGGAGCTTTTAGGTTCCAGCGCTAGCGCACCCATGCTTTGCACGTGATGTGCTGCTTAAAAGGCAGCACACCCGTGTTTGACACGTGGTGCGCTGCTTGGAGCGCAGTGCGTCTAGCGCTAGCGCACCCATGCTTTACACGGGGTGCCCTGCTTAGAGAGCAGCACACCTAGAGCTAGCATACACGTGCTTTGCACGTGGTGCGCTGTTTAGGGCGCAACGCACTTGGCGCTGCATCTGAAGCGTTGCTTCACAATGTTTTAACTGTTGGCTTTGAGGCATTTGTTACATTCTTTGCATGTGGAGTTTTCCCTTCATTTTTTTATTTTATTATTATTATTATTATTATTTATTTATTATTATTATTATTTTTATATATATAAGGGAGCAGGTTATGAGCCAAAATTTTGGCGGGAACAAATGCCCCCCACTACTTTGCCCACGTAAGTATGTACGTGGATGAAGTAGTGCAGAGTTATGCATGGCCACAGAATTGAGAGCTTAGGAGACAAGTTTAGGGTCCTTGTAGCCTAAGACTTTCTTCGTCTTCATGAGCCGTAAGGGTCTCATAAAAGTATTTCTCCCTACGAGTCGAGAGGATCTCGTGGGTGCAAATTCTCCCTAGATATCGTGAGGATTTCTAAGTGTTCATTACCTCCGTGAGTCGTAAGGATCTCACTTGGGTATTTTTCCTTACGAATCGTGAGGACCCGTAAGTAGTTTCTTCACTTCAGCAGCAAATGTGGCTTTGGCAAACGTGGCCCATAGATGTTAGATGACATTTCATCCTGAACTCTCCGAGAGGTAGTGATGGCTTAGGAAGCAGGTTCAGATCTGCTACCTAAGACTTTTCAACTTCATGAGCCGTGAGGGTCTCATGAAGACTTTTTCTCCCTACAAGTCGAGAGGATCTCGTAGGTGTATTTACTCCTTAGGAATCGTGAGGATCCCTAAGTGTTCATTACCTCCGTGAGTCGTAAGGATCTCACTCGGGTATTTTTCCTTACGAATCGTGAGGACCCATAAGTAGTTTCTTCACTTCAGCATCGAATGTGGCTTTGGCAAACGTGGCCCATAGATGGTAGATGAAATTTCATCCTGAACTCTCCGAGAGGTAGTGATGGCTTAGGAAGCAGGTTCAGATTTGCTACTTAGGACTTTTCAACTTCATGAGCCGTGAGGGTCTCATGAAGACTTTTTCTCCCTACAAGTCGAGAGGATCTCGTAGGTGTATTTTCTCCTTAGGAATTGTGAGGATCCCTAAGTGTTCATTACCTCCGTGAGTCGTAAGGATCTCACTCGGGTATTTTTCCTTACGAATCGTGAGGACCCGTAAGTTGGTTCTTCACTTCAACAGCGAATGTGGCTTTGGCAAACGTGGCCCATAGATGGTAGATGACATTTCATCCTGAAATCTCCGAGAGGTAGTGATGGCTTAGGAAGCAGGTTCAGATCTGCTACCTAAGACTTTTCAACTTCATGAGCCGTGAGGGTCTCATGAAGACTTTTTCTCCCTACAGTCGAGAGGATCTCGTAGGTGTATTTTTTCCTTAGGAATCGTGAGGATCCCTAAGCGCGTTTTCTCTTGAGAGTCGTAAGGATCTCACAAAAGAATTTTCCCTCCTACAAGTCGAGAGGACTCGTAAGCGTTTGTTTCCCTCCTTATCGAGATTCGACTTTGGAGAGTGTGGCCTGTGAATAGTATGCAAGAGTCCATTTTGGACTGACCTGCAGGGCCCCAGTGCTTAGGAAACCGGTTCTTATCCCCATTGCCTAAGGCTTTTTCCTACGAGTCGAGACGAATCAAGAAGTTCTCGCAAAGACACTAATTTCCTCACGAGTCGAGACGAATCGAGCAGTTCTCGCAGGAATGTCCTAACGTCACAGTTAACCTCTGCTCTTTACGACAGAGGTCCGTTAGGGTCTGTGGTACTAGGGTTTTGTCCGTCGTACCGTCGTGTTGGATGATGTATTCCTCGATAGGCAGTCTTGCTGTTCGAGTAGCCTCACGACTATCGTGTCTCTGATCCCTTTGGGAGCTGGACAAGACGTCTTCAAGCAATCCTCCTAGGCAGTTTGACCGTCGGAAGAGCAAGCGTTAGGAATTTTGCCATGCCGCTTTTTACTTGAGGTTAGGCTCATTTTGGAGAGCCCCGATGAGTCATAGCTACTCCGCGCTGGTGTGGGATGATCTCCGATAGTCTTTCAGGTTTTATATGAGTTGCCGTCAAGACCGTGAAGTTAGGAATTTAGCCTTTGCTTCGTTTGCTGGCATTGTGTCTGCTGTATCGAGACGAATGTCGCAGTTGTCTCTAGGTTGTTGGTGAACCGTCGAGGTTTGGAACTAGGGATTTTGCCGTGGCTCCGTTGTTTGATTGTCGCGTCTGAATCCTGCTGGAGAAAGAACGCTGTGGTGACATCTCGTCTGCTGTATCGAAACGAATGTCGAGGTGGTGACCACTCCATGTGGGATGATTTCCGATGGTCTTTCAGGTTTTATATGAGTTGCCGTCAAGACCCTGAAGCTAAGAATTTGGCCTTTGCTTCGTTTGCTGGCATTGCGTCTGCTGTATCAAGATGAATGTCGCGGTTGTCTCTAGATTGTTGGTGAACCGTCGAGGTTTGGAACCAGGGATTTTGCCGTGGCTCCGTTGTTTGATTGTCGCGTCTGAATCCTGCTGGAGAAAGAACGCTGTGGTGATATCTCGTCTGCTGTATCGAAACGAATGTCGAGGTGGTGACCACTCCATGTGGGATGATCTCCGAAGGTCTTTCAGGTTTTATATGAGTTGCCGTCAAGACCCTGAAGCCAGGAATTTAGTCTTCGCTTAGTCTGTTTTAGCGTGTCCGAATCTTGTTGGAGGAAGAACGCTGTGATGACATCTCGACTGCTGTATCGAGACGAACGTCGAGATGGTGACCACTCTGCGTTGGTGTGGGATGATCTCCGATAGTCCTTCAGGTTTTATATGGGTTGCCGTCAAGACCCTTGTTCGAAACCCACGGTGATGTGCTTTTTGGAAAATAAGGTCAATGTCGGATATGTCGGTTTTTTGTCGGAAAAATAGAGCACGACGTGAGTATCGAGTTTTAAAATTACCGCAAGTGCACGGGGCGTTGTAGCGAGCCGGCAAGTACGGGTCGAACCACAAGGAGTGGATATCACGACATCAAATTGAGTTATAAACAATAAGTTGGAGGATGGTGTTTTTGTCACGATTTAGTGTACTGCCTAAAAGGAACAAGGTGTTGGGATACGAAAACTTGGGCTGAGGTTCAGTAAGAGTGAAATACGACATTTACCCCCAACTCTCCATTTTGATTCAAGATTCATTCTTTTAGTTTCCATTTGAGTAGCGAAAGTATACCGTATTTATCCGATACGTGTATCAGGATAAAATACGATATCAAGGGTAGAAAAATAGAAACCGACAAGAATGAGGTTTATAATGGAGTGGATATGGAATTAGTTAAGTGAAGTAGCAAGTATAGACTATATGCAATAATGCTATATATCCTATCTAGCTAATTGCGACACGTAACTTAATTCCGTATTCAAGCCATCTTCAAGTCGTAACATAGCAACGATAAAATGTGAAGAAAGGATAGGATATATGTTAAAGGTTGATTTGCAACCGTTCGAAACGATATATCCTATCAAGAAAAACATAATAAACTTGCGATGTTAAGAAAAGAAGTGAAAAGATGCAAGAATCAAAAGGGAGGGGTTGGAAGTGAAGTCATTCCACATCCTACCTCCCCATAGCCCAAGAGCAACTACTCACACATCATTATATGAATATCACAACTGAATAATCAAAAGAATCGACGAAACGAAAAAGAAGATACAAGAATCAAACTTAAATGTAATGAGTGCTTATTGCAATGGTTCAAAATACATGTAATGAGTTTAATTACCAAAATCTAATCTTGCAAGCTCACAAAGAGAGGTTGCAAGACCAGAGAAAGGCAAAGAACTCAACTTAATTCCAACAGAAACAAGAATTTTTACACAAATGCACAAATATCAGAATATCTGCTCCTCAAAAATCCATATCTGAACTACATCTCTGATCTGCTATTTGTAGGCAACCCAAAATAAAAAGATAAAACCACAGGTGGACTAAATACACAATGGGGGACCCACACAAAGAAAACGAACCACTTTTTCACCATCTGGGCCGCAAATTGCGGCTGTTTTGAATAAATTTGCGGCCGTCTTGAAGAGTGTGGGGCCCACCTTGCTACAATAGTCTTCTAATTAGTTGACTATATCCCTGTACTTGCAATTTAGTCAAATGATCTCGTGAGTGAATTCTGGAGCAATGAACAGAGAGCAATTCATGGGTAAGTCCATGTTTTCACATGTTTCACACTTGGTCACACTCTTTCTTTGCTGCAAACTCTTTTAATCTTGATCTGTATTCTGCCCGTTTGCAGTTCTGGTTAAAAACCATCGTTTCTGTTCATGTTGTGTACCATTTCCAGTGTTTTTGCCTGTGTACCTGTGTTCTGTACTAATGAGCAGAAAGAGATTAATAGCACTGTTATTGACCAAAAATGATAGGAAATGAGTGGTATTAAAATGTAATAAAGCGTGCCGAACAAATACCCCCAAACTTATCTTTTGCTCGTCCCGAGCAAAACCATTTATCCACAAAAGAGAATTTTAACCGCACTTTCGCAGGGAACGCGATTGCACTGAGCGTGTGCAATAAGCCGTTAAACCTCTAGGTGTCCCTAGTAGGAGAAGTGTTGTCTCCTGAGGGTTTTCAGCGGATTACACCCACAAAATCCAGTCAAATTAGTTTTGCTAGAAAACAGTTGATCCAAATCTCAAGGTTAAGTATCAAAGCTAGAATTTCTATCACCCAAGTTAGAAACATTAAACCCTATTTTTCACTCCTCGCAATTTGTTTAACAAGCTAATATGCGTCTTTTCATGATAGTGCGGTAGTGTCGTCATGTTTTGAAGAATTTGATTAGGGTCATCATGTCAAAAGTTACAGACCAAGGTAAACATCTAAAGGATCATACAAGTTCGAAAAGAGTTATGATTTTCTCAAGTTTTATTCTTCAGTTAGGCTTCAAGTCAGAATATATATCGATTTTAACAGAGTACCATAGTCGTAATGTTCACTCCTATCTTTCACCTGTTTTTGTTCATACACACCCTTCAATACTGTGCAAAACGTCTTAATAAATACAAACCTTCATATCTCCGTGAAAAACTGTTTTACTAGAAAATTTGTCACCGCCAAGATTATACTCCCACAAAGAACCATAAGGACTTTTAACTCGGAGAGGACACTTGCTTAGCTTGTTTTATCGGGCGATTGGAAACTTAGCGAGTTTTGGGTCAATGACTCCCAAACCAGATGCTTTTAGGGCATTAGGTGTGGAGACACCCCAAGGACTTAATTACCCAAGTTCCCAAAACCACAAAACAAAAGACTCGTTTTAAATTTTTAGCACTTTAGTACAACGGAGATATAGCCATTTTTTTCTTCTTTTATGACGTTTACATGTGATAAGGTGTGTAATTACTCCATAAGGTTCCAGATGGGTTACTTTTCGGACTTGTAGCTTCTGTCAAAACTTCTATAAAATTCTTCATATCTACTTCTCTGTATGAATTATTCTTGATATTACTTAACTCAGCCAAACCTATTTGATCTTAAGGATGTTTAACACTTTAAAAGTTTTTACAGACATGTCAGACATTCATTAAATTCAAAAAAAAAATACGACACGTGTAAGTGATATAAAAGACGTGTATCAGCTATGTTTAAACGCACAGACGGGTTATTTTTCAGGTTGTCAATCTCAATTCTTGAATTTAGTTATTTCTACTTAATTTAACCATTAGATTTTGAATCAACATTCCCCCGCTAGCCAGCCTGACAAAGTTTTTATAATTTTTTTTTTTTGGAATTTTTTCAATTTTTATAAATTTTTCAATTTTTTTAATTTTTATACAATGCAGTACAAAAGCAGATATGAAATGCAACTACATGCAAAAGAAAAGAAAAATACACTAAGTAAATGCTGAAATGCTGGAAATATGCAAATACAACCTATATGCTACCACCCCCAACTTGAAAATTGGCATTGTCCTCAATGTCGTTTAGCTTTTCCCTTTCCCTTCTTGCTTCCGCCGGCTTCATCTTGTGATTCCCGTTGAGCCGCTTCAATCCTGTCTAGCTGCTCCTGCATCTTTTGTTGTTTCTTGAGTATATGGCGAATACTCCTAAATGTCAGGCGCTGCAGGTCCTTCTCGTTATCTGGTTCTGGCTCATTCAAAAGTGCCTCTGTCGAGCTTTCGGGACCCGGATGTTCTCTTGGGTCCTCCCTTGACCAAAACTTTTGCTCATAGTGGCTGCCGGTGTATCCTTGTGAAATTCTCTTTATTTCGACCGGCCAATGTGTGTAAACAGTCGCATATCCCTCAAACTCAATCACATCAATATAGTACTTTGCAAGCTGGGTTACTAGCACTGGCAGCAGGAGTTTGTTCTGTGCCACCCCCTCCATGATTGTGTTGAACAATTGTGTTACAACACAGAAATACTGGTCCTTTTCCATTAAACAATGCACAATATGTCCCACCCCAGCAGGGAAGGAAGAAACACGGCTCTTTCCCCTGATGTTGCGGTTTGCCCATCGGCAAACCGCAAGTATGTTTCGGTACATCTGTGCTGGATTCAGCCCCTTATCTTTCAATTCCACAAAGTTCCCCATCAATGATCTGTAAACCGCCAATTCTTGCGGTTCTTGATTTCCGGGTCTCATGGGGATACCTGTGACCCTAGAAATGGTCTTGGCCTGAAAGATTCTACGTCGTCCTTGGAAAAAAAATTCTATGAAGTTCGCTTCCGACTGGCCATTTCTTAAAGCTTCATAAAAATCCTCTACCAATTCCCTCACAGCAAATAAATTATTTCCTCTGTAGATTAAATACACCCACCCTCTTTGACAGATTTCATTGTAGAAATACTGTCCATAGGTTGCGTCGGAGAAAATCTCGAAGAAATTTTTCTCACAATCGAAAGCTACCATTTTATATCTGAAATTATAGGTGGAAATTTAACAAGAAGAGATGAAATCTTACAGAGGTGAAAAGAGATCGGGGATGTCTGATCAGATCAGGCCGCAAATTGCGGCTTACTGGGATTTTTCGGCGGCCGGAGTTGTAGATCTGGGGCTGATTCTTTGATGTTGGGTTTCTGATGAAGAGAGGGATTTGGGGTTTTGGAAAAATCAGAAATGAAGTCTCGGGTTGGGGTTGGGATGGTTATAAAGGGTTATTTGCAAAGACACCCCTTTATAAAAAGAATTTGCAAAAGAAACTAAAATTACAAAAAGGCTCCAAGAAAAAGGTATATACAATAAAACATGGGGGGTGTTTTAATCGATGTAACTTGGCTCATGCAAAAACATGAGCTCCCCCGTTTCCACGGGCAATTCTAAAAATGGTTTTAGCCGTTGGCCATTAACTTTGAACGTGCAGCCAGTTTGCTGATTTTCAATTTCGACAGCACCGTGCGGAAAAACGGTGCGCACAAAAAATGGGCCTGTCCATCGTGATTTCAATTTCCCGGGGAACAGATGAAGTCGGGAGTCATAGAGCAGAACCTTTTGCCCCACGGTGAATGTTTTTCTGAGAATCGCCTTGTCATGAAAGACTTTCGTCTTTTCCTTGTATAGTTTGGTGTTCTCGTACGCATCATTGCGTATTTCGTCAAGTTCGTTTAATTGAAGTTTTCGCGCTTCGCCGGCTTTTTCCAAGTCGATATTGAGCTGCTTGATTGCCCAGAAACCGCGGTGCTCTAATTCAACAGGCAAGTGACATGCCTTTCCAAAGATGAGTCGGTATGGGGACATACCTAGGTTCGTTTTGAAGGCTGTGCGGAATGCCCAGAGTGCGTCACTTAAGTTCAACGACCAATCCTTACGGTTATTGTTGACAGTCTTTTCCAAAATTTGTTTAATTTGTCTGTGGGAAATTTCAACCTGACCGCAAGTTTGAGGATGGTAGGGTGTTGACAATTTGTGGCTGATGGAATACTTTTTCATCAGTGATTCAAACGATTTGTTGCAGAAATGCGTTCCATTATCACTAATGATGGTGCGAGGCGTACTGAACCGAGAAAAAATGTTTTCTTTCAAGAATTTTACGACAACCTTGTTGTCGTTGGTTCGACAAGGGATGGCCTCCACCCATTTGGACACATAGTCCACAGCCAGCAAAATGTACAAATTCCCAAAGGAGTTTGGGAATAGCCCCATGAAATCAATACCCCAGACATCAAAAACTTCTACAATCAGAATGGACTGTAGGGGCATTTGATTCCGTTTTCCAATCTTACCCATGTGCTGGCATCGGTTGCAGGTTTTGCAATATTCGAAAGCATCCTTAAAACGCGTTGGCCAGTAGAAGCCGCTCTGCAAAACCTTTTCAGCTGTTTTTCTGGGTCCGAAATGGCCCCCGCAAGCTTGATCATGGCAGAAGGACAAAACACTTCTTGTCTCAGAATTAGAGATGCACCGTCTAATGATCTGATCAGGACAGTATTTAAATAGGTATGGTTCATCCCAGTAAAAGAATTTGACCTGGGAGAGAAATTTATACTTGTCCTGATTTGACCAAAAAGATGGTGTTTCTCCGGTGACTAGAAAGTTCACGATATCAGCGAACCATGGTTCGTTTGATACGGAGAGAAGTTGTTCGTCCGGAAAATGCTCATTGATTGGAATTTCCTCATTTGGTGCATTTGGTATGCGAGACAGATGATCGGCTACAACATTGTCGGTCCCCTTTTTATCTTTGATGGTTAAGTCAAATTCCTGAAGAAGGAGGATCCAACGTATCAATCTGGCCTTGGCATCCTTTTTTGCAAAGAGGTGCTTAAGCGCAGAATGATCAGTGTAAATAGTGACGTGGGTTCCGATCAAGTAGGGACGGAATTTCTCAAGCGCGAACACAACAGCTAAGAGTTCTTTTTCAGTCGTGGTGTAATTTAGCTGTGCGTCATTCAACGTCCTGCTCGCATAATGGATAACATGCGGCTTCTTTTCAAATCGCTGTCCTAAGACAGCTCCTATTGCAAAGTCAGAAGCGTCGCACATTAGTTCAAAAGGTTCGTTCCAGTCTGGTGCGCTTAAAATCGGAGCAGAAGTGAGTTCCGAATTTAGAAGCTTGAACGCGTGAAGGCACTCAGAGTTGAAATCAAAGGGTGTTTCTTTGGCCAGCAAAGAAGTCAAGGGTCTAGCCAGTTTGCTAAAATTCTTGATGAAACGCCTGTAAAATCCCGCGTGGCCTAAGAATGCCCTAATATCACGGACAGTCCGTGGAGGTGGGAGGCTCGAGATAACGTCGATTTTTGCCCTATCGACTTCAATTCCTTTTTCAGAAATGATATGGCCTAACACGATGCCGTGTTTGACCATAAAATGACACTTTTCCCAGTTGAGTGTGAGGTGCTTTTCTCTACATCGTTGCATTACTAGCTCTAGATGCCTCAAATACTCAGAAAATGAATCTCCAAAGACGGAGAAATCATCCAAGAAAACCTCTAAAAATCGCTCTACCATATCAGAGAAGATGCTCACCATGCACCGCTGAAATGTCGCGGGTGCATTGCACAGCCCAAAGGGCATGCGGCGGTAGGCGAAGGTACCAAAAGGACAAGTGAAGGTTGTTTTGTCCTGATCCTCTGGATCAATCGAGATCTGATTATAGCCGGAATACCCATCTAAGAAGCAATAGTAGGCGTGTCCGGCTAGGCGTTCAAGCATTTGATCAATGAAGGGCAGCGGGAAATGGTCCTTGCGAGTTGCTGCGTTGAGCTTTCTGTAATCAATACAGACTCTCCACCCTGTTTGTGTTCGGGTTGGGATTAGCTCATTTGCTTCATTCGTGACAACGGTGAGTCCTGATTTCTTTGGTACCACGTGAATGGGGCTTACCCATTTGCTATCAGAGATGGGATAGATGATCCCATTGTCCAGGCACTTCAGCATTTCATTCCTTACCGCTTCTTTCATTACCGGGTTAAGCCGGCGTTGAGGATCCTTGAAGGGTTTGGAATCATCAGTCATATGGATTCTGTGCTGGCAGATAGCAGGGCTGATTCCTTTGATATCAGCCATTGACCATCCAATCGCTTCCATGTTCTTTCTCAGAACATCCATGAGGGCCGACTCTTGCTCAGGCGCAAGGTCGGTTGCAATTATTACTGGAAGCGTTTCATCATTTCCCAAGTACGCATACTTGAGGTGGTCATGAAGAACTTTGAGGTCAAGTTTCGGTGGCTCCTCTACAGATGATCGTACTTCAGGGGCTGGTTCGTTGCGAAGAGGTTCAAATTGGGGCCCCCAATGTGCGTAGGACGCCTGTTCAGGATTTAGCTTGTCAAGGAAAATAAGCTCCTCAGAAAACAGTTCTTCAAAAGTCTCGTCCAGACACTCATTTTTGAAGTCAAATGTCCCCTCCTCAGACATATCGTATACATTGTTGACTTCAAAAGTGTCATTGTGTTTCTCGCTCTCCTGGTTTCCTAGCGTGAAGATGTTGAGGTCCACTGTCATATTCCCAAAAGAAAGTTTCATGGACCCATTACGACAGTTTATCAACGCGTTGGATGTGGCTAGGAAAGGCCGTCCCAGTATGACTGGAATTTGACCGCTGGGATTGGTGACGGGCTCAGTCTCCAACACAATGAAGTCTACGGGAAATATGAATTCCCCGACCTTGATTAGAACATCATCAATTTCTCCCCTCGGTACTTTTGTTGAACGATCTGCCAGTTGCAGAGTCACTCTGGTCGGCTTGAGTTCTCCCAATCCCAGTTGTTTGTAAACTGAGTAGGGAAGGAGGTTCACACTTGCCCCTAAGTTTAACAAGGCTTGGTTAATTTGTTTGTCCCCAATGGTGCAAGAAATAGTAGGACAGCCTGGGTCCTTATATTTCACAGGAATGGACTTGGACAAAACATCGCTCAGAGTGGCGGCCAAGAAGACGGTTTTGGGGACATTTGTGAGTCGTTTTTGGGTGCACAAGTCCTTCAGAAATTTTGCGTATGCCGGAACTTGTTGGACAACGTCCAACAAAGGAATGTTAACCTCACAGCGTTTAAAAACCTCTAACACCTTCTCCATGTTTGCAGAAGGCTTCTTTGATTTCAACTTATTAGGATAGGGAGCCTTAGGTCCAAATACTGAGTTTGGAGAAGCTGCAGATGGAATAGGTGCAGAAGACGGGAATGTTCTTGCTGGATCATCAGTGTGGTCGTGTGGCGAATTCTCATATTGCTTTGAAGGATGTGCAGCAGACGACGAGAAAGAAACAGGAGGAGAAGAAGAAGAAGAAGAAGGTGATGAAGATGAAGACGGATCACAAAGAGGAGCAGGAGATGAACTACGTGCTGGCAAACTGACAACCGCACGCTTGGATGATTCGCTGGGGTTGACAACCTTGTTGTCAAACGTTCGTCCTGATCTGAGGACGGTGACGACGTTCGCATTCTCAATATTGTTCGTCTGAACAACATGAGCGTTGTTGTTTCTCTGTTCTCTTGGGTTTATCACGGGTTGAGAGGGAAATGTTTCCTTCTCACGTTCATTAACTGCTGCAGCCAGTTGACTGATTTGGATTTCTAATCTGGCTATCGCTTGAGTGTTAGCGCTATGCAACTGACCGGATGTTTGCATAAAAGTAGCCAGACTAGATGAAGTCTGCGCAGAAGTTTTAATCAAAGCTTCCAACCCTTTTTCGATGGATGTTACCCTCTTGTCGTCTTGGGCGAACCCAGGGGGTGTAAAGGTTGGGTTGTGCTGATTCGGTTGTTGGGGCTGCTGGGGCTGGTTAGTTGAATATCCCAATTTTTGGTTTTGAAAATTTGTATTTTGAAATTGTTGGAAAGGCGGGTTTGAATTGTTGTTTTGAAAAGGTGCCTGATTCCAAGCAAAATTGGGATGATTCTTCCAACCAGGGTTGTATGTTGGTGCAAAGGGGTCATTCCTGGGGCGCTGGTTCTGATACAGCGCATTAACGTTTTCAGGTCCCTGGGAACCAACGAGAAATGGACATTCTTCCGTTAAGTGGCTAGGATGCTGACAATTAGCGCACAAAGTCGGAGAAATTTGATTGACTGGTAGCGGTGAATTTTTGCCCTCTAAAGCTTCCATTCGCCGTACAAGAGCGGCGATTTTGGCTTCGGCAGCTATAGAGGTGTCAACTATGTGTGCACCGCTCCTAGTCATAGGTGGTTTCTCACTCACACTCTCCCACTAGATGGTTTTGTCAGCCAGTTCTTCCAAAAAGTTCCATGCGTCCTTAGCACCATAGCTCAGGAATTTGCACTGACACATGGATTCTAACATCATACGTGAACTGGAATCTAACCCCTCATAGACAATCTGACATAACCTCCACCGTTCTAACCCGTGATGGAGGCATTTGATTAAGATGTCTTTAAATCTTTCTAAGCATTTCCAAAAAATTTCACCCTCTTTTTGTTTAAAATTGTGGAGTTCATTGCGAATTCGCACGGTTTTATGAATAGGGTAAAATTTTTTAAGAAAAACTTTCACAAAGTCATCCCATGTCATGATCGATCTAGCCGGTAAACTGTTTAACCAGCTTTTCGCATTATCCTTAAGCGCAAAGGGAATGAATTTGAGCTTAACGACATCCTCTCCCACTCCTTGAATCTTCATCATCGCACATACTCCTTCAAATTCACTGATTAACAGGTAATCATCCTCGGACTCGAGTCCGTGGAATTTTGGGAGTAGTGGTATAAATTGCGGTTTGATCTCATAGTTGTTTGCCGCAATGGTGGGCAGTACTATGCATGAAGGAAGGGATGAACGGTGTGGGTAACATCTGTCCTGTAATGCCGCCTCCTGTTGCTCAACGATTGTTTGCTCCGTCATTGTTGGTGGCGTAGGAGAAGAAAGTGAAGGTGAAGAATCGGACGGCTCCGATGAGGCAGAAGGTAAGGTCTCAGAAGGTTTCGAGGAATCAGAAGGTGAAGAAGAATCGGAAGATATAGGCACAAACCGAACTAATCGAGATTGTGAATCTCTAGTCCAAGCTGCCATGCACTATTCGGGAGTGGTAGGGAAAAGACTGAGAGAAAAGAAGAAGAAAAAAATGTTTTTCAACCAAAATATTCACAACCACAAATATCACACACAAGGTATAACAAAATCACAAACAAGACACACTGCACACACCTAATCAGTCTAGGGTCACCTAGGTCAACTAGACCTGCTCAAAAAACTTGCTTTTTGAAGTAAAAATGTACTGCGAAACGGGCCCAAGATAGACTGATCGAGAAGCCAGATAAGTGCAGAGAGGAAGGGAGGTTTTCCCTCGCTTTCGCGAGGTTCCTTAATTAGAGTAACCTTCTCTCTTTCGGCGGTTGCGCCTTTCACACTTTCCTAGACACTTCAGGAACAATGTACCGATCGGCGGTGTTCGAAATACACTTAACTTACCCTAGTGAGTGCGAAGTCCTTAGAGGCTGAAAGTCTAATTTCTTTTAAAGTTAATGAGGGTGTGAAAATGCTCGTTCTTTGTGGTTTGTGGGCCACGGAGAAGGGTGATGAAATCCCTTACCGTATCTTGTTGGGGTTCTTTGCCCTTAAGTCCATATTAATCTCATGCAATGCGCAAACAATAAAAGTTGTTCAAATCATCAATCAATCGTTTTTTATGTTATAAGCGGCGTGCTGCAAAAAATACGGTTAGTTTCTTTTGGCACTTATGCAGCGGAGTTTGCGAAAGAAATCCTGCACAAAATTGAAGTATTGGAGCGTCGGGTTTGAGGAGAAGGGGTTCGGAAAAAAAACGTACATTGAATTTTTGAGTCTAGAAACTCCCGTTGACTTGATCCGTGATCACTTGAGTGTTTGCTTGTACGGGTCTATCTACCCGGATCTTTGGCACTGTTAACTTCATAACGCCTTTCTCCAAAATTCTGTTCTCAGCTCCGCACAATCGTAGTCCGTATTTCAGTTGCAATCTGGAATTTGAGAAAAAATACGATATTTAGTGCATAATACGATATTTATGGTCAAATTTCTGTAGATATATAATTAAATAATTTTGAATATAGAAATGGACTAACAACAGGAAACTAGAGATGTGACAGAAAATTTGGAGGAAAACACTCTATTTTTCCGACAAAAAACCGACATATCCGACATTGACCTTATTTTCCAAAAAGCACGTCACCGTGGGTTTCGAGTTTTAAAATTACCGCAAGTGCACGGGGCGTTGTAGCGAGCCGGCAAGTACGGGTCGAACCACAAGGAGTGGGCATCACGACATCAAATTGAGTTATAAACAATAAGTTGGAGGATGGTGTTTTTGTCACGATTTAGTGTACTGCCTAAAAGGAACAAGGTGTTGGGATACGAAAACTTGGGCTGAGGTTCAGTAAGAGTGAAATACGACATTTATCCCCAACTCTCCATTTTGATTCAAGATTCATTCTTTTAGTTTCCATTTGAGTAGCGAAAGTATATCGTATTTATCCGATACGTGTATCGGGATAAAATACGATATCAAGGGTAGAAAAACAGAAACTGACAAGAATGAGGTTTATAATGGAGTGGATATGGAATTAGTTAAGTGAAGTAGCAAGTATAGGCTATATGCAAGAATGCTATATATCCTATCTAGCTAATTGCGACACGTAACTTAATTCCGTATTCAAGCCATCTTCAAGTCGTAACATAGCAACGATAAAATGTGAAGAAAGGATAGGATATATGTTAAAGGTTGATTTGCAACCGTTCGAAACGATATATCCTATCAAGCAAAACATAATAAACTTGCGATGTTAAGAAAAGAAGTGAAAAGATGCAAGAATCAAAAAGGAGGGGTTGGAAGTGAAGTCATTCCATATCCTACCTCCCCATAGCCCAAGAGCAACTACTCACACATCATTATATGAATATCACAACTGAATAATCAAAAGAATCGACGAAACGAAAAAGAAGATACAAGAATCAAACTTAAATGTAATGAGTGCTTATTGTAATGGTTCAAAATACATGTAATGAATTCAACTACCAAAATCTAATTTTGTAAGCTCACAAAGAGAGGTTGCAAGACCAGAGAAAGGCAAAGAACTCAACTTAATTCCAACAGAAACAAGAATTTTTACACAAATGCACAAATATCAGAATATCTGCTCCTCAAAAATCCACATCTGAACTACATCTCTGATCTGCTATTTGTAGGCAACCCAAAATAAAAAGATAAAACCACAGGTGGACTAAATACACAATGGGGGACCCACACAAAGAAAACGAACCACTTTTTCATCATCTGGGCCACAAATTGCGGCTGTTTTGAATAAATTTGCGGCCGTCTTGAAGAGTGTGGGGCCCACCTTGCTACAATAGTCTTCTGATTAGTTGACTATATCCCTGTACTTGCAATTTAGTCAAATGATCTCGTGGGTGAATTCTGGAGCAATGAACAGAGAGCAATTCATGGGTAAGTCCATGTTTTCACATGTTTCACACTTGGTCACACTCTTTCTTTGCTGCAAACTCTTTTAATCTTGATCTGTATTCTTCCCGTTTGCAGTTTTGGTTAAAAACCGTCGTTTCTGTTCATGTTGTGTACCATTTCCAGTGTTTTTGCCTGTGTACCTGTGTTCTGTACTAATGAGCAGAAAGAGATTAATAGCACTGTTTATTGATAAAAAATGATAGGAAATGAGTGGTATTAAACTGTAATAAAGCGTGCCGAACAACTCTGAAGCCAGGAATTTGGCCTTTGCTTCATTTGCTGGCATTGCGTTTGCTGTATTGAGACGAATGTCGCGGTTGTCTCTAGGTTGTTGGTGAACCATCGAGATTTGGAACTTGGGATTTTGCCGTGGCTCCGTTGTTTGATTGTCGCGTCTGAATCCTGCTGGAGAAAGAACGCTGTGGTGACATCTTATCTGCTGTATCGAGAAGAATGTCGAGGTGGTGACCACTCCATGTGGGATGATCTCCGATGGTCTTTCAGGTTTTATATGAGTTGCCGTCAAGACCGTGAAGCTAGGAATTTGGCCTTTGCTTCATTTGCTGGTATTGCGTCTACTGTATCGAGACGAATGTCGCGGTTGTCTCTAGGTTGTTGGTGAACCGTCGAGGCTTGGAACTAGGGATTTTGCCGTGGCTCCGTTTGGTGATGTTGCGTCTGCTGTAACGAGACGAATGTCGAGGTGGAGCTGGGATTTTGCCGTCGCTCCGCTTTGATTCGACCGTGAGGTCTTTTGTTGGTGCTGCATCTGCATCCTGCTGGACTGTAGAAGAACGCCGTTGTTGACATCACGTCTGGTGTAGCGAGATGAATGCTGAGGTGGAGTTGGGATTTTGCCGTCACTCCGCTTTGATTCGACCGTGAGGTCTTTTGTTGGTGCTGCATCTGCATCTTGCTGGACTGCGAAGGAACGCCGTTGTTGATATTGCGTCTAGTGTAACGAGACGAATGCTGAGGTGGAGTTAGGATTTTGCCGTCACTCCGTGAGGTCTTTCGTTGACGTTGCATCCGCCTCCTACTGGACTGCAAAGGAACGCCGTTGTAGACATTGCATCCGGTGTAACAAGACGAATGCTGAGGTGGAGGTGGGATTTTGCCGTCACTCCGCTTTGTTTCGACCATGAGGTCTTTCATTGACGTTGCATCTGCATCCTGCTAGACTGCGAAGGAGCGCTGTTGTTGGTCTTCTGGGATGCAGATATGACCGTTGAGGCTTGGCTCTCTTTCTGATGGAGTTTGGTGGGATGCCATGGTTCCCTCTTCGTTTGCGCCCCTGGATTGTATACAGGGATTGATGTGATATCACCTGTAGGGCATAAATTTCATTTTTCTTTATTTCTTTTCCGTGATGCTCTATCAGTTCAGCTTTTATATCGCGAAGGTCACGATTGCCCAATCATTTCGGCTATTTTTCGCGGTGCCCAATCATTTCGGCTATTTGTTTTATTTTTACTCGCTATTTGTTTTATTTTTACTCGCTATTTTTTTTATTGCGAGTTGCCCAATCATTTCGGCTATTTCGTATGCATGTGTGGTTTGCTGGCTTTTCACTGCAAATTTGGGATTGGACACCGATTTCGGCATCAGCACCGCTACAACTGGGATATTGCCAGGAGCGAATCATCATTTGCCTTAGTCGATGTCGAACAAAGGTGGCTTAGTAGACATGGTTAGGATTCTGTTGACTAAGGCTTTGACCTCATGAGCCGTAAGGGTCTCATAAAGGTATTTCTCCCTGCGAGTCGTGAGGATCTCATAGGTGCGTTTTCTCCTTAAGAATCGTGAGGATCCCTAAGTCCATGTTCTCTTATAAGTCGTAAGGATCTTATAAGAGTGTTTTCTCCTTGTAAGTCGAGAGGACTTACAAGGGTTGTTCACCATGTAGATATATCCCTAGTCACGGATGGGACTTTGTTGGGGAAATGTTTATTCGTGCCCGTGGATTGTATACAAGGGTCAGCATTGAGCTGCTTGTAGGGCAGTATCGGAGATTGTGGGGTCTGCTTAAGAACAGGTTCAGATCCCTGTGACTTAAGACTTTTGAATCTTATGAGCCGTGAGGGTCCTATAAGAGGGTTCTCCTTACGAGTCGTGAGGATCTCGCAAATGTAATTTCTCCTTAGGAATCGTGTGGATCCCTAAGTGTGTTGCTCCCTTGTGAGTCGTAAGGATCTCACGCAGGTGGTTTCTCCTTACAAAGTTGAGAGGACCTTACAAGTGTCTTTTAACGAGGTTGCGCCCTTTCGGGTTTTCATAAAACTCGCCGGTAGCCCTGCTGTTTTTACTCACGGAGCCCTTTCGGGTTTTCATCCGTGCCCTTTTCGCTTATGGACATACCGTTTTCTTTTCTGTCTTTTTTTTTGACCACGTCAGCCGGAGGATGCTGCGGGCTGTAGTAGTTTAACGACATTTCGGTCATAGTCAACGTACGATTACGCAGCTAGATTTTGTCGCAAATCTTCGCGTGTTTTGTATCGTAGGTGGATTCCTTGAAGAGAGGGCTGAGGGCGATTTCTTCATCAGAGTCGCTTCCAAAGGTGATAACTTGCGATCCCTTGGTGTCGGCTATGTGACAGTTGCCAGTAGCTCTTTCACGCTTATCTGTCGTGCTTTTCTGTTGCCGACGAGCCTTGCGCTTCACTCGTTGAACGTGTCGTCGATGGGCAACATATCCCTGCCACCAGTTTTTAAAGGCTATGCACTCCTCGGTAGGGTGTGCAATCCTCTGATGGTATAGGCAGAAGTTAGGATGTATGTCCGCTTCATCAAGACGTATATTGCCAGAAGAATTTCCTTTGAAAGAGGGCAACTTTATTCCTATTGCTAGGGCCCTAGCGAATCGTTTCCTTAGTTTAAGCTTGCTTTTGCTGGCGATAGAGACGTTTTCCTCCAGTTGGGGTGTCTCGACCCTTTCCTCCAGTCATCGGCGTTTGGCTTTTCCGAATATAGCCACTTCGCGCTCTCGATTGGCTTTGCTTTTCTGACGGGTTTCGTTCAGTAGCAAGTCAATCATCTCGTCAGACGGTTCCAAGTGTTTTGGCCTCGATCCTGCCCCCAGCTCTTTTATGCTGTCTTTTATTGCCGAATGCGTTTCTTCATTAGTTAATGTCGAATAAGAGATCATGTGGCAACTTGCCACATAGTCCTCAGATTCTTTTGACGAGTCATCCCTGTCGTTATTGTCATCATCTCCGTTCTCAAGGATATTGTTGAGAAATTCTTAGAGTGTGACCGAGGTCCGCGTCTTTTGGTTATATTCTTCCAGAGCGTCAATCCGTTTTTGCAGGTCCGTGCGCTTGCTATCAAGCTCCACGGGCTTTTTGGTCTTCTTCTTCTTTTTCGAAGACTTTGACGGCCGGATGTGAGCGCTTTGGCTATCACTACCAATTTTTGGAGTTGGGTGCGGCTTCAGCATCCCCTCGATGATATCAGGTTCCAGTGGATTTTTCCACCTGATCGCCGGGCATGTTTGGAGATCTTTCATTCTTTTTGTCTTGGCTGAAAGAGCGACCTCCCATGGAGCTTCCCTTATGAATGAGCACGATGCCCCCGGTACGTCCACTTTTTAAGGGCGTGAGGTTGTGGTGGGCTCACCATCCAGTTTTCCGATAACGCGAACTTGCCTTGTTGGTATTGGTCTTCAACCCAGTTTTTGAAGACGTAGCAGTCCTCGATCGGATGGACCAATACTCGGTGGTAGGGGCAGTAATTGGGATCATTGATGTCATTTGGCTGCAACGGACATTTTGGGTCCGGTAAATTTATGAGCCTGTTGCGCAATGCCAGCTCGAACAGTCTTCTCGTTTTATCTTGAGGAAACGAGTAAAGATGTCCTAGCCTCTCCTCGAGGGATGGGCGTGGACGCATATTGCTTTGGTGAACAGCCGGCTTTAAGTTGCTCGGCTGTTGTTGAGTACTGGCGACGAAAGTTGCTTTTTCTTTCCCTTTTTCATTTCGAGGATCCATCTTTGGGGGAGATGGTCTATGACCCATCTGGTCCATTTGGGCCAGTTTGTCGATAAAGGCCTGGAAAGTAGTCGGCATGAAAAACATCATGAATTGGGAGATAATTGACTGAGGGTCAAGAGTACCCACGAACATGCCCACCGCAGGCGCTTCTTCGATGCGCTGCTCGCACTTCGACCATAGATTCCGCCATCGGATTGCGTATTGTACCCACGTTTCGCCTGGCTTTACCCTGGCGTTGATCAATGCGGTGATCAGGGTGCGCTCGCTAGCGCTTGCAAATCTTTGTGTAAACAGCAGCTCCATCTCCGCAAATGTTTTGACGGAGTCGTTAGGCAGCTTCGAATACCATTCGAAGGCCGTTTCTACTAAGCTGCCGACGAATTGGCGAAGCAACAGTTTGTCGTCGCCTCCAGTGTTGCCGCATAAGGCCCTGAACTGGGAGACATGCTGGTGGGGATTGCCCGTCCCTTTGTACACATGGAATTTGGGGATCGTATATCCCGGCGGGTAACTTATTTGGTCATACCAACCTGAATATGGTCGCCCATTTTTAACAACTTGGCCGGCCGCTTCATTCACTCGGTGAGCTTGTATTTGTTGAGCTATATAATCATCGAGCATGGCTTTTGAGATGGTTTCCTCTTTGGCTGCTGATAGAGCCAGAGGAGGATTTGATGTCTCCCCTCTGTAGTCCTCAATAATGATCGGAGGGTCTTCAGCTGGAGGATCCAGCTGTAACATCATCCCGACCATGTCTTGGAAGAGAAGCGCCATTCGTTTTATATTGGCTGCCTGCTCCGCAGCCTCTTTTTCTTTCCTCTCGAGTATTCTTTGGAGGAACTCAGTGTCAGTTTCTTGTTCTTGACGCTGCTCCGAGGTCTTTGGATTTTCTTTCGGCCCAGTGAGTGCGGCCATTGCATTCAGCATTTCTTGGAGGTTTTGTTGTTGTTGCTCCTGAGCCCTAGTCACTGATCGCGTAAGCGGTGATGACCTGTAGAAGCGCGGCTTTCTTCTTTTCCGGAAGCCATATAAACAGTATGCACCATTATGCCCCCAGACTCGGGACGTTTGGGCTCAGCGCTTTTACGGTTCGCCACGTTCACAGGGGCTTTTCCGGGCCTCCTTCTTCTGAGCGGTTGACGTTGAGGGAACCATTGCAGTGGGCACCCAGACGGATGCCATTTTCTGTGGTACCTCAAGATGGCTCTATTCTTGCTGTGTTTTGAGCTTTTTGGGTCGGCGAGAGTAATCTTGATCAATTATTGAGTCTTGAACCTGTCGCCAGACCTTGTAAATTTTGGAGGACAGCCGCTGAGGGTACCGCTCCGGCTTTGCTTCTGTAACATTCTCCACCGGTGGCGGAGATCTTTTCAGTACGGCGGTAGGATAGTTCCTGCGCACCTTGTTTAACAATTCAAAGCTGTTCCCAATTGGAACAACAGTATTGACTTCCACCGTTGGGGCTGGTGGAGTTAGCTCAGAGGGGAAGTTGCCCCCAGCCTTCCTTACTCGGCACCAGTGGCGACATCGAGCGTGTCGAGCCGTTGGGATTGTTTCAGCTTGAGGGGTGATTTCGTCATGCCCCCTGTTTTGAGGAGAGGCTGTTATTGGCGCTAGCCGGTCGAAGACTGACATCCATTGAGAGGGGATAGTCAGTCTCGCGAAGGCCGGCTTTCGAACAGGGGAAGCAGCCTTCGTGACTTCGTATGGAGTAGGAGCTGAAATGGACAGTCTTGTGAAGATCGACCTTTTAGCAGGGGAAGCTGCTTTGACGACTTTAGGAGCAGGAATGGATATCCGCTTCGGGATGGCCGCATCAGGTATCGCGGGCTTTTTCATGGGCCCACTTGAGCTTTGGCCCAATCTGCTGAAAACTGAGGCATTGGATTTGGGCGACCCGTTGAGAGGGGCCGCGGTAGTTGTAAGCCGATCAAAGACCGACTTTTTTGGAGCTCCTTGCAACGACATTGGGGCATTGAAGCTCATCGGTGGGAGCATAGTCCCGAAGAATAGCCCAGTGATGGCCTAAGTCACCTGTTCCACCGGCATAGCGAAGATGGAGGCCGCTTGGGGCCCATAAGTCACTCCTCCGGATGGGATGGAGCGAGAGTTGCAGTTGCAGTTAGTGCAGTTTGAAGCCATTGATCTTCTGTCTTCTGCATGGAGCAAGGAACCAAATCTAAGTATCTCAAATCCACATGCAACCATATCAAACCGCGATTTGTTCATGAACACGACACATGAAGTGTGGAGTGGAAAGAGGAAAAGGTCCCACCGGGTGTGCCAGAATCTGTTTGCCACCGGAAACCGGGAAGACGAACGTCTTGCCTAAATCTGGGGGCAGATGCTATTTGGTGCTATCCATCCACCTCTCCGAAGATGCCAAGTTGATTTATGGCACCATGTATCGAAGGTTTAAACGGATGCGGCCAATGTAGCAGACTTCGTCAGATTCCTCCTCGCTTGAGGATTTTTTGATTGTGGGGACGCTCTTCCCTGCAGGTGCAAGCCCCTGCAGTTAATTACGCTACCGCATCGCGGTAACAACTTTCTCCTTCTCCAGATGGTCACTTCGTGTCGTGGGTGTTTGTTTTGTTTTTGGTTGCCCGTGGATTGTATACGGAGTCTAATTTATATTGTCGCCCGTAGAGCGTGGATTAGTCCAAATCCGTATTTTCTTAGATTTGGGTTTGGGGTTGGGTTTAAGGATACGTTAGTCTCATTTGAGACTAAGATCAACTTAAACGTTTGTTAAGGATATGTTAGTCTAATTTTTAGACTAAGATCAATTTAACGGGATTGTTTAGATCCAACAAGAGAGCAATTGGGCTCCATTGTTCTAGTTTAGGGACTTTGCGGTCAATTACCAGTTTAAGGACATGGTGGTCCAAGGTTAAGGACATCATAGTCCATGGGTTTAAGGACCCCACAGTCCAGGTTAATGACATCATAGTCCAAGGGTTTAAGGACCCCACAGTCCAGTTTAAAGACATCATAGTCTGTAGAATGTATGGCCGTCGGGACCCGTCACCTCTCTGAAGACGTTGAAGGATTACAACGACAAATATCAAAGGAGTTCAGAGATGTACCCTTGAACCAATTTTAGTTGGGAGATTTATAGTCCAATTTGGGACTAAGGTCTGTTAGAAGGTTTATGAGCATATGGGCTCAGTTGATAAGAGTTGAGGACTTACGGCCAATATTGGGCTAAGACCAGTAAATGTTCAACATTTTATTGTTCTGGCTGTTGAGCCTTTATTTGGGCTTGACCCTTTTAATAATGCTAAGCATTAGATCCTGACATTTTTTGTCTTGTATTGAATGCATAACATTTATCAGAATAATGTGTGTTCTGACAGTGCGCCACGTGGCGCGCCAGGCACTTTGCGCCAATTAAAGAGCGCATTGCGCTTCTGCCAAGTAGCGCACACGAAAATGACACGTGTCGCGCTTAGCGCTAAGTGCCAGTTTATTAGCGCATTGCGCTTTCAATTTATGAGCACGTTGCGCTGGTTTAGTGGCGCACCAGTGAGTAACACGTGGCGCGCTTGGCGCCAAGCGCCAGCCCATGAGCGCAATGCTCTGTTTCAGAAGCGCAAAGCGCAAGTAGTGTCTATGGTTGACACGTGGCGCGTTTTGGCGTTGAGCGCCGGTCCAAGGAGCGTAAAGCTCTGTTTCAGAAGCGCAAAGCGCATCTGATCAAATTTATGATCAGAGAACAAGTTTATGCTCTTTTTTAAAGGAGGTGTAACAACCGAGTTCAATTATACCAATTTCTGTTGCCGTATGTGTTGTTTGTGGTGTTTATTTCATTTACCGTGTTTGGATGCGAATGGTAGTTTACTTTACGTTCGATCCGCTTGCTTGAGCTTGTTGTTTCATACTTATAGAATACCCTAACATCACGTATTTTGCATATAACAATTTAAGCCACGTAAAATAATTTAAAAATACATGACATGGCCTGCATGATACCCCTAGCCTTGTGGTAGCGTCCTTACATCGTGTTCTCGTCCCGTTCAGTGTAACGGACGTGTTTGGATGGCTACGCGCACGTACATGCGTCTGTTCTTGGGGGTATACATTTCTGTTACATAATCTTCATTTTAAATTTTTGGAACTTACTAATAATTTTCATATTTCAAATCCAAAATTTTGGACCCGACCCGAGCGCAATTCTGAAATATTTTGTTTTCCGCCTAAATTCAAATTGATTATTTTATTTTATTTATTTTTAAATTTTCTTTTAAAAAATTTAGAAACCGAACGTATCTTTTAGTTTTAAAAGTATAGAATCTTTTATAAATTTTTTTACCCTTTTCCTCATGCCCACGAGCCAATCAGACTCGGTTACGCCGGGCCCTACACGCCTCTCTCTTCTCTCTCTTCCTCTTTCTTTCTCTCTTTCTTCTCTCTATTCTCTCTTTCTCTCTATGCATAAAAATCCAAATCTCTCTCTCCTCACTGTTCCTCCCTCTCTCTCTCACTCCTCTCGATTCTCTCTCTATCTCTTCCGTATCTCTCTTTTTCTCTCTCCCATCTATATATTTCTTCTTCACATTTTTTTTCTTTTTAACGAAACCCATACCTCTAACCCTAGCCGCCGTCGTCCCCTCGCCTACCGTGTCGCCGCCGACGCCACCATCGCCGTTTCGTCGCCGCCTACTCATCCTCATCACTTTCACCTCCACTCTCTCCTCCCCGAGCACCCTGCATGCATAGCCCGAGCACCCTGCCGCTTGCACCACCGGAGCCAATCGCCGCCGGTGACCTTGTCCTCGTGTCCCTGACCCCGTGCACCCCCAGTGAGCCTTGCTCCCTTTCCTCTCCTTCTTTCTTCTTCTTTTCCTTTCTTTTCTGTTCTTGTTCAGTTTTCTTTTAATCGCCGGAGGCCTTTGCAGGTATCTCGCCGGAACTCCGTCGACGCCGTCGACACCTCACGACCATCTTTGCTAACCACACGAGGATATTTGACTCGTGTGATCCCATTGTGCGTTGTTTGGACTCTTTCCGTGTACCGTGCGCGCGTCGCGACTTTTTCCGTCGACGTGTGACGTCCCGTATATCCGTATCACGATCCGTCGAGGCAAGTAAAACTTGCTACATGCTAACTATATGATTTTATAACTATTTATTTGCATATTAAACCTATAGATCGAATCTAAAGCCACGTGTTCCAATTTAACAGTTCGATGTTCCGTTTATATCTTTTAGATTCAGAACTTGAAACATACCCGTTGCATTTTAGTTTACCATACATAGTTCCCACATCCGTGTTTAAATTACTTAATAATTATCTGCATAGCCCATAGTACCTTTAAATAGTTTTACCCCACCGGACACCCGTTTGCATTCATGTAACCTATTTTTAGATATAATTGCATCCCCAGATCATTTAACCCATAATAACGAGATTTTAATATTTCATATTCATTTAAGTGTATGATACTTAATGTTGGAACCATAACCCTAACCCTAATCGATAACCGTACATCCATATAGTTTAATCTGTACCTATTTGCATATCATATTATATGTTCCAGTTTATTGTTCTATTAGTACCCACGCTTGTTTTGTATGCCCATGCTTATGCTAGTTTGATTATGAGCACCCACATGACATCTTGTACACCCTGATATGACTTGTTACAACTATTACTTGACACGACATGGTACCGTACAACTCTTTGCATGACATGACACCTATATACATTACTTGACCTGACCTGATGTACCATGGTTTTACCTGTTACCTGATCTTGTTACTAATGCCAACAAACTTTACCTGTTGTCTCTACGGACACTTCCTGTTGTCTATCCAGACAAACCTATACCTGCCTGATCCTGTGTTGGCATTAGCTTCAGATTATTTAATACTTGACTTGAATACACAACCTGGGGGTATGGGAAAATCAACGATGAAACCTGACTTGTAACTCGACAGTTCGCTATCTTTACTGATCAGTTTTAGAGGCTAGGCCAGCCTTGGGATGATGCTGCTAACATCGTCCATCGTTATCCACTACCCTTTTAGAGGCTAGGCCAGCCTTAGGATGATGCCATGGACATCATTCATCGTTACCCCTTTTCCTTTTAGTGCCTAGCGGCATGTCTCGGTTTCAGCTCGAGAATCTTCACCGTGATCCCGGGCACGCACGGGATACTATTGAGTTACATCGATGATTCATAAAAATTGATTTCAAGACTTGAGAGTAGTTAACCCAATAGACCAGTTTAGATTACTCACTGCACACTACCTTTCATTGCCCTGATTTATATTGCTGTTATACCTGCTTTACCATTTATGATCATACTTGCATGTCTTGCTACTCTGTTTACATATTATTGCTTGATGTTATGACGCGCTGACGTCTGGGTTTTGCATGGCCCAGATTCCTTACCCTTGCTGCAGTCCGAGCAGGAGTACTTCAGTCAGCATGCTGAGCAGTGAGGACTCGCTATTAGTTAGTTCATTTACTTTTTCAGTATTTTATTCCTAATGTGAGCCCGCATTATGGGACATACATTCCAGTTATTCTTGTATTGGATCTTTTGCTTCCGCATTATTTATTCTTGACTCATTTTATTTTGGCTTATGGACATGTGCTAGATAGTTCATCATTGTTCTTGATATCTCTACAGCCGTAATGTGACTGTGGAAGGATAATTCTTATCCACAGGTAGCATGGTTGGCTATGTCACGTGCCTACCTTAGCGTACTCTGGGAAGCGGGGCGTGACAGGAGGCTTTGCCTCAAGATTCAAGAACAAAAGTTCTTATTTATGAAAAGACGCTGCCTTTATAGATCAATGATCTGTGAATGAAGTAAGTACTTCTTTGTTTTTATGATGGGATCTTTTGATCTTTTTATAAAAGACCTTGGTCTTTTCTTTTTTCTTTAGATCTATGATCTTTTTAGAAGATAGTTCTTCTTTTCATGAGATGATTTCATCTCTTTGTTCAAGAACCATTCTTTACCTCGAAGAAATAATCTTCTTTTTGCTAAGAGCTTGCTCTTCTTTTTTTGAGTTTTCTCAAAGTTTGTAGGGGGTCTCTCCTTATCAGACTTGAAGTCTTGGGGCCTTTATATAGGGCAAATTGATTTGTTAAATCAGTTAAAGAGATCTTTCTCTAATTGATTTGGGGATGTTTCCCCACCGTTGGATCTTTGATCCTAGGGTTTCTGTTTTACAGAAGGCAATTTTCTTGTTTTTAATAAGATTTAGAAAATCTTTCCATAACAGAATTTATTGTCTTTGGTAATTTTTATTTACCATTGGATCATTAATCCAACGGTGCTCTGATTTATAGAGCACAATCTTGTTATTTGGAAAGATTTTGAGGAATCTTTCCTTAACAGAATTTAGTTTCTGATTAATTAATGATTTGTCATTATTATTAGATCTTTGATCTTACGGTGGGGAGCTTTTAGGTTCCAGCGCTAGCGCACCCGTGCTTTGCACGTGATGTGCTGCTTAAAAGGCAGCGCACATTGCGCTAGCGCACCCGTGTTTGACACGGGTGCGCGGCTTGGAGCGCAGCACATCTAGCGCTAGTGCACCCATGCTTTACACGGATGCGCTGCTTAGAGCGCAGCGCACCTAGCGCTAGCGCACACGTGCTTTGCACGTGGTGCGCTGTTTAGGGCGCAACGCACTTGGCGATGCATCTGAAGCGTTGCTTCACAATGTTTTAACTGTTTGGCTTTGAGGCATTTGTTACATTCTTTGCTTGTGGAGTTTTCCCTTCATTTTTTTATTTTATTATTATTATTATTTATTTATTTATTATTTTTTTATATATAAGGGAGCAGGTTATGAGCCAAAATTTTGGCGGGAACAATGCTTAGTCTATGTTGCTATGTAAGAAAGTTTTGATTTTTACTTGTTCTGCCTCCTCGCTAGCTTGCGGGGTGAGCGACATAGACTTACATTGGTATCAGAGCCTCGCTAAACCATCACTAACAGTTTAAACAATGCGTTAAATTTACGAAACTGAAACAGCCCGGAAAAAACGGACCCAAGATTGTAGTTTCTGTCGAAATTTTATTGGCCTCTGAAAATATTTTAAACAAGTACAGAGTGTCATTTAAGCAGTGAAAAGGCCACAGAACAAAATTGGAACAATTTCTCACTGGGGGGGCCGTCCACATAGCCTAGAATTCCGGTGAGTCCGGTTTTGTAGTGGAGGAAATGGTTCAATTTTTGTATTTGGCTTTTTGACTTATATTTTGGGTTTCAGGAGTTGTTTGCTTTCGCCGATTTTGATTTTACTGAAAGTTATTCACTGTAGCACTGCGGGTGTTTTGAAGTCTTAACTTTAACGTCGTTTAATATTCTGTGTTTGTGAAATGATATATGTACTGAACGTCTACTAATCGCTATACGTCGATTAGTGGGGGTTGTGCATATCTGTGATCTGTGATGTTGGTTTGTGGATATGAACTTGTTGGATCGTCGTGATGAATAGCCGGGGATGTGAGATGAGGTTTTTCATTTTTCATTCAATGTAAAATTTGTAAATTGATGTAATATTATTTTATGGTCGCACATCCGGGTTGAGGTTGTAGCCACCATTGTATATTATTTCTTTTACTGTTTTTGCTCCTAGAATAGACCTAAGGTGGGGTGCACAAACTACCGGGTACTTTGAAGTGCCGAGTGGCCTACTCACGTTGTTGATGGAGGTTGCTTCACTTCGGGTATTTGGCGGGTAGTTTTCCGCACCCGTAGGGGTCTAGGATGGGGTTTGGCTATTCATCGCGACCGTGTAATCTGTCTTTCGTTGCAGACTCAAACGAAACGCGGATTCCTAGCATATCCAATGTGTTCATCTGTGATCTGGAATAGCTATCATTGCATCTGATGGAATGTATATATCTATATATGATATCTAGTAGGCGTTGCTTATGTTTTGCATCCGCGCTAGTCCAGCCCCCGCTCTGTCGTTAGTTAAGTAACCTAATGGGTGATGACGGGGCCCGGTGGCGATGCGGATGGTATAAGCGTACGTTATATTTTCGTTGTTTTCTGCAATGGTAGGATTAATTGATGGGACACATTATATTAATGTAAAGAAAACAAACCAAAGTTGAATCATTGGAACAATTTCAAAACCACTCGGTTTTTTCAAAACATCAAAACTTTTAAAAACATGGAGCTTAAACCACTCCTTTTAAAAGCTATCAGGTTCCTTCGATTATATCAAGTTCACTAAGTTCACGGTTTCACCAAAACCATTCGTAGCCCTCCGTCATTTTATATGAATATTCAATAGTATTCAAGCTATGTTTGTTAGCCTTAGTCAAGGCATAGTGATTGGTAGCTGCTGGGTATTCATATGTTGCATAGATAGATGCGTTGGTTTGGGACAATCGTATTACTTTGTTGGCCTTAGTCAAGCGTATATACGGGTAGGTTCAAATTAACCTGGACAATGACGAGTAGAACTTGACATGTGACTTATGATTTGTTGGCCTTAGTCAAGGTTATAAGAGCATGGGGCAAAAATCCACATCGGGAGTTTCTAAGGAAATTGAAACTTGCTAGTGCTGCATACCATTTGGAGTTTGATAATGATGGTAGGATTCCTTCAGCATTATCACACAATGATATTTGGATCCCGATCCTACTGTGAGTATTCGCTACTCTTCGGGAGATTTCTTGACTTAACGATCAATGCTATAAACCAAGTAGGTGTCTAGAACAGTGTTAGCGGGGCTACACCTCTAGGGAAAAGAGGTTATTTAATTAAGGAACTTCGCGAAAGCGTCGTAAAACCTCCCTCGAAGTACCGACACTAGCCTGGCTGAACGGTTAAGCAAGTATTGTACGGTGAGATTAATCCTGACTAATTCTTCTTTTATGGTTTGAGGAAGGATTCGAGAAACAGTGGGAGCCATCCTGTTTAGATAAACTAAAAATCAATCTAAACTTGCAAGAGCATCATGCTAAGTGTTTTCTTCTCTCTCTCTTAATTGCAGCGATCCAGTGACCAGACATAGGTTACATCTAGATAATAAAATGACTGAATCCGACTGTAATGATTGGAAAAGGTCTCTCCAGATGTCCATTACCCATGACAAACTGGGACACCTCTTCACTAATCAAACCCCTGCCGTCTCAGGACCAGTTTCCATCGTCACAGATACTGATATCCGTAAGACATCGGAAAAAGACTGTGCGAATGCCAAGTGCATCATGTTGGCCTCAGTCGATGGTACATACCAGAGGCAGCACAAGAAGATGGACTTAGTTTCTGACTTCCTCCATAACAAAGATTTATATGGAGAGCAATCTCGTATTGCACGATATGAGACCTCGAACGAATTGTTTCAAGCGAGGTTGGTTGTCGGGTCATCTGTAGGGGACAACGTCCTTACAGAGACTAGCTATTTTGATAATCTCATGGACCTGAAGACCACGTTGAAGAACTGGTCAAATATTGACTTGATTCTACAGTCTCTGCCCTCTACTTACATCCTGAAGAAAACCAGGGAAGTAAAAAGAAAGGGAAGGGCAAAAGTTTTGGGACTAAATATAGCGAAGGAGGGACGTCCCTATTTTTGCAGGAAAGGACATTGGCAGAGGGATTGCAGGGCTTGCAAAGCTAGTAGCCAGGATTCGAAGAATGTTGTGGCTTCGGCTTCGGGTGTGTTTGTAATAGAAAACTGTATGTCAATTAACTCTACTTCCTGGGTACTAGATACCGGATCAGGATCTCATATCTGTAATTCATTACAGGCTTTGAGAAACTGTAGAGTTATCAAGGTAGGTGATATGACTCTCAGAATTGCGAACGGAATGAGAGTGAACGCTGAATCCGTAGGGGAATATCGCCTAGGATTGACAAGTGGGCAGATATTGATTCTACGTAACTGTTTCTATGTACCTAGTCTAGTTTGTAATATCATATCTGTATCCTTACTATCTAAGGAAGGATATGATTTTACATTTGTAAGCGATGTGGTCCACATCCACCTAAATCAAGTTCTGATTGGGTCAGGTACATTAGATAACAATATATACGTATTAAATCAAGCTCAGGTTTTCAGTGTCCAGAACACACTTAAAAGAAAGTCTCCGGAAACAAATCAGGCTTTCTTATGGCATTGTAGACTGGGTCACATCAATGAGACATGGTTGACGAAATTACATAAAGAGGGATATTTGAATCCGTTCGAATATCAGTCTTATGCTACTTGTGAATCTTATCTCATGGGAAAGATGACAAAAGACTCCGTTCACGGGACACAGAGTAAGAGCCAGCGAGCTCTTGGGACTTGTACACAGCGATGTGTGTGGTCCAATGTCTACACATGCACGAAGTGGTTATTCATACTTCATTACTTTTACGGATTTCTTAAGGTATGGACATGTCTTCTTGATGAAGCATAAATCTGAGGCCTTTAAGAAATTCCGGGAATACAAGAATGGAGTGGAAAAACAAACAGGCAAAAGTATCAAGACACTAAGATCTGATCGAGGTGGTGAATACTTGAGTGCCGAGTTCCCGAGCTACTTAAAAGAGAATGGAATTCTCTCTCAGCTTACTCCTCCATACACACCACAACACAACGGTGTATCGGAAAGGCGGAATCGAACTCTATTGGATATGGTTCGTTCCATGATGAGTAAGGATGAGTTACCGCAATCCTTCTGGGGTTATGCACTAGAATCAGCTGCATATCTTTTGAACCAGTTACCTACTAAGTCAGTGCCTACAACACCATATCAGATGTGGAGTGGGAAGAAACCCTGTCTTAAACACTTTAAGACATAGGGATGTCTAGCTTTTGTTAAAAAGCAGCATGCGGACAAGCTCAAGGCATGCTCAGTACAATGTAAGTTTGTGGGATACCCAAAGAACTCCAAAGGGTATGTTTTCTATTATGCAGAGGAGCAAAAGGTCTTTGTTTCTCGCCATGCCCGCTTCTTGGAAACTGAATTTTTAGAAAATCAGATAAGTGGGAGCGCAATAGAACTGGAAGAAATTCCAGAACCACAAGCTATTACTGAAAGCTTGGTAGAACCAGAAGTTTCAGGAGAACCGGACATCCCAGCGCCACTCCGCAGGAGTAGTAGGCAGTCTCATCCGCTCGAGAGATACTACGGTTTTCTCATAGACGGGGATCGAGAGGATTGCATCATTGAAAATGATAAGCTTACTAGCTTCCAGCAAGCCATTCAGAGCAGTGACTCGGTAAAATGGCTGGATGCAATGCGGACCGAAATGGAGTCCATGTACACCAACAAAGTTTGGACTTTGGATATTGCTCCAGAAGGGGTAAAACCCGTAGGCTGCAAATGGATCTTCAGAAAGAAGATTGGTGTAGATGGGCAGGTTGAAACCTGTAAATCTAGACTTGTTGCAAAGGGTTTTCGACAAAGACCTGGTTTGGACTATGACGAAACCTTTTCTCCAGTGGCTATGCTCAAATCCATTCGGATCCTTCTTGCCATTGCTGCCTTCCACGATTATGAGATCTGGCAGATGGATGTAAAGACGGATTTTCTAAATGGAAATTTGGAAGAGTGCGTCTATATGGATCAGCCGGAGGGTTTCATTCAGAGTGGGAGCAGCGGTAAAGTGTGCAAGTTGCTTAAGTCTATTTATGGACTAAAGCAGGCATCGCGGAGTTGGAACATCTGTTTTGATGATACTGTCAAAGAAGACTTTATCAAAAATCCAGATGAACCATGCATATATAGTAAGATTGTAGGGAGAACTGTTGTATTCCTCGTCTTGTACGTGGATGACAATCTCTTAATAGGAAATGACATTCCTATACTACAGTCAGTCAAAGGATTCTTATCACAGAGGTTCTCTATGAAGGACCTGGGTGATGCCAACTACATTTTGGGGATCCAGATCTATCGTGATAGATTTAAGAGGATGTTGGGACTTTTGCAGTCTAGGTACATCGACACCATACTGAAACGATTCAGTATGGAAGATTCAAAGTGCAGTAATCTACCGTCTTGTCACGGAATCACCCTCTCCAAAGAGATGTCTCCCAAGACTGATTTAGAAAGGGCTCTCATGTCATCTATACCCTATGCATCTGCGGTAGGCTCTATAATGTATGCGATGTTGTGTACCAGACTAGATGTAGCATACGCATTGAGCGTTGTAAGCCGGTATCAGGCTGACCCAGGGGAGAAACACTGGATAGCAGTAAAGAACATTCTCAAGTACCTGAGAAGGACTAAGGAGATGTTCTTGGTGTATGGAGGAAAAGACCTCCAGATCGAGGCCTTTGCTGACTCCAACTTCCAGAGTGATAAGGATGACTCCAAGTCCATGTCGGGTTATGTTTTTACCCTCAATAGAGGGGCGGTCTGTTGGTAGAGCTCCAAGCAGGAAACCGTTGCTGACTCGACGATGGAAGCGGAGTACATAGCTGCTTGCGATGCCGCAAAGGAAGCTGTCTGGATGAAGAAGTTCCTCACGGAGCTTCAGGTGGTTCCTACCATTGTTGATCCAATACCGCTGTATTGCGACAACAACGACGCTATAGCCTTAGAAAAAGAACCCAGGTCCCATCAGAAATCCAGGCACATCTTGAGGCGGTACCACCTGATCAGGGAGATCGTAGATCGCCGAGAGATCGAGGTGAGGAGAGTGGATTCGGAGAATAACACTGCAGATCCACTCACGAAGGCTATACCACAGACTCAGTTCGAGCAGCTGATCGAGATGATAGGTCTTCGATACGCCAGTACATGGCCCTAGTGCAAGTGGGAGATTGTTAGTGTATATGCCCTAGAGGCCATTACTGTATCATACTAGTTTGTATATTACTTAATGGAAGCTTGGGATATTCACAGTTGTATAGACAGTCTTGCTCAAAATGGTAGTATGCTACTTGGTTTGTTTCTACTTCAATATGTGCATGTGTTTATTTTAGCATATCGCTTATACATATTAGTAGAGCCATTAGGATCTTTGCTTGATTACCAGTGTTATGATGGCAGTCACACTAGTGGGGGCTGGGTAATCTACAAGCACATCCTTATACAGGTCCCTAGTCGTAGGATTATCGAGACGGGGCATCGATACTCCGGAGTAGACTAGCGTATACGCTTCTCATCCCAGCAGGAGAGATGGTCTGTCCCACAGCCATTAGTACGTCGTACTGGAGATAGTATGCGGGTGCTCGTTAGGTTAAGAGTACACTGGACATGAATCGCATGAGAAGGATGATGAAGGTACTTGCGGAGCATCGAAACATGGAATACGGGACGAACATCTGGGAAGCTGGGTGGAAGAGCTAACCGATAAGCCACCGAACCAACACGCTCTAGGATTTCGAAGGGACCAACATATCTAGGACTAAGCTTCCCTTTCCTCCCAAATCTCATCATGCCCTTTATTGGAGAGACCCTCAGGAAAACATGATCGCCAACAGCGAACTCGAGCCGACGACGGCGTCTGTCAGCTTATGATTTCTGCCTACTCTGGGCCGCTCTCATCCTGTCCTGAATCAGCTGTATCTTTTTGGTCGTTTCCTGTACGATCTGCGGCCCCAAAATACCGCTCTTCCTGAACTCTGTCCAACATACGGGCGATCGACATCTCCTCCTATAAAAAACCTCAAAAGGTGTCATCTGAATCGTCTCCTGGAAGCTATTATTGTAGGAGAACTTGATCAAGGGCAAATGACGATCCCAGCTACCACCGAAATCTAAATCACAAGCTCTGAGCATGTCCTCAAGAGTCTGAATAGTACGCTCTGAGTGACCGTCAGTCTGCGGATGAAAAGCTATACTAAAACTCAATTGGGTGCCCAAAGCCTCCTGAAGTTTCTGCCATAATCGGCTGGTAAACTGGGTGCCCCGGTCGGACACGATAAAGGTCGGGACACCATGCAGTCGCACGATCTCATCAATATAAACCTGGGCATACTGAGCAAATCCAAAAGTGGTCTTCACTGGCAGAAAGTAAGCCGCTTTCGTCAATCGATCTACAATCACCCAAATAGAGTCATACCCTCGACTGGTCCTGGGTAGACCCACAATGAAGTCCATGGAGACCTATTCCCACTTCCACTCATGAATGGGCAAAGGCTGTAACTCGCCGGCTGGCCTCTGGTGCTCGGCCATGACTTGCTGACAAGTCAGGCATCTCGATACAAAGTCCGTGACATCCTTCTTCATTCCGTCCCACCAGTAAACCTCTCTCAAATCACGGTACATCTTGGTGGAACCTGGATGAACACTGTATACTGATCTATGTGCCTCCTCAACAATATCACGCCTCAGTCTCTCAGAATCTGGTACGCACAGTCGAGTCCCAAATCGAAGTATCCCCTGATCATCCATCACGAACTCGGAAACTCTGCCCTGCTGAATCTGCTCGATGATCTCTAAAATACGGGCATCACCAGACTGTGCCTCGCGGATACGGTCAAGTAACTGTGGGCGTGCTCTGAAATGGGCCAGCTGTCCCCCCGTAGGAGTAAACTCGAACTGCACTCTGATGTCACATAAAACCTGCCAATCCGCCGTCGACTGCATCTGTACTGTGCTAAAACAAGATAAGCTACCTCCGGGCCTCCTACTCAAAGCATCTGCCACCATATTCGCCTTGCCCGGATGGTATAGAATCTCACAGTCATAGTCTTTCACCAACTCCATCCAACGGCGCTGTCTCAGATTCAGATCTCGCTGCTGAAAGATATACTTTAAGCTCTTGTGGTCTGTGAATATCTAGCACCACTCTCCATATAGGTAATGTCTCCAGATCATGAGTGCAAACACCACTGCAGCCATCTCTAAATCATGAGTAGGGTAGTTCTGCTCATGCTTCCTCAACTGCCAAGAAGCATACGCGATAACCCTGCTGTGCTACATCAATACACAGCCCACCCCACTCGAGAAGCATCACAATATACCACAAAACCGCCCGATCCTGAAGGCAATGATAACACTGGTGCAGTAGTCAGAAGAGTCTTCAACTGCTCGAAGCTATCCTCACATGCTTTAGTCCAGTCAAAAGGAACCCCCTTCCGGGTCAACCCGGTCAACGGTGCGGCAATACGAGAAAAGTCCTGGACAAAACGTCGATAATAGCCGGCCAGACCTAGAAAGTTGTGAACCTCTGTAACTGATACCGGTCTGGGCCAACGCTGAACTGCCTCGATCTTCTTCGGGTCCACACAAATACCATCTCTCGTCACCACGTGACCCAAGAAGTTGACACTGTCTAGCCAGAATGCGCACTTGGAAAATCTAGCGAACAACTGATGCTCCCTCAAAGTCTGCAATGTGATACGCAAGTGTTGCTCGTGCTCCTCCCGGCTCCGAGAATAAACCAAGATGTCGTCAATGAAAACAATGATGAACTGATCAAGATACGACCTGAATACATGGTTCATCAAGTCCATAAATGCTGCTGGGGCATTGGTAAGCCCGAACGACATCACCAAGAACTCATAATGACCATATTGTGTACGGAAAGCGGTCTTCGGAATATCATCCTTCCGAACCCGCAACTGGTGATAACCCGACTGTAAATCAACCTTCGAGAAATACCCTGCACCCTGAAGCTGATCAAATAAGTCATCAATGCGGGGTAGGGGATATCTGTTCCGCACAGTAATCCGGTTCAGCTGACGATAATCAATACATAAGCGCATACTGCCGTCCTTCTTCTTAACAAACAGGACGGGAGTACCCCAAGGTGACACACTCGGTCGGATAAGCCCTTTATCCAACAAGTCCTGCAACTGATCCTTTAGCTCTCGAAGCTCCGTCGGGGCCATCCGATAAGGCGGTATAGAAATAGGCCCTGTGCCGGGATCAAGTCAATGCAGAACTCAATCTCGCGCTCTGGCGGCAGACCAGGTAGCTCGTCAGGGAATACATCAGGAAACTCTTTCATAACAGGGACCTGTTCCAATGAAACCTCTATGGCACCAGTATCACAAACATAGGCTAAGAATCCCTGACACCCTTTCCGCAAGAGCTGACCAGCGCGAAGAGAAGAAATCAAGTTGGGAAGGGTAGTGCTACGATCTCCCTGAATAACAAGAACCAGCTCACCCGGAAAGCTGAATCTGAATGCCTTCTCGCGGCAGTCCATGGATGCATAACAGGTGGCTAGCTATTCCATACCAAGAAAAATATCGAAGTCTAGCATATCAAGGAGAATCAAATCAACTGAAGAATCCCTCTCTCCGATATGAACATGACACGATTAGTACACAAATCGAGCAACACACGACTCGCCTACCGGAGTAATAACGATAAGCGGCTGATCTAATGAAGATGACTCTCGGCCCAACATAGGTGCAAAGTATGTGGATACATAAGAATGTATGGAACCTGGGTCGAATAATACCCGCGCGTCGAAAGAACATACTGGTAAATTACCTGTCACAACGGTATTGGATGCCTGCGCATCCTGTGGAGTTAAAGCGAATACTCAGGCCTGTCCACCACTAATAGCTGGCTGTCCTCTGTCTCTCTCGCCTCATCCTCTCTAAACAGGACTGCCATGCCCATGGCCTCTAGGAGCATCTGTCAGGCATGGAACATCATCAGGGGTATAAAGTAAGGCTTTTTGAGGAGGTGGTGAAGGTGGTAAGGTTACATGTGGCGCTGTCACGTGTCCTGGTGCCCCATAGTACAGTCTCTGATACGGTGATGCAGGCTCCCACATTGAAAACATCCCAATGGCGGCCGCTATCCCTGTGGGTAAGTACTGTATAACTGTCCTGGTCTCAAGACTCCGCCATCACTACGGCCTGGAGGGGGCCTGCCACGGCGTCTATCCATCTGCCGCTGTGCTGGCATGTCGGTACGGATCCGCTTCGGTCCAGGAACGACCGGAGTCTCAAAAATGCGCTCCACCAAAAGTAAGGCTGCATCCATCGCGGCTGCGTATGTGTCAAAATGCTGGGTGCTGATGGCAAGAAATAACTGTGTGTCGAGTCCTCGTACAAATCTCTTTATCCTCTTCTCTTCAGTATCTACTAGGTACAGAGCATATCGGAACAACTGAGTAAACTGTATATCATACTCGGACACTGTCATCCCAGGAGTCTTGCGCAAAGACTCAAAACCACGGGCTCGAGCATCTTGAACACTCTCCGGAAGAAAACAGGCAAGAAATGCAGCTGTGAACTCGTCCCAAGTCATAGGAGGTAAACCTGCAGCTCGACCTCTCTCTACTGAATCGTACCACGTCTGAGCAAGGCCCTCCAGACGAAAACTCGCAAACTCCACCCATCTATCATCAAAACACCTCAACGAACGGAAAATCCTAGTCATCCTATCGAGAAATGCCTGCGGGTCCTCTGTCGCATCCGTGCCGGTAAAGGCTGGAGGTATCAGCCTCATAAACTCCTGTAATGATACGGGGATAGTCGCAGTAGTAGCAGGAACAACAGTCTGGGCAGCAGGTACAATCGTGGTCTGTGTGGTGGAAGGAACGTTCTCGGATCTCTGTGCCCGATTGGCCTCAACTAAAGATCCCATCATCTGGCGCAACTCCTGCATACCGGCCTCTAATCTGGCAATATGGTCTGAAGAAGGTGGATCAATCTGACCCTGAGGGGTAGGCGTATCGTCCCGCTCGATCCTCGCCTCAAACGAGCCCGCTCGAATCTCATCCCTAGTGGCAGCCCTCTGCGCCCTCGTAGTCTTTGGCGGCATCGAAACTGGAATAAGAAACAGGAGCGATAAGAACATTGCAATTGAATCAAGGGATGCATTTAATCAAGAAAGGAAATACAAGCAATTATGTCCTAAGGTCACTTAGGCGGAGTACCATATCGTAAGTATGCCGCGGAACATACACACGCTATGCCACTCTACTTAAGTCACCTACTCTATCTACTAAGGGTCGTCCTACACTCAGAAAGGTAAAACCTATCGCTCTGATACCAACTTTGTCATGAGCCAAAGGTACGGAACGTGACTGGCACTTAGATTACGAGACGTCTCAAGGCGTAACGTAACCTAAGTCAGCCAAAGCCCAGAAAATCTAAACCAAAATCAACAAGAGTGAAGTAAACCCTTTTATGAAAACGATTTTTAAACAAATTTAGTTGTATTAATCCCTTTTTAAGAACATCAAAATTTTCCGAAAATTTCGGCAGAGTCTCCTTTGTACTGGCCCCAAACGGGTACAAACAAGAATATATAAACCTGTAATGATAAATGGCTTCTCCAAGCGGGAGCTAGCTCTTCGCCCAAGGCGGATCACAACCACACGCAATATATATATATATATATATATATATATATATATATATATATATATATATATATATAACATCAAGCAAATAAGCATAAAGAAGCACAAAAATAAGAAAAACACAACATCGGCTTAAGTGAGCTCGACCCCAGAGGAACCACATATACACAAATCTCTCAGTCTCATCGCTAGGTCGCATATACAAAAAAAAGAAGTGGCAGATGGAGAATACTAGATACAATGATAGTACATAAAGACAAAAGTGTCCTCGCAACCCACCTACGAGCAATGTCGCGAGTCCAAACAAAAGAGGCCAATGAAAAGGTACGCCCGCCGCTGCAAGGCTGATGGGTCCGACCTGCAAGACACTGTGGCACAACAGGGGTGAGTTGCCAACTCGTGAGTAGTAAGTAACATTTAATAAGGCTATCGTAAGAATGCACGCATATGCGTCACAACCTACATATCTAAATATGATGCGATGCCACTAATATGTATGCACATGGATAAAAAATCAATACGAAATCTTTAAGTGTTTAGTATGATGATATCTGCATTCTTAACTTAAAACAATATCTGTACAATAGCTAAGGAATCATCAATGAAATCATCCGAAACCAGTGTCAAGTATTGATACAAAATATGGATATATATCTGTCTTAATGTATCACTATGTCAAAATCTCAATACCTCGGGCTCCGTCGGTCCGGATCGGCCCATATCATCAAATCTCACGACAACAGTCGGTATCCTCTGGATATCCGCCGCGCCAGACATCACCGGTAGGTAGTCTTCCCCAGTCAGGCTCATCGTCATCACCACAAAAACACTCTCACTCCGGGGTACCATACCGGGCCCACCATGTACCCGAGATGGTTCCTCCACTCCTCGAATCGGGTCTCGAAATCCAACAGAAAACATGAAAACTCATTGTGGACAACCCATACTTCACGAGAAAACCGCAACTTGCCATTTTAAAACATAATGAGTTTGGAAAATTCTTGCGGTTCTCCCCAAAATCCAGAAATCTCATCAATAGTAAAATCCTCGAGAAATCACAATATCTGACATGTTGTAAATGATGGATGCTTATGATATCAATATTATGCAATGTAGTTTATGACGAGGAATCTATATAAGCATGATAATGAAGTGAGGTATATGCATGCTGTGCAATTCAATGTATCATGTATGATGCAAGGGTTTGATACTGAACTAAGCAGGTTCTACAGTGCTCGTGGCATAGCAATTACCAAAGGGGTGTGTGTTCTCATGAATAGTGCACGTGCAACATGAGCCAATGGTAATGGTGTAAGTGTCCTAAGAGGTGATATCACACATAGGTATATAGATAACCATTCGATGCCAGCAGATGAATAACTAGAAAACTATGCATATGAATGCAACTACTACTAGCAACCCTAAATATCGGCGCCTCGCGCCATCGAGACGATTCCCCCATTGATGTGTACATCTACTCACCCAGACGCCTCGCTAATGTGATCCAACCACAGCTTTGCCTTTGCGCGCCGCGTCCGATATTTCCGCAACCAATCCTAAAATTACACAACACACAACATAACATTACACATTCTGAGACGACGCAAAGTCACAATATGAAAAGATCAACGTTCACAAGTTAGGCACATCGTGCACTTGATGCGCGGAACACACATGACAATCATTATAACCTTAACTAGAATCATCGTTCGGAACAACCGTCAAAACTAAACCCGATCAACCAAATTCCGCATTCGCACACCCTAAATGTCGTAGGAGATGCTAATAATATAGCCAACATTTATATAGAAAACCTAGCAAGCACCGAAATTTGCAATTTGGCGCAAATATCGCGGATTAACGATATAGTGATCACAATTTAGCATAATTATCCAAACTAACCCACTAGATAACCACTACACCTAATTTAACCCATTTGCAATGCTTCAAACCCTAATTCCAAAATCAAACCCTTTTTCTTGAATTTCATAAACAAGCAATTACTATCAAATTAACACTTCAAAATTCACTTTTAGCATAGTTAAACTACGAATTAACTATTAGGTTAGCATTTTACCTCTCAAGTTTGAACCCTAGCTTGCACTTAGCCTCCAAAGATACTTCCTTTCTCCATATTTTAAACTAAATTTGGTTTGAGAAGAGATAGAATAAGGATTTGTTTTGAATTTGTGAAGAAATTTATGGATTTTTTTGATGAATTTGTGATGGAATTTGAAGTGAAAAGAGAGGGGGAAAATGGGGGAAACCGCAGGGAGAGGCTCGGCCAGCAGGTGGGGGGGGGAATGTGAGAAGTGGGTGGAATTTTCTACATAAAAACTCTCTCTCAAGTGTAATAAATGCATATAACATCACTTTCTAATTAAAATTTCATTTTATTTCATTGTTTTGACCATAAAACAACTAGAATTGAAATATCTTGGTAAAATTTATATTACCACTAGGTTTTAGTTTGTAATGGTTCCTCAGTATGTAATTTACCCATTCAAATTTGTATTTATCACTAATTTAATATATATTTAAAAGCTTAAAATAATATTAAAAATAATTAATTAAGGAATTTTTTTTAAATGACTAGAAATTTATAAGTGACAATTAACTAACTAATTTCTAGTAATTTATTATCTAAATTTTGTATAATTAGGCCTATATTGAAAAATAATTATTTTTACATTTTACGGAAATACCGATTATTTTACTGATTATCGAAAAACTACCTAAACGACATCCAAATTGTTACAATGACCCTACAAGTTTCCAGCAAGCTATCACGAGTGGTGACTCTGTGAAGTGGCTGGAAGCCATGAGATCTGAAATGGAGTCCATGTACACCAACAAAGTATGGACTTTGGACGTTGCACCTCCTGGGATAAAACCCGTTGGGTGCAAATGGATTTTTAAGAGAAAGATTGGTGTAGATGGACAGGTAGAGACCTTTAAAACAAGGCTTGTAGCGAAAGGATTTCGTCAAAGAACAGGATTGGACTATGATGAAACTTTCTCTCCTATAGCAATGCTTAAATCCATTCGGATCCTATTTGCTATTGCTGTTCACTACGACTATGAAATCTGGCAGATGGACGTTAAAACTGCATTTCTAAATGGTGATTTAGAAGAATGCGTTTTTATGGATCAGCCAGAGGGCTTCATTGACAGTGGAAGCAGCGGGAAAGTATGTATGTTGCTTAAATCCATTTATAGATTAAAGCAGGCCTCACGGAGCTGGAACATCTGCTTTGATGATACAATCAAAGAGTTTAATTTTATCAAAAATATAGATGAGCCATGCATTTATAAGAAGATTGTAGGGAGTACTATCACATTCCTAGTATTGTACGTGGATGACATTCTCTTGATAGGAAATGACATTCGTATGCTATAATCGGTCAAACTATTCTTATCACAAAGGTTCTCCATGAAGGACCTGGGTGACGCCTCATGCATTTTGGGCATAAGGATCTATAGAGATATATCCAAGAGGTTATTGGGATTGTCCCAATCAAAGTACATTGACACCATCCTAAAAAGATTTAGTATGGAAGATTCCAAGCGTGGTGCCTTGCCCGCTTGCCATGGAATCACTCTCTCCAAAGACTTCTGTCCGAAGACTGATGAAGAAAGAGCTCGCATGAGCATTATACCCTACGCTTCAGCCGTAGGATCTATAATGTATGCGATGTTATGTACTCGCCCTGATGTAGCTTATGCACTAGCTGTTGCAAGCAGGTATCAATCCAACCCAGGGGAGAAACATTAGATAGCAGTGAAGAACATTCTTAAGTACTAGAGAAGGACTAAAGAACTGTTCTTGGTGTATGGTAATGAGGATCTCCAAATGGAGGCCTTTACCGATTCCAGCTTCCAAAGTTATAAAGATGACAGCAAATCTATCTCAGGGTTTGTATTTACCCTCAATGGAGGGGCGGTTAGTTGGAAGAGTTCCAAACAGGATACCGTTGCAGACTAAACAATGGAAGCTGAGTATATTGCTGCAAATGATGCTGCCAAGGAAGCCGTCTAGATGAGGAAGTTCGTCGCGGAACTAGCAGTAGTGCCAACCATTGTTGATCCAATACCATTGTATTGTGATAATAATGGGGTTATGGCGTTAGCCAAAGAACCAAGGTCCCATCAAAAGTCCAGGCACATCCTCAGGCGATATCATTTGATCCGGGAGATAGTAGATCGCCAAGAGATCGAGATTTGGAGAGTTGATACAAAGAATAACACAGCAGATCCACTCACCTAGGCCCTTCCATAGCCGCGGCATGAGCGACTTTTTGAGATGTTGGGTATGAAATACGCCAATAATTGGCCTTAGTGCAAGTGGGAGATTGTTGGATATATGTATGCCCTAGAGGCCATTATATGTATAGTGGATACTTGGACATGTATATATAGATTACTTTCTTGCTCGACATGATAGTATGCTATTTGGTTTACTTTATCTGACATGTTGATTTGATCATACTTTTATTCATTCGCACATGTTGATAAAACCCTCAGGATATTTGCTTGACTACTGTGACTATGATGCGGATCATACTAGTGGGGAACGTGTAGTTTATAAGCATATCCTTGAACTGTTCCTAGTCGTAGGTATATCGAGACAGGGTATCGATATTCCAGAGTAGACTAGCGTATACCATTCTTGTCCCATATGATGGACGATGGATGATCCCATATCCATCTGGTGTGCTGACACCAAAGAATGTATGCGGGTGCTCAGTGAGACTGGGTACACTGAACGGACTCGCCGAGAAGTTCTATATGGTATTATATCTATCGTCGGATAGCAGTTCTCAGGTGACACTAGTACAGGTTAGTCTGTAGACCCAAGATCGTCATAGAGTCTTGTGTGTCCTCCCACTGTACTTTGATCTCCACCCTACCACGGCTCTATTGAGTCGTGCAAACAGGTGGCTTTGGGTACAGTCCCGAGGCACATGGAAGCAATGAGCGATAGGAGGGGTTTCTTCTCTCCCGGTATTGGGGGTTGATGTTGTGCTATGCTTGATTGGCTATAACAGGAAGTCCCTGGCCAGGGCTACTAAGATTTACTGATAAGCGTTATCAGTAGTTTCTCGATCTGTTATCAGCTATATACCGGCATGACTTATTGAGTTATTGGGGTCGACGACATCATACGCAGACTTGATATGAAACATATTTGATGAGGAGACCGGACTGTACGGTAAGTATTGCCAAATGGCTCGATGGGAGTTTTGACAGCTTTGCTGGTTTTCTTCTGATCGTTCAATACCCGGGTGGCCGTTACGTTTAGCTAACCGCTTGCGGCTTGTGGGTGTTTGATATAATCATCACCCACTGCCGGCGTATTGATGAGTCTTAGAGTCCCACACAGAAGTTTCCTAGCCCAGGCGAAAAGATGTGGTGTGCATATGGGATATGCGCGGGGACCCGATTGAATACGACTATATGATACCGTATGTGAATCGGGCGTTTTACTATTGGTCGGGTCGTATGTGATATGACCGGATTGTTAAATCAATTGTTGATTTAATATTTTGACTTTTAGTTTTATTCTTATTCTTTATTCAAACTCTTCTTTATTAAAGAGGAAGAATGAATGCATGTATGCTTATGATGATGTGCAAGTATGCACATGTTGATGTGCATGGATATATGCATACAAAAGTATCATGGTTGATGATACACACTTGAAGGCAATATAAGACTTACATGGAACTATAATATATGGATATTTATTTGGATTTGTTTTAAAACAAAAGAAAAGAAATGATTAATCCATGGTTGTAAAATTCTACACTCTTCTTTGAGTTAACCTCACTTCACCTAACCTTTAATCTTGGATTAACTATTTCTTTTGGGTTTTAACTCACTCACTAAATATCTAGATATTATAGCAACCATGGTTGGATGAGATAAAGAAAATATATATACTATATTTTCTATTTTTCATCACAAGCTTATCACTTTACAAAAGCTTTTGCCTTCATCTTCTTCTTCCTCTTTGCTCTCTAGGTTTTTCCAAAGTGAGAAAGAGATAGAAAGAAAGAGTTTTGATAAAAGAAAATACACCACTTCATCACTCTACTCTAATCTAGCCAATTAGTTTTGTGTGTTTAGCTTCATCTTTTTCTTGCATCAAGTGGAGCTACAAGCTTGGAGCTAGTGAACTACGGGTAGATCATCGTGGACGTAGGAGCTTACTAGCAAGCCTCTCCAACCTCTCAAAGATCCTAAGAGTCACTACAAAGAGGACTACAAAGGTTGTATTCCTTACACTTAGTGTAAATAATGTTTAAAGTGTTGTTACCCTAGCTTTTTCGAGTTAAAGATCCTTGCTTTGATTGTTTTGCACCACTAAATTTTTAAAGTGGCATGTGTGATGCTTCCATACTCCTTAGTAGGTGCAGAGGAAACCTAACACCAAGTCTCGACGGTAGCATCCACAACCTAGATATCAACAACATCGTTCTTCCTCCCTACAACAGGATGCAGACGCGACATCGATAAACGGAGCCATGGCAAAGTCCCCTAATTCCAAATCTTGACGGTTCAAAGACCACCTCGACATTCGTTGCAATATTATCGACACAATATCAACCAACGAAGCAAAGGATGATCCCTACCTTCAGGGTCTTGACGGCAACTCAAATGAGACCTGAAAGACTATCGGAGATCATCCCACTCCAGCGTGGAGTGGTCATGACTCATCGGGGCTCCAAAACCGAGCCTAACCTCAAGTAAAAAGCGACATGGAATATCCCTAACGCTTGCTCTTTCGACGGTAATATTACCTAGAAGATTACTTGAAGACGCCTTGTCCAGACCCCGAAGGGATCAGAGACACGACAGCCGCGGGGCTACCCGAACAGGAAGATTGCATATCGGGGAATACATCGACCAACGCGACTGTGCGACAGGTAAAAAACCTTAGTACCACATACCCTAACGGACTTCTATTAGCAGGAGTTAATTGTGACGTTAGGACACCCTTGCGAGAACTTCTCGATTCGTCTCGACTCGTCAGGAAATTAGTGTCCTTGCGAGAACTTCTTGATTCGTCTCGACTCGTAGGGAAAAGCCTTAGGCAATAGGGATAAGGATATGTTTCCTAAGCACTGGGGCCCTGTAAGTCGGTTCAAAATGGACTATTTCATACTATCCATAGGCTACACTCTCCAAAGTCGAATATCGACAAGGAGGGAAACAACCACTTATGAGTCCTCTTGACTTGTAAGGGAAAAATTGTCTTGTGAGATCCTTATAACTCTCGAGAGAAAACACACATTTAGGAGTCCTCACGACTCCTAAGGAGAAAATACACTTACGGGATCCTCTCGAATCGTAGGGAGAAAAGTCTTTATGTGACCCTCACGGCTCATAAAGTTGAAAAGTCTTAGGCGACAGATCTGAACCTGTTTCCTAAGCCATCGCTGCCCTACAAGGAAGTCAAGACGGACTATCTACGGGCCACGTTCTCCAAAATCGAATATCGACAAGGAGGGAAAAAACATTTACGAGTCCTCTCGACTTGTAAGGGGAGAAATTCTCTTGTGAGATCCTTACGACTCTCAAGAGGGAACGCACTTAGGAGTCCTCACGACTTCTAAGGAGAAAATACACCAACGGGATCCTCTCGACCTGTAGGGAGAAATAACCTTCTTGAAACCCTTACGGCTCATGAAGACGAAAAAAGTCCAAGACTACAAGAACCTTAAACTTGTCTCCTAAGCCCTCAATTCCATGGCCATGCATAACTCTGCACTACTTCACCCACGTACATACTTACGAGGGCAAAATAGTGGGGGGCATTTGTTCCCGCCAAAATCTTTGGCCAAGAGCTATTTGTTCCTGATTACACCGGTTTAAGTTTCGTTTATAGATATGTATGAAATCAGGCTCATTCATATACGCACATACACATATCAGTGGAAGAACAGGTGTTAGAAAGGAAGAACAGGCGTTAGAAAGGGAGCACTTGGTGGTCAACGATAAAAGAAAGCATTTAATTGAACATTTTATTCTATAGAAAATAGATCACCATACATGGGATCGAAAGTACAGGGATTCACAAAACCATGGATAAAATTCTCTAAATCCCTCTCTGCCTTCTCCACCATGGCAAAGCGGCGATCTTCATGAAGAGTCGCTCCCCATCGCTCAGCACCGTATCCATCAGCAAAGGCAGACATGATGGCCCGCTGACCCCGTATTTGGCTTAGCAGCTGAACAGAGCGATCCCTCAGAGCCTTGGTAATCAAAAGTGCCTCATGAAAGCACTCGATCTTGTCCTCCGCTGCGTCGAGTATCGCCGGAGTCATCTCCGCTGGATGAGGGGGAATATCATCGAGCTAGGACAAGAAGACCATCCGGAGCAAAATAGAGCCGATGGGGAGAGGAGATCCTCTACGAGTCAAGAGCTCATGCAGCACCATATTGCATTGGTCATCCGTAAGAGCAGGATTCACCAAGCAGACAGCAAAACAAGAAACAATTTTTTCAATAGGCACCTCTTATGGCTGCCGGCGAGCATGTGGACGATTATAAGTTACAGCTCTTCTCTGTTAAAATAATTCTCTGAAAGTGAAAGAGAAGAGAAGCCTTGCTTTAGATTATGAAGGGAGACATTTAAGTCCAGGAACAGAAAATGTTATGCATGATGGAACTATTTCCAAGCATTTGACTCAGGAAAAGCAAAGAAAGAAGGCGAAAAGACACCTTCAGTAATGAGGCAGCGCCTCACATGCCATGCACGAGGGCGCCAGCGCCGAGAGTTAAAAAACTCTGAGGCAGCGCCTCACATGCCATGCACGAGGGCGCCAGCGCCAAGAGTTAAAAACTCTGAGGTAGCGCCTCACGTGCCCGCACGAGGGCGCTGTTTACCCTAATCAGAGGAAAGCTCTGTTCAAATTCCAAGGCGGGAGATGAAGCAACGCTTCCGATTTCCCCCAATCAGAGCAAAACTCTACTTTGAAAATTTAAACTTTAATAAATGAAGCAACGCTTCAGATCCTCTGCGCTGCGCGCAGGGCGCCACGCGTCAAAATCAGGCACGCCAGCGCAGGGAGCGCAGCGCCCAAGGCAGCGCGCCCAATCAGAGCAAGGCTCTATTTAAAACAAAAATTAAAGGAAGCAACGTTTCAGTTGCGCAAGCGCTGCGCGACGCGTGTCAGCGCAGTTGCGCAAGTGCTGCGCTGCGCGACACGTGTCGGCGCAAACGCAGTTGCGCTGCGCTGCGCGCTGCGCGACACGTGTCAGCGCAGTTGCGCAAGCGCAGTTGCGCTGCGCTGTGCACTGCGCGACACGTGTCAGCGCAGTTGCTCTGCGCTGCGTGACACGTGTCACGCGCTGGGGGGTTTGTGCCAAACAGAATTAAAATTCTAATAAGATCTTTCTGTTCTTGTTAAAACAAGAAGATTGTCTTCTGTAAAACAGAAGTCCTTGGATCAAAGATCCAACGGTGGGGAAAATTCCCCAAATCACTCAGAGAAAAATCTCTTTAACAAATTTAACAAATTTATGGTCACTATATAAAGACCCCTAGACCCCAACTCAAAACATCATCAAGATCGAGAATCATCAAGAACTTCAACTCTGAAGAAACTTGAAAAGAAACTCAAGAAAAAGGTAAAAACCTTTATAAAATAGAAGAATTTATTCTAATAGATCATTGATCTAAGAACAAGATCATTGATCTTCAATAAAAAACAAATAATAATAGTGCCTTGCACTTTTTATGAGCCATTGGTTCTGGAATCTTAAAGATTCTTTTCTTGAATCCAAAATTGGACCAAGATTTTGAAACAGTGCCTTACACTTGCAAAACTGCACTGTTGCGCTCTTGGATTGGCGCAAGCCACCAGAAAGCGCCACGTGTTAGCACCCGAACCACTTGCGTTATGCGCTTTTAAGATAGAACATTGCTCTATGAAATTGACGTAACTCACCAGAGCGCGCCACGTGTCAGCAGCGCAAGCGCAGCGCACTGCGCTTGCGTGACACGTGTCACCACCACAAGCGCTTGCGCTCTGTGATTGGTGCAAAGCGCCTGACAAATGGACTGCATTGTTTACTGAAGGGCCAGGCCCAAATCAAAAAGGCCTAGTAGGCCAAAATAAATTGCAATGCAATAAAAGGGGCAGAGCCCAAACAAAATTGATGGTCTGCATCATTTATAAAAGGGCAGAGCCCAAACAAAATAAAATGCAATAAAAGGGCAGAGCCCAAACAAAATTGATGCTCTGCATCATTTATAAAAGGGCAGAGCCCAAACAAAATAAGAAATGCAGTACATTATTTAAAATGGGGCAAAGCCCTAGCACAGGCCAATAGGCCAAAGACAAATAAAAGCGTTGAACATTTTTCAACTGGACTTAGCCCAATCATGGCCGTAAGTCCTCAAATTAAATTGACTGAGCAAGACTGCTCTCTTAAATCAATTTACATCCGGTTCGAGGGTACATCTCCGAACTCCTCTGACTCCTATCGTTGTAATCCTTCAACGACGTCAGAGAGGTGACGGGTCCCGACAACCACACATCAACACGGACTGTGGGGTCCTGAAACTCATGGACTTATGCGTCCTTAAACCAAAATACGGACTGTGGGGTCCTTAAACCCGTGGACTTATGCATCCTTAAACTAATATACGGACTGTAGGGTCTTTAAACCCACGGACTTATGCGTCCTTAAACTACCTATGGACCACCATGTCCCTAAACTGGAATACGGACCGAAATGTCCTTAAACTACCTATGGACCACTATGTCCCTAAACTGGAACAATAGAGCCTCTAAATGCTCTTTCCGTTAAGTTGATCTTAGTCTCAAATCAGACTAATGTATCCTTAACGAACGTTTAAGTTGATCTTAGCCTCAATATGGCTAACGTATCCTTAAACTAAAACACCAAACCCAAATCTAAGTAAATACGGATTTGGACTAATCCACGTCCTACGGGCGACGGCATACTTAGTCTCCGTATACAATCCACGGGCATCCACAAACAAAACAAACACACACGACACAAAGTGAAATTCTGGAGAAGGAGAAAGTGGCTATCGCGATGCGGTAGTGTAATTAACTGCAGGGGCTTGCGCCTGCAGGGAAGAGCGTCCCCACAATCAAAAACCCCTCAAGCGAGGGGGAATCTGACGAAGTCTGCTACATCGGCCGCATCCGTCTAAACCTCCGATACACGGTGTCATAAATCAACTTGGCATCTTCGGAGAGGTAGATGGATAAAACCAAATAGCATCTGCCCCGAATCTCAGGCAAGACGTTCACCGCGTTCCCGCCGCGTCATTCGGAGGGGAACAGATTCTGGCACGCCCGGTGGGACATTTTCCTCTTTCCACTCCACACTTTGTGTGTCGTCTTCGCGAACGAATCGCGGTTTGTTAATGGTTGCCTTTGGATTTCAAGTTACTAAGATTTGGTCTTTTGCCTGGTGCAGAAATCAAGCATCAATGGCCTCAAATTGCTCGAACTGCTCAAAGTGCCAATGCAACCGACGCTCCACCTCACCTGAAGGTGTAGCATATGGGCCTCAAGCGGCCTCCGTCCTTAATATACCCGTGGAGCAAGTGACTCAGGCTACCACTGGCCTGTTCTTCGGAACCATGATCCCTCCAGCAAGCTTCACCATCCCTGTGCCCGCACCGGAAGCTTCAAGAAAGTCGGTCTTCGATCGACTTGCTACTCCCACAGCCCCTCTCAACGGGTCGTCCAATTCTTCAGTCTTCACCAGGCTGAGCTCGAGCACCAAAAGGCCTATCAAGAAGCCCATAACACCTGAGGCGGTCATCCCAAAGAAGAAGGCTGCTCCCGAAGTCGCCAAGGCGGCTTCTCCTGTCAAAGAGTTAGTCTTTGCAAGGCTGACTATTCCCACACCCGCTCAGAAATCTGCTTTTGACCGCTTGGACACAACTCCTCAACGGACGTCAGTTTTCAAGAGGCTGACACCGGCAACAGTCCCTCGCCTGAACAGGGGGCAAGAAGAAGCTGTCTCTGTCGCTGAACCAATACCGATAGCTCGTCATGCCCGACGACGCCACTGGCGCCGGATAAGGAAGACTGGGGGCAACTCCCCCTCTGGGATAACTCCGCCAGCTCCAACGGTGGAAGTTAATGCTGCTGTTCCAACTGGGAACAGCTTTGAGCTGCTGAACAGGGTACACAGAAATTCGCCAACTGCGGTGCTCAAAAGATCTCCTCCATCGGTAGAGACCGCCGTAGAAGCAGAAAAGCCGGAGCAGTCTCCTCAATCGCTGTCCTCCAGGATCTACAAGACATGGCGACGAGTCCGAGAATCTGTGATTGATCCTAATTTCTCTCGCCAACACAAGAAGTTGAAAGGTCGGCAGGAAGAAAATCCCCCTGTCAAGCAACGAAAGGCGACGACCACTTGGGTGCCCAAAGCAACGGCCCCCTCAACTTCAACGGCCTACAAGAGAAGAAGGCCGGAGAAAGTCCCCACGCCTATGGCGAATATCAAAGGTGGTGAACCTAAACGTCCTAAGTCTGGGGGCATCGTAGTTCATACCGTCTATATGGTGTCTGGTAAAGAGGACAGTCGTGCATCTACAGGTCATCGACCGCTTACACTGTCAGTGACCAAAGCTCAGGAGCAACAGCAAAAGCTCCAGGAGATGATGAACGTGATGGCCGCACTCACTGGGCCAAAAGAAAGCCCTGAAGCATCCTCGGATGAACGCCAGGAGCAGGAAACTGACGCCGAATTCCTTCGTCGGATATTGGAGAAGAAGGATAAAGAGGCTGCTGAACAAGCAGCCAACATAAAGCATATAGCCCTCCTGTTTCAAGATATGGTGGGGATGATGATCCAATAAGATCCTCCAGCTGAAGATCCCACGATTGTCTTTGAAGACGATAGGGGAGAAACGTCGAATCCTCCACCAGCTCTGTCAACAGCCAAGGAGGAGACAATCTCCAAAGCTGACTTGGACGAGTATATAGCCCAACAAATACGGGTTCATCATGTGACTGAAGCAGCCGGTCAGGTCGTAAAAACAGGACGACCATATCCGAGCTGGTATGACCAGATCAAGTACCCGCCGGGCTACACAATTCCCAAGTTCCATGTCTATAAGGGGACGGGCAATCCTCACCAGCATGTTGCCCAGTTCAGGGCGCTTTGCGGCAACACTGGCGGTGATGATAAATTGTTGCTTCGCCAGTTCGTTGGAAGCTTATCAGATACAGCGTTTGAGTGGTACTCTGAGCTCCCAAACGAATCTATCAAGACCTTCGCGGAGATGGATCTACTGTTTACCCAGCGTTTCGCAAGCGCCAGCGAACGCACCCCGATGACGGCACTGATTAACGCCAGGGTGAAACCAGGCGAGACATGGGTCCAATATGCTATACGGTGGCGGAACTTATGGTCAAAATGCGAGCAACGCATTGAAGAAGCTCCCGCAGTGGGTATGTTTGTGGGAACCCTTGATCCGCAAGCAACCATCTCGCAATTTATGATGTTCTTCAAGCCGACTACCTTCCAGGCCCTGATCGACAAGCTAGCGCAAATGGATCAGATGGGCCATAGACCTCCTCTTCCAAAGCCAGACTCCCGAAATGACAAGGGGAACGGAAAAGCGATCGTTGTCACTAATGCTCAACAACAGCCGAGCAACTCGAAACCGGTTGTTCGTCAAAATAATATGCGTCCGCACGTACCCCTTGAGGAGAGACTAGGACGTCCTTACTCGTTTCCCCGAGATAAAACGAGAAGATTATTCGAGCTGGCGTTGCGCAACCGACTCATAAACCTGCCGGATCCAAAACGTCCGTCGCAACCAAATGATGTCAATGAGCCCAACTACTGTCCCTATCACCGAGTACTGGGTCATCCGATCGAAGATTGCTACGTCTTCAAAAATTGGCTTGAAGACCAGTACCAACAGGGCAAGTTTGCGTTATCCGACAGATGGAAGGTGAATCCGCCGCAACCTCACGCCTCTAAAAGGATGAATATACCGGGGGCAACGTGCTCTCTCGTCGAAGAAGCCCCATGGGAGGTTGTGCTGTCAGCCAAGACAAAGAGAATGCTGAACGATCTTCAAACATGCCCATCGATCAAGTGGAAGAACCCGTTGGAACCTCAGATCATTGAAGGAATGTTGAAGCCGCGTCCAACTCCAAAGACCGATGGTGGTGGCCCAAGCACTCACAACCAGCCGTCAAAATCTTCGAAGAAGAAGAAGAAGAAATCCAAGAAGCCCGTGAAGCCTGGCGACAAGCGCACGGACTTACAAAAACAAATTGACGCGCTGGAGAAATACAACCAGAAAGCACGGACTCCCATTACACTCCAAGAGTTTCTCAACCACGTCTTTCAAGAGGAAGATAAGGGAGAAAGTTCGTCGGATGAATCTGAAGAATACGTAGCGAGCTGTCATGTGATTTCCCATTCGTTCACAGACGATGAGGAGACTCCTTGCACTGAAGAGCTGGGGGCAGATCCTGAACCAAAAATTCTGGGGCCATCGGATGAAGTAATTGACGCATTCCTCAACGAAGCTCTGTTGAAAAGTAAAGTTGATCGGGAACGCGAGACGGCTATATTTGAAAGGGCCAAGCGCCAGCGACTTGACGAAAGAGCTGGGACACTTCCGCTGGAGCAAAATACATCCACTACGTACAAAAGCAAATTCAAGACGAGGAAAAGGTTTGCTAAGGCCATATCAATGGGCATGAAGCTACCATCCTCCGAAGAAAACATTACTGGTGAAGTGGAAATGCACCCCTCCTACTGCTTGTATCATCGAAAGATTTCGCACCCCACTGAAGAGTGCAAAGCTTTCGATAGATGGTGGCAAAGATATGTTGCTCATCGACAGCATTTTAAATGGGAGAAGCCAAAACTCATCGGGAGCGGAAAAATACAACCGAAGAGCTTAACAGAACTACCGGCAATTGTCGCATGGTTAACGCCGGGGGATCGCAAGTGCTCACATTCGGGAGCGATTCTGAAGAGGAGCTGGCTCTCAGCCCCCTCTTTAAAGAGTCCACCTCGGGAAAAGAGGAAGAACCGAAGGTCTGCGAAAATATCCGGCTGCGTAATCGGACGCTACCCGAAAAGAATCTTGGACCCTCAAATAAAAAAGATAAAGGGAAGGAAAAAGTCGCTGAGGATATCGCCCTAGATGACCAAGTCATAGAAGAGCTAACCGCCAAGGACCCGCCAAAGAGAAATAAGGTGGATTACAACGTCTTAGCGCATCTGAGGAAGCTACCCTCGCAGCTCAGCATTCTTGACGCCCTTTTACTATCAAAAGAGGCAAAAGATTCGTTAGTCAAGGCACTACAGGAGCCGGAGCAATTCCAAGCTTTCCTGCCCGAAGAAAAGATGAAGGATGAATTGGAGGAAGTGCACACGGCCGATGTCACTTTTGGCGATGAAGACCTTCTCCTTGGGACGTGCGAACACAATCGCCCCCTTTATATCTCAGGATACTGTCACGATATAAAGATAGGCAAAATCCTGGTCGACAATGGATCCTCCGTTAATCTCCTCAATGTGCGGGTGTTAAAAGAAATCTGCATGAGCGTCCAGCACCTTGCTCGGGACAAGATCACCATCTCCGGGTTCGACTCCCAATCATCAAGAACTCTTGGGTCTATGATATTGACGCTACGCATTGGGCTACTCATCACGGACATTAAGTTCCACGTCATAGACGCCAAGACGTGATACAATGCTCTGCTCGGCCGACCATGGTTACACGAGTACAACATCATCCCTTCTACACAACATCAGTGTATGAAGTATTTTAAGGATGGTCTCGAGTATACCGTGACGGGAGAACTGAACCCGTTCTCTGTGAACGAGGTCCGCAAATATGAAGATGCCAAATACTTTTTACCGGATTTCGAAAACACGGAGAGGTGTCACAAGCCCGAGAATAAGGCTAACGCCACCATCCCTGTCTTCGGCAGTGATACCGAGGAGGAAGAGGAGATGATTTATTCGGGTCCTCCCCAATACAACAAGCCAGGACCATCTGCTCCTACGTTGATCTTTGGTAGCGACTCGGAAGATGAGGTCCGTGCTGTGTTCTCTGCTCGGCCTTCAATACAAACGTTCGCTGACGAAGAGCAAAGTCTGCAAGTCGCCATGGTGCCGCTTAAACACCATAAAAAACTGGATGCACTTGATATCTACAGTGTAGAGGAGCTGCGAACGTTCTATATCTCTCCCAGGCGAGAAGGCGAAAAGGCAATTCTATTCTACCGCTCTGAAGAAACCAAAGTGGAGAAAGAAATCTGGCACGGTACGGATCCTACGCTTGACAGGCTTCAGCCCATCCGTCTTTCCAGATATTATACAGAAGGCTTGAAAAGGCTGTTGAAGCGCCAGGGGATATCCTTCAAACAGACCGCTCGGAAAGCCAAATTCTATGACAGGGTCTGGAACGTCCCCGGGACTCAGCACAAGTTGCCTAATGGGAGAATGGAAACAATCGGGCTTGGATACATTCGGTCCAAGAAACGAGAGCTACTCCACGGTTGCTACGTCGTGCATGACTTCGATGAAGAAGCGGATGCTCAATGGGAAGATGCTAATCCTGAACCAGTAAAAGTTCCAGATGCAAAAGTGCCCAGTCCGTCGTTCGAAGAACAAATGGACAAGCTTATAAGGGAAGTTGGTCAAAAAGTCCGAGACGACCATAACCGCAAAATGGCCATCTACGAGAAAGACAAAACGCAACGCCTCCTCCAACAGGCTGTGAAAGATGAAGGTGCCGCTCCCTGTCAACCTGTTATAAAAAAGGCACGACAAAGGGGCAGAAATAGGTCGAAAGGCGAAAAAGGCGCTCAACAGCAACAAAGCGGGACTAAGAAGCCACGCAAGAGAGAATCGAGTGGTTCCGATCTATCCCTCATGAGGAAAATGGGTCGGGCATATTCTTTTCCTCAGGACAAGACGAAGAAAATACTTGACCTCGCTCTAAAACATCAGATGCTTACACTGCCGGAGTCTAAACACCCCGAACAAGCAAGCAAAGTCTCTCACCCGGACTATTGCCCTTATCACCGAGTGATTGGGCACCCTCTCGAGGACTGCTTCACCTTCAAGAATTGGGTTGAAGATCAGTATCAGCTTGGCAAGTTCGCTCTGTCTGACAACTGGAGGGTAACGCCGCCACAGAAGCACGAACCCAAGGCCACGAAAGAAGAACCAGTTCCACATTGGGCTTGGAAACAAATTCGTACTTGTCACATGATAACAATATCAAAAGAAGAGCTCGAGAACATGGATGACCTTCCCTGGTGCTTCGAAAACAACAACGATGAGGTAATCTCAGGATTTCCACCAGCGCCAAAAGAGCTGGAAGATGGAATCCATACCACTGCAGATAACCTCAAGAAAATTGAGTTGGGAACGGCGAACGACCCGCGACCGACATTCATTAGTGAGCTGCTGTCTGAGGAGAGGGTGGCTTCATTAAAAGACCTGCTTATGCAGCATAAAAATTGCTTCGCATGGAACTATTCCGAAATGCCGGGACTAGATCAAGAAATTGCTGTGCACAAATTGGCAATATCCCCGGACGTCAAGCCAGTCAAGCAGGCACCAAGAAGAATGCGGCTCGAGCTTGAGATGAGCATCAACGCCGAGGTCAAGAAGCTGATCGACTCCGGCTTTATCCAGGAGGTTCAATATCTTGAATGGATCGCCAACATCGTCCCCGTGATGAAGAAAAATGGAACGGTGCGCATATGCGTGGACTTCCGGGATCTCAATAAAGCTTGCCCGAAGGACGATTTCCCAGTGCCAGTCACCAAACTGATGATAGACAACACGTCCACTCATGAGGTTTTCTCCTTCATGGACGGCTCATCAGGGTATAATCAGATCAAGATGCATCCCGAAGACCAGAAGCACACTGCTTTTCGGACTCCTCTGGGAATATTCTGTTATAAAGTGATGCCCTTCGGTTTAAAGAACGCCGGTGCTACTTATCAGAGAGCCATGACGCAGATCTTTGATGACCTTATACACGAAATCGTCGAATGCTATATCGACGATCTCGTGGTTAAAAGCAAATCATACGAGGAACATTTCGAGCATCTGAAGACCGTATTTCAACGCCTTCGACAATACAACTTGAAGATGAACCCTCTCAAGTGTGCATTCGGAGTTTCCTCGGGCAAATTCCTGGGATTCATCGTCCAACACCGAGGTATTGAGATAGATCCCTCAAAGATCAAGGCGATCATGGAAATGCCTCCGCCAAGGACTCTCAAACAGCAGCGGTCTCTCCAAGGGAAGCTCGCGTATATACGGTGATTTATAGCCAACCTTTCAGGCAAGTGCCGTCCTTACAGCCACTTGATGAAGAAGGGAACCCCGTTCGTCTGGGACCAAAAATGTTAAAGCGCGCTAGACGAGATCAAGCAATACCTGCAGAACCCGCCAGTGTTGGCTGCTCCGGTTAAGGGAAAACCCCTCATTCTTTATACAACCGCCCTGGAAGGTTCCTTAGGCGCATTATGGACACAAGAGAACAATCAAGGGAAAGAAAGAGCACTCTACTACTTAAGTCGAGTTCTACTGGGGGCAGAAAGCAACTATTCCCCTATTGAAAAACACTGCCTGGCGTTGATCTTCGCGATAACAAAGCTCAGGCACTATGCGTTGGCACATGAGGTCCGTCCCATTTTGAAGGTGGACCCTCTTAAATATTTAATGTCAAAGGCCATATTGACGGGGCGACTCGCTAAATGGGCCCTACTCTTGATGGAGTTCTCGATAACGTATCAACCTCTCAAGGCAGTGAAAGGCCAGGCCATCGCTGACTTCCTCGCTGAGCATCCGATACCCGCCGATTCTCCTTTGAATTGCGATCTTCCAGACGAACATGCGTTTGATGCGATCGACGGTGGTGATAGCCGATGGGAGCTTTATTTTGATGGAGCATCTTCCGTGAAGAAGCGCAAGCAAAGTACCCCTATAATCAAATCGGGGGTAGGACTTATCTTTGTAACTCCACAAGGAGGGATAATGTGCTTTGCTTTCTCCCTAACAGAGCTGAGGAAAAACAATGAAGCCGAATACGAAGCTTTGATAGCAGGCCTCGAGATCGCCATCGACATGGGAATTGAAAACCTCCTCATATACGGAGATTCCCAACTGGTCGTTAGTCAAGTAAACGGCGACTACCAGACATGCAAACCAGAATTGGTGAAGTACGGCGAAAAGGTGCAACAGTTGTTGACCCAAATCCCCTCCTACACTTTGGAGAACATACCGCGTGTGGAAAACAACAAAGCGGACGCGTTGGCCAAGCTCGCTAAAGAATTGGCTGACGAGAACCTCGATGACGTCAGAATTATGGTACAAAGCCGTCGGGTGCTTGCCCCAGCGGAAATTTCTCCCGAAGAGAAGGAAGCGACTGAGCAAATGGCTATGCAAATAAAAGACCGGGAAAAGGCCAAGGATTGGAGGGAAGTCTTTATAGACTACTTCAAATACCGTCGAACTCCCGAGGATGCGTCCTCAAGACATCAGCTTATGAAACGAGCTCTGTCTTTCGCCTTCGTCAATGATACTCTGTACAAGAGGTCGTTTGATTCTCTGTGGTTGAGATGTCTGGGACCTGACGAAGCGAAAAGAGTCGTTCAGGAAGTTCATGACGGACTCTGTGGTTCTCACCAAGCAGGCCCAAAGATGAAGTTGAAGATTAAACGGATGGGTTACTACTGGCCCATGATGATTCAAGACTGCCTCGAATATGCGAAGCAATGCCACTCATGCCAAATCCATGGAGACTTCATCCACCAGCATCTAAATCCGCTACACCCGACAATAGCTAGCTGGCCATTCGAAATATAGGGAACGGACATAGTCGGCCCCATCGAACCAGCATCGTCCAGGGGATATCGTTTCATCCTGGCAACAACTGATTACTTCTCCAAATAGGCAGAAGCAGTACCGCTAAGAGAAGTGAAGACGGAGAATATCCTCCATTTCTTCTAGACGCACATCATATATCGGTTTGGAACTCCGCGACGGATCATCTCCGATAACGGGCTAGCTTACAGAAGCCACAAGATCAGTCGCTTCGCGCAACAACACAATATAGACTAGAGATATTCCTCAGTTTATAATCCCCGAGCTAATGGTCTAGCCGAGTCCTTCAACAAGACCTTGACAAAGATCATGAAGAAAACGATGTCCCGAAATAAGAAGGACTGGCACGAGAGACTGCAAGAAGCTCTCTGGGCGTATCGAACTACGTTCAAGACAGCCACGAACACAATGCCATACTATGGTTCGGGGTTTGGGTCCGAAGGTGTGCGAGGTTATGCGTTGGTATTCGGTATAGAAGCAGTACTCCCCCTCGAGATAGAGTTACCCTCTCTACGAATGGCAGTCCACTATGAGCTGGCGGACGAAGAAAATGCTCACCTTCGGCTTGAGGAACTTAATGCCCTTGATGAAACCCGGCTCATAGCGCAACAAAATCTGGAGGCCTATAAAGCAAAGATGACGCGCTCATATGAAAGATTGACTCGGCCGAGGGCATTCCGCCAGGGCGAACTCGTGCTAGTGGTCAAAAGGCCCATGATCCCCAATCATGCCAAGCGGGGAAAATTCGAGCCGAACTATGAAGGCCCGTACATCATAGACAGGTTCTACCAGGGTAGAGCCTATCTGCTCATGGATATGCACGGTGAAAGGCCTTTCAGGCCAATAAATGGTCGCATCCTAAAGAAGTACTACGCTTAATGAGCCGCAGCCTAGGTCAATGATAGATGACGACGACTATGTCCGCTCGCTATCTTCCTAAACTCAAACTCTATAAGCAGTAGTCGGCCTTCTCCTGAACGGACCGAAACGTCCTTAAACTAATGACGGACCGAAACGTCCTTAAAATACTGCCGCGGCATCCTTAGGCTGACGAGATGAATAAAATATATATATATATATATATATAAAATATATAAAAAAATATAATAAACGGTATGTCCATAAGCAAAATGGGCACGGATGAAAACCCGAAAAGGCTCCGTGAGTAAAAACGGAAGGGCTACCGGCGAGTGTTCTTGAAAACCCGAAAGGGCGCGACCTCGTAAAAAAAAATAAAAATAAAAAGAATAAAAAAAAGGTATGTCCATAAGCAAAAAGGGCACGGATGAAAACCCGAAAGGGCTCCGTGAGTAAAAACAGCAGGACTACCGGCGAGTGTTTGTGAAAACCTGAAAGGGCGCAACCTCGTTAAAGGACACTTACAGGGTCCTCTCGACCTTGTAAGGAGAAACCACCCGTGTGAGATCCTTACGACTCACAAGGGAGCAACACACTTAGGGATCCCCACGATTCCTAAGGAGAAAATACACTTGCGAGATCCTCACGACTCGTAAGGAGAACTCTCTTATGGGACCCTCACGGCTCATAAGATTTGAAAGTCTTAAGTTACAGAGACTTAAACCTGTGCTTAAGCAACCCCCACAACTTCCGATATTGCCCTACAAGTGGTTCAATACTGACTCTTGTATACAATCCACGGGCGCGAATAAACATTTCCCTAACCAAGTCCCATCCGTGACTGGGGATATGTACGCATGATGAACAACCCTTATAAGTCCTCTCGACTTACAAGGAGAAAACCCTCTTGTAGGATCCTTACGACTTACAGAGGAACATACACTTAGGGATCCTCATGATTCCTAAGGACAAAATACACCTACAAGATCCTCACGACTTGTAGGGAGAAATACCTTTGTAGGACCCTTACGGCTCATGAAGTTAAAGGCCTTAGTCGACAGGACCTTAACCTTGTTCGCTAAGCCACCTTTGTTCGACATCGACAGAGGCAAATGATGATTCGCTCCTGGCAATATCCCAGTTGTAGCGGTGCTGATGCCGAAATCGGTGTCTAATTTCAGGTTTACGGCGAAAATCCAGCTAGCCGCACATGCATACAAAATAGCCGAAATGATGGGGCAACTTGCAATAAAAAGCAGCAAGTAAAAACGTATGCATATAAAACAGCCGAAATGATTGGGCAACTCGCAATAAAAAGCAGCGAGTAAAGATAAAATAAATTGCCGAAATGATTGGGCACCGCGAAAAATAGCCGAAATGATTGGGCAATCGCGACCTTCGCGATATAAAAGCTGAAATGATAGAGCATCGCGGAAATAAAACAATAAAAATGAATGAAACTTTTGCCCTACAGTTGAGATCACATCGATCCCTGTATACAATCCAAGGGCACAAACAAAGAAGGAACCATACCTTCCCAACAGGCTCCGCCAGAAAGCTAAGACAAATCTCGACGGTTCGCCAACAGCCTAGAGACAACCGCGACATTCGTCTCAATACAGCAGACGTAGTGCCAGCAGACGAAGTGAAGATCAAATTCCTAGCTTCGCGGTCTTGACGGTAACTTATATAAAACCTGAAAGACCACCGCAGATCAGTTCGACTCAGGGAAACAAGTGTCCATGACGAAGAAAATCCTGATTCGCGTCGACTCGCAGAGAAACCAGCGTCTCCGCGAGAAATTCTGGATTCGTTTCAATCCCAGGGAAACAAGTGTCCTTGGCAAACACCTTAATTCAGGGAAACTAGCGTCCTTGATGAGAGCCTCCTGATTCGCGTCGGCTCGCAGAGAAACCAGTGTTTCCGTGGGAAATTCCCGGTTCGTTTCAACCCCAAAGAAACCAGTGTCTTCGGGAAAATCCTTCGACTCAGGGAAACAAGTGTCCTTGACGAAGAAAATCCTGATTCGCGTCGGCTCGCAGAGAAACCAGTGTCTCCGCGGGAAATTCCCGGTTCGTTTCAACACCAGGGAAACAAGTGTCCTAGGCAAATTCCTCAACTCAGGGAAACTAGCGTCCTTGATGAGAGCCTCCTGATTCACGTCGGCTCGCAGAGAAACCAATGTCTCCGCGGGAAATTCCCGATTCGTCTCAACCCCGAAGAAACCAATGTTTTCGGCAAAATCCTTCGACTCAGAGAAACAAGTGTCCTTGACGAAGAAAATCCTGACTCGCGTCGACCCGCAGAGAAACTAGCGTCTCCGCAGGAATACATCGATTCGTTTCAACCCCAAGGAAAGAAGTGTCCTTGGAAAACTCCTCAACTCAGGGAAACTAGCGTCCTTGATGAGAGCCTCCTGACTCGCGTCGGCTCGCAGAGAAATCAGTGTCTCCGCGGGAAATTCCCGATTCGTCTCAACTTGCAAGATAAAGCCTCAGGCAGCAGGATTTAAAAAAAAACTTGTTTCCTGAGCAATGGGACCCTGCAAGTCAGTCTAAAACGGCCTCTTGCATACTATTCACGGGTCTCACTCTCCAAAGTCGAATCTCGACATGGAGGGAAACAATCGCTTACGGGTCCTCTCGACTCGTAAGAGGGAAAATTCTCTTATAGGATCCTTACGACTTATAAGAGAAAATGCACTTAGGAATCCTCACGATTCCTAAAGAGAAAATACACCTACGAGATCCTCTCGATCCGTAGGGAGAAAAGTCTCTATGAGACCCTCACGGCTCATAGAGTTGAAAAGTCTTAGGCGGAAGATCTGAACCTGCGGCCTAAGCCATCGCTATCTCTTGGAAAAACTAAGTTATCTGCCAATTATGTTTTTCAAGACAGCATGCGCACAATAAAAGAAAGAAGAAAGTGACAGAAAGAACATCCGATTTACATTTGAGAAAGCGTTCGAGACACACTCATTCATGCATAGGCAAAAGACTCGGAACGAGAAATAAGACAAGCTGGGATAAAAAAAATTCATTTATATTGCCAAAATTTCTTACAATCATAAAAGCAATAAACGAGAAGCATTATTACAATGGAATAACCTCAGATCCAGGGCACGGATTGAGGAATTCAAAAGTAAGGCCATCCAGAGTTCTTCTGGCCTTTCTGATTATTCTCGTGCGCAGCCTCTCGCGCTCCTGGGTGTCAAGATCTTCGGCGAGGCCCCCCAGCCTTCGATAAGCAGCGATTATCGTCGTTTGCTGGAAAATTTGATGCAGGATGTCGATGAGGCTATCCCTCCGTTTCTTCGAGATCAGCCCCGACAGGTACACTGAATGCACCTTGTCTTCGGCATCATCCAGCGTATTGAGCGGTATGTAGGGTTCCTAGGCACTCTCAAGAGGTCTCACAAGGCATCAACCATGCCAATTTCAAATTTTACGGGTGCCGAGAAACCCTAATACGGATCGTTAACTAGATATCTAGGCGAAAGATGCAACTAGAAAACTACTTTACTAAGAGAACGGAAATACAACCTTTGTAGATCCGGTTCTCCACCTCCATAGCTCCATGATGAAGTCCTCTCCGCTGTCCAAATCGAACCATGACTCTTGCATCGGCTTCATCGGAGAAAAAGCGGGCTAGGTCATCGACGACGATGCCGAAGATGATCTACGTCGAGGCATCACTAGATCAAGCTCCACCTTCACCAAGCCATGAAAACTTGTGAAGGAAACACCCTATACTACTTGGCAAGAGGTAGAGGATGAAGAAATAGGAAGTGGGTTCACTTTAGAATTGGATTTCTCACTCATTTTCATCAATCACCATTGATGGAATCAAGGTTCTTCATCTTGAAGAAGAAGAAGAAGAAGATGATAATATGATATCATAAAAAATAATTAACTTGAAAAGATAATCCCATTCATTCTTATCATAATAGTTACCATGGTTAAGTGTAGAGAATGAACCAAGGTTAAGTGAATGGTTAGGTTAGGTATGAAACAAAAATGGTGGACTTTTTCAAAGCTTCATGAAGCTTCAATGTAAAACAAAGCAAGCCATCATTTCTTTTCTTTTGCCAAAATGAATGAATAAATGAATAAATAAAATCCTAACTACTCTCACAACCATGGTTTAATCTTTACACAAATCCAAGTTAACATGTATCATCAAACATGACACAATCAAGTGCACAAAAGTATATCACATATACAACTTGTGCAATCCAAGTGAGAAAATCCATATAAAGTGAACCAATATTAGTTAATGCAAAGTAATATATCAAATATATAATTATACATTAAATCATTAAATCAACACTTGATTCAATGATCCGGTCATGTCGCACATAACCGACTAGTATCCAATGTATCGGCTTATTGAATCAATCCTTGATTCGATATCTAGGTTATAACGAATATAACCAATCGATACATTCATCACGAGAATGGAATACGGTATCACATACACGCATTATTCTCGGTCCCGCACATATCTCATATGCGCTCCTATTTCGTTTCGCTTGAGCCAGGAAACCTCTGTGTAGGACTCTAAAGACTCGTCAATACGCCGGCAGCAGATGATGATCATATCAAGCACCCACAAGCCGCAAGCGGTCTTCTAAACGTAACGGCCACCCGGGTATTGAGCGATCAGAAGATCGACGAGCAAGCCCGCTCACACTCCTGTGAATCCAACCAGTAACACTTACCGTACAGTCCGGTCTGATCGTCTGATATGTCGCATATCTTGCCTAGGGGTGGTAAACGTCAGACCCCAATAGCTCGATAAGTCGTGTCGATATGAGGTCTATAACAATTCGAGATACTACTGGTAACACTTACCAGTAAATCTCAGCAACCCTGGCCAGGGATTTCCTGTTATAGCCAATCGAACACAGCGCAACATCAACCCCCTATACCGGGAGAGACGAATCCCCTCCTATCGCTCATTGCCTCCATGTGACTCGGGACTGTACCCAAAAACCACTGTTTTGCACGCCCTCTTGGACGTGGTAAGGTGGAAATCAAAGCACAGTGGGAACCACACAAGACTCTATGACGATCTCGGGTCAACAGACTACTCTGTACCAGTGTCACCAGAGAACTGCCATCTGACGTAAGGTATAATACCATCTGGGAGTTCTCGGCGAGTCCGTCCAGTGTACCCAGTCTCCACTGAGCACCCGCATATCATCTCTGATGTCAAACACCAATGGATATGGGATCATCCATCGCCCATCTGTATGGGTCGAGAAGGTATACGCTAGTCTACTCTGGTATATCGATGCCCCGTCTCGATATACCCACGACTAGGGACTTTGAAGGATGTACTTATGGACTACCATGTCCCCACTAGTATGATCCGCATCACTGTCCAGGTAGTCAAGTACACATCCTAAGGGCTTTACCAACATGTAACAGAGAGACAATCAGTATACACGTTAAGGTAAAGATCAACCAGATAGCATACTATCATGTCGAGCAAGAAAGTCCTCCCTATATATGTCCAAGCATCCACTACAATATACATCCTATGTATAGTAATGGCCTCTAGGGCATACATATAACTAACACGGTAGGGCCTCGTGGAACCTCGGGAGTGCTTTCCAGATTGCTCCCAGCACGACTTTCAAGAGAGCAGAACGGTGAGGGAGCAGCCAACCGAAGCGTGCGTTCAGACGACCCATGACCTCCGCACATTGGGCGTCTGTAAACTCTTGGTTTTGTTGACGTCCCTGAGCACGGATATCCCCGTAGGTAATGAATTCGTGCAGACTGTATAGACGCACCGCCATAATGCCTGAAAGAAACATCATTGGAAGATTAGAAATGCGGAAAAAGCATAGGGAGTTAAAACTCCTCGAGAGCAACGCTCTGCAGACAGGAGTGACGCCTGTCAAAATCAATTATGAGGGGAATTTGAGGAAAATCCCCTAAGAACATTGAGAGCTTTGCTCTGAAAAGATGATATAATAATAATAATAATATAAAATGCCATCTTTAATTTCTAAGATCCATGAAGAATTCTTAAGAGTTCTTCTATATGATTTGGAAGGAGCAAAGCTCTATTAATGAATTAAGAGAATCCAGGGAAAATCTTTTCGAGAATAGAGCTCTATTAATGGAACCTTAATAGGGTTCTCCTTAGTCCTCTTCAGACCCCTTTAGAGCAAAGCTCTGCTAAGTGAAACCCGAGATGGGTTTTCTTTAGATCAGTGATCTATTGAGAGCAAGACTCTGTCGATGAGAATTAATTTAATTTAATTTAATTTAAAGTTTTTACCTAAAAAAGTTTAAGAGTTTAACCTTTGGAGTCCTTAAAAATAAAGAGCAGGGCTCTGAGATTCTGAAAGTAAAGAATGTTGAAGATGATAATCGTCTGTTGAGGACCAAAGGTCCTATTTATAGGCATCAAATGCCCTTTCAACTTCCAAAAGTTGCCGCAACGGTTGGAATTCTGCCACCATTGCGCTCGCGTTTGGGGCTACGTAAGCGCAACGGTGGGGGGGGCATTTGTTTACCCCAATCAGAGCAAAGCTCTGTTCAAATTCCAAGGCGGGAGATGAAGCAACGCTTCCGATTCCCCCCAATCAGAGCAAAGCTCTACTTTGAAAATTTAAACTTTAATAAATGAAGCAATACTTCAGATTCCCTGCGCTGCACGCAGGGCGCTACGCGTCAAAATCAGGCACGCCAGCGCAGGGAGCGCAGCGTCCAAGGCAGCGCGCCCAATCAGAGCAAGGCTCTATTTAAAACAAAAATTAAAGGAAGCAACGCTTCAGTTGCGCAAGCGCTGCGCTGCGCGACACGTGTCAAGGCAAACAAAGTTGCGGTGCGCTGCGCGCTGCGCGACACGTGTCAGCGCAGTTGCGCAAGCGCAGTTGCGTGCGCTGCGCGACACGTGTCAGCGCAGTTGCGCTGCGCTCTGCGCTGCGTGACACGTGTCACGCGCTGGGGTGTTTGCGCCAAACAGAATTAAAATTCTAATAAGATCTTTCTGTTCTTGTTAAAACAAGAAGATTGTCTTCTGTAAAACAGAAGCCCTTGGATCAAAGATCCAACGGTGGGGAAAATTCCCCAAATCATTCAGAGAAAAATCTCTTTAACAAATTTAACAAATTTATGGTCACTATATAAAGACCCCTAGACCCCAACTCAAAACATCATCAAGATCGAGAATCATCAAGAACTTCAACTCTGAAGAAACTTGAAAAGAAACTCAAGAAAAGGGTAAAAACCTTTATAAAATAGAAGAATTTCTTCTAATAGATCATTGATCTAAGAACAAGATCAATGATCTTCAATAAAATACAAATAATAATAGTGCCTTGCACTTCTTATGAACCATTGGTTCTGGAATCTTAAACATTCTTTTCTTGAATCCAAAATTGGACCAAGATTTTGAAACAGTGCCTTGCACTTGCAAAACTGCACTGTTGCGCTCTTGGATTGGCGCAAGCCACCAGAGAGCGCCACGTGTCAGCACCTGAATCACTTGCGCTATGCGCTTTTAAGATAGAGCATTGCTCTCTGAAATTGGCGCAACTTACTAGAGCGCGCCAAGTGTCAGCAGCGCAAGCGTGGCGCACTGCGCTTGCGTGACACGTATCACCACCACAAGCGCTTGCGCTCAGTGATTGGCGCAAAGCGCTTAACAAATGCACTGCATTGTTTACTGAAGGGCCATGCCCAAATCAAAAAGGCCTAGTAGGCCAAAATAAATTGCAATGCAATAAAAAGGGCAGAGCCCAAACAAAATTGATGCTCTGCATCATTTATAAAAGGGCAGAGCCCAAACAAAATAAAATGCAATAAAACGGCAGAGCCCAAAAAAAATTGATGCTCTGCATCATTTATAAAAGGGCAGAGCCCAAACAAAATAAGAAATGCAGTGCATTATTTAAAAAGGGGCAAAGCCCTAGCACAGGCCTAATAGGCCAAAGACAAATAAAAGCGTTGAACATTTTTCAACTGGACTTAGCCCAATCATGGCCGTAAGTCCTCAAATTAAATTGACTGAGCAAGACTGCTCTCTTAAATCAATTTACATCCGGTTCGACGGTACATCTCCGAACTCCTCTGACTCCTATCGTTGTAATCCTTCAACGACGTCAGAGAGGTGACGGGTCCCGACAACCACACATCAACACGGATTGTGGGGTCCTGAAACTCATGGACTTATGTGTCCTTAAACCAAAATACGGACTGTGGGGTCCTTAAACCCGCGGACTTATGCGTCCTTAAACTAAGACACGGACTGTGGGGTCTTTAAACCCACGGACTTATGCGTCCTTAAACTACCTATGGACCACCATGTCCCTAAACTGGAATACGGACCGAAATGTCCTTAAACTACCTATGGACTACTATGTCCCTAAACTGGAACAATAGAGCCCCTAAATGCTCTTTCCGTTAAGTTGATCTTAGTCTCAAATCAGACTAACGTATCCTTAACGAACGTTTAAGTTGATCTTAGCCTCAATATGGCTAACGTATCCTTAAACTAAAACACCAAACCCAAATCTAAGTAAATACGGATTTGGACTAATCCACGTTCTACGGGCGACGGCATAACTTAGTCTCCGTATACAATCCACGGGCATCCACAAACAAAACAAACACTCACGACAAAGTGAAATTCTGGAGAAGGAGAAAGTGGCTATCGCGATGCGGTAGTGTAATTAGCTGCAGGGGCTTGCGCCTGCAGGGAAGAGCGTCCCCACAATCAAAAACCCCTCAAGCGAGGGGGAATCTGACGAAGTCTGCTATATCGGCCGCATCCGTCTAAACCTCCGATACACGGTGTCATAAATCAACTTGGCATCTTCGGAGAGGTAGATGGATAAAACCAAATAGCATCTACCCTGAATCTCAGGCAAGACGTTCACCGCGTCCCCGCCGCGTCATTCGGAAGGGAACAGAGCCGGCGCTAGAACTAAAATTTCTCTGCCGTTGGATCAAAAATCCAACGGAGATGATAAATCATTAAAATACCGAATTAATTTCTGTTGAGGAAATATTCCTTAAATCTTTCTGAACGAGAAAGATTACTCTCTGTAAAACAGAGCACCGTTGGATTAAAAATTCATGGGTTATTAAAAATCATCAAGCTACAGAATAAGCTCTGTATGGGAAAATATTTCCCCAATCTTTCTAAACAAGAAAGATTACGCTCTGTAAAACAGAGCACCGTTGGATTAAAGATCCAATGGTGATTAAAAAATCACCAAGCTACATAATAAGCTCTGTATGGGAAAACATTTCCCCAATCATTCTAAACAAGAAAGATTACGCTCTGTAAAACAGAGCACCGTTGTATTAAAGATCCAATGGTGATTAAAATTTACGAAGCTACAAAATAAGCTCTGTATGGAAAATATTTTCCTAATCTTGTTAAAAACAAGAAAAATATTTTCTGTAAAACAGAAGTTCTTGGATCAAAGATCCAACGGTGGATAAAATCCCCAAATCAATTAAGGATCTCTATATAAGAGATTTTTTTAACTAAATCAACAAACTTATCTCCACTATATAAAGGCCCCAAGACTTCAAGTCTTACAGAGAGGACCCCCCATAAACTTCAAGTTCAAAAAGAAGAGCAAGCTAAAAAGAAAGTTTTAAGAGAGAAGAAGGAAGAAGAACTTTCTTCAAGGTAAATAAAGATAATAGAGATCAGAGCATCTCATCTGCATATCTAAGGGTTTAACCCTCATAAAAGAACATAGTTCTTTCCCTGGATCTGAGATCCATGAGACAAGTCTCCCACAAATGAGAATTTAATTCTCGTAGGGATGAATTTGTTCTTGGAGATTGAAAATCCAGGGGAGAACAAAGAATCAAACTCTATAGAAAAATTCACAAAGGAAGAAACACAGCCGAGCGCCTCACGTGCCCCTCATGTGGGCGCTGCTTAATAAAGAGTGCTTAGCACTCAGTGGTTGGCGCCCAGTGCCAAGCGCCCTACATGCCCCTCACGTGGGCACTGCTTAATAAAGAGTGCTTAAGCACTCAGTGGTTGGCGCCCAGCGCCAAGCGCCTCACGTACCCCTCACGTGGGCGCTACTTAATAAAGAGTGCTTAAGCACTCAGTAGTTGGCGCCCAGCGCCAAGCGTCCCACGTGCCCCTCACGTGGACGCTGCTCAACAAGTAGAGCCTAGCACTCGGTGGTTGGAGCTCAGTGCCAAGCGCCTCACGTGTTCCGCACGTGGGCGCTATAAAGAGTGTTTAACACTCCATAAAAAACTAAAAAAGAGGGTGAGCGTCAGAGCCCATATCAATGCTCAACATTGTTTGCACAGAAAATGGACTGAGCCCAAACAAGTGTTTAACATTTTATTCAAAGACTGAGTGGGCTGAGTCTAAGTTGACCAAAAGTTCCTAATTCAGATCAGCCGAGCCCTTGTGCTCACAATTTTCACAAATTGGTCTTAGTCCCAAACACGACTATTGATCTTCCAACAGACATTGGTTCAAGGATACATCTTCTCACACCTCTGATAAATGTCGTTGTAATTCTTCAGCGTCTTCAGAGAGGTGGTAGGTCCCGATAACCAACAACTTTTTAGTGTACTCTCAAATGGACGGACGCATCCCAATATGGACCGTAATGTTCTTAAACTAGCTATGGACCGCAATGTCCTTAAACTAGCTGTGGACCGCAACGCCCTTAAACTAAACCCTCACCCCAAAAAATGGTGATCTACGGACTGTAACGTCCCTAAACTAAAACGATAGAGCCCAAATGCTCTTTTGTTGGATTAAAAACGATCCTGAACCCCTGTTAAATAGATCTTCGTCCAAGATCGGACTAACGTATCCTTAACAAACATTTAAGTTGATTTTAATCTCAAACGAGATTAACGATCCTTAAATCAACCCAAACCCAAATCTAAGAATATACGGATTTGGACTAATCCATGTCCTATGGGCGACAACAAAAATTAGTCTCCGTATACAATCCATGGGCAACCAAAAATAAAACAAACACACATGACATGAAGTGACCTTCTGGAGCAGGAGAAAGTGGTTATCGCTACGTGGTAAAGTAATTAACTGCAGGGGCTTGCGCCTGCAGAAAAGAGCGTCCCCACAATCAAAAACCCCTCACAATGAGGGGGAATCCGACGAAATCTACTACAACGGCCGCATCTATCCAAACCTTCGATAAACGGTGCTATAAATCAGCTTGGCATCTTCGGAGAGATAGATGGATAAAACCAAATAGCATCTGCCCCCTAAATTCAGGAAAGACGACCTATGCGATTTCGTCTCTGTTTTCGGAGGTAAACAGATTTAGTTGACGGATAAATATTAATAAAATATAATCATGCATTATAATAGGTTTCACACATGCTGGCCGGGTTGGATAAACACATCTACTATTCAAACCAATCACAACCCAAAAATAAAGAAAACAAAATTTTAAAATACTAATTAATATCGTACAATCATGCTAGGGTGTTACACTTTCAGATCAATCCCCCACCGGGTTAACCTACAAGCACGTCAGTGGCACTGTCTATGCGTAATGGCTACCCAGGTATTGAACGAAAAGCCGATTGACAAGAAAGCTTGTCCATACCCTACTAGTGCCTATTAGTGACATTCACCGTACAGTCCGGTATCTTCTTCTGAGACTGTCACATACCAAGTCGGGGAGGTGAAAACCGTCAAACTTCTAAAAACTCGATAAGTCGTGCCGACGTCAAGCTCATGACCACCAGAGAAAATACCGATAACACTTATCAATAATTCTCGACTGTCTTGGCCAACTTATGGTCATAGCCAGCTGTGCACTGTGCGTCATCAACTCGGTAAATCGGGAGAGACGAATTCCCTCGACCGCGCACTGCCTCCATATGCTTCGAGACTGTACCCAACTAAAACATGTTTGCACGGATTTTTAAAACCATGGTAGGGTAGCAATCTAAGTACGGTAGGAACACACACAAGACACTATGACGGTCTCAGGTCTAGGGACTATTCTGTACTCATGTCACCAGAAAACTGCTATCTGACCATTGGTATAATACCATCTAGGAGTTCTCGGCAAGTCTGTCTAGTGTAACTCATCCAATGAGCACATGTATACAATCATCGGTGTCAAACACCAATAGCTATGGGATCAGCCATCACCTCGTACAGGATCATTAAACGTATACACCAGTCTAAACTGGAATACCGATACCCAGTCTCGATACTCCTACGACTGGAGACATTAAAGGATGTGCTTATAGACTACCCAGGCCCCACTAGTATGATCCCCATCATAATCCTGGTGGTCAAGTAAAGATCCAATGAGTTTTATCTCATATATTAGCGATACGTGATAATGTATATACATGAAAGATAAAGACAAACCAGATAGTATACTATCATCACGAGTAAAACTGTTCTCTGTATAGGTCCTCATGAATTTCGTAATTACATTCCTACAATTACGATAATTGCCTTGATGGTATATATATCCAACAATCTCCCACTTGCATTCAAGGCCAATTATTACCGTATCACATATACACATCTCATGTTCTACTGCATACCCAAATTCTATACCAACAGTTTCGCAAATTGTGTTTGAGAAATAGTGTCAGTGAGTGGATCCGTTACGATATTTCTAACTGTATCTCTTTAAATCTCAACTTCGCGGAGTTCAACTATCTCCCGAAATGAGTGATACCCACCTTATGTCATGCCCCACTTTCCAAAATACATAAACACGGTACGTGACAGAGCCAACCATGCTACCTATGGCGAGTAAAGATCCTTCCATAGTCACATTACGGCTATCAATCAGATATCAAGAACAGTAAACTACTAAATCTATCTATCGCATGTCCAAAAGCCATAAAAACAATAACCGGAAAAGTAGCGGAAGCAATAAAGATCCAAGAAACAACTAACCCGCATAAGAGCTATATCTGAAGTGGTCCTCACTGATCGGCGATCCTGTCGAATACTCATATGCTATGTCAAGTATCTGGGCCATATAAAACCCAGACGTCAGTGCGTCATAAACATCAAAATAATAATAATAACCAGGATAGGATGCTATGATTAAACATGAGTGTAAGTAAATAACACAGGTGTAAAACAGTGAGATATAAGTATGTGATGTGTATCCTAAAGTCTATGCCTTTAGGTTATTTATTCTAGAATTCTTTGAAATCAATTTAATAGAATCGTTGATGTAACTCAATAGTAACCCGTGTATGCCCGGGACCACGGTTAAGAGCCTCGGGGCTGAATCTGAGACGTGCCGCTAAGCAGTAAAAATATGTATCATGTACAGACGAATGATGTCAGCAGCATCATTCCGGGGCTGGCCTAGCCCATAAAGACTGATCGGTATAAGTATCGAACTGTTGAGTTACAAGTCAGATTTCATTATTGATTTCTCCTTACCCCCAAGGTTATGTGTTCAAGTCAGGTATTGATGATGTAAGTCTAATGCCAACATAGGATCAAGCACGTACTGGTTTTATCTATGCAGACAACAGGTTACATCCGTTAGGACAACAAGTCAGGATTATTGTCATTAGTAATAAGATCCAAGTAACAAGTCTGGTAGTGGGTCGTGAACATGTCATGTAATATATATTAACCCAAAATAGATACCAATGTAAAACTGTAATCAATATCGAAACACGACTAATACCAGGATGCATATGTATCTATCTGTAATAACTATTATATGTCCATTACTATGTATGATGCAATGTAGATAACATATTAAACTAATATAGTAGAATGATAACGTTGTGACGTTCCGGCATGCAACTAGATAAGCTACTATCAGTACGGATACAGACGGATATTATAAAACTGTAAATCGGTAATATTTGCTGAATATTAAAACACATGCACTATTATTTATTAAATAGATATTGATATAATAAAATTAACAGGGATAACATATTCAATCCGATTAATAACTATAAAAGTGGTATTGATTAACCATGCACAAGAAAGTTCTGCTCAAAAATTCAGCGTCACCCTGATTTGTAAAATAGCTTAAAAATAACAAACGTTCTCCAAAAGGGACGTTTCATATACCAAAACAAAGCTAATTCAATAAGATTTTTATTTTTATAATTTAAAGTATCTCAGGTTGTTTCTACAAAATGTTATGAAGGTTCGAAATTGAAATTTTGCTGTTGGAATTTCCCTGGACAGCAGTTCAGAGATACTTTTATTTATAGTTAACGTTATTTAAAAAAATTATTTTTCAAGTAATTATTTCACAGGGTTATAGAATTCTGAGTTAGCTTCGTAAAAAACTAAAGAACGTATGCTAATGATTTTTCTATGATTTATAATGAATTTTATAAGGTAAGGTGTACAGTAAATTTCAGATTTCTCATAACCGCTTTGTGACGACGTTTCATGTGTAAACTATAATATTTTCAAACTATATTTTGTATAATGTTATAAAATGCAGATTATAAACTAATTAATGATAATAATAATACAAAATATTACAACGATATATATATTTATAGATATTATTATGGCATGTCGCAAGTTGTAAACTTGCATACATTGTATATTATAAAACCGATTAACATTAAATAACTACGGTGTACAAATTATATAAATATAGCTGAATGATGATAATAATAATAGTATGACAACATATAAGTAAATTAGATAAAGCATAGCATGTAGCAATTTGTAGACTTGCCTCGAAACAAACGCGATGAACGGAAGCAACATGACGCTATACAAATCAACACCAAGTTTTGATGGCTTGGTTAAGGTTCTAGGATGTGGCTGGAGTTGCGTTGGCGAGAATGGATGTGGGCTTGAAGAACGAAGAAGGAGAATATATAAATTGATGAGGGAGAGATATGTTATGTGGAGAGAGAGAGATGTTTTGTGTTTAATATAAATATATATATTATAGTTTAAATTAGGTTATAAATATATATTAGTTTTAATGTATATAGATAATATCAAATTACAAACAATCTCCACCAAATCTCATCAAAAATATATTTTGGAAAATAATTTACATATGTAAACTTCTCATCGTTCGCTTCGCTCTCTTATCCGAGCTCTCAACCATAGTGCAAGAATATATTTTAAATAACTCATACCCCTAATATAAGATTTAAAAGGATTATAAAAATATATCTAGATTTAGTAAATATTTGATATTAGATACCTTGAGATTTAAACGTAAAATATAAAAGCAAAATAAGATATGGGATGACAACCATATGATGACAGTTAACAAAATATTACTTATTCTCAGCTTATGGCTATTAAAAGATATATGATGATCTAGATATATAATATATAAAGATCTAAAAATATAATGTAGGTATTATACTAGATTCACATAGATACACTTTACTGGTAAATCTCAGATACAATTTTGCACCATATTGGGTTCTAAACTTGCGGGTCGGGTCGGATAACGACTACTACTATTCGAATCATTCACGACCTAATAGATAGAATAGAAGAAATATAAAAAGTGTTAAAGTACCAATTAATGTCGTATAACTGTACTAGGGGGTTACACCTTAATACTTTGTTTGGATAGCTGATGAGACCTTATTCATAAATGAACGTATTTATCTAAACAAATATTTAGGATGTATCCTCTGCTGAGTCAAAATTAGCATCTAGTGGCTTGACTACCATAGTATCTATCTTGGAACTCTTCCAATATACTACCCCTCATAAGAGAGAAAACTAATGACTTGCGACAGATACTTTATCGATCAATCATGTCACCACGGAAGCTGGAATCGGTAATCGCCTCCCGAAGGGGTTTGCCATCACCATACACCAAGAACATCTCATATGTTCTTCACTTCTTCATATGTCTCGTCAGAATTGGACTAAAAACTGCTTACTACACCAAATGTAGAAGTATCATTTGGCCTGGTATATAACATCGCATGATCGACCTCGCTACCATAGCATGTTGAATGCCATTCATGCGAGTCATCTCTTCATCAGTCTCGAAAGAAAGCCTGTTTAAAGAGGGTGACCCCACTACTTGCGGGTACATTACCTTACTGGGAGTCGTCCATTCTAAACCACTTTAGAATGGTGTTAAGATACCCAAATTGAAACAATCCCAAAACGCTTACTACATCTAACCCTATAGACCTAGTTACCAGAATCAATGATGTATATATAATCCACAAAGAAGAAACAAATATGACAACCAATATTTGACCGAATCGTAGTATAGGAACATAACTTTCTATCAATAGTATGTCATCCTCATCAGTATGAGAAACCTGACATTACTCCCTATAGCCTTCTTACAAATATCCAGTCCATCATCAATTTTTGATGAAGTCAAACAGTTTGACCGTAGCATCAAAACAGATGATCCATATCCACTATGCCTGCTTTAGTCTATAAATAGACTTAAGTAACTTGCACGCTATCCGCTGCTCCCACTGACTATGACAACCCTCTAATAGATTCATATACATGTATACTTCTAAATCCAATTTAGAAAAACGTTTTAGTCATTCTCATACCAGATATCATAGTCATGAAAATAGCAGTGGCAAGTCATATTCATATAGACTTTAGCACAGACACTGAAGTGACAATCCACATCGGGTATTTGATGAATATCTATTTACTACAAGTCTAGCCTTATTAGGTTAATACATTTCCATTTGCACCGATCTCGAAATATTTGCTTGCTCCTTATGGGTTCTACCCTCTTCAGAAGCACACAACAAAGTCTACAATTTGTTGTAGTGCATAGAGTCCACCTTGGCATCCAGCCATCAGTCGGAAGTCATCACTTCCTATGACTGTTGATAACTAGTAGGGTCATCATCACATCATACCAGCTCCTTGTCATCGTTTACGAGAAAACTGAAGTATCTCTTGGGTGGCAGAGGTCACCTACCAAATCTGCGGAGTAGCTATGGTCTGTCTGGGTCAAATGGATCTTTAGGTTCTGCTAAACTTTCAGTAACCGTTTATGGTTATGAAATTACTTCTAGTTCTACCATACTCCCACTAATTTTTTTTTGCAAGAAATTCCTTTACCAACGAGGTGGCGAGTCAAGAACAAAACATTTTTGATCTTGAAAATGGTAGAACCCATCTCTTGTGAAATCTTGGGATAACCCACAATCTGTTATTACCGAAACGTGCCCCCAGTTTGTCCGGATTATGTTTTTAAGCACAAACTGGATAACTCAATATCTTAACAACTTTAAGATTAACACCATTCTATATCACCTATAAAAACAGAGGCACTTGTTTAGGTGGAACCAATATTCATTGATATGCATCTATTTCTAGTGCATCCCCAAAATTGAAAAAAGACGATTCAGCATTACTTATCATGAAGCACACCCTCGGATGAGCAATATGAGAGAATCATATTCTCAATACGGAATACATGGTGTAAGTCGATATCGCACACCCCACGCAATTGTGGCGAGGCGGAATTTACAAAAAAACGATTTTTCATACTTTGCAACACCAACCTAAACTCCAGAATCTTAACAGAAACCTTAACTAGCTATACTACTTAGAGGTTTAACTACTCGGTAAGAGTTTTATACCTCCTAGATCCTTGTCCTTCAGGTCTTCTTCTCCTCCTTTCCTTGAGCTCCTCGAAGATCCGGATCGCACTGGATCGTCGACATCCTCGTGTTGAAGATGATCCACCCGAGAGTCTATACTTCAAGCTCCAAGCTCTAAACCGAGGTAACTAAGGTACCTAGTTCGCTAAGCTAGGTAGCTTAGAAGATATAGAGTGTCTAATAAAGTATTTAAGCTCAATAGACCTAATGATTCACAGCTCATGTGAAGGTTTTAGGTCTTGAGGAAGAAAGAGAGAAAAAAATGAAGAGAGAAAAAAACTTTGCAAATGAGATAAGGTAAGGCAAGTGAAGAATAGCTCCTACACTTTTTCACTCCAAGCATGCAATATTTTCTAATTGAAAATATCAACCATGCTTGAATAGTGAGTCCAAACCAATAAACAAATGATATGAGCCATGCTTCACCCCATGCCACAAATGTCTCCATTTTCCACCTCATTAATCTATTTCAAAAAATAGATAAATCCAAATAATGAGGTGTTGTCGTCTAGAAGCATCTCTTGTGAAATTACAAGAATGCCCTCACCGTATATACATACCCGTATTCGTATTTCGAAAATTACGAATACAATGAGATGTTAACAATCCAATAATATAATAGTAGGATCCGGCTTAAACCAAAGCCCACTAGTAATATCCGTCCGAACATCATCTGTATAGTCAGTACACGTATGTGATCGGAACCCTGCCGTAAAACCATACGGCCTCTACATCGTTTCGCCCGAAGCAGGGAAACCCTCTGTGTGGGACTCTAAAGACTCGACTGTACACTGGCAGTGGGTTTAACCATAAGTCCATCAGCGGTACTAGCTGTACGTAACGGCTACCCAGGTATCTGTCGATAAGAAGGCCGATGAGCAAACTCATCCGAACCCATACTGAGCCTATCTGTGACAATCTCCGTACAGTCCGGTCTGTTTGTCTAAGAGTATTGCATATCGGGCCTAGGGGTGGTAACTGACAGACTCCTAACAGCGTAATAAGTCGTGCCGGTGTAGAGCTTAATACACCCTGAGAAACTACTAGAGTACCTACCAGTAAATCTCGCTTGCCCTGACTAGGGACTTTGTGTAATGGCTTTCTGAACACAGCGCGATATCAACCCTCAATACCGGGAGAGACGAATCCTATCTAACCGCTACTTTCTCCAAGTGCTTCGGGGTTGCACCCAACTACTACCTGTTTGCACGACTCTTTTGAGCCGTGGTAGGATAGTAGGAACACACTTGAGACAAATAGTGATGTCAAGTCAACAGACTAACCTGTACGCATGCCATCCGGGAACTGCTAACTGACGATAGGTATAATACCAACCAGCAATTCCCATCGAGTCCGTCCAGTGTAACTCATAACCTAATGAGCACCAGTATACTATCTCCGGTATGACATACTAATGGCTGTGGGACAGACCATCTCCCCTGCTGGGATGAAAAGAGTATACACCAGTCTACTCTGGAGTATCGATGCCCTGTCTCGATAATACTACGACTAGGGACCAGTATAAGGATGTGCTTATAGACTACCTAGCCTCCACTAGTGTGACTGTCATCACAATTCTGGTAGTCAAGCAAAGATCGTAAGGGCTCTATCAATATGTATTAGTGATATGCTAAAAGAAACATATACACATATTGAGATAGAATCAAACCAGGTAGCATACTACCATTTTGAGCAAGACTGTTATTATATCTGTGAATATTCCAAGCTTCCAAAATATAATATACAATCCAGTACTATACAATAATGGCCTCTAGGGCATATATCACTAACAATCTCCCACTTGCACTAGGGCCATGTATTGGCATATCGCAAACCTATCATCTCGATTAGCCTCTCGAACTGTGTCTGAGGGGTGGCCTTTGTGAGTGGATCTGCAATGTTGTTCTCCGTCTCTACTCTCCACACCTCGATCTCCCGGCAATCAACAATCTTCCTGATCAGGTGGTACCGCCTCAAGATATGTCTGGACTTCTGATGGGACCTTGGTTCCTTCGCTAAAGCTATAGTCCCGTTGTTGTCACAATACAGAGGTATTAGATCAACAATGGATGGAACCACCTGAAGTTCTGTTACGAACTTCCTGATCCAGACTGCTTCTTTCGCGGCGTCACATGTAGCAATATACTCTGCTTCCATCGTCGAATCAGCATCGGTGTCCTGCTTGGATCTCTTCCAACAGACCGCCCCTCTACTGAGGGTAAAGACATAACCCGATATGGACTTAGAGTCATCCTTGTAACTCTGGAAGCTGGAGTCGGCGAAGGCCTCGATCTGGAGGTCTTTACTGCCGTATAGCAAGAACATCTCCTTAGTCCTTCTCAGGTACTTGAGAATGTTCTTAACTGCTGTCCAGTGCTTCTTCTCTGGGTTTGACTGATACCTGCTTACAACGTTCAGTGCGTAAACTACATCTGGTCTGGTACACAATATCGCATACATTATAGAGCCTACCGCAGAAGCGTAGGGTATAATACGCATGCGATCCCTTTCCAAATTATTCATGGGAGATATCTCTTTGGAGAGGGTGATCCCGTGACAATCCGGTAGATTACAGCGCTTTGAATCTTCCATACTAAATCTTTTCATTGTGGTGTCGATGTACCTGTGAAAGTCCCAACATCCTCTTATATCTATCACGATAGATCTGGATCCCCAGAATGTAGAAGGTATCACCCAGGTCCTTCATGGAGAACCTTTGTGAGAAGAATCCTTTGACTAATTGTAACATAGGAATGCCATTTCCTATCAAGAGAATGTCATCCACGTACAAGACGAGGAATACCACAGTTCTCGCTACAATCTTACTATAAATACATGGTTCATCTGGATTTTTGATAAAGTTGAATTTCTTGACTATCTCATCAAAACAGATGTTTTAACTCCGTGATGCCTGCTTTAATCCATAAATGGACTTAAGAAACTTGCACACTCTTTCGCTGCTCCCACTCTTTATGAAACCCTCTGGCTGATCTATATAAACACACTCTTCTAAATTTCCATTCAGAAAAACGGTCTTTATGTCCATCTGCCAAATTTCATAATCTTGGAAGGCAGCAATGGCAAGAAGGATCCGAATGGATTTAAGCATAGCCACTGGAGAAAAGGTTTCATTATAGTCCAAAGCAGGTCTTTGACGAAAACCTTTTGCAACAAGTCTAGCCTTATAGGTTTCAACTTGTCCATCTACACCAATCTTCTTTCTGAAGATCCATTTGCAGCCTATGGGTTTTACCCCTTCTAGAGCAATGTCCAAAGTCCATACTTTGTTTGTGTACATGGATTCCATTTCGGTGCGCATTGCATCCAGCAATTTTACCGAGTCTCTGCTTTGAATGGCTTGCTGGAAACTAGTTGGCTCATCATCGTCGATGATGCAATCCTCTCTATCCCCGTCTATGAGAAAACCGTAGTATCTCTCGAGCGGATGAGACTGCCTGCTAGTCCTGGGGAGTGGCACAGGGATGTCTGATTCTTTTGAAACTTCTGGTTCCACCATGCTTTCAGTAATAGCTTATGATTCTGGAATTTCTTCCAGTTCTATTGCGCTCCCACTTATTTCTTTTTCAAGAAATTGAGTTTCCAAAAAGTGGGCATGCCGAGAAACAAAGACCTTTTGTTTCTCAAAGTAATAGAAAATATACCCCTTGGAGTTCTTTGGGTATCCCACAAACTTACACAGTACTGAGCGTGCCTCGAGCTTATCAGCATGCTGCTTTTTTACAAAAGCTGGACATTCCCATATCTTTAGATACTTAAGATAGGGTTTCTTCCCACTCCACATTTCATATGGTGTGGTAGACACTGACTTAGTAGGAACCTTGTTCAAAAGATATACAGCTGATTCTAGTGCATAACCCCAGAAGGATCGTGGTAACTCAGCATTACTCATCATGGAACGTACCATAGCCAACAAGGTTCGGTTCCGCCTTTTCGATACACCGTTGTGTTGAGGTGTGTATAGAGGAGTAAGCTAAGAGAGAATTCCATTCTCTTTTAAGTAATCCAGTAACTCGGCACTTAAGTATTCACCACCGCGATCAGATCTAAGTGTTTTGATACTTTTGTCGGTTTGTTTATCCACTTCATTCTTGTATTCTTGGAATTTCTCAAAGGCCTCGGATTTATGTTTCATCAAGAATATATGTCCATAACTTGAGAAATCATCCATAAAAGTAATGAAGTAGGAATAACCGCTTCTTGCATGTGTAGATATCCGACCATACACGTCACTATGTATGAGTCCTAAGAGCTCGCTGGCTCTTATTCCGTGTTCAGTGAATGGAGTCTTTGTCATCTTTCTTTTGAGACATGATTGACAAGTTGTATAAGACAGATATTCAAATGGATCCAAATATCCTTCTTTATGTAACTTCGTCGACCGTGTTTCATTGATGTGACCTAGTCTACAATACCATAAGAAAGCCTGATTTAATTCTTGAGATTTTCTTTTGAGTGTGTTCTGGACATTGAAAACTTGATATTGGTTTAATATATATATATACCATTGTCTAGTGTACCTGACCCAATCAAACCATGATTAAGGTGGGTGTGGATGACATCGCTTACAAATGTAAAATTATAACCTTATTTAGATAGTAAAGATACAGAGATAATATTACATGTCAAACTAGGTACACTAATATAGTTATGTAAAACCAAAGTGTTTCCACTTGTCAATCCTAGATGATATTCCCCTATAGATACAGTATCCACGCTCATTCCGTTAGCAACCCTGAGAGTCATATCATCTGCTTTGATAACACTACGGCTTCTTAGAGCTTGCAATGAATTACAGATATAAGATCCTGATCCGGTATCCAGTACCCAGGAAGTAGAGTTAATTGACAGAAAGTTTTCAATCATAAACACACCTGAAGCCGAAACCACAATGTGCTTCGAATCCTGGTTTCTGGCTTTCCAAGCCTTGTTGTCCTTCTTCCAATGGCCTTTCCTTTGACAATAGAAACATTCCTCCTTCCCTACTTTCGGTCCCAAAACTTTTGCCTTACTCTTTCCCTCTACCTTACTGACACCGCCTTTCGGGTTGGTGGGGGCCTTCTTCTTCTTCCCCTTGGCTTTTGCCTTAGATCTAGAAGAGGAAGATTCCTTAATAAGCAGAGCGGGTATCTCCCTGGTTTTCTGTACGGTACCCTCTGCACTCCTCAACATGCTGAGAAGTTTTGGAAGTGTAACTTCCTTCCCTTGAACTTTGAAATTCAAGATAAACTGGGCGTAGGTAGAGGGGATGGACTGTAAAATCAAGTCCGTATATAACCCGTTCTCCAACATAGTCTCAAGGTCCGCGGGCTCTTCAATATAACTAATCATCTTAAGGACGTGGTCCCCTACAGATGACCCGACAACCAATCTCGCCTGAAACAATTTCTACGAGGTCTCTTATCTTGCGATACGGGATTGCTCTCTTTATAAATCTTTAGTATGAAGGAAGATGGAAGCTAAGTCCATCTTCTCGTACCGCCTCTAGTGTTTACTATCCATTGTGGCCAACACAAGACACTTGGCTCTCGCACTGTCTATTTTCCATGTTTTACAGATTTCAACATCCGCAACGGTAGAATCTGGACCTGGGACGGCAGAGGCTTTGGTAGTAAGGAGGTAGCCTAACTTGTCATATGTAATGGCCATCTGGACATTCTTTATCCAATCTTTATAGTTTGGCCCAGTCAATTTATTTTTATCTAGCGGTAACTTAAGCCCAGTCATTTTGGTTGCTGCAATTAGGAGAGAGAGAAGAAACACTTAGCATGATGCTCTTGCAAGTTTAGATTAGTTATTATTTTATCTAAACAGGATGGCTCCCACTGTTTCTCGAATCCTTCTACAAACCATAAAAGAAAAATTAGTCGGGATTAATCTCACCCTATAATTCTTGCTTAACCTTTTGGTCAGACTAGTTTTGGTATTTCGATGGAGGTTTTCCAACGCTTTCGCGAAGTCTCTTAATTACATAACCTTTTTTTCCTGGAGGCATAACCCCGCTAACACCGTTCTAGGCACCAACTTGGTTTATAGTATTGATTGCAAAGTAAAAATTTCTCCCGAAAAGTAGCGGATACTCACAGTAGGATCGGGACCCAACTATCATTGTATGATGATTTTGAAGGAATCCTACCAAGAACACCACACTCCAGAAGGTATACAACACTAGCAGGTTTTCTTTTCCTTTGAAACTCCCAATGTGGATTTTTGCCCCAGGCGCTTATGACCTTGATGAAGGCCAACATATTATAAGACACAAGTCAAGTTCTACCTGTCATTGTCCAGGTTAATTTGAACCAATCCGTACAAACCATTGCCGAAGGCCAAAATAGCTGTACGACTGTCCCAAATTAACGCATCTATCTATACTACTGATGAATACCCAGCAGCTACCAATCACTATGCCTTGGCGAAGGTTAAAATACATAGCTTGAATACTACTGAATACCCATCTAAATGACGGAGGGCTACGGATGGTTTTGGCGAAACTGTGAACGTAATGAACTTGATATAGTCGAAGGAAACATGATAGCTTTTAAAAGGAGTGTGTTCCCCTCCGAATGACGCGCAAGACAGACGTCTTGCCTGAGATTCGGGGCAGATGCTAATAGGTGCTATCCGTCCACCTCTTCGAAGATGCCAAATTGATTTATGGCACCGTGTATCGAAGGTTTGAACGGATGCGGCCGATGTAGCAGACTTCGTCAGATTCCCCCTCGCTTGAGGGGTTTTTGATTGTGGGGTCGCTCTTCCCTGCAGACGCAAGCCCCTGCAGTTAATTATGCTACCGCATCGCGGTAACAACTTTCTCCTTCTCCAGCTGGTCACTTTGTGTCGTGTGTGTTTGTTTTATGTTTGGTTGCCCGTGGATTGTATACGGAGACTGAGTTATGTCGTCGCCCGTAGGGCGTGGACTAGTCCAAATCCGTATTTTCTTAGATTTGGGTTTGGGGTTTTGGTTTAAGGATACGTTAGCCATTTTTGAGGCTAAGATCAACTTAAACAGTTGTTAAGGATACGTTAGACCAATTTGAGACTAAGATCAACTTAACGGGATCGTTTAGATCCGACAAAAGAGCATTTGGGGGCTCGATTATTCCAGTTTTAGGGACATAGTGGTCCATTGAATGTATGGCCGTCGGGACCCATCACCTCTCTGACGACGTTGAAGGATTACAACGACAGGTGTCAGAGGAGTTCAGAGATGTACCCTTGAACCAAAGTTGATTGGGGGATCTATAGTCCAATTTGGGACTAAAGTCTGTTTGAAGATTTTAAGGATACGTTAGCCATATTTGCGGCTAAAATCAACTTAAACGTTTGTTAAGGATACTTTAGTCTAATTTGAGACTAAGATCGACTTAACGGGATCGTTTAGATCCGACAAAAGAGCATTTGGGCTCTAATGTTCTAGTTTAGGGACATAGTGGTCCATTGCCAGTTTAGGGACATGGTGGTCCAATACCAGTTTAAGGACATAGTGGTCCATTGCCAGTTTAGGGACATGGTGGTCCATTGCCAGTTTAAGGACGTGGTGGTCCATTTAATGTATGGTCGTCGGGACCCATCACCTCTCTGACGACGTTGAAGGATTACAACGACAGGTGTCAGAGGAGTTCAGAGATGTACCCTTGAACCAATGAGTCGGTTGAAAGAGCAGATGTGCTCAGTTCAAGATGATTTGAGAACTTATGTCCAGTTTGGGCTAAGTCCAGTTGTGTTTGAAATATTGGCCCTCTGTTGGTCCATTGAAGGAGAGGCTTTGCCTCTAGAAACTTAGCCAATTGGGCTAAAACTAGTGTTAAACACTAAAGACCAACAGTGTTGAACACTGGGAATAACATTAGTAAGTTAGTGTTAAACACTAAAAGAAAATAAGTGTTAAACACTAGCAACAGGGCTTTCAAATTAGTGTTAAACACTAAAGTAAATCAGTGTTAAACACTGGTAATCAGAGATTTCAAATTAGTGTTAAACACTAAAGCAAATCAGTGTTAAACACTGTGAACAAAATCTTCAGATTAGTGTTAAACACTAAGGAGAGAGGGGTCACGTGTGGACACGTGAGAGCGCCCTGATTTCCCTTATTTTATTCTGCAGATCGATGTTTAACTCTTTTAATTCTGACGGCCATCACATGTGAGCACGTGATGGAGGCCCCCACTCTGGTCTGTTAGAATGCTCATTAGGGGTCACGTGGTGACATGTGAGGGCGCCCTAAATGTGGAGCCAGATCTCCTTTGTTTTACCCTCAAATATGCGAATAAGTGTTAAACACTTTTCATCTTTATTTTAGAGCATCACGTGTTGGCACGTGATGGGAATTTATATATCAATAATTACAGCACTTGCTGAGGGGTCACGTGGGGACACGTGAGAGTGCCCAAAGCTTCTTTTCTTTGTTTTTTTTTCTTTCTGCATTTTGGGAGTCACGTGGGAGCACGTGAGGCATTGCCTCAAAGCTTCTTTTCTTCAGGGATCTTTTCAAGGATCACGTGGGGGCACGTGACCCTAGTTCTTTTCATGAACAGAGATCTTTTAAGAATTGAATTCTCTGTAGGGTTAAACCCTAATTATGATTTTGGAGGAATTAAATTCCTATTATGAAAGAATTATATTCTTATTTAGGATAAAACCCTGATTTCTTTTTAAAGGAATTAAATTCCCAGATATGTAAAAGAATTAAATTCTTGATTAGGGTTAAACCCTAGTTTTGTTTTAGGAGAATTAAATTCTCAAAACTCAATTCCCCTTCTAAGTTTAGGATCTGCATGGCAGGATCTCGACCCGATGAGAATTAAATTCTCAACTTATGGGGAGATGTGCTCTGTGCAGATTTTCAACCACAAGAAGAACTAAGTTCTTTTTTGTATAAGAGTTAAACTCTTGGATTTTGAGAATTAAATTCTCTGTTTGAAGTTTTGATTCCCTTTCTTTTCTCACCTAGGGTTTTCTTTGTTGAGAATTAAATTCTCCTTTCTTTTCTTCCCTCTTGAGAATTAAATTCTCCTCTCTCTGTTTTTCTCTCCAAAAAAGGGTAGATCCTCTCTCTTTTCGTCTTGGCTCCTATTTATAGGAGAAAGAAAAGAATCAATTTGTTTTGTGAATTTTTCATTGAAAGATTTGATTTGTCTTCATCATTAATATGATCCTTTAGATCATTCAGTGAATTTTATTCACCGTTGGATTTTAAATCCAAAGATATTCTATTTGTTATTTTCGGTGAGATTTTAGGGAAATCTTTCCTTGTATCAAATCTTTCCATAAATTGGTGATCTTTAATCACCATTGGATTTTTAATCCAACGGTCCCCATAATACTTTTCCATTTGGAAAGATTTAGAGAAATTTAGAATTTTAATTCTATTTCGAAAGATTTTAGAGAAATTCAGAATTTTAATTCCATTAAACTGTAAGGCTTTCAAAGCCTGTCACGTGCTGGCACGTGACCCTTGGTCACGTGTGAGCACGTGACCCCCAAATTGGTTCTTTTAACAGCCGCTTGTTTATGTTGTTGTTTTAACCATCACGTGTCAACACGTGACCATTGGTCACGTGTAAGCACGTGATACCTCGTTGAGGTATTTTCTGACTTTTAGAATTAAATTCTATTCATTATTTTAGAGGCCTTAAGAGCCCATCACGTGTCTGCACGTGACCCATGGTCACGTGTGAGCACGTGATGCCCCATTGGATTTTTTTCTGAATTTTTATTATATCTTTTAACTCCTCCAGCGGGTTCTTAAAGGTCCATCACGTGTGGACACGTGATGCCTCATAACTTTTGATCCCGGATGAATTATGAGGCCCATAATATATCAAATCGAAGGGTTTTTCGAGATTCTTCCAATACCATCAGAATTTAATAGTTCCTCCTTCGAGAGTTTATCAAAATACAGGCCGAAAGATACTGGTTCGCATTTCCTTAAGCGTATCGCTGCCATTTGATACCTTGGACTCTTTTGCGCAGAAATTTTTGGCGGGAACAAATGCCCCCCACTACTTTGCCCACGTAAGTATATACGTGGGTGAAGTAGTGCAAAGTTATGAGTAGCCATGGAATTGAGAGCTTAGGAGACAAGTTTAGGGTCCTTGTAGCTTAAGACTTTTCAACTTTATGAGCCGTGAGGGTCTCACAAAGACTTTTCTCCCTACGGATCAAGAGGATCTCGTAGGTGTATTTTCTCCTTAGGAATCGTGATGATTCCTAAGTGCGTTTTCTCTTATAAGTCATAAGGATCCTATAAGAGAATTTTCCCTCTTACGAGTCGAGAGGACCCGTAAGCGGTTGTTTCCCTCCTTGTCGAGATCCGACTTTGGAGAGTGAGACCCGTGGATAGTATGCAAGAGACCGTTTTGGGCCGACTTGCAGGGTCCCAGTGCTTAGGAAACAGGTTTTTTAATCCCCATTGCCTAAGGCTTTATCTCACGAGTCGAGACGAATCGAGAAGTTCTCGAAAAGACCTCAATTTCCTCACGAGTCGAAACGGATCGAGCAGATCTCGCAAGAATATCCTAACGTCACATTTAACCTCTGCTCTTTACGACAGAAGTCCGTTAGGGTCTGTGGTACTTAGGGTTTTGGCCGTCGTACCGTCGCATTGGCTGATGTATCCCTCGATAGGCAATCGTGATGTTCGAGTAGCCCTGCGACTGCCGTGTCTCTGATCCCTTCGGGGGCTGGACAAGACGTCTTCAAGCAATCCTCCTCGGCAGTTTGACCGTCGGAAGAGCAAGCATTAGGAATTTGCCATGCCGCTTTTTACTTGAGGTTAGGCTCATTTTGGAGAGCCCCGATGAGTCATAACCACTCCGCGCTGGTGTGGGATGATCTCCGATAGTCTTTCAGGCTTTATATGACTTGCCGTTAAGACCCTGAAGCTAGGAATTTGGCCTTTGCTCCGTTTGCTGGCATTGCGTCCTCTGTATCGAGACAAATGTCGTGGTTGTTTCTAGGTTGCTGGTGAACCGTCGAGATTTGGAACTAGGGATTTTGCCGTGGCTCCTTTTGGTGATGTTGCGTCTGCTGTATCGAGACGAACGTCGAGGTGGTGACCACTCCGCACTGGTGTGAGATAATCTCCGATTGTCTTTCAGGCTTTATATGACTTGCCGTTAAGACGCATGAAGCTAGGAATTTGGCCTTCGCTTCGTTTGCTGGCATCGCGTCCTCTGTATCGAGACAAATGTCATGGTTGTCTCTAGGTTGCTGGTGAACCGTCGAGGTTTGGAACTAGGGATTTTGCCGTGGCTCCTTTTGGTGATGTTGCGTCTGCTGTATCGAGATGAACGTCGAGGTGGTGACCACTCCGCACTGGTGCGAGATAATCTCCGATTGTCTTTCAGGCTTTATATGACTTGCCGTTAAGACGCATGAAGCTAGGAATTTGGCCTTCGCTTCGTTTGCTTTGGCGCGTCCAAATCCTGCTGGGGGAAGAACGCTGGGGTGACATTTCATCTGCTGTATCGAGACGATCGTCGAGGTGGTGACCACTCCGCGCTGGTGCGAGATGATCTCCGATTGTCTTTCCGGTTTTATATGAGTTACCGTCAAGATGTTGAAGCTAGGAATGTGGCCTTCGCTTCGTTTGCTTTGACTGTGTCTGCTGTATCGAGACGAATGCTGAGGTGGAGCTGGGATTTTGCCGTCACTCCGCTTTGTTTCGACCATGAGGTCTTTTGTTGATGTTGCTTCTGCATCCTGTTGGACTGCGAAGGAACGCCATTGTTGACATCTCGTCTACTGTATCGAGACGAATGTTGAGGTGGAGCTGAGATTTTGCCGTCGCTCCGCTTTTTTTCGACCGTGAGGTCTTTTGTAGACGTTGCATCTGCATCCTGCTGGACTGCGGAGGAACGCCATTGTTGACATCTCGTCTGCTGTATTGAGACGAATGCTGAGGTGGAGCTAGGATTTTGCCGTCGCTCCGCTTGATGGCGTAACATCTGTGTCATGCTGGAATGAGGAGGCCCACCGTTGTTGTTCTTCGGGCTGCAGATGTGGCAATTGAGATTTGGAACTAGAGAGTTTGCCATGGTTCCGTTTCGTTGCGACTCTGAGGTCGATTGTTAACGTCACGTCTGCATCTGGTTGAAATAAGGAGAAACGCCGTTGGTGATCTCTAAGTTGTCGATATCGACGTCGAGACCCTGAAGCTAGGGATCTTCTTTTGCTTCGTTTGTTGATATTGTGTCTGCAATATTGCGACAAATGTCGAGATTGTCTCTAGGTTGTCTATGAACCGTCGAGATTTGTCTTTGCTTTCTGATGGAGCCTGGAGGGAAAGATGTGTTTCCTTCTTTGTTTGTGCCCCTGGATTGTATACAGGGATCGATGTGATCTCACATGTAGGGCAAAAGTTTCATTCATTTTTTTTATTATTATATTTCCGCGATGCTCTATCATTTCAGCTTTTATATCGCGAAAGTCGCGATTGCCCAATCATTTCGGCTATTTTTCGCGGTGCCCAATAATTTCGGCTATTTATTTTATTTTCACTCGCTGTTTTTTATTGCGAGTTGCCCAATCATTTCGGCTGTTTTGTATGCATACATTTTTACTTGCTGATTTCGTTGCAAGCTGCCCCATCATTTCGGCTATTTCGTATGCATTTTTGGCTCGCTGTTTTTTTTATTGCGAGTGTGGAACTTGGAATCTGGTGCCAATCTCAGCATCAGCATCGCTACAACTGGAATATTGCCAGGAGCGAATCATCATTTGCCATGAAAGGGCTTGGAATTTGATACCGGTTTAGGCATCAGCATCGCTGCGACTGGGATATTGCCAGGAGCGAATCATCATTTGCCACTGTCGACGTTGAACAAAGGTGGCTTAGCGAACAGGGTTAGGATCCCGTCGACTGAGGCTTTTGACTTCATGAGCCGTAAAGGTCTCACAAAGGTATTTATCCCTACAAGTCGTGAGGATCTCGTAGGTGCGTTTTCTCCTTAGGGATCGTGAGGATTCCTAAGTGTATGACTCCTTATAAGTCTTAAGGATCTTACAAGAGAGTTTTCTCCTCATAAGTCGAGAGGACTTACAAGGGTTGTTCACCATATGGACACATCCCTAGTCACGGATGGGACTTGGTTAGGGAAATGTTTATTTGCGTCCGTGGATTGTATACAAGGGTCAGTATTGAGCCGCTTGTAGGGCTATATCGAAGGTTATGGCGGTTGCTTAAGAACAGGTTCAGGTCTCTGTAACTTAAGATTTTCAAATCTTATGAGCCGTGAGGGTCCCATAAGAGAGTTCTCCTTACGAGTCATGAGGATCTCGCAAGTGTAATTTCTCCTTAGGAATCGTGAGGATCCCTAAGTGTGTTGCTCCCTTGTGAGTCGTAAGGATCTCACGCGGGTGGTTTCTCCTTACAAGGTCGAGAGGACCCTATAAGTGTCTTTTAACGAGCTTGCGCCCTTTCGGGTTTTCACAAACACTCGCCGGTAGCCCTGCTGTTTTTACTCACGGAGCCCTTTCGGGTTTTGATCCGTGCCCACTTTGCTTATGGACATACCGTTCTTTTTAATTTTTTTTATTCTTTTTTTTTTAACGAGATTGCGCCCTTTCGGGTATTCACGAACACTCGCCGGTAGCCCTGCTGTTTTTACTCACGGAGCCCTTTCGGGTTTTCATCCGTGCCCATTTCGCTTGTGGACGTACCGTTTTTTTTTTACCACGTCAGCCTGAAGATGCTGCGGGTTGGGAGTAGTTTAACGACGTTTCGGTCATTTGCAAGTTTTAGGACATTGCGGTCCGCCGTTAGTTTAAGGACGTTTCGGTCCATATCCAGTTTTAGGACGTAGTGGTCCGTTGTTAGTTTAACGACGTTTCGGTCTAATATCCAGTTTTAGGACGTAGTGGTCCGTTGTTAGTTTAACGACGTTTCGGTCTATAATCCAGTTTTAGGACGTAGTGGTCCGTTGGGCTTTCTCTATGAATGAGCATGATGCCCCCGGCGTGTCCATCTTTTTCGAAGCATGTGGTTGTGGCGGGCTCACCTTCCAGTTTTCGGACAACGCAAACTTGCCCTGTTGGTACTGGTCTTCAACCTAGTTTTTGAAGACGTAGCAGTTATCGATTGGATGGCCCAATACTTGGTGGTAAGGGCAGTAATTAGGATTGTTGACCTCATTCAGTTGTAGCCGGCATTTCGGCTCCGGTAGAGTGATAAGCCCGTCGTGCACTGCTAGTTCGAACAGCCTCCTTGTTTCGTCCCGAGGAAATAAGTAAGGACATTTCAACTTTTCATAGAGGGGTTGCCACTTGTTGTTTCGGCAAACAACCGGTCTAGGGCAACTCGATTGCTGTTGAGTGTTGGCTACGAGGGCTATTTTTCCCTTCCCTTTATCCTTTTTGCTCGATCCTTTGTTTGCGGGGCCGAGAATTTTTCCGGGTATCGTGCAATTGCACGTCTGAATGTTCTCGCAACTCCTCAATTCTTTCGTTTTAGAGATGGACTCCTTGAAAAGAGGGCCGAGGGCTACTTTTTCGTCGGAATTGCTCCCGAATGTGAGAACTCGCGGTCCCTCGGGATCAATCCTATGACAATTGCCAGCAATTCTTTTACGCTCATCTGTTGCATTTTTCTGCTGTCTACGAGCTTCACGCTTTGTCCTGTTGAAGTGTTGCCTGTGAGCGACATACCCTTGCCACCAACACTTAAAGGAGTTGCAGTCCTCAGTAGGATGTGCGATCTTCTGATGATATAAACAGAAATTAGGATGTACTTCCGATTCATCAAGATGTATGCCACCAGAAGAATTTTCTCTGAAAGAGGGCGACCTCATCCCCATTGATATGGCTTTGGCAAATCGTTTCCTTGTTTTGATCCTGCTTTCATTTGCGGCGGATGTACTTTGATCTGGTGGGAGTGTTTCGACCCTTTTGTCCAGTCGCCGGCGTTTGGCCTTTTCAAATATGGCCATCTCGAGCTCCCAATCAGCTTTACTTTTTAGACGAATCTCATCTAGAAAAGCGTCGATCATTTCGTCTGACAGCCACACGAATTCCGGCTCAGGCTCTGCCCCCAGTTTCTCAGTGCAAGGAGTTTTTCATTTTCCATAAATGAGTGGGAGATCACGTGACAAGTTGCCCCCGGTGCGTCCGTCTTCTTTGGAGTGTGCGGCTATGGTAGGTTTACTCTCCACTTTTCAGACAGCGCGAACTTGCCTTGTAGGTACTGATCTTCGATCCATCCTTTAAAAATGAAGCAATCCTCGATCGGGTGACTTACCGTTTGGTGGTAAGGGCAATAATTGAGATCGTTGACATCGCCTGGCTGCAACGGACGTTTTGGATTCGGCAGATTAATGAGTCTGTTGCGCACTGCCAGCTCGAACAGTCTTCTCGTTTTATCCTGAGGAAACGAGTAAGGACGTCCTAGTCTTTCCTCAAGGGATGGGCGTGGACGCATATTGTTTCGACGGACAACTGGCTTTAAGTTGCTCGGCTGTTGTTGAGTATTGGTGACGAAAGTTGCTTTTCCTTTCCCCTTTTCATTCCGAGGATCCGTCTTTGAAGGAGATGATCTATGATCCATCTGATCCATTTGGGCCAACTTGTCAATCAAGGCCTGGAAAGTAGTTGGCTTGAAGAACATCATGAATTGCGAGATGGTCGCTTGCGGATCAAGAGTGCCCACGAACATGCCTACCGCAGGTGCTTCTTCGATGCGTTGTTCGCACTTCGACCATAGATTCAGCCATCGTGTTGCGTATTGAACCTACGTCTCGCCTGGCCTTACCCTGGCATTAATCAGTACTGTTATCGGGGTGCGTTCACTAGCGCTCGCGAATCTTTGTGTAAACAGCAGCTCCATCTCCGCAAATGTTTTAACAGAGTCGTTAGGTAGCTCCGAATACCATTCGAAGGCCGTTTCTGCTAAGCTGCCGATGAATTGGCGAAGCAACAATTTGTCATGGCCTCCAGTGTTGCCGCATAAGGCCCTGAATTGAGCGACATGTTGATGGGGATTGCCAGTCCCCTTATAGACATGGAATTTTGGTATTGTATAGCCCGGCGGGTACTTGATCTGATCATACCAGCTTGGATACGGTCGCCCCGTTTTAACGACTTGACCGGCTGCCTCAGTTACCTGGTGAACCCGTATCTGCTGAGCTATATATTCGTCCAAATCAGCTTTGGAGATTGTCTCCTCCTTGACTGTTGACAGAGCCGGTGGAGGAATTGACGTTTCTCCCCTGTCGTCTTCAAGGACGATCGGAGGATCTTCAGCAGGAGGATCTTGTCGGATCATCATACCCACCATGTCCTGGAATAGAAGGGCCATTCGTTTTATATTGGCTGCTTGTTCCGCAGCCTCTTTGTCCTTCTTTTCCAGTATTCTCCGAAGGAACTCAGCGTCGGTTTCTTGCTCCTGTCGCTGATCCGAGGACGCTTCGGGGCTTTCTTTTGGCTCGGTAAGTGTGGCCATTGTAGTCAGCATCTCTTGAAGCTTCTGTTGCTGCTCCTGGGCTTTCGTCACGGATCGGGTGAGCGGTCGGTGACCCGTCGAAGCACGACTTTCCTCCTTTTCAGAAGCCATATAAACAGTGTGCACCACCATGCCCCCAGACTTGGAGTGTTTGTGCTCAGCGCGTTTACGGTTCTCCATGTTCACAGGGGCTTTTTGCGGCCTCCTTTTCTTTTGAATGGTTGAAGTTGAGGGAGCCGTCGCAGTGGGCACCCGAGTAGTTGCTTTTTCTGGCCTGACGGAGTAATCCTTCTTCTGCCAAATCTTCATTTTTTTCTGTCGGCGGAGATAGTCTTGATCAATCACCGACTCCTGGACCTGTTGCCAGACCTTGTAAATCTTGGAGGACAGCCGTTGAGGGGGCTGCTCCGGCTTCGTTCCTACAGCACTCTCCGCGGGTGGAGGAGATCTTTTCAGCGTAGCGGTCGGAGAGTTCTTGCGTACCCTCCTTAGCAGTTCAAAGCTATTCCCAGTCGGAACAGCAGCATTAACTTCCACCGTTGGAGCTGGCGGAGTTATCCCAGAGGGGGAGTTGCCCCCAGCCTTCCTTACTTGGCACCAATGGCGACGTCGAGCGTGTCGAGCTGTTGGGGCTGGTTTGGCGATGGGGATGGTTTCGTCTTGCCCCCTGTCAAGATGAGGCGCCGCTGGTGCCAGCCTCTTGAAGGCTGATGTCTTTTGAGGGGCGATGTTCAATCTGTCAAAAACAGACCCTCGAGCAGGAGCAGGTGCCGGAATAGTCAGCCTTGAAAAGACCGACTCTTTAGCAGGAGAAGCCGTCTTGATGACTTCAGGAATGGAGATGGCTGTCTTCTTTGCGATGGCCACGTCAGGGGTCATGGGCTTCTTTGCAGGCCCATTAGAGTTCAGATTCAGCCTGGTAAAGACCGAGGCTGCCGGCTTGACATTGGACGACCCGTTGAGAGGGGCCGTTGTAGCAGTGAGCCGATCGAAGACCGACTTCTTTTGCGCTTCCGGTGCGGGCACTGGAATGGTGAGGCTTGCTGGCGGGAGCATGGTCCCGAAGAACAGACCGGTGGTAGCCTGAGTCACTTATTCCACCGACATAGAAAGGATGGAGGCCGCTCGAGGCCCATAGGCTATATCTCCAGGTGAGGCGGAGCGTCGGTTGCATTTGCATTTGGAGCAGTCTGAGCAGTTGGATGCCATTGCTGTTTGATTTCTGCGCCAAGCAAGAGACCAAATCTCAGTAACTTGAAACCCGAGTGCAACCACTAACAAACCGCGATTCGTTCGCGAAGACGACACACGAAGTGTGGAGTGGAAAGAGGAAAAGGTCCCACCGTGCGTGCCAGAATCTGTTCCTCTCCGAATGACGCGCAAGACAGACGTCTTGCCTGAGATTCGGGGCAGATGCAAATAGGTGCTATCCGTCCACCTCTCCGAAGATGCCAAGTTGATTTATGGCACCGTGTATCGAAGGTTTGAACGGATGCGGCCGATGTAGCAGACTTCGTCAGATTCCCCCTCGCTTGAGGGGTTTTTGATTGTGGGGACGCTCTTCCCTGCAGGCGCAAGCCCCTGCAGTTAATTACGCTACCGTATCGCGGTAACAACTTTCTCCTTCTCCAGCCGGTCACTTTGTGTCGTGTGTGTTTGTTTTATGTTTGGTTGCCCGTGGATTGTATACGGAGACTGAGTTATGTCGTCGCCCGTAGGGCGTGGACTAGTCCAAATCCGTATTTTCTTAGATTTGGGTTTGGGGTTTTGGTTTAAGGATACGTTAGCCATTTTTGAGGCTAAGATCAACTTAAACAGTTGTTAAGGATACGTTAGTCCAATTTGAGACTAAGATCAACTTAACGGGATCGTTTAGATCCGACAAAAGAGCATTTGGGGCTCGATTGTTCCGGTTTTAGGGACATAGTGGTCCATTGAATGTATGGCCGTCGGGACCCATCACCTCTCTGACGACGTTGAAGGATTACAACGACAGGTGTCAGAGGAGTTCAGAGATGTACCCATGAACCAAAGTTGATTGGGGGATCTATAGTCTAATTTGGGATTAAAATCTGTTTGAAGATTTTAAGGATACGTTAGCCATATTTGCGGCTAAGATCAACTTAAACGTTTGTTAAGGATACGTTAGTCTAATTTGAGACTAAGATCGACTTAACGGGATCGTTTAGATCCGACAAAAGAGCATTTGGGCTCTAATGTTCCAGTTTAGGGACATAGTGGTCCATTGCCAGTTTAGGGACATGGTGGTCCATTGCCAGTTTAAGGACATGGTGGTCCATTACCAGTTTAGGGACGTGGTGGTCCATTTAATGTATGGTCGTCGGGACCCATCACCTCTCTGACGACGTTGAAGGATTACAACGACAGGTATCAGAGGAGTTCAGAGATGTACCCTTGAACCAATGAGTCGATTGAAAGAGCAGATGTGCTCAGTTCAAGATGATTTGAGAACTTATGTCCAGTTTGGGCTAAGTCCAGTTGTGTTTGAAATATTGGCCCTCTGTTGGTCCATTGAAGGAGAGGCTTTGCCTCTAGAAACTTAGCCAATTGGGCTAAAACTTGTGTTAAACACTAAAGACCAACAGTGTTGAACACTGGGAATAACATTAGTAAGTTAGTGTTCAACACTAAAAGGTAATAAGTGTTAAACACTAGCAACAGGGCTTTCAAATTAGTGTTAAACACTAAAGTAAATCAGTGTTAAACACTGGTAATTAGAGATTTCAAATTAGTGTTAAACACTAAAGTAAATCAGTGTTAAACACTGTGAACAAAGTCTTCAGATTAGTGTTAAACACTAAGGAGAGAGGGGTCACGTGTGGACACGTGAGAGCGCCCTGATTTCCCTTATTTTATTCTGCAGATCAGTGTTTAAGTCTTTTAATTCTGACGGCCATCACGTGTGAGCACGTGATGGAGGCCCCCGCTCTGGTCTGTTAGAATGCTCATTAGGGGTCACGTGGTGACACGTGAGGGCGCCCTAAATGTGGAGCCAGATCTCCTTTGTTTTACCCTCAAATCTGCGAATAAGTGTTAAACACTTTTCATCTTTATTTTAGAGCATCACGTGTTGGCACGTGATGGGAATTTATATATCGATAATTACAGCACTTGCTGAGGGGTCACGTGGGGACACGTGAGAGCGCCCAAAGCTTCTTTTCTTTGTTTTTTTTTCTTTCTGCATTTTGGGAGTCACGTGGGAGCACGTGAGGCATTGCCTCAAAGCTTCTTTTCTTCAGGGATCTTTTCAAGGATCACGTGGGGGCACGTGACCCTAGCTCTTTTCATGAACAGAGATCTTTTAAGAATTGAATTCTCTGTAGGGTTAAACCCTAATTATGATTTTGGAGGAATTAAATTCCTATTGTGAAAGAATTAAATTCTTATTTAGGATAAAACCCTGATTTCTTTTTAAAGGAATTAAATTCCCAGATATGTAAAAGAATTAAATTCTTGATTAGGGTTAAACCCTAGTTTTGTTTTAGGAGAATTAAATTCTCAAAACTCAATTCCCCTTCTAAGTTTAGGATCTGCATGGCAGGATCTCGACCCGATGAGAATTAAATTCTCAACTTATGAGGAGATGTGCTCTGTGCAGATTTTCAACCACAAGAAGAACTAAGTTCTTTTTTGTATAAGAGTTTAACTCTTGGATTTTGAGAATTAAATTCTCTGTTTGAAGTTTTGATTCCCTTTCTTTTCTCACCTAGGATTTTCTTTGTTGAGAATTAAATTCTCCTTTCTTTTCTTCCCTCTTGAGAATTAAATTCTCCTCTCTCTGTTTTTCTCTCCAAAAAATGGTAGATCCTCTCTCTTTTCTTCTTGGCTCCTATTTATAGGAGAAAGAAAAGAATCAATTTGTTTTGTGAATCTTTCATTGAAAGATTTGATTTGTCTTCATCATTAATATGATCCTTTAGATCATTCACTGAATTTTATTCACCGTTGGATTTTAAATCCAAAGATATTCTATTTGTTATTTTCGGTGAGATTTTAGGGAAATCATTCCTTGTATCAAATCTTTCCATAAATTGGTGATCTTTAATCACCATTGGATTTTTAATCCAACGGTCCCCATAATCCTTTTCCATTTGGAAAGATTTAGAGAAATTTAGAATTTTAATTCTATTTCGAAAGATTTTAGAGAAATTCAGAATTTTAATTCTATTAAACTGTAAGGATTTCAAAGCCTGTCACGTGCTGGCACGTGACCCTTGGTCATGTGTGAGCACGTAACCCCCAAATTGGTTCCTTTAACAGCCGCTTGTTTATGTTGTTGTTTTAACCATCACGTGTCAACACGTGACCATTGGTCACGTGTAAGCACGTGATACCTCGTTGAGGTATTTTCTGACATTTAGAATTAAATTCTATTCATTATTTTAGAGGCCTTAAGAGCCCATCACGTGTCTGCACATGACCCATGGTCACGTGTGAGCACGTGATACCCCATTGGGTTTTTTTTGAGTTTTTATTATATCTTTTAACTCCTCCAGCGGGTTCTTAAAGGTCCATCACATGTGGACACGTGATGCCTCATAGTTTTTGATCCCGGATGAATTATGAGGCCCATAATATATCAAATCGAAGGGTTTTTCGAAATGCTTCCAATACCATCAGAATTTAATAGTTCCTCCTTTGAGAGTTTATCAAAATACAGGCCGGAAGATACTGGTTCGCATTTCCTTAAGCGTATCGCTGCCATTTGATACCTTGGACTCTTTTGCGTAGAAATTTTTGGCGGGAACAGAGTGGTTTAGGCTCCGCATTTAAATGTTGTTTTTCAAGAAAACCGAATGGTTTTGAAATTGTTCCAACGATTCAACTTTGGCTTGTTTTCTTTGCATTAATCAATATTAATGTGGTCTCATCATTTAACCCTATCATTGCAAAAAAGAAACGAAAATAGAACGTATGCTTATGCCATCCGCATTCGTCAGGGGCCCCGTCATGCACCGTTAGGTTACTTAACTAATGGCAGAGCGGGGGCTGGACTAGCGCGGGTGCAAAACATAAGCAGTGTTTATTATATATATATATATATATATATATATAGCCATTCGTCTCACGCAATAATAGGCATTCCAGATCACATATCACATATGAATATATTGGATATACTAGGATTTCTGTGTTTTATTTTAGCCTAGAACAAAAGACGAATTCCATGGTCGTGATGAATAGCTAAACCCCACCCTAGACCTCTACGGGGGCGGTAAACTACCCGCCAAATTCCCGAAGTGAAGCAACCTCCCTCAATAAAATGAGTAGGTCACTCGGCACTTTAAGAACCCGGTAGTTTGTGCACCCCACCTTGGGTGTATCCTAGGTGCAAGAAAAAGTAAATGAAATAATACAACGGTGGCTACAATCTCAACTCGGACGTACCCCGCAAAAATAATATTACATCAATTTACAAATTTACATGAATGAAAGAAAATACGTTCTTCTCACATCCCCGGCTATTCATCCACGACGATCCAATACTTCATATACACAAACTATCAAGATACAGATATGTGCAACCCCCACTAATCGACATATAGCAATTAGCAGACGTTTAGAAACAGATATACAAACACAGAATCACAGATTAGCCAAGAACTTAGAATTTCGATCGATAATCAATTTTCGTGTCGACCCCATGCACAAACCAGTACACAAACAAATCTGGGTAGAAACCACATATGCTAAAAATTATAATTCTAAACACCTGAACCCCAGAAAAAATTGTGAGCAAGTCGGCTTCAACTCGGGGGCGGATCCGCGCCCAAATGGCATGTTTGGCCGCGGTTCCGCGGTCTAGCTAAGAGATTACGATCTCAAAAATTTTTCTCGTTCTTATAAATGCCTGCAAGTATTTTTAAGGGTCACTGAAAAGAATTTTTGACCAGTTTTGAAAATCGACAGCAAGCATAGTTTTGAAATTTGATTTCGGGCAAAATTCGTCGATCGAAGTTCTAATCACTTGCTAATAAGCTAGTTAAGATTTAGTAGGCTCTGATACCACTGTAAGTCGATGTCGCACACCCCACATAATTATGGGGAGGCGGAATTTACAAAAAACGATTTTTCATACTTTGCAACACCGACTTAAACTCCAGGATCTTAATAGATTTCTTAACTAGCTATACTACTTAGAGGTTTAACTACTTGGTAAGAGTTTTATACATCCTAGATCTTTGTCCTTCGGGTCTTCTTCTCCTCCGCTCCATGAGCTCCTCGAAGATCCGGATCGTGGTTGATCGTCGGCCTCCTCGTGTCGAAGATGATCCATCCGAGAGTCTATATTTTAAGCTCCAACCTCTAAACCGATGTAACTAAGATATCTAGTTCGCTAAGCTAGTTAGCTTAGAAGATGTAGAGTGTCTAATGGAGTATTTAAGACCTAATGATCATAACTCATGTGAAGGTTTTAGGGCTTGAGAAAGAAAGAGAGAAAAAAAATAGAGAGAGAAAAACTTTGCAAATGAGCTAAGGTAAAGCAAGTAAAGAATGGCTCCTACCCTTTCTCACTCCAAGCATGCAATATTTTCTAATTGAAAATATCAACCATGCTTGAATAGTGAGTCCAAACCAATAAACAAATGATGTTAGTGATATGTATGCCCTAGAGGCCATTACTGTACATACGATGTATATTGTAGTGGATGCTTGGACATATATAGGAAGGACTTTCTTGCTCGACATGATAGTATGATATCTGGTTACTCTTTATCTTAACATGTATTCTGATTGTCTCTATGATACATGTTGATAAAGCCCTTAGGATGAGTACTTGACTACCAGGACTATGATGCAGATCATACTAGTGGGGACAGTATAGTCACCAAGTACATCCTTCAAATGTTCCTAATCGTAGGAGTACCGAGACAGGGCATCGATACTACAGAGTAGACTAGCGTATATGCTTCTCGACCCATATGATGGGTGATGGCAGATCCCATATCTATTGGTGTTTGACATCATAGAAGGTGTATGGGTGCTCAGTGGAGACTGGATACACTGGACGGACTCGCCGAGAACTCCCAGATGGTATTATACCTCACGTCAGTTGGCAGTTCTCTGGTGACACTGGTACAGGTTAGTCTGTAGACCCGAGATCGTCAAAGAGTCTTGTGTGATTCCCACTGTGCTTTGATTTCCATCATACCACCTCCAAGAGGGCTGCAAAAGGGTGGCTTTTGGGTACAGTCCCGAATCACATGGAGGCAATGAGCGATAGGAGGGGTTTCGTCTCTCCCGGTATAAGGAGTTGATGTTGCGCTGTGTTCGATTGGCTATAACTGGAAATCCCTGGCTAGGGTTGCTGAGATTTACTGGTAAGTGTTATCGGTAGTTTCTCGGACTGTTATGGACCTCATATCGACACGACTTATCAAGCTACTGGGGTCTGACGTTTACCACCCCTAGGCGAGATATGCGACATATCAGACGAAAAGACCGGACTGTACAGGAGTGTTACTAGTTGGATTCGCAGGAGAATGTACAGACTTGCTTGTTGATCTTCTGATCGCTCAATACCTGGATGGCTGTTACGTTTAGCTGACCGCTTGCAGCTTGTGGGTGTTTGATATGATCATCACCTACTGCCGGCGTATTGACGATTCTTTAGAGTCCTACACAGAGGTTTCCTGGCTCAGGCAAAACGGAGTAGGAGCACATATGTGATATGTGCGGGATCGGGAATAATACGTTTATGCGATACCGTATTAGATTCTCGCGATATGAGATATCGGCTGGGTATATGTGATATAGCCGGGTCATCGGATCAAGTGTTGATTCGATGAACTGATACAGAGTATATTAGTCGGTTATATGGGATATAGCCGGATTATCGGATCAAGTGTTGATTCGATAATTTAATATATTATTTTATATGTGATATATTAAGTTACATTAACTAATATAAGCTCACTAAAAGATTCTTTTTTTCACTTGGATAATACATTGATATATATGTGATATATGTTAATTGTATTATTTTATTTTGTTACAAAATATATTATATATGTGATATATAATATTGTAACAAGTTAGGGTTACAAATGCAACATAATTTGTGGAGTTTAAACAAGTTAGGGTTTGATTTGGGTTAGCATTTGGGTTAGCTTTTGCATGAAGCTTCAAGAAGCTTCCTTTTGTTTTTTTGCTAAGATATTTTATGTTGATATTTTCTTATCCAACCCAAACCCTTTACTCTAGTGAATTCTCTACAAGGGTTAAGCCTTCATTTCTTAACCCATGGTTGATTAGTAACCACAACACAATAATTCATTATTCATCACAAAAGGATTTGCTTCTTCTTCTTCTTTCTTTTTGCATGAAAAAGCTTTCTAGCTTTTTGAGATGTGATGATTTTGAGTGAGAAATTGAAAACAATTGAGAGCTAAATTCCTACTTCATCATCCTCATCCATTCTAGCCTTAGGGTGTTTGGTTTGCTAATACTTGATTAGTAAAGCAAGAGCTTGGGCTTGAGTTTCTTCAAGGTAGATCATCTTTGTTATTGAAGATTGGAAGCAAGCTTGCATCTTTCTCTTCATGGAGCCTCTCTAGAGTCCGGGTACATGATGATCGCGGCGAAGGGACCTCAACACGGAGCTTAAGAAGTGAAGGAACGGAGTACAAAGGTTGTAATCCCTAACTCTTAGATGTAAAGTTGTTTACATGCTTTGTTAATCCTAATACTCTAGTTAAGATCTTGGTTAGGGTTTGTTTAGCACCCCAAAAATTTTAAAGTAGCAATATTGATGCTTGCCAAAACCTTGCTAAGGTGCTAAGCCAGCCCTACAGTGGTATCAGAGACAAGCTAGAGCATTAGGCGATGTGTAGACGAAATTAGAAGTTCGATCGAACTCCGAAACCCCGTAAAAACCTAGTTTCTGGAAATTTTTCAAAAGTTGAAATTTTTCATATTAAAAATACTCAGAAAATCATGCAGGGAACTTTAAGAATTACTGTGAAGTACGAAGCCCTAATTCAATCAAGAGACCGTGGAACCGCGGCCAAACCATGCATTTGGCGGTGGTTCTGCGGCCAACTTGTTGAGTTAGGGGCTAATACTTCATGGTTATATTCTTGGGTATTTTTCATGCTTCTGGGAATTTTTTTTCTATTCAAGTGTTGAGCCTTCTGGGATATATTGGGAACTCGTTGATTCGATCGGATAATTTAACTTCGTTTAAGTTTTCCGGATAATTTAGAACATGTTAAAAAGTTCGAACGGATATCAATAACTCACTTTTTCCCCTGCCGGAAAATTTCCAAGTGTTGGATTTTTTCCTTAGTTAAAGAACGTTCAAAGTCGTGCAGATAACGCGGTGGACCCTCTAGAAGAACACAAACCTTAACTCGATTATGTGACTGTCTGAACCGCTTCTAAACCTTAGGGTTTGGGGCAGTACGGCGTTGCCACATGTGAGGCGTTGGTTTGACCCTTCTACGGCTGGACCATTGGTACTGTGGCATGTGATGGATGCTTTTAAACTAAGTTCAAGTGTTGAGCAAAAAGGGAAATTTTGGGTGTTTGTTTATTCGATTGGAAAGTTTAACATTGTCTATTTATCTGGAATGTGATACAATATTTGGAATCCACAAGTAGTTATGAGATCACTAATTTGAATGTTATAAATCTAGCAGTTTAGTCTCATTTGATCGGTTGCCACAGGATTTTGATGTGATCAAAAGTCCGTCGCAATCACGTAGCATACGCGGATACTTGCCGGGTAAACTTAATAGATAGCCACGCCCCATAGCCCCGACCAAGTGACTGTAGGAGAACCCCGTCGCCAAAAGCATCCGTTCGGGTGCTCGCAGCAGCATTGTTCCGCCTTAGTGCACTCCGTCGACGGCATCCGGGGGTGCGGCCGTCTACTAAATTTTCCGATGAGCATTCGATCAAGATGTCGGGAATCTTGTTGAATTGCCCGACTAGATATTGAAAAGTGTTTTCGAGATCGAGACTAAAATGCGGGGTTTATAATTGTTAGGCATGCGATGTCTAAGGAATTCATTTGGTTGGGCATGAGATGTCTAAGAAGGTTGCGGATTCCAATTGTTGTAGTTTTACACTTTCTTTTCTGCGACCGTAAGTGTAATATATGCTGTATCGCCGGTTTCGTTGCTATACATCAACAACAATTGGGATACGCATATTTACTTACGTTGATGACATGTGATGTTATGTGTTGCTGTGATATGTTATATTGGATCGTTGCGTTCTGAATAGCCGGGGGTTTTATGTGAGATGATGGTTTTTATTTTCATTCATGTAAAATTCATTGTATATAATATTCTTTTATTGGGGCACATCCGGGTTGAGGATGATGTCACCGTTGTATATTATTTACTTTTCCGCATTAGGATAGATCCAAGGCGGGGAGCACAAGTAACCGGGTTCTAGGGTCCAGTGGGAGGCCATCTCGAGGAGTCGAGACCGGGTCTCCTAACCCTAGAATTGGCAGTGTTGCTTGCTGCTCTCGTAGGGGTCTAGGGTTGTGGATTTGGCTATTCATCGCGACCGTGGAATCCGTGTTTTATACAGGCTCGTATAAAACACGGACGTCCTAGTATATCCAAAATTTCATATGTTATCTTCTGTTGCAATGTTCTGTGATGAGATCATATTACTGCCTGAGACTAATGTTCATATTATATATATGAGATATATGTTATATTGCTGATTTCATTTCAAATGTAATGCTTGTGAAGCATAATAAAATGGGGCTTTATTAATGAGATTAATGAAATAAAAGAAATCTAAAGATGTTGTAGAAACTTGTCTCAAAAACAGGTAGCTCTAGTTCTTGCTTTGCATAGCGGTATTCCTTGTAGAATATCTAGCACCTTATTCGATAAGGAAAGAACCGAGATCCCTTCACCGGGAGTGACCTCTTTAGCGAAACTAGCAGATGATACAAACTCGGTTTGTCTTTTGATTGTTTTTATAGTTTTTTGCTTTGCATAGTGATATTTGTGAAATATGCTGCATCTTATTCGATGAGGAAAGAGCCGAGATCCCTTCACCGGGAGTGACCTCTTTAGCAAAACTAGAAAAGGCCTAAAAAACATTCCATTTAAAATTACTCGATTCCACAACGATATCAAGTTCATTACGCTCATGGTTTTCTTAAAAACCTGCGTAGCCTTCCGTCATTTCAGATAAGTACTACTTAGTATTCATGCTGCGGTAGTTTGGCATGCGTCAAGGCGTAGTGTACGGTAGCTAACTAGTGCTTATCTGCTAACATACGATGCAATTGGATTAGGGTATTCGTACGACGTTGTTTGGCATGCGTCAAGGGTCGTACGGGTGGGTTTAATTCAATCAGGAAATGCACGGGTTGAACTTGACTAGCGGACTATGGGTTGTTTGGAATGCGTCAAGGTCATAGCACGCTAGGGGTAAAAGAATTATCGGGAATTTCAAGTGTTGAAATTTGCAATGAGATTGCATACCTTCTATGAGATAGTTGGATCCCGATACCCACTGCGAGTAAGAGTTACTCCTGGGAGAGTTTTGCACATTACAATTAGCCGATCAAGTAGGTGTCTAGAAAGGTGTCAACAGGGTTATGCCTCTGGAAAAATGAGGTTTATTTTAGTTAGGTCCGTGCGAAAGCACGGGGAAGCTCCCTCAAAGTACCGGCACTGGCCTGGCTGAAAGATTGGCGAATATGTAGGGTGTAATTAATCCCGGCTAGTCAATCCTTTTAGGGTTTGAAGGAAGATTTGACTAAAACAGTGGGAGACATCCTGATTAGATATATTAATAACTAATCTAATCTTGCAAAAGCGCACGCAGAGTGTTTTCTTCTCTCTCTCTCTCCTTGTTGCAACTATGTCACGCCTTAATCAAGATAATAATATGGATGTATTGACCGAACCCGCTTATTATACTATGCTAGGGAACGTTGGTCCCGCTCCAACTTATAATTGTTATAAGACAGAGCAGAAAATAGGGGATTACCAAAATTCCCGTGTCGTCTAAACAAAGAAAGTGCATGCCGATGCATCTTCTTCGGGTGTGTTCATTACCGAGAACTATTTCTCAGTATCCTTTACGTCCTGGGTATGAGATACCGGATCAGAATCCCGCAAATGTAATTTGTTACATGGGCTACAGATAGGTAGAGAACTGAGAATGGGTGATAAGTTTCAAGAGTTGGAAATAATGCAAGTGTTGCAGCCAAGTCTGTTGGCAGTTAACACCCTGTATTACCAGAATACATTGATTCTGAACGAATGTTATTAGATACCGAACCTGATATACAACATCATATCAATCTCTTTATTAGTAAAGAAGGATATAATTTTGTATTGTTGGATAACGTTTTGAACATTTCCTATATCAAGAGTTGATTGGTTCAGGCACGTTATCTAAAAGTATAAACGTTCTAAATCAAACCACAGTTCTTAACGTACAGAACACACACAAGAGGAAGAGTTCGGAAATGAACGAATCCTTCTTGAGGCATTGTAGACTAGGTCATATCAATGCGACCCGACTAACTGAAGTTACATAAAGATGCATATTTAAATAAGTTTGGATTTACATCTTGTAAAACTTTCCAGTCATGTCACAAAGATAAGATGACCACAGCTCCGTTTATTGGAAACATAGAAAGAGTTAGTGAACTCTTGGGATTGATACATGCTGATATATGAAAGTCCCCTGTCTACATATGCCAGGACCGGTTCTTTGTACTTCATTACATTCACTGATGATCTCTCAAGATTCAGACATATATTCCTGTTGAAATACAAGTCCGAAACTTTTGAGATAATCACAGAATATAAGTTAGAAGTAGAGAACCAAAAATGGGTATAAGTATTATGTCCTTTGATGTGATCAAGGAGGAGAATACTTGAGCACGGAATTCCTGGACTATTCTAAAGGAGAATGAGATTCTCTCTCAGCATTACTCCTCCGTATACACCACAACACGTCGGTGAATCGGGACGGAGCAATCGCACCCTATGTAATATGGTGTGCTCTATGATGAGTACTACTGAGTTGCCTATTTTCTTTTGGGGTTATGCACTTGAGAAGTTGCATACCTATTGAATAGGGTTCCAACCAAATCAGATGGCTACCACTCCATATGTGATATGGTATTGGAAGAACCCATCTCTTAAAGATGTTAAGATTTAGGGTTGTCCGGCCTATGTCAAAAGCAAAACCGGACAAGCTCGAGGTAAGGTCAGTTCTGTGGAAGATTGTTGGATATCCCAAGCATTCGCAAGGGAATATCTTCTACCACACCGAGAAACAAAAAATATTTTATTTCTCGGCATACCACTTTTTGAGAAAAAGGGAATTTCTTGTGAAGAAATTAGTGGTCCTTGATTTAATGAAAGATTTTGTGATCAAAGAATTGTTAACCGCAATCAAGAACGGCGTCGCTTGGTAGCCAGCCGGTGAGTACGGGTCGGTCCACAGGGATGTTGTGTATTTCCTAATCTGGTCTAACGAGTTAATTCCAAACGGCGTGGATGGATTATCGCTAAAAACTAAACTGATTTAAACTAGGATTAGAATCTTGCTAGGGTTAGGTTTAGGTTAAGTTTGGAAATTGAAGATTTCCTCACCGATTTCAATGCCCTAATTTAGATCTCTTTAGTTGTTATGGTAATAATTAATAAAGGGGATTAGTACCGTCAGAAAGAGACGATGTTTCTTCCTCTGGGTTCTTGTCCTTCCTTTCTTAATTATTACCCTAACCTCCATGGAAAACATACGCAACCGGTCGATTAAACTACGGTATCACCGCTACCTCGTGGGATTGGGTGCCGTAGGGAACGGTGTGTGTATGTATGCATGGAGTCCTATTAATTATATGTGATGAGCAAGAAAGGGGTGGGAGATTTTCATCTCTCAAGCCTTCCCTATTCCTAACCCTAACAAGTGAGGAACTACTCACTCATTAGGGAATTGATTAACATTTTCTAACTATCTAACTAGGGCAGATAAGAAAAATTATACTAAGGCAGAATGAAAATTAACTAGGGCAATGAAATAAAAAAACCTTACTTTATTTGATGGCTCTCTCCAAACATTTACACCGAATTTAGAATTCTGAATAGATGAAATAAAAAGAGGCATAACCTAAAAAAAAGGTTTTAGGGTTTCTATTTATAGAACATAGAAACCCTAGGGTTACAATCTACTCACATCTGCAATTACAAGTTTACCTCCTAAGAAAAGACTAGTCAACGTGCCGCCAGCCTTCATAAAGATTTTGCACCGACACGTGGCCACGGATCCGCGGCCAAGAGCATGGTTTGGCCGCGGTTCCGCGGCCAAGTAGTGGGCTTGTGGGCTGCAATTTTTAGGGATGATTCTGGTTGCATTTTTCATCTCGTTTCTTCACTTGGTTTCTCAGATTGTCTTCTAGATTTCATCCAGATTTCCACAGTGAATAAAGTCGTGGACTTTTACCGCTTGCTTCATGTCGAAGTCTTGAACCTTGCACTGCCTTTGTTCTTTGTGAAATCGTCCATTAATCTTCATTTAGTCTTCAAACTATAGGCATGATCAAGATCTTTCCATTTGTTGGTCGTAGTCTCACTTTTGTATCGTCTTTTCATCTTCTTCACTGTTTTTGTTCCGAGAACCCATAACCTGCAACTATGTAGCAGACATGGATCAAAAGCACATGTTTATTTGTAAAATTAATAAGAATGGGGAATATAATAATGCAAAATTATGATATGAACAAATACCCCCAAACTTATCTTTTGCTCGTCCTCGAGCAAACCTAGTTTTATTCTTGAAAAAGACCTAGCCTCACTTTCGCAGGGAAACGCGATTGCACTGAGCTCGTGCAACAAGCCGTTAAACCTCTAGGTGTCCCCAGTAGGAGGAGTGTCTCCTGAGGGTTTTCAGTGGATACTACCCACAAAATCCTATCAATTCGGCCCATTGACTTTTATTCTCCAATTAGATTTTCTAACAAGAACTCTATTATCGTCAACTCATAAATTATCTACCCGTATTCTTCACGCTTCCTTATTATTTAACTTAAGATTATATATATTCTTGTGAATTTACTTAGCTTTTGGCATCTTTTAAGTTTTCCTTCTAAGGTTCCATCTCAACTTAGGAATTTTTATCATTTCTACTAAAGATATAAATCCTATTTTTCATTCCTATCCCTTATCTAAACCCCAATCACATAACCCTACGTGTGTGTATATATCACCCCTACACTTGGAAATTCAAATCAAGCTATTATACTCTTGTCCATCGTCCAAAGTACTTTTAGTTGGTGAATTTTTAGATGAAGTTTGCTCACACATCTTTCATGCGACCGTTAATACTTCTTGAGGTACCAACAACCGATTACAAAATGTGTTTGCACATTAAAGCGTAATTCCTAGTCTTGTAACACCTAAGGCTTTAGCAGTGACTCCCAAACCAGTTGGTCTAAGGCACTAGGTGATGAAGCATCCTCGCTAAATATTTTTTCTGTTAATGCAGCCTTAAGTAGTTACAAAAACCAGTGTTCATTTTTTTATCTCTTTATTCACACTTGTATTTTTATTTTATTTTCCTTCATACTAAGGACTTTAGAAAAGAGCATTTCAAGGTCTCTTCTACTATTCCAAATTTCAAGGTTCGTGTTTGTGCAATTTGTAGGGTATATATTTTCAGAATTTAGACTCAAGCTTAGGAATTATTTTTCAGACTTATACTTTAATAAAAATATCAATACTCTTCCTTTATCTTGACTTAGCCCAAGAAGTCAACTCAAAATTTGCCTATTTCTAAATAAACTACAAAGACATATACTTTCTATTGTTAAATTTTAAGAAAGGTTATTTTTAGGGTTTTTAATTTACTAAGTCTAGGATCTAGTTTTTCCTAGCTAGTTAACCTTTTTGTCAGTCAAATATAGCCAAAATTGAACTTTTCAATTTTTATAATTTTTAAAAATTTTCAATTTTTATGGGTTTTAAAATAAGTGTGCAAATGCAAAAATATACATATGAATGCGAAGGAAGAAGGCTTACCGAGCATACCCCCAAACTTAAACTTGACAGTGTCCTCACGGTCACGTTATACCAAGAGGGTCAAAATTGTCGGCACTCCCCTGTTTATTTATTTATATTTTTTTTGTTGAAAGAAAAACAAAACAAAATATTTATACAAAAAGGTCCCCCCAAACTTAAGTGAGACAGTGTTTCCACTGTTTTAAGCGTTAAAGTTCAGAGTTAGGAAGGAGAAAAATCAAACTATACAAGGCCTTACACAGGCCAAAGGTTAGCACCAACCATTCAAAAATTCTATCGTTATAATGGTGTGGTTGGTGAAAGAATGAAGTGTAGAGGAAAGAAATGAGAAGCACTCGAGACCGTATGGGAAGAGAGGTGGAATATGGTCTCGGTGGAGGAGAAGAATGGCGGAAAAGAGGAAGAAGTGTAGTACGAACTTGAGGGTGTAAATCAAGTGAATAAATTAGCGCAAATTGTGATGACCGATGTGTTAAAAGCGATTGTGCTAATCTATCAACCCGTCGAGAAATGGGGTCAAATCCCTCAAGATTCGTAAGAAAACATGGGTACGTTGAATTTGGTAAACCATCCATTGAAAATGGAAACGCGACGGATTCTTGCGCGGTCGAAACGATTGAAAGGATGAAGGGGAGTGATTTAGGGATAGTCTTATTCTGACCTAAGTAAACTGTCTCAAACTCGAAGGATTCCATCAATGGTTCGAAATTACTGTAAGCAACCGAGTCTGATGGTTCAACTAACTCATCAGAAAATTCAAAGGACTCAAACTCGGACGGTGAGTCTTCAAAATCGTCTGAAAAAGTGAAACACTAGTAATCGTTATCAGCTGTGAGAACTGTGTTAGATTCAAAGAGGAACGCACTAGTAGCGTCAAAACTGTTGTGATCAAACAGAAATTTTTCAAGCTCACAGTCCTCCTGCGTGATCTTTTGTGTGGTAGGAACGATTGGAAGGATGAGGGGTGATTTAGGAAGTATAACAGTTAAAGGTTCAGGAGGGTGAATTGGAAAATCCGACACATCAAACAAAAATGGTTCATCCTCAATACTATCCTCAATACTCTCCTCATAATTCTCCTAAAAAATTATCTCATCCATGCAATTATCATCAAAATCAAGACGCATATGAGGTTCGGGAGAAACATTTAATGACTCGGGATGATGGATTGGAGATAAAAATTCAGTCAAATCTGCGGGTTCATCATCCAAAATATTCCCTGCGTCAATATCCTCAATCAAGTGAAAATCAATTTTTTCGGACACCTCATTAAAAGCATGGATATTTATCAATTCGGGTTCTAGATTGTAGGTGTAGAGGTCAAAAGGATTGGTGACGGTTTCACTCGAAAGGGACCCTTCACAATCTGGCAAATCAAGAACTACAAAGCCGCACAACTCATTAAACGTTTTATTTTCAACGGGTGAATCTTTTGCAACACTTGATAGACATTCAAAACCGGAGTTGTGGGATTCAATTTGTGATGGGTAGGTTTGATTTGGAAGGGTGTATTGCTCACTTTCTCTACTCAAATTCTCTATCTGTCCAACCGCCTCATCATACATTGGAAAATTTGGAGCTACTTGGAAACTAGCTACTGGTTCACTAGGTTGTCTAAGGACGGCCATGGACGCATCCACATTACTCATCATTTGGTTTGTCGCTACCATATAAGCTTCCAACGACTTTTCTAGGCTAAACATGGGTTGTGAAGGGGTTTCAGTAAAAGATTCAAAATTGTTTGGATACGTGAAACTCCCAAATGGTTGTGTAGAAGCAATGTCTAGGGAAGTTGTGAAAGTCGGATAGGACTGATAGGAATTGAATGGTTGGACAGGAGTAGGATCAACATTTGGATAAAAAGGTGAATGGACTTGTTGATCCCAAGAACTAGAAGTGTTGAAAGGAGTGAAAGATCGGTTACGAGATTGTTCAATATGTTCAGCAATAGACATGGTTTTCGGAGTTACAACAGGACTCGAAAAAGGAGTATCAACATAACAAGGTGGTGAAGGTTGAAATGGTTGATACAAAGTGGATTGCAGAGTCGAACTGTTTCTCCTAGACGCTTCTATTCGATCTTTCAAAGAAATTTTGGGCATGGAGGGATCGTCTGTAATTCGACCAAAACAATTCGCGTATGAAGCAAAGTTTGGTTCAGGATACCAAAGTTCAGCAAGAGATTTGTGAGGTGGGGTACCCATGATGTATGAAAGGACAAGAAAAAGAATGTGGGTGGAAGTGAGGTGCACGGATTTCTTAGCGACAAGTTGCAAGTTTTGTAAAAGAATTTCCTTTTTTCTTTTTGTGTTTTTTTTTATGTAGAGCTTTTTGCAAAAAAGATTTTCGATAAAAGGCATAGACATACGTTCAATCAATCACAAATGCACAATCAGGCCTAGATCTAGGGTCACCTAGGTCAGCTAGACAGCTCCTAACTGTTCCAAAGGGCAAGAAGTGGGACCTCAAACCGCCTCTTCACCGCTAATTGTGGACAGGTAAGTGCCAGGTAAGTGGGAGGTTCTCCACTACGTAAGTAGTGGGCCTAATTAAGTAACCACTTACCTTAGACACACTTGCCTAGACACCACAAAGTCAGGTTAGGATCAACGGTCGATGCCTACAACTATTCCTTTGTCCTATTGAGCGCGAAGTCCTTAGGGCTGAGTCTAATCTTTTTTAATTAAATGATGGTCAATGCAATATGCCTTATGTGATTTCTGGGGTCCTGGGAAGGGTAATGAAATCCCCACCCAATCTGATTGGTGTTCAAGCCCCTTAAAGTCAAATTAAATTATGCAAAGCAGTAACACAATCACTTGCAAACAATTTTTTTTTAAGCGCGGCGCAAAGAATCCTGCACAAGATCAAGTTATTGGAAGGAGGAGAAATTTTTGGCGCAAAGAATCCTGCAGGAAATTATACAGAGGAGATATCAGGGGGTTCAGAGAAGGAGAAAAGAAGCTCACAGAAGGGTTTTGGTCCACTGCTGACGTCAGCAGACCGCGGATGCGCGGCCAAAGTGGGGTCATCGCGGTGGAAACGCAGTCTGGTGGATGGTTCAGATCCCAAGATTTTTTCTGTTCCTCTGTTTTGATTCTCCTCTGTTGCTCAGATCTAGGGTTTTCTGTTTTGCTCTCTGGATTTTTCCAGATCCGAACTTGTTCGACGATCTTTCAAAATTCAAACGAAAATACCCTTCACAAAATAAAAAGATGATAAATTTTTTATATATTTTTTTCAGTTTTTATGATTTTTCAATTTTATATTAACCCGAAATTGCAAAAAGAAAATAACACGCCATCCCCGGCAACGGCGCCATTTGATTTAATGAAAGATTTTGTGATCAAAGAATTGTTAACCGCAATCAAGAACGGCGTCGCTTGGTAGCTAGCCGGTGAGTACGGGTCGGTCCACAAGGATGTTGTGTATTTCCCAATTTGGTCTAACGAGTTAATTCCAAACGGTGTGGATGGATTATCACTACAAACTAAACTGATTTAAACTAGGATTAAAATCTTGCTAGGGTTAGGTTTAGGTTAAGTTTGGAAATTGAAGATTTCCTCACCGCTTTCAATGCCCTAATTTAGATCTCTTTAGTTGTTATGGTAATAATTAATAAAGGGGATTAGTACCATGGGAAAGAGACGATGTTTCTTCCTCTGGGTTCTTGTCCTTCCTTTCTTAATTATTACCTTAACTCCATGGAAAACATACGCAACCGGTCGTTTAAATTACGGTATCACCGCTACCTCGAGGGATAGGGTGCCGTAGGGAACGGTGTGTGTATGTATGCATGGAGTCCTATTAATTATATGTGATGGGCAAGAAAGGGGTGAGAGATTTTCATCTCTCAAGCCTTCCCTATTCCTAACCCTAACAAGTGAGAAACTACTCACTCATTAGGGAATTGATTAACATTTTCTAACTATCTAACTAGGGCAGATAAGAAAAATTATACTAAGGCAGAATGAAAATTAACTAGGGCAATGAAATAAAAAAACCTTATTTTATTTGATGGCTCTCTCCAAACATTTACACCGAATTTAGAATTCTGAATAGATGAAATAAAAAGAGGCATAACCTAAAAAAATGGTTTTAGGGTTTCTATTTATAGAACATAGAAACCCTAGGGTTACAATCGACTCACATCTGCAATTACAAGTTTACCCCCTAAGAAAAGACTAGTCAACGCGCCGCCAGCCTTCACAAAGATTTTGCACCGACACGGGCGACATGTGGCCGCGAATCCGCGGCCAAGAGCATGGTTTGGCCGCGGTTCCGCGGCCAAGTAGTGGGCTTGTGGGCTGCAATTTTTAGGGATGATTCTGGTTGCATTTTTCATCTCGTTTCTTCATTTGGTTTCTCTGATTGTCTTCTAGATTTCATCCAGATTTCCACAGTGAATAAAGTCGTGGACTTTTATCGCTTGCTTCGTGTCGAAGTCTTGAACCTTGCACTGCCTTTGTTCTTTGTGAAATCGTCCATTAATCTTCGTTTAGTCTTCAAAGTGTAGGCATGATCAAGATCTTTCCATTTGTTGGTCGCAGTCTCACTTTTGTATCGTCTTTTCATCTTCTTCATTGTTTTTGTTCCGAGAACCCGTAACCTGCAACTATGTAGCAGACATGGATCAAAAGCACCTGTTTATTTGTAAAATGATTAAGAATGGGAAATATAATAATGCAAAATTATGATATGAATAGTCCTGAGGTAGAACTGGAAGGAGTTCCAGCTAAAACAAACTGCAGCTAATGATTTGGTAGAACCAGAGGATTCAATAGTTTCCAACGAACCTCAGCCTCTCCGCCGATCTGGTAGGGTTCCTCATCCACCTGAGAGATACTTCGGTTTCTCTATGACAGTGGGAGCGAGAATTGCATCATGTGATGATGGCCCAACTAGTTTCGAACAGGCCATCAGGAGTGGGGACTCTGTGAGAATGGCTGGATGCTTAGCGATCTGAGATGGAATCCTTATACACCAACAAAGTATGGACTTTGGTTTCTTTATCTGAAGGGTTAAATCCCCATCAGGAGCAAGTATATCTTTAGAAGATTACTTGGTGTACATGGAAAAGTTGAGACTTTCAAAGCTATGCTTAAATCCATCCAGATCCTACTTGCCACCGCTACATACCATGACTACGATATCTGGCTGTTGGGTGTCATGACAGTTTTTCTAAATAATGATTTAGAAGAGAGCGTCTATAAGTACACAGCCAGAGGGCTTCGTAGACATTGGGAGCAGCGGAAACGTGTGCAAGATGTTTTATGGGATAAATCAGGCATCATGGAGTTGGAACGTCTGTTTTGATGTAGTAGTCAAAGAATTTGACTTCATCAAAATGATAGATGAACCAAGTATATACAAAAAGCTTGTAGGGAGTATGGTGGTAATCCTCGTATAGTATGTAGATGACATACTCTTGATAGGGAAGGAGTTTCCTATGTTACGCTCGGTCAATCTCATCTTATTACATGGATTCTCCATATAGGATCAATACGATACCTCCTAAATCCTGAATTTTGGATCTATGAGATAGATCTAATTAGATGTTAAAATTCTCACTAGGTGTAGTGAGATGGTATCAATCGATCCTGGGGAGAATCACTGGAAAGGTTCCAGAGTGATAAGGACAACTGAATGTCCGTCGCAGGCATTGTCTTTACCCTTGGTGGAGGGACGGTATGTTGGAAGAGTTCCAAGATAGATACCGCGACTTACTAGACGATTAAAGGCAAAATACATCTTTACCGAGGATGCTACCAAAGAAGCAGTCTGGATATAAATATAAGTTCATGAGATGAACTTCGTTCCTACCATTGTGTGACAATGGAGTTATGGCTTATGCCTAGGAACCCCCGTCCCATCTGTGATCCAGACATATTCTTAGGCAGTATCACCAGATCATGGAGATGGTTGATCTCCAGGTAGATCAAGGTTAGGAGAGTAGACTCAGAGAACAACAACGTGGATCCACTCACAAAGGCCTATTTCCCAAAAGAGACTTTTATGGGATGGTTGAGTATGAGATACTTCAACCACAGCTGATTGTTGGGTATGTGATACCACAACAGTTGGCCCTAGTACAAGTGGGAGATTGTTAGTGATATGTATGCCCTAGAGGCCATTACTGTACATACGATGTATATTGTAGTGGATACTTGGACATATATAGGAAGGACTTTCTTGCTCGACATGATAGTATGCTATCTGGTTACTCTTTATCTTAACATGTACTATGATTGTCTCCATGATACATGTTGATAAAGCCCTTAGGATGAGTACTTGATTACCAGGACTATGATGTAGATCATACTAGTGGGGACAGTATAGTCGCCAAGTACATCCTTCAAATGTTCCTAGTTGTGAGAGTACCGAGACAGGGCATCGATACTCCAGAGTAAACTAGCGTATACGCTTCTCGACCCATATGATGGAAGATGGAAGATCCTATATCCATTGGTGTTTGACATCAGAGAAGGTATACGGGTGCTCAGTGGAGACTGGGTACACTGGACGGACTCGGCGAGAACTCCCAGATGGTATTATACCTCACGTCAGATGGCAGTTCTCTGGTGACACTGGTACAGGTTAGTCTGTAGACCCGAGATCGTCATAGAGACTTGTGTGATTCCTACTGTGCTTTGATTTCTATCATACCACGTCCAAGAGGGCATGCAAAAGGGTGGCTTTTGGGTACAGTCCCGAATCACATGGAGGCAATGAGCGATAGGAGGGGTTTCGTCTCTCCCGGTATAAGGAGTTGATGTTGCGCTGTGTTCAATTGGCTATAACTGGAAATCCCTGGCCAGGGTTGCTGAGATTTACTGGTAAGTGTTATCAGTAGTTTCTCGAACTGTTATGGACCTCATATCGACACGACTTATCAAGCTACTGGGGTCTGACGTTTACCATCCCTAGGCGAGATATACGACATATCAGACGAAGAGATCGGACTGTACGGGAGTGTTATTGGTTGGATTCGCAGGAGAATGTATAGGCTTGCTTGTTGATCTTCTGATCGCTCAGTACTTGGGTGGCTGTTACATTTAGCTGACCGCTTGCAGCTTGTGGGTGTTTGATATGATCATCACCTACTGCCGGCGTATTGACGATTCTTTAGAGTCCTACACAGAGGTTTCCTGGCTCAGGCAAAACGGAGTAGGAGCACATATGTGATATGTGCGGGACCGGGAATAATACGTGAATGCGATACCGTATTAGATTCTCGCGATATGAGATATCGGCCGGGTATATGTGATATAGCCGGGTCATCGGATCAAGTGTTGATTCGATGAACTGATACAGATTATATTAGTCGGTTATATGGGATATAGCCGGATTATCAGATCAAGTGTTGATTCGATAATTTAATGTATAATTATATATGTGATATATTAAGTTACATTAACTAATATAAGCTCACTAAAAGATTCTTTTTCTCACTTGGATAATATATTGATATATATGTGATATATGTTAATTGTATTATTTTATTTTGTTACAAAATATATTATATATGTGATATATAATATTGTAACAAGTTAGGCTTACAAATGCAACATGGTTTGTGGAGTTTAAACAAGTTAAGGTTTGATTTGGGTTAGCTTTTGCATGAAGCTTCCTTTTGTTTTTTTGCTAAGATATTTTATGTTGATATTTTCTAACCCAACCCAAACCCTTTACTCTAGTGAATTCTCTACAAAGGTTAAATCTTCATTTCTTAACCCATGGTTGAGTAGTAACCACAACACAATAATTCATTATTCATCACAAAAGGATTTGCTTCTTCTTCTTCTTTCTTTTTGCATGAAAAAGCTTTCTAGCTTTTTGAGATGTGATGATTTTGAGTGAGAAATTAAAAACAAATGAGAGCTAAATTCCTACTTCATCATCCTCATCCATTCTAGCCACTTAGATTAGGGTGTTTAGTTTGCTAATACTTGATTAGTAAAGCAAGAGCTTGGGCTTGAGTTTCTTCAAGTTAGATCATCTTTGTTGTTGAAGATTGGAAGCAAGCTTGCATCTTTCTCTTCAAGGAGCCTCTCTAGAGTCCGGGTACATAATAATCACGGCGAAGGGACCTCAACACGGAGCTTAAGAAGTGATGGAACGGGCTACAAAGGTTGTAATCCCTAACTCTTAGATGTAAAGTTGTTTACATGCTTTGTTATTCCTAATACTCTAGTTAAGATCTTGGTTAGGGTTTGTTTAGCACCCCAAAAATTTTAAAGTAGTATGATTGATACTTGACAAAACCTTGCTAAGGTGCTAAGCCAGCCCTGCAAATGATATGAGCCATGTTTCACTCCATGCCACAAATATCTCCATCTTACAACTCATTAATCTATTTCTAAAAATAGATAAATCCAAATAATGAGATGTCCCTTTTTAAAAGCATCTCTTGTGAAATTACAAGAATGCCTTCACCGTATATACATACCCGTATCTGCATTCCAAAAAATATGCATACAATTAGATAATAATAATCCAATAATATAATACTAGAATCCGGATTAAACCAAAGCCTACTAGTATTATCCGTCCGAACAATATCCGTGTACCCAGTACACGTATATGATCGGAACCCTACCATAAAACCATACGGCCTCTACATCGTTTCGCCCGAAGCAGAGAAACCCTCTGTGTGGAACACTAAAGAGTCGACAGTATGCTGGCAATGGGTTTAACCATAAGTTCTTCAGCGGTACTAGCTGTACGTAATGGCTTCCCAGGTATCTGTCGATAAGAAGGCCGATGAGCAAACTCATCCGTACTCCTACTAAGCCTATCTGTAACAATCTCCATGCAGTCCGGTCTGTTCGTCTAAGAGTATCGCATATCGGGCTTAGGGGGTGGTAACCATTAGACCCCTAACAGCGCAATAAGTCGTGCCGATGTAGATCTTAATACACCCTGAGAAACTACTGGAGTACCTACCAGTAAATCTCGCTTGCCATGGCCAGAGACTTTGTGTAATGGCTTTCCGAACACAGCGCGATATCAACCCCCAATACCGAGAGAGACGAATCCTATCTAATCGCTACTGCCTCCAAGTGCTATGGGAGTCAGGACTGCACCTAACTACTATCTGTTTGCATGACTCCTTTAAGTCGTAGTAGGATAGTAATCTAAGTACAGTGGGAACACACTTGAGATGAATAGTGATGTCAAGTCAACGGACTAACCTGTACTCATACCACCCGGGAACTGCTAACTGACGATAGGTATAATACTAACAAGCAGTTCCCATCGAGTCTGTCCAGTGTAACTCATAACCCAATGAGCATCTGTATAATATCTCCGGTACGACATACCAATGGCTATGGGATAGACCATCTCTCCTGCTGGGATGAGAAACGTATACACTAGTTTACTCTGGAGTATCGATGCTCTGTCTCGATAAACCTATGACTAGGGACCAGTATAAAGATGTGCTTATAGACTACCTAGCCCCCACTAGTGTGACTGTCATCATAATGCTGTTAGTCAAGTAAAGATACTAAGGGCTCTATCAATATGTATTAGCGATATACTAAAAGAAACATATACACATATTGAGATAGAATCAAACTAGGTAGCATACTACCATTTTGAGCAAGACTATTATTATATGTGTGATATCCCAAGCTTCCAAAATGTAATATACAATCCAGTACTATACAATAATGGCCTCTAGGGCATATATCACTAACACATGGTACCAACCCCATGTCTGTATAGATATCGGACAACATACATCAATATGTATAAGTCCCTAGAGTTCACTAACTCAATTTCCGTATGTTGTTAATTGAAAAACATTATTTTGGTTAAAAAAAACCAAAAGTTTGCTGTTCAGGCAAAACCTGATGATTTTTCTCAATAACAATAATTGCTCCGAAAACCGATATTGAAGATAAAATCATTCATTCTCAATTCTCTGCTCTTTCTCAGTATCTGTAACACCCTACAGATATAGGATTCTAATCCGGTATCTATATACCCCAGAGTTAGAGTTTATTAAGAATCATTTTTCTAAAATACAGACACATAGGATATCCGAAACATTAAAATGTTTCAGCGAGGTTAGTCGGGTATTCACAGTATTACCTTTTTCAATCTTCAGGCTTATGACAGTAGTCGCAATTTCCTTTTCTCATAATTCAACCCTTTTGGTATATCTCCATCTTACTTATATGTATATCAAACTTATGCTAGTTGGTTTTCTTCTTACCATTCCTTTAGCACTAGCTTCGGAATTGGAAGAAGACTATCCAATAAGTATAATTGGTATACTCTTCTTATAGGTGAGGAGCTTTCGAACTTGAGATAAGGTTGAGGGAGAGAAATACAAACAATTCATCTAATCCATAACTAATAACCATTTTTGGACTGAAACAATTTCTTCGAGTTCGTATCTAACCATATGATGATCTTCCAAGCAATATAGATCTTTATACCGAATATAGAGGGTTTTGAAGTTAGCAGAAGGGGAAGTAGGATAGTTAAGGACATATGTGACAATGTCGTGGATTGGGGAAATTCAGACATTCCAAAACTATAAGTTTGTAAAAGTCCGGTCAAAATGGTTAACGAGTCTTAGTTTAAGGTGGGTCATGGGTCGCTTCCAGAGAAAGAGAAAAGAAACACTCAGCGTGCACTCTAACCTAAATTAAATTAGTATATTTATCTAATCGGGATGGCTCCCACTGTTCCGTTGAATCCTCCTTCAAACCCTAAAAAGAGAACCAGCCGGGATTTCGTATAGAAAATCTCTCGAGAGTAACAATTATTCACAGTGGGAATCGGGATCCAAACTATCAGGGCGTGGTAATCTTGGCAGATGCTAACAAGTCATCCCACTCCATAGAAGGTATGCAATCTTATTGCAAGTTTCAACACTTGAAACTCCCGATATTGGTTTTTACCCCTAACAACCTATGACCTTGACGGATGCCAATAAATCATAAACCGCTGGTCAAATACTATTCGTCATTTCGTGATTAACTCGAACCCACTCTCACTAGCACTTGACGGAATCCAACAAAGCTGTGCGACTGTCCCGACTAACGGCATCAAATGCTAGCAGGAAAATATCACTTAGCTACCGTACACTACGCCTTGATGGAAGCCAACAAACGCGGCATGAATACTAAGTTCTCTACTTCTTGAAATGACAGAGGACTATGGATGGTTTTGAAGAAAACCATCAACATAATGAAGTTGATATCATCATAGGAACCGAACGGTTTTTGAAAGTTTATAGTCACGTAGGCTTTTGCTCAAGAGTGAATTTACTGTGAAGGGATCGAGACTTTTTCCCCATCGAATGAGGTGCTGGATATTCCTAACCGAATACTACGAAGTAAAGCAAAAAGAATACAGCTACAAAAGAAATTTTTAGTGACACAAACTTTTTCTCAAGAGCAAACTCCCCGTGACGGGATCAAGGCTCTATCCTCATTGAATGAGGTGCAGGACATTCCTAACCGAATGCCACGACGCAAAGTAAAAGAATCGACTAAAATTTTCCTCTTATAAAAATTGGTTCTTACAACGTATAGGTTTATTTTACCTTGCATTAATCCTATTAACGCAATCCCATCATCTCGATAATCACATTATCTAGAATTTTCCTTCTCACATAATCACAGAAAAGGTATGAAAAGAAAAATAGAATGCACATATACGCCACCCGCATTCGCCTTGGTCCCCGAGTCTTCACCGTAAGGTTACTTAACTTACGGCAGGGCGGGGGCAGGGTTAGCGCGGGTGTAAAACGTATATAGCATTTATTTATATATATATATCATACATCACATATATTAATATATATCATCACACGCAAATAATCACATTACAGCTTGTGGGAAAACAATATCACAGAATTGGAGTGGTTGGATTACCTAGGAATCCCGCGTTTCGTTCGAGCCACAAACGAAGCGCGACATTTCCCGGTCACGTGAATAGCCCGTACGTAGCCAAAAGAAGACTCCAACGAGTGCAACAAGTCATCCGCTAATCTAAGAAACAAGGCAACCTGGCATCATCATCATGATGGGGCCACCCAACATTTTCTCGAATCCGATAACTTGAGCACTCCACCGTGGGTCTATCCTAACCACCTACAAGTGTAGCAAGCAGCCTGCCAATCCTAGACTGGAGTGATCTGGTCTCAACTCCTTGAGATGGCTACTTGCTGCAATCTAGAACCCGGCTGCCCGTGTGCTTCTCCGTGGGGTAATCCTAAAACCTGTATTAATACAACGATAACATCGATTGCAACCTGATCGAGTCCCGAAAAATAATAATACAATAAGCGGAAACGACAGCCACATGTCGACCACTCGTCCTAAATAAAAGAATATACATTTGTTTACAACATAAATGGAAATGAAACACATCATCACAACACTCAAATACGCACGGGGCTATTCATTTCACGACAATCCAATCAAAACCAACCAATCTTAAACATAGAACATCTCAAACTTACAAATACAAATTAACAAGTATGTATCATCGTATTAACCGAGTTAAACACTTTAACCTCATCAATACGGAACCCTACGATATTATAGTTTCGATCAATAACTTTCCAAAACAAAATGAGATCAAATCTCAAACCTAGAAAAAAATAATCCCAAAAATCTTATTTCCCTAAGATTAAGCCCTCAAAGAAATCTGGGGGCATAAAACTACAACTTGGCCGCCGAAATACCGCTACTAGCGGCCAAACCATGGTTAAATTCCCCCAGGTTTCAACATCCTCATTTTCACAATAAATACATTGTTCTGCAATACTTTAAAAAAATTTAAAATGGATTTTGAAAAACGAACAACGAGGAGGTTTAAACTTTGAAATCGGAAACGGAAGATCGCTGATCGAAACTATAACTTCGCCTAAATGCAAGCTAGGGTCTATAGCCGGCTCTGATACCACTGTAAGATTATCATGCTCACTGGACTGGTTTTGAAAACGCAGTGGAAGTGGAAAAACGAAAAATTCCAAAGGAGCAAGACATCCTAACCAAGACAACAATCATAGACTCAGAACTTGCAAACAATAAAAGAGCTGGTACTTAAGAAGATACAACTTTTGAAATATCTTTATATGCTCCAATGGTTGAATCTTGGACTCCGGATAAGCCCCGAGACGCTTCGGATTGCACTTGGTCTCCGATCAGTTTCGTCGAAAATGATCCACGTGAAGACTTCCACTTCTAGCTTTAATTTCAATCAAATTGAAGTAACTCTCATACCAATTTGCTAAATGTAGAAGATGAAAGATGATGTAGAAAATATATTAACTCTTTTCCTCTATTTTTTCTTTCCTCCTTCTCTACTTCTCTCTGTCCCTTGGAAGAGAGAGAAAAATGATAATGTTATGGGAGAATAATTCCTTATTCTCTCATATCATTATCTTTCTCTCACTTATCCAAATGTCATATGCATGAGAGTGTAAGTTTATTAGCTTCCACCTCATGCATATAACAATCATAAAGAGAAAAGATAATATGAGTCATATTTATATATATACATATATAAATGTAAATGTAAATGTATAACTATTATACATTTAATCAATATGTACATGTGACATATCAATAAAGAGAGTAAAAGAATATAACAATAATACTAGTTTATATATGAGCCATCATATATAAATGATATCGTTAAATCAACACTTGATTTAATGACCCGGTTCAATCAAAAACTAGCTAGTATTATTATCCGTCCGATTAATACACGTAGTATCACATACACATGTTTAATTGGACTCTCGCATGCATCGTCGTACGTGCACTACATCATTTTGCTAGAACCGGGAAAGCCTATGTGTGGGACTCTAAAAACTCGATAATACGCTGGCAGTAGGTCAGGATCATATCCGATTGATTTGAAACACTTTCAGATCAATCCTCCACCGGGTTAACCTACAAGCACGTCAACGGCACTATCTCTGCATAACGGCTACCCAGGTATTGAACGAAAATCCGGTCAACAAGCAAGATCGTCTGTACCCTGCTAGAGCCTATCAATGATATTCACCGTACAGTCCAGTATCATCATCTAAGACTGTCGCATATCGGGTTTGGGAGGTGGAAACTATCAAACTCCCAATAACTTGATAAGTCGTGCTGACGTCAAGCTCATGACCATCAGAGAAAATACTGATAACACTTATTAGTAATTCTCGACTGTCTTGGCCAAGGACTTATTGCCATAGCCAACTGTGCACTATGTGATATCAACTCCCAGTACCGAGAGAGATAAATTCTCTCGACCGCTCACTGCCCCTATGTGCTTCGGGACTGTACCCAACTAAAACTTGTTTGCACGGCTCTTTGAAACCGTGGTAGGATAGCAATCTAAGTACAGTGGGAATACACATAAGAAACTGTAGCGGTCTTGGGTTTAGGGACTACCCTGTACTCATATCACCAGAGAACTGCTATCTGATAATTGGTATGATACCATCTAGGAGTTCTCAGCGAGTCTGTCCAGTTTAACTCATCCAATAAGCACATGTATACAATCATCGGTATCAAACACCAATAGCTATGGGATCAGCCATCGCTTCGTACATGGTCATGAAACGTATACACTAGTCTAAATTGGAATATCGATGCCCAGTCTCGATACTTGTAACGACTCCAATTTCATTATACAAAAATTTTCAAATTAATGTACAGAATAGATTTTCAAGCCTGAGCACAAGTTATAAATTTAATTTGTTTAAGAACGACAAGAAAACACTTATAGCACATTGGCAAAGCCTTGTACTACTGTGAAATAGCCCCTGTGTTCGAATCCCATCAGCCACATATATTTTTACTGATTTTTCTTTTAAACCTTTTGGAAGCCCAAAAGTTTACACATGCAATACACGTAAAATGAAAAGTTTGACATAACCAAACATGTGTTGAATTTTATATGAACTGACCTAGACACGTGGCATTCATCCAAGCCCCTATCTCCAACAGTGGATCGGCGAGATCTTCTATAGGGTCGGCGGTGCTGGGCTCCCCCGTTGGAAATGCTCCCATATTTTGAACCCCGGTTCTTTGGCCTACCCCTACTACTCCCATGCTGTTTGATTTTCCTGTAAATTAATAGAGAGATTAAAATCACCATTAATCCAAGTTTAAATGCAATTTTAATTTTCATTTCAATTCTCAAAACCCTAATTCTACCCTATAAATACAACCCCACACCCTAACCCTCTTCTGTAGGGTTCCTAGGCACCCTAATGAGGTCTCACAAGGCATCAACCATGCCAATTTCTAAAAATACGGTGCCGAGAAACCCTAGACTACGGATCGTTAGCTAGATGTCTAGGCGAAAAAGAAACTAGTTAACACTTAACTACAAGAATACGGAAATACAACCTTTGTAGATCCGGTCCTCCACCTCCACGGCTCCGTGATGAAGTCATCTCCGCTGTCCAAATCAAAATCCGGGCTCTAGCATCGGCTTCATCGGAGAAAGAGCGGGCAAGGTCGTCGGCTTCCTGCCGAAGATGATCTACGTCGAGGCATCGCTAGATCAAGCTCCAACTTCACCAAGTGATGAAACTTGTGAAGAAAACACACTCTACTACTTGGCAAGAGGTAGAGGATGAAGAAATAGGAAGTGGGTAGACTTTAGAATTGGATTTCTCACTTGTTTTCATCAATCACCATTGATGAAGCAAGCTTCTTCAAGTGAAGAAGATGAAGAAGAAGAAGATGAATATTATGATAAGTTATTTAATAATAGAAAAAGAATTATACTTATCATAACTTAAACCAAGGTTAGATGTAGAGAGTTCACTCAAGTTAGATGAATGGTTAGGGTTTTAATAAGAAGACAAAAAGGTTACATAAGTCAAAGTTGCATGAAGCTACAAGAAGCTTCATGTAAGAAAGCAACCTTTTTATTTTCTTTTCACTTTTTCATTTAATCCAAATTAAAAGATAATTGCATGAATAAATGAATAAAAACCTTAACCATTTATTTAACCAAGGTATTAACTCTTTACACAAACCCTAGCTATCATATATCATCATACATGATACAAGCATGTGCACAAAACTATATCGAATATACAATGTGCACATCCGAGCGAGAAAATCCATTTAAAGTGAACCGATACTAGTTAATGCAAAGTAATATATCAAATATATAATTATACATTAAATCATTAAATCAACACTTGATTTAACGATCCGGTCATATCGCATATAACCGACTAGTATCTTATGTTTCGGCTTATCGAATCAACCTTTGATTCGATAACTAGGGTATATCGCATATAACCTAATCGATACATTCATCGCGAGAATGGAATACGGTATCACATACACGCATTATTCTCGGTCCCGCACATATCTCATATGCGCTCCTATTTCGTTTCGCTTGAGCCAGGAAACCTCTGTGTAGGACTCTAAAGACTCGTCAATACGCCGGTAGCAGGTGATGATCATATCAAACACCCACAAGCCGCAAGCGGTCTGCTAAACGTAACGGCCACCCGGGTATTGAGCGATCAGAAGATCGACGAGCAAGCCCGCTCACACTCCTGTGAATCCAACCAGTAACACTTACCGTACAGTCCGGTCTGTCCGTCTGATATGTCGCATATCTCGCCTAGGGGTGGTAAACGTCAAACCCCAATAGCTGGATAAGTCGTGTCGATATGAGGTCTATAACTGTTCGAGAAACTACTGGTAACACTTACCAGTAAATCTCAGCAACCCTGGCCAGGGATTTCCTGTTATAGCCAATCAAACATAGCACAACATCAACTCCCTATGCCGGGAGAGACGAATCCCCTCCTATCGCTCATTGCCTCCATGTGACTCCGGACTGTACCCAAAAACCACCGTTTTGCATGCCCTCTTGGACGTGGTAAGATGGAAATCAAAGCACAGTGGGAACCACACAAGACTCTATGACGATCTCGGGTCAACAGACTACTCTGTACCAGTGTCACCAGAGAACTGCCATCTGACGTGAGGTATAATACCATCTGGGAGTTCTCGGCGAGTCCGTCCAGTGTACCCAGTCTCTACTAAGCACCCGTATATCATCTCTGATGTTAAACACCAATGGATATGGGATCATCCATCGCCCATCTGTATGGGTCGAGAAGGTATACGCTAGTCTACTCTGGTATATCGATGCCCCGTCTCGATACACCCACGACTAGGGACTTTGAAGGATGTACTTATGGACTACCATGTCCCCACTACTATGATCCGCATCATAGTCCAGGTAGTCAAGTACACATCCTAAGGGCTTTACCAACATGTAACAGAGAGACAATCAGTGAACACGTTAAGGTAAAGATCAACCAGATAGCATACTTATCATGTCGAGCAAGAAAGTCCTCCCTATATATGTCCCAGCATCCACTACAATATACATCCTATGTACAGTAATGGCCTCTAGGGCATACATATAACTAACAATCTCCTACTTGCTCTAGGGCCATCTGTAGCAGTGGTTGTAGTATCACATACTCAAACATCCCATAAAAATCTCTCTCTGGGAATAGGCCTTCGTGAGTGGATCCGCCGTGTTGTCCCTCTGAGTCTACTCTCCTAACCTCGATCACCCTGGAGATCATCCATCTCCATGATCAGGTGATGCTGCCTCAGAATATGTCTGGATCACTGATGGGACCGTCGTTCCTCGGCATAAGCCACAACTCCATTGTCACACAATGGTTGGAACGTAGTTCATCTCATGAACCATTATACACCCAAACAGCCTCTTCGGTAGCATCTTAAGTAGCGATGTATCCTGCCTTTATCGTCTAGTATGCCACGGTATCTAGCTTGGAACTCTTCCAACATACCGTCCCTTTACTGAGGGTATAGACAATGCCTGTGACTGACATTCAGTCGTCTTTATCACCCTGGAACACTTCCAGTGATTTTTCCCCAGGATCAACTGATACCATCTCACTACAACTAGTAAGAATCCTAACATCCAATTAGATCTATCTCATAGATCCAAAATCCAGGATTTAGTAGGTATCACTTTGATCCTATGTGGAGAATCATTGTGATAAGCGGAGATTGATCGAGCGTAGCATAGGAAACTCCTTCCCTATCAAGAGTATGTCATCCACGTACTCTACGAGGATTGTCACCATACTCCCTACTACCTTTTTGTTTATACAAGGTTCATCTACCATTTTGATGATGTCAACTTCTTTGACTACTTCATCAAAACAGACGTTCCAACTCCGCGATGCCTGATTTATCCTATAAAGCATCTTGCACACGTTTCCGCTGCTCCCACTGTCTACGAGGCTCTCTGGCTGTGTACTTATAGACTCCCCCTTCTAAAACATCATTTAGAAAAGCTGTCATGACACCCAACCACCAGATATCGTAGTCATGGTATGTAGCCGTGGCAAGTAGGATCTGGATGGACTTAAGCATAGATCCTTAGAAAAAGTTTCATCATGATCCACACCTGGTCAATGATGCAAACCTTTAACAAGTCTAGCTTTGGAAGTCTCAACTTTTCCATATACACCAAGTAATCTTCTCAAGATATACTTGCTCCTGATGGGGATTTAACCCTTCAGATATAGCAACCAAAGTCCATACTTTATTGGTGTATAAGGATTCCATCTCAGATCGCTAAGCATCCAGCCATTCTTACAGAGTCTTACTCCTGATGGCCAGCTCGAAGTTAGTTGGGTCATCATCTCATGATGCAATCCTTGCTCCCACTGTCATAGAGAAACAGAAGTATCTCTCAGGTGGGTGAGGAACCCTACTAGATCGGCGGAGAGGCTGAGGTTCGTTGGAATCTACTGAATCCTTTGGTTCTATCAAATCATCAGCTGTAGTTTGTATAGCTGGAACCTTTCCAGTTCTACATTACAGACTTTGCCTCGAGCTTGTCCGGATTTTGCTTTCAGACATAGGCCGGTCAACCCCAAATCTTAACTAACTTAAGAGATGGGCTCTTCCCTTATCATATCAAATATGAAGTGGTAGGCAACTGATTTGGTTTGAACCCTATTCAATAGGTATGCAGCTTCTCAAGTGCATAACTCCTAAAAGGAAATAGGTAACTCAGTAGTACTCATCATAGAGCACACCTTATCATATAGGGTGTGATTGCTCCGCCCCGATATACCATCGTGCTATGGTGTATTCGGAAGAGTAATGCTGAGAGAGAATCTCATTCTCCTTTAGAATAGTCCAGGAATTCCGTGCTCAAGTATTCTCCTCCTTGATCACATCAAAGGACATAACACTTTTACCCGTATTGGTTCTCTACTTCTAACTTATATTCTGTGAATATCTCAAAAGGTTCGGACTTATGTTTCAACAGGAACGTATGTCTGAATCTTGAGAGATTATCAGAGAATGTAATGAAGTAAAAGAACCGGTCTTGGCATGTGTAGACAGGGGACCTACATACATCAACATGTATCATCCCAAAAGTTCACTAACTCTTTCTCTGTTTCCAATAAACAGAGCTGTGGTCATCTTATCTCTGTGACATGACTGGCAAGTTTCACAAGATGTAAATTCAAAATCATTTAAATATGCATCTTTATGTAACTTCAGCTAGTCGGGTCACATTGATATGACCTAGTCTACAATGCCTCAAGAACGATTCGTTCATTTCTGAACTCTTCCTCTTGTATGTGTTCCGTATACTAAGAACTGTAGTTTGATTTAGAACATCAACGCTTTTAGATAACGTGCCTGAACCGATCAACTTTTGATATAGGAAATGTTCAAAACATAATCCAACAGTACAAAATTTTATCATTTCTTTACTGATAAAGAGACTGATATGATTTTGTATATCAGGTTCGGTATCTAATAACATTCGTTCAGAATCAATGTATTGACAATACAGGGTGACAGTGACCAACAGACTTGGCTGCAACACTTGCCCCGTTTTCTGCCTCATGAAACTTATCACCCGTTTTCAGTTCTCTACCTTTCTGTAGCCCTATGTAACAGATTACATATCTGGGATCCTGATCTGGTATCACATACCCAGGACGTAAAGGATACTGCGAAACAGTTCTCTGTAATGAACACACCCGAAGATGATGCATCAACATGCACTCTCTTCGTTTGGGCGGCACGGGAATTCTGGTAATCCCCAATTTCCTGCTCTGTCTTATAACAATTTATAAGTTGGAGCGGGACCAACGTTCCCCAGCTCAGTATAACAAGCGGGTTCGGTCAAATATCCGTATTATTATCTTGATTAAGGCGTGATATGGTCGCTACCTGGAGAGAGAGAGAAGAAAACACTCAGCGTGCGCTCTTGCAAGAATAGATTGGTTATTATTTTATCTAATCAGGATGGGTCCCACTGCTTTTTATCAAATCTTCCTTCAAACCCTAAAAGGAAAGACTAGCCGGGATTAATTACACACTACAAGTTCGCCAATCTTTCAGCCAGGCCAGTGTCGGTACTTTGAGGGAGGTCCCCCGTGCTTTCGCACGAACCTAATTAATGTAAACCTCGTTTTCCCAGAGGCGTAACCCCGTTGACACCTTTCTAGACACCTACTTGATCGGCTAATTGTAATGTGTAAAACTCTCCCAGGAGTAACTCTTACTTGCAGCGGGTATCGGGATCCAACTATCTCATAGAAGGTATGCAATCTCATTGCAAATTTCAACACTTGAAATTCCCGATAATTTTGCCCCTAGCGTGCTATGACCTTGACACAGGCCAACAAACCATAGTGCGCTAGTCAAGTTCAACCCGTCATTTCCTGATTGAATTAAACCCACCCGCACGACCCTTGACGCAGGCCAACAAAGTCGCACGACTACCCTAATCCAATCTGCATCATATGCATAAGCAGATAAATACCAGTTAGCTACCGCACACTACGCCTTGACGCAGGCCAACAAACGTAGCACGAATACTAACTACTACTTATCTGAAATGACGGAGGGCTACGACAGGTTTTTCTGAAAACCTATTGCGTAATGAACTTGATATCGTTGTAGAATCAAATGATTTTAAAATGGAGTGCTTTTGAGGCTTTTCTAGTTTTGCTAAAGGAGTCACTCCCGGTGAAGGGATCGTCGGTCCTTTCCTCGTCGAATGAGGTGCGGGATATGTCATATATATCACTGTGCAAAGCAAAAACTCTTAAAAGCAATCAAAAGACAAACCGAGTGTGTAGCATCTGCCAGTTATTGCTAAAGGAGTCACTCCCGGTGAAGGGATCTCGGTCCTTTCCTCATCGAATAAGGTGCAGGATATATCGTATATACCGCTGTGCAAAGCAAGAACTGTAGCTACCTGTTTTATTTTGAAATTCGATTCTACAACATCTTAGGTTTCTTTTATTTCATTAATCTCATTAATGAAGTCCCATCATTTAAGTACCTAAACATCACAGATAAATACGACGTACACTTATGCCATCCGCATTCGCCTCGATGTCCCCTCGTGCACCGTTAGGTTAGGTAACTAACGGCAGAGCGGGACAGGGCTAGCGCGGGTGTAAAACATAAGTAACGCCTATATAATATATCATATATACTATATACAGTATCTATCACAGAACATCACATGATCACATCACAGATATCGCAGCAGAAGAAACATATGAAATATTGGATATACTAGGACGTCCGTGTTTTCAATACGAGCCAGTATAAAACACGGATTCCACGGTCGCGATGAATAGCCAAACCCACACCCCTAGACCCCTACGAGAGCGGCAAGCAACCCTACCAATTCTAGAGTTAGGAGACCCGGACTCGACTCCTCGAGTTGGTCTCCCACTGGACTCCAGAACCCGGTTACTTGTGCTCCCCTCCTTGGGTCTATCCTAGTGCGGAAAAGTAAATAATATACAAAAGGTGACAACTTCCGCAACCTGGAAGTGCCCCAATAAAAGAATATTACATACAAGTTTTTACATGAATGAAAATAAAAAACACTCATCTCACATAAAAAACCCCGGCTATTCAAACACGACGATCCAATATAACATATCCAGCAACACATAACATCACATGTCATCAACGTAAGTAAACATGCGTATCCCAATTGTCGTTGACATATAGCAACGAAACCGGCGATATCACATATTACACTTACGGTCACAGAAAAGAAAGTGTAAAACTACAACAGTTGGAATCCGCAACCTGTATAGACATCGCATGCCTAATCAAATGAATTCTTTAGACATCGCATGCCTAACAATTATAAACCCCGCATTTTAGTCTCAAAATCGAAAACTCTTTTCAATATCAAGTCGGGCAATTCAACAGGATTCCCGACAATCTGATCGAATGCTCGTCGCAAACTTCAGTAGGCGGCCGCACCCCTAACGCCGTCGACGAAGTGCACCAAGGCGGAACACCGCTGCCGCGAGCACCCGAACGGATGCTTTCGGCGACGGGGTTCTCCTACAGTCACTTGGTCGGGGCTATGGAGTGAGGCTGTCTATTAAGTTTACCCGGCGAGTATCCGCGTACGCTACGTGATTGCGACGGACTTTTGATCACATCAAAATTCCGTGGCAACCGATCAAGTGAGACTAAACTGCTATGTTTATAACATTCATTCAGTTATCTCATAACTACTTGTGAATTCCAATTATTGTATCCCATTCCAGATAATTAGAAAATGTTAAACTTTCCGATCGAACATTCAAACACCCAAGTTTTCCCGATACAGATCAACACATGAAACAAGTCTAACAACATTCAGTTCGTGCCTCAGTACCAACGGTCCAGCCGTAGAAGGGTCAAGCCAACGCCTCACATGTGGCACGCCGTACTGCCCCAAACCCGAAGGTTCAAAGGGCAGTTCAAGACAGTCACATAATCGAGTTAAGGTTTGTTGTCTTCCAGAGGGTCCATCGCGTTACTTGCACTACTTAGAACGTCTTTAGACTACGGAAAAATCCAACACTTGGAAATTTCCCGACAGGGGAAAAATTGGGTATTTATATCCGGTCGAACTTTTTAACATATTCTAAAATTTATCCGGAAAGCCACATAGACAAAATTTGATACTCCGATCGAAACACCGAATCCCCAAAACAACCCCAGAAAATTCAACTCTTGAATAAATATTAAAAATTCCCAGAAAATCCAGCAGTATCAATTAGGAGTTACTGTGTAATAAATACTGAACAATGAGGCCGTACGGCGGCGGAACCGCCGCACGAGCCATGCTCGTGCCGCGGAACCGCGGCAGGTTAATGGATTTAGACACTCGAACTTCACAGTAACTCTTAAAATCACCTGCTGATTTTTCTGCATATTTTTAATCTGGAAAAAACCACGATTTTAGAAAATGTCCAGAGAGCACGTTTGGTTTGGGGTTTCGGGTTCGTTCGGACTTCAAACTCCTTCTAGACTTCGCCTAAGGCTCTAGCTAGGCTCTGATACCACTGTAGGGTTCCTAGGCACCCTAATGAGGTCTCACAAGGCATCAACCATGCCAATTTCTAAAAATACGGTGCCAAGAAACCCTAGACTACGGATCGTTAGCTAGATGTCTAGGCGAAAAAGAAACTAGTTAACACTTAACTACAAGAATACGGAAATACAACCTTTGTAGATCCGGTCCTCCACCTCCACGGCTCCGTGATGAAGTCATCTCCACTGTCCAAATCAAAATCCGGGCTCTAGCGTCGGCTTCATCGGAGAAAGAGCGGGCAAGGTCGTCGGCTTCGTGCCGAAGATGATCTACGTCGAGGCATCGCTAGATCAAGCTCCAACTTCACCAAGTGATGAAACTTGTGAAGAAAACACACTCTACTACTTGGCAAGAGGTAGAGGATGAAGAAATAGGAAGTGGGTAGACTTTAGAATTGGATTTCTCACTTGTTTTCATCAATCACCATTGATGAAGCAAGCTTCTTCAAGTGAAGAAGATGAAGAAGAAGAAGATGAATATTATGATAAGTTATTTAATAATAGAAAAAGAATTATACTTATCATAACTTAAACCAAGGTTAGATGTAGAGAGTTCACTCAAGTTAGATGAATGGTTAGGGTTTTAATAAGAAGACAAAAAGGTTACATAAGTCAAAGTTGCATGAAGCTACAAGAAGCTTCATGTAAGAAAGCAACCTTTTTATTTTCTTTTCACTTTTTCTTTTAATCCAAATTAAAAGATAATTGCATGAATAAATGAATAAAAACCTTAACCATTTATTTAACCAAGGTATTAACTCTTTACACAAACCCTAGCTATCATATATCATCATACATGATACAAGCATGTGCACAAAACTATATCGAATATACAATGTGCACATCCGAGCGAGAAAATCCATTTAAAGTGAACCGATACTAGTTAATGCAAAGTAATATATCAAATATATAATTATACATTAAATCATTAAATCAACACTTGATTTAACGATCCGGTCATATCGCATATAACCGACTAGTATCCTATGTATCGGCTTATCGAATCAACCTTTGATTCGATAACTAGGGTATATCGCATATAACCTAATCGATACATTCATCGCGAGAATGGAATATGGTATCACATACACGCATTATTCTCGGTCCCGGACATATCTCATATGCGCTCCTATTTCGTTTCGCTTGAGCCAGGAAACCTCTGTGTAGGACTCTAAAGACTCGTCAATACGCCGGTAGCAGGTGATGATCATATCAAACACCCACAAGCCGCAAGCGGTCTGCTAAACGTAACGGCCACCCGGGTATTGAGCGATCAGAAGATCGACGAGCAAGCCCGCTCACACTCCTGTGAATCCAACCAGTAACACTTACCGTACAGTCCGGTCTGTCCGTCTGATATGTCGCATATCTCGCCTAGGGGTGGTAAACGTCAGACCCCAATAGGTCGATAAGTCGTGTCGATATGAGGTCTATAACTGTTCGAGAAACTAATGGTAACACTTACCAGTAAATCTCAGCAACCCTAGCCAGGGATTTCCTGTTATTGCCAATCAAACACAGCACAACATCAACTCCCTATACCGGGAGAGACGAATCCCCTCCTATCGCTCATTGCCTCCATGTGACTCGGGACTGTATCCAAAAACCACCGTTTTGCACGCCCTCTTGGACGTGGTAAGATGGAAATCAAAGCACAGTGGGAACCACACAAGACTCTATGACGATCTCGGGTCAACAGACTACTCTGTACCAGTGTCACCAGAGAACTGCCATCTGACGTGAGGTATAATACCATCTGGGAGTTCTCGGCGAGTCCGTCCAGTGTACCCAGTCTCTACTGAGCACCCGTATATCATCTCTGATGTCAAACACCAATGGATATGGGATCATCCATCGCCCATCTGTATGGGTCGAGAAGGTATACGCTAGTCTACTCTGGTATATCGATGCCCCGTCTCGATACACCCACGACTAGGGACTTTGAAGGATGTACTTATGGACTACCATGTCCCCACTCGTATGATCCGCATCATAGTCCAGGTAGTCAAGTACACATCCTAAGGGCTTTACCAACATGTAACAGAGAGACAATCAGTGAACACGTTAAGGTAAAGATCAACCAGATAGCATACTATCATGTCGAGCAAGAAAGTCCTCCCTATATATGTCCCAGCATCCACTACAATATACATCCTATGTACAGTAATGGCCTCTAGGGCATACATATAACTAACATCTTCATTCTGAAATCTTTTATTAAAATTCTCAAAATTTTCCAAGTCAAAGAAGAGTACAGGTGGAGTTAGCAATAGGTCAATTTCCGGCGACGATTCGAGACGATTCCGGCGACACCGCGACTCTACGAAGCCATCAAACGTTTCCTCAACCTCCCTTCTATTCTCTAAGCTAGTAAGTTCCCTCTCTTCTTTTCTTTTCACATCTTAAAACATCTTCTTTTCAATGATGTCCGTAAGTGGAGTTATACCGACATTCATTTCTAAAACTTTTAAAATAACAACTTTTCTTAAGAACTAATTATCTAAATCATTATACTTTGTTTGTTAAACATTGAACAATAATTATAAACAAGTTTCATTTCAAAACTCCATATAAAACAACTTTTATTACACTTTTTTGTTTAAATACCATAAAATTACATATGACATCTTTTATCATTTTTTGCTTGTATTACCTTTAGAAAATCTCACGAGGTAATGACATACCTTTCACAAACACGCATCATGACATAGCACGATTTTATTTTAACAATATTTTTGGGAAAAATACGATTTTTACATTAAAATACCATAAACTATTAAAAACCGTATTTTTTAAATTGTATTATTTAAATTCCTTGCAATTATACCTCTACAACCCATTTTGGGGAATCCGATTCGGTTGGTGCGGGTTATCGCACATCCATCGGACTAGTAGGGCGAGATGCAGACCTCCTCACGGAGCATACAATCTCGATGGAATTTTTAATGCAATTTTTAAGAAAAACGTGATTTTCTATTTAATAAATAAATTTTATTTTTAATAATTATATATAAATATTATCAAACTATCTATTTTAAATATATAATAAATTCCATGTTTTCTAAACAAAAGAAAAGAATTACAAGTTTTATGAAAATACCTTCAAGAATCCATACAAGTCAACTTTACACTTAAATAACTTGTATTATTCAAGTTAGGTATTTATTCACTAGAATACCTCACTTTTAAAAATTACATCCATGAAAATCCTAAATACGATAAATAAATACTTAAGGTTTAATTTGAAAGTATACTATTTATAAAACCCCCTCAAGTTATATTAATTTACATTAAGGACCCTGGTAAATATAGGTTTAAGCGGGACCAATTCTCTTGAGCCTCAGGGAGCCGGAGAAAGTGGGTGCTTGCCTATGTGAGGTAGAAACCTAAAATGGGGTTATCAATGGTAATTGGTTTGGAAAAAGTCACAAATCCTGCCGTCCATGTGCAGCAGTTACCGATAACTCTTAAACCTAATTCAGGATCCAATTCTGTTTAAGTGTCTGACTCAATCTGAGTCTCAGTGTAATCCGAATATAATCTAAATATGAACACAATCCAATCTTAACTCCAATACAACATGAATACCAGAACTATACTGGAACAAAATCAACATGACTTGAATTGATCGAACCATGGATATATCTTGACTTGACTACATGACTATCCATTTATATCCATATCCGTTTACATGAACAATTTATACCATGGTCTCGGCAAGTCTTACATCTATAAAACAACACAGTATACATTTACGGGGTTTTTAAGGGGTAGATTGGTACGGAATGTATTAGAAGTGGAATGAGACGGTCACTATAATACACCTAACCTGAATATCCGTTGCCGTTGTCCCGTGGATTTTGACGGGGCCTTGTACTCCATATGCCTTAGTCCACGGAGCAAGTTGGACTCCTCTCATATATTAGTTATATGTATGCCCTAGAGGCCATTACTGTACATGTGATGTATATTGTGGTGGATGCTTGGACATATATAGGGAGGACTTTCTTGCTCGACATGATAGTGTGATATCTGGTTGCTCTTTATCTTAACATATACACTTATTGTCTCTCTATTATATGTTGATAAATCCCTTAGGATGAGTACTTGACTACCAGGATTATGATGCGGATCATACTAGTGGGGCAGAGGAAGCCGGCAAGTACATCCTTCAATAGTTCCTAGTCATGGGAGTATCGAGACGGGGCATCGATATTCAAGAGTAGACTAGCGTATATGCTTCTCGACCCATGTGATGGGCGATGGATGATCCCACATCCATTGGTGTTCGACATCAGAGAAGGTATACGGGTGCTCAGTGGAGACTGGGTACACTGTACGAACTCGCCGATAACTCCTAGATGGTATTATACCTATCGTCAGATAGCAGTTCTCTGGTGACACTGGTATAGGTTAGTCTGTCGACTCGAGATCGTCATAGAGTCTTGTATGATTCCTACTGTGCTTTGATTTCCACCATACCACGTTCAAGAAATCGTGTAAAAATGTGGTTTTTGGGTACAGTCCCGAGTCACATGGAGACAATGAGCGATAGGAGGGGATTCGTCTCTCCTGGTATTGGGAGTTGATGTTACGCTATGCTCAATTGGCCATAACAGGAAATCTCTGGCCAGGGTTGCTGAGATTTACTGGTAAGTATTATCAATAGTTTCTCGAACCGTTATGGACCTTGCATCGGCATGACTTATCAGGCTATTGGGGTCTGACATTTACCACCCCCAGGCTGCGATATGCGACATATTTGACGAAGAGATCGGACTGTACGGTAGTGTTACTGATTGGATTTGCAGGAGTATGAGCAGACTTGCTTGTTGATCTTCTGATCGCTCAATACCCGGGTGGCCATTACGTTTAGCAGACCTCTTGCGGCTTGTGGGTGTTTGATATGATCATCATCTACTGCTGGCGTATTGACGAGTCTTTAGAGTCCTATACAGAGGTTTCCTGATTCAGGCGAAATGAAGTAGGAGCACATATGTGATATGTGCGGGACCGAGATTAATGCGCATATGTGATACCGCATTCTATTCTCGCGATATGTGATATCGGTCGGTTATATGTGATATAGCCGGCTTATCGGATCAAGTGTTGATTCGATAAGTTGATACATATAATATTAGTCGGTTGTATATGATATAGCCGGATTATTAAGTCAAGTGTTGATTTAATAATTTAATTTATGATTATATATGTGATATATTAAATTACATTAACTAGTATTTGCTCACTTAAATATTTATTTTTCTTACTTGTGTGCATATAGTATATATGTGATATATATTAATGTACATTTATTTGTGTCATGCTTGATGCCACATGCAACATGGATGTATGAAACTCACACCATGCTTAATATAATGTAAGGTTTTTATTTATTTAAAGTAAACCAAATAAGATGGAAATTAGTCACATGGTTGAAACTTGTAGAAGCTTGTGGAACCATTGACCAAGTCCACCAATTTTATTTTACTTGTAGATATTTATTAACCTAACCATTATTGATTAGCCATGGTTTATTCTCTACATGAGTTAGTGTATGACACTAACTCACCCATGGCTGCAATTCTCACCTCATGAGTTTCGTTCTCATCTCCACTTCATCCTCTTCTTCCTCATGAGAAAGCTCACTAGCTTTTCAAATGGTGAAGAAATATTGTGAGAAAAATAAATCTAAAGTGAGCTCAATTCCTACTTCATCATTCTCTACTATATTAGCCATTTAGTTTAGGGTGTTTGCTTCACTAATCTACCATTAGTGAAGAGATAGCATGAGCTTAAGTCTTCTCGACGTAGATCATCTTCGGCCTCGAAGATTTCGAGCAAGCTTGTTCATTTCTTCATATGAACCCTTACTAGAGTTCGGGTGTTCACTACTACGAGCGAAGGGACTACTACACGGAGCTTTAAAAGTGAAGGACCGGTCTACAAAGGTTGTATTTCTCATTCATTTAGATGTAAAGTTGTTTGCATTGCTAGTTCGTCTAAATCTCTAGTTAAGATTCTAGGTTAGGGTTCGTTAGTATGGCAAAAATTTTTGAAATTGGCATGGACGATACCTCCCGAAACCCAGCACCCGCCTAGGGAACCCTACATCATATATACTGATATATTCTGTACCAAGCTATAAACAACTACGTTAGTATAACAAAAACAGATAAATAAACAGATCTATTCCTTTTACTTGATCTATTTCTCTTTTGGGACTTACCGAGCGATTGTTCGCTGGCGACATTTTTATCTCTTCTTTCTTTGTAATGTTGTCAGGAGGACCCGACTTTCAGGAGATTGAGCCCAGTCAGGACGATTTGGAGCACTTTACTGAGGATTCGGAGTTTTAGTTCACTTGTACTTACTTTACTTTCAGTTCACTTGCCATTGTTTAAGCATCGCTTTCCAGCATTGTATTTACTTTCCAGTTGTATGTAAAGAATGTTTAATCAATAAAAAGTTGATGTTTATTTATATCTCTTGTCATTTCTTATGAACATTTATTATATTGCTTATTTACGCTTAACGTGTTTACTTGTGAGTAAATACGTCGCGGGCTTCGCCACGTCTACTTCCCCGTACACTGGGAAGTAGGGCGTAACAATACTCCTACAACTAGGTACATTTAAGGATGTGCTTATAGAATATCCAAGCCCCACTAGTATGATCCCATCATAATCCTAGTAGTCAAGTAAAAATCCTATGGGTTTTATCTCATGTATTAGCGATATGTGATAACATATACACATGACAAATTAAGACAAACCAGATAGCATACTATCATATTGAATAAGACTGTTCTATGTATAGATCCTCATGAATTCAATAATTACATTCCTACAATTACGATAATTACCTTGAGGGCACCTATATCCAACACCTTATACATATGAATGACATGATTAAGATACTTATAAATATAACCTTACATGTTCATTACTATTTGGTTTTTATTCATTTTCATACCTTCAGTCATCATTATTTATTTCTTTTGGGGACTTACCGAGCGCTAGCTCGCTAACGACATTCCTCTCTGATTTTTTCCTTGGAATGTTCATCAGGAGGACCGGACACTGAGGAGATCGAGCCCGGCCAGGAGGACTTCGATCAGTTTACTGCCCAGCCAGATCACTGGTTCCATTTCTGCAGTTATTCTCAGTATGCCATTGTTTAAGCATCTTTCAGTATTGTATCTTTTATTTTCATATATTTGTACTTGAATTTGAATGTAAATAAAGTTGCTATTAATTTTTAATTACTCTTGTTATTCTTGTATATTGTTATATTTCTTACATACGCTTAACGTATTTATTAAGGGAAATTACCTTCTTATAGTAAATACGTTGCGAGCCTCGTCATGTGCCGTTACTATTTTCTGGGAAGTGGGGTATTACAGAACAACAACATAAAAATTCAAAAATTAAACGCCGATGTAGTTGGGTTAATTTTGTTCATACAAAAATTTTGGTGTGGATTTATCAAATAAAGGTTTGGCAATATCGCTATCACGTCCCGCTTCCTAAAAGAACGGTAACAGCACATGACGAGGCCCATGACGTATTTATTCCGAAAACGTTATTTTTCGCAACAAATACGCTAAGCGTTTATAAGTAACACAAAGTGACAAGAAATAACATGTGAAATAAAATCCAACCACTATATATTAAATTCAAATTTTCACAGAGTTTCAAACTGATACAAGATGTCTTAAAACAAAAATAGAATAACAAGGAAGCCTTAAACAAGAGGCATACAGAAAGCAAAAGCTGAAATAAACTAGTAGTCGGCTTGCAATGACAACTGGGAGTACTTCTCTTCCATCGATTCCACCTTCTCTGTCCCTAAACCACCTGACGAACATTCTAAGGAAAGAAAAAACAAGATGGAATGCCTGTTAGCGAACTTGCGCTCGATAAGTCCCAAAAAAGGATATGAATATAAATATGATAAAGGATATGCATCTAAGTAGAATATGAATTATAATGTAGCTGTGGACAGATAAAGGTATCAATTATACATGAGCATGGCGATATATCATAAGCATGGCGATGTATATAAGCATAGCTATTCTATTCTAACGTGCTTGTTGTAGTTTGATAATGAAGGTACGCGTGTATACGAAATTAGTCCGTCAAACCCACGGACCAACAGCACGTTTTTTTCAAGGCCCCGTCAAACCCATGAGACAATAACACAAGTGATTCATAGTAGGTGATTTTTAGTGAACTCTTGTGCCATGACATACATTCTTTACCAAATCTTATCCCCGCGTATTTTAGTTTATAGTTAAAGTTACAAATCTTGCTCGAATTCATGAATACATAAGAAGAGCACAAGTTCAAGTTTCAAGTCGAGTTCAAGTATTCATGTCAAGTCTAAGTATTCATATCAAGTCATCATGTATTCATGGTTCGAGTTAAGTCAAGTCAAATATGTAATAGATTTATTCACACAAGTCATGTATGTAAGTCGATGTCCCACACCCCATGCACTTGTGGGGAGGCGGAATTTACAAAAAACGATTTTTCATACTATGCAATACCGACTTTAACTCCAGAATCTTTATGGAAACCTTAACTAGTTATACAACTTGGAGGTTCTAACTACTATGATAGTGTTTATACCTTCTTGTTACTTGTCCTTCGGGTCATCTTCTCCTCTCCTTATTGAGCTCCTCGAAGATCCGAATCGCGCTTGATCGTCGGCCTCCTCGTGTCGAAGATGATCATCCGAGAGTCTATACTTCAAGCTCCAACTTCTAAACCGAGATAACTAAGGTATCTAGTTCGCTAAACTAGATAGCTTAGAAGATGTAGTGTATCTAATGGAGTGTTTAATCTCACTTGACCCTATGGTTCACAACTCATGTGAGGGATTAGGGTCTTGAGGAAGAAGGAGAGAGAAAGAAACTTTGCAAATGATCTAAGGTTTTGACAAGTGTAGGATGGCTCACTCATTATCTCACATGAAGCATAGATTATTTTCCAATTTAAAATAGCAACCATGCTTCAATAGTAACCACAAACCAATAAACAAATGCAATGAGTCGTGCTTCACCCTATGCCATGAATATCTCCAATTTCCACCTCATTAATCTATTTCCAAAAATAGATAAACCAAATAATGAGGTGTTCCCTTCTAGAAGCATCTCTTGGGAAATTACAAGAGTGCGCTCACCGTATATACATACCCATATTCGTATTCCGAAAAATACGAATACAATGAGATAATAATAATCCAATAATATAATACAAGAATCCGGCTTAAACCAAAGCCCACTAGTATTATCCGTCCGAACAGCATCTGTATAACCAGTATACGTATGTGATCAGAACCCTGGCGTAAAACTATACGGGCTCTACATCGTTTCGCCCGAAACAGGGAAACCCTCTGTGTGGGACTCTAAAGACTCGACGATACGTTGGCAGTGGATTTCCATAAGTCCGTCAGCGATACTCGCTGCACGTAACGGCTACCCAGGTATCTGTCGATAAAAAAAGGCCAATGAGCAAACTCATCCGAACTCCTATTGAGCCTAACTGTAACAATCTCCATACAGTCCGGTCTGTTCGTCTAAGAGTATCACATATCGGGCCTAGGGGGTGGTAACTGTCAGACCCCTAATAGCGCAATAAGTCGTGCCGGAGTAAAGCCTAAAACACCCTGAGAAACTACTGGAGTATCTACCAGTAAATCTCGCTTGCCCTGGCCAGGGACTTTTTGTAATGGCTTTCCGAACACAGCGCGATATCAACCCCCAATACCGGGAGAGATGAATCATATCTAACCACTACTACCTCTCAGTGCTTCGGGACTGCACCCAACCACTACCTGTTTACATGACTCATTTGAGCCGTGGTAGGGTAGTGATCTAAGTACAGTGGGAACACACTCGAGACGAATAGTGATATCAAGTCAACGGACTAAGCTATACTCATGTCACCCGGGAACTGCTAACTGATGATATGTATAATACCTACCAGCAGTTCCCCCGCGAGTCCATCCAGTGTAACTCATAACCCAATGAGCACATGTATACTATCTTCGGTATCGCATACCAATGGCTGCGGACAGGCCGTCTCCCGAACTGGGATGAGAAGCATATACACCAGTCTACTCTGGAGTATCGATGCCCTATCTCGATAATCCAACGACTAGGGACCAGTATAAGGATGTGCTTATAGACTATCCAGCCCCCACTAGTGTGACTGTCATCACAACGCTGGTAGTCAAGCAAAGATCCTAATTGCTCTATCAATATATATTTGCGATATGCTAAAAGAAACATATACACATATTGAGATAGAATCAAACCAAATAGCATGCTGCCATATTGAGCAAGACTGTTATTAAATCTGTGTATATCCCAAGCTTCCAAAATGTAATATACAAACCAGTACTATACAATAATGGCCTCTAGGTCATATATCACTAACAATCTCCCATTGGCACTAAGGCCATGTATTGGCATATCGCAGACCTATCATCTCGAATAGCCTCTCGAACTGTGTCTGAGGGATGGCCTTTATGAGTGGATCTACAGTGTTGTTCTCCGTGTCTACTCTCCGCACCTCGATCTCCCGACGATCAACGATCTCCCTGATCAGGTGGTACCGCCTCAAGATGTGTCTGGACTTCTGATGGGACCTTGGTTCTTTCGCTAAAGCTATAGTCCCATTGTTGTCACAATACAGAGGTATTGGATCAACAATGGATGGAACCACCTGAAGTTCCGCGATGCTTGCTTTAATCTATAAATGGACTTAAGCAACTTGCACACTTTTCCGCTTCTCCCACTCTCTATGAAACCCTCCGGCTGATCCATATAAACACATTCTTCCAAATTTTCATTCAGAAAAGCGGTCTTTACGTCCATCTGCCAAATTTCATAATCTTGGAAGGCAGCAGTGGCAAGAAGAATCCAAATGGATTTAAGCACAGCCACTGGAGAAAAGGTTTCATCATAGTCCAAACCAGGTCTTTGATGAAAACCTTTTGCAACAAGTCTAGCTTTATAGGTTTCAACATGTCCATCTATACCAATCTTCTTTCTGAAGATCCATTTACAGCCTACGGGTTTTACCCATTCTGGAGCAATATCCAAAGTCCATACTTTGTTGGTGTACATGGATTCCATTTTGGTCCGCATTGCATCCAGCCATTTTACCGAGTCTCTGCTTCTAATGGTTTGCTGGAAACTAGTTGGCTCATCATCGTCGATGATGCAATCCTTTCTATCCCATCTATGAGAAAACCGTAGTATCTCTCGGGCGGATGAGACTGCCTACTAGTCATGCGGAGAGACGTAGGGATGTTCGGTTCTTTTGAAACTACTGGTTCCTCCATACTTTCAGTAATAGCTTGTGGTTCTGGAATTTCTTTCAGTTCTATTGCGCTCCCACTTATTTCTTTTTCAAGAAATTGAGTTTCCAAAAAGTGGGCATGCCAAGAAACAAAGATCTTTTGTTCCTCCACGTAATAGAAAAGATACCCTCTGGAGTTCTTTAGGTATCCCACAAACTTACACAGTACTGAGCGTGTCTCGAGCTTGTTCACATGCTGCTTTTTGACAAAATCTGGACATCCCCATATCTTCAGATACTTAAGATGGGGTTTCTTCCCATTCCACATTTCATATGGTGTGGTAAGCACTGACTTATTAGGAACCTTGTTCAAAAGATATGCAGCAGATTCTAGTGCATAACCCAAGAAGGATCGCGGTAACTCAGCGTTACTCATCATGGAACGTACAATATCCAATAAGATGCGGTTCCGCCTTTCCGATACACCATTGTGTTGAGGTGTGTATGGAGGAGTAAGCTGAGAGAGAATTCCATTCTCTTTTAAATAACCCAGGAACTCGGCACTTAATTATTCACCACCTTGATCAGATCTAAGTGTCTTGTTACTTTTGCCTGTTTGTTTTTCCACTTCATTCTTATATTCCTGGAATTTCTCAAAGGCCTCGGATTTATATTTCATCAAGAATACATGTCTATACCTTGAGAAATCATCCGTAAAAGTAATGAAGTGGGAATAACCACTTCTTGCATGTGCAGACATTGGACCACACACATCGCTGTGTATGAGTCCCAAGAGCTCGCTCGCTCTTACCCCGTGTCCAGTGAACAGAGTCTTTGTCATCTTTCATTTGAGACATGATTGACAAGTTGCATAAGACAGATATTCAAACGGATCCAAATATCCCTCTTTATGTAACTTTGTCAATCGTGTTTCATTGATGTGACCCAGTCTACAATGCCATAAGAAAGCCTGATTTAATTCTGGAGACTTTCTTTTGAGTGTGTTCTAGACGTTGAAAACCTGAATTTGATTTAATACGTATATACCGTTGTCTAATATACCTGACCCAATCAAATCATGATTAAGGTGCATGTGGATGACATCGCTTACAAATGTAAAATCATAACCTTCTTTAAATAGTAAAGATACAGAGATGATAGTACATGTCTGTAAGTCGATGTGCAACACCCCACGACTTGCGGGGAGGCGGAAATATGAAAAACGATCTTGTTCTTTGCTTAAACATCGACTAACCACAAGAATCGAAGCTAAACTATAAGTAACAAGAAACCATAGAAGTGTTAACTACTATGTTAAGTGATTATACCTAAAGAAACGAGTCCTTCATCTTGTCGTTCTCCATGTCCTCTCCGGCCTTCTCTATGTAGTAGAAGATCCACCCGAGAGTTATACTTCAAGCTTCACCTCAAACTAAAGGTAACTAGGTTTCTTAAAGTGCTAATCTAAATAACCTAGGTGATATAGAGTTGGGTTATGGATTAAGTAGTCTAATCTAATCCTTGATCTCAACACATGAGAGGGGAGGATTAGGGTTTGAAGAGAGAGAGTTGAGGAGAGAGAAGGTGAGCATGAGAAGTGAATGAGATAATGATCTATCATAATATATATCAAGCATTATCATTTATCCAATAATAGAAAATAAAGGATTTACAACCATGCTTCATAAATATCAAAGGGTGATTCATCTCCATGAGTCATTAAGCATTTATGATGCATTAATGACATGGATGAATCACTCATATGACTCACTAATCTCATTTAATGCATATGCCACCTTAACCCCCAAGTCATCATCTTTTAGAAGTTTCTTATGAAATTACGAGAACGCCCCTCCTATCCGTGAAAGCACGGAAAAACTTTAGACTGTATAAATCCAATATCCCGATACTAGAATCTGGCTTAAACCAAAGTCGACTAGTAAAAACTGTCCGAAAGTCGTACGTGCGTAAACACACGTTTGCGTCTGAACCCTTGTCGTAAAACCATACGACCTCTATATCGTTTCGCCTGGAGCAGGGAAACTCTCTGTGTGGGACTCTAATGACTCGACTACTACGCTGGCAGTGGGTTTAACCACAGATCGCAAGCGGCACTAGCTGTACGTAACGGTCCCCAGGTAGATGTCGATAAGAAGGCCGATGAGGAAACCCATCCGAACTCCTACTGACCCAGATGTGAAAATCTCCGTACAGTCCGGTCTGTTCGTCTAAAACTATCGCATATCGGGCCTAGGGGGCGGCAAGCGTCAGTCCCCTAATAGCGGTATAAGTCGTGTCGGAGCGAAGCCCATTACACCCTGAGAAACTACTGGAACCTACCAGTAAATCTCGCTTGCCCTGACCAGGGACTTTGCGTAATGGCTCTCTGACACAGCGCGATATCAACTTTCAATACCGAGAGAGACGAATCCTGTCTAACCGCCACTGTCTCCAAGTGCTCGGGAATGCACCCAACTGCTACCTGTTTGCACAAATCCTTTGAGCCGTGGTAGGGTAGCAATCTAAGAACAGTGGGACACACTCGAGGCGAAGTAGCAGTGTCAAGTCTGCGGACTATGCTGTACTCATGTCACCTGGGAACTGTTAACTGACGACTGGTATAAAAACCCAACAAACAGTTCCCTGCGAGTCCTGTCCGGTGTACCCGTAACCCAACGAGCACCTGTATACTATCTCTAGTACGACGTACTGAAGCCTGTGGGACAGACCATCTCCCCAACTGGGATGAGAAGCGTACACACTAGTCTACTCCGGAGTATCGATGCCCTGTCTCGATAATCCTACGACTAGGGACCTGAATAAGGATGTGCTTGTAGACTACCCAGCCCCCACTAGTGTGACTGCCATCACAACGCTGGTAGTCAAGTAAGATCCTAAGAGCTCTATCAATACGTATACTCACATATTAAGATAGAAAAACCAAGTAGCATACTACCATGTTTAGCAAGACTGTTATATACATCTGAATATCCCAAGCTTCCATTAAGTAATATACAAACTAGTTTGATACAATAATGGCCCCTAGGGCATATACACTAACAATCTCCCACTTGCACTAGGGCCATGTACTGGCGTATCGAAGACCGATGATCTCGAGTAGCCTCTCGAACTGAATCTGAGGTAGGGCCTTCGTGAATGGATCAGCAATGTTATCCTCTGATTTTACTCTCTTTACCTCGATCTCCTGGCGATCTACGATCTCCCTGATCAGGTGATACCGCCTTAAGATGTGTCTGGACTTCTGATGGGACCTGGGTTCCTTCGCTAAAGCTATAGTGCCGTTGTTGTCGCAATACAGAGGTATTGGACCAACACTGGTAGGAACCACCTGAAGTTCTGTGAGGAACTTCTTCATCCAGACAGCTTCTTTTGCGGCATCGCAAGCAACTATGTACTCCGCTTCCATCGTTGAGTCAGCAACGGTCTCCTGCTTGGAACTCTTCCAACAGACCGCCCCTCCATTGAGGGTAAAAACATAACCCGACATGGACTTGGAGTCATCCTTGTCACTCTGGAAGCCGGAGTCAGCAAAGGCCTCGATCTGGAGGTCTTTTCCGCCATACACCAAGAACATCTCCTTAGTCCTCCTTAGGTACTTGAGAATGTTCTTTACTGCTATCCAGTGATTCTCCCCTGGGTTTGCCTGATACCGTCTTACAACGCTCAATGCGTATGCTACATCTGATCTGGTACATAACATCGCATACATTATAGAGCCTACCTCAGAAGCGTAGGGTATAATCGACATGCGATCCCTTTCCAAATCAGTCTTGGGAGACATCTCTTTGGAGAGGGTGATTCCGTGACAAGCCAGTAAGTTACCACGCTTAGAATCTTCCATACTGAATCTTTTCAATATGGTGTCTATATACCTGGATTGTGAAAGTCCCAACATCCTCTTTGATCTATCACGATAGATCTGGATCCCCAGAATGTAGGTGGCATCACCCAGGTCCTTCATGGAGAATTTATGGGACAAGAATCCTCTGACTGACTGTAGCATAGGAATATCATTTCCTATTAGGAGAATGTCATCCACGTACAAGACGAGGAATACAACAACTCTCCCTACAATCTTACTGTATATGCATGGTTCATCTGGATTCTTGATAAAGTCGAATTCTTTGACAGTATCATCAAAACAGATGTTCCAACTCCGCGATGCTTGCTTTAGTCCATAAATGGACTTAAGCAACTTGCACACTTTACCGCTGCTCCCACTCTGAATGAATCCCTCTGGCTGATCCATATAGACGCACTCTTCCAAATTTCCATTTAGAAAGGCCGTCTTTACGTCCATCTGCCAGATCTCATAATCGTGGAAGGCAGCAATGGCAAGTAGGACTCGAATGGATTTGAGCATAGCCACTGGAGAAAAGGTTTCGTCACAGTCCAAACCAGGTCTTTGACGGAAACCCTTTGCAACAAGTCTAGCCTTATAGGTTTCAACCTGTCCATCTACACCAATCTTCTTTCTGAAGATCCACTTGCATCCTACGGGTTTTACCCCATCTGGAGCAATGTCCAAAGTCCATACTTTGTTAGTGTACATGGACTCCATTTCGGTCCGCATTGCATCCAGCCATTTTACCGAGTCGCTGCTCCGAATGGCTAGCTGGAAGCTAGTAGGGTCGTCATTATCAATGACGCAATCTTCTCGATCCCCGTCTATGAGAAAACCGTAGTATCTCTCGGGCGGATGAGACTGCCTACTACTTCTGCGGATAGGCGCTGGTATGTCCCTTTCTTCTGAAACTTCTTGTTCTACCAAACTTTCAGTAACAGCTTGTGGTTCTGGAATTTCTTCCAGTTCTACTGCGCTCCCACTCTTCAGATTTTCTAAAAATTCAGTTTCTAAGAAGCAGGCATGACGAGAAACAAAAACCATTTGTTCCTCTGCGTAGTAGAAGCAATATCCCATGGAGTTCTTTGGATATCCCACAAACTTACACTCTACTGAGCGTGCCTCGAGCTTGTCCGGATGCTGCTTTTTTACAAAAGCTGGACATTCCCATGTCTTCAGGTACTGAAGATAGGGTTTCTTCCCACTCCACATCTGATATGGTGTGGTAGGCACAGTCTTGGTTGGAACCTTGTTCAAAAGATATGCCGCTGATTCTAGCGCATAACCCCAGAATGATCGCGGTAACTCAGCCTTACTCATCATGGAACGAACCATATCCAATAGGGTTCGATTCCTCCTTTCCGATACACCGTTGTGTTGTGGTGTGTATGGAGAAGTAAGCTGAGAGAGAATTCCATTCTCTTTTAAGTAACCCAGGAACTCGGCACTTAAGTATTCACCACCTCGATCAGATCTCGGTGTCTTAATACTTTTGCTTGTTTGGTTTTCCACTTCATTCTTGTATTCCTGGAATTTCTCAAAGGCCTCAGATTTATGCTTCATCAAGAAGATATGTCCATACCTAGAGAAATCATCCGTAAAAGTAATGAAGTAGGAATAACCACCTCGCGCATGTGTAGACATTGGATCGCACACGTCACTGTGTATGAGTCCTAAGAGCTCGCTCGCTCTTACTCCGTGTCCAATAAACGGAGTCTTTGTCATCTTTCTTATGAGACAAGATTCACAAGTGGTATAAGATTGATATTCGAACGGATTCAAATATCCTTCTCTATGTAACTTCGTTAATCGTGTTTCATTGATGTGACCTAGTCTACAATGCCATAAGAAATCCTGATTTATTTCTGGAGACTTTCTTTTAAGTGTGTTCTGGACATTGAAAACCTGAGCTTGATTCAATACGTATATACCGTCATCTAATGTACCGGACCCAATCAGAACTTGATTTAGGTGGATGTGAACTACATCGCTTACGAATGTAAAGTCATATCCCTCTCTTGAAAGTGAGGACACTGATATGATATTACAAGTCAAACTAGGTACATACAGACAGTTATGTAGAATCAATATCTGTCCACTTGTTAAACCTAGGCGATATTCTCCTACGGATTCAGCGTCCACGCTCATTCCGTTAGCAACTCTGAGAGACAAATCACCTACCCTTATAACTTTACGGTTTCTCAAAGCATGTAACGAATTACAGATATGAGATCCTGCTCCGGTATCTAGTACCCAGGAAGTAGAGTTAATTGACAAACAGTTCTCAATTACAAACACACTTGAGGCTGAAGCCATAACATGCTTCGTATCCTGGCTACTGGCTTCCAAAGCCCTGCAATCGTTCTGCCAATGCCCGTTCCCATAACAACAGGAACATCCCTCTTTACCAAGTCCCAAAACTTTTGCTCTTCCCTTTCCTCCTACTTTACTGACACAGTATATCGGCTTTATAGAGGTCTTCTTCTTTTCACCCTTTGCTTTCGCCCTGGATATAGAAGAAGAAGGTCCCCCATTAAGCAGAGCTTGTGTCTCTCTAGTTTCTTTCAGGGTGTAAGTAGAGGGTAGGGACTGTAGAAATAAGTCAGCGTATGACCTATTTCCCAACGTGGTCTCCAGGTCCTTGAGCTCATCAATATAGCTAGTCATTGTAAGGACGTCGTCCCCTACAGATGACCCGACAGCCAACCTCGCTTGAATTAATTCGTTCGAGGTTTCATATCTTGCGATATGAGATTGCTCTCTATATAAATCTTTGTTATGGAGAAAGATGGAAACTGAGTCTATCTTCTCGTGCTGCTTCTGGTATACACCATCATCTGAAGCCAACACGAGGCACTTGGCTTTCGCTTTATCCTTTTCCCTTGTCTGACGGATATCCATATCTGCGACGGTGGAAACTGGACCTGGGATGGCGGGATCTTGAGTAGTAATAGGGTGGTCCAGCTTGTCATAGGCAATGGACATCTGGACAGACCTTTGCCAGTCATATAAGTTAGATTCAGTCAACTTGTTATCTAGATGTAACCTAGTCATGGTCACAAGGTCGCTGCAATGAGAGAGAGAGAAGAAAACACTTTAGCATGATACTCTTACAAGTTTAGATTGGTTTTTAATTTATCTAAACTGGAGGGCTCCCACTGTTTCTTGAATCCTTTCTCAAACCATAAAAGAAGAATTAGCCAGGACTATTCTCACTGTACAACACTTGCTTAACCGTTCAGCCAGGCTAGTGTCGGTACTTCGAGGGAGGTTTTCCAACGCTTTCGCGAAGTTCCTTAATTAAATAACCTCTTTTCTCTAGGGGTGTAGCCCCGCTGACACCTTTCTCGACACCTACTTGGTTTATAGTATTGATCGTTAAGTGACGAATCTCCTGATAAGTAGCATATACTCACAGTAGGATCGGGATCCAAATATCATCGTATGATAATGTTGAAGGAATCCTACCAACATTCATCAAACTCCAAATGGTATGCAACACTAGCAAGTTTCAGTTTCTTTAGAAACTCCCGATGTGGATTTTTGCCCCATGTTCTTATGACCTTGACGAAATCCAACAGATCATAAGTCGCATGTCAAGTTCTGCCCATCATTATCTTGTTAATTTGAACCCATCCGTATATACCCTTGACGAAAGCCAACAAGGTAATACGACTGTCCCAAACCAACTCATCTATCTATGCAACAAATGAATACCCCAGCAGCTACCAAACACTATGCCTTGACGAAAGCCAACAAACATAGCTTGAATACTACTGACCATCCATAAGAAATGACAGAGGGCTACGACTGGTTTTGGCGAAACCGTGAACGTAGTGAACTTGATATAATCGAAGGAACCTGATAGCTTTTAAAAAGGAGTGGTTAAAGCTCCACAATTAAAAATTCTGCTCTTTTAAAAATAACCGAGTGGTTTCTTTTAAATTTGTTCCAACGATTCAACTTTGGTTTATTTTCTTTGCATTAAAATAATGCGTCCCATCATTTAACCTATCATTGCAGAAAACAACGAAAATACAACGTCCTCTTATGCTATCCGCATTCGCCACTGGGTCCCGTCATCACCCGTTAGGTTACTTAACTAACGACAGAGCGGGGGCTGGGCTAGCGCGGGTGTAAAACATAAGTGGCGTCTAAATAGCTATCATTTATAGATATTGTACATTCGTCAGACGCAATAATAGGCATTCCAGATCTCAGATGAACATTATTGGATATGCAAGCAATCCGTGTTTGTTTTGAGCCTGCAACAAAAGACGGATTACACAGTTGTGATGAATAGCCATTACCCCACCCTAGACCCCTACGGGTACGGCAAACTACCCGCCAAGTACCCGAAGTGAAGCGGTCTCCCTCAACAAAGTGAGTAGGCTACTAAACACTTCAAAGTATCCGGTAGTTTATGTACCCCACCTTGGGTCTATCCTAGGAGCAAAAAACAGTAAAATGAAATAATACAACGGTGGCTACAACCGCAACTTGGATGTGCCCCGCAAAATAATATTACAACAAATTACATTTACATTGAATGAATTAATACAATAACCCATCACAAAACCCCGGCTAATCATCACAACAATCCAGTACAGTTCATAATCACAAACAGTAAAATCCATTACAGAAATATGCAACCCCCTGCCAACCGACATATTAGCAGTTAGGGGAGGTTTACGAACACATTATACAAATACATATATAATCATATTAGCAAACATCGTAAAATTTCGATCGAGCAAACACTTTAGATTCCGCTCCAAAACTTCTCTGTGCACCTGAGATCCTAGCAGAAAATAAAATATCCCAGAAATATCATTATTAACACATAGGAGTTACTGAGAAATTTGGGCTGACTCGGGCCAAACTCGGCCGCGGATCCGCGGCGGATCGCATGGATCAGCCGCGGTTCCGCGGTGAGTTAGCCGAGTTACAAATCCAAATTTCTGCAGTACCCCTATAATTTCTTGCTTGTTATTCTGAAGGTCCCTGAAAAATTTTTAGGGCCTGTTTAAAAATCGACAGAAACTGTGTTAAATCGATGATTTTTTCGGTTCTTTTTGCGTTCGAAATTCTTACGACTTTGCTAATGAGTTAATTATTATTTAACGAGGCTCTGATACCACTGTAAGTCGATGTGCAACACCCCACGACTTGCGGGAAGGCGGAAATATGAAAAACGATCTTGTTCTTTGCTTAAATATCGACTAACCGCAAGAATCGAAGCTAAACTATAACTAACAAGAAATCATAGAAGTGTTAACTACTATGTTAAGTGATTATACCTAAAGAACCGAGTCCTTCGTCTTGTCGTTCTCCACGTCCTCTCCGGCCTTCTCTATATAGTAGAAGATCCACCCGAGAGCTATACTTCAAGCTTCACCTCAAACTAGAGGTAACTAGGTTTCTTAAAGTGCTAATCTAAGTAACCTAGGTGATATAGAGTTGGGTTATGGATTAAGTAGTCTAATCTAATCCTTGATCTCAACACATGAGAGGGGAGGATTAGGGTTTGAAGAGAGAGAGCTTGAGGAGAGAGAAGGTGAGCATGAGAAGTGAATGAGATAATGATCTATCATAATATATATCAAGCATTATCATTTATCCAATAATAGAAAATAAAGGATTTACAACCATGCTTCATAAATATCAAAGGGTGATTCATCTCCATGAGTCATTAAGCATTTATGATGCATTAATGACATGGATGAATCACTCATATGACTCAATAATCTCATTTAATGCATATGCCAATTTAACCCCCAAGTCATCGTCTTCTAGAAGTTTCTTGTGAAATTACGAGAACGCCCCTCCTATCCGTGAAAACACGGAAAAACTTTCGACTGTATAAATCCAATATCCCGATACTAGAATCTGGCTTAAACCAAAGCCGACTAGTAAAAACTGTCCGAAAGTCGTACGTGCGTAAACACACGTATGCGTCCGAACCCTTGTCGTAAAACCATACGACCTCTATATCGTTTCGCCTGGAGCAGGAAAACTCTCTGTGTGGGACTCTAATGACTCGACTACTACGTTGGCAGTGGGTTTAACCACAGATCGCAAGCGGCACTAGCTGTACGTAACGGTCCCCAGGTAGATGTCGATAAGAAGGCCGATAAGGAAACCCATCCGAACTCCTACTGACCCAGATGTGACAATCTCCGTACAGTCCGGTCTGTTCGTCTAAGACTATCGCATATCGGGCCTAGGGGGTGGCAAGCGTCAGTCCCCTAATAGCGGTATAAGTCGTGTCGGAGCGAAGCCCATTACACCCTGAGAAACTACTGGAACCTACCAGTAAATCTCGCTTGCCCTGGCCAGGTGTAAGTCCATGCTACCTCTCCCGGTACTTTCGGGAATGCGGAATTTGGTAAAAAACGATTTTCTTAAAGATGGTAACATGGACCTAAAACCCGGATCTTGGTTAAACATCTATCTAACATCCTAACTATGAGTTTTAGCTACTCGGTTAGGGGGCTAAACCTTGCTTGTCTTGAACTCCTTCGTCTTCAAAGCTCCGATGGTGGTCCGATGGCTTCTTCTCGTCGTCTCCGTACGCCGAAGATAGATCCACCTGAAAGCTCCAACCTTTAGCTCCTTCTTCGTTCTTTGAAGAAACTAGTTCACTTGGTTTGCTAAACCAAGTGAACTAGAATGAGTAGAGAAGAAATAGAATGGGATTTTATCTATGGTTCTTGATTCTCAACTCATGAGACAAGAGAACCATAGATCAAGAGAGGGAGCAAGAGGTTGAGGGTGAGAGCAAGAGGAGAGCTCAAGAACAAGAGAGAGAATGAGCAAGAAAGAATGAGGCTCTCTTTTGTCTTTCACCCTCTCATAATCCAAAGTGATCATAACTCATCATATCAAAAAAGTCTTATGTGATGGTTTGAAGCAACCATAACCATATCATTTCATGCACTCATTTTACACAAATGAGCAAGTAAACAAAAGTCTTTGCCATGAAATGATGGCTATGGTTATCATGATGGTCAACTAGTCAAGCCTAGTCAACAAAGTCAACAAGTCAACAAAAGTCAACAAGTCAACAAAGTCAACAACCATATCACCATAATACTTAATTAATATAATAGTTAATCACATATCATATTCTCATTAGGGTTGAGCAAAAAGTCAAATAGTCAACGGTCAACTGTCAACAACCCTAATGAGAATCCGCTGCCTCTGCCTCCCTGTCAACTGTGCATACACACCCGCATCCGCGTTCCGAGGAACACGAATGCAAAATGGATAAATCCAATCCCATAAGGTACACTAGGATCTGGCTTAAACCAAAGCCCGCTAGTGTAAACTGTCCGGACACTGTACGTGCACAAGTGCACGGATGTGACCGAACCCTGTCGCAAAACCATGCGACCTGTCGCAATACCATGCGACCTCTACTCTTTTGCCTAAAGGCGAAAAGCTTTCTGTGTGGGACTCTAAAGACTCGACACTACGCTGGCAGTGGGTTTAACTACAGACCGCAAGCGGCACTAGCTGTGCGTAACGGTCCCCAGGTAATGCCGACAAGAAGACCGACGAGGCGAAACCCATCTGAACTCCTACTGAGCCTGAGTGTGACATTCTCCGTACAGTCCGGTCTGTTCGTCTGATACATCGCATGGCGGGCCTAGGGGGCGGTAAACGTCAGTCCCCCAATAGCGGTACAAGTCGTGCCGGAGCGAAGCCCAAAACACCCTGAGATAACACTGGAAACCTACCAGTATATCTCGTTTGCCCTGGCCAGGGACTACTCGTGTAATGGCTCTCCTAGACACAGCGCGATGTCAACCCCCAATACCGGGAGAGACGAATCCTGTCTAACCGTCACTGCCTCCAAGTGCTTCGGGACTGCACCCAACCACTACCTGTTTGCACGACTCCTTTGAGCCGTGGTAGGGTAGTGATCAAAGTACAGTGGGAACACACTCGAGGCGGAATGACAGTGTCAAGTCAGCGGACTAAGCTGTACTCATGTCACCTGGGAACTGATAACTGACGATAGGTATAATACCAACTAGTCAGTTCCCGACGAGTCCTGTCCAGTGTACCCGTAACCTAACGAGCACCCGCATACTATCTCAAGTACGACGTACTGACGGCTGTGGGACAGACCGTCTCCCACACTGGGATGAGAAGCGCATGCGCTGGTCTACTCCGGAGTATCGATGCCCTGTCTCGATAGTCCTGCGACCAGGGACCTGCATAAGGATGTGCTTATAGATTACCCAGCCCCACTAGTGTGACGGCCATCACATCGCTGGTAATCAAGCAAAGATCCTAAGGGCTCTACTAATGTGTATAGGCGATATACAAAAATAAACACATGTACACATTGAAGTAGAAACAAACCAAGTAGCATACTACTATTTTGAGCAAGATTGTATATACAAGGTGAATATCCCAAGAATCCATTAAGTAATATACAAACTAGTATGATACAGTAATGGCCTCTAGGGCATATACACTAACACCAGGGACTTTGCGTAATGGCTCTCTGACACAGCGCGATATCAACTCTCAATACCGGGAGAGACGAATCCTGTCTAACCGCCACTGCCTCTAAGTGCTCGGGACTACACCCAACTGCTACCTGTTTGCACAACTCCTTTGAGCCGTGGTAGGGTAGCAATCTAAGAACAGTGGGACACACTCGAGGCGAAGTAGCAGTGTCAAGTCTGCGGACTATGCTGTACTCATGTCACCTGGGAACTGTTAACGGACGACTGGTATAAAACCCAACCAACAGTTCCCTGCGAGTCCTGTCCGGTGTACCCGTAACCCAACGAGCACATGTATACTATCTCCAGTACGACGTACTGACGGCTGTGGGACAGACCATCATCCCAACTGGGATGAGAAGCGTACACACTAGTCTACTCCGGAGTATCGATGCCCTATCTCGATAATCCTATGACTAGGGACCTGAATAAGGATATGCTTGTAGACTACCCAGCCCCCACTAGTGTGACTGCCATCACAACGCTGGTAGTCAAGCAAGATCTTAAGAGCTCTATCAATACGTATACTCACATATTAAGATAGAAAAACCAAGTAGCATACTACCATGTTTAGCAAGACTGTTATATACATGTGAATATCCCAAGCTTCCATTAAGTAATATACAAACTAGTATGATACAATAATGGCCCCTAGGGCATATACACTAACAATGTCAAACTAGGTACACAAAAACGGTTACACAAAACCAAAATCTGCCAACTTGTCAATACTAGGTGATATTACCTTATGGATACAGCACCCACGCTCATTCTGTTAGCAAACCTGGGAGTCATATCACCTGCCTTGATAACTCTACAGTTTCTCAACGCCTACAATGAATTACAAATATGAGATCCTGATCCAATATCTAGTACCCAGGAAGTAGAGTTAATTAACAGACGGTTTTCAATCATAAACACACATGAAGCCGAAACTACAACGTGCTTCGAATTCTGGTTTCTGGCTTTCCAAGCCCTACAGTCATTCTTCCAATGGCCTATCCTGTAACAATAGAAACATTCCTCCTTCTCTACTGTCGGCCCCGAAATTTTTGCCCTGCCCTTTCCCTCTACCATACTCACACTGCCTTTCGGCTTGGTGGGGGCTTTTTTCTTCTTTCCCTTGGCCTTCGCCTTGGATCTAGAAAAGGAAGATCCCCCAATAAGCAGGGCGGGTGTCTTTCTGGTTTTCTGTAGGGTGCCCTCTGCACTTCTCAACATGTTGAGATGTTCTGGAAGTGAAACTTCCTTATCCTGAATATTGAAATTCAAGATAAACTGGGCGTAGGTAGAGTGGAGGGACTGTAGAATCAAGTCTGTATACAACTCGTTCTCCAACGTGGTCCCAAAGTCCGTGAGCTCTTCAATATAGCTGATCATCTTAAGGACGTGGCCCCCTACAGAAGACCCGACAGCCAATCCCATCTGAAATAATTTTTTCGAGGTCTCATATCTTGCGATACAAGATTGCTCTCCATATAATTCCTTAGTATGGAGGAAGATGGAAGCTAAGTCCATCTTCTCGTACCGCCTCTAGTGTTCATTATCCATTGAGATCAACACGAGGCACTTGGCTCTCGCACTATCCATTTCTCATGTCTTATGGATTTCAACATCTATGACAGTAGAATCTGTACCTGGGACGGCAGGGGCTTTGGTAGTAAGGAGGTAGCCTAGCTTGTCATAGGTAATGGCCATCTGGACATTTCTTGGCCAATCTTTATAGTTTGGCCCAGTCAATTTGTTTTTATCTAGCTGTAACTTAAGCCCAGTCATTTTCGTCGCTGCAGTCAAGAGGGAGAGAAGAAAACATCCAGCATGATGCTCTTGCAAGTTTAGATTGGTTATTAGTTTATCTAAACATGATAGCTCCCACTGTTTCTCGAATCCTCCTTCAAACCATAAAAGAAGAATTAGTCAGGATTAATCTCACCCTACAATTCTTGCTTAACCTTTCGGCCATGCTAGTGTTAGTACTTCGATATAGGTTTTCCAACACTTTCGCGAAATTTCTTAATTACATAACCTCTTTTCCCTGGAGGCATAGCCCCGCTAACACCGTTCTAGGCACCTACTTGGTTTATAGCATTGATTGTTTAGTGAAAAAATCTCCCGAGAAGTAGCGGATACTCACAGTAGGATCGGGATTCAAATATCATCGTGTGACAACTTTGAAGGAATCCTACCAAAATCATCACACTCCAAATGGTATGCAACACTAGCAAGTTTCCATTTCTTTCGAAACTCACGATGTGGATTTTAGCCACAGGCTCTTATGACCTTGACGAAGAACAACATATCATAAGACGCAAGTCGAGTTCTACCCATCATTATCCAGGTTAATTTGAACTCATCCGTACAAACCCTTGACGAAGGCCAAAATAGTTGTACGACTATCCCAAATCAACGCATCTATCTATGCTACAAATGAATACCCAGCAGCTACCAATCACTATACCTTATTGAAGGTCAAAACACGTAGCCTGAATACTACTGAATACCCATCTGAAATGACGGAGGGCTACGTCTGGTTTTGGCGAAACCGTGAACGTAAAACTTGATATAGTCGAAAGAACCATGATAGCTTTTTAAAAGGACTGGTTTAGGCTACGTATTTAAAAGTTGCTTTTCAAGAAAACCGAGTGGTTTTGAAAATTTTCCAACGATTTAACTTTGGTTTGTTTTCTTTGCATTAATCAATATTAATGCGGTCCCATCACTTAACCCTATCATTGCAGAAAGAAACGAAATACAACGTACGCTTATGCCATCCGCATTCTGTAACATTTCAGAAAAATATAAAATATTATTTTTGGAATTTAATATTAAAATAATATATTTCCCGAAAACTGCCCGATTTGCGAAATTGGGTTTTTCGAAAAAATGGTATAAAAATATACCAATAATTGTGAAATAATTGAAAATTTAAAATGATTTATTCATTTAAAAATATATTTATTGGATTTGGCATTTTTAAAAATTATTATATGCAGTTTGGATAAAAACCAGATTAGTGCGCTGCTAATCGCAATTAAGCCAAATCCGTGTTTCTACAGTTTTTCATGGCTAGTGCACCATGTCATGTTACATTTGGTTACATGTTGTTGCATTGTGTTGTTTTATGGGTATTATGTGATTTGGTTTTGAAACTTAAAAGAGAAAAGAAAAAGAAATGAAAGGGGTCAAAAGGTGAATGATTGGAGAGAGAGTGTGTGTGAGAATAAGTGAGAGAGGGGGAGCTACTGCCATATCTTTACCCCATCATTTTCATCTCCTTCTTCATCTCCTCAAGCTCACTTTCCTCCACTTTTACCCCTAAATTCATCTCCAAATAATCCCCAAAACCTTATACTCCCTTCACAAAAATTAATCCCCATCTCTTCCTCTATACATTGGACCAAGCAAAGTGGGATTTTGATGACATTGGGAAGCTAAGGCTGTCTAGAGTGGCCTAAATGAGGTATAATTCCTTCACTTAGTTTAGTTTCAAGTGTTCCTAGCATTCTAGGTTAGTTTAGATATTGTTTACGAATGGGTTTGTGAACTTTGAAATTCTAGAGAAGGGTTTGGGAAATTGATAATGTTTAGTGGCTGTCAATAAGACTTTAGAGGTGATTCTAGACCTAAATCAGAGACTAGAACCCCAATTAGCGAACTTAGAAATCCCCGATATCGTATTTTTGTAGAAAATGTGTAGGGAATTTGAAATCTGCTAACAGTCGGGGACCTGGAAAATTATTTAGCAAACACAGTGATACAAGCAGGCACCATAGGAGCTACCAATGAAACCCTGGACCCAACCCCCAACATTAGGCCACAGATTTATTCTTCCTGGCCGCAATTTGCGGCCAGGGTGGGGTGGAACCCCTTCGTGTTTGGTCCATGTCTTGTTCTCCATTAAACTAGACCCTTTATATGTGCAACTTTGGCTAATTTGACCTGGAGTAAAATCTGGAGCAAGTTTTCAAGTTTCTAAATTCATTTTGCGGGTTTTAATGAACTGGAAATTGGTAATTGTGTTTTATCTATGTCGATTCACGTTTATACATCGATCGTCGAGAGTTGTTTGGTTATTCTTGCATGCGTAAACTGTAGGTTTTAACCTATGGGTGATTCGTGCGACATTTTGGTTTTCGTGCGTGATTTCGTTTACGATGATATATATGATATGTAGGTACCCCACGTGGACTTCGAGACAGCGAGGATGAGTACGGCATCATCGATTCCAACAAGCGAAGATCAGGTGAGTGGATCTATATCCAAGGGGGAAGTCGGGTGGATGGCGTATAGCACCCCCGCACACTTTGATGGAAACCGATTCATAGTATATGGTTAAGGAAACCTTTAATAGAAAACTATAGATAGATTTAAAAGATAGTTAGAGAACTATATTAGAAATTAAAGGATAGTTAGAAGTGATATGATACGACTAGTATGTGATGACGGGACTTGAGAATGATATTTGATGTTATCGCCGTTTAGGGTACTATAGGACTAGATAATCGACGTAGGTGTGTCATCCGAACCATACCTATTTCCAAACTGAAGAATCGTATGCATCATTTAAACAGATATCTTGAAGGACGTTACGGATTTCCAAATGATATCTTTTCTTTAAAAACACCGTAGCCCCTACTTTCAAAACTACGATTCGCATCTTTCAAAAACTGTTTGTATGGTTCAGGTATGTATGTTAGATTAGACACGTATGCTTATAGTAAAGGTAGAATGTACTTGTAAAATTGACTTGATGTGAGATATAAATGCGATGAAAAGAATATATGACGTGATATGATGATTTGATGATATGTTGGTATACGGATGCGAGTCAATTGAGATGATTGATACACTGCCGGTCTCCTGATATGAGATTGTTGCGGATGTGACCTGGGACATAGGTACATATAGAGATATTTATATAATGTTGTGAATCTTGAATGATATGCCGTATGAGACGTTAGGTCCATACCCCTCATTGTCACATAGGAGGATAGGATCCCCGATGGTTTGATGCCACCATACGATAATTTTTCCGTACGTGATGAGTTGGGATTGATGATTGATCCATACCCTTGACTAGAGGATACCGTACGATGGAGTATACTGTACGTGATGTTGTGAAGCTGGATGCCGATTGATAGATTCACCGACTCGATCATGTAGATAGGTATACCTTATAGCTTTTAGCTGATGATTTACCTTATGCTGCATTCATGTTATTCGCATTGCATTACTTATACCTGTGCTAGTACACCTGCACCATTATCGATGATGCGTATGTTACACGTACACAGATTTGCCGGCTCACACACTTCATCATCGATAATTGCCATGTCACTATACTGTAGAACTGCTGCATTAGGATATGACTCCTTACATGATATACTTGCGTACATACATATTGTACACCATACTTGCGTGCATACATATTGTACACCATACTTGCGTACATACACATATGCACCATTATACGATGTTGTATTTGATTTTGGAGATTTGGGAACCGCATGATTTATTTTTAAAACTGGATTCATTTAAAAGAGCGGTTTTCTCTCGGTATGTGCATATCACTGTTCCATGTTGCATGATATACGGATATGCTTACATTTCTGTTATATGTCGCATACATCATGCTTTACGCTTTTACGCATTGAGATATGCTGTTTTCATGAGATTTCTGAATTTGAGAACCGTGGTGATTTCAAAAGAAAGTGTGTATTGTTTTAAAAATCCGGTTTCTCTTGATATGATATTTCAATGCGTCCACCATGTGTTTTCTCGGCTTTGAGAGTGGCATGTGAAACCCGATTCGAGGAGTGGTAGGCACCGTCTGCGGGTATATGGAGGACCCGGTGAGGTACTCCGGGGCAAGATAGCTCGTATTGTTAAACGGTGAGCCTGGCAGGGGAGCACTACCCATCGGTGATAGTATTTGGGCTCGGCGGATATCCGAAGGATACCGACCGGAGTCGAGAGATGATATGGGCCGATCCGGACTGACGGAGCCCAAGGGCCGATCCGGACTGACGGAGCCCGAGAGATGAGGATTTACGTTTCGATACTAGACACGGGTTTCATGATGTTTCAAGTGTCGATGCTGGACACTCAGGTTCCATGATTTTGTTGTGTCGCGAGGGACACATGTTGATTTATATCCTCATACCTTCATGCATATGCTTTTATGATATTTACATGCATGATGTTGTTGTATCAGTGGTTGACACGTGGACGAGATCCACATGCATACATACATTGATTATATGGGTGGACGACATCCATATACATACATATATTGATTATATGGGTGGACGAGATCCATATGCATACATACATTGATTATATGGTTGGATATTTTCTTAAAAAGGTTTAGATTTCTGGGTTTCATCTTACTTGAATTACGTTACGCCTTTAGACGTTGCGTGATTTAAGTGCTGGTCACGAGCTAATATTTCGAGTCGTGACACATTCGCCACAGGGGCCCGTCATGCACCGTTAACGGCAGAGCTGGGGCTGGACTAGCACGGGTGCAAAACATAAGCAACTTTTATTATATATATAATAAATATATATATTCATTCGTCTCACGCAATAATAGGCATTCCAGACCACAGTAACACAGATGGATATATTAGATATACTAAAATTTCCGTATTTCGTTTTAGCCTATAAAGAAAAATAGATTCCACAGTCGTGATGAATAGCCAAACCTCACCCTAGACCCTTACGGGTGCGGTAAACTACCCTCCAAATTCCCGAAGTGAAGCAACCTCCCTCAAAAAAATGAGTAGGCCACTCGGCACTTCAAGAACCCGGTAGTTTGTGCACCCCATCTTGGGTCTATCCTAGATGCAAGAAAAAGTAAATGAAATAATACAACGGTGGCTACAACCTCAACCCGGATGTACCCCGCAAAATAATATTATATCAATTTACAAATTTACATGAATGAAAGAAAAGAAAATGCTCTTCTCACATCCCCCCGGCTATTCATCCACGACGATCCAATACTTCATATATACAAACCATCATAAAGATACTTATATCTACAACCCCTACTAATCGACGTATAGCAATTAGCGGACATTTAGCAACACATATACAAACTGAAACTTATAAACGATGTTAAAACCGCGACTTCGAAATACTCTATATTGCCCTAACATAAAGATAACATAATATGAAATCTGGGCAAAATCAAACAACACCTAAAAACCTAAATCCAAGATTCCAGAACACCACCAAAAACTCAAGACCCAAATTCTTACTTGGACCGGACAGGCCGGAAAAAATGACAATTTTGCCGGCCAAATTTTGGACATTAGGGCTTTTTTTCTATGGTTTTCTAGTTACAACAAGAAGAGCACTCTGCAATTGTTTAAATAATTTTTAGAGCCTCTTTAAAAAACGACAGAAACTTGGATTTCGTTTCGACTGTTTCGGAGTTATTTCAGTTTCGTAATTTTAAATATCGTATAACAAACTAGTTAAGGTTTTAGTAGGTTCCGATACCACTGTAAGTCGATGTCGCACACCCCACGCACTTGTGAGGAGGCGGAATTTACAAAAAAACGATTTTTCATACTATGCAACACCGACTTTAACTCCAGGATCTTTACGGAAACCTTAACTAGCTATACAACTTGGAGGTTCTAACTATTATTATAGTGTTTATACCTCCTTGTTACTTGTCCTTCGGGTCTTCTTCTCCTCTCCTTGTTGAGCTCCTCGAAGATCCGGATCGTGCTTGATCGTCGGCCTCCTCATGTCGAAGATAATCCACCCAAGAGTCTATACTTCAAGCTCCAACCTCTAAACCGAGATAACTAAGGTACCTAGTTCACTAAACTAGATAGTTTAGAAGATGTAGAGTATCTAATGGAGTATTTAATCTCATTTGACCCTATGGTTCACAACTCATGTGAGGGATTAGGGTTTTGAGGAAGAAGGAGAGAAATATGGAGAGAGAGAGAAACTTTGCAAATTAGCTAGAGTTTTGGCAAGTGAAGGATGGCTCACTCATTATCTCACATGAAGTATGGATTATTTTCAAATTGAAAATAGCAACCATACTTCAATAGTAACCACAAACCAATAAACAAATGCAATGAGCCATGCTTCACCCCATGCCATGAATATATCCGATTTCCACCTCATTAATCTATTTCCAAAAATAGATAAACCAAATAATGAGGTGTCCCCTTCTAAAAGCATCTCTTGTGAAATTACAAGAATGCCCTCATCGTATATACATACCCGTATTCGTATTCTAAAAAATATGAATACAATGAGATAATAATAATCCAATAATATAATACTAGGATCCGTCTTAAATCAAAGCCCACTAATATTATCCGTCCGAACAACATCTGTGTAGCCAGTACACGTATGTGATCGGAACCCTGCCGTAAAACCATACGGCCTCTACATCGTTTCGCCCGAAGCAGAGAAACTCTCTGTGTGGGACTCTAAAGACTCGACGGTACGCTGGCAGTGGTTTTAACCATAAGTCCGTCAGCAATAATAGCTGCATGTAACGGCTATCCAGGTATCCGTCGATAAGAAGGCCGATGAGCAAACTCATCTGAACTCCTACTGAGTATATCTGTGACAATCTCTATACATTCTGGACTGTTTGTCTAAAAGTATCACATATCGGGCCTAGGGGTGGTAACTGTCAGACCCCTAATAGCGCAATAAGTTGTGCCGAAGTAGAGCCCAAAACACCCTGAGAAACTACTGGAGTATCTACTAGTAAATCTCGCTTGCCATGGACAGAGACTTTGTGTAATGGCTTTCCGAACACAGCGCGATATCAACCCCTAATACCGAGATAGACGAATCCTATCTAACCACTACAGCCTTCTAGTGCTTCGGGACTGCACCCAACCACTACCTTTTTGCACGACTCATTTGAGCCGTGGTAGGGTAGTGATCTAAGTACAGTGGAAACACACTCGAGACGAATAGTGATGTTAAATCAACGGACTAAGTTGTACTCATGTTACCTGAGAACTGCTAACTGACGATAGGTATAATACCAACCAGCAGTTCCCCCGCGAGTCTGTCCACTGTAACTCATAACCCAATGGGCACCTATATACTATCTCCGGTATCGCATACCAATGGCTGCGGGATAGGCCATATCCCGAACTGGGATGAGAAGCGTATACACCAGTCTACACTGGAGTATCAATGCCCTGTCTTGATAATCCTACGACTACAGACCAGTATAAAGATGTGCTTATAAACTACCCAGCCCCTACTAGTGTGACTACCATCACAATGCTGGTAGTCAAGCAAAGATCCTAAAGGCTCTATCAATATGTATTAGCGATATTGACGCGACTCGGACTACGTCAGGATGTTACCTTCCGTTGATCTTCTGACGGTGGCGATGGACGGCTGAGATTGGATCTGGAGGCAGGCTCCTGAAGCGTGTGGGTCTCAATGGGTTTGAGGTTGTTTGCACCGAGCTACCTGCAAAGAAGTCCCGGGGTGGTTGTACCACCGAAGACCCTCCGACGGTCAAGTTAGAGAGGAAATCCGAGTAGAGTAACGGCTTAGTAGAGTAAAAATGGCTTACTTGAACCGTCTGAAGAAGGGGTTTATATAGCGGTGGCAGCAGGCAGAGCAGGTGCGAGAATCACGCTGGCCGTTACGCTCCCGACGTCACACCCGCATGATGAGAGGGATCTCCCATTAATGGCGAGACGGGCTCGTTAATGGGGGATCGTGATGGCGTGGAACGTGGGATGTGGCCGGCGGATATCTCGCGCATGGCGAGATTCGCGGGATTGCAGTTGTGCCTGTGAGCGGTGCTGTTGATCGGTCGATGAGACTGAGGAAGATGACCTCAGCAGGAGAGCTTTCGGACGAGCGGGAGAGCCAAGGCATCTTGGTTCCGCGGTAGCCCAGAGACGAGCTGGGAGGCCGAGGAGGCCAATTGTGCAGGAGGCTCGGAGGTGAGCCAGTGTTTGTTTGTAGGACGGGCATAGGAGTGGTCTGGTCGGCCACTGTAGGTCCTTTCTTGTGAGCTTTGAGACACGCCATCTGCCACGCGTCATGATCTGAGATCACCGATATCGAGCATCATCATTAGGCCCCCACTCTCATCCTGACCAGCTGACGGGTCGGGTCGAGAGTAGTCTGCCGGGTCACCCGAGGTGAGCTCCTTTCGAAGATATCATCGGGGCGTGTTCCCGGGCAATCTGTTGTATTTTCTGGATGACGCCAGCGGATCAGGGGAGAGATCTCTGCATTAAAGAGGGTGCGCCAGAACGTGTGTACGTTTACTGAAGCAACAGTCCATGTGTCGGGCACTGGTTGGCTGACGCGATAGGCCGCAGACCTCAGGCGTCTGAGGGGATATACCAATATGCATGCGACAGGTGGAGCGATCGTGGCCGTCGAATGTACTGAATCGTTTCGGCGGGAGATGACTGTCGCCGTTGGATGAGAACGCCTATGGCAATAAGTAGAGGTGGGGTCCACGTGAGGGCCCATATCTCTTCATATTTTCCTCGTTCTGGGTCTTGTTAGCTCGGCGCTCTCATTTTTAGGTCGGATCTCCGCGTTCCCGAGGACTTCTCTTCATCAGGTTAGATGTCTTCCTTTTCTTTCTTCTGCTTCTTCTCCTTCTGAGTCGAGTCTACCTCTCCCTTTGGCAGGGCAAATGGATCGATCTAGGACTTGGTGCTCTCGGCGCTCAGTCCCGGATGGGGGCCGGCGGTGCGGCCATGCTTCCGGTTGACCCGAGCCCAGCACCAAATGTGCCGCCGATGGAGGGGCCATCTGCCTCGTCACGAGCTCCCGATGATTGTCCCGGTGGCAGCCAAAGGTGTCCACGGGTTCCCGAGCCCTAGACGAGGGATGTAGGAGAGGGTGAAGATGGGGTTCCTCTTAAGAGGAAGAGGGCGGTCTCTCGTGCGCCACCGTCGGAGAATCCTGGGGGGATTCCTGTGCAGGAGGGGGACATCCATTTCGTTTTCCCGTTTGGGCTTTCCATTGCTGCCAGCCTGCTTGCTGGTATGGAAGAATCGGGCGGGTGCAAGATTCCGCGGGGGATCCTGAGGGCCCAAATGGCGGCTATAGCTCAGGAGGCGATGCAGGTACGTACTCCCTCATGTGTCGTTTTGAGCGCCCTTTCTTTAGTCCGAGTGTCTCTAAGTCTCTCTGCTGTTTCCCGTCAGGTCCTCTAGCATTGCGCCCTTGTCACTCGCATAGAGGCCGAGGGGGATATCCACGCTACGAGGCCGGCGTGAGAGTCTACTTCGGAGGTCGAGGACCTGGGACTTAAGCTGTGTCTGGAGAGGGAGAGGATGGTTGTCTTGGAAGCCCGATCGGCCGCCGTGGAACTTGCCGTCTTAAGGTGCCGGGAGTCCTATCACCGCCTAAGTGAGTCCCACCGAGTCGTCGAGGTGAAGTTGATGGAACTGGCCGATTGCTTTGCAACCATGAAGAGGGCAAGGGATGCCAGCAGGCGGGATGCCGAGGCGGCACTTCAGGTTGTAGGGTTCCTAGGCACTCTAATGGAGTCTCACAAGGCATCAAACATGGCCAATTAAAATTTTACAAGTGCCTACAAAACCTAATACGGATCGTTAACTAGATAACGAGGCGATGCAAGCATGTAAACGAATTAAATGCTAAAGGAAAGTGGCTACAACCTTTGTAGATCCGGTCCTCCACCTCCATGGCTCCGCGATGAAGTCTCCTCGCTGTACAAATCAGATCTTGGGCTCTAGCGTCGGCTTCATCGGAGAAAAAGCGGGCTAGGTCATCGACGACGATGCCGAAGATGATCTACGTCGAGGCATCGCTAGATCAAGCTCCAACTTCACCAAGTCAAGAAAACTTGTGAAGGAAACAACCTAAACTACTTGGAAAGAGGTAGAGGATGAAGAAATAGGAAGTGGGTAGACTTTAGATTTGGATTTCTCACACTTTTTCATCAATCACCATTGATGTAGCAAGCTTCTTTTCATAGAAGAAGAAGATGAAGAAGAAGAAGAAGATATGATAAGTTTTTTTATTAAAAGGAAAATAATAGGAATACTTATCATAACTTCAACCATGGTTTAGTGTAGAGATTTAACTAAGATTAGATGAGTGGTTAGGGTTAGAGAAGAGACAAGAATGGTGGACTTGTTCAAAGCTTCAAGGAAAAAACAAAACTAGCAACCATTCTTTTCTCTTTATCTTTTCAAATGAAATAAATAAAATAAATAAATAGATAAATGAATAAGTGAATGAAAAGAAACCCTAATCACTAACTAACCATGGTTTAATTCTTTACACAAACCCATGCTAGAATGTATCATCAAACATGATACAATCATGTGCACAAAAATATATCACATATACAATGTGCATTTCAAGTGAGTAAATCCATTTAAAGTGAACCAATACTAGTTAATGCAAAGTAATATATCAAATATATAATTATACATTAAATCATTAAATCAACACTTGATTCAATGATCCGGTTATGTCACATATAACCGGCTAGTATCCAATGTATCGGCTTATCGAATCGATCCTTGATTCGATAACTAGGTTATATCGCATATAACCAATCAATACATTCATCGCGAGAATGGAACACGGTATCACATATACGAATTATTCTCGGTCCCGCACATATCTCATATGCGCTCCTATTTCGTTTCGCTTGAGCTAGGAAACCTCTGTGTAGGACTCTAAAGACTCGTCAATACGCCGGCAGCAGATGATGATCATATCAAACACCCACAAGCCGCAAGCGGTCTGCTAAACGTAACGGCCACCCGTGTATTGAGCGATCAGAAGATCGACGAGCAAGCCCGCTCACACTCCTGTGAATCCAACCAGTAACACTTACCGTACAGTCCGGTCTGTTCGTCTGATATGTCGCATATCTCGCCTAGGGGTGGTAAACGTCAGACCCCAGTAGCTCGATAAGTCATGCCGACTTGAGGTCCATAACATTCGTGAAACTACTGATAACTCTTACCAGTATATCACTGCAACCCTGGCCAGGGATTTTCTGTTATGGCCAGTCGAGCATAGCGCAACATCAACCCCCAATACCGGGAGAAACGAATCCCCTCCTATCGCTCATTGCCTCCATGTGAATCGGGACTGTACCCAAAAACCACCTGTTTGCACGACTCAGTAGAGCCGTGGTAGGCTGGAAATCAAAGCACAGTGGGAGACACACAAGACTCTATGACGATCTCGGGTCAACAGACTAAGCTGTACCAGTGTCACCAGAGAACTACCATCTGACGGAGGTATAATACCATCTGGGAGTTCTCGGCGAGTCCGTTCAGTGTACCCAGTCTCCACTGAGCACCCGTATACCATCTCTGATGTCAAACACCAATGGATATGGGATCATCCATCGCCCATCACATGGGTCGAGAAGATACACGCTAGTCTACTATGGAATATCGATGCCCCGTCTCGATATTCCCACGACTAGGAACAATGAAGGATGTACTCATTGACTACCCAGGCCCCATTAGTATGATCTGCATCATAGTCCTGGAAGTCGAGTACTCATCCTAAGGGCTTTATCAACATGTAATCAGAGAGACAGAAAGTATACATGTTAAGACAAAGACCAACCAGATAGCGTACTATCATGTCGAGCAAGAAAGTCCTACCTATATATGTCCCAGCATCCACTACAATATACATCCAATGTACAGTAATGGCCTCTAGGGCATACATATAACTAACACAGGTGGCGGAGGTTGCCAAGATTCAGGCTAGGAAAGCGGTGACCGATTATAAGGGGTTGGACCAGTTTTACGTCGACCTCGGCGAGGCCTCCGCTATTGCATGGAACAAAGCTCTTGATGCCGTCAAGGAGCAGTTTCCAGAGTTTGGCGATGGTGGGCTCCATGCTCGAGTCCCACTATCGGTGGTCATGCCTCCGGCCGACAGTGATGAGGGAGGCGAGGTCTAAGCGGGGCTTGCGACTCACACTTTTTGGCTTTTCTTCCTCTCTCTTTTGTAATCCTCCGGGTAATTTGATAAGGCTGGGGAGCCCACAATACCCTTGTAAAGACTTTTGGCTTTGTGAATAAAAACCTTTTGTAGTGTTTGTGCTCGTATTTTCCTTTGTCGGTAAACACTTGTATTTGCACGGTACCGCCTTTGTGTTATGTCGGTTCTTCGTCTAGCGATTACTCATCGAGTTGAATCTGTTCATTTGCCCAGTGTGGAAAGACAGTATCTCCATGGCCCCGAAGTCGAGGTGGATATCGCTCAGACGTAGACAGGCCAGATGCCTCGTGGTGAGGTCATGTTCCTTAGCGCGGGAGGCTCGGAAAGGCATGCTAAGGACGGGGCCAAGCAGGGTAGCTGCTTGGTGCCTCTTGGAGAGGGCTTTGATCCCTGGTGTGCTAGGGTAGGGAGCTACCAGCCAGGGATAACCGAGCAAGGGTGGGCACGGTTGCCTCTTTCGAGGGCTTTTTATCCTTAGCGCGGGAGGGGCCGTTAGGGGCCTACTAAGGATGGCCGAGCAGGGTTGCTGCCTGGTGCCTCTTTGCGAGGGCTTTGATCCTTGGTGTGTTAGGGTAGGGAGCTACCAGCCAGGGATAACCGAGTAAGGGCGGGCCCAGTTGCCTCTTTCGAGGGCTTTTGATCATTAAGGATGGGCTGGGCAAGGTTACTGCCTGGTGCCTCTTGGTGAGGGCTTTGATCCCTGGTGTGTTGGGGTAGGGAGCTACCAGCCAGGGATAACCGAGCAAGGTCGGGCCTGGTTTCCTCTTTCGAGGGCTTTATATCCTTAGCACGGGAGGGGTTGTAAGAGTCCTACTAAGGATGGCCGAGTAGGGATACTGCCCGGTGCCTCTTAGTGAGGGCTTTGATCCTTAAGGATGGCCGAGCAGGGTTGCTGCCCGGTGCCTCTTGGCGAGGGCTTTGATCCCTGGCGTTGTAGGGTAGGGAGCTACCAGCCAGGGATAGCCGAGCAGGGTAGCCGCTTGGCTGCTTCTTAGTGAGGGCTTACATCCCTGGTGTTGTAGGGTAGGGAGCTACCAGCCAGGGATAGCCGAGCAGGGTAGCCGCTCGGCTGCCTCTTCGTAAGGGCTTAGATCCTTAGCACTGGAGGGGCTATAGGAGGCCTGCTAAAGATTGACCGAGCAGTGAAGCTGCTCGGTTGCCTCTTGGCGAGGGCTTTGATCCCTAACGTTGTGGGGTAGGGAGCTACCAGCCGGGATAGCCGAGTAGGATAGCCGCTCGGCTGCCTCTTGGTGAGGGCTTAGATCCCTGGCGTTGTGGGGTAGGGGAGCTACCAGCCAGGGATAACCAAGCAGGGTAGCCGCTCGGCTGCCTCTTGGTGAGGACTTAGATCCTTAGCGCTGGAGGGTCCATGGGAGGCCTGCTAAGGATTGACCGAGCAGTTGTCACGCCCCACTTCCCGGTATATGGCGAAGGGGGTGCGACTGGTCCGCTATGTATTTACTGTGAAGTAAATACGCTAAGCGTATCTAAGCAATATAAAAGTAATCACAAGAGACAAGAGATATAAAAATAACATCAACTTTATTTATTAACATTCTTTTGTACAATGCATGAAAAGGAAATACAACTGAAGTAAAAACGATGCCTAAACAATGGCATAACAGGAAATTAAAGGTACTGAATGGAAATGTACAATGTCTAGAGCTCGGGGTCTTCGAGGAACTGATCCAAGTCTTCACTGGTGGGCTCAATCTCTGTTGTGTCCAGATCACCTGACGACATTCAAAGAAGAAAGAAATAGAATGTCGTCAGCGAACAGGTCGCTCGGTAAGTCCCAAAGATAAGTGAGAAATAGAAAAGACGGAATAAGAAGGTATCTTTTAAAGTTGTATAATATTGTAGAATATTTTGTTAACGCTGTTGTTTATAGCTTGGTACAGAAGGATGCCAGTGTATACGAGAGGGGTCTCTATATGCTAGAGACCAGGGCAAACGGAAAGTACAAGGAACCGTTATGCCACGGTACAGCAGTAACAGGATTCATGTTAGGTGTCTTAATCTTACTTTCTCATGCCAGTTTTAACACCTTCCGTACCAATCTACCCCTTAAACCCCGTAGCGTTTTGATTGTATTGTTATATTGTATTGTATAAGTTGTATAACTGACCGAAACCATGATATCAGTAACGGATGTAAAGGATGTAAACTGGAATCATGTAAATGGAATGTATATCCATGGTTTGGTTCAGTCAAGTTGTATAGATTGATAACTGGATTCATGGATTCGTGTGTTCATGTTGAAGTGTAATATTGTATATTTATATGGTAATTGAATCATATTCAAATCGGATTATAATCAGACTCAAACCCGAGTCAGACAGAAGAAATGTAAATCGAAGTCCTATATTTACTAGGGTGCTTAGGGTAATTTATAAAACTTGAGGGGGTTTTATGAAAAAAATACTTTATATACTTTTCAAGATGCACCCCAAGTATTTATTATTCTTCTTTAGAGTTGTAATGAATGTGGATTTTATATTGTGATATTTCTAGTGAAAATATCCTAATTTCATAAATAAAGGTATTTATTTGTAATATTGATTTATGTGGAATTTATGGTATTTTAGTGTAAAATTTATTCTTGTGATTTTAGAAAAAGGTGGAATATTTATATCATAACAAAATAGATATTTTAATGATAAATATACATATATTTATACAAAATTAATTTTAATAAATATTTTATATTCTAAAAATCTCATTTTCTTAAAATGTCGTATTTTAAATCTTTCGAGACCGAATGCTCCTTGCGGAGGTCTGAATCTCGCACTACTAAGCCCGAGGATGTGCGATAAACCGCACCATCCCGAACGGGTTCCCCAAAATGGGTTGTAGCGGCGTTTTACAAAGATTTTATAAATACTAATCCTTTAGAAGACGGTTTTATTAAGTAAATGGTTTTTATTTGTAAAAATATCGATTTCCCGTATTCTATGTCAAGTTGTGAGATATATTAAATCGCCTCTTCACCGCCAATTGTGGCCAGGTAAGTACAAGTGAAGAAAGGAGGGATCCACTCACGAATCACCGTGAGACGGGCCTTTTAAAATTACCTTTCTCACTTGTCTAGCCTAGACACCACAAAGTCGGGTTTAGATAAACGACCGATGTCCACAATCTTACTATGTCCTAATGAAGGCGACGGTCCCTAATTGACTGAGTCTAGATATTTTTTATTAGTTCCAAAAGTTATTTATTTATAAAGATGTATCAAAAATTGGTTTTTATTAAGTAAAGGGTATTTAAATGAAATTGTTTTATTTTCCGTATTCTAAGTTCTTAAGGTAGCGTGTTATGTTTGCATATGAGCGTGTGAGGAGGTAGGTCATTACTTCGTGATCTACTTTAAGGTATAGCAATTTAAATGGGGCTAAAGGCGTATTGAAACCATGTGGTATTTAAGTGAAAATACGGTAGAATGGAAATAGCTATCATTTTATGAATTTAACTTTGATCAATTTAGTTGTTTAGTGTTTAATAGTCAACACGATAGTGTTTAAACATAATTGAAATAATGAGAAGTGAAGTTTATAAGAAAACCGAATCGGAAATCGGATTTGTGCCGATTCCGTCGGGTTTTGTAAATTCGTATTTTTTTTAGAAAAGAAAAGAGAAGCTAGAAAGGGACTTACGGGTTTGGACAAACACGAGAGTGATAAGGAAGAAGTGGGTTTGCCGGTGCGTCGATTCGTCGCCGAGAGTTCCTAGCACGATCACCAGAAGTTCGCCGTCGATTTCGTCGGGGCTTCGCCTTTCGCTCGTTTTCAAAGTACACAAGGTTTTCTTGAGATTTTGAGAGAGTGGGCTCAGAATTTTGGGATGAGAGGGTAGGAGGTAGGGTGTATTTATAGAGTTAGGCTAGGGTTAGGGTAGGTGTAGGTTTTTTAATTAAAATATGTAAAAAAATAGGAAAAATGTATTACAAAAGGATTGAATGAGAGTTATTATGCTCTCTAGAAATGATCTGAGAAATTAAAGTGTGCAGGGGGTAGGGGAGACCAAGGGGCTCATTTCCTCTGTTGATGACTTGGCCGTCCGGCCGAGTCCGACCTGCGGTGCCGGCCCGAGTCGGCCGGTCCGCCGGCCGACTCGGCCGAGTCGGGCCGAGTCAGGCGCTTGGGAGGTGGGGGGTCGCTGGGGGTAGCTACTGGAACATTTAACTTTTCATGGGTAGTGGGGTTTTTGTGAGAAAATACGTGTTGACTGTTGGTATTCTAGAAATTTTAAAACAAAATAATATTAAAAATAATGTGGGGTATGGGATTTGAACTCTGGTGGCTTGGTTCAGCAGTGCAAGGTATTACCAATGATCTACAAGCTCCTTCTTGTAATTATGATGTGAAATAAATACTTAAAGAGATATCAGCAACATTAAATACTCCAAGTATACTTTGAATTTAAATCAATTGTTTGTACATTAAAAATGGAGTTGTTACAGTCTACCCTCCTTACAAAAATTTCGTCCTCAAAATTTACAACTTTTATTTGAGGACTAGTTTACAAAGAGGTGTGGATATCTAGTACGCATTTCATCCTCCCTTTCCCAAGTGGACTCTCCTGGAGTGTCTTTCCTCCACATCATTCGGACCAAGTTAACTTCCTTGTTCCGAAGTGTCTTCACTTTCCTGTCCCGGATCCCCACAGGCTGTTGCTCACAAGACAAATCGGGCTGTATAATGAGCTCGGAATGATCGAGAACATGGCTGGGGTCACTCACATACCTTCTGAGTTGGAATATGTGGAACACGTTATGCACTCCTTCCAATGAAGGTGAAAGCGCTAAGCGGTATGCCACTTCACCGACTCGTTCGAGTATGTCGAACGGTCCAATATATCTCGGACTTAGCTTACCCCGTCTTCAAAATTGGATCACTCCGCGGTTCGGAGATATCTTCAAGAACACATAATCTCCTGGCTGGAACTCCAGATGACGTCTCTTTGCATCAGCCCAGTGCTTCTGTCGATCTTGGGCTATGCGCATCCTTTCCCTGATAGTACGAACCACATCAACAGTCGCTACTATCATCTCTGGTCCAAGAAGTTCCCTATCTCCGATGTCGTCCCAACTTAATGGCGATCGACACTTCCTTCCATACAATGCTGCAAAAGGTGCCATTTCTATGCTTGCTTGGCAGCTGTTGTTGTACGAAAACTCCACAAGATGTAGGTGATCTTCTCACGATCCTTTGAAGTCTAACATACATGCTCTGAGCATATCCTCCAAGATCTGAATAGTTCGTTCCGACTGACCATCTATTTGTAGATGATAAGCCGTGCTGATGTTCAGACTTGTTCCCAAGCTTGCTTGCAGACTCTGCCAAAATTGTGATCGAAACCTAGTGTCACGATCGGAGACAATGCAGACCGGTACTCCATGAAGTCTCACAATTTCCTCCATGTACTTCTTTGCTAGTGTCTCAGTAGATTGGCTAACTCGAAATGGGATGAAGTGAGCCGACTTTGTGAGTCGATCCATAATGACCCATACGGCATCGTTACCTTTTGTGCTGCGAGGAAGAGCAGTCACAAAATCCATTGTGATGTGTTGCCACTTCCATTCTGGAATTGGTAACGGTTGAAGTAATCCAGCAGTCCTGTGATGTTTAGCCTTTACTTGCTGACACACCAAGCATTTTGTGATGCTTCTGGCTACTTCACGCTTCATTCCATGCCACCAATAATTCTGACGTAGATCTTTGTACATTTTGGTACCTCCAGAATGTACTGATTAGGGAGAGCTGTGAACTTCTTTTATTAACTCTTCCCGAACAGGACCTTTTGGTACACAGAATCTGCTGCCGTATCTCAAAGATCCGTCTTCATGGATGATGAAGTTTGTTCTGAGTCCATTCTCCATTTGTTCTCTGATCTTTTGCAACTTAGCATCACTTGCTTGGGCTTCTTTGATCTGATTGACAATGGTTGATTGAACTTTTAAATTCATCAAACTTGAAGTATTACCTGGCATGACTACTTCAATCTCCATCTGATGCAAGTCTTATTGAACCTTCCACTGAGCGGTGAGATTCATTGCTAATAGTTGGCGACTAAGTGCATCAGGTACCACATTCACCTTCCCTGGGTGATATTGCAAGTTGATGTCAAAGTCCGCGATGAGTTCTAACCATCTTCACTGCTGCATATTCAACTCCTTCTGAGTAAACACATACTTCAAGCTCTTATGATCTATGTAGATGTTCACTCGTTCACCAAGTAGATAATGGCGCCAAATCTTGAGAGCAAATATGATAGCTGCCAATTCCAAATCATGCGTCGGATAATTGCGCTCATGAATCTTCAGCTGTCTTGAAGCATAAGCCACAACTTTACAGTGCTGATGTAGAACACATCCTAATCCCTTACCAGATGCATCGCAATGCACTTCGAATCCTCCAGATTGATCCGGTATAACGAGAATAGGTGCTGATGTCAACCTTGACTTGAGTTCTACGAAAGCTTGTTCGCATGCTTCTGTCCACACAAATTCTTCATCTTTACGTGTGAGCTTGGTCAGGGGTGTTGCTATCTTCGAAAATCCTTCAATGAATTTTCTGTAATATCCAGCTAGACCTAAGAAACTCCGAATGTCCTTCACTGACTTTGGTGTAGGCCATTCTCTAGCTGCTGAAACTTTTGTTGGATCCACCAAGATTCTTTCTCCTGATACGATATGTCCAAGAAAACCAACTTGCTTTAGCCAAAACTCGCACTTGCTGTACTTGGCATAGAGCTGATGTTGTCGAAGAGTTTCCAGGACAATTCGTAAATGTTCTGCATGCTCTTTCCGATTCTTAGAATATACCAGGATGTCGTCGATGAAGACGACAACAAACCTGTCTAAGTACTCCCAGAAAACTTGATTCATTAGGTTCATGAATATTGCTGGTGCATTGGTCACTCCAAATGGCATCACTAGAAATTCGTAATGTCCATAGTGAGTTCTGAAAGCTGTTTTGTGAATATCAGTTTCCTTGACCTTCACCTGATGATAACCTGAACGAAGATCCAATTTATAGAAAACACAAGATCCTTAGCTGATCGAATAAATCGTCGATGCGCGGAAGTGGATACTTATTCTTTATAGTGACTTCATTCAAGGCTCTGTAATCGATGCACATTCTGTATGAACCTTCCTTCTTCTTCACAAGTAGTACAGGTGATCCCCAACTTGAAGTGCTAGGAAGAATCCATCCTTTCGCCAGTAATTCGTCCAACTGTGTTCGGACTTCCTTCAAACCTTCCGGACTTAAATGATAGGGTGCTTTGATCACCGGTTGTGCTCCTGGTACTAAATCAATACAGAATTCAAGAGCTCGATTGGGAGGCAAACCTGATATATCGTCAGGAAATACATCGTCGAACTCTCGAACCACATCTCTTCTTGATTCTTCCTCCGCTTGAACTGCTTCAACTACTGCTTCTCTTGGCTTCGCTTTGTAGGTACTTGGCTCCAGTGTACGGTCTCCGCTTTTGAAATAGAAGACCGGATGGTCTGGAATCTCGAATACTACCCTCCTTTGACGACAGTCAATGGTAGCATAAAAAGTTCCAAGCCAATCCATTCCTAAAACCACATTGAAGTTCGGTATGTCCAGCACTTTGAAATCAGCATAAAACTCTCTGCTGCAGACAACGACTGGACACAAACGGTATCCCATGGTTGCCTTTAGAACACCATTTCCTGAACTGACATTCCAGCTGGATACAAGCGGTGAGACTGGAATCGCATGGGTTCGGACAAACCGTTGCGACATAAAGCAGTGCGATGCTCCAGTATCAAACAGTGCTAGTGCAGGTAGTGAGTATACTAAGATTGTACCTAAGGTATGTGGGGTATGTTTTAAGGAAAGCATGTAGATAAACAAGACTGAAAGAAAAGTTTGAGAAGAAAAGTTTACCAGTGATGACTTGGCCAGTGGCCTCAGCTTCTTCCACTGACATAGTGAAAGCCTGGCACCTTGGTACATTCCTCCTGGCCTGAGGAGCATTCCTCGGAATGTTCCTTTGAGCTTGATGGAACTGACGAGGAGGTGGTGCGGCTTGTGGTCCTCTAGGTGATGCAGGTAGTGCAAGTCTTGGAGCAGGTGTTTGAAGAGCTGGTCGCTGCGGATAGGTAACTGCTTGCCTGGGTGTAGCAACTGGGTTTTGCTTTTGGGGACAAGACCCAATATCATGAGCGGCTGAGCCGCAGATCAAGCAAAGATGGTTGGCTCGCCGGTAATCTTTCATCATATGTCCAGTTCTCTTGCAGTAGGTACAAAAGGCAGGGCTGGGATAGTTGTTCTGTACTCCGGGTCGCCTTGGCACAAAAGATGGTCTGGACGAGGCTCCTCCTGCCATCTGGTTGGCAGGACGCTTTCCAGCAGATTGAGGTCTTCCCCTCGCCTTTATACTGCCTCATAACGGTGGGCAGCTTTTAGAGATGATTCATGAGTCGGAAAATCTCTTGTGGCCAGTGCAGCCTGGATTTTCGAATCCAAACCTTGTTGAAGGCGACGGGCTCTGATCTCATCCGTCGGTATCAGGTGTGCCGCAAATCTGTTAAAATATTGTGTTATCTGTGTAATTTGTGATATAAAAATTTTGAATTATTGAGACATATCTTACCGACTGAGCATGGTGAACTCAGCGTCATACTCATCTACTGTCTTGGTCCACATCGAACCTTGTTGCAGATGGATGAACTGTTGTTCCATGTCGAACCTGGCAGTCTCAGGGAAGTACTTAGCGTCGAACATGTCGCGGAAAGTCTTCCATTCGATAGGCTGTTCAAGACGGCTTTCCCTTCCACCAGTTGCGAGCATTGTCCGTGAGCTACAGTTTCGCCACAAAAACCCAAGCTATGTCTGGCACTTGTGCTGCCGCCAGATCATCCTCTATGCTCTATGCCCATTCCTCAGCTTCAAGTGGGCTTCCCTTTCCAGAGAACTGTTTGGGGTGTAAAGCCCTAAATTGCTTTACCCCAGGTGCGTCTACCTCGGGACGGTTCATTAAAAGAGCAGTCTGCTGCTGCTGTCCCTCTAGGAGGCTTTGAATTGCCTCAAGCAGAACCGTCTACTCGTTGATCGGAGCAGGGACGACAGGTGTGAGTGGTAGGGCTGGAGGTGTGTTATTGACATTGGTGCTGGTTTTGTTCGGGGAATCCATAACCTTGAAGAAAAATTTGGGTTAAGACAGATTCAAAATACTCGAAATGATAAGATTCAATGAATATGAAATTGTAAGATTCAAGGAACATGAATTGTAAAGAATGTTTTAGTTACTGATTCTTGTGTTATATTGCTTAGTTTGTTCACGCAGAACAGAACTGCATAGTATGATTCTATACAGCTCGGACCTGCATGGGCCACCAACAAAACCTGTCACGCCCTGCTTCCCGGTATACAGCGAAGGGGACGCGACTGGTTCGCTATGTATTTACTGTGAAGTAAATACGCTAAGCGTATCTAAGCAATATAAAAGTAATCACAAGAGACAAGAGATATAAAAATAACAGCAACTTTATTTATTAACATTGCATGAAAAGGAAATACAACTGAAGTAAAAACGATGCCTAAACAATGGCATAACAGGAAATTAAAGGTACTGAATGGAAATGTATAATGTCTAGAGCTCGGGGTCTTCGAGGAACTGATCTAAGTCTTCACTGGTGGGCTCGATCTCTGCTGTGTCCAGATCACCTGACGACATTCAAAGAAGAAAGAAATAGAATGTCGTCAGCGAACAGGTCGCTCGGTAAGTCCCAAAGATAAGGGAGAAATAGAAAAGACGGAATAAGAATGTATCTTTTAAAGTTGTATAATATTGTAGAATATTGTGTTAACGCTGTTGTTTGTAGCTTGGTACAGAAGGAAACCAGTGTATACGAGAGGGGTCTCTATATGCTAAAGACCAGGGCAAACGGAAAGTACAAGGAACCGTTATGCCACGGTACAACAGCAACAGGATTCATATTAGGTGTCTTAATCTTACTGTCTCGTTCCACTTTTAACACCTTCCGTACCAATCTACCCCTTAAACCCCATAGTGTTTTGATTGTATTGTTTTATTATATTGTATAAGTTATATAGTTGGATGACTGACCGAAACCATGATATCAGTAACGGATGTAAAGGATGTAAACTGGAATCATGTAAATGGAATGTATATCCATAGTTTGGTTCAATCAAGTTGTATAGATTGATAACTGGATTCATGGATTCGTGTGTTCATGTTGAAGTGTAATATTGTAGATTTATATGGTACTTGAATCATATTCAAGTCGGATTATAATCAGACTCAAACCCGAGTCAGACAGAAGAAATGTAAATCGAAGTCCTATATTTACTAGGGTCCTTAGGGTAATTTATAAAACTTGAGGGGGTTTTATGGAAAAAAATACTTTATATACTTTTCAAGATGCACCCCAAGTATTTATTATTCGTCTTAAGAGTTGTAATGAATGTGGATTTTATATTGTGATATTTCTAGTGAAAATATCCTAATTTCATAAATAAAGGTATTTATTTGTAATATTGATTTATGTGGAATTTATGGTATTTTAGTGTAAAATTTGTTCTTGTGATTTTTAGAAAAAGGTGGAATATTTATATCATAATAAAATAGATATTTTAATGATAAATATACATATATTTATACAAAATTAATTTTAATAAATATTTTATATTCTAAAAATCTCATTTTCTTAAAATGTCGTATTTTAAATCTTTCAAGACCGAATGCTCCTTGCGGAGGTCTGAATCTCGCACTACTAAGCCCGAGGATGTGCGATAAACTGCACCATCCCGAACGGGTTCCCCAAAAAGGGTTGTAGCGGCGCTTTGCAAAGATTTTATAAATACTAATCCTTTAGAAAATGGTTTTATTAAGTAAATGGTATTTATTTTAAAGGTGTCGATTTTCCGTATTCTATGTCAAGTTGTAAGATACATCAAATCGCCTCTTCACCGCCAATTGTGGCCAGGTAAGTACAAGTGAAGAAAGGAGGGATCCGCTCACGAATCACCGTGAGACGGGCCTTTTAAAATTACATTTCTCACTTGTCTAGACTAGACACCACAAAGTCAGGTTTAGATAAACGACCGATATCCACAACTTTACTAAGTCCTAATGAAGGCGACGGTCCCTAATTGACTAAGTCTAGATATTTTTTATCAGTTCCAAAAGTTATTTATTTATACAGATGTATCAAAAATTGGTTTTTATTAAGTAAAGGGTATTTAAATAAAATTGTTTTATTTTCCGTATTCTAAGTTCTCAAGGTAGCATGTTATGTTTGCATATGAGTTTGTGAGGAGGTTGGTCATTACCTCGTGATCTACTTTAAGGTATAGCAATTTAAATGGGGTTAAAGGCGTATTGAAACCATGGGGTATTTAAGTGAAAATACGGTAGAATGGAAATAGCTATCATTTTATGAATTTAACTTTGATCGATTTAGTTGTTTAGTGTTTAATAGTTAACACGATAGTGTTTAAACATAATTGAAATAATGAGAAGTGAAGTTTATAAGAAAACCGAATCGGAAATCGGATTTGTGCCGATTCCGTCGGGTTTAGTAAATTCGTATTTTTTTTTAGAAAAGAAAGAGAAGCTAGAAAGGGTCTTACGGGTTTGGACAAACACAAGAGTGATAAGGAAGAAGAGGGTTCGCCGGTACGTCGATTCGTCGTCGAGAGTTCCTAGCACGATCACCGGAAGTTCGCCGTCGATTTCGTCGGGGCTTCGCCTTTCGCTCGTTTTCAAAGTACACAAGGTTTTCTTGAGATTTTGAGAGAGTGGGCTCAGAATTTTGGGATGAGAGAGTAGGAGGTAGGGGTGTATTTATAGGGTTAGGCTGGGGTTAGGGTTGGTGTAGGGTTTTTAATTAAAATATGTAAAAAAAATAGGAAAAATGTATTAAAAATGGATTGAATGAGAGTTATTGTGCTCTCTGGAAACGGTCTGAGAAATTAAAGTGTGCAGGGGGGTAGGGGAGACCAAGGGGCTCATTTCCTCTGTTGATGACTCGGCCGTCCGGTCGAGTTCGGCCGGCGGCGCCGGCCCGAGTCGGCCGGTCCGCCGGCCGAGTCGGGTGCTTGGGAGGTGGGGGGTTGCCGGGGGTAGCTACTGGAACATTTAACTTTTCATGGGTAGTGGGGTTTTGTGAGAAAACACGTGTTGACTGTTGGTATTCTAGAAATTTTAAAACAAAATAATATTAAAAATAATGTGGGGTATGGGATTTGAACTTTGGTGGCTTGGTTCAGCAGTGCAAGGTATTAACAATGAGCTACAAGCTCCTTCTTATAATTATGGTGTGAAATAAATATTTAAAGAGATATCAGCAACATTAAATACTCCAAGTATAATTTGAATTTAAATCAATTCTTTGTACATTAAAAATGGAGTTGTTACAGCAGTGAAGCTGCTCAGTTGCTCTTGGCGAGGACTTTAATACCTGGCGTTGTGGGGTAGGGAGCTACCAGCCAGGGATAGCCGAGCAGGGTAGCCGCTCGGCTGTCTCTTCATAAGGGCTTAAATCCCTGGCATTGTGGGGTAGGGGAGCTACCAGCCAGGGATACCCGAGCAGGGTAGTCGTTCGGCTGCCTCTTGGGTGAGGGCTTTGATCCCTAGCGTTGTGGGGTAGGGAGCTACCAGCCAGGGATAGCCGAGCAGGGTAGCCGCTCGGCTACCTCTTGGTGAGGGCTTAGATCCCTGGCATTGTGGGGGTAGGGGAGCTACCAGCCAGGGATAGCCGAGCAGGGTAGCCGCTCGGCTGCCTCTTGGTAAGGGCTTAGATCTTTAGCACTGGAGGGTCCATGGGAGGCCTACTAAGGATTGACCGAGCAGTGAAGCTACTCAGTTGCCTCTTGGCGAGGGCTTTGATCCCTGGCGTTATGGGGTAAGGAGCTACTAGCCAGGGATAGCCGAGCAGGGTAGCCGCTCGGCTACCTCTTGGTGATGGCTTAGATCCTTGGCGTTGTGGGGTAGGGGAGCTACCAGCCAGGGATAGCCGAGCAGGGTAGCCGCTCGGCTGCCTCTTGGTGAGGGCTTAGATCCTTAGCGCTGGAGGGGCCATAGGAGGCTTGCTAAGGATTGACTGATCAGTGAAGCAGCTCAGTTTCCTCTTGGCAAGGGCTTTGATCCCTGGCATTGTGGGGTAGGGAGCTACCAGCCAGGGATAGGTGAGCAGGGTAGCTGCTCGGCTGCCTCTTCGTGAGGGCTTAGATCCTTAGCGCTGGAGGGGCCATAGGAAGCCTGCTAAAGATTGACCGAACAGTGAAGTTGCTCAGTTGCATCTTGGCGAGGGCTTTGATCCCTGGCATTGTGGGGTAGGGAGCTACCTGCCAGGGATAGCCGAGCAGGGTATCCGCTCGGCTGCCTCTTCGTGAGGGCTTAGATCCTTAGCGCTGGAGGGGCCATGGGAGGCCTGCTAAGGATTGACCGAGCAGTGAAGCTGCTCAGTTGCCTCTTGGCAAGGGCTTTGATCACAAAGACAAAACTCCTCTTTTTGCAATGTTCTAACGTTCCCTTCTTATTATTTGAATGGAAAGGACTTTTTAGAAAAAATTACATTGTCTTTGTGAAAGGAGAGGTGCACACTCGTATGTATTGATTTCACTGGTACAGACTGAGCTTCTCGGCGTTGTAAAGCCGCAGAAACTTGCACCCGTCTGCGTCCTGTAAGCGGTAGGCTCCGCCGGGAAGTATCTCGGAGACGAGGAAAGGACCGTCCTATCTTAGGGAAAACATGTGCAGCATGCCTTGATCGACGAACTCATTTCGCCGTAGGACTAGATCTCCGGTCCTGAAGGAGCGATGCTTGACCAGCACGTTGTAGTATCGGGCAGTTTGCTGCTGATAAGCGGCAGCCCTGATCTGAGCCCAGTCTCGTTTCTCCAACAAGATTTCTAGGTTGGTCCGTAATGCCGCGATGTTTGCTTCGTCGTCGAAGTGTTTGACCCGATGACTGGATAGGCCGATCTCCGCTGGGACCATTGCCTCGGTCCCGTAGCAAAGGCTGAAAGGGGTTTCCCCGGTCGGGTTCTTCTTTGATGTGCGCAGGGCCCATAGGACTCAGGGCAATTCCTCGACCCAACTGCCTTGGCATCCTTCTAGGCGGGTTCGGAGGCCTCAGAGGACGTCCCGGTTGGCGGCTTCGGCTTGCCCGTTGCATTGGGGATGTGCGACCACGGCAAACTTCATGAGGATATGGTACTCGTTGCAGAACTCCTTCACTTTCTCGTTTTCGAAGTTCGTCCCGTGGTCGGTGATGATACACCTCGGGATGCCAAACCGAAGTATCAGGTTGTTCTGCAGGAACTTGATGGTCGTAGCGGTGTCCGGTTTCCTGATGGGGACGGCCTCGATCCAGTTTGTGAAGTAATCTACTGCGACGAGGACATATTTGTGCCCGCCCGCACCGGTAGGGAACCGGCCTATCATGTCCAATCCCCACTGGGCGAACGGCCACGGGGAGGTTAGGGCAGTCAGCTTGGTAGCCGGAAGGCGAGGTATGCTTCCGTGGAGTTGGCGGCTTTTGCATCTCCTGACGATCTTCTTGGCATCTTGGTGGATAGTTGGCCAGTAGTACCCCTGGAGCAAGGCCTTCTGGATCAAGGTGAGGGCACCTTGGTGTGCGCCGCCGATCCCTTTATGGATTTCACGGAGGACGTAGTTGGCTTCGTGGGGGTCGACGCACCGGAGCAGGGGCTGAGTGAAGGACTTCTTGTAAAGGTTTCCATTGCTCCAGACGAAGTGACGGGCTTTGGCTCGGAGACGGCGGGCTGCTCCCCAATCTTCTGGGAGCGTACCATCTCTTAGGAATTCTACGAGGGGCTTCCTCCAGTCTGGGTCACCTTCCTGCACCATATATACATGAAGTATTGTCGCCCCGTCTTCTACGCTAGGCCGCGGCAAGGTCTCGAAGAGGATAGATCGCTTGTTGTTGGCCGAGTAGGATGAAGCCAGTTTGCTCAGAGTGTCGGCTTAGGCGTTGAGCTGCCTGGGTATCTTCTCTAGCTGGACTTCATCGAAGTTCTTCCAAAGTTTTCTTACCTCGGCTAGATACTTTACCATTAGAGGTTCCCGAGCCTCGAAGTGGCCGGTCACTTGGCCAACGACTAGGGCTGACTCACTGCGGATTTGAATTGTTTTCAGCCCCAGCCTGGAGGCCATGCGCAGTCCAGCCAGCAGGGCCTCGTACTCTGCCGCATTGTTTGAAGCCTTGAATCCGAGCTTTAGAGAATACTCCATTTCTGCTTCGTTCGGGCCCCGAATGATGAGGCCGGTGCTACAGCCTTCCTCGGTTGAGGACCCGTCGACGTAGATGACCTACTCAAGGACCGAGTCGGATCTCCCCACGATCGGGTGTTGGTCCGCGAGGGTCGGCGTGGGCTCCGGTTCTTTGCTGGGGATGGTGCACTCGACGATAAATTCGACCAGGGTTTGTGCTTTGATGGCCTGCCTCGGGCGGTACTTTATGTCAAACTGGGATAGCTCCCACCTCCACTTCTCCAAGTGACCCGAGGATTCGGGCGAGGTGAGGATAGACCCCAGGGGGCGTTCAGTGAGAACGAGAATAGTGTGCGCTTGGAAGTAGTGTCGTAGATTTCTTGAGGCTACAATGAGTGCCAAGACAATCTTCTCTATGGATGGGTACCTCGTTTCTGCGTCTTTGAAGACGTGGCTCATGTGGTACACCGGCTTCTGCGCTCCGTCGACCTCTCGAACGAGTACCAAGCCCGTTGTTTGGTCGGATACCGCCAGATACAGTGATAGCTCGTCTCCTTCAACTGGTCGGGTGAGCAGCGGTAGCGTCGCAAGGTGCCTTTTTAATTGGTCAAAGGCGATCTGCCACTCTTCTGACCACTCGAATCTCGGGATTTTCCTTAGAGCTTTGAAGAAGGGGAGGCACTTTTCTCCAGACCTCGACATGAAACGGCTTAGAGCGACTACCCGCCCTGTCAGTCGCATGATCTCGACGTTGGTCTTGGGCACGGTCATGTTGAGGATAGCGTCGATTTTTTCCGGGTTAGCCTCGATCCCATGGTGGGTGACCATGAAACCGAGGAACTTTCCCCCGGTGACCCCGAATGCGCACTTGGCGGGGTTCAACTTCATCTTGAACTTGCGGAGTACCTCGAAGGCATCGCCCAGGTCCTTGGCATGGTCGGCCGACGAGACTGATTTGACGAGCATATCGTCGACGTAAACTTCCATGTTCCTACCGATCTGTGGCTTGAACATGCGGTTGACCAACCGTTGGTACGTAGCCCCGGCGTTCTTTAGGCCGAATGGCATCGCCTTGTAGCAATATACCCTCTGGTCCGTTGTGAATGCGGTGAGGTCTTCGTCTTCCGGATTCATACGGATCTGATTGTAGCCGGAGAAGGCATCCATGAAGCTCAATAGCTCATAGCCTACCAAGCTGTCGACGACCTGATCAATCCGAGGTAGAGGATAGTTATCTTTAGGGCAGGCCTTGTTGAGGTCAGTGAAATCGATGCACATGCGCCACTTCCCACTTGACTTCTTGACCAGGACTACGTTTGCTAGCTACTCCGAATAGTGCACATTCCGAATGAAGTTGGCGGTGAGGAGCCGATCTACCTCGTCCTCGATAGCTTCTGTTTGACCGGGGCGAAGCTTCGCTTTTTCTGTCTGACGGGTCGGGCCGTAGGATCTACCCCGAGCTTATGAGATATAACTTTGGGGTCGATCCCAGGCATGTCAGCAGGCGCCCAGGCAAACACATCGGAGTTATTTCTGAGGAAATGAACCAGGTCATCTTGCCGAGTTCCTGTCAGAAGCGACCCGATCAGAACGAGTTTTTCGTCGTCCCCTTCTACGAGGGGGACCTCTGTCAGAGGCTCCACCGGGGTCCCCCGGACCTCTTTTTGCTCGTCTCAAGTGTCTAGAGAGCCCTTGATGTCACCCTCACCTTCGACGTCGTCGACCGGCCTCTCCGATGAAGATGTTGCGGTAAAGCAAACCTTTGCAATTCATTGGTCTCCATAGACCCGACCTATCCCGCCCTGGTCGAGAGGGAACTTCATCGCCAGGTGGTAGGTCGATATCTGGGCCCGGAGGGAGTTCAGCGTGGGGCGGCCGAGGAGGATGTTTTAGGCCGACGGAATTTTCGCTACGATGAATTCCACCGGCACCGTCCGCGTACGGCCGGCCTCCCCAACATTGAACTGCAGGGTGATCACCCCTTCTGCCGAGATGGAGTGGTTGGTAAATCCTGAAAGGACGTGGGAGGTCGGCCTTAAGTCTGCCGCGGTGAGCCCCATGCGCAGAAAGCAGTCGTGGAAGAGAATGTCTGTCGAGCTTCCCGAGTCGACCAGGATCCTGTGCACCTCGTATTGATGGACCCGAGCCATAATCACCAGGGGGTCGTTGTGGGACAGGGATATGCCATGAAAGTCCCCGTCGTCAAAAGTGATCGGCTCGGTCTCCATGGCCTTCTTCCTTAGACTGCTGTCGGCCTTCGCGGCTGGCGTGGGGTGCTGAGTCTCGCAGGTACTCGACGTACCCCGCGCCGTCAGGACTATGATTTTTGACGAGCCTCGGCTCCTTTTGGTAAGGTTCCTCACGCCTCCCGATAGGGTTGTCTTTGAGCTGCCGTGGCGAGTCTCGCGTACGCGACTCCGTCGAGGGAGGGGATGCCGATCATGCCTGCAAACAGGCGAGCTGACCGTCACCGCCTCGGGAGGGACAGGGGTGCGGCGAGGCTCGGGGCGAAGCTCTTTGGCGTAAGGCCTCGGAGCCAAACGAAGCAATGCCCACCGGGTTCTTGAATATGTCGGCCTGGGGGACCTGCGGCTGTCGGAAACAGTGAGGCGACGATCGGCCGGGCCTGCACTATCGGTCTGGGGATCTTGGTCTGCCGTTTGGACGCGGACGAGCTCCTCCACGGCGGACTTGAGTCGGTCTATCCGACCGGCAAGGGCGTTGATGGCATCTGGCGGAGGAGGTTTATCCACGCCTCCGTTGAAGGGGCGGCGGCTAGTGCTTGGATCGTCGTGATGATCGCTCGTTTTTAGATTGAGATCGGAAGATGAACTTTTGTTTTTATGGAATCAAGGTGTTCCCACAGACGGCGCCAAGCTGGCGCGACCCGAATCGCGTCAGGATGTTACCTTCCGTTGATCTGCTGACAGCGGCGATGGACGGCTGAGATTGGATCTGGAGGCAGGCTCCTGAAGCATGTGGGTCTCAATGGGTTTGAGGTTGTTTGTGCCGAGCTACCTGCAAGGAAGTCCCGGGGTGGTTGTACCACCGAGGACCCTCCGACGGTCAAGTTAGAGAGGAAATCCGAGCAGAGTAATGGCTTAGTAGAGTAAAAATGGCTTACTTAAACCGTCTGAAGAAAGGGTTTATATAGCGGTGGCAGCAGGCAGGGCAGGCACGAGAATCACGCTGGCCGTTACGCTCTCGACGTCACGCCAGCGTGATGAGCGGGATCTCCTATTAATGGCGAGACATGCTCGTTAATGGGGGATCGTGATGGCGTGGAATGTGAGATGTGGCCGGCGGATATCTCGCGCATGGCGAGATTCGTGGGATGGCGGTTACGCTTGTGAGCGGTACTGTTGATTGGTCGATGAGACCGAGGAAGATGACCTCGTGGGGAGAGATCGCGGACGAGCGGGAGAGCCGAGGTATCTTGGTTCTGCGGTAGCCCGGAGATGAACTGGGAGGCCAAGGAGGCCAATTGTGCAGGGGGCTCAGAGGTGAGCCAGCGTTTCTTTGTAGGACGGGCATAGGAGTGGTCTGGTCGGCCACTGTAGGTCCTTTCTTGTGAGCTTTAGGACACGCTATCTGCCACGTGTCATGATCTGGGAGATCACCGATATCGAGCATCATCAGATATGCTAAAAGAAACATATACACATATTGAGATAGAATCAAACCAAGTAGCATACTACCATATTAAGTAAGACTGTTATTATATCTGTGTATATCCAAAGTTTCCAAAATGTAATATACAAATCAGTACTATACAATAATAGCCTATAGGGTATATACCACCAACAATGTAGATACAACAAAATGAGGAAGTACATAACATGAGATGCGACAAGTATATTATTCATGTAACGACAAAAAACAATGTTGTAATGAAATGTTATGTACGACTAATTACTCAAGTCAATTGAATTCGAAATATAAATAAAAAATATAGTCATAAGTGTTATGCAAACATGAGTTCAAGTCTCGCCTAAATACGACTACTAGTTTTGGAGATATGTCCATTTTCGTATTATCGCGCAGAACAGATCAAAATCTGTCCAGCACCGTAACACATTTTTGAAATACAGTTTGAATTAAGTTCCGTCGATTTTCTGGTTTCGAAGATTATTAGAAAATTTCAAGTATTTTAGTGTGCTTATCCACCAATTAAGTTCCACGTGTTTTGGATTCCTGAAATTCTAGTTATTCTCTTATTAACATCAGGGTTTAAAACAGAAATTCTGATTTCTGGACAGCAGCTATAGGATATATTGCCGGGCATTTATTAGGCCATTTTATTCATTTCTGGGTCATCGGGTATATAGGAAAATTATGGGTCTATTAATTATGCATATATACATCTAAGATTTGTCCCGAACTGACATAGAAAGCTCAAGTTATGTCGTATTTAAAAACGGTATGCGAATCAGGGCCGTTTCTGTTCAAATTTGTCACTTAATTTTGTAACGCATTTTTCTATATTTTACATCGATTTTCAGGAAATCGGTATAACTAAGAAAATCTAGATCTTTCGATTTAGATATCCAAAACACTTGAGTTTGCTCAAATTGGATATCGGTAGACTGAGTTATGTATTTTTGAAGGTGGCCGGTAAAAACAGTTTTCTGATTTTAAAAACAGTAAGTAAAAACAACGTAGTTCCTTAACCATTCGATCTAAAATTTTTACGGCGCTCATAAAAATGTGTTTAAGGTCTTAATAAATTTTCTTGGCTTTTACAGGTTCCACGATTAAATTCTAAAAATTAATTTGAAAGTAAAGATATTGTTATGGTCATATTTTGAGAAAAGATGAACACTATGGTATTTATTTGTAACTTTGTTTTCTTTTATCCAAAAATTAAATATAAATGATTATAATTTCAACGACAAATAATATGAGTTAATGTATGTGAAGCAAGCATATATGTTTATCATGAAATCTGCGCGGAGATAACTACGAGCATATTATTTTATAGCTATTATTTAAACGAGGGATTAACTGAGCATAACAAGTATCGACATGATGGAGAGATGTAAATGAGGAGGTAACATATAGCAAGAGGGCAAAGGAGAGGATGAGGATGAGGAGGGGGCTTACTCGTACGAGCCGGTATCATCACTGGGCTCGTTTATCTGCCGATAGTCTCGCATTACTAACGAGAATTTTCTTGAGAGTTTCTTTGTGTTCTTCTTCAGAGACTCTAGATGAAAAGGGAGAAGGGAGAAGTGGAAAATTATGAGGAAGAAATAGAAAGAGAGTTGTACAAATAAAGGTGATGTAATGATATATTATCTCTAATAATATATGCAAAAATGGGAGTTAAAAAAATGTGAAAAGATCACCATTCATTATGGGGGTTAAAGGAATTGAAAGATCTCATTTGTAGGTTATGATAAAGGTATAAAAAAATAGATGAAAATAATTACAGGTTCTGGGTTTCAATCATGTGGCTTATGGACTAGCAATGTAAAGACTTAACTGATGAGCTACAAGTTGTTTCTTGTATATATTCAATAGGAATTAAATATATACCAACATTTGAAACGAAAAGCATGTTTTTAAAAAGAAATTGAGATATAAAGATACGAGAATTTTGGGGCCATTACAACCGCCACCCAAATTATAAAACTTAAGAAAAGTTCTACCAATATATATACATAAAATCTATATTTGACAAAACTATATAAATTATGCCTAATAGATCTATAGATTACACTTACAACTTGTACTGACTAGACATCATACATTAATTATAATATGTATAATTTAATATTTAGAATTAAATGTCTCTAATATATCGAGTCGCATTCGATATAGGAACCGGGTTTTGTTCAGGTGGACGGGTTTAATACTATACTTGTATCCAAGTCGAATTTTTTTTATCTAATATTCAACCTGTCCAATCAGGTTCAGACGAGTATAGGATGTCTAAAAACTTCGGAAAAATCGGATTGGGTCAGATCGGGCCGGTTCAAACCTAACCTAACACCATAGGCCTTCTAAGCATGTGTTGTAATTAATGTTGCATTTCTTCTTATTTTATGTTCAACCAAACACTAAGACTGTGTTAGGATATAGAGGTACAACTACAGAGTTTATTTTTAAGTGGAGGTAAAAAAAGATGCAAACATTAATTACAACTACGAGTTGCAAGAAACATCTATTACAAAATATTTTGTGTTCAATGTTTGGTTGGCAACAAGTTTTTCCTTCTTTTTTCTTTCTTTCCTTTTTTTCGACTCGCCCGTAAGCCTTAATCTATGCACACCACATACACGTATCCAGGGGATCCATGAATTTGCTCCGAAAGCGATAATGTATGGCCACCTCTCTTTTTGGGGTTCCTGATATTCGAACTCCGTACTCTCCACTAACGGGGAACTGCTCGCTGCTGATCACTGGTGTGGAAATGGAAATTGAGTTGCCAAAATTCATTGCTAAGATGGTTTCAAAAAAAAAAAATCCCTCTTTATTAAGATACCCATATCACAGGCCCTCAAATGTAGGGCTTTGAAATTAGTGTTATTTGCTAAATAATACCTTAATGTTTCACCTACTTTTTTGCATTTATAGGCCTTACTGATTTTTTTTTGCTACACTTATATACACTAAAATATAAACTGTATGAATTTTATTTAAAATAATGATAGATTTGATTGTCAAGTGAAGAGAGCAAAGTATTAACAGATTTTGTTTAAAATAGTGATAATTTTGATGGTCAACCGAACGGAATTAACTATTAACAGTTTGTACTTTAGGATATCTAAGTATACCAAAATCAATAAGGTATATAAATATAAAGTATATGAAACATTAGGGTATTATTTAGCAATTAACCCTCCAAAAATATGAATGTTGCATTTGTAAGGTGCCACATAATATTATCTTATACCGACTTGAGCAAAACTGCAATGGAAAAAATTCCTCTTGTATTTTGGTTCAACCCAAAAAAAAAACTTGTTGGATTTAAAATCAAATTGAAAAAGTTGAATACCAACGAAACAATGGATTTGTTTTATTTTTTAATTGGACCATATAAGAAATGACCAACCTAATTTCTTGTAACCAATGAACAATAGCTCGATTGGTACGACATTTTTCCTAATAGAAAGAGTGCCGAGTTCAATCCACAAAAGAGCAATTGACCAATATTTAACCCTTTCGGAGCTAATTCATGGGTCCCTGAGTGCGTGCGTGTGTTGTGTGCATGAGTCAAATTCGTGGGTGTGCAGTGTGCGTGGGTGCGTTGTGTGTCTGGATTAGGCCTATGGGCTGGTTCGGAAAAAAAAAAATCTTGTAGACCTAAGTTAATGTGGAAGTCCCCCCACCTACGATTTGGACGGCAAAGAAGAATAGTATAGCATTCAGTGGACTCACTCCACTCCTCTCCAATATTTCTCGGCATCTTCTCTTGATGTAATCACTTTTGTTCTTAATATTCTCTCACCCTTGGTAGTCTTATCTCTATTCAATTTGCTTTCTTTCTTTCTTTCTTTCTCTTCTTATTGCTAGCTAGAGTTGATTGTTAGTCATGGCAAGAGCTGCAGCTGTTTCTTCTAATTCTTCACTTGATCATCATCATGTGTTCTCTCTGTTCTTCCTCTTGTTTTTATTGTTTAGTTTTGGTGAGGGGCAGACTCCGATTCCGTCGAGATACGACGGGTTTGTTTACGGGGAGGCTCCACAGATATTCAGTGATTCAGTGATCGTAGAGGCTTTCCTTGATCCTATGTGCCCGGACAGCAGGGACTCGTGGCCGCCTCTAAAGCAGGCTCTGGGTTATTACTCATCTCGTGTTTCCCTTATTGCTCATCCCTTCGCTCTCCCGTGAGTTTTTATTTCTTGATTTCTATGTGCTCCATCTTATTTCATCAAAACCACCATGCGGTAGTTAACTAACTCGTCTTGACCAAAACCTTAGCATGTTACCTTTTGTTGAACAACAGTACCCCCTCACCGTTCATAAAATTGACCAAACTACCCTTGACTACTTAATAGGAAGTTGAGAGCGATATGGGGATAATAAAAGAGGTTAAAAGGTGTAAAAACTAATGATCACGATGCTGTTTAACGGAAGATAACGTGGGTGGTGGTAGGATGGCAACTTTGCCCCGTCCCGATGTCGGGACGGGGCTTTTGACCGTTGACTGGGACACGGGGTGGGGATGGTATTAGTCTCCCCCGCCCCGTACCCCATCCCGTCCCGTCCTGACTCGCAATATAGATAATTGTTTAAATATCTTCTTTCACGATATTATTTATATTGTGTAGCTCCGTATATACATATATGTTATCCCATTTATAACCATAAACGCCTTCCCGCCCTCGTTTTTGCATTCTACAATCTTCACTTCTCAGTTTTTCTTGCACACTCACAACTGACCTGCGACTGCCTGAGCATTGTTGATCGAACCATCGTTGTTTCCACCTCTCATAGTAGACAACGATAAAAAACACATCATCATTCTCACGTGTCTCTCTCTCTCTCTCTCTCTCTCTCTCTCTCTCTCTCTCTATATATATATATATATATATACATACACACACACACGGCTTTTAATACACTATATGATGGGGCGGGGTCGCCGCAGGGAATTCCCGGTCCCTCCCTGTCCCATTGCCATTCCTAGATGGGTGTTGTGAGGGTTTCGTGCAAGTTGGGTAATTAAACCGCAGCTTAGTTTTGCTAACACAAGCCCTAATATTTTCGTCTGTAGTTTTTGCATATTCAGTTCCGATACCAAGAAATGATATGTTTTTTTAGGGCTAAGATCTCATTTATGTTACTACGTTTTATATCATGTATTCGTTTCCTCTCTGATCACATTGTTTGTCGTTAGCTGTCACGCAGTTTTCTGTGAGATTTATTCTTTCCAACTTTTTGTAAGTTATAAACCTGTTTATAGAGTCTTCAAACTCTTTCTTTTCAATAAATTGATATATATCGGTCAGTGTTTATACCTATTGTCGCTGGAAAATGCAGTTATCATAGCAATTCCTTTACCGCTTGCCGTGCACTCCATATCGCGAACAAGCTCAACTCGTCGACAACATATCCCTTGCTGGAGTTGTTCTTCATGTATCAGGTAATAATTTTGCTATTATAAATAATTTATATAATTAATGCAAGCTTCATTTCATAGACATAGCTTCTTAAAACAATAATAAACTTAATGTCATAATCTAACCATCTATTCAGCTAATTAGGTAGCTTATAACTTGAAAGGAAGAAACTAAAATCCAAAACTAGCTTAACAAAATAAACCACAACTCTATATGATTGGATAATGACATTGCAGATAATGCTAAAAATACATTTATTAAAGTATAGAACACTTAGTTCAATAATCACAAATAATTTATTTGCACCAAATGAATAGATAATATAGATCAAAATGAGTTTTAATTAGTTTAAGCATTTTAGAGCTTCAGTTTGTAAAAATTCTCTGTTGAGGATTCTGATCCCAGGCCTGAACACCATCGAGCATAGCAGATCACAGTCGAGTTTGTAACCTCGTTGTATAGTTCCTACCTAATTGCACAAGGAAAGAAAGTGTATTGCTTACTTGAAAATCATCAATTGTACAAAGAAACAAATAGAAAAAATAGATTCGTTCACCGTGATCAGAGCGATTGTTCTTATGAGACGCGACCTTTTTTTTTCTGAATTTAATTATCATGCAGGAAAAATACTACAATGCACCGACTTATAATATGTCAAGGTCTTATATAGTCGATCAGTTCTCGAACCTTGCTGTATCAGCAGTTGGAAAGAATCTGCAGCCGGAATTTTTATCCGGTTTTAACGATACCCGAACTGATAGCGCGGCGAGAATCTCCTTCAAGGTGAATAAGATTGTTAATTCGTTGAAACTTTTGTTAAGTTCTTGTCTTCTGATGTTATTTAATTTCTCAGTATGGTTGTTCGAGAGGTGTGTCTGGGACGCCATTCTTTTTTGTTAACGGCATTCCGCTTCCTGATTATGGCTCTGCACTCGACTTCAATAAATGGAGAAGCATTATCGATCCTCTCTTTGCGAATCAATAAATTACCGAGGATTTATCTATGGGAATGGTGAAAATGACGCGGCTCCGAGAGCTGCATTATGCTAAATAAAGGTCTTAGATTGTTGTGATTATATAATTATCAGGCATATCGAAGTGATTGGTTTTAGTTCATGCTTTGTTTCATTTTCGGAACGATCATTCGGGTTTGTTTTTGGTTATTGCTTTGTGATCCCTTGGGGGAAAAACTATGCCAGTAAGGCATCAGATTCCGAATTCTTGTACCAATATGTTTTCTCATTTTATATGGCTTGTGTCCTTGCAAGACATGCTTTATTGTGCTGAAAGCTTGTAGATAGGATAGATTAAAGAAAATAAATATCAATTGGAGAAATAAATGTTGGCAAATATAATTAAAAAATACCGTAATGACTATACTGTATTGTCGAGTGATAAGTGGTTGTTCGCACTTATTTGAATAAGGAAAATATTAAGGGCACACTTATAATAAAATAGCTAAAGGTACTTGCGCAAGTGTTAAGTGCGCATATGGCAGGTAAGTAACGATGATGATATGCACACTAATATACATGCACATATAAAAGCTAATATATGAGATAGACAGCGATACGTGCGTAACATGTGTGCGCATCATTGCCATGTGCACTAGCAGCAAAGAAAGCATGCGCTTCTGTTCAAAACTGTTACAAAGATCTAAATCTTTATTGAGAAGGAAAATCTTCTGTTATTGATCAAATCAATTCTGAATCAAGATCCAGCGGTGCACAGGGTCTCGAAAGTGATATGAATCAATTTAAACTCAATTTGAAATCAAATTAAAATTAATTAAATCTCCAACTAATTGCAACAAAATCTAATGGACCCTCTACTATAAATAGAGATCTAAAGAAAAAATCAGGGATATGAAATAATTCTCAGGAGATTCATAATTTTCAAGAGAGCTGCCAGCGTATAAGTGGACACTTCTCTCAACAAAGAAAAATTTCAACTTTTTCGATTTCTCTCATCAATGAGATAAAAAGAAGAAGAAAAAGAAAAAAATATCGTCTCTCGATTGTAGGGATTCTATAGCACCACACAAGGTTAAGGGTAGTATCACACATGCTATAACAAAAATTTTAGAGGATGCTAAACAATTCCAACCATGAATCGAACTAGAAAGATAGAATAACAACTAGCTAGTATCATATACTACAAGTGTCTAACACTAGATGGAAGAGAATATAGCCTTTGTAGACCTTCTCCTAGACTCCTTGGATCGATTGAGCTTTGAACCGGTTTGATTGTGTCCTTCCGAGCCCACGATGATCCACCACGAAGTCTCTTTGCACCAAGCTCCAAGCTTCTCTTGATCAAGGATGAAGAAGAAGCTAACACTACACTCAAGTGGGCAAGACCAAAGTAGAATGGTGATTTGGGTTTTGATCTCAAGTAAAAAACCTTTTCTTTTTAATCCTTTCTCTTTCTTTTGAAACTCTAGTGAGCTTTGAGGGGAGAGAGGAAGAAGGAACTGGCTCAAGCTTAATTCAAGAGAATAATAAAAATAATGATAATCATGATAATGATAACCCTTGCTTAACTCAAGAGAGTAAGAGAGACTATCATGCCAAACTATGGTTACAAAATATCTAGATATTTTGTAACTTGAGTTTAAGCAAAACCATGGGCCAAAACCATGGGCAAATGAAACCATGGTTTTGACTTGTCAACACAAGAATGAGAGTTGAATAGTCAACTATGATTTCATTTGTCATTTTGCTTAATCTCAAATTATAAAATATATGTATAAATATGAAACCATGTGAGTCGTGCATTGCCGCCACCAATGTATCATTAACCATGACACATGTATGCTTGCATGTGTGCATGCACATCAACATATACATACACTCATGCATGGAACAAAAGAAATAGGTTTAAATAAATGAGCTAATGGACTTAATATTAAATCAGCACTTAATTTAATAACCCGGTCATATCACATACGATCCGTCCAATAGTAAACGCTCGAATAAAATACGGTATCCAATACACGCATTTAATCGAGGTCTTACACAATAACAATCATCTTACACAATAAAATTCAAGAAAAAAAGGTCTTACACAATAAAATTCAAAAAAAAAAAGGTCTTACACAAAAACAATCATCTTAAATTCTGGCATCAGAAAGATAAGGGATATGTATTTTTCGTTGTGATTAGTTCACCACGCCAACATCTTTATCAAATTTTATTTTCGTCCTCAGCAAATTCAAATCAATTCTGTAAAACAATCCAAAACTTCATCTTCTGCATTGAAGACAAAACGAAGAATCCATGAGCACACAAATTTTATGTCTCGATGAAAAAAATTTGAATAGTCTAAATATTTTTTTCATGGAAAATATGGCTAAAGATAAAAAGAAAAGAAAAAGTAAAAACTGAAGCTTTTTTAGAAGCACAAGAGTGCAAAATGACAACACTACAAGAAAATAAGACCAAATTCAACTGGAGACTTGGTCTCCCGTCGAAAAAGGCAGAGTAGATCTGAAATTTTGTTGATTTTAGTCAACATCTAATTCGATGGGAATCTCGCGTCGTATTAGATGTTGATAAAAGTCAACAACCCTAGCACAATACTTCAGCCCCTTTTCCCCCACATTACACCCCTCAACACTCGGAAAATTTTCAGAAAAAATCCCGGCTCCCTCTTCTGCACCTTGTCATCGTCGCCACCGCATCTTCATCGTCTTCATCGCCGCCACTATCTCCTCCTCCTCACCGATTTTTCCCCTTCTTCGATCCCCTCCTCCTTTTCGTCGCCGTCCCCACATCCACCTCTTTGACTTCCTCGTCTCCTCCTACTCATCGTCACCGAGATACCCATCTTCGCGCCTTCCTCCTCCTCCTCATACTCAAGACCCCCTCTTCATCCTCCTTTAACCGATCCACCTTCTCCGACTCCATCGATCCCCTCCTCCTCTTCATACCCGAAACCCCCTTCTTCATCCTCCTTCAACCGATCCTCTTCATACCCGAAACCCCTTTCTTCATCCTCCTTCAACCGATCCACCTCCTCCGACTTCATCGATCCCCTCCTCCTCTTCATACCCGAAACCCCCTTCTTCATCCTCCTTCAACCAATCCTCTTCATACCCGAAACCCCCTTCTTCTTCCTCCTTCAACCGATCCACCTCCTCCGACTTCATCGATCCCCTCCTCTTCATACCCGAAACCCCCTTCTTCATCCTCCTTCAACCGATCCGGTTCACTAGCTACTTCGATGTGGTATCGGCAATAAATAAGATGAATAAATTTTATAAACTTTCAATTTTCAAAGTTTTTGTGTGGTTAATTTCGTTATACTGGAAGATTTGTCTAGAAATGTTAAGACAAAATAATTAAAAAAATTATGTGATTATAGGGTTGACGTCGACGTGATTGCTCGCTCTTTTTTCGCATTAGATATACGTCGTTCTCTTGTACACCACTTTACTCCTTTTGATTCTTAACTATTAAATTTAGACTAAGTGACCAATTAACTATTGATTAAACCGAAAATCACATAAACAATTAACCATTTAATCCTAATCTTTTTTAAGTCACCAATTAAATATTAATTAAACCAATGATATTGAAACGATAACCATCAAACCTAATTTAATTAAGTGCATGATACTCGATGATAACAAAAAATATACCAATACATATCATCATCAAGTATCTCATATTGACAAAATATCGTGTCTTAGAACCCGTCTATCAGTTATATACGTACGGTTATTTTTGTAACATAAAACTATGTGTGGGTTGTCAAACTTGAACGTTAATCGTTCTTTGTTGACAACCATCTTGTAGTTTATACGACAAGAAAACTAGTTGCACTATAATCGATAGATTTGTCCGATTCTGGACAAGTTAAGAATGTATAACGTTTACACTTTCCTACATACTTATGCTTTCATTCGTTCCGAGATGAGTTTCGTCAGTACCTTTTCGTTGGTTCTCTATGTACAAATATAACTGAGATGATCATTTCAATACTGATAGTATTGAGATATTTATCTCTTCTATTATAGTGTACTCGAAGAACGACGAGGAGGTGCTGCCGAAATTTTCTTGAAACGAATGAAAGTATAAGCGCAGAGTGTGTATACGTTATATATTTTTAATGGGATAGAAGCCTTACCTCCGACAGTCGTTACCCTCAACATCCAATATAAAACAGTTAATATCGTAAACTATCTGGTAAAAAAACATTATGATATAATAAATAATTGTGAACTATATTAGGTTTTACATACCGGACAATAATGTATAAGACTTGGATAAATAAGAACAAGTTTGGCCCTGAATTCCGTAATGGTGTTGAAGAGTGTATGCGATTCTCATCGAGAGTGGGTGATAATCGTATTACATGCACCTGTAAGAGATGTTGTAACCGCAAAAAGGATAATCGAGAAGCAGTTCGCATGCATATATCATCGCACTTCATTAATTTTCACTGTTATTTTGTTCTCTAACATATTGAACTGTATATCGTGAACTTGTTTTAGATATGTCAGATGATGATAGGACCGATCAGGATACGGGGATGAGGGACAGTCTTCCCAGCGATAGACACGGGGTGTGAAAGGACCCACATGGGCTACTGAGATTTGAAAAGGAAGCCAAATGCTGTGGACAAGCCGATTGCATACTTTTTATTTTCAGGGGACCTTGTTCATGAGAGCTGTATTGAAGCAAAGAAAATGATATCATTTATAGTGAACAACGAGAAACGCATGCCTTATGTGACCGAGAACGATGATGGCGATTGGGCGGCCCTTGAGTCGGAAAGCCCAGAGTTGGAGCGAAAGAAGAACATTGTTGTATAGGAGGTTATGATGCAATTTGTTTATACTATTCAATACTGAACTGTATTATGATTTGTGTAAAGAGGTCTACCCATACGATGATGAATTATTTTGTTTTGCAGAGTTGTTTAATTTCCGGTGGTATGGTAAAGAGGGTCCCGAGACAATTGTCGATGTACAAGAAGTTCATGATAAGCTGCTTAAGTATATGGCGAAGAATTGGAGAGACCATAAGAACAAGATCTTTAAAAAACTTGAATTCGCCAATACACCAGAGAAGATGTATGTAAGAAACTGGATCCAGATTGGTCCGATGACTGCAGGTGTGTCATGGTCGGGTATTATATGAGCCCTCGGCTTAAGGTATGTTTTTTGATGATACCTTTTTATTCTTTTGTAGCAACTCAAAAAACAATATTTGATATAATTGCAGGAGAAGAGCGCATGAGGTAAAACTTTCGCATTGAGTTGCATGATATTTACAAGGGAGGGAACAAGAGTTCCGCCCAGTTTTGCGTCGAATACATAAGTTTCGACAATCAATATTTTATATTAATATGTTCAAAATATATCATAGAAATTTATGTATTAACTTTCTAAATTTAATATGCAGCAAGAAGGACATGATGGAAAACCCATTGATCGGATCGAAATCTTCAAGGCCAGATTTGTACTGAATGATGGCACGCCTGCATCGGTTGCGATTAATGAGCAATATATAAGACTCCAATAATTTCATGTTTCTTAATTATTTCACAATAATTATTGTGTAGTGTAAGATGTTTTTCGTCACCACATTGAGATGGGAATACGCATCGTTTGTCAGGCGCATTACAGATTCCCTCTGCCTAGGGTAGGCCGGGGTTTATTGATTGTGAGGATCCGAATCTCCGGCAGCCGCGGACTAAGCTGCCGTTAATTACCCTTCGTTTTTGGAGCGAAAGAATCTCCGATTGACGGGTCAAACTGGTCATGCGAACTCAATGTGCAGTGTGCGCGTGTTGTGTTTGAAGAGTCTTGGGTATATCAGGGGTCTCGCAGAGTTTACAGGGATCCCGCTACCCAGATAGCGGGCTGAGAGTCAAGGGGCGAGCAGCCCCCTTGCGGCGTGCAGGACAGCGCCTCGTTAGAAATTTTTTCTAACGAGAAAAGTGTTGTGGAGTGTGTGTGTGTCACGCGCCGCTTCTCAGAGTACGGTAAGGAGACGTGATGGGTCACGCGACATATTTACTCAAAAGTAAACACGCTAAGCGTAATTAAGCAATATAATATAAATGTACACAAGAAAGAAATGAGATATAAGTGAACAACAACTTTTTATTTATTAAACATTTCTTTACAATACAAGACTGGAAAGCAATGCATAAACAATGGCATGAACTGAAAGTAAAGTGCATACAAGTGACTAAAGCTCTGGGTTTTCTGTGAATTACTCCAAGTCGTCTGAGCTAGGCTCGATCTCCAGAAAATCAGATCCTCCTGACAACATTCCAAAGAAAGAATAGATAAGGAATGTCGTCAGCAAACAATCGCTCGGTAAGTCCCAAAGGGAGATAGAAATATAATAAACAGATAGAGAGTATAACTGATATAATGTATGTTTGTTATGTTATCGCTGTTATTTGTAGCTTGGTACAGAATATACCAGTGTATATGAGAGGAATCTAACTATTCCGTGGACAAAGATATACGGAGCACAAGGAACCGTTAAGCCACAGAATAATAGCAACGGATATTCAGGTTAGGTGTATTAAAGTGACAATCATCATGCCACTTTTAACACATTCCATACCAATCTACCCCTTTTAAACCCCGTAATGTTTATTGTATTGTTTTGTAGTGATTTGTTGATATAAGACTTTCCGAAACCATGATATCAATTGGTCATGTAAATGGATAAGGATATAAACGGATAGCCATGTAGACAAGTCAATGTATATCTATGGTTCGGTCAAATCAAGTCATGTTGATATAGATGGATTCATGTTGTAATGGAATTATATCAAGTATGGATTGTTTTCGGATTAAACCGAGACTCTGTCTGAGTCAGATACTTAAACAGAATTAAAGTCCTGAATTAGGTTTTGGAGTTATCGGTAACTGCTGCACATGGACGGCAAGATTTGTGCCTTTTTGCAAGACAATTACCGTATTGATAACCCCGTTTTTAGTTTTCTACCTTAAATAGGCAAGCACCCATCTTCTTCGTCTCTCTAAGGCTCAAGATAATTGGTCCCGCTTAAACTTATATTTACTATGGTCCTTATTGTAAATTAATATAACTTGAGGGGGTTTTATGAAAAATAGTTTTGATATATTTTCAAAATAAACCTCAAATATTTATTTATCGTTTTTAGGGTTTTCATAGATATAATTTTTTTATAAGATGAGATATTCTAGTGGATATAAATCTAAATTGAATAGTATATGATATTCTCATGTAAATTGACTTGTATTGATTTGTGATGGTAGTTTCATGAAATTTGGGATTCCTTTGTTTAGAAAACATGGCTATTTTTATATATATTTAAAATAGATAGGTTAATAATATTATATATAATTATTAGAAATTAAATTTATTTATTAAATAGAAATCACGTTTTCTTAAAAATTGTAATATAAATTCCATCGAGATCGTATGCTCCATAAGGAGGCCTGAATCTCGCTCTACTAGTCCGATGGATGTGCGATAACCCGCACCAACCAAATCGGATTCCCCAAAATGGGTTGTAAGGACATAATTATATAGAATTTGATTAAAACAATTAAAAGAAATACGGTTTTGATAGTTTATGGTATTTAACTGTAAATTCGCCTTAACCACAAAAATATTGTTTTCAAGCCATCGTGCTATATCATGATGAATGTTGTGATGAGGTAGGTACCTCGTGAGTTTTCTAAAGGTAATATGATGAAGTAATGTCGTAGGTAAACTTTATGGTATTTAAACGAAAAAGTGTAATACAAGTTGCATAGCGTTTTATTTTGAATTGAAACTTGTTCTAAATTTTGTTTTATGGTTGTTAAACAGGATATAAAGAAATGGTTGATTTGTTGTTAAGGAATGTTGGGTTTTTAATGAAATTAGAATCGGAAGTCGGAATAACTCCGCTTCCGACAAGTTTTAATAAGAGATTGTTTTAGAATAGAAGAGAGGAGAGCGAACTTACGAGTTTGGAGAAGAGAGAAAAGGTATAGGAACAAGTTGTGAACTTCATGGAGTGTCTCCGGATTTGTCCCGAATCGTCGTCGGAACTTGACCTTGGGCTAACTCCACTTGTATAACTTTTTGGACTTGGAAAACTTTGAGAGTTTTGATAATGGATTTCAGAATAGAGAGGGATAGAGTGTAGGGTGGTATTTATATGATAGAATTAGGATTTAGGGTATTAAAATGAGAATTAAAATGCATGAAAAAAAAATTCATGTCCTCCACATGCCACCTCATTCCGCATTTAATTTTCAAAAAAGGAAAATCAAATATAAGGTGTCCTTCTTCTAGAAGTATTCTCGTACAAATACGGAATACTTCACCTGGTATATGTATCACTACATATACGCGTATCCGTATAAAAATACGGATAGCACCAAAAAGAGAAAATGAATAGTGAACAGTAATACTAAAATATATGTATCAAAATACATATATAAATTATTAAATCAAAACCTGATTTAATAATCCGGCTTAATCCTATGCCAGCTAGTATTATCAACCGTCCGATTAAAGTCCGTGTATCGCGTGCACGTATTTAATCGAAGCTCCTGCACATACCACCATACGGCTCCTACATCTGTCGCCTGAACTGGGAAAACCCTCTGTGTGGGACTCTAAAGACTTGACAATATGCTGGCAGTGAGTTTAACCACAAGAACGTCAGCGACACTAGCTGTATGTAACGGCTACCCAGGTACTTATCGAAAGGGGGGTCGACAATCAAGTGCGTCCTTATCTTACTGAGCATGAATGTGATAATCTCCGTACAATTCGGTCTCTTCTTCAAAGAGTATCGCATATCGGGTCTAGAGAGTGGATAACGTTAGACCCCTACTAACCCGATAAGTCGTGTCTGAGTCTAACTCATCACCAACTGAGATACTACTAATCAACTATCAGTAAATCTCTCCTACCATGGCCACGGATTTCTGGTGATACCTAACCGAACATAGCACCACATCGACTCCTAATATCAGGAGAGACGAATCCCTGACAGTCGACCACTGCCTCCATATGGCTCGAGACTGTACCTAACTAAAACCTATTTGCACGACTCCTTTGAGCCGTGGTAGGGTAGTAATAAAAATACAGTGGAAACTCACACGAGACAAATGACGACTTCATGTCAAAGGACTAGCCTGTACACATACCACCTGAGAACTTCCATCTGACGATAGGTATAATACCGTCTAGAAGTTCTCGGCAAGTCCGTACAGTGTACTCATCTCCAATGAGCACCTGTATACTATCTTAGGTGACATAACACCAATGGCTTGTGAGACCGGCCACCGTCCCTCGTCGGGGTCTCGAAACGTATACACTAATCTACTACGGAATATCGATGCCCAGTCTCGATACTCCCATATCTAGGGACATTTAAGGATGTGCTTATAGGCGACCCAACTCTCACGTATATGATCGCCATCATAATTGTTAGGAATATGTATTCCCTAGAGGCCATTATTGTACATTGATGTATATTATAGTGGATGCTTGGACATATATATAGAGGACTTTCTTGCTCGACATGATAGTATACAATCTGGTTACTCTTCATCTTAACATGTGGACTGGTATTCTTATACTGTTTTTCTCTTACATGTTGATAAAACCTTTAGGATATGTACTTCAGAACCAGGATTATGATGAGATCATATTAGTGGGGCCAGGGTGGTCCAAAAGTACATCATTTAACAGTTCCTAGTCGAGGGGATATCGAGACAAGGACATCAACATTCCATAATAGACTAGTATGTACGTTTCTTGTCCCTTAGAGGGCGATGGTTGATCCTACAACCATTGGTGTGTGACATCAAAAATTGTACACAAGTGCTCATTGAAGAATGGGTACACCGAACAGGACTCGCCGAGGACTCCTAGTTGGTAATATACCTATCGTCAGATAGCAGTCCTCTGGTGACACTGGTACAGGTTAGTCTGTAGACCCGAGATCATCATAGAGTCTTGTGTGGCTGCCACTGTGCTTTGATTTCCTCCCTACCACGTTCAAAGGAGACGTGCAAATAGGTGGATTTTGGGTAAAGTCCCGAGTCACATGGAGGCAATGAGCGATATGAGGGGTTTCGTTTCTTCCAGTATTGGGGTTTGATATTGCGCAATGCTCGATTGGCTATAACTGGAAGTCCCTGACCAGGGCTGCTGCTGAGATTTACTGATAAGAGTTATCAGTAGTTTCTCGAACCGTTATAGGCCAGACATCGGCATGACTTATCACGTTACTGGGGTCTGACGTTTACCACCCCTAGACATGATATGCGACATATCAGACGAAGAGACCGGACTGTACGGTAAGTGTTACTGATAGGCTTCATGGAGAGAATGGACAAGCTTGCTTGTTGATCTTCATATCGCTCAATACCCGGGTAGTCGTTACGTCCAGCTAGTACCACTGACGGCTTGTAGGTAACTGATGTGATCATCACCTACTGCTGGTGTATTGACGAGTCTTTAGAGTTTCACACAGAAGTTTTCTGGTTCAAGCGAAACGGAGTAGGGCACATATGCTGATATGTGCGAGGGCCAGATTAAATACGAGTATGTGATACCGTATTGTAATCTGGCAGTTATCTGTTATCAAGTTAGGTTATATGTGATATAACCAAATTATCGAATCGAGTGTTGATATGATAATGTGATACACAGATAAATGATATTAGTCGGTCATATGTGTTATAACCGGATTATTAAATCAAGTGTTGATTTAATAATTTGATATATATTATATTTGATGTAATTATATATTAACTAATATTAATAGCTCACTAATTATTCTTTATATATATATATATATATATATATATATATGATATATACATATATGGAGCATGGTAGGATTTTCTATTTTTTGAAAATAGAATATGAAAAGTAAAATGGGAAGCCTTTAGAGGGATGAGCAAAGTATGGTTATTATATATATTTTATTTGTCTTGACTCACTATTCAAGGATGGTTGCATTTTAATATTGCAAATAATTCCATGCTTGAATAAGTGAGTTCAAGCATGAGAGCCATTCTGGTGTTCATTCCACACTTAGCCATTCTTGAGCTCCTCTCTCTAGCTCTCTCCCATTATCTTCCTCTTCCTCTTCTTCATGTTTCAAAACTCCAAACACTCATATGTGGTGTGAATCATGGAATTTTGAACAAATTAGTGAGCTAAACCAAACCCTTACTTCACCGTCCTACACTTGACTAGCAATTAAGTGTAGCGTGTTTCCTTCGCTAAAGGTAGTTTAGGGAATAGGTAGCTTGAGCTAGAGGGATTTCGGGTGGATCGTCTTTGGCGCGAAGATTACGGAGGAGGTTCGTTCAACTCGAAATAGATCCTAGTGGAGTCGCGTAGACCACAACCCGGAGCTAGTGAAGTGAAGGACTCGATCTACGAGAGTATAACTTTCTTTCACTTCTTATAGTTTAGTAGATATCAAACCTAAAACCCTAATCATCTTGTTAACGATCTAGGTTAGTGTTAGTTAGCACCCCAAAATTTTTAAAATTAGCATGCTTGATGCTATAAAAACCCAGTGGTGGGTGCTAGCATACGCTTTCATCATATCAGAACCAAAGCTAGAAGATTAGACGATGTATATAAAACACGAAACCGAAACAACTCCAAAACTGCTAACCCGAACACTAAGTTTCTGTCAATTTTTTAAAGGTCTCTAAAATTTTTTTAAACAAGTGCAGAATGTTATAGGTGATGTAACTAGAACACCAGAAAAATTTGAGGGCAAAACTCCAAAATTGACTCGGTGAGATTGCTAAAAAAACCGGCCCCATCTTTTTTACTGTAGCAAAAGACCTTGAAATTTTTATGGTGTTCTGATCTCTTGGTTTTAGGGTTTCAGGTTATGTTTGTTTTTTCCAAAATTGCATGTGATGTTAATTTTGTTAAGGGGCTAATACGGAGTGTTTCGTAGTCGTAATTATTACATCGTTTCGGGTTTAAATTTGAGATGGATGCAATAGTTGGAATCCACATTTAATTAGTTTTGAGAAACTAGTTAGTGATTATAAATCCAGTGTTTTAGTCTCGGTAGATCGATTGCCACGAAGTTTCGATTCGGATCGAAACTCCGTCGCAATCACGTATAGTACGCGGATACTCGCCGGATAACTTTACTAGATAGCCTCGCCCCATTGCCCCAACCAAGTGACTGTAGGAGAACTCCGTTGCTAATAGCATCCACTCGGGTGCTCACGGCCACGGTGTTCCTCCTAAGTGCACTTGGTCGACAGCATCAGGGGTTCGGCTATCTACTAAAGTTTCCGACGAGTATTTAATCGGTTAGTCAGGAATCTTGTTGAATTACCCAAATAAATTATTGAAAAGAGTTTTTGATATGAGTCTAAAATACGGGATTTATAGGGTTAGGCATGAAATTCGGAATATGAGATATTCAGGGTTTATGATGTCTAAGGATATACGGATACTAATTATTGCAGTTTTACATTTATTTTCTTCGACCGTAAGTGTAATATGTGGGGTATCCAAAATCTCGTTGCTATATGTCAACAGAATTTGGGATACGCGTATTTACTTACGTTGATGATATGTGATATTATGTGTCGCTGATATGTTTTATTGGATCGTCATGATTAGATAGCCGGGTTTTTTTTATGTGAGATGAGAGTTTTTCAATTTTTATTCATGTAAAATTTGTATGTAATATTCTTTTATTAGGGCACTTCCGGGTTGAGGATGATGTCACCATTGATGTATATTATTTATTTTTCCGCATTATGATAGACCCAAGAAGGGGAGCAGAAGTAACCGGGTTATAGAGTCCAGTGGGAGACCATCTCAAGGAGTTGAGATTGGGTCTCCTAACTCTAGAATTGGCAGGGTTACTTGTCTCTCTCGTAGTGGTCTAGGAATGTGGGTTTGGCTATTCATCACGACCGTGGAATCCGTGTTTTACATTACTAGCTAAATTTAAAACACGGGCATCCTAATATATCCAATATTTTATATGTTGCTTATGCTGCTTGGTTTTATGATGTGATCATAAAACTGTGCGAGATGTATGTTATATTATATATATGATATATAATAAACGTTGCTTATGTTTTGCACCCGTGCTAGTCCAGCCCCTGCTCTGCCGGTAGTTAAGTAACCTAACGGTGCATGACGGGACCCAGTGGTGAATGCGGATTGCATAAGCGTATGTTCTATTTTCATTTTATTTTTTTGTGATATTTAGGAAACATTAAATGATGGGACTTCATTAATGAGATTAATGAAAAAAAGAAACCTAAAAATGTTGTACAATCAGATTTTTAAAAACAGGTAGCTCTAGTTATTGGGTTTTATGTTTTGTGTCGATACTTGACACTGATTTTATGTTGATTTTATTGATGATACCTCGATTTATATATACAGAAATCTCACTAAATTAAGAAAACAGTTTTCTCATTCATGATGTATTCTGTTTTCATTATATTGCATTCATACCTCATATTTATGATATATTGCTACCTGAGGCACTGACACGAGCACTTGGTATTACACTTATGTATAGATGTTTACCCTTGCCACCTTATCATGCTTCAGGTTTTATCATTTTGAGGATATTTATATTTGATCGTATTGACCTAGGATTGAGTCATACATACGATTTCTGCTCGGTGATGTTTTCTACTCACGAGTTGGCAACTCACCCCCATTGTGCCATAGTTTCTTGTAGGTTTTGCCGTACAGGTTTCGTTGTGGCTTTGCTGGCACACTGCTTCCTTCCGGGGGATTGCTTTGGTAGGTGGGTTCACTTGCATCGTGACCACCATTGTAGTGTATTTACTTTCAGTTGTATCTAGTAACTCCATCAACCAGACTTGTATATTATTTAGACTTAGAAGACCGGTGAATATTCTTTCGACCTTAGAGTCGCATGTTGTATTATTATTGTTTTCTTGATGATTTTGAGTTTCTTTTTGAGTTTTGATCATCGCCCTTCGGCGTTGCATATTATATTGCTTGCGTGGTTATGACCGCCAATTGGCGAAGAGCTAGCTCCCGCTTAAGGATGACTTTATTCATTATGTATATATATATTTCATGTTTGTACCCGTTTGGGGCCAGTATTTACAAAGGAAACTCTGCCGAAATTTTCAGAAAAGACTTGAGATTTTAAAATGCAATACTTCGGCTTATGCTGTTAAAACCACTTGTTTTAAAACATGTTTTCTTCACTTCTTCCTTAAAATGGTTTAGATTTCTGGGATTTTTGGCTTACTTGAATTAGATGGGGTTCTATAGACTTCATATGATTCAAGTGCCAGTCACGTGGTATTTCGGGTCATGACAAAGTTGGTATTAGAGCGCTAGGTTAACCATAGTTCGAGTCTATGCTTGACTATGCGGAGTCTAGGGCATTTATATATATTCGGAACCTAGGCTTGACCTTACAGAACTTAGACTTGGTCGAGGGGGTATTAGACCCGAACTTTCGTCGTATAAGTTGACCTTGGTTGATGGAGTATGTGACTTAAGGAGAGTGACGTACCGTATGTATGTTCCGCGGCATACTTACGATACGCTACTCCGCTTAAGAAGCCTTAGGATGTACATTTCCTTGCATAGCATTATATTCATTCCTATGATCTATCCTCATCGATATCGGTTTATGGTTTTGCTGCCACGATTACATGGGCAGAGAGAGCTACGGCTAGAGTTGCGGTCAGCACAAGCTCGTCACGGATGAGGACTGACCAGAGCATGATTCTAGGGACACACGATTGCATAGATGTATCGTCCTATTGTTTTTTCGCGCGATGAGCGTTTGATGGATTGCTTTTACAAAGATTTCTCGAACGTGCAGATCAGCACAAGAGGATTGGGCCACTGCAAGAGGCCAACCAGAATGTGATGACCGTCAATACACCGATTATTTTGATGATTGAGGCACTGTTCAGCGTGCGAACGAATGATTCAGTTGTTGCTGCGACTGACGAGATATCACCCCAGATGTTTGAAGCTAATGCCGCACGAGTTATACTTAAAGATATGATAGAAGATCGCTAGTCATCCAAGGAGGAATGACTAGGACATGCAATTCGTTGCCTACCCAGATGCGAGGTCATCAGATTGATTGATTCCAGCTAGAGAAGACTTCACGCAGGTACGTTGGAAGTCGAAAGAAAACGATAAAATGTCAGAAACCCATTTTTCCAAGTTTAAAGTATTCGGAAAAACATGCAAGTAATTCTGTGGGCCCTCTAGAAGAATGAAACCCTAACTCTACATAATGACCATGGGAACGCTTTTGGAACCTTAGAGTTTACAGCAGTTCCGCGGTGCCATTAATGAGGCTTGGGATTGCCCTTCTACGGTTGGTCCATAGGTACTGTGGCATGTACTAGATATAATTAAAATGTACTCAAGATGTTGAGCTCTTGGGGGATTATGGAACCTTGACAAATCGATCGAAAGGTTCAACGTCATTCGGATATCATGTGATGGGATACATTGCTTGGGAGACTTCAGATATGAGTATAGTCGTTGGAGCGCAGTCCATGCAGCCACGAAGAGACGAGTCCGAATCGGTCGAAATTAGAGAAAAGCGGAGTAAGAGGTTCGTACGAGATTTCGACGAGATGACGTTCCACTCCGTTGACATCAGAGATGCGATACGCATGCAGAGGCGTTGTATATGGAAATACCTTCCAGAAGGAGTCGCGATGAGTATGCAGCCGTTCCGGAACAAGAAATAGATTTAGTAAAGGTGATAATTTCCCGGCAGTTCGGCAGAAATGAGATTTGGGGAGACTTCGACAGACCCTTTCTGGAATACTATACGAGAAGACTTGGACCCAGGATCGGTCATATTACGCACACACAGTAGGCCAGAGTTCGGCATCGTCGACGAGACATGTTATGAGTGACCATGACAGTTGGCCAGAGATCTTTAGAGGATGTGCCAGAGCGGGACTATTTCCGCTCTCTTTGATTTCGGTATTTTGGGCGATTTATTTGCATGATTGAGATTTTGTGCACCACAGTTGCACTTGACTTCGATTTGATGTCATTCGAGATACTGATTTTGATTTCATACCTATGGTATGCCTGTGATTTGACTTGTACTTTCGGCATAGTTTTCATGCACTTTTAGTATTTTTGATTCAATTTTGTGCACACTGATGCACATGGTTGTGAGATTATATACCACGGTATACCTGATTTGGATTTGGATTGAAATGTGTTGTATACCGTCGATTTCGATTGTGATACTTGATATTTGTTTTCGTGCACCTTGTGCACTTGATTTGGATTCTTGCGCATACTTGACGCGCTTAATGAGATTTTGGTGCACGCCAGATGCACTAAATCGGGATTCTTCGTGCATATCAGATGCACCTGATATTGTTGTCAGGCACACACACTGTTGCCCTTGACATGTGTTTTCGTGCACACCCGTTGCACTTAGATTTTTTTTTGTGCACATGTATGGCACATTCATGGATTTCGATTTCCGTGCGCACCAGACGCACGTGGCATCCTTATACACATTTTGGGATTGATTTCTTTTGGAGCTGTATGTTTTATGATATTTACTATTTGGTATAATAGCTGAGCAGGACTAGTCCGAGGACAATACCTGATTATGTTTTTGCATGCATAGATAGTTATCGAAGGGATTTCCAAAAAGGGAGCTATACTCTCAGTATTTACCTACGTGCCCGAGGTGACATGAAACATTTTTACAAGGTAAACCCTTCTAAATTAGTTTTCAAAACGGCGGGACGTGTATGTTAAACAAAGAGTATATTATATAGTTATTTTCCTACGATAGACGTCCGCTACTGTGCAGTGATACACACATTGCACAGCGATTGAAAAAGAGTTTGGCATGCATTTCTTTCAGATGTTTTGACGAATTTACTACGATGTTTACATGTATAGTTTTGATGTATGTCATGTTGGTTTTCGTAGTAGATTTAGACATTGGTGTCTTCACCATAACTCCGATGATTGCGGGATGCTTGACGGAGTTTGGATTTTGGTTTATATACTCGTTTTTCATGCGCATGCATTGCGCTACAATGTATTTTGTGTATTTATGATTCGGAGCCCCGACGACTTGGTCTTTTTACTGAAATGTTTTAGTATTTGAGGGGTTTAAGTTTAAATTCGGGAACCGAATTTCTGTAAGGGGGGAAGATTGTAACATTTCAGGAAAATAAAATATTATTTTTGGGAATTTTTATAATTAAATAATAAATATTATGAATATTTATATGATACGGTATAATTAAATACCGATAAATTGGGAAATATTTGGAAATTATATTAATTATTAAAATTTAAAGAGATTATGAGAATGGAGCAGTCATAGATTTTTATATAATTAATTATATTCCATTTTAATGCTAATCGCGATTAAATATCACTAATCGTGCATTAAGCTTGTTTTGTGCATGTGACATGCACCAAGTCATTTTTCACATTTTCTACATTTTCCTACCATGGTCTTTTGTTCATTTTTCTTGCATGGCTTTGTTTTTAAATGAGAAGAGAAGAGAAAAGAAAAGAATAGAAAAAAAAGAAAAGGAAAATAGTAAAGAAATGGGTATGGGCGAGAGAGAGAGAGAGAGAGGGTGAGGGGTCAACCCTGGACCATGGCTCATCATTCTCACTTCATCATCTTCATCTTTTCTTCTCCTCTTTCCCCATGGCAGCCCTCCACCTCCTCCCTCCTCTACCTCCACACAATTCCATGAAAAACACATCAAAACTTCAACCCCCCTTCACTAAAAACATGCACAAGCTCCCTACAAGCACTTTAGACCAAGAAAAATTGGATTTTGAGCACTTGGGACAACGCAAGAAAATTCTTGAGTTACCAAATGAGGTAATTCTTTCACATTAAGTGTAGTATTTCATTTGCTTTAGCACCTGTATTAGTTTAGATGTAGTTCAGTGAAGTTTTGAGGTGTTTGAAAATTCCCAGAGAGGGTTAGGGTTTTTTTTGAGTTGTGTTGGTGAACTTGAGGTATTTAGTGACTACAAGCCCCCATAGTGCTAAAGACCTGGACCAAACAGAGCCTAGACTGAAAATACGGGATTTAGAAATTTCCGTGTCGGTTTTGTGTTAATTTGTGGGTGCAGGGAATCTGGGATGACCTGGAACATTTACTCGAAAAGCAAACAATACCACTAACCTAGATGGACCACTGGTAAGACACCCTGCAAGTATGAACCCAAACGGAGCACAGGTGGCCAAGCTCACCGGAATTAGGGGTATTGTGGCCGGCCACTTGGTAGATTTTGGTGCTGGAATTGATACAGTAGCTCACACACTCTACATACATAACCCCAGTACTGTTTGTTTGACTTAGTTTCACCTGAACTAAAATCTGGGACTATTTTATTGAGTTGCTGTTTTGAATTGTGGGTTTTAAATGACTTAAACTTTTGATATTTGTGTTTTATCTCGATCACTTGACGTTTATACGTCAATATCGGGGGTTGTTTGGTTAATTTGCGTAAGTAGACCATAGGTTTTAACCTATGAGTGATTCGTGTGTCGTTTCGATTTCGAATTGGATTTTAATGCGATACGATATGTTATGATATGTAGGTACCCTCACATGGAGTTCGGACGATGAAGAAGAGCATGGCGACATCGACTTCGGCAAGAAAAGATCACTGTGAGTAGATATATATCTACGGGGAAAGTCGGGTGGATGACGTTTAGCGCCCCCGCAGTTCGTAGTGTAGTATACGATATATATGTTATATATATGATTATTGTGTTGTGAAACTTGGATGATTATTGAGTAAGATGTTAGATGTTCATGAGTTAGTTTTAGCGTATTAGAAGTAACTTAGTTATTTTCTTAGTCGCGAACCCTAGAATAAGATTTATTTACACACACGCGCGCGCGCATACATTTTATTACTTGTGCGTATATGGGGATATGTATATATATACACACATAGGTATGGGACTATGTATATATATATGTATACATATACATGGATAATGAGGATAGTATATGGTATTTGGAGATGAGTCTATGTGATTGGGCATGATGCCACGAGATCGGTGATGAGACATGGTTCGTATTATGAGATACGACATGAGGTTATAGCGGGTCCTTAGGCGAAGTGTTTTCATACACACGCACATATATATGCAGATGGTATCAGTATGTACTAGACTTAGATCAGTACCCCTAATACAGAATATGATGATAAGGATACCAGATGAATAATGAGATAATGTGATAATTGACCCGTACCCAGATTTGGGATGCTGTACGATGGGTTTACCATACGATCTATAATTATGATGATAGATCCGCACTCTTGACTCGAGAATGTCATATGATATATTGTACCGTACGTGATACTAATGAGGCGGGATCACCGACTATTATATATATATATATATATATATATATATATATATAATAGTCGTATCGACTCAGACTTAGGTGGTTTTCCTTACCCTTTCAATTAGCCTGTTAGTTTAGTCATGTAGTTTACTTGTAGATGATAGACTAGACTCGAGTCATACCTATTTCAAAACTAACGAATCGTGAGTATTTTAAAGACAGGCCAAGGGATTCTACGGATATTTCAAAGGACGTACCTTTTCTTAAAAACACCATAGCCCTATTTTCTAAACACACGATTCGTGTTATTTCAAATATCAAGACTGTATGACTCATAAATATTAATGTAGATTATTTATTGTTGCGTTTATTATTCATTTTCTGTATATTCTTGTTATTCGCATTGCATTGCATGCTTAAATGTGTTTTATTGTTATATTGAACCCATGTTACCAGGACACCAGCACCATTACCGATGATTTGTATGTCTACGAACACTTACTTACCGGCTCACACACATCATCATCGGTAATTGCCATGTCATATACACATTAGAAAATACTATTTCATTAGTATAAATTGTTAGCTGATAGTTTTGACATGGTACTAGTGCACTTGTTTTTATATGATAGCTTAGACATTGCATTTATTACTGTGATTTCCATGCATATTTATATATTCATTTGCCATGACATTATGGGCCAGTCCGGATTGCCGGAGCCCAATATTATGGAATTCATTGTTTATTTACTATTGAGATTGGGATTTCGGATTTCCATGAGATTTCTGGATTTAGAGAAACCGCAAGGATTTTATAAACTGATTATCGTTTTAAAATGAAAATTGTGGTTTTCTCATGATATGATTTGAGATATGTCCACCATGAGTTTTCTCGGCTCTTGAGCGATATCATACACCCGATTCGAGGAGGAGGAGGAACCGTCTGTGGGTGCATGGTGGACCCGGTGCGGTACCCCGGGGCAAGATGGTTGCAAATGATGGCGTTGAGCCTGGTAGGGGAGCACTACCGACCGGTGATTGTATTGTGACTTGACGGATATCCGGAAGATACCGATCGGAGTATGGACCAGTCCGGATAGCCGGAGCCTTAGATTTTGAGATTTGATGATATGGGCCAGTCCGGATAGCCGGAGCCCTAGATATTGAGATTCGAGGATACAGACCAGTCCGGATTGCCGGAGCCTGAGATATTGAGATATTAGGATTTATGTTTTGTGTCGATACTTGACACCGATTTTATGTTGATTTTATTGATGATACCTCGATTTATATATACAGAAATCTTACTAAATTAAGAAAACAGTTTTCTCATTCATGATGTATTCTGTTTTCATTATATTGCATTCATACCTCATATTTATGATATATTGCTATCTGAGGTACTGACGCGAGCACTTGGTATTACACTTATGTATAGATGTTTACCCTTGCCACCTTATCATGCTTCAGGCTTTATCATTTTGAGGATATTTATATTTGATCGTATTGACCTAGGATTGAGTCATACATACGATTTCTGCTCAGTGATAATTTCTACTCATGAGTTGGCAACTCACCCCCGTTGTGCCACAGTTTCTTGCAGGTTTTTCCGTACAGGTTTCGTTGTGGCTTTGCTGGCACACTGCATCCTTCCGGGTGATTGCTTTGGTAGGTGGGTTCACTTGCATCGTGACCACCATTGTACTGTATTTACTTTCAGTTGTATCTAGTAACTCCATCAACCAGACTTGTATATTATTTAGACTTAGAAGACCGGTGAATATTCTTTCGACCTTAGAGTCGCATGTTGTATTATTATTGTTTTCTTGATGATTTTGAGTTTCTTTTTGAGTTTTGATCCTCGCCCTTCGGCGTTGTATATTATATTGCTTGTGTGGTTGTGACTGCCAATTGGCGAAGAGCTAGCTCCCGCTTGGGGATGCTTTTATTCATTATGTATATATATATTTCATGTTTGTACCCGTTTGGGGCCAGTATTTACAAAGGAAACTCTGCCGAAATTTTCAGAAAAGGCTTAAGATTTTAAAATGCAATATTTCGGCTTATGCTATTAAAACCACTTGTTTCAAAACATGTTTTCTTAACTTCTTCCTTAAAATGGTTTTGATTTCTGGGATTTTTGGCTTACTTGAATTAGATGGGGTCCTATAGACTTCATATAATTCAAGTGTCAGTCACGTACCATTTCGGGTCGTGACACTTGGTGAAGGTCAAAATACATAGCTTGAATACTACTGAATACCCTGTAGGGTGTTTTTCGTCACCCCATTGAGATGGGAATACGCACGCGCTTGTCAGGCGTACTACATATTCCCCCTGCCTAGGGTAGGCCGAGGTTTATTGATTATGGGGATCCGAATCTCCGGCAGCCACGGACTAAGCTGCCGTTAATTACCCCTCGCCTTTGGGGCGAGGGAACCTCCGATTAGCGGGTTAAACTGGTCATGCGAACTCAATGTGCAGTGTCGTGTTTTGAAGGGGTTTTGGATATATCGGGGGCCCTGCAGAGTTTTTACGGGGGTCCCGATACCCGGATAGCGGGCTGGGGTCAAGGGGGCTAGAAGCCCCTTGCGGGGTACGGGGCAGCGCACCGGCCCAAAAAATTTTTTGGGAGGGATAGTGTTGTAGAGTCTGTGTGTGTCTGTGTGTGTGTGTATACATACATACATACATACATATATATATACATACATATATATATATATAAGAGGAAAAGGGCATCCAAAGGATGCATGGGAAAAAGCGCCAGCGCTTTGGGTGCTGGCGCTTTGAGCGCAAGAGCGCTAGCGCACCACATGTCAGCATGTGGGCACTCGGGCGCTGGCGCTTTGGGCGCGAGCGCTCTGAGCGCAAGAGCGCTAGCATACCATGTGTCAGCATGTGGGCGCCCGAGCGCTAGCGCTTTGGGCGCTAGCGTTCTGAGCGTAAGAGCGCTAGCGCTTTGTGTGCTAGCGCACCACGTGGGCACCCGGGCAGTAGCGTTTTGGACGCTAGCGCTTTGAGCGCTAGCGCACCACGTGTCAGCATGTGGGCGCCCGGACGCTAGCGCTTTGGGCTCTAGTGCTCTGAGCGCAAGAGCACTAGCGCTTTGAGCGCTAGCGCTCCACGTGTCAGCACGTGGACGCTCGGGCACTAGCGCTTTGGGCGCTAGCGCTCTGAGCGCAAGAGCGCTAGCGCACCACGTGTCAGCACGTAGGCGCTTGGGCGTTAGCGCTTTGGGCGCTAGCGCTCTGAACGCAAAAGGGACTTGGTCCCTGCAATGGAAGTTGTACTTCTAGAAAGGAGCACTTATTATTCTCTGTATATGTATGTGTGTGTGTGTGTGTGTATGAGGAGTTAAACTCCTAGGATGTTTTGAAGCTGGTGAAAGGCTTCTCCCCTTGAGTCCTAGTTCTTCCCCAAAGTGGGGTTTCTGGAGATGGGTCTCCTTCTTCTTCCTTTGTTGGCCGGATCTTGAAGATCAAGAAATATGAGATTTTAAAAATCTTTCCTTTCTGAGATCTGATGGCAGATCTGAGTTCCCCTTTGTGGGTTTTGTGGTGAAAAACTATTTAGTTTTGGAAAAGGAAGAGTAAAACTCTTGATTTAATTGAAAAAAAGGGAAGAAGGTTTTGGAACCTTGAGGAAGGAGCAGGAGGCACCAAGAATCCTAGATTTTGGGGAATGAAAAAGTGTATTTCTTTATTCATCATCATGTTGCCTTATATAGGCTTACACATTTACATATAGCCCCTTGAGTTTTACAAAATGGCATTTTGCCCATCCTATAGCTCATGTGCCATTTCTTTTTGCACATAGGCCATGGGCTTTACAAAAATTTGGCTTTATACCCATTTTGCATACATTCATGCATAAAAAAAATTACATAAAAATTATTTACTACATGATCTATATTTTGTCATGGAGGAGGCTGGCCGCGGACTCGACTTGGGCATGGGCCCGCTTGACCTGGGCTTGGGCCTACCTGGCTTGGGGTTGACCTTGACTTTGACTCGGTCAACCGGGGGTGCAAATTTTGACCCCAACAAAGTGCCCCCCATCAATAAATGCACACCGCACATTTGAGTTGTGTGCATGAAATTGATGGATCTTGAAGCTGAACTTCGAGGTGGAACATCATTCCAGGGGCGGAGCATCATCTCGGGGTGCATGATTCCCGGGGATCGGAGCATCATTCTGATTCGCAGAGCATGATTCCAAGGTCGGAGCATCCTTCCGAAGCGCGGAGCATCCTTCCGAAGCACGGAGCATGATTCCAGGGATTAGAGGAGATCGGAGCGTCATTCCGAAGCGCGGAGCATAATTCCAAGATCAGAGCATCATTCCAAAGGGCGAAGCATGATTCCAAGGATCGGAGCATCATTCCGATTTGCGGAGCATGATTCCAAGGTCGGAGTATCCCTCCAAAGCGCGGAGCATGATTCCAGGGATCGGAGCAGATCGGAGCATCATTCCGAAGCGCGGAGAATAATTCCAAGATCGGAGCATCATTCCGAAGGGCGGAGCATGATTCCAGGGTTCGGAGCATCATTCCGAAGGGCGGAGCATGATTCCAAGGTCGGAGTATCCCTCCGAAGTGTGGAGCATGATTCCAAGGTCGGAGTATCCCTCCGAAGCGTGGAGCATGATTCCAGGGAGCGGAGGAGATCGGAGCATCATTCCGAAGCGCGGAGCATAATTCCAAGATCGGAGCATCATTCCGAAGGGCGGAGCATGATTTCAGGGTTCAGAGCATCATTCTAAAGGGCGGAGCATGATTCCAAGGATCGGAGCATCATTCCGAAGGGCGGAGCATGATTCTAAGGATCAGAGCATCATTCTGAAGAGCAGAGCATGATTCTAGGGTTCAGAGCATCATTCCGAAGGGCGGAGCATGATTCCAGGGTTCGGAGCATCATTCCGAAGGGCGGAGCATGATTCCAGGGGTCGGAGCATTCTTCCGAAGGGCGGAGCATGATTCCAGGGATCGGAGCATCATTCCGAAGGGCGGAGCATGATTCCAGGGATCGGAGCATCATTCCGACGAGTGGCATACATTCTTACCGAAGCATAATTTCGATGCAGAGGTTGATTCCCAGGCGAAGCATAATTCCGACAGGGAAGGCAAATACTCCGAGGCGAAGCATGATTTCGACACGGGGTACATTCTGAGACGGAGCATGATTCCGACGCAGAGCTTGCTGGTTGACTTGATTCCGAGGCGGAGCATAATTCCGGCAGGGAAGGTAGATATCCCGAGGCAAAGCATGATTTCGACACGGGGTGCACATTCTAAGACGAAGCATGATTCCGACACAGAGCTTGCTGGTTGACTTGATTCCGAGGCGGAGCATAATTCCGACGAGGAGGTTGTTGGTTGATTCCGAGACAAAGTATAATTCCGACAGGGAAGGCAGATACACCGAGGTGAAGCTTGATTTCGACCCGGGGTACACTCTGAGACGGAGCATGACTCCGACGCAGAGCTGGTTGGTTGATTTGATTCCTAGGCGGAGCATAATTCCGGCAGGGAAGGTAGATATCCCGAGGCGAAGCTTGATTTCGACGTGGGATACGCTCTGAGACGAAGTATGATTCCGCCGCAGAGCTGGTTGGTTGATTTGATTCCGAGGCGGAGCATAATTCCGGCAGGGAAGGTAGATATCCCGAGGCGAAGCATGATTTCGACACGGGGTAAATTCTGGGACGGAGCATGATTCCGCCGCAGAGGTTGTTGGTTTGATTTGATTTGGGTTGACATCAGCATCGCTACACTGGAATATGGTACCAAGAGCGAATCATCATTTGCCATGAGAAGATTTGGGGATTTTTTTTTGTCGGCATCTGCATTGTTGCACTGGAATAATGCCAGGAGCAACTCATCATTTGCCCCGGGAGGATTTGAGAATTGGGTCTTTTTTGGTTTGGCATCAGTATCGCTACACTGGAATATGGTACCAGGAGCGAATCATCATTTGCGCTTGCTTATTAGGAAGCGATGGCTTAGGGGACAGGTTTTAGGTCCCTATCACCTAAGACTTTTCAATTTTGTGAGCCGTAAGGGTCTCACAAAGCATTTTCTCCCTACGGGTCGTAAGGATCCCGTAGGTGTATTTTCTCCTTAGGAGTCGTGGGAACTCCGTGTGTTGCTCCTTTGTGAGTCGTAAGGATCTCACGCGGGAATTTTTTCCTCACAAAGTCAAGAGGACCTTGCGAGTGCATTTCATCTTTTTTTTTATGAGTTTGCGCCCTTTCAGGTTTTCACAAACTCGCCGGCAGTCCTGCTGTTTTTACTCACGGAGCCCTTTCGGGTTTTCATCCGTGCCCATTTTGCTTGTGGACATACCCTTTTTAATTATTTTTTTATCATTTATATTTTTTAAATTTTTTTAATCTTTTTTGCTGGCGGGACTTTGAATGTGGTCTCGCTAGTAGGACTTAGGAGAGATTGAGATTGTTTTACGCCCGTGGATTGTATACGGTTTTGCAGGATGTATGATCCAGACCGTAGGGCCGGAAAAATTTCGGGATTTTGTTGGCGTCTGCATCGCTGCACTAGAATATGGTCCCAGGATCGACTCATCATTCGCCGTTGGGGTATGGGATTTGGAATTTTGTTGGCGTCTGTATCGCTGCACTGGAATATGGTACCAGGAGCGACTCATCATTCGCCACTTGGGAATTTGAGTTTGGAATTTGGTTGGCATCTGCATCGCTGCACTGGAATATGGTATCAGGAGCGACTCATCATTCGCCACTTGGGGATTGGGGAGCGATGGCTTAGGAGACGGGTTTAGATCCCTATCGCCTAAGGCTTTTCAATTTTATGGGCCGTGAGGGTCCCATAAAAGCATTTTCTCCCTACGAGTCATAAGGATCCCGCAGGTGTATTTTCTCCTTAGGAGTCGTGAGGACTCCTAAGTGTGTTTTTTCTTTATGAGTCGTAAGGATCCCACAAAGGTTTGTTCTCCTCATGTATCGTGAGGACACATGAGTGGGTCTTCTCAATGGACCATAATTCCAAGGGTGGAGACCAGCCACTGGACTGGTGATTGCGGTGGGGCATGGGTATGCTGAGAATTATTTGAGCCCGTGGATTGTATACGGCAGTCAATTTGGGGACTAACCGTAGGGCCGGGAGAATTTTGAGAAATTGGATTTTGGTTGGCATCTGCATCGCTGCACTGGAATATGGTACCAGGAGCAACTCATCATTCGCCGTTGTTTTTTTTTGTTTTGTTTTTGTTTTTGTTTTGTTTTTTTACCGCGATTGCTCTATCATTTCAGCTTTCCTTATCGCGAAGATCGCGATTGCCTTATCATTTCGGCTTTTATTCGCTGTTGCCCAATCATTTCGGCTTTATTTTCATCTTTATTTTACTCGCTGATTTTTATTGCGAGTTGCCCCATCATTTCGGCTTTTCTTTATTTCTCTTTTATTTACACATTTTTTGTTTACTTACATATATATATATATATATATATTTACATTCCCAGTTTAACGACTTAGAGGTCGGTCGTTCCCAGTTTAATGACGTGGTGGTCGATTGTTTTTAGAGAAAGGCAGATGTCTGAGAGAATCAGTTTCACGAAGAACTTCGGTCTCCGTTTGTATGAAATTGGCGGTCGCAGCTGGACTGTTTGTTAACACGCCTTTAGACAGTTCTATCTCTCCTGCCTTGTATTACTTTTCGACCCAATCTTTGAAGACGAACCAGTCCTCAATGGCATGACCTATCACTCTGTGATAGGGGCAGTATTTGGGGTCGTCGGTCATATTCGCTTCCTGCGGTCTTTTTGACTCTGGCAGTTGTAGACCGTTCCTCAGGGCGTCTTTGAATATTTTACGGATTTTTTCCCTTCTGAAGGAATGGATCTTATCTAGCTTCTCTTTCAGTGGAGATTCTCCTCCCTCTCCGAACATTGGCTTCCGAGGCTGGTTGGCATTAGGCCCGCTCATCCCTTGCTTATTTCAGTTAGCCGAAGTGTTAAAAGATTCAGAATCGTCGGAATTTCCGCTTTTGCGATTATCGTCCTTTCGGTTTCTCCAGGACCTATTGTTATTTTGGGAATCCGAGGAGGACTCCTGTTTTGAGCGCTCCAACATCTGGACTTTTCTGGTCAGCTCTTGGAATGTTTTGAGACCCGCGGTGCATAGAAACGGGGCCATCCAATTGTTGAGATTTCCGACGAGGAGACCGACAGATTGGTCCTGCTCTATCGGCGGTTCACATTTAACGGAGAGATTACGCCATCAGGTTATAAAATCCGTGCCGCTTTCGTTGTTCTTGGGCTTGGTCTTTACGAGCTTGGCAATGGTGATCTTATCGTTGACGCTCATGAACCTTTGTCGAAACAAAAATTCCATTTGGACGAAAGTAGTAACGGAGCCATCCGGTATGCTCACGTACCAGTCGAAAGCAACATTGGTCAAGCTAATAACGAACTGGCGGAGAAGAAGCGCATCATTGCCCCCAGTATTCCCGCATGAGGCTTTTAAGTGGGCGACGTGCTGATTCGCATTTCCCATCCCATCAAATCTTCCGAATTTAGGGATGACATCGCCGCTACGAAATTCTACCAGATCATACTGAGCGGGATATGGTCTCCCACTGCTGCTGATATCCTTTTGTGCTTCGGCTTCGGCTACCAATGTTTTGACTTTGTTGGCAACCAAATCCATGATTTGATCTTGCGTTAGCAGGCTACTGTCATCGGTAGCCAAGACATTTCCTGAGATAGGATGCGACTGATTTTCATGCGGTCCGCCCATTTTTGGATTTGAGGGAATGGGTGTCGGCTGTTTCGGGACACCGTTTCCCGGTTCATGAGAGCCCTGCGCCTGATTGGGCGGCTGAGAGGCAAGTTGGACCGTGAGCTGTAAGACGATGTTTGTCAAGTCATCAATTTTTGAGTAGAGCTTGGCCATCTCCTTGTCTTTGCTTCTGAGCTGTTTTCGGAGCTCTTGGAGAAGTTGCTGCTCTGCATTCTTGGGACGGAAGATTGGCTCATCTTCGCTTTCCGAGCCCAACTCCTCATGGACCGAAGGGTCTTTCCGCCGATCATCCTCATTAAGAGGGTTTTCATCACCCAGCAGAGGCGGCTGTTCTTGGGAAGCAGCAACCACATTCAAGCCATATTGGATTTGAGATGTAGTGGCCCCGTCCTTACTCTTGCTGCGAGTGCCCACCGTGTAGACAGTGTGGACTACATATCCAGCCATTTCCTCATCTTCGGCGCGGTAACCCTGTTCTTTGAACCTCATGAGGTTCAGCCTAGCAGGAGCCCTAGCCTTTTTGTTGGCTTTGTACTTGAGCCTTTTCTGTCTCAGCTTCTCGATTTTGAGGGCTTGGCGGACATCTATTTTCTAGGAAGCCAACGTGAGTCGATTGATAGGGAGCTTAAAGAAGATACTCGATCGAGCAGTTGTCGAGGGTACTGCTGGAGCTTGCCTGAGATGCCCTGCTGCCTTGTTGACGTTGATGGCCTTGCCCCCAGCTGGAGCGATGGAGAGTCGTTCGGAAATAGATTTGCGTTTGGGTTGGGGCGCCTTCAAGACCACCACATTTGGCCTCTTGCCTTTCAGGGCCGGTTTGACTGTTACCGGAGCTTGAGGAGCTGGGATAGCATTAGCTGACACGAACAGAATAGAGCCGAATGGTAGCAGCGGCTCTTCCCATTGTCGCCCGAGACTGGCCGGGAGGACCGTCCGAGAGTCCATCTTCATCGTGTATGAGATGGGAGCTGAGTTCATCTTTGGAGACATCTTTGAGAAGTGATTGCTTGAAAACCTGCATGAAAGGGTATTATTTTAGTATAAGTATCGATATGTATATTGATTGAGTTCACATGAATGCTTAACCCGAAATATGGGAGGAGAGATAGGTCCCACCGGGCATGCCAGATTCTGTAGGGTGTTTTTTGAGATGGGAATACGCGCGCGCTTGTCAGGCGTACTACAGATTCCCCCTACCTAGGGTAGGCCGGGGTTTATTGATTGTGGGGATCCGAATCTCCGGCAGTCGCAGACTAAGCTGCCATTAATTACCCCTCGCCTTTGGGGCGAGGGAACCTCCGATTAGCGGGTTAAACTGGTCATGCGAACTCGATGTGCAGTGTCGTGTTTTGGAGGGGTTTTGGATATATCGGGGGCCCCGCAGAGTTTTTACGGGGGTCCTGTTCATATCATAATATTGCATTATTATATTCCTCATTCTTATGCATTTTACAAATAAACAAGTGCTTTTGACCCATGTCTGCTACATAGTTAAAGGTACAGGTTCTCGGAGCAAAAAACAGTGAAATTGATGAAAAAGATGATACAATGTGAGACTACGACCAATAAATGGTGGAATCTTGATCAAGCCTACACGAAGATCAGTTCACAAAGTACAAGGCAGCACAAGGTTAAAGACTTCGACATGAAGCGAATGGTAAAGTCCACTACATTACTCACTGTGGAGATCTGGAAGAGAAATGGAAAACATTCTGAAGAACCAACCAAAGAAATAAGAAGACAAAAACACCCAGAAGCAGCACAGGAATTTTCAGCACACAAGGCTTATATACGGCCGCGGAACCGCGGCCAAACGTGGGCTTCGGCCGCGGATCCACGGCTGGGGGATACCCGTGTTGGTGGAAACTTCTGGAAGCGGCTGGCGGCGCGTTGACTACTCTACCTAGGGGTATTTTTGTTAAAGCATACATGCGGCGATTGTAAACCCAGAGTTTTCTATGTCCTATAAATAGAGACCTAAATACTTGTATTAGGTCATGCCTCCTTTCATTAATAAAATTCAGAATTCTTTTGAAGTTTTGGAGTGCATCAATTTGTAAGTAGTTCTTTTTATTTGCCCTAATTAATTTTATTATCTGCCCTAAGTAATTTCTTATCTGCCCTAGTTAAATCTTTAATTCCTTACCCTAGATAGATAGTTTAGATATGTTCTTCAATTCCCTAATGAGCGAGTAGTCTCCTCGCTTGTTAGGGTTAGCTTTGGGGAAGGCTTGAGAGATGAAGATCTCCCACCCCTTTCTTGCCCATCATATATAATTATTAGGACTCCATGAATACATGCACACACCGCTCCCTACGGCACCCTATCCCTCGAGGTAGCGGTGATACCGTAGTATAAAGGCCCGGTTGAGCGTGTTTTCCATGGAGGTTAGGGTAAGGATTAAGAAAGGAAGGACAAGAACCTAGAGGAAGAAACACCGTTTCTTCCCGATGGTACTAATCCTCTTTGTTAATAATTACCATAACTCCTAAAGAGATCTTAATTTAGGTATAGAAAGCGGTCAGGAAATCTTTGCATTTCCAAACTTAACCTAAACCTAACCCTAGCAAGATTTAGATCTAGATTAACTTAGTTTTTAGATTTAATCAATCCATTCACACCGTTTGGAATTAACTCGTTAGAACAATTAGGAAATTCACAACATCCCTGTGGACCGACCCGTACTCACCGGCTAGCTACCAAGCGACGCCGTTCTTGATTGCGGTAATATTATTTTTTATCGTTAAAATCTCATTAAATCAAATGGCGCCGTTGCCAGGGATGGCGTGTTATTTTCTTTTTTGCAATTTCGAGTTAATATAAAATTAAAAAACTCAAAAAAACTGAAAAATAAAAAAAATATAAAAATTTATCATTTTTTATTTTGTGAAGGGTATTTTTCGTGTGAATTTTTGCAGGAACGACAATCAAGTTCGGATCTGGAAATCTCCAGAGATCAAAACAGAAAACCGAAGATCTGAACAACAGAAGATTTCCACAACAGAACAACAGAAGAAAGTTGGAGGGCCAAGTAAACATGTAGACCGCGGATCTGCTGCAGTACCCCTACTCCGACCGCGGAAGCGCGGTGCTCTGGTGACATCAGTATCTAAAAAAATTTCTCGAGAACCGCGCCGCTGAGACCACCGCGGAACCACCACCTGAGGTGCTTGTTAGCCGCGGAACCGCGGTCCTATAGTGACATCAGCACGAGGAAATTCCTCTGTAAGCTTCCCTCTTTCTCCTCTGTAAATCCCAATATATCTTCTGTAAAATCTCCTGCAGGATTCTTTGCACTAAAAAATCTCTCCCCCTTCCAATAATTGATCTTGTGCAGGATTCTTTGCGCCGCACTAAAAAATAAAAAACAATTTGATTGCAAGTGATTGTTACTGCTTTGCATATTTTTAATCTGACTTTAAGGGGCTTGAGACCAATCCAGATTGAGTGGGGATTTCATCACCCTTTCCAGGACCCTAGAAATCATTTAAGGCATATGCATTGACCATTATTAATTAAAAAAGATTAGACTCAGCCTTAAGGACGTCGTGCTCAATAGGACAGAGGACTAGTTGTAGGCATCGGCCGTTGATCCTAACTTGACTTTGTGGTGTCTAGGCAAGTGTGTCTAAGGCGAGCGGTTACTTAATTAGGGCCACTACTTATAGTGGAGAGCCTCCCACTCACCTGGCACTTACCTGGCCGCAATTGGCGGTGAAGAGGCGGTTTGAGGTCCTATTTCTAGCCCTTTGGAACAGTTAGGAGCTGTCTAGCTGACCTAGGTGACCCTAGATCTAGGCCTGATTGTGCATTTGTGGTTGATTGTATTTGTGTCAAAGTCTTTTATCGAAAATCTTTTTGCAAAGAGTAACACAAAAAAAGGGTAAAATTTTTACAAAAACTTGCAACTTGTCGCTAAAGAAGTCCATTGCACCCCACTTCTTCCCACTTCCACCCACATTCTTTTTCTTCTCCTTTCTTACATCATGGGTACCCCACCTCACAAATCTCTTGCCGAACTTTGGTACCCTGAACCAAACTTTGCTTCGTACGCGAATTGTTTCGGTCGATTTACGGACGACCCCTCCATGCCCAAAATTTCTTTGAAAGATTGAATAGAACCGTCTAGGAGAAACAGTTGGACTCCGCAATCCACTTTGTATCAACCGTTGCAACCTTCACCACCTTCTTACGTTGATACTCCTTTTTCAAGTCTTATTGTAACTCCAAAACCTATGTCTATTGCTGAGCATATTGAACAATCTCGTAGCCGATCTTTCACTCCTCTCGACACATCCAGTTCTTGGGATCAACAAGTCCATTCATCTTTTTATCTAAATATTGATCCTACTCCTGTCCAACTATTCAATTCCTTCCAGTCCTACCCGACTTTCCCACCTTCCCTAGACATTGCTTCGACACAACCATTTGGGAGTTTCACGTATCCAAACAATTTTGAATGTTTTACCGAAACCCTTTCACAACCCATGTCTAGTCTAGAACAGTCGTTGGAGGCTTATATGTTAGCAAAAAACCAAATGATGAGGAATGTGGATGCGTCCATGGCCGCCCTTATGCAACCTAGTGAACCGGTGGCTAGTTTCCAACTAGCTCCAAAAATTCCAATGTATGAGGAGGCGGTTGGACAGAGTGAGAATTTGAGTGGTGAGAGTGAGTTCAATACCCTTCCAAATCAAACCTACCCATCACCAATTGAATCCCACAACTCCGGTTTTCAATCAAGTGTCCCAAATGATTCACAAGTTGAAGATAGAACGTCTAATGAGCTGTGCGACTTTGTAGTGCTTGATTTTCCAGATTGTGAAGGGTCCCTTTTGAGTGAAACCACACCTAATCCTTTTGATCTCTACACCTCTAATCTAGAACCTGAATTGATAAATATCCATGCTGTTGATGAGGTGTCCGAAAAAATTGATTTTCACTTGATTGAGGATATTGACGCCGGGAATATTTTGGATGATGAACCCGTAGATTTTACTAAAATTTTATCTCCAATTCATCATCCCGAGTCATTAAATGTTTCTCCCGAACTTCATATGCGTCTTGATTTTGATGATAATTGCATGGATGGGATAATTTTTGAGGAGAATTTTGAGGATAGTATTGAGGAGAGTATTGAGGATGAACCATTTTTGTTTGATGTGTCGGATTTTCCAATTCATCCTTCGGAACCTTTAACTGTTATACTCCCTAAATCACTCCCTTTCGTCCTTCCAATCGTGCCGACCGAGCAAGAATCCGTCGCGTTTCCATTTTCAATGGAGGGTTTACCAAGTTCGAAGTACCCATGTTTTCTCGCGAATCTTGAGGGATTTGACCCCATTTCTCGACGGGTTGATAGATTACAATCGCTTTTAACACATCGGTCATCACAACTTGTGCTAATTTATTCATCCGATTTACACCCTCAAGTTCACCATTCTTCTCCTCCACCGAGACTTTATTCCACCCTTCTTCCCATACGGTTTCGTGTGTTTCTCAACTCCTTTCTCTACACCCCATTCTTTCACCAACCCTACCATTATCACGATAGAATTTTTGAATGGTTGGTGCTAACCTTTGGCCTGTGTAAGGCGTTGTTTAGTTTGGGAAGAACCTTGTTGTATATATATTTTGTTTTTCTTTTAACAATAAAAAATAAAAAAAATTATAAATAAATAAACAGGGGAGTGCCGACATTTTGACCCTCTTGGTGTGGTATGACAGTGAGGGCACTGTCAAGTTTAAGTTTGGGGGTATGCTCGGTAAGCCTTCTTCCTTCGCATTCATGTGTATATTTTTGCATTTGCATACTTATTTTAAAAACCCATAAAAATTGAAAAATTTCAAAATTTATAAAAATTAAAGTATTCAATTTTGGCCATAATTAACTTGAGTTTGACATAAAGGTTAACTAGCTAGGAACAACTAGATCTTAGATTTCGTAAATTAAAAACCCTAAAAATAACCTTTCTTAAAAATTTAACGGTAGAAAGTATATGTCTTTGTAGTTTATTTAGAAATAGGCAAATTTTGAGTTCACTTGTTGGGCTAAGTTAAAACAAGGGAAAAGTATTGATATCTTTATTAAAATATAAGTTTGAAAAATAATTCCTAAGCTTAAGTCTAAATGCTGAAAATATATACCCTACAAATTGCACAAACACGAACCTTGAAACTTGGAATAGTAGAAAAGACCTTGAAATGCTCTTGTCTAAAGTCCTTAGTACGAAGAAAAATAAAATAAAAATTCAAGTGTGAATAAAGAGATAATAAAAAATGAACACTGGTTTTTGTGATTACTTAAGGCTGCATTAATAGAAAAAATATTTAGCGAGGGTGCTTCATCACCTAGTGCCTTAGACCAACTGGTTTGGGAGTCACTACTAAAGCCTTAGGTGTTGCAAGACTAGGAATTACGCTTTAATGTGCAAACACATCTTGTAATCGGTTGTTGGTACCTCAAGAAGTATTAACGGTCGCATGAAGGATGTGTGAGCGCAATTCATCTAAAAATTCACCAATTAAGAAGTGCTTTGGACAACGGATAAGAGTATGATTGCTTGATTTGAATTTTCAAGTGTAGGGGTGATATATACACACACGTAGGGGAATGTGATTGGGATTTAGGTAAGAGATAGGAATGAAGAATATGACTTGTATCTTTAATAAAGATGATAAAAATTCCTAAGTGGAGATGGAACCCTAGAAGGAAAACTTAAGAGATGCCGAAAACTAAGTAGGTCTACAGAACATATATAATCTTAAGTTAAATAATAAGGAAGCGTGAAGAATACGGGTGGATAATTTATGAGTCGAAGATAATAGAATTTCTTGTTAGAAAACCTAATTAGAGAATAAAAGTCAATGGGCCTAATTGATAAGATTTTGTGGTTAGTATCCGTTGAAAACCCTCAGGAGACAACACTCTTCCTATTAGGGACACCTGGAGGTTTAACGGCTTGTTGCACGAGCTCAGTGCAATCGCGTTTTCCTGCGAAAGTGAGGTTAGGTTTTTGTTGAGAATAAAATTAGGTTTGCTCGAGGACCAGCAAAAGATAAGTTTGGGGGTATTTGTTTATATCATAATATTACATTATTATATTCTCCATTCTTATGCATTTTACAAATAAATAGGTGCTTTTGACCCATGTCTGCTACATAGTTACAGGTTACATGTTCTCGGAGCAAAAAACAGTGAAATTGATGAAAAAGATGATACAAAGTGAGACTACGACCAATAAATGGTGGAATCTTGATCAAACCTACACGAAGATCAGTTTACAAAGTACAAGGCAGCGCAAGGTTCAAGACTTCGACATGAAGCGAATGGTAAAGTCCACTACATTACTCACTGTGGAGATCTGGAAGAGAAATGGAAAACATTCTGAAGAACCAACCAAAGAAATAGGAAGACAAAAACACCCAGAAGCAGCACGGGAATTTTCAGCACACAAGGCCTATATACGGCCGCGGAACCGCGGCCGAACGTGGGCTTCGGCCGCGGATCCACGGCCGGGTGATACCCGTGTTGGTGGAAACTTCTGGAAGCGGCTGGCGACGTGTTGACTAGTCTACCTAGAGGTATTTTTGTTAAAGCATATATGCGGCGATTGTAAACCTAGGGTTTTCTATGTCCTATAAATAGAGACCCAAATACTTGTATTAGGTCATGCCTCTTTTCATTAATAAAATTCAGAATTCTTTTGAAGTTTTGGAGTGCATCAATTTGTAAGTAGTTCTTTTTATTTGCCCTAGTTAATTTTATTATCTGCCCTAAGTAATTTCTTATCCGCCCTAGTTAGATCTTTAATTCCTTGCCCTAGATAGATAGTTTAGATATGTTCTTCAATTCCCTAACAAGCGAGTAGTCTCCTCGCTTGTTAGGGTTAGCTTTGGGGAAGGCTTGAGAGATGAAGATCTCTCACCCCTTTCTTGCCCATCACATATAATTATTAGGACTCCATGCATACATGCACATACCGCTCCCTACGGCACCCTATCCCTCGAGGTAGCGGTGATACCGTAGTATAAAGGCCCGGTTGAACGTGTTTTCCATGGAGGTTAGGGTAAGGATTAAGAAAGGAAGGAAAAGAACCTAGAGGAAGAAACACCGTTTCTTCCCGATGGTACTAATCCCCTTTGTTAATAATTACCATAACTCCTAAAGAGATCTTAATTTGGGTATAGAAAGCGGTCAGGAAATCTTTGCATTTCCAAACTTAACCTAAAACTAACCATAGCAAGATTTAGATCTAGATTAACTTAGTTTTTAGATTTAATCAATCCATTCACACCGTTTGGAATTAACTTGTTAGAACAATTAGGAAATTCACAATATCCCTGTGGACCGACCCGTACTCACCGGCTAGCTACCAAGCGACGCCGTTCTTGATTGCGGTAATATTATTTTTGATCGTTAAAATCTCATTAAATCATGTCCCGCTACCCGGATAGCGGGCTGGGGGTCAAGGGGGCTAGCAGCCCCCTTGCGGGGTGCGGGGCAGCGCCCCGGCCCAAAAAAATTTTTGGGAGGGATAGTGTTGTAGAGTATGTGTGTGTCTGTGTGTGTGTATACATACATACATATATATATATATATATATATATATAAGGAAAAGGGCATCCAAAGGATGCGTGGGAAAAAGCGCCAGCGCTTTGGGTGCTGGCGCTTTGAGCGCAAGAGCGCTAGCGCACCACATGTCAACACGTGGGTACTCGGGCGCTAGCGCTCTGAGTGCTAGCGCACCACGTGTCAGCACGTGGGCTCTAGCGCTTTGGGCGCTAGCACTCTGAGCGTAAGAGCGCTAGCGCTCAAGCACGTGGGTGCCGGGCGCTAGCGCTTTGGACGCTAGCGCTTTGGACGCTAGCACTTTGAGCGCAAGAGCGCTAGCGCTTTGAGCTCTAGCGTACCACGTGTCAGCACGTGGGTGGCCGGGCGCTAGCGCTCTGAGCGCAAGAGCACTAGCGTTTTGAGCGCTAGCGCCGCACGTGTCAGCACGTGGGCGCTCGGACACTAGCGCTTTGGGCGCTATTGCTCTGAGCGCAAGAGCGCTACCACTTTGAGCGCTAACGTACCACGTGTCAGCATGTGGGCGCTCGGGCGCTAGCGCTCTGGGCGCAAAAGGGACTTGGTCCCTGCAATGGGAGTTGTACTCCCAGAAAGGAGCACTTATTATTCTGTGTGTATGTGTGTGTGTGTGTGAGGAGTTAAACTCCTAGGATGTTTTGAAGCTGGTGAAGGGCTTCTCCCTTTGAGCCCTAGTTCTTCCCCGAAGTGGGGTTTCTGGAGATGGGTCTCCTTCTTCTTCCTTTGTTGGCCGGATCTTGAAGATCAAGAAATATGAGATTTTAAAAATCTCTCCTTTCTAAGATCTGATGACAGATCTGTGTTCCCCTTTGTGGGTTTTGTGGTGAAAAACTATTTAGTTTTGGAAAAGGAAGAGTAAAACTCTTGATTTAATTGAAAAAAAGGGAAGAAGGTTTTGGAACCTTGAGGAAGGAGCAGGAGGCACCAAGAATCCTAGTTTTTGGGAAATGAAAAAGTGTATTTCTTTATTCATCATCATGTTGCCTTATATAGGCTTACACATTTACATATAGCCCCTTGGGCTTTACAAAATGGCATTTTGCCCATCCTATGGCTCATGTGCCATTTCTTTTTGCACATAGGCCATGGGCTTTACAAAAATTTGGCTTTATACCCATTTTGCATACATTTATGCATAAAAAAAAATTACATAAAAATTATTTACTACATGATCTATATTTTGTCATGGAGGAGGCTGGCCGCGGGCTCGACTTGGGCATGGGCCCGCTTGACCTGGGGTTGGGCCCGCCTGGCTTGGGGTTGACCTTGACTTTGACTCGGTCAACCGGGGGTGCAAATTTTGACCCCAACATACCCATCTGAAATGACGGAGGGCTACGTTTGGTTTTGGAGAAACCGTGAACGTAATGAACTTGATATAGTCGAAAGAACCATGATAGCTTTTTAAAAGGACTGGTTTAGGCTCCGTATTTAAAAGTTGCTTTTCAAGAAAACCGAGTGGTTTTGAAATTTTTCCAACGATTTAATTTTGGTTTGTTTTCTTTGCATTAATCAATATTAATGTGGTCCCATCACTTAACCCTATCATTACAGAATGAAACAAAAATACAACGTACGCTTATGCCATTCGCATTCGCCACGGGGCCCCGTCATGCACCATTAAGTTACTTAATTAACGGCAGAGTGGGGGCTGGACTAGTGCGGGTGCAAAACATAAGCAACTTTTATTATATACAATATATATATATATATATATATCCATTCGTCTCACGCAATAATAGGCATTCCAGACTACAGCAACACAAATGAATATATTGGATATACTAGAATTTCCGTATTTCGTTTTAGCCTATAACGAAAAATAGATTCCACCGTCGTGATGAATAGCCAAACCCCACCCTAGACCCTTACGGGTGCGGTAAACTACCCGCCAAATTCCCGGAGTGAAGCAACCTCCCTCAAAAAAATGAGTGGCCACTCGGCACTTCAAGAACCCGGTAGTTTGTGCACCCCATATTGGGTCTATCCTAGGTGCAAGAAAAAGTAAATGAAATAATACAACGGTGGCTACAACCTCAACCCGGATGTGCCCCGCAAAATAATATTATATCAATTTACAAATTTACATGAATGAAGAAAAGAAAACACTCTTCTCACATCCCCCCGGCTATTCATCCACGACGATCCAATACTTCATATATACAAACCATCATCAAGATACTTATCTCTGCAACCCCCACTAATCGACGTATAGCAATTAGCAGACGTTTAGCAACACATATACAAACTGAAACTTATAAACGATGTTAAAATCACGACTTCGAAATACTCCATATTGCCCTAACATAAAGATAATATAATATGAAATCTGGGCAAAATCAAACAACACCTAAAAACCTAAATCCAAGATTCCAGAACACCACCAAAAACTCAAGACCCAAATTCTTACTTGGACCGGCCAGGCCGGGAAAAATGGCAATTTCGTCGGCCAAATTTTGGACTTTAGGGCTTTTTTTTTCTATGGTGTTCTAGTTACAACAAGAAGAGCACTCTGCAATTGTTTAAATAATTTTTAGAGCCTCTTAAAAAACAACAGAAACTTGTATTTCGTTTCGACTGTTTCGGAGTTATTTCGGTTTCGTAATTTTAAATATCGTTTAACAAACTAGTTAAGGTTTTAGTAGGTTCCGATACCACTGTAAGTCGATGTCGCACACCCCACGCACTTGTGGGGAGACGGAATTTACAAAAAACGATTTTTCATACTATGCAACACCGACTTTTAACTCCAGGATCTTTATGGAAACCATAACTAGCTATACAACTTGGAGGTTCTAACTATTATGATAGTGTTTATACCTCCTTGTTACTTGTCCTTCGGGTCTTCTTCTCCTCTCCTTGTTAAGCTCCTCAAAAATCCGGATCGCGCTTGATCGTCGGTCTCCTCATGTCGAAGATGATCCACCCGACAGTCTATACTTCAAGCTCCAACCTCTAAACCGAGATAACTAAGGTACCTAGTTCGCTAAACTAGATAGCTTAGAAGATGTAGAGTATCTAATGGTGTATTAAATCTCACTTGACCCTATGGTTCACAACTCATGTGAGGGATTAGGGTCTTGAGGAAGGAGTGAAAAATGGAGAGAGAAAGAAACTTTGCAAATGAGCTAAGGTTTTGGCAAGTGAAGGATGGCTCACTCATTATCTCACATGAAGTATGGATTATTTTCCAATTGAAAATAGCAACCATACTTCAATAGTAACCACAAACCAATAAAAAAATGCAATGAGCCATGCTTCACCCCATGCCATGAATATCTCCAATTTCCACCTCATTAATCTATTTCCAAAAATAGATAAACCAAATAATGAGGTGTCCCCTTCTAGAAGTATCTCTTGTGAAATTACTAGAATGCCCTCACCGTATATACATACCCGTATTCGTATTCCGAAAAATACGAATACAATGAGATAATAATAATCCAATAATATAATACAAGGATCCGTCTTAAATCAAAGCCCACTAGTATTATCCGTCCGAACAACATCTGTGTAGCCAGTACACGTATGTGATCTGAACCCTGCCGTAAAACCATACGTCCTCTACATCGTTTCGCCCGAAGCAGGGAAACTCTCTGTGTGGGACTCTAAAGACTCGACGGTACGCTGGCAGTGGGTTTAACCACAAATCCGTCAGTAATATTAGCTGCATGTAACGGCTACCAAGGTATCCGTCAATAAGAAGGCCGATGAGCAAACTCATCCGAACTCCTACTGAGCCTATATGTGACAATCTCTATACATTTCGGTCTGTTTGTCTAAGAGTATCACATATCGGGCCTAGGGGTGGTAACTGTCAGACCCCTAATAGCGCAATAAGTCGTGCCGGAGTAGAGCCCAAAACACCCTGAGAAACTACTGGAGTATTTACTAGTAAATCTCGCGTGCCCTGGCCAGGGACTTTGTGTAATGGCTTTCCAAACACAGCGCGATATCAACCCCCAATACCGGGAGAGACGAATCCTATCTAACCACTACTGCCTTCTAGTGCTTCGGGACTGCACCCAACCACTACCTTTTTGCACGACTCATTAGAGCCGTGGTAGGGTAGTGATCTAAGTACAGTGGGAACACACTCGAGACGAATAGTGATGTCAAATCAATGGACTAAGTTGTACTCATGTTACCCGAGAACTGCTAACTGACGATAGGTATAATACCAATCAGTAGTTCTCCCGCGAGTCCATCCACTGTAACTCATAACCCAATGAGCACCTATATACTATCTCCGGTATCGCATACCAATGGTTGCGGGACAGGCCATCTCCCGAACTAGGATGAGAAGCATATACACCAGTCTACTCTGGAGTATCAATGCCCTGTCTCGATAATCCTACGACTAGAGACCAGTATAAGGATGTGCTTATAGACTACCCATCCCCCACTAGTGTGACTGCCATCACAACGCTGGTAGTCAAGCAAAGATTCTAAGGGCTCTATCAATATGTATTAGTGATATTGACGCGACCCGGATCACGTCAGGATGTTACCTTCCGTTGATCTGCTGACGGCGGTGATGGACTGCTGAGATTGGATCTGGAGGCAGGCTCCTGAAGTGTGTAGGTCTCAATGGGTTTGAGGTTGTTTGCGCCGAGCTACCTGTAAGGAAGTCCCGAGGTGGTTGTACCACCGAGGACCCTCCGACGGTCAAGTTAGAGAGAAAATCCGAGCAGAGTAACGGCTTAGTAGAGTAAAAATGGCTTACTTGAACCGTCTGAAGAAGGGGTTTATATAGCGGTGGCAGCAGGCAAGGCAGGCGCAACAATTACGCCGGCCGTTACGCTCCCGACGTCACGCCCGTGTGATGAGCGAGATCTCCCATTAATGGCGAGACATGCTCGTTAATGGGGGATCGTGATGGCATGGAACGTGGGATGTGGCCGGCGGATATCTCGCGCATGGAGAGATTCGCGGGATGGTAGTTGTGCCTGTAAGCGGTGCTGTTGATCGGTCGATGAGACCGATGAAGATGACCTCGGCGGGAGAGCTCGCGGACAAGCGGGAGAGCCTGGGTATCTTGGTTCCGTGGTATCCCGGAGACGAGCTGGGAGGCCGAGGAGGCCAATTGTGCAGGGGGCTCGGAGGTGAGCCAGCGTTTGTTTGTAGGACGGGTATAGGAGTGGTCTGGTCGGTCACTGTAGGTCCTTTCTTATGAGCTTTGGGACAAGCCATCTGCCACGTGTCATGATCTGGGAGATCACCGATATCGAGCATCATCATTAGCCCCCACTCTCATCCTGACCAGCTGACAGGTCGGGTCGAGAGTGGTCTGCCGGGTCACTCGAGGTGAGCTCCTTTCGAAGATATCATCGGGGCGTGTTCCCGGGCAAGCTTTTGTATTTTCTAGATGACGCCAGCGGATCGGGGGAGAGATCTCTGCATTAAAGAGGCTGCGCTGAATCATGTGTACATTTACTGAAGTGAAAGTCCACGTGTCGGGCGCTGGTTGGCTGACACGACGGGCCGCAGACCTCTGACGCCTGAGGGGATATGCCAATATGCGTGCGACAGGTGGAGCGATCATGGCCGTCGAGTGTACTGAACTGTTTCGGCGGGAGATGACTGTCGCTGTTGGATGAGACCGGTGGCAATAAGTAGAGGTGGGTCCACGTGAGGGCCCATATCTCTTCATATTTTCCTCGTTACGGGTCTTGTTAACTCGGCGCTCACATTTTTAGGTCGGATCTCCGCGTTCCCGAGGACTTCTCTTCATCAGGTTAGTTGTCTTCCTTTTCTTTCTTCTGCTTCTTCTCCTTCTGAGTCGAGTGTACCTCTCCCTTTGGCAGGGCAAATGAATCGATCTAGGACTCTTGGTGCTCTCGGCGCTCAGTCCCGGATTGGGGACGGCAGTGCAGCCGTACCTCCGGCTGACCCGAGCCCAGCACCAAATGTGTCGCCGATGGCGGGGCCATCTGCCTCATCACGAGCTCCCGATGATTGTCCCAGCAGCGGCCAAAGGCGTCCACGGGTTCCCGAGCCCCAGACGAGGGATGCAGGAGAGGGCGAAGACGGGGTTCCTCTTAAGAGGAAGAGGACGGTCACTCGTTGTCCCGTCTGGGATTTCCGTTGCTTCCGGCCTGCTTGCTTGTATGGAAGAGTCGGCCGGGTGCAAGATTCCACGGGGGACCCTGAGGGCCCAAATGAGGGCTATAGCTCAGGAGGCGGTGCAGGTATGTACTCCCTCATGTGTCGTTTCGAGCGCCCTTTCTTTAGTCCGAGTGTCTCTAAATCTCTCTGTTGTTTCCCGTCAGGTCCTTCAGCGCTGCGCCCTTATCACTCGCATGGAGGCCGAACGAGCTATCCACGCTACGAGGCCGGTGGGAGAGACTTCTTCGGAGGCCGAGGACATGCGACTTGAGTTGCGTCTGGAGAGGGAGAGGATGGCTGTCTTGGAAGCCTGATCGGCCGCCGTGGAACTCGCCGTCTCAAGGTGCTGAGAGTCCTATCACCGCCTAAGTGAGTCCCACTGAGTCGTCGACGCAAAGTTGATGGAACTGGCCAATCGCTTTGCAGCCATGAAGAGGGCGAGGGATGCCGGCAGGCAGGATGCCGAGGCGGCGCTTCAGGTGGCGGAGGTTGCCAAGATTTGGGCTAGGAAGGCGGTGACCGATTACAAGGGGTCGGACCAGTTTTACGTCGACCTTGGCGAGGCCTTCTCCATTGCATGGAACAAAGCTCTAGATGCCGTCAAGGAGCAGTTTTCAAAGTTTGCCAATAGTGAGCTCCATGCTCGAGTCCCACTTTCGGTGGTCATGCCTCCGGCCGACGGTGATGAGGGAGGCGAGGTCTATGCGGGGCTTGCGACTCGAACTTTTTGGTTTTTCTTCCTCTCTCTTTTGTAAGCCTCTGGGTAATTTGATAAGGCTGGGGAGCCCATAATACCCTTGTAAAGACTTTTGGCTTTGTGAATAAAAGCTTTTTGTAGTGTTTGTGTTCATATTTTCCTTTGTCGGTAAACACTTGTATTTGCACGGTACTGCCTTTGTGTTATGTCGGTTCTTCGTCTAGCGATTACGCGTCGAGTTGAATCTATTCATTTTCCCAGTGTACAAAGATGGTATCTCCATGGCCCCGAAGTCGAGGTGGATATCGCTCAGACGTAGACAGACCAGATGCCTCGTGGTGATGTCATGTTCCTTAGCATGGGAGGCTCGGAGAGGCATGCTAAGGACGGGGCCGAGCAGGGTAGTTGCTCGGTGCCTCTTGGCGAGGGCTTTGATCCCTGGTGTGCTGGGGTAGGGAGCTACTAGCCAGGGATAACCGAGCAAGGGCGGGCCCGGTTGCCTCTTTCGAGGGATTTTTATCCTTAGCACGGGAGGGGCCTACTAAGGATGGCCGAGTAGGGTTGCTGCCTGATGCCTCTTGGCGAGGGCTTTGATCCCTGGTGTGTTGGGGTAGGGAGCTACCATCCAGGGATAACTGAGCAAGGATGGGCTCGGTTGTCTCTTTCGAAGGCTTTTGATCCTTAAGGATAGGCCGGGCAGGGTTACTGCCCGGTGCCTCTTGTCGAGGGCTCTGATCCCTGGTGTGTTGGGATACGGAGCTACCAGCCAGGGATAACCGAGCAAGGTCGGGCCCGGTTGCCTCTTTCGAGGGCTTTTTATCCTTAGCGCGGGAGGGGCCATAAGATGCCTACTAAGAATGGCCGAGCAGGGTTGTTGCCCGGTGCCTCTTGGCAAGGGCTTTGATCTTTAAGGATGGACGAGCAGGGTTGCTGCCCGGTGCCTCTTGGCGAGGGCTTTGATCCCTGGCGTTGTGGGGTAGGGAGATACCAGCCAGGGATAGCCGAGCTGGGTAGCCGCTCGGCTACCTCTTGGTGAGGGCTTAGATCCCTGGCGTTGTGGGGTAGGGAGCTACCAGCCAGGGATAGCCGTGCAGGGTAGCCGCTCGGCTGCCTCTTCATGAGGGCTTAGATCCTTAGCGCTGGAGGGGCCATGGGAGGCCTGCTAAGGATTGACCGAGCAGTGAAGCTGCTCAGTTTCCTCTTGGCGAGGGCTTTGATCCCTGGCATTGTGGGGTAGGGAGCGACCAGCCAGGGATAGCCGAGCAGGGTAGCCGCTCAGCTGCCTCTTGGTGAGGGCTTAGCTCTCTGGCATTGTGGGGTAGGGGAGCTACCAGTCAAGGATTGCCGAGCAGGGTAGCCGCTCGGCTGCCTCTTGGTGAGGGCTTAGATCCTTAGCGCTAGAGGGGCCATGGGAGGCCTGCTAAGGATTGACCGAGCAGTGAAGCTGCTCAGTTGCCTCTTGGCGAGGACTTTGATCCCTGGCGTTGTGGGGTTGGGAGCTACCAGCCAGGGATAGCCGAGCAAGGTAGCCGCTCGGCTGCCTCTCGGTGATGGCTTAGATCCCTGGCGTTGTGGGGTAGGGGAGCTACCAGCCAGGGATAGCCAAGTAGGGTGGCCGCTCAGCTGCCTTTTGGCGAGGGCTTCGATCCCTGGCGTTGTGGGGTAGGGAACTACCGGCCAGGGATAGCCAAGTAGGGTAGCCGCTCGGCTGCCTCTTGATGAAGTCTTAGATCCCTGGGGTTGTGGGGTAGGGGAGCTACTAGCCAGGGATAGCCGAGCAGGGTAGCCACTCGGCTGCCTCTTTATGAGGGCTTAGATCCTCAGCGCTGGAGGGGCCATGGGAGGCCTGCTAAGGATTGACCGAGCAGTGAAGCTGCTCAGTTGCTTCTTGGCGAGGGCTTTGATCCTTGGCGTTATAGGGTAGGGAGCTACCAACCAGGGATAGCCGAGCAGGGTAGCCGCTCGGCTATCTCTTGGTGAGGGCTTAGATCCCTGGCATTGTGAGGTAGGGGAACTACCAGCCAGGGATAGCCGAGCAGGGTAGCCGCTCGGCTGTCTCTTGGTGAGGGCTTAGATCCTTATCGCTGGAGGGGCCATGGGAGGCCTGCTAAGGATTGACAGAGCAGTGAAGTGGCACAGTTGCCTCTTGGGGAGGGCTTTGATCCCTGGCGTTGTGGGGTAGGGAGCTACTAGCCAGGGATAGCCGAGCAGGGAAGCCGCTCGGCTGCCTCTTCATGAGGGCTTAGATCCTTAGCGCTGGAGGGGCCATGGGAGGCCTGCTAAGGATTGACCGAGCAGTGAAGCTGCTCAGGTGCCTTTTGGCGAGGGCTTTGATCCCTGGCGTTGTGGGATAGGGAGCTACCAGCCAGGGATAGCCGAGCAGTGTAGCCGCTCGGCTGCCTCTTCGTGAGGGCTTAGATCCTTAGCGCTGGAGGGGCCATGGGAGGCCTGCTAAGGATTGACCGAGCAGTGAAGCTGCTCAGTTGCCTATTGGTGAGGGCTTTGATCACAAAGACAGAACTCCTCTTTTTGCAATATTCTAACATTCCTTTCTTGTTATTTGAATGGAAAGGACTTTTTAGAAAAATTTACATTGTCTTTGTGAAAGGAGAGGTGCACACTCATAGGTATTGATTTCACTGGTACAGCTTGAGCTTCTCGGCGTTGTAAGGCCGCAGAAACTTGCGCCCATCCGCGTCCTGTAAGCGGTAGGCTCCGCCGGGAAGTCCCTCAGAGACGAGGAAAGGACCGTCTAATCTTGGGGAAAACTTGTGCAGCCTGCCTTGATCGACGAACTCATTTTGCCGTAGGACTAGATCTCCGGTCCTGAAGGAGCGATGCTTGACCCGCGCGTTGTAGTATCGGGAAGTTTGCTGTTGATAGGCGGCAACCCTGATCTGAGCCCGGTCTTATTTCTCCAACAAGATGTCCAGGTTAGTCCGTAGTGCCGCGGTGTTTGCTTCGTCGTCGAAGTGTTCGACCCGATGACTGGGTAGCCTGATCTCTGCTGGGGTCATTGCCTCGGTCCCGTAGCAGAGGCTAAAAGAGGTTTCCCCGGTGGGGGTCTTCTTTGACGTGCGCAGGGCCCATAGGACCCGAGGTAATTCCTCGACCCAACTGCCTTGGCGTCCTTCTAGGAGAGTTCGGAGTCCTCAGAAGACGTCCTGGTTTGCGACTTCGGCCTGCCCGTTGCATTGGGGATGTGCGACCGCGGCAAACTTCATGAGGATATGGTACTCGTTACAGAACTCCTTCACTTTCTCGTTTTCGAAGTTCGTCCCGTGGTCGGTGATGATACACCTCGGGATGCCGAACCGGAGTATCAGGTTATTCTGCAGGAACTTGATGGTCGTAGCGGCGTCCGGTTTCCTGATGGGGACGGCCTCGATCCACTTCGTGAAGTAATTTACTATGACGAGGACATATTTGTGCCCGCCCGCACCGGTAGGGAATTGGCCTATCATGTCCAATCCCCACTGGGCGAACGGTCATGGGGAGGTTAGGGCGGTCAGCTCGGTAGCCGGAAGGCGAGGTATGCTTCCGTGGAGTTGGCGGCTTTTGCATCTCCTGACGATCTTCTGGGCGTCTTGGTTGATAGTTGGCCAGTAGTACCCCTGGAGCAAGGCCTTCTGGATCAAGGTGCGGGCCCCTTGGTGTGCGCCGCCGACCCCTTCATGGATTTCACGGAGGACATAGTCGGCTTCGTGGGGGTCGACGCACCGGAGCAGGGGCTGAGTGAAGGACTTCTTGTAAAGGTTCCCATTGCTCCAGACGAAGTGACAGGCTTTGGCTCGGAGACGGCGGGCTGCTCCCCGATCTTCTGGGAGCGTACCATCTCTTAGGAATTCTACGAGGGGCTTCCTCCAGTCTGGGTCACCTTCCTGCGCCGTATATACATGAAGTATTGTCGCCCCGTCTTCCACGCTGGGCCGCGGAAAGGTCTCGAAAAGGATAAATCGCTTGTTGTTGGCCGAGGAGGATGAAGCCAGCTTGCTCAGGGCGTCGGCTTAGGCGTTGAGCTGTCTGGGTATCTGCTCTACCTGGACTTCATCAAAGTTCTTCCGAAGTTTTCTTACCTCGGCTAGATACTTTACCATTAGAGGTTCCCGAGCCTCGAAGTGGCCGGTCACTTGGCCAACGACTAGGGCTGAGTCACTGTGGATTCGAATTGTTTTCAGCCCCAGCCCGGAGGCCATGCGCAGTCCAGCTAGCAGGGCCTCGTACTCTGCCATGTTGTTTGAAGCCTTGAATTCGAGTTTTAGAGAATACTCCATTTCTGCCTCGTTCGGGCCCCGAATGATGAGGCCGGCGCCATAGCCTTCCTCGGTTGAGGACCCGTCAACGTAGATGACCCACTCAGGGACCGAGTCAGGTCTCCCCACGATCGAGTGTTGGTCCGCGAGGGTCGGCGTGGGCTCCGGTTCTTTGCTGGGGATGGTGCACTCGACGATAAAATCGACCAGGGTTTGTGCTTTGATGGCCTGCCTCAGGCGGTACTTTATGTCAAACTGGGATAGCTCCCACCTCCACTTCTCTAAGCGACCCGAGGATTCGGGCGAGGCGAGGATAGCCCCTTGGGGGTGTTCGGTGAGAACGAGGATAGTGTGCGCTTGGAAGTAGTGCCGTAGCTTCCTTGAAGCCACAATGAGTGCCAAGACAATCTTCTCTATGGCTGGGTACCTCGTTTCTGCGTCTTTGAAGACGTGTCTCACGTAGTATACTGGCTTCTGCGCTCCGTCGACCTCTCGAACGAGTACCGAGCCCGCTGCTTGGTCGGATACCGCCAGATACAGTGATAGCTCATCTCCTTCAACTGGTTGGGTGAGCAGCGGTGGCGTCGCAAGGTGCCTTTTAATTGGTCAAAGGCGGTCTGGCACTCTTCTGACCACTCGAATCTTGGGATTTTTCTTAGAGCTTTGAAGAAGGGGAGGCACTTTTCTCCGGACCTCGACATGAAACGGCTAAGAGCGGCTACCCGCCCTATCAGTCGCATGATCTCGACGTTGGTATTAGGCGCGGTCATGTTGAGGAGAGTGTCAATTTTTTCTGGGTTAGCCTCGATCCCATGGTGGGTGACCATGAAACCGAGGAACTTTCCCCCGGTGACCCCGAATGCGCACTTGGCGGGGTTCAACTTCATCTTGAACTTGCGAAGTACCTCGAAGGCCTCGCCCAGGTCCTTGGCGTGGTCGACCAACAAGACTGATTTGAAGAGCATATTGTCGACGTAAACTTCCATGTTCCTGCTGATCTGTGGCTTGAACATGCGGTTGACTAACCATTAGTACGTAGCCCCGGCGTTCTTGAGGCCGAAGGGCATCACCTTGTAGCAGTATACCCCCCGGTCCGTTGTGAATGCGGTGAGGTCTTCGTCTGCCGGATTCATACGGATCTGATTGTAGCTGGAGAAGGCATCCATGAAGCTCAATAGCTCGTGGCCTGCCAAGCTGTCGACGAGCTGATCTATCCGAGGTAGGGGATAGTTATCTTTGGGGCAGGCCTTGTTGAGGTCGGTGAAGTCGACACACATGTGCCACTTCCCGCTTGACTTCTTGACCAGGACTACGTTTGCTAGCCACTCCGAATAGGGCACATTCCGAGTGAAGTTGGCGGCGAGGAGACGATCTACCTCGTCCTCGATAGCCTTCTGTTTGACCGGGGCAAAGCTTCGCTTTTTCTGTCTGACGGGTCGGGCCGTGGGATCTACCCCGAGCTTGTGAGATATAACTTTGGGGTCGATCCCAGGCATGTCAGCAGGTGTCAAGGAAAACACGTCGGAGTTGTTTCTGAGGAAATGAACCAGGTCATCTCGCCGAGTTCCTGTCAGAAGCGACCCGATCAGAACGAGTTTTTCGTCGTCCCCTTCTATGAGGGGGACCTCTGTCAGAGGCTCCACCGGGGTCTCTCGGACCTCTTTTTGCTCGTCTTGAGTGTCTAGAGAGCCCTTGATGTCACCCTCACCTTCGACGTCATCGACCGGCCTCTCCAATGAAGATGTTGCGGTGAAGCAAACCTTTGCAATTCGCTGGTCTCCGTAGACCCGACCTATCCCACCCTAGTCGAGAGGGAACTTCATCGCCAGGTGGTAGGTCGATATCTGGGCCCGGAGGAAGTTCAGCGTGGGACGACCGAGGAGGATGTTGTAGGCCGACGGAATTTTCGCTACGATGAATTCCACCGGCACCGTCCGCGTACGGCCGGCCTCCCCGACGTTGAACTGCAGGGTGATCACCCCTTCCGCCGGGATGGAATGGTTGGTGAATCCTGAAAGGACGTGGGAGGTCTGTCGCAGTGAGCCCCATGAGTAGAAAGCAGTCGTGGAAGAGAATGTCTGTCGAGCTTCTCGAGTCGACCAGGATCCTGTACACCTCGTATTGATGGACCCGAGCCGTAATCACCAGGGGGTCGTTGTGGGGCAGGGATATGCCGTGAAAGTCTCCGTCGTCAAAAGTGATCGGCTCGGTCTCCCTAGCCTTCTTCCTCGGACGGCTGTCGGCTTCCGCGGCTGGCATAGGGTGATGCGTCTCGCAGGTACTCGACGTACCCCGTGCCGTTAGGACTATGATTTTTGACGAGCCTCGGCTCCTTTTGGAGAGATTCCTCACGCCCCCCGATAGGGTTGTCTTTGAGCGGCCTCGGCGAGTCTCGCGTATGCGACCCCGTCGAGAGAGGGGGTGCCAGTCATGCCTGCAAACAGGCGAGCTGACCGTCACCGCCTCGGGAGGGACAGGGGTGCGGTGAGGCTCGGGGTGAAGCTCTTTGGCATAAGGCCTCGAAGCCAAACAAAGCGGTGCCCACCGGGTTCTTGAATATGTTGGCCCGGGGGACCTGCGGCTGTCGGAAACAGTGAGGCGACGATTGGCCGGGTCTGCACGAGCGGTCTAGGGATCTTGGTCTGCCGTTTGGACGCAGACGAGCTCCTCTACGGCGGACGTGAGTCAATCTATCTGACCGGCAAGGGCGTTGATGGCATCTGGAAGAGGAGGATCGTCCGCGCCTCCGTTGAGGAGGAGGCGCGGCTAGTGCTATCGCTCGCCATTAGATTGAGATAGGAAGATGAACTTTTGTTTTTATGGAATCAAGGTGTTCCCACATACGGCGCCAAGCTGACGCGACCGGGATCGCGTCAGGATGTTACCTTCCGTTGATCTGCTGACGGCGGTGATGGGCGGCTGAGATTGGATCTGGAGGCAGGCTCTTGAAGCGTGTGGGTCTCAATGGGTTTGAGGTTGTTTGCGCCGAGCTACCAGCAAGGAAGTCCCAGGGTGGTTGTACCACCGAGGACCCTCCGACGGTCAAGTTAGAGAGGAAATCCGAGCAGAGTAACGGCTTAGTAGAGTAAAAATGGCTTACTTGAACCGTCTGAAGAAGGGGTTTATATAGCGATGGCAGCAGGCAGGGCAGACGCGAGAATCACACCGGCCATTACGCTCCCGACGTTATGCCTGCGTGATGAGCAGGATCTCCCATTAATGGCAAGACAGGCTCGTTAATGGGGGATCGTGATGGTATGGAACGTGGGATGTGGCCGGCGGATATCTCGCGTATGGAGAGATTCGCGGGATGGAGGTTGTGCCTGTGAGCGGTGCTGTTGATCGGTCGATGAGACCGATGAAGATGACCTCGGCGGGAGAGCTCGCGGACAGGCGGGAGAGCTTGCGGACGAGCGGGAAAGCTAAGGTATCTTGGTTCTGCGGTAGCCCGGAGACGAGCTGGGAGGCCGAGGAGGCCAATTGTGTAGGGGGCTCACAGGTGAGCCAGCGTTTGTTTGTAGGACGGGCATAGGAGTGGTCCGGTCGGCCACTGTAGGTCCTTTCTTATGAGCTTTGGGACACGCCATCTGCCACGTGTCATGATCTGGGAGATCACCGATATCGAGCATCATCAGGTATGCTAAAGGAAACATATACACATATTGAGATAGAATCAAACCGAGTAGCATACTACCATATTGAGCAAGACCGTTATTATATCTGTGTATATCCAAAGTTTCCAAAATGTAATATACAAACAGTACTATACAATAATAGCCTATAGGGTATATACCACTAACAATGTAGATACAACAAAATGAGGAAGTACATAACATGAGATGCGACAAGTATATTATTCATGTAACGAAAAAAAACAATGTTGTAAAGAAATGTTATGTACGACTAATTACTCAAGTCAATTGAATTTGAAATATAAACGAAAAATATAGTCATAAGTGTTATGCAAACATGAGTTCAAGTCTCGTCTAAATACGACTACTAGTTTGGAAGATATGTCCATTTTCATATTATCGCGTAGAACAGATCAAAATCTATCCAGCATCGTAGCACATTTTTGAAATACAATTTGAATTAATTTCCGTCAATTTTCTGGTTTCAAAGATTATTAGAAAATTTCAAGTATTTTAGTGTACTTATCCAAATAATTAAGTTCCACGCATTTTGGATTCCTGAAACTCTAGTTATTCTCTTATTAACATCAGGGTTTAAAACAGAAATTCTGATTTCTGGACAGCGGCTATAGGATATATTGCCGGGCATATATTGGGCCATTCTATTAATTTCTGGGTCATCAGGTGTATAGGAAAATTATGGGTCTATTAATTATGCATATATACATCTAAGATTTGTCCTGAACTGACATAAAAAGCTCAAGTTATGTCGCATTTAAAAACGGTATGTGAATCAGGGCCGTTTCTGTCGAAATTTGTCACTTAATTTTGTAACGCATTTTTCTATATTTTATATCGATTTTCAGGAAATTGGTATAACTAAGAAAATCTGGATTTTTCGATCTAGATGTCCAAAACACTTGAGTTTTCTCAAATTGGATATCGGTAGACTGAGTTATGTGTCCTCGAAAGTGGCCGGTAAAAACAGTTTTCTGATTTTAAAAATAGTAAGTAAAAACAATGTAGTTCCTTAACCATTTGATCTGAAATTTTTACAGCGCTCATAAAAATGTGTTTAAGGTCTTAATAAATTTTCTTAGCTTTTACAGGTGCCACGATTAAATTCTAAAAATTAATTTGAAAGTAAAGATATTGTTATGGTCATATTTTGAGAAAAGATGAACACTATGGTATTTATTTGTAACTTTATTTTCTTTTATCCAAAAATTAAATATAAATGATTATAACTTTATCGATAAATAATATGAGTTAATGTATGTTAAGCAAGCATATATGTTTATCATGAAATCTGCGTCGAGATAACTACTAGCATATTATTTTATGGCTATTATTTAAACGAGGGATTAACTGAGCATAACAAGTATCGACATGATGAAGACATGGAAATGAGAAGGTAACATATAGCAAGAGGGCAAAGGAGAGGATGAGGATGAGGAGGGGGCTTACTCGTACAAGCCGGTATCGTCACTGGACTCGTTTATCTGCCGATAGTCTCGCGTTACTAACAAGAATTTTCTTGTGAGTTTCATCGTGTTCTTCTTCGGAGACTCTAGATGAAAAGGGAGAAGTGGAAAATTGTGAGGAAGAAATAGAAAGAGAGTTGTACAAATAAAGGTGGTGTAATGATATTATCTCTAATAATATATGCAAAAATGGGAGTTAAAAAAATGTGAAAAGATCACCATTCATTATGGGGGTTAAAGGAATTGAAAGATCTCATTTGTAGGTTATGATAAAGGTATAAAAAAATAGATGAAAATAATTACAAGTTCTGGGATTCAATCATGTGGCTTATGGACTAGCAATGCAAAGACTTAACTGATGGGCTACAAGTTGTTTCTTATATATATTCAATAGGAATTAAATATATACCAACATTTGAAACGAAAGCATGCTTTTAAAAAGAAATTTAGATATAAAGATACGAGAATTTTGGGGCCGTCACAACCGCCACCCAAATTATAAAACTTAAGGAAAGTTCTACCAATATATATGCATAAAATCTATACTTTGACAAAACTATATAAATTATGTGTAATAGATCTATAGATTACACTTACAACTTGTAATGACTATACATCATACATAAATTATAATATGTATAATTTAATATTTAGAATTAAATGTCTCTAATATATCGAGTCGCATTCGATATAGGAAGCGGGTTTTGTTCAGGTGGGCGGGTTTAATACTATACTTGTATCCAAGTCGAATTTTTTATCTAATATTCAACCTGTCCAATCAGGTTCGGACGAGTATAGGATGTCTACAAACTCCGGAAAAATCGGATTGGGTCAGATCGGGCCGGTTCAAACCTAACCTAACACCATAGGCCATCTAAGCATGTGTTGTAATTAATGTTGCATTTCATCTTATTTTATGTTCAACCAAACACTAAGACTGTGTTTGGATACAGAGGTACAACTACAGAGTTTATTTTTAAGTGGAGGTAAAAAAAGATGCAAACATTAATTACAACTACGGGGTTGCAAGAAACATCTATTACAAAATATTTTGTGTTCAATGTTTGGTTGGCAACAAGTTTTTCCTTCTTTTTTCTTTCTTTCTTTTTTTTCGACTCACTCGTAAGCCCTAATCTAAGCACACCACATATAAGAACACCACATACACGCATCCAGGGGACGCATGAATTTTCTCCGAAAGCAATAATTTATGGCCACCACCCCTTTTGGGGTTCCTGATATTCGAACTCCGTACTCTCCACTAACGGGGAACTGCTCGCTGCTGATCATTGGTGTGGAAATGGAAATTGAGTTGCCAAAATTCATTGCTAAGATGGTTTCAAAAAAAATTCCTTCTCTATTAAGATACCCATATCACAGGCCCACAAATGTAGGTGATGATGCTCAATAACGGTAATTCCTTAGATCATGACACGTCGCAGATGACGTGTCACATGCGTATGCCAGTTAGGCCTCTGAGGGCCACGGAGGGAGAACCAGTATGCTACAGTTGGGGGATTCCCTCAAATCCTGTCTCCGAGGATGCACCCCACTCCTTGCCCCCGAGCACCTCAGCAGCCAAGCCAACTGTCCATTTTCTCTACTCCGAGCTATCACAGGCCCGAGCCTCCTCGGCCCTCTCAGCTCGCCTCCGGGCTCGAGCAGAACCAAGATACCTCGGCTCTCCCATTCGTCCGCGAGCTCTCCCTCCGAGGTCATCTTCCTCGGTCTCATCGACCGAACGACTGCACCGCTCGCAGGTGCAACCGCCATCCCGTGAATCTCTCCATGCGCGAGATATCCGCCGGCCATATCCCACGTTCCACGCCATCACGATCCCCCATTAACGAGCCTATCTCACCATTAATGGGAGATCCCGCTCATCACGCGGGCATGACGTCGGGAGCGTAACGGCCGGCGTGATTCTCGCGCCTGCCCTGCCTGCTGCCACCGCTATATAAACCCCTTCTTCAGACGCTCCAAGTAAGCCATTTTTACTCCACTAAGCCGTTACTCTGCTCGGATCTCTAGTCTAACTTGACCGTCGGAGGGTCTTCGGTGGTACAACCATCCCGGGACTTCCTTGCAGGTAGCTCGGCAACCACAACTTCAAACCCATTGAGATCGACACGCTTCAGGAGCCTGCCTCCAGATCCAATATCATCCATCCATCGCCGCCATCAGCAGATCAACGGAAGGTAACATCTTGGCGCGATCCGGGTCACGTCAGCTGGCGCCGTCTGTGGGAACACTTGATTCCATAAAAAAAAAAGTTCATCTTTCGATCCCAACCCAATGGTGAGCGGTCATCATGATGATTCAAGCACCAGCCGCCGCTTCCCCCTCAACGGAGACGCGAATGAATCCCCCCTCCGACGAGCGTCTACAACGCCCTAGCAGCCCGGATAGATCAACTCGTGTCCATCGTGGACGCGCTCGTCTGTGTCCAGACGGCGGGGCAAGCTCCCCAGGTCGCTGCTCCCCCACCTCGGGACCAGGACCCCTGCAGAGGGAGAGAAGACTCTGCTCGCGTCGGTACAGCCGACCACTGACTTGTTACCTACCACGGCCGCAAATCTCCCGGGTCAATACATTCTGCAACCCGCTTCAGCGCCGAGGTCTATCGCCCGAGTGCCTCGCTCCGAGCCCTTACGTGCTCCTGTCCCTCCTAAGAATATGTCGGTTAGTTCGCCTGCTCCCACGCATGACCAACACCCCCTCCCTCGACGGGGTCGCACGGACGGGACTCATCACAGCAGCTCGAAGACTACCTCGCCAGGGGACCTAAGGAACCTCGTTGAAAGGAACCGGGGCTGCGGCCAGACACAGGTCTCCAACAGCAGAGGCCAAGGATCGAAACCCTAACCAAGAGACAGCCGAGCGGCTACCCTACTCGGCCATCCCTAACCGGTAGCTCCCTACCACGCAACGCCGGGGATCAAAGCCCTCGCCAAGAGGCAGCCGAGCGGCTACCCTGCCCGGCTATCCCTGGCTGGTAGCTCCCCTACCCCACAACGCCAGGGATCAAAGCCCCCACCAAGAGGCAGCCGAGCAGCTACCCTGCTCGGCTATCCCTAGTTGGTAGCTCCCTACCACGCAACGCCAAGGATCAAGGCCCTCACCAAGAGGCAGCCGAGCGGCTACCCTGCTCGGCTATCCCTAGCTGGTAGCTCCCTACCACGCAACGTCAGGGATCAAAGCCTTCATCAAGAAGCAGCTGAGCGGCTACCCTGCTCGGCTATCCCTGGCTGGTAGCTCCCTACCACGCAACGCCAGGGATCAAAGCCCTCACCAAGAGGCAGCCGAGCGGCCATCCCTGACCGGTAACTCCCTACCACACAATGCCAGGGATCAAAGCCCTCACCAAAAGGCAGCCGAGAGGTTACCCTGCCCGGCTATCCCTGGCTGGTAGCTCCCTACCCCACAACGCCAGGGATCAAAGCCCTCACCAAGGGGCAGCCGAGAGGATGCCCTGCTCGGCTATCCCTGGCTGGTAGCTCCCTACCACGCAACGCCAGGGATCAAAGACCTCACAAGAGACAGCCGAGCGGCTACCCTGCTCGGCTATCCCTGGCTGGTAGTTCCTGACCCCACAACGCCAGGGATCTAAGCCCTCACCAAGAGGCAGCCGAGTGGCACCCTGCTCTGCTATACCTGGCTGGTAGCTCCCTACCCCACAACGCTGGGGATCTAAGACCTCACCAAGAGGCAGCCGATCGGTAACCCTGCTCAGCTATCCCTGGCTGGTAGTTCCCTACCCCACAACGCCAGGGATCGAAGCCCTCGCCAAAAGGCACCAGGCAGCAACCCTGCTCGGCCATCCTGAAGGATCAAAGCCCTCGCCAAGAGGCACCGGGCAGCAACCCTGCTCGGCCATCCTTAGTAGGCCACTTACGACCCCTCCCGCGCTAAGGATAAAAAGCCCTCGAAAGAGGCAACCGGCCTTGCCCTTGCTCGGTTATCCCTGGCTGGTAGCTCCTTACCCCCAACACACCAGGGATCAAAGCCTTCGCCAAGAGGCACCGGGCAACAACCTTGCTCGGCCCATCCTTAAGGATCAAAGCCCTCGTCAAGAGGCACCGGGCAGCAACCCTGCTCGGCCCCGTCCTTATTAGGCCCCATACGGCCCCTCCCGCACTGAGGATCGAAGCCCTCATGAAGAGGCAGCTGAACGGCTACCCTGCTCGACTATCCCCGGCTGGTAGTTCCCTACCCCACGACGCCAGGGATCAAAAGCCCTCGCCAAGATGCACCGGGCAGTAACCCTACTTGGCCCGTCCTTAGTAGGCCTCTTACGGGCCCTCCTGCGCTAAGGATCAAAACCCTCGCCAAGAGGCCACCGAGCAGCTACCTTGCTTGGTGCATCCCCAGCGGGCAGCCTCCTGCCCATCAGACGCTGAGGATCTGAAGCCCTTATCATGAGGCTGTCGAGTCCCTTCCTGCTCGGTGCGCGCATCCCCAGCGGGCATCCTCCTGCCCATCAGACGCTGAGGATCTGAAGCCCTCATCGTGAGGCCGCCGAGTCCCTTCCTGCTCGGCGCATCCCCAGCGGGCATCCTCCTGCCTATCAGACGCTGAGGATCGGATGCCCTCATCGAGAGGCCACCGAGCAGCTACCCTGCTCGTCGCATCCCAGCGGGCAGCCTCCTGTAGGGTGTTTTTCGTCACCCCATTGAGATGGGAATACGCGCACGCGTCTCAGGCGTACTACAGATTCCCCCTGCCTAGGGTAGGCTGGGGTTTAATGATTGTGGGGATCCGAATCTCCGGCAGCCGCGGACTAAGCTGCCGTTAATTACCCCTCGCCTTTGGGGCGAGGGAACCTCCGATTAACGGGTTAAACTGGTCATGCGAACTCAATGTGCAGTGTACATGTGTTTTGTTTTGAAAGGGGGTTTTGGATATATCGGGAGCCACGCAGAGTTTTTACGGGGGTCGCGCTACCCGGATAGCGGGCTGGGGGTCAAGGGGGCTAGCAGCCCCCTTGCGGGGTGCGGGGCAGCGCCCCGGCCCAAAATTTTTTTGAGGGGGACAGTATTGTGGAGTGTGTGTATCTATACATGTGTATGCATATGTTATATATAAAAAAAGGGGGAAAAGGCATCCAAAGGATGCGTGGGGCAGCACCTTGGGCGCTGTGCGCTTAGGTGCTGTGCGCTCAGGCGCAAACGCGCCACGTGTCGGCACGTGGGCGCTTTGCGCATGAGCGCTGCGCGCAGGAGCACAAGCGCGCAGGAGCGCAAGCGCGCGCGCCACGTGTCGGCACGTGGGCGCTTTGCGCATGAGCGCTGCGCGCAGGAGCGCAAGCGCGCGCGCCACGTGTCGGCACGTGGGCGCTTTGCGCATGAGCGCTGCGCGCTGGAGCGCAAGCACGCGTGCCACGTGTCGGCACGTGGGCGCTTTGCGCATGAACGCTGCGCGCTGGAGCGCAAGCGCACTGGAGCGCAAGCGCGTGCGCCACGTGTCGGCACGTGGGCGCTTTGCGTATGAGTGCTGCGCGCTCGAGCGCAAGCGCGCGCGCCACGTGTTGGTAAGTGGGCGCTTTGCGCTCGGGCGCAGTGCGCTGGAGCGCAAGCGCGCGCACCACGTGTCGGCACGTGGGCGCTTTGCGCTCGAGCGCAGTGCGCTGGAGAGAAAAAGAGGGCTTTTAGCCCCAAAAACTCTCGAAAGAGAAATTAGTGGAGTTAAACTCCTGAAAAAAGAAGAATGTTTTGGTTGGGGAAATGGGTTCTTCTTCTTCCTCCTCTGTTGGCTGGCTCAAGAGATGTGAGATCTAAAAATCTCTTCTTTTTGAGATCTAATGATAGATCCAAGTTCCCCTTGGTGGGTTTTGTGGTGAAAAACTAATTTGTTTTATAAAAAGAAGAGTAAAACTCTTGATTTAATTCAAGAGAAAGAAGAAGATTTTGGAACCTTGAAAAAGAAGGAAAGATCTCAGATCTGGAAAAAGTTTTAGAGAGAGAAAAAGTTGTTGAGATATTTCATTATCTTTGCCTTTATAGGCTATACACTTTACACATAACCCCTTGGGCTTCACAAAATGGCATTTTGCCTATCCCATGGCTCACGTGCCATTTCTTTTTGCACATAAGCCATGGGCTTTACAAAAATTTGGCTTTATGCCTATTTTTCTTACATTTATCCATAAAACAAAACAAAAGAAATACAACAAAATTATTTATTACGAAATTTTATCTTGGCATGGGAGGAGGCCGGCCGCTTCATGTTCGGGCTCGACCCGGGCATGGACCCACTGGATCTGGGCTTGGGCCCGCTTGGTTTGTGGTTGACTTTGATTTTGACTTGGTCAACCGGGGTGTAAATTTTTACCCCAACAAATTGCCCCCCATCAATAAATGCACACCACATATGTGGGTCGTGTGCATGAAATTGATGGATCTTCTTTCACGTGGAGGCGACTTGATTCGGTTCCCACCTTTTGGGAAACTGGCACTGCCCTTTTTACGACATGGACGGTCGATGCGGCCCTTTTTGCGACTTGGACGGTCGATACTGCCCTTTTTGCGACTTGGACGGTCGATGCTGCCCTTTTTGCGACTTGGACGGTCGATGCTGCCCTTTTAGCGACTTGGACGGTCGGTGCTGTCCTTTTAGCGACGTGGACGGTCGGTTCTGCCCTTTTGCGACTTGGACGGTCGGTGCTGCCCTTTTAGCGACTTTGGACGGTCGGTGCTGCCCTTTTAGCGACGTGGACGGTCGGTTATGCCCTTTTTGCGACGTGGACGGTCGATGCTGCCCTTTTTGCGACTTGGACGGTCGTTGCTGCCCTTTTAGCGACTTGGACGGTCGGTGCTTGATTTGACTTGCTCTGCTTCTTCCAGTGTCAAGGGTGGACTTGACTTGCTCCGCTTCTTGCGGTGTCGAGATTGGATTCTGACTTGCTCCGCTTTCTGCGGTGTCGGAGTGGAAATTGACTTGTTGGTTTTGATTTGGGTTGACATCAGCATCGCTATACTGGAATATGGTACCAGGAGCGAATCATCATCTGTCATTGAGAGGATTTTGGGATTATTTTACGCCCGTGGATTGTATACGATTTTGCAGGATGTATGATCCAGACCGTAGGGCCGGAAAAAATTTCGGGATTTTGTCGGCGTCTGCATCGCTGCACTGGAATATGGTACCAGGAGCGACTCATCATTCGCCGTTGGGGTATGGGATTTGGAATTTGGTTGGCGTCTGCATCGCTGCACTGGAATATGGTACCAGGAGCGACTCATCATTCGCCATTTGGGGATTGGGGAGCGATGGCTTAGGAGACAGGTTTAGGTCCCTATCGCCTAAGACTTTCAATTTTATGGGCCGTGAAGGTCCCATAAAGCATTTTCTCCCTACGAGTCGTAATGATCCCGCAGGTGTATTTTCTCCTTAGGAGTCGTGAGGACTCCTAAGTGTGTTTTTCCTTTATGAGTCGTAAGGATCCCGCAAAGGTTTGTTCTCCTCATATATCGTGAGGACACATGAGTGGGTCTTATCAATGGAGCATCATTCACAAAGCGGAGACCGGCCGCGTAACTGGCGATTACGGTGGGGTATGGGTATGATGAGAATTATTTGAGCCCGTGGATTGTATACGATGGTCAATTTAGGGACCCACCGTAGGGCCAGGAGAATTTTAAGAAATCGGATTTTGGTTGGCGTCTGCATCGCTTTACTGGAATGTGATACCAGGAGCGACTCATCATTCGCTGTTTGGGGACTTGGAATTTGGATCTTGTTTGGCATCAGCATTGCTGCACTGGAATAATGCCAGGAGCAACTCATCATTTTCCTTGGGAGGACTTGGGATTTGGGTTTTTGGTCGGCATCAGCACCGCTAACACTGAAGCGAAATGCCAGGAGTGACTCATCATTTGCCGTTGCCCGTTAGGGGACGATGGCTTAGGAGACAGGTTTGGGTCCCTATCACCTAAGGCTTTTCAATTTTATGGGCCGTGAGGGTCCCATAAAAGCATTTTCTCCCTACGAGTCGTAAGGATCCCGCAGGTGTATTTTCTCCTTAGGAATCGTGAGGATTCCTAAGTGTGTTGCTCCTTTGTGAGTTGTAAGGATCTCACGCAGGGGTTTTCTCCTCACAAGGTCGAGAGGACTTTGCGAGTGTATTTCATCTCTTTTCACGAGTTTGCGCCCTTTCGGGTTTTCGCAGACTCGCCGGTAGTCCTGCTGTTTTTACTCACGGAGCCCTTTCGGGTTTTCATCCGTGCCCATTTTGCTTGTGGACATACCGTTTATTTTTTTATTTCTTTTATTTATTTATTTATTTTTCTTTCTTCTCTTTTTTTTACCGCTGGTGGGACTTTAAAAGTAGTCTCACCGGCAGGATTTGGGAGAGATAGGGGTCATTTACGCCCGTGGATTGTATACGGTTTTGCAGGATGTCTGATCCAGACCGTAGGGCTGATGTGCTCAATTCGCCTGCGACTTGGAGCATTTACGTGTAGTATTTCTTGAGATATCGGCCATTGATGGGTGGCATGGGCCTTTCTCCCTCGGCACTTATTAGTTGGTAGGATCCTCCGTCGAACACTTTCTCGATGACGTATGGTCCTTCCCAGTTTGGCTCAAATTTTCCCTTGGCATGTCGATTGGGAATGATCGGTCTTTTGAGGACCAACACCAATTCACCTTTCTTGAAAGCGCGGAGACGGGTTATCTTGTCATAAGCCCGTGACATTTGGGCTCGGTATAGTTCCAGATTTTGCTGCACCGCGAGCCTCTTTTCTTCGAGGGCATCGAGCTCTTCAATTCGAAAGAGCACGTTTTCCTCCTCCGTCAACTCGTGCTGAACGGCCATTCTTAAGCTTGGAACTTCGACTTCGAGAGTGAGGACCGCCTCCACTCCGAAGAGCAATGAGTATAGAGTGGACTGTGTTGGAGTACGGTGCGTGGTACGATATGCCCACAACGCCTCGTGAAGTTTGAGATTCCAGTCTTTCTTGTTGGCTGAAGCATTTTTCCTCAGGAGCTTTCATAGAGTCTTATTGAAGGCTTCGGCTAGCCCATTGGCTCTTGGATTGTAGATGGAGGAATATCTCCAGTCTATCTTGTGCTGAGTAGCGAACCTTGAGACATTGAAGCTCTTGAAAGAAGGCCCATTGTCAGAAATGATTCTTCTTGGTGTACCAAAGCGGTATAGAATATTGTGTTGGAAGAATGTCAGAACATCTTTTGTCTTGACTTCTTTTAGCGGGACAGCTTCAGCCCATCTGGAGAAGTAATCAGTTGCGGCCAGTATGAACCGGTGGCCTTTGGATGACGGAGGATCAATTGGGCCAACAATGTCGGTGCCCCAGACTTCAAAGGGCCACGACGCCACCGTAGGATGCAATGGATTGGGATGCTTGTGAATAAAATCACCGTGAATTTGGCAGATATAACATTTCTTTGCATGCTCTCCACAGTCCCGTATCATGGTGGGCCAATAATACCCAAGCCGTTTAATTTGCAGTCGCATCTTGGGGCCAGATTGGTGAGCACCGCAAACGCCTGAGTGAACTTCTTTCATGACTTTTTTGGCTTCGGCCGATGACAAGCACTTGAGCCAAAGTTGGTCATATGACCTGCGGTATAACGTGTCATTTACAAACACGTATCGAAGAGCTCTCTTCTTCAGCTGAATCCTCGCAGGTTTTTCTTCGGGCAGCTTGTCGTATCGGAGGTACTCTATGAAGGGTTCTCTCCAATCGGGCTCGTCTTGGATGATCGAAGCTTCTTCCGCAGGACTGCTCTTCTGTTCCGCGCTTTCCTCTTCTCGTAGAGAGACTGGGGGTAGAATTTGTCGGCTCCTGATTGTGATCAGAATTTCGTCCATGTCAGGATCGGCCAGCTCTTTGGCTAAGCGAGCGAGTACGTCAGCCTTCCCATTCAACGCTCTAGGGACTCTCATTAGTTCAATATGAGTGAACCGTTTCATGAGTTCCACCACTCGGCCTCTGTACCGAGCTAACTCGGGTTTGTATATTTTATAATCGCCGCTTACTTGGTTGACGATGAGCTGGGAGTCACCGTAAACTCGTAGCCGACGAATTTCCATTTCTATGGCGAGCTCCAAACCAGCTATCAGAGCTTCATACTCAGCTTCATTGTTTGTCCGAGGCTCGGTGAGAGCAAAAGAACGCCGTAGGGTTCCCATTGATGGTGTGATGAACACCAATCCTATCCCTGCTTTTATCTCCGGGACGCTTGATTTACTGGAGGTCCTTATTGACGAGGCTCCATCGAAGTAGAGCTCCCAAAATGGCTCGTCTTCCTCGAGGTGTAGCACTTGTTCGTCGGGTAACTCACAATTTAGCGGCGATCCTTCTGGTATGGGATGAGCAGCGAGAAAGTCAGCAAGAGCTTGCCCTTTTACTGCTTTCTGGGGAGTATAAACTATGTCAAACTCGAGTAGCATAACAACCCATCTTGCCATTCTGCCGGCTAGGCTCGCTCTGGTAATCAAGTGTTTGAGCGGGTCGACCTTGGAGATCAGCATAACCCGATGAGCAAGCATATAGTGCCTCAGCTTCTTCACAGCAAATATTAGAGCCAGGCATTGCTTCTCGATTGGGGAATAGTTGTGTTCCGCCCCGACTAGAGTTCGACTGAGGTAGTAGAGAGCATTTTCTTTTCCCTCCTCGTTATTCTGGGCAAGGAGCGCACCGAGTGACTCATCCAGCGCGGCAGTGTAGAGAATCAGCGGTTTATTTGGAATGGGAGCGGCCAGCACTGGAGGGTGCAACAAGTATTGTTTGATGCTTTCGAACGCTGCTTGACATTCGGCGTCCCAGATAAAAGGAGCTCCTTTCTTCATGAGCTTCGAGAAGGGCCTACATCTTCCCGATAAATTTGAGATAAACCTCCGTATATAAGCAAGCTTGCCTTGAAAAGATCTTAGCTGCGTCAGACTCTTCGGAGGGGGCATCTCCATGATAGCCTTTATCTTTGATGGGTCAACTTCGATCCCTCGATGTCGGACTATGAAGCCCAGGAATTTTCCCGATGAGACGCCAAAAGCGCATTTCAGAGGATTCATCTTCAGGTCGTATTCCCTCAGTCTGGTGAGAACGGTCCTAAGATCTTGGATGTGGTCAGCCTTGGCTTTAGTTTTGACGAACAGATCATCAACATAGCATTCGACAACTTTATGGATTAGGTCATCAAAGATATTAGTCATTGCCCTTTGATATGTAGCACCTGCGTTCTTCAGTCCGAACGGCATTACCTTGTAGCAATATATTCCGATCGGGGTTCGAAATGCTGTGTGTTTCTCATCCTCAGGCGACATCTTGATCTGATTATATCCAGACGAGCCATCCATAAAGGTGAACAACTCGTAATTTGAGGTGTCATCGACCATCATTTCCATGACCGGTAGCGGGAACTCGTCTTTAGGACATGCCTTGTTGAGGTCCCTGAAGTCGACATAAACTCGGATCTGCCTATTTTTCTTCTTCACTGGGACTATGCATGCGATCCAGTCCGCATATTTCTCTTCCCTGATGAAGCCGGCATCGATGAGCTTCTTGGTTTGCTCGATGACTTTTTCTTCTAGTTCCCTTCTCATTCTTCGAGGAGCTTGTTTGACTGGCTTAGCATCAGGAGATATAGCCAACTTATGTACGGCCACTTCAGGGGAAAGGCCAGGCATTTCTTTGTATGTCCATGCGAAGCAGTCGACGAACTCATGCAGCAGGGCAATTATCTGCGCTTTCATTTCCTCTGGCAAGAGCGAGCTGATGTAGGTCGGCCTTGGATTATCGGGCATTCCTAAGTCAATCTCGGTTAGCTCGTCAAAGGTTGCTTGTCCGCCATCTTCGAGCTCTTGAGGAGCTTCTTCTGGCTCGGCTATCTCGTCGTCATCATTTGATCTTTCGCTGGCCTCACCAACATGGATCATGTAGCACGCTTTGGAATCAGGTTGAATGTAGCCTATGCCCCGTCTATCTGGAATTCGTCCATCGATGAGTGCTCGGACCTGGGGCGGATGCCATAGCCCTTCGTAAAACTTTGCTTCGGACTCCGTTTGATATAACCGGCATCCGCACTTCTTAAAGTATTCCCGCATCTCGGGCGCATAGTATCTGGGATTGAGGACGGCTCTTATGCCACTCTCATATGGAAGGCACGCGACAGACAAATCGTCCGGGTGCGCAACGGGGTTTGACCCATAAAACAAGATGCCCTTCTGTCCACTTTTCCTCCCGGGAATGTAGAAAGTTTTCAGCTGGTCCACGGTGGAGATTGATAATGCATCGAGCTCTTTGCACATTTGCTCTGGTACCCTTGTAACGGCTAGGGACCCTTTTGCAACTTCGAAGGTCTCTCGTAGTTTCGCTTGTTGCGTGGGGGTCCAATCTGCACCGCTGTTGCACGACAGGTCCTCCTCCTCTGACTCTTCAGTGTCGCTGCCAAGATGAGGGCGGACTTTACTCCTAGATGGGGCTTCAGTGACGGATTCATCCGTATCGCTGCCGAAACGAGGGCGACTTTTATGGAAGGACGGGCTTCCAGCGTCGGACTCATCAGTGTCGCTACCGAAATGCGGGCGCACTTGGGCATTTTTGCTTTTGAAAGTGACAGCCGGCGCAGATTTGCTTTTGAGCCTTGGGGCTGGTCTATCCTCAGTCAGTTGTGGCTTAGCATTTTGGTGGTTCATAAAGTACCGAGAATCTTCATATCGGACTTCATGCACACCGAACGGTTGGATGTCTCCGTCAATGCGTCTTTCTTCGCCATTTTTAGTATACTTCATGCATTGATGGAGAGTTGACGGAATGATGCCGTAATCGTGGAGCCACGGCCGACCCAAGAGAATCTTATAAGACGTGTCGGCGTCGATCACGTATATCTTGGCTTCAGTTTGCAGATCCCCGAATTTGATTGGCAGAGCTATGGACCCCAGAACTTGCTGGCAATTTTGGTTGAAGCCTTGAATGACAATCCTTTCCCTTGACAGGTGTCGGACGTCCATTGACAAACTCTTCAGCGTCCGTAAGTTCATGATGTTCACTAAGGACCCTGGATTAATCAATATGCGATTAATTCGATCTCCGTCGCTGTACCCGGTCACGTAAAGCGGCCGATTGTGCTCAGCTGTTCCCAGTAGCAAGTCTTCATCCTTAAATGTGCCTACGGCGGCATGCAAAGCGTGCTGAGCTTCTTTCATATTAATTTCCGCAAAGTGGGCCTGATACCGCTCGGGGTTTTGTAGAGCGTGAATAAGAACATCTCTAAGCTCCTTAGATAGGACCAAGGCGTCGTAGATGCTCAGGAGAGACGGAAGCTTCCGGAGATGTGCCAAGACATTATAGTCCTCCGAGGAAGGACTTATGTTTTCATCAACCGGTTCTCTGCCATCTTCTTCATTAGCGACTTGTTTTTCCTTCCCTTTTGGGGCGTTGCCCTGATTTGGCGGTAGAGCCCTGCCGCTTCTAAACCGGATTTGATTGGCCGTTGTGGTGAGCTCCTCATCCTCTTTGGGAAAACAGAGCTCCTCTTCCGAGTCGCTGCCAAGATGGATGGCGTAGCAGGTCACTACTGGGATCTCTTCATTGGAGTCTTCTTCTAACTCCTCCAGAATTTCAGCCGCTTGTACAGGGAAGAACTCCTTCAATTGAATCAATGTTCTTTCCTTTTGTTCATATTCTTCGAAGGAATCGATATATTTTTGAATGCTCGATCTCCCTGCAGACTCTTTTTCGCGCCGAGCTGCACTTTTCTTCTTCTTGAGCTTCTTGGATTTTGAGCTTGATGGAGCCGCATTGGCAGCTGGACTGGTAGGCTTCTTCTGCCCTTCCCATTCCGTCCTGGGTTCTTTCCGAAGTAGCTTTATCATCTTCTTCGTCTTATTAGATATGTGCGTACTCCACGGAGGCCGCGATGAGTCAGTTTCATTTCTCAGGGCAGCGGGTTCGGCTGTCTGCTCCCAGAAGGCTTCAGTTTCTGTCTGTATAAAGTTGGTGGTTGCAACTTGATTGTTCACCAACACACTTTTGGACAGCTCGATCTCTCCAGCCTTGTACTGCTTCTCGACCCAGTCTTTGAAGATATAGCAATCCTCGATCGCATAGCTCACTACTCGGTGGTACGGGCAATACAGAGGATTGTCGGTCATTTTTGCTTCTTGGGGTCTTTTCGACTCTGGCAATTGTAGGCCGTTGTTCAAGGCATCTTTAAATATCTTGCGGACCTTGTCCTTTCTGAAAGAGTAAACCTTGTTCTTTTTCTCCTCTAGGGAGGGCCCATCTCCTCCCAGCAATGGCTTTCGAGACCGGTTAGTTTTGGATTCGGCCGCCCTTCGCTTTTCTTCATTGTCGGACGCATTGAAGACATTGGTACTGCTGGAACTCCCGCTTCTACGGTTGTCGTCCCGCTTGCTTTTCCAAGTTTTCTCTCTCTGAGAATCCGGCGGGGACTCTTTCTTTGAGCGTTCCAGCATTTGGACTTTCTTGGTTAGCTCCTGAAATGTCTTGAGGCCCGCCGTACACAAGAATGGGACCATCCAATTGCTGAGGTTCCCAATGAGAAGGCTGACGGATTGGTCCTGCTCCAGCGGCGGTTCGCACTTGACTGTGAGATTACGCCATCGAGCGATAAAGTCGGTGTTGCTTTCATTCTTCCCCGGCTTGGTCCTCACAAGGTCGGCAATGGAGATTTTATCACTGACACTCATGAACCTTTGCCGAAACAGGGACTCCATTTGGGCAAAAGTAATGACGGACCCATCCGGTATACTCGCATACCAGTCGAAGGCGACGCCGGTCAGGCTGTTGACAAACTGACGAAGAAGGAGCGCGTCATTGCCCCTGTATTTCCGCACGATGCTTTGAAGTGGGCGACGTGCTGATTTGCATTCCCCGTTCCATCAAATCTTCCAAACTTAGGAATGACGTAGCCGCTTGGGAACTCAATCAGATCGTACTGCGCGGGGTATGGCCGCCCACTACTGCCGATTTCTTTCTGAGTTTCAGCTTCGGCCACCAATGTTTTAACCTTGCTGGTGACCAAATCCATTATCCGATCCTGTGTTAGCGGGATAGTGCTATCTGGGGCCAAGGCATCCCCAGAAGCGGAGTGTGGCCGGCTTTCATATGGCTCGACCAGTCTCGGTCCCAAAGGAACCGGCATTGGTTGCCTCGGATTGTCATCACCTAGCTGATTAGTAGCGGCTTGTGCCTGATTGGGAGGCGCTCGAGCAATTTGAGCCGTAAGCTGCATCACCACGTTCGTTAAGTCGTCAATCTTTGAATAGAGCTTGGCCATCTCTTTATCTTTGCTCCTGAGCTGTTTTCGAAGCTCTTGAAGTAGCTCTTGCTCCGCAGTCCTGGGGCGGAAAGTCGGCTCTTCCTCGCTGTTCGAGCTTGACTCTGCATGGACCGAGGGGTCTTTCTGCCTATCATCCTCATCGAGGGGGTTTTCATCATCTAGCGGGGGCGGCTGTTCTTGGGCGGCGGCAACCACATTCAGGCTAGATTGGGCTTAGGATGTGGTGGCCCCATCCTTGCTTTTGCTGCGAAGGTTGTCACTGGGGCGCCCGCCCGCCATATAGACCGTATGGATGATATATCCGGCCGTCTTTCTATCATTGGCGGCTGATTTCACGGATCGTTGTCTTGACCCCCTTGCTTCGGTAGCTGGTAGTCGATTGAAGTCGGCTGGCCTAACCAGGTTCTTGAATGGTGCTGGCGCTTCTTTTCTGGGTTTGCCCCGCTGCTTTCGTACGGCACAGAGTGCTTGATAGACTCTTGAAGAGACCGTGCCATACTTTTTCTGTTGGGGCCGGGACACGTCTCTTTGTAGCACTGTTCGGACCGCTGTCTTCTTGATTCTGGCGGTCATGGCATTTTTCTGAACCCACTTCAGAGGCTCGAAGGAATTGCTGATTCTTACGTCCGACTCAGCCGTCGTCGTAGGGTAACCCTGCACTTGGAACTTCACACGATTCCATTTGGCCGAAGCCTTGGCCCTCTCGTTGGCTCGATACCTGAGCCGCTTCTGCCTTAACTTTTCTGTTCTAAGCGCCTGGCAGACTTCGGCTCTTTGGGAAGACGCCGCGGACCGGGCGATGGAGGGCCTAGGAGATACACTCGATTGTGCATTTGTTGGAGTCATCGCCTGAGCTCGTCCGCGACATTTGATGTTGCCCTTCGCACCGGAAGTCTTGCCCCCAGCTGGAGTGCCAGAGAGCCGTTCAGACATCATCTTAAGTTTCGGTTGTGGTGCCTTAGCAATCACAACATTCGGCCTCTTGCCCCTTGGGACCGGCTTGGCCACCTGTTCCTCCGGGATTTCCGCCAGATGAGCGCTTCCGGCAGGGTAGATGATGACGGAGCCAAACTGGCGGGGCGGTTCCTCCCACTGTCGACTGAGGCTTGCAGGGAGAACCACACGAGCGTTGATCTTGACCACGTACGGAATCGGGGTTACGTTGGAAGCTGAATTCGTCTGGGGAGACATTGTCGTCGAAGGTTGATTGCTGCACGGAAAAAAGAACATCATTTCAGTATAGGCAATCTATATATATATTGATTGAGTTCGTATGAACGTTTAACCCGAAATATGGAAGGAGAGACGGGTCCCACCGGGCGTGCCAGAATCTGTAGGGTGTTTTTCGTCACCCCATTGAGATGGGAATACGCGCACGCGTCTCAGGCGTACTACAGATTCCCCCTGCCTAGGGTAGGCTGGGGTTTAATGATTGTGGGGATCCGAATCTCCGGCAGCCGCGGACTAAGCTGCCGTTAATTACCCCTCGCCTTTGGGGCGAGGGAACCTCCAATTAACGGGTTAAACTGGTCATGCGAACTCAATGTGCAGTGTACATGTGTTTTGTTTTGAAAGGGGGTTTTGGATATATCGGGAGCCACACAGAGTTTTTACGGGGGTCCCGCTACCCGGATAGCGGGCTGGGGGTCAAGGGGGCTAGCAGCCCCTTTGCGGGGTGCGGGGCAGCGCCCCGGCCCAAAAAAATTTTGAGGGGGACAATATTGTGGAGTGTGTGTGTATCTATACATGTGTATGCATATGTTATATATAAAAAAAAAAGAGGAAAAGGCATCCAAAGGATGCGTGGGGCAGCACCTTGGGCGCTGTGCGCTTAGGTGCTGTGCGCTCAGGCGCAAGCACGCCACATGTCGGCACGTGGGCGCTTTGCGCATGAGCGCAAGCGCAGGAGCGCAGGAGCGCGCGCCACGTGTCGGCACGTGGGCGCTTTGCGCATGAGCGCAAGCGCTGGAGCGCAAGCGCGCGCGCCACGTGTTGGCACGTGGGCGCTTTGCGCATGAACGCTGCGCGCTGGAGCACGAGTGCACTGGAGCGCAAGCGTGCGCGCCACGTGTCGGCACGTGGGCGCTTTGCGCATGAGTGCTGCGCGCTCGAGCGCAAGCGCGCGCGCCACGTGTCGGCATGTGGGCGCTTTGCGCTCGGGCGCAGTGCGCTGGAGCGCAAGCGCGCGCACCACGTGTCGGCACGTGGGCGCTTTGCGCTCGGGCGCAGTGCGCTGGAGAGGAAAAGAGGGCTTTTAGCCCCAAAAACTCTCGAAAGAGAAATTAGTGGAGTTAAACTCCTGAAAAAAGAAGAATGTTTTGGTTGGGGAAATGGGTTCTTCTTCTTTCTCTTCTGTTGGCTGGCTCAAGAGATGTGAGATCTAAAAATCTTTTCTTTTTGAGATCTAATGATAGATCCATGTTCCTCTTTGTGGGTTTTGTGGTGAAAAACTAATTTGTTTTATAAAAAGAAGAGTAAAACTCTTGATTTAATTCAAGAGAAAGAAGAAGGTTTTAAAACCTTGAAGAAGAAGGAAAGATCTCAGATCTGGAAAAAGTTTTAGAGAGAGAAAAAGTTGTTGAGATATTTCATTATCTTTGCCTTTATAGGCTATACACTTTACGCATAGCCCCTTGGGCTTCACAAAATGGCATTTTTCCTATCCCATGGCTCATGTGCCATTTCTTTTTGCACATAAGCCATGGGCTTTACAAAAATTTGGCTTTATGCCTATTTTTCTTACATTTATCCATAAAACAAAACAAAAGAAATACAACAAAATTATTTATTACGAAATTTTATCTTGGCATGGGAGGAGGCCGGCCGCTTCATGTTCGGGCTCGACCCGAGCATGGACCCACTAGATCTAGGCTTGGGCCCGCTTGGTTTGGGGTTGACTTTGATTTTGACTTGGTCAACCGGGGTGTAAATTTTTACCCCAACACCTCCTGCCCATCAGACGCTGAGGATCTGAAGCCCTTATCATGAGGCCGCCAAGTCCCTACCTGCTCGGTGCATCCCCAGCGGGCATCCTCCTGCCCATCAGACGCTGAGGATCTGAAGCCCTTATCGTGAGGCCGTCGAGTCCCTACCTGCTCGGTGCATCCCCAGTGGGCATCCTCCTGCCCATCAGATGCTGAGGATCTGAAGCCCTCATCGCGAGGCCGCCAAGTCCCTTCCTGCTTGGCGCATCCCCAGCAGGCATCCTCCTGCCCATTAGACGCTGAGGATCTGAAGCCCTCATCATGAGCCCGCCGAGTTCCTTCCTGCTCGGCGCATCCCCAGCGGGGCAGCCTCCTGCCCATCAGACGCTGAGGATCTGAAGCCCTCATCATGAGGCCGCCGAGTTTCTTCCTGCTCGGCGCATCCCCAGCGGGCATCCTCCTTCCCATCAGACACTGAGGATCTAAAGCCCTCATCGCGAGGCCGCCGAGTCCCTTCCTACTCGGCGCATCCCCAGAGAGCATCCTCTTGCCTATCAGACGCTGAGAATCTGAAGCCCTCATCGTGAGGCCGCCGAGTTCCTTCCTGCTCGGCGCATCCCCAGCGGGCATCCTCCTGCCCATCAGACGCTGAGGATCTGAAGCCCTCATCACGAGGCCACCGAGTCCCCTCCTGCTCGGCGCATCCCCATGGGCATCCTCCTGCCCATCTGACGCTGAGGATCTGAAGCCCTCATCGTGAGGCCGTCGAGTTCCTTCCTACTCGGCGCATCCCCAGTGGGCAGCCTCTTGCCCATCATACGCTGAGGATCTGAAGCCCTCATCGTGAGGCCGCCGAGTTTCTTCCTGCTCGACGCATCCCCAGCGGGCATCCTCCTGCCCATCAGACGCTGAGGATCTGAAGCCCTCATCGTGAGGCCGCCGAGTTCCTTCCTGCTCGACGCATCCCCAGCGGGCATCCTCCTGCCCATCAACAAGGAGGGTCCAAAGCCCTCCTCGCGAGGCCGCTGAGTAGCTTCCTGCTTGGCGCATCTGCAACGGGTAGCTTCCTACCCTACGAAGACACGGATCCAAGGCCCGCCGAATAAACTCATACTCAACGCGCGATCAGCGCCTCAACTCCGGTAAAGGGAGGATACCGACCTTCCTACACTCGCCCTTCATTCGACTTATACTCGATGCGCGACAACAAGAACGCTGTGTCATCCCCGAACAATCCACCACAAGGAATTACCAGCGCCAAGCCGTACAAAAAGAACCAAGCAGTCCACTCTCGACCCGACCCACGAATAGATCGGAATGAGAGTGGGGGGCTAATGATGATGCTCAATAACGGTAATTCCTTAGATCATGACAAGTCGCAGATGACGTGTCACATGCGTAAGCCAGTTAGGCCCCTGAGGGCCACGGAGGGAGAACCAGTATGCTACAGTAGGGGGCTTCCTTCAAACCCTATATCCCAGGAAGCACCCCACTCCTTGCCCCCGAGCACCTCAGTAGCCAAGCCAATTGTCCCTTTGCTCTACTCCGAGCTATCACTGGCCCGAGCCTCCTCGACCCTCTCAGCTCGCCTCCGGATTTGAGCAGAACCAAGATACCTCGGCTCTCCTGCTCGTCCGCGAGCTCTCCCGCCGAGGTCATCTTCCTCGGTCTCATCGACCGACCAACGGCACCGCTCGCAAGCGCAACCGCCATCCTGCGAATCTCGCCATGCGCGAGATATCCGCCGGCCACATCCCACGTTCCACGCTATCACGATCCCCATTAATGAGCCTGTCTCGCCATTAATGGGAGATCCCGCTCATCATGCGGGCGTAACGTCAGGAGCCTAATGGCTGGCGTGATTCTTGCGCCTTCCTTGCCTGCTGCCACCGCTATATAAACCCCTTCTTCAGACGGTCCAAGTAAGCCATTTTTACTCCACTAAGCCGTTACTCTGCTCGGATCTCTAGTCTAACTTGGCCGTCGGAGGGTCCTCGGTGGTACAACCACCCCGGGACTTCCTTACAGGTAGCTCGGCAACCACAACTTCAAACCCATTGAGATCCACACGCTTCAGGAGCCTGTCTCCAGATCCAATATCATCCATCCATCGCCGCCATCAGCAGATCAACGGAAGGTAACATCTTGGCGCGATCTGGGTCGCGTCAGTAGGGCTTTGAAATTAGTGTTAATTGCTAAATAATATCTTAATGTTTCACCTACTTTGCATTTATAGGCCTTACTGATTTTTTTGCTACACTTATATACCCTAAAGTATAAACTGTATGAATTTTATTTAAAATAATGATAGATTTGATTGTCAAGTGAAGAGAGCGAAGTATTAACGGATTTTGTTTAAAATAGTGATAATTTTGATTGTCAACCGAACGGAATTAAGTATTAACAGTTTGTATTTTAGGATACCTAAGTATATCAAAATCAATAAGGTATATAAATATAAAGTAGATGAAACATTAGGGTATTATTTAGCAATTAACCCTTGAAAAATATGAATGTTGCATTTGTAAGGTGACACATAATATTATCTTATACTGATAGTGCGAGATATTGGCGATCCCCAAGATCGTGACACGTGGCAGGAGACGTGTCCCAGAACTCAGAAGAAAGGGCCCGCGAGGGCCAATCAGGCCATCCCATGCCCGACCAGCAAGCACAAGCTGGCCCCCCTTGGGGCCCCTGCAAATTAGCCTCATCGGCCTCTCAGCTCGCCTCCGAGCTACCACAGGACCAAGACTCCTCGGCCTCCTTGCTCGACCCCGAGCTCCCGCCGAGGACGTCTTCCTCGGCCCTCCGACCTACTCCCAGGCGTAACCGCCGCTCCATGAATCTTGCCATGCGCAGATTTGCGCCAGCAGCGTCCCACGTTCCACGCCATCACGATCCCCATTAATGGGCGATCCGCTCTTTACGCGGGCGTAACGTCGGGAGCGTAACTGCCGGCGAGATTCTCACGCCTGCTGCTGCGTGCTGCCGCCACTATATAAACCCCCATCACAGAGGGGTCAAGGAAGCCACTCTCGACACTTTTATTCCGTTACTGTGCTCGGATTTCCCTTCTAACTTGATCGTCGGAGGGTCCTCGGTGGTACCAAACCACCCCGAGACTTCTTTGCAGGTACTCGGCAACATCTTCCTCACCTCACCTCTTCCTCAAAAAACCCATTGAGACCCACACGCAACGAAGGATAATCAGCTAAGTTCACCGTGAGATCAACGGAAGACAACATATGATAGAGGCCTGAAAAGGAGCTCCATCAGTTGGCGTCGTCTGTGGGAACATAAATCCACAAAATACAAAGTTGGCCTTCCGATCTCCGCCCACATGACAACCGATTTGCCTAAAGATCCAAACACCCGCTGTCACCTCCCTCGCAACGGAGACGCGGGCGAACCCTCGCCTAAGATCGTCGGCTTCCCTGCTGGCTGCCGTCTCACAGGCTCCGGCGGCCGCCCGAGCAAAAGGGCTAGGGGCCGAGAGCCCATCACCTTTGGCGACGAGGATCTCCACGGCATATCTGTGCCCCACAGCAACCCGCTGGTGATCGTAGCACAAATTCACCAATACGAGGTCCACCGAATACTTATCGATTCGGGCAGCTCGGCGGACATCCTCTTCCACGACTGCTTTTTGCATATGGGGATGGGCCCAGCAGACTTGAGACCGACCTCCCACGTCCTCTCGGGGTTCACCAACGACTCCGTCCTGGCATAAGGGGTGGTCACCCTGCAGTTCATAATCGGGGAACCCGGCCGCACGCGCACACTGCCTGTGGACTTCATTGTGGCTAGGGTCCCATCGGCCTACAACGTCCTCCTCGGCAGGCCGACGCTGAACTCTCTCCAGGTCCAGATCTCGACATACCACCTGGCGATAAAATTCCCCCTCGATCACGGTGGGGTAGGCCGGGCATACGGGAGCCAGCGGGTCGCGGAGATACGCCTGACAGAGGCATCTTCCCCCGAGCAGTACACCGAGAACACCGGTGCATGCGGCGACATTAAAGGGTCCCTGGACACCCGGGACGAGTGGAAGGAGGTCCGTGGATCACCAGTCGAGCCTCTGACCGAGGCGCCCTTAACGGAAGGAGACCCAGGAAAGACCGTCCAGGTCGGGTCACTCCTGACGGGAATTCAGCAGGATGACCTGATCGAGTTCTTCCGAAGCAATTCCGACGTCTTCGCCTGGGCACCGGCAGACATGCCTAGGATCGACCCCAAAATCATCTCCCACAAGCTCGGAGTTGATCCTACGGCCCGACCCGTCAAGCAGAAGAAAAGAAGCTTCGCCCCAGTCAAACAGAAGGCTATCGAAGAGGAAGTTGACCGGTTCCTCGCCGCCAACTTCATCAGGAATGTGTCTTACTCAGAGTGGCTGGAAAACGTGGTCCTGGTCAAGAAGTCGAGTGGAAAGTGGCGTGTGTGCGTCGACTTCACCGACCTCAACAAAGCCTGCCCCAAGGACAACTTCCTGCTCCCCCGCATAGACCAGCCGTCGACAGCTCAGCCGGGCATGAGCTTCTGAGCTTCATGGACGCTTTCTCCGGCTATAACCAAATCCGTATGAATCTTGATAACGAAGATATGACCGCATTCACAACGGACCGGGGGGTGTACTGCTACAGAGTGATACCCTTCGGCCTCAAGAATGCCGGGGCCACATTCCAGAGGCTGGTCAACCGCATGTTCAAGCCACAGATTGGCAGGAACATGGAATTCTATGTTGACGACATGCTCGTCAAGTCCGTCTCGTCGGCCAACCACGTCAAAGACCTGGGCGAGGCGTTTGGGGTGCTCCGCAAATTCAACATGAAGCTGAACCCCGCCAAGTGTGCGTTCGGAGTCACCGGAGGGATATTCCTCGGGTTCATGGTCACTCACCACGGAATTGAAACTAACCCAGAGAAGATCGACGCCATCCTGAGCATGACCGCACCGAAGACCAACGTCGAGATCATGCGGCTCACAGGGCGGGTCGCCGCTCTGAGCCGTTTCATGTCCAGGTCAGGGGAAAAGTGCCTCCCGTTTTTCAAAGCGCTGAGGAAAATTCCGAGGTTCGAGTGGTCGGAAGATTGCCAAGCCACCTTCGACCAACTGAAGAGGCACCTCGCAACACCACCCCTGCTCACTCGGCCAGTGGAAGGGGATGAGCTGTCGCTGTACCTGGCAGTATCCGACCAAGCAGCAAGCTCGGTGCTCGTCCGAGAGGCCGAGGGGGCACAAAACCAGTGTACTATATGAGCCATGTATTCAAGGACGTGGAGACGAGATACCCCGCTATAGAGAAGATGTCCTGGCCCTCGTAGTAACCTCGCGGAAACTACGGCACTACTTCCAAGCACACACAATCGTCGTCCTCACTGAGCGCCCATTGGGGGCTATCCTGGCATCACCGGAGACCTCAAGCCGTCTAGAGAAATGGAGATGGGTGCTGTCTCAATTCGACATAAGGTATCGCCCGAGGCAAGCCATCAAGGCGCAGGCCCTGGCCGATTTCATCGTTGAATGCACCATCCCTAGCAGGAAGCCGGATTCCGCGCCGCCCCTCACGGCCCAGCATCCCATCCGGGAAGGCCCTAGCTCAGCTTCGGAGTGGGTCATTACGTCGACGGGTCTTCTACCGAGGAAGGCTGTGGTGCCGGCCTCATTATCCGGGCAGAAGGCCAGACAGGAATCATCAAGTTCCTCCAAAACAACCTGATACACCAGTTCGGGATCCCGAGGTGCATCATCACCGACCATGGGACGAACTTTGAGAACGAGAAAGTAAGGGACTTCTGCAAAGAATACCACATCCTCATGAAGTTCGCCGCGGTTGCGCATCCCCAATGTAACGGGCAGGCCGAGGTCGCTAACCGGGACGTCCTCCGGGGTCTCCGAACCCGCCTGGAAGGGAGAAAAGGCAGTTGGGTCGAGGAGCTACCCCGGGTCTTATGGGCCCTGCGCACGTCAAAAAAGACTCCTACCGGGGAGACCCCTTTCAGCCTCTGCTACGGGACCGAAGCAATGGTCCCAGCGGAGATCGGGCTACCCAGCCACCGGGTCGAGCACTTTGATGATGACACAAACACCATGGCACTACGAACCAACCTCGACATACTGTTGGAGAAAAAGGATCGGGCCCAGATCAGAGCCGCCGCCTATCAACAGCAGACGGCCCGATACTACAACACTCGGGTAAGACACCGCTCCTTCAAGACCGGGGACCTAGTCCCGCGGCAGAACGAATTCATCGACCAAGGCAGGCTTCACAAGTTCTCCCCGAAGTAGGAAGGTCCTTTCCTCATCTCCGAAGCGCTCCCCGGCGGAGCCTACCGCCTACAGGACACGGACGGGCGGAAGCTCCCTCGGCCTTACAACGCCAAGAAGCTTAAGCTATACCAATGAGGTCAAAGCTAGAGAAGCGTCGCACCCCAGCTACCACTCGAGATTTCCTTTTAACAAGATGGTGTAAAGCGTTGTCTAGAATTCCTACCCGTACGAATAAAGAAACTTCTAATCTTTTTCCCCGGTAGAGTTCCCCCTGTACAACGAAAAAGCCCTCCCAGAGGCAGTCGAGCCCGAGGTCCCCTCGCTCGGCTATCCCCAGCAGGCAGCTTCCCTGCCACAACGTCGGGGATCAAAAAGCCCTCTCGGAGGCGGTCGAGCCTGAGGTTCCCTCGCTCAGCTATCCCCGGCGGGCAGTTTCCCTGCCGCAACACCGGGGATCAAAAAGCCCTCTCGGAGGCAGTCGAGACTGAGGTTCCCTCGCTCGGCTATCTTTCAGGACAAAAGCCCTCGCCAAGAGGCACCGGGCAGTAACTCTGCCCGGTCAAAGGTCCTTGGTAGGCTTCTTACAGCCTTATAGCTCTTCCCGCGCCAAGGACCAAAGTCCTCCCAGAGACAATCGGGTCCTTGCTCAGCTATCCCCGGCCGGTAGCTTCCTACCATAACCGATAGGGATCAAAGTCCTCGCCAAGAGGCACTGAGCAGTAACCCTGCTCGGTCCCCATCCTCAAGGATCAAAGCCCTCGCAAGAGCCAACCGAACAGCTACCCTGCTCGGTCTACTCCGGCTGGTAGCTCCCTACCCTCGACGCCAGGGATCAAAGGCCCTCACAAGAGGCACCAGAGCGGCTAACCCGCTCATTCATCCCAGGCTGGTAGTTGCCTACCCACGACGCCAGAGATCAAAGCCCTCACCAAGAGGCAACCACTCATCCTCGCTGCCCGGTCATTCTTAATGGCCCTCCACAGCCCTTCGCGCGCTAGGGCCCAAAGTCCTCCCAAAGGCGGTCGAGCCCTTTCTCGGTCAAGCCCGGCCGGTAGCCCCGTGGCCATACATGAGGATCCAAGACACCCGGAAGGACAACAGGTTCATCCGAGTCTGAACGATCTCCCATCGACCTCGGGGGCCATACATGAGGATACCTCCACGGCAGCGCTTGACACACTCGCCGGCTAGTGATTGGAGTCAACTCGACAGGAGATCGCCAGACAAATGGCCAACCTGATACGGAAACACGACAATACAAGCGAGGATATCCTACGAACGTCCTTCACACACAAAAGACAAAATGCAAACCAACGAATCAAGGATTTTTTCTTTTATTGCCAAAATCAAGGTCTTTACAAAGGGTATTCTGGGGCCCCCCAGCCCTACAAACTGCCCGGAAGCTTACTTCGGCCACATCATCGTCGGCGCCACGGCCCAAGGCCCTACCACCGGAGACTTTTCCACCAGGGGCACACCCTGCTTCCCTCGCCATCTCTCACCGGAGGCCTCGTCGCCGGAAGCGGAACCCGAGCACGGAGCTCACCATCGTCGAACTTGGGAAGTTGTTCCTTCACGGCGTCCAGAGCCTTGTTCCACGCGACGGCAGAATACTCCCCGAGCTCGGCGTAAAACTGCTCTGAAACCTTATACTCGGCCACAGCTTTCTTAGCCCGAGCCTCGGCAACTTGGGCCTTCAGCAACGCCGCCTCGGCATCTCCCCTGCTGGCGTCCCTCTCTTTTTCCAGGGCTGCAAAGCGTTCGGCCATGTCCGCCAGCTTCCTATCAGCAACCCGGAGAGACGCATTCAGACGACGAAGGGCACCCCGAGTCGCCGAGTTGGCAAGCTCCGCAGCCTCCGCCCGGCCCTCCACAACGTCGGCCTTTTCCCTCTCCTGGCACAGATCGCGTCGCAAAATCTTGACCTCCGAAGGAAACACCTCCACTGGCCTCGGGGCGTGGAACGCCCCCTCGGCCTCCATGCGAGTGGCAAGGGCGCAGTGTTGAAGAACCTGACAGAAAGCAGATGAGAAAGCAGGAAGCACCCGAACCAAGGGAAGGCACACCAAGACAAATACGCATGGAGGGATTTGTACCTGGACCGCCCCTTGCGCCATGGCCTCCAATTGATCCCTCAAGGAGCCACACAGAAGCTTTCCCCCAGCCGACTCCTCCAACCTGGCGAGCAGGCCGGCGGCAACAGAAAGCCCAGATAGAACCATGAAGACGGAGCCCCATTCCTGTACGGGAATCCCTTCAGGGGCCTTCGACGGCGGCTCGCGAGAAACCTTCCTCTTCCTCTTGAGAAGGGGGCTCCCCTCGCCCTTCCCCCCGTCCCCAGTGTGGGACTCGAGCAACTGCTGACGACTCTGGCTGCCGCCAAAGAAACCACCAGATGCCGTCGATGAAATGGACGGCCCTGCCGCCGGTAGAGAATCCGGCGGAGGGCACGAGCTGGCCGGGGGCTCGGCTACGCCACTAACTTCCTCCCGGCACGGGCCGCCCGAAGAATGGAAGCGAACCATGTATCCCAAAGAAAGAAGAACGCCGAGCGGCAGCGACTCAAGGAAGAAGGGAAATAAAAGGTTGGGGCCCTGAGGTGGGACCTGCCCCCGTTTTATCACCGCGTACGGCCGCATCCAACGGCGCCCGTCATCACCCGCCGAAACGACTCCTAGCGCCCAGCGGCTCCGATCGTTCCACGTGGCGGCCCAGCGCTGGACCGAGTCCCATCAGACGCCGTAGACCTGCGCACGTCACATCGGCTAATCGACGCTCGACACGTGGGCCGTCGCTTCGACTGCAGAGAGCATGAACCGGCGCACCTTCTTTAAATGCAAAGATCTCACCCTGATTCGCTAGCGGAAAAGACAACCGACAGCCCGAGGACTCGTCCCGACGAAACCATAGAAGGGATCTCACCTCGGGAGGCCCAGCAGTCCACTCCTGACCCGACCACTAGCTGGTCGGGACAAGAGTGGGGGGCTAATGATAGTGCTCGACATTGGCGATCCCCAAGATCGCGACACGTGGCAAGTGATGTGTCCCAGAACTCAGAAGAAAGGGCCTGCGGGGGCCAATCAGGCCACCCCGTACCCGACCAGCAAGCACAAGCTGGCCCCCTTTGGGGCCCCTTCAAATTGGCCTCCTCGGCTTCTCAGCTCGCCTCCGAGCTACCACTGGACCAAGACTCCTCGGCCTCCTTGCTCGACCCCGAGCTCCCGCCGAGGACGTCTTCCTCGGCCCTCCGACCTACTCCCAGGCGTAACCACCGCTCCGCGAATCTCGCCATGCGCGGATTTTGCGCCAGCAACGTCCCACGTTCCACGCCATCACGATCCCCATTAATGGGCGATCCGCTCTTTACGCGGGCGTGACGTCGGGAGCGTAACTGCCGGCGAGATTCTCATGCCTGCTACTGCGTGCTGCCGCCACTATATAAACCCCCATCACAGAGGGGTCAAGGAAGCCACTCTCGACACTTTTATGCCGTTACTCTGCTCGGATTTCCCCTCTAACTTGATCGTCAAAGGGTCCTCGGTGGTACCAAACCACCCCGGGACTTCTTTGCAGGTACTCGGAAACAACTTCTGCACCTCGCCTCTTCCTCAAAAAACCCATTGAGACCCACATGCAACGAAGGATAATCAGCTAAGTTCACCGCGAGATCAACGGAAGACAACATTTGACGGAGGCCCGAAAAGGAGCTCCATCATATACCGACTTGAGCAAAACTGCTATGGAAAAAATTCCTCTTGTTTCTTGGTTCAACCCAAAAAAAAACTTGTTGGATTTAAAATCAAATTGAAAAAGTTGAATACCAACGTAAACAATGGATTTGTTTTATTTTTTAATTGGAGCAAATAAGAAATGACCAACCTAATTTCTTGTAACCAATGAACAATAGCTTTGGTATGACATTTTCCCTGAAGAGTGCATGGTTCGACCCACAATAGAGCAAGTGACCAATATTTAACCCTTTCGGAGCTAATTCATGGGTCCCCTGAGTACGTGGGTGTGCAGTGTGCATGAGTCAAATTCGTGGGTGTGCAGTGTGTGTGGGTGTGTTGTGTGTCTTGGATAAAGCCTATGGGCTAGTTCGGAAAAAAATATTACTTTCTTGTAGACCTAAGTTAATGCGGAAGTCCCCCCCCCCCTCCCCGATTTGGACGGGAAAGAAGAATAGTATAGCATCAGTGGACTCACTCCACTCATCTCCAATATTTCTCGGCATCTTCTCTTGATGTAATCACTTTTGTTCTTAATATTCTCTCACCCTTGGTAGTCGTATCTGTATTCAATTTGCTTGCTTTCTTTCTTTCTCTTCTTATTGCTAGCTAGAGTTGATTGTTGCTCATGGCAAGAGCTGCAGCTGTTTCTTCTAATTCTTCACTTGATCATCATCATGTGTTCTTTCTGTTCTTCCTCTTGTTTTTATTGTTTAGTTTTTGTGAGGGACAGACTCCGATTCCGTCGAGATACGACGGGTTTGTTTACGGGGAGGCTCCACAGATATTCAGTGATTCAGTGATCGTAGAGGCTTTCCTTGATCCTATGTGCCCGGACAGCAGGGACTCGTGGCCGCCTCTAAAGCAGGCTCTGGGTTATTACTCATCTCGTGTTTCCCTTATTGCTCATCCCTTCGCTCTCCCGTGAGTTTTTATTTCTTGATTTCTATGTGCTCCAACTTATTTCATCAAAACAACCATGTGGTAGTTAACTTACACGTCTTGACCAAAAACCTTTTGTTGAACAACAGTACCCCCTCACCGTTCATAAAATTGACCAAACTACCCTTGACCACTTAATAGGAAGTTGAGCGGATATGGGGATAATAAAAGAGGTTAAAAAATGTAAAAACTAATGATCAGGATGCTGTTTAACGGAAGATAACGTGGGTGGTGGTAGGATGGCAACTTTGCCCTGTCCCGTCCCGATCGGGACGGGGCGTCCCGATCGGGACGGGGCTTTTGACCGTTGACGGGGACACGGGGTCGGGATGGTATTAGTCTCCCCGGCCCCGTACCCCATCCCGTCCCGTCCTGACTCGCAATATAGATAATTGTTTAAATATCTTCTTTCATGATATTATTTATATTGTGTAGCTCCGTATATACATATCTGTTATCCCATTTATAACCATAAACGCCTCCCCAGCCCTTGTTTTTGCACTCTACAATCTTCACTTCTCAGTTTTTCTTGCACACTCACAACTGACCTGCGACTGCCTGAGCATCGTTGATCGAATCATCGTTGTTTCCACCTCTCTCATAGTAGCCAACCATAAAAAAACACATCATCATTCTCTCTCTCTCTCTCTCTCTCGAGAGAGAGAGAGAGAGAGAGACACGGCTTTTAATACACTATATGATAGGACGGGGCGGGATGGGTCGGGGTCGCCGCAGGGAATTCCCGGTCCCGCCCCGTCCCATTGACATTCCTAGGTGGGTGTTGTGAGGGTTTTGTGCAAGTTGGGTAATTAAACCGCAGCTTAGTTTTGCTAACACAAGCCCTAATATTTTCGTCTGTAGTTTCTCCATATTCAGTTCCGATACCAAGAAATGATATGTTTTTTTAGGGCTAAGATCTCATTTATGTTACTACGTTTTATATCATGTATTTGTTTCCTCTCTGATCACATTGTTTGTCGTTCGCTGTCACGCAGTTTTCTGTGAGATTTCTTCTTTCCAACTTTTTATAAGTTATAAACCTGTTTATAGAGTCTTCAAACTCTTTCTTTTCAATAAATTGATATATATCGGTCAGTGTTTATACCTATTGTCGCTGGAAAATGCAGTTATCATAGCAACTCCTTTACCGCTTGCCGTGCACTCCATATCGCGAACAAGCTCAACTCGTCGACAACATATCCCTTGCTGGAGTTGTTCTTCAAGTATCAGGTAATAATTTTCCTATTATAAATAATTTATATAATTAATGCAAGCTTCATTTCATAGACATAGCTTCTTAAAACAATAATAAACTTAATGTCATAATCTAACCATCTATTCAGCTAATTAAGTAGCTTATAACTTGAAAGGAAGAAACTAAAATCCAAAACTAGCTTAACAAAATAAACTACAACTCTGTATCATTGGATAATGACATTGCAGATAATGCTAAAAATACATTTATTAAAGATAGAACACTTGGTTCAATAATTACAAATAATTTATTTGCACCAAATGAATAGATAATATAGATCAAAATGAGTTTTAATTAGTTTAAGCATTTTAGAGCTTCAGTTTGTGAAAATTCTCTGTTGAGGATTCTGATCCCAGGCCTGAACACCATCGAGCATAGCAGATCACAGTCGAGTTTGTAACCTCGTTGTATAGTTTCTACCTAATTGCACAAGGAAAGAAAGTGTATTGCTTACTTGAAAATCATCAATTGTACAAAGAAACAAATAGAAAAAATAGATTCGTTCATCGTGATCAGAGTGATTGTTCTCATGAGACGTGACCTTTTTTTTTGAATTTAATTATCATGCAGGAAAAGTACTATAATGCACCGACTTATAATATGTCAAGGTATTATATAGTCAATCAGTTCTCGAACCTCGCTGTATCAGCAGTTGGAAAGAATCTGCAGCCGGAATTTTTATCCGGTTTTAACGATACCCGAACTGATAGCGCGGCGAGAATCTCCTTCAAGGTGAATAAGATTGTTAATTCGTTGAAACTTTTGTTAAGTTCTTGTCTTCTGATGTTATTTAATTTCTCAGTATGGTTGTTCGAGAGGTGTGTCTGGGACGCCGTTCTTTTTTGTAAACGGCATTCCGCTTCCTGATTATGGCTCTGCACTCGACTTCAATAAATGGAGAAGCATTATCGATCCTCTCTTTGCGAATCAATAAATTACCTAGGATTTATCTATGGGAATGGTGCAAATGACGCAGCTCCGAGAGCTGCATTATGCTAAATAAAGGTCTTAGATTGTTGTGATTATATAATTATCGGGCATATCGAAGTGATTGGTTTTAGTTCATGCTTTGTTTCATTTTCGGAACGATCAGTCGGGTTTGTTTTTGGTTATCGCTTTGTCATCCCTTGGGGGAAAAACTATGCCAGTAAGGCATCAGATTCCGAATTCTTGTACCAATATGTTTTCTCATTTTATATGGCTTGTGTCCTTGCAAGACATGCTTTATTGTGCAGAAAGTTTGTAGATAGGATAGATTAAAGAAAATAAATATCAATTGGAGAAATAAATGTTGGCAAATATAATTAAAAAATATAAGGTTCACTTGGGGAAATGCAGGGTAGTGCAATTCCTCCAAAATTGTAGATATTTCTTCTCTCTCTCTTTTTTTTTTGGATAACACAAAAAATGTAAATTTGTTTATCAAGATTTGAAATAGTGCAAAATAATTGCAACACCAAGGGTTTATCACTTCATTGACCCTATTTATTTTCTATTTTGGGAAAAATGGATAAACCATACTTTCAAATATAAGACTCATTTCACAATAACAATCATCTTAAATTCTGGCATAAAAAAGATAAGGGATATGTATTTTTCGTTGTGATTAGTTCACCACGCCAACATCTTTATCAAATTTTATTTTCGTCCTCAGCAAATTCAAATCAATTCTGTAAAACAATTCAAAACTTCATCTTCAGCGTTGAAGACAAAACGAGGAATCCATGAGCACACAAATTTTATGTCTGGATGAAAAAAATTCGATTAGTCGAAATATTTTTTTCATGGAAAATATGGCTAAGATAAAAAGAGAAGAAAAAGTAAAAACTGAAGCTTTTCTAGAAGCACAAGGGTGCAAAATGACAACACTACAAGAAAATAAGACCAAATTCGGCGGGAGACCAATTTCAACATGAGTCTCCCGTCGAAAAAGGCCGAGTAGATCTGAAATTTTGTTGATTTTAGTCAACATCTAATTCGATGGGAATCTCATGTCGAATTAGATGTTGACCAAAGTCAACAACTCTAGCACAATACTTCAGCCCCTTTTCCCCCACATTACACCCCTCAACACTCGAAAAAATTTCAGAAAAAATCCTCGCTCCCTCTTCTCCACCTTGTCATCATCGCCGCCGCCTCTTCATCGTCTTCATCGCCGCCACTGTCTCCTCCTCACCAATTTGTTCCCCTTCTTCGATCCCCTCCTCCTCGTTGTCGTCCCTACATCCACCTCTTTGACTTCTTCGTCTCTTCCTACTCATCGTCACCGAGATGCCCACCTTCGTGTCTTCCTCCTCCTACTACTACTCGAGACCCCCCTCTTCATCCTCCTTCAACCGATCCACCTTCTCCGACTTCATCGATCCCCTCCTCCTCTTCATACCCGAAACCCCCTTTTTCATCCTCCTTCAACTGATCCACCTCCTCCGACTTCATCGATCCGATTCACTAGCTACCTCGATGTGGAATTGGCGATGAATAAATTTTATAAGCTTTCAGTTTTCAAAGTTTTTTGTGGTTAATTTCGTTATACTGGAAGATTTGTCTCGAAATGTTAAAACAAAATAATTAAAAAATTTATATGATTATAGGGTTGACGTCGACATAATTGCTCGCTCTTTCTTCGCATTAGATATACGCCGTTCTCCCGTACACCACTCTACTCCTTTTGATTCTTAACTACTAAATTTAGACTAAGTGACCAATTAACTATTGATTAAACCGAAAATCACATAAACAATTAACCATTTAACCATAATCTTGATTAAGTCACCAATTAAATATTAATTAAACCAACGATATTGAAACGATAACCATCAAACCTAATTTAATTAAGTGCATAATACTCGATGATAACAAAAAATATACCAATACATATCGTCATCGAGTATCTCATATTGACAAAATATCGTGCCTTAGAACCCGTCTATCAGTTATATACGTACGGTTATTTTTGTAACATAAAACTATGTGTGGGTTGTCAAGCTCGAACGTTAATCGTTCTTCGTGGACAACCATCTCGTAGTTTATACGAAGAGAAAACTAGTCGCACTCTAACCGATAGATTTGTCCATTCTGGACAAGTTAAGAATGTATAACGTTTACACTTTCCTGCAGACTTATGCTTTCATTCGTTCCGAGATGAATTTCGTCGGTACCTTTTCGCTGGTTCTCTGTGTACAAATATAACTGAGATGATCATTTCAATATTGATAGTATTGAGATATTTATTGATAGTATTGAGATATTTATCTCTTCTATTACAGTGTACTCGAAGAACGAAGGGGAGATGCTGCCGAAATTTTCTCGAAACGAATGAAAGTATAAGTGCAGAGCATGTATGCGTTATATATTTTTAATGGGATAGAAGCCTTACCTCCGACAGCCGTTACCCTCGACATCCAATAAAAAACAGTTAATATCGTAAACTATCTAGAAAAAAACATTATGATATAATAAATAATTGTGAACTATATTAGGCTTTACATACCGGACAAGAATGTATAAGACTTGGATAAATAAGAACAAGTTTAGCCCTGAATTCCGTAATGGTGTTGAAGAGCATATGCAATTCTCGTCGAGAGTGGGTGATAATCGTATTACCTGTCCCTGTAAGAGATGTTGTAACTGCAAAAAGGATAGTCGAGAAGCAGTTCGCATGCATATATCATCGCACTTCATTAATTTTCACTGTTATTTTGTTCTCTAACATATTGAACTATATACCGTGAAGTTGTTTTAGATATGTCAGGTGATGATAGGACTGATCAGGATACGGGGATGAGGGACAGTCTTCCCAGCGATAGACACGGGGTGTGAGAGGACCTACATGGGCTACTGAGATCTGGAAGAGGAAGCCAAATGCTGTGGACAAGCCGATTGCATACCTTTCATTTTCAGGGGACCTTGTTCATGAGAGCTGTATTGAAGCAAAGAAAATGATGTCATTTATAATGAACAGCGAGGAACGCATGCCTTATGTGACCGAGAACGACGATGGCGATTGGGCGGCCCTTCAGTGGGAAAGCCCAGAGTTGGAGCAAAAGAAGAACATTGTTGTATTAGAGGTTATGATGCAATTTGTTTATACTATTCAATACTAAACTGTATTTTGATTTGTGTAAATAGGTTTACCAATACGATGATGAATTATCTTGTTTTGCAGAATCGTTTAATTTCCGGTGGAATGGTAAAGAGGGTCCCGAGACAGTTGTCGATGAACAAGAAGTTCATGATAAGCTGCTTAAGTATATGTCGAAGAATTGGAGAGACCATAAGAACAAGGTCTTCAAAAAACTTGAATTCGCCAATACACCAGAGAAGATGTATGTAAGAAACCGGATCCAGATTGGTCCGATAACTGCTGGCGTGCCATGGTCGGGTATTATATGAGCCCTCAGCTTAGGGTATGTTTTTTAATGATACATTTTTATTCTTTTGTAGCAACTCAAAAAACAATATTTGATATAATTGCAGGAGAAGAGCGCGCGAGGTAAAACATCTCGCGCTGAGTTGCATGATATTTACAAGGGATGGAACAAGAGTTCCGCCCAGTTTTGCGTCGAATACGTAAGTTTCGACAATCAATATTTTATATTAATACGTTCGAAATATATCTTAGAAATTTATGTATTAACTTTTTAGATTTAATATGCAGCAAGAAGGACATGATGGAAAACCCATTGATCGGATCGAAATCTTCAAGGCTAGATTTGTACTGAATGATGGCACGCCTGCATCGGTTGCGGTTAATGAGCAATATATAATACTCCACTAATTTCGTGTTTCTTAATTATTTCACAATAATTATTGTGTATTGTAAGGTGTTTTTCGTCACCCCATTGAGATGGAAATACGCGTTGCTTGTCAGGCGCATTACAGATTCTCCCTGCCTAGGGTAGGCCGGGGTTTATTGATTGTGGGGATCCAAATCTCCGGAAGCCACGGACTAATCTGCCATTAATTACCCCTCGTTTTTTGAGCGAAAGAACCTCCGATTGACGGGTCAAACTGGTCATGCGAACTCAATGTGCAGTGTGCGTGTATTATGTTTGAGGGGTCTTGGGTATATCAGGGGTCTCGCAGAATTTAAAGGGGTCCCGCTATCCGGATAGCGGGCCTGGAGTCAAGGGGGCTAGCAGCCCCCTTGCGGGGTGCGGGACAGCGCCTCGTTAGAAATTTTTTCTAACGGGGAAAGTGTTGTAGAGTGTGTGTGTGTCACGCCCCGCTTCCCAGAGTACGGTAAGGAGATGTGATGGGTCACGCGACATATTTACTCAAAAGTAAACACGCTAAGCGTAATTAAGCAATATAATATAAATGTACACAAGAAAGACATGAGATGTAAATGAACAGCAACTTTTTATTTATTAAACATTTCTTTACAATATAACTGGAAAGTAAATACAAGACTGGAAAGCAATGCCTAAATAATGGCATGAACTGAAAGTAAAGTATATACAAGTGACTAAAGCTCTGGGTTTTCTGCGAACCGCTCCAAGTCGTCTGAGCTGGGCTCGATCTCCAGAAAATCAGATCCTCCTGACAACATTCCAAAGAAAGAATAGATAAGGAATGTTGTCAGCAAAAAATCGCTCGGTAAGTCCTAAAGGAAGATAGAAATAGAATAAACAGATAGAGATTATAACTGATATAATGTATGTTTGTTATGTGATCGCTGCTATTTGTAGCTTAGTACAGAATATGCCAGTGTATATGAGAAGAGTCCAACTATTCCGTGAACTAAGGTATACGGAGCACAAGGAACCGTTAAGCCACGGAACAACAACAACGGATATTCAGGTTAGGTGTATTAAAGTGACCATCATCATGCCACTTTTAACACATTCCATACAAATCTACCCCTTTTAAACCCCGTAATGTTTATTGTATTGTTTTGTAGATATAAGACTTTCCGAAACCATGATATCAATTGTTCATGTAAATGGATAAGGATATAAACGGATAGCCATGTAGACAAGTCAATGTATATCCATAATTCGGTCAAATCAAGTCATGTTGATATATATGGATTCATGTTGTAATGGAATTATATCAAGTATGGATTGTATTCGGATTAAACTGAGACTCTGTCTGAGTCAGACACTTAAACATAATTAAACTCCTGAATTAGGTTTTGGAGTTATCGGTAACTGCTGCACATGGACGGCAGGATTTGTGTTTTTTCCAAGACAATTACCGTATTGATAACCCCGTTTTTAGTTGTCTACCTTAAATAGGCAAGCACCCACTTTCTCCAGCTCCCTAAGGCTCAAGAGAATTGTTCTTGCTTAAACCTATATTTACTAGGGTCCTTATTGTAAATTAATATAACTTGAGGGGGTTTTATGAAAAATAGTTTTGATATATTTTCAAAATAAACCTCAAGTATTTATTTATCGTTTTTAGGGTTTTCATAGATGTAATTTTTTTATAAGATGAGATATTCTAGTGGATATAAACCTAAATTGAATAGTATATGGTATTCTCATGTAAATTGACTTGTATTGATTTGTGATGATAGTTTCATGAAATTTGGGATTCCTTTGTTTAGAAGACATGAATATTTTTATGTATATTTAAAATAGATGGGTTGATAATATTATATATAATTATTAGAAATTAAATTTATTTATTAAATAGAAATCACGTTTTCTTAAAAATTGTAATATAAATTCTATCGAGATCGTATGCTCTGTGAGGAGGTCTGCATCTCGCTCTACTAGTCCGATAGATGTGCGATAACCCGCACCAACCAAATCGGATTCCCCAAAATGGGTTTTAAGGACATAATTATATGGAATTTGATTAAAAAAATTAAAAGAAATACGGTTTTGATAGTTTATGGTATTTAACTGTAACTTCACCTTAACCACAAAAATATTGTTTTCAAGCCATCGTGCTATGTCATGATGAGTGTTGTGATGAGATAGGTCATTACCTCATGAGTTTTCTAAAGGTAATATGATGAAGTAATGCCGTAGGTAAACTTTGTGGTATCTAAACGAAAAAGTGTAATACAAGTTGCATAGCATTTTATTTTGAATCGAAACTTGTTCTAAATTTTGTTTTATGGTTGTTAAACAAGATATAAAGAAATGGTTGATTTGTTGTTAAGGAATGTTAGGTTTTTAATGAAATTAGAATCGGAACTCGGAATAACTTCGCTTCCGACAAGTTTTAATAAGAGATTGTTTTAGAATAGAAGAGAGGAGAGGGAACTTACGGGTTTGGAGAAGAGAGAAGAGATATAGGAACAAGTTGTGAACTTCGTTGAGTGTCGCCGGATTTGTCCCGAATCGTCGCCGGAACTTGACCTTGGGCCAACTCCACTTGTATAACATTTTGGACTTGGAAAACTTTGAGAATTTTGACAATGGATTTCAGAATAGAGAGGGATATGGTGTAAGGAGATATTTATAGGATAGAATTAGGGTTTAGGGTATTAAAATGAGAATTAAAATGTATTAAAATTTATTTTTTAAAGCTCATTTTAATTCTCTGTTAATGTGCAGAAAAATCAAACAGAAGAGGAGTAGTGGGGGGAGGACAAAGGGTGTTAGGGCAAAATTTGAGAGCATTTGGGATGGGGGGGCCCGGCGGTGCCGGCCCAGAGCGCAATCTCGCCGGCCACTTGGGTTGGGTTGGGGCTTGGATGAATGCCACGTGTCGGGGTCTGTGTGTACAACATTTTCCATATATTTGATTTTAGTGACTTTTCATTTTTACGTGTATTGCACGTGTAAACTTTTGGGTTTCCAAAAAGTTTGAAAGAAAAATCAGTAAAAATAATATGTGGCTGGAGAGATTTGAACACAAGGGCTATGTCACAGCAGTACAAGGCTTTACCAAAGAGCTATAAGTGCTTTCTTGCTGTTCTAAAACAATTCAAATACTTATAGCACACTTAGGGTTGCAAATACTCCATTTAGTACTTTAACTTTAAACAATTTTTGTACATTATAAACAGAGTCATTACAGTGTGTGCGTATATAAAAAAATGGTGAATAGCGTCCAAAGGACGTATGGGAAACAGCGCCTCACGTGCCCAGCATGCGGGCGTCGGACGCCACACATGCCTGGCGCGTGGGCGCCGGCGCCTCACGCGCCCGGCACGTGGGCGCTGGGCGCCTGCGGAAAAATGGGCTTAGCCCCTGTACTTGGAGTTGTGCTCCCAATTGACTTTTGGAGTTAAACTCCTAAAAGAAAGACAAAGGGGTTTAGCCCCTGCATTGGGAGTTGGTGAATTCCTACCCTAGACTGACCGGTAGAAGTGGAGGTAGAAGAAGAAGTCGGTCTGGTGCTCTCCCATTGTAGCGTCTGTTCTGCAAGGTCGTCGAAGAATTGCCACGCTTCCTCGTCAGATTTCGATAGGAAGTGGCCCTGACAAATGGTTTCCAACAACTGCTTGGTTGCTGGGTTCAGGCACTCGTATAAGGTTTGGCAAAGTTGCCATTTCTCGATATCATGGTGAGGACACTGAACAAGAAGGTCCTTATACCGGTCAAAGCACTTCCAGAAGGGTTCAGAAGGAAGCTGAGAGAATTGATTGATTTCGTTACGGATCCTTGCGGTTTTATGATTCGGATAAAATTTCTTGAGAAACGCTTTTACAAACTCGTCCCAACTGGTTATGGAGTGGGAAGCGGTGCTATACAGCCATTTTTCAGCAAGATCGCATAAAGTGAACGGAATGACCCATAGCCGTATAGCATCGTCCGACAGTTGGGTAGTTTTCATCATGGCACAAACGTTTTGAAATTTGTTGATGAAGATATAGGCATCTTCAGATTCAAGCCCATGAAATCGCGGAAGCATGTTAATGAAGTGGGGCTTAATTTCAAAGTTATCCCCATTGGCCGGTGGAAGGGAAAGACAGGTGGGAAGTGCAGAACGGGTGGGATAGAAACGATCCTGGAAAGCGATTCGCTGCGGCGCTACAACAGGCGGTGGTGGTGGGTTATTTGCCTCCATAGGAGGTGGAGTCAAACCTGGGGTAGTCAAAGAGATGTTTGGATTAAATCCTGACATCGCGGAAGAAGAGGTTGGTGATAGCGAAGGTGAAGATGTATGAACAGAATTCCGGTTAACGCCGGAGTTGGCCGGCAAAGGTAATGGTGAAAGAGGCGTGGACGGAGTTTCGACGTCTGAGTCGATCGCGTAGTCGGTAGCGACTAACGTAACGCGGACTAGGCGGGCGCTAGTATCCCGAGTCCAAGCGGACATACACTAAACGAGTTTAGCATAGTCAAAGCGGAGAAGGTGAGGGTAGGAAAACGTCAATGGAGAAATATGATGGGTGGTGGGTGAAAATTGGATTTTGGCGACAAAGGGCAAGTTTTTATAAAAGTTTTTTTGATTTTTTTCCTTTTTCTTTTTTTTTCTTTTTTTTTCAGAAAGAGCTTTACAGAAATATGTACGGATTTACGGCTTCAAGCAATCACAAACAAGATATGCACAATCACACCTAGATCTAGGGTCACCTAGGTCAGCTAGACAGCTCCTAACTGTTCCAAAGGGCTAGAAACAGGACCTCAAACCGCCTCTTCTCCAACAATTGCGGCCAGGTAAGTGCCAGGTAAGTGTGAGGCTCCCCACTACGTAAGTAGTGGTCCTAATTAAGTAACCACTTGCCTTCGACACACTTTCCTAGACACCGCAAAGTCAGGATAGGATAAATGGCCGATACCTGTAACTAGTCCTCTGTCCTATTGAGCGCGAAGTCCTTAGGGCCGAGTCTAGTATTTTTTAATTAACAATGGTCAATGAATATGCTTTTTGTGATTTCTGGGGTCCTGGGAAGGGTGATGAAATCCCCACCCAATCTGAATTGGTTTCAAACCCCTTAAGTCTGTATTAATGAATGCAAAGCGGTAACAAATCAACTGCAAACAATTTTTATTTTTTTAGCGCGGCGCAAAGAATCCTGCACAAGAACAGTTTATTGGAAGGGGGAAGAGAATTTGCGCAAAGAATGCTGCAGAAAACACAGTTCAGTGGAGTTCAGAGGAGTGGGGGAGAGATCAGGAGGACTTACAAAAATTTTGGCACACTGAATCCTCTAAACGGCCGCGGTTCCGCGGCCTAAGCTTGCTTATGCCGCGGTTCCGCGGCAGTAATGGGGAGTTGGGGCTTCAGTTTTCTGGTCTAGGCTGCTTTGGGTGTCCTCTGCTTGTCTGGATTTCCTGAATCTGGATTTGCTCACTGGATCTGCTCCAGAATCTTATAGTAGACCGTTTGCTTTGTCTTGATCCGTCGCGGTGTAGCCGCGAGATGTGGGTCTAACTTCCCACGTCTTTGGCACTGAACTCGAACGTCGTTTTATCCTGCACACTTGCACAAAACTAATCAAAAATAACAAGATGATTTTTTTTTACAATGTATATTTTTTTTGTTTTGTTTTTTCGGTTAGATTTATATTCACAAGTTAACCCGAAATTACACAAAGAAATAAACTACCATCTCCCCGGCAGCGGCGCCATTTGATTGTTAGGGATTCTGCATGTTCAAGTTTAGTTAATTACCGCAATCAAAACGGTTTCGTTTGTAGCTAGCCGGTTGAGTACGGGTCGTCTGCAGGGAGATGGGAATCTTTTTCTATGTGCTTTAACGAGTTAAGTCCAATTTTCCAGATTTGTTTGTGATTAACTAAGTGTTAAAATGATATGTAAAGAGAGCTTGTTAGGGTTAGGATTAGGTTAGTTTGAGTTAGGAGTTGCTCACTTCTTTCATTGCCACTCTTAATATCGGTGTTACGGTAATCGGCAACAACGGGGATTAGCACGACTAGGAAGGAACTTGCGAGTATAAGCTAGGCTTTCCAACGCTTAAGTTCTTCCTTTTGGTGCTTGTCCGTCCGTTCTTAGCTCTTAGCCATAACCTCCGGTTAATTCAACCACAACCGGTCTCACTACGGAATCACCGCTATCATGTAGGATAGGGTGCCGTAGGGAGCGGATTGTGGTTCAATTAACGGGAGTCGATTTAAGATGTTGGGCAAGGAAAGAGTGAGAGAGATTTCCTTCTCTCAAACTTCTCTTATCCTACCCTAACAAGTATGGAAATTACTCACCCATTACAAGAAGAACGAAAAATAAAACAAAGGAGGAAGATAGAAAGAAAGAGATTAGAAGATAACAACTAGCTATTTGCGACCTTACCTTGGCAAGGATCAAGTGTAACCATCATGGTTGTTTAAGGATAAAGGAAAAGAGAAAAGAAAGAAACAAAAATAAATAACAACAACTAAATTATCAATTAAAGATTACAAGCAATTAACATAACAAGAGCAAGACAAGTATAATAACAAAAAAGAACTTCTTTATTCATCATTCTTCACTCACAAAAGCTCACTACAAGTTTTTTAATGGAGAAGAGATGAGAAGAGGAAGAAGAACAACAAGTATTCTAAAACCTAAAATACAAGATTAAGCACCCTTGGCTTCACAAGGTTCTGGGTTATTTATAGGCTGGAAAATGAAAACCTAGGGCAACAATCAGAACTAAAATGGAATGACCAATCTGCCCCCAAAAAATCTTCAAATGCGGCGCCTGTACGACCACGGAACCGTGGCCTAGACCCTCTATTGGCCGCGGAACCGCGGCCGTATAGGGGAGTTGGGCCCTCCGGTTTTTGGTGCTTCCTTGATCCTCTTTTGTCTGTAGTTTTGCACATGTTTTTTCTGATAATCTTTTCACATCTCTTCCAGAATTCTAGTGGATCAAAAGGTGATTGGACATGGATCTTTTGTCATGATTTTCTTGAGCTCCGCGTAGATTTCTTGGACTTGGTGTTGCCATTGTGCTTTGTGCATGAAGATGACAATCGATTTGCCATTTTGTCTCTTAAACTGGTGTGTGGCAACATACGGATAAAGAGCGGAAACCCGTGTTTTATCTGTGGTTGGCAGGAACCCGGATTTTGTCGTGCTTTTCCATGAATTTCATCGTTTAGAGCCGAGAACCTGTATCCTGCAATTGACTAGCAAACACGGCTCAAGCGTACCTACCGATAAGCAATATGATAAAAATTGGGCGGTATAAAAATGCAAAAATCTGATATGAACAGGCACTAGCTGCATATAACGACTACCCAGGTACTTGTCGAAAGGGGGGTCGACAATCAAGTGCGTCCTTACCTTACTGAGTATGAATGTGACAATCTCCGTACAGTTCGGTCTCTTCGTCAAAGAGTATCGTATATCGGGTCTAGAGGGTGGATAACGTCAGACCCCTACTAACCCGATAAGTCGTGTCTGAGTCTAGCTCATCACCAACTGAGATACTACTAATCAACTATCAATAAATATCCCCTACCGTGGCCACGGATTTCTGGTGATAGCTAACCGAACACAGCGTGACATCGACTCCTAATACCAAGAGAGACGAATCCCTGACAGTCGACCACTGCCTCCATGTGGCTCGGGACTGTATCTAACTAAAACCTATTTGCACGACTCCTTTGAGCCGTGGTAGGGTAGTAATCAAAGTACAGTGGAAACTCACACGAGATAAATGACGACTTCGGGTCAAAGGACTAACCTGTACACATGCCACCTGAGAACTTCCATCTGACGATAGATATAATACCGTCTAGAAGTTCTCGGCAAGTCCGTCCAGTGTACTCACCTCCAGTGAGCACCTGTATACTATCTTAGGTAACATAACACCAATGGCTTGTGAGACCGGCCACCGCCCCTCGTCGGGGTCTCGAAACGTATACACTAGTCTACTCCGAAATATCGATGCCCGGTCTCGATACTCCCACGACTAGGGACATTTAAGGACATGTTTATAGGCGACCCAGCTCTCACGTATATGATCGCCATCATAATTGTTAGGAATATGTTTTCCCTAGTGGTCATTATTGTACATTAATATATATTATAGTGGATGCTTGGACATATATATATAGGACTTTCTTGCTCGACATGATAGTATTCCGGTTACTCTTTATCTTAACATATGGACTAATATTCTTATACCGTCTTTCTCTTACATGTTGATAAAGCCTTTAGGATATGTACTTGACTATCAGGATTATGATGAGATCATATTAGTAGGGCCAGGGTGGTCCAAAAGTACATCCTTTAACAGTTCTTAGTCGAGGGGATATCGAGACAAGGGCGTCAATATTCCAGAGTAGACTAGTGAGTACGTTTCGTGTCCCTTAAAGGGCGATAGTTGATCCTACAACTATTGGTGTGTGACATCAAAGTTTGTACACAGTGCTCATTGGAGAATGGGTACACCGAACAGGACTCGCCGAGGACTCCTAGTTGGTAGTATACCTATCGTCAGATAGCAATCCTCTGGTGACACTGGTACAGATCAGTCTGTAGACCCGAGATCGTCATAGAGTTTTGTGTGGCTCCCACTGTGCTTTGATTTCCTCCCTACCGCACTCAAAAGATACATGCAAACAGGTGGATTTTGGGTACAGTCCCGAGTCACATGGAGGCAATGAGCGATAGGAGGGGTTTCGTCTCTCCCGGTATTGGGGGTTGATGTTGTGCTATGCTCGATTGGCTATAACTAGAAGTCCTTGGCCAGGGCTGCTGCTGAGATTTACTAATAAGAGTTATCGGTAGTTTCTCGAACCGTTATAGGCCAGACATCAGCATGACTTATCACGTTACTGGGGTCTGACATTTACCACCCCTAGACATGATATGCGACATATCAGACGAAGAGACTGGACTGTACGGTAAATGTTACTGATAGGCTTCATGAAGAGTATGGACAAGCTTGCTTGTTGATTTTCATATCGCTCAATACCCGGCTAGTCGTTACGTCCATCTAGTACCGCTGACGACTTGTAGGTAACTGATGTGATCATCACCTACTATTGATGAGTCTTTAGAGTCTCACACAGAAGTTTCCTAGTTCAAGCAAAACGGAGTAGGGCACATATGCCGATATGTGCGAGGGACAGATTAAATACGAGTATGTGATACCGTATTGTAATCCGGCAGTAATCTGTTATCAAGTTAGGTTATATGTGATATAACCAGATTATCGAATCAAGCGTTGATTTGATAATGTGATACACAGATAAATGATATTAGTCGGTCATATATGATATAACAGGATTATTAAATCAAGTGTTGATTTAATAATTTGATATATATTATATTTGATGTAATTATATATTAACTAATATTAATAGCTCACTAATTATTCTTCATAATATATATATATATATGAAGTATGGTAGGATTTTTCTATTTTTTGAAAATAGAATATGAAAAGTAAAATGGGGAGACTTTGGAGGGATGGGCAAAGCATGGTTATTATCTATATTTTATTTGTCTTGACTCACTACTCAAGCATGGTTTCATTTTAATATTGCAAATAATTCCATGCTTGAATAAGTGAGTTCAAGCATGAGAACTATTCTGGTGTTCATTTCACACTTAGCCATTCTTGAGCTCCTCTCTCTAGCTCTCTCCCATTATCTTCTTCTTCCTCTTCTTCATGTTTCAAAACTCCAAACCCTCACATGTGATGTGAATCATGGAGTTTTGAACAAATTAGTGAGCTAAACCAAACCCCTACTTCACCGTCCTACACTTGACTAGCAATCAAGTGTAGCTTGTTTCCTTCGCTAAAGGTAGTTTAGTGAAGAGGTAGCTTGAGCTAGAGGGACTTCGGGTGGATCGTCTTTGGCGCGAAGATCACAGAGGAGGTTCGTTCAACTCGAAATGGAGCGTAGTGGAGTCGCGTGGACCACAACCCGGAGCTAGTGAAGTGAAGGACTCGATCTACGAGGGTATAACTTTCTTTCACTTCTTATAGTTTAGTAGATATCAAACCTAAAACCCTAATTATCTAGTTAACGATCTAGGTTAGTGTTAGTTAGGACCCCAAATTTTTTAAAATTGGCATGCTTGATGCTACAAAAACCTAGTGGTGGTGCTAGCGTTAACTTTCATGGTATCAGAGTCAAAGCTAGAAGATTAGACGATATATATAAAACACGAAACCGAAACAATTCCGAAACTGCTAACCCGAACACCAAGTTTCTGTCGATATTTTAAAGGTCTCTAAAATTTTTTTAAACAAGTGCAGAATGTTACATGTGATGTAACTAGAACACCAGAAAAATTTGAGGGCAAAACTCCAAAATTGACCCGGTGAGATTGCTCAAAAAACCGGCCTCACCTTTTTTTACTGTAGCAAAAGACCTTGAAATTTTTATAGTGTTCTGATCTCTTGGTTTTAGGGTTTCAGGTTATGTTTGCTTTTGCCAAAATTGCATGTGATGTTAATTTTGTTAAGGGGCTAATACGGAGTGTTTCTTAGTCGTAATTATTACATCGTTTCGGGTTTAAGTTTGATATGGATGCAATAGTTGGAATCCACATTTAATTAGTTTTGAGAAAACTAGTTAGTGATTATAAATCTAGTGTTTTAGTCTCGGTAGATCGATTGGCACGAAGTTTCGATTCGGATCGAAACTCCGTCGCAATCGCGTATAGTACGCGGATACTCGCCGGATAACATTACTAGATAGCCTCACCCTATTGCCCCAACCAAGTGACTGTAGGAGAACCCTATTGCCAATAGAATCCACTCGGGTGCTCACGGCCATGGTGTTCCGCCTAAGTGCACTTGGTCGACAGCATCAGGGGTTCGGCCATCTACTAAAGTTTCCGACGAGTATTCGATCAGTTAGTCAGTAATCTTGTTGAATTACCCGACTAAATTATTGAAAAGAGTTTTTGATATGAGTCTAAAATGCGGGGTTTATAGGGTTAGGCATGAAATTCGGAATATGAGATATTCCGGGTTTATGATGTCTACGGATATACGGATTCTAATTATTGCAGTTTTACATTTATTTTCTGCGACCGTAAGTGTAATATGTGAGGTATCCCAAATCTCGTTGCTATATGTAAACAGAATTTGGGATACACGTATTTACTTACGTTGATGATATGTGATATTATGTGTCGCTGATATGTTTTATTGGATCGTCGTGATTGAATAGCCGGGGGGTTTTATGTGAGATGGGAGTTTTTCAATTTTTATTCATGTAAAATTTGTATGTAATATTCTTTTATTAGGGCACTTCCGGGTTGAGGATGATGTCACCATTGATGTATATTATTTACTTTTCCGCATTATGATAGACCCAAGAAGGGGAGCATAAGTAACCGGGTTCTAGAGTCTAGTGGGAGACCATCTCAAGGAGTTGAGATCAGGTCTCCTAATTCTAGAATTGGTAGGGTTACTTGCCGCTCTCGTAGGGGTCTAGGGATGTGGGTTTGGCAATTCATCACGACCGTAGAATTCGTATTTTACATTATTGGCTAAATTTAAAACACGGGCATCCTAGTATATCCAATATTTCATATGTTGCTTCTGATGCTTGGTTCTGTGATGTGATCATATAACTGCGTGAAACGAATGTTATATTATATATATGATATATAATGAACGTTGCTTATGTTTTGCACCCGCGTTGGTCCAGCCCCCGCTCTGTCGGTAGTTAAGTAACCTAACGATGCATGACGGGGCCCAGTGGCGAATGCGGATGGCATAAGTATATGTTCTATTTTCATTTCATTTTTCTGTGATGTTTAGGAAACATTAAATGACGGAACTTCATTAATGAGATTAATGAAAAGAAAGAAACCTAAAAATATTGTAGAATCAGATTTCTAAAAGCAGGTAACTCTAGTTCTTGCTTTGCATAGTGGTATTCCTTGATGAATATCCAACACCTCATTCGATAAGGAAAGAGCCGAGATCCCTTCACCGGGAGTGACCTCTTTAGCGAAACTAGCAAATGCTACAACTCACTCTTTTAGTTTTACAAGCTAACTAGTTCTTGTTTTGCATAGTGGTATTCCGTATAGAATATCCAACACCTCATTCGATGAGGAAAGAGCCGAGATCCCTTCACCGGGAGCGACCTCTTTAGCAAAACTAGCAAACGCTACAAAACTATTCGATTTTTAAACGGAGCTTAAAACACTCTAAATCATTAGATTCTACAACGATATCAAGTTTATTACGCTCATGGTTTTCTTAAAAACCTGCGTAGCCCTCCGTCATTTCAGATAAGTGCTATTTTAGTATTCGTGTTACGTTTGTTGGCCTGCGTCAAGGCATATTGTGCGGTAGCTAAATTAGTGTTTATTTGCAGCATGTGATGCGATTGGATTAGGGTAGTCGTGCGACTTTGTTGGCCTGCATCAAGGGTCGTGCGGGTGGGTTTAATTCAATCAAGAAATGAACGGGTTGAACTTGACTAGCGCCCTATGGTTAGTTGGCCTGCGTCAAGATCATAGGACGCTAGGGGTAAAAACATTATCGGGAATTTTAAGTGTTGAAATTTGCAATGAGATTGCATACCTTCAATATGATAGTTGGATCCCGATACCCACTGCGAGTAAGAGTTACTCCTGAGAGAGTTTTGCACTTTACAATTAGCTAACCCAATAGGTGTCTAGAAAAGTGTCAACGGGGTTATGCCTCTAGGGAAATGAGGTTTATTTTAATTAGGTCCGTGCGACAGCACGGGGAACCTCTATCGGAGTACCGACACTGGCCTGGCCGACCGGTTAGCGAACTTGAAGAATGTAATTAATCCCTGCTAATCTTACCTTTTATGCTTTGAAGGAAGATTTGATAAAAACAGTGGGAGCCATCCTGATTAGATAAGATAATAACCAATCTAATTTTGCAAAGAGCGCACGTTAATGCGTTTCCTTCTCTCTCTCCAGGCAGCAACCAATGTCACGCCTTAATCAAGATAATAATATGATGTATTAACCGAACCCGCTTATTATACTAAGCTGGGGAACGTTGGTTCCGTAGGAATAAGGGAATATTAGGATTCCCGCGCCACCCGTACGAAGAAATAGCATGTTGATGCACCTTCTTCGGGTGTGTTCGTTACCGAGAACTGTTTCTCAGTTTGTTCTACGTCCTGGGTATTGGATACCGGATCAGGATCCCACGTATGTAATTTGTTACATGGGCTAAAGGGAGGTAGAGAACTGGGAAATGATGATAAATCTCTGACAGTGGGGAATGGTGCAATTGTTGCGGCCAAGGCAGTTGGCGAATATCATCTTGTATTACCAACTGGAAATACATTGGTTCTGAACGACTGTTATTATGTACCAAAAATGATGTGTAATATTATATCGGTTTCTTTGCTATCTAAAGAAGGATATAATTTCACATTAGAGGATAATATTATGAACATTTTCCAGAATCAAGTGTTAATTGGGTTTGGTACGTTATGTAACGGTATATACGTTCTGAATCAAACCACGGTTTTAAACGTACAGAACATACACAAGAGGAAAAGTTCAGAAATGAACAAAGCCTTTTTGTGGCACTGTAGACTAGATCATATCAATGCGATAAGGCTAGCTAAGTTGCATAAAAATGGATATTTTAATCCGTTCGAATTTTTATCTTATGAAACTTGTCGGTCATGTCTCAAAGGAAAGATGAACAAAACTCAGTTTACTGGACACGGAGAAAGAGCTGCTGAACTTTTGGGACTGATACATAGTGATGCATGCGGTCCTATGTCTACACATGCCGGGAATGGTTTCTCGTACTTCATTACATTCACCGATGATCTCTCAAGGTTCGGACATGTGTTCTTGATGAAACACAAGTCTGAAGCTTTTGAGAAATTCACGGAATATAAGCACGAAGTTGAAAACCAGACGGGTAGAAGTATTAAAATCCTACGATCTGATCGAGGAGGAGAATACTTGAGCACGGAATTCTGTGATTATCTAAAAGAGAATGGGATTCTTTCTCAGCTTACTCCTCCGTATACGCCACAACACAATGGTGTATCGGAGCGGAGAAATCGCACCTATTAGATATGGTGCGCTCTATGATGAGTACTGCTGAGTTACCTATTTCTTTTTGGGGATATGCGCTTGAGACAGCTGCAGACCTATTGAATATGGTTCCCACCAAATCCGTGCCTACCACTCCACATGAGATATGGAAAGGAAAGAAGCCATACCTTAATTATGTTAAGATATGGGGTTGTCTGGTTTATGTGAAAACACAAAATCCGGACAAGCTCGAGGCAAGGTCAGTTCTGTGCAAATTTATAGGATATCCCAAAAATTTGCGAGGGTATATCTTCTACTACTCCGAGGAACAAAATGTGTTTGTTTCTTGACATGCTACCTTTTTAGAAAAGGAATTTCTTGTTAAAGAAATTAGTGGCAATGAGGTAGAACTGGAAGAAGTTCCAGCAGCACAAACTATAACTGACGATTTGGTGGAACCGGAGGATCCAATAGTACCCAACAAACCCTAAGCACCCCAAAGATCTAGTAGGGTTCCTCATCCACCTGAGAGATACTATGGTTCTCTCGTAGACGGTGGGAGCGAGGATTGCATCATGGAAGATGATGACCCGACTAGTTTCGAGCAGGTCATCACAAGTGGAGACTCTGTGAAATGGCTGGATGCTATGCGATCCGAGATGGAATCCATGTACACCAACAAAGTATGGACTTTGGAAGTTGCTCCTGAAGGGGTAAAACCCATTAGGAGCAAGTGGATCTTCAAAAAGAAGATTGGTGTAGATGGAAAAGTTGAGACTATCAAAGCTAGACTTGTAACAAAAGGTTTTTATCAACGACATGGTGTCGACTATGATGAAACATTTTCTCCTGTTGCTATGCTTAAGTCCATCAGGATCCTACTTGCCATTGCTGCATACCATGACTACGAAATATGGCAGATGGATGTCAAAACCGTTTTTCTAAATGGTGATTTAGAAGAGAGCGTGTACATGACACAGCCATAGGGCTTCGTAGACAGTGGAAGAAGCGGGAAGGTGTGCAAGCTGCTTAAATCCATCTACGGATTGAAGCAGGCATCGCGGAGCTGGAACATCTGTTTTGATGAAACTGTCAAAGAGTTTGACTTCATCAAAAATGTAGATGAACCTTGTATATATAAGAAGGCTGTAGAGAGTAAGGTGGTCTTCCTCATATTGTACATGGATGACACACTCTTGATAGGAAACGATGTTCCTATGCCACACTCGGTCAAGCTCTTCTTATCACATAAGTTCTCCATGAAAGATCTAGGTGATGCCTCCTATATCCTGAGGATTAAGATCTATAGAGATAGATCTAAACGGATGTTGGGATTGTCCCAATTCAGGTACATAGACACCATACTAAAGAGATTTAGTATAGAACATTCCAAGAAAGGTAATTTACCCGCTTGCTCAGGAATCACTCTCTCCAAAGAGATGTCTTCCAAGACTGATTTGGAGAGGGCTCGCATGCAAGGGATACCCTATGCTTCGGCAGTCGGGTCAATCATGTATGTGATGCTGTGTACCAGACCGGATGTAGCTTACTTACTAGGTGTAGTGAGCAGGTATCAATCAGACCCTGGGGAGAAACACTGGACGGCTGTGAAGAACATTCTTAAGTACTTGAGAAAGACTACAGAAATATTCTTGGTGTATGGTAACGGTGAACTCCAGGTGGTGTCTTTTACCAATTCGAGTTTCCAGAGTGATAAGGACGACAGTAAGTCGGTCTCGGGTTTTGTCTTTACCCTCAACGGAGGGGCGGTGTATTGGAAGAGTTCCAAGCAAGACACCGTAGCAGACTTGACGATGGAGGCTGAATACATCACTGCCAAAGAGGTTGTCTTGATGAAGAAGTTCATAGCTGAACTTGGTGTGGTTCCATCCATTGTGAATCCAATACCTATATATTGTGATAACAATGTAGCTGTGGCTTTGGCCAAGGAACCCCGGTCCCATCAGCGATCCAGACATATTCTTAGGCAGTATCACCTGATCAGGGAGATAGTAGAACACCGGGAGATCGAGATCAGGAGAGTTGACACGAAGGAAAACGTAGCGGATCTACACATGAAGGCCCTCCCCTAGATGCAGTTTGAAAGACTTTTTCGGATGTTGGGTATGAGATACTACAACACATAGCCTTAGTGCAAGTGAGAGATTGTTAGGAATATATATGCCCTAGAGGCCATTATTGTACATTGATGTATATTATAATGGATGCTTGGACATATATATAGAGGACTTTCTTGCTCGACATGATAGTATGTTATCTGGTTACTCTTTATCTTAACATGTGAACTGGTATTCTTATACTGTCTTTCTCTTACATGTTGATAAAGCCCTTAGGATATGTACTTGACTACGAGGATTATGATGAGATCATATTAGTGGGGCCATGGTGGTCCAAAAGTACATCCATTAACAGTTCCTAGTCGAGGGGATATCGAGACAAGGGCATCGATATTCCAGAGTAGACTAGTGTGTACGTTTCTTGTCCCTTAGAGGGCGATGGTTGATCCCACAACCATTGGTGTGTGACATCAAAGATTGTACACAGGTGCTCATTGGAGAATGGGTACACCGAATAGGACTCGCCGAGAACTCCTAGTTGGTAGTATACCTATCGTTAGATAGCAGTCCTCTGGTGACACTGGTACAGGTTATTCTGCAGACCCGAGATCGTTATAGAGTCTTGTGTGGCTCCCACTGTGTTTTGATTCCCCCTACCACGCTCAAAGGAGACGTGCAAACAGGTGGATTTTGGGTACAATCCCGAATCACATGGAGGCAATGAGCGATAGGAGGAGTTTCGTCTCTCCCGGTATTGGGGGTTGATGTTGCGCTATACTCGATTTACTATAACTGGAAGTCCCTGGCCAGGGCTGCTGCTGAGATTTACTGATAATAGTTATCAGTAGTTTCTCGAACCCTTATAAGCCAGACATCGGCATGACTTATCTCGTTACCGGGGTCTGACGTTTACCACCCCTAGACATGATATGCGACATATCAGACGAAGAGACCGGACTGTACGGTAAATGTTACTGATAGGCTTCATGCAGAGTATGGACAAGCTTACTTGTTGATCTTCATATCGCTCAATACCCGGGTAGCCGTTACGTCCAGCTAGTACCGCTGACGGCTTGTAGGTGACTAATGTGATCATCACCTACTGCTGGCACATTGACGAGTTTTTAGAGTCGCACACAGAAGTTTCCTGGTTCAAGAGAAATGGAGTAGGGCACATGTGCTGATATGTGCGAGGGCCAGATTAAATACGAGTATGTGATACCGTATTGTAATCTGGCAGTTATCTGTTATCAAGTTAGGTTATATATGATATAACCAGATTATCGAATCAAGTGTTGATTTGATAATGTGATACACAGATAAATGATATTAGTCGGTCATATGTGATATAACCGGATTATTAAATCAAGTGTTGATTTAATAATTTGATATATATTATATTTAATGTAATTATATATTAACTAATATTAATAGCTCACTAATTATTCTTCATAATATATATATATATATATACATACATATATATATATATATATATATATATATTATTATATAAAGCATGGTAGGATTTTCTATTTTGTGAAAATAGAAAATGAAAAGTAAAATGTGGAGACTTTGGAGGGATGGGCAAAGCATGGTTATTATCTATATTTTATTTGTCTTGACTCACTATTCAAGTATGGTTGCATTTTAATATTGCAAATAATTCCATGCTTGAATAAGTGAGTTCAAGCATGAGAGCCATTCCGGTGTTCATTCCACACTTAGCCGTTCTTGAGCTCCTCTCTCTAGCTCTCTCCCATTATCTTCTTCTTCCTCTTCTTCATGATTCAAAACTCCAAACCCTCACATGTGATGTGAATCATGGAGTTTTGAACAAACTAGTGAGCTAAACCAAACCCCTACTTCACCGTTCTACACTTGACTAGCAATCAAGTGTAGCGTGTTTCCTTCGCTAAAGGTAGTTTAGTGAAGAGGTAGCTTGAGCTAGAGAGACTTCGGGTGGATCGTTTTTGGCACGAAGATCACAGAGGAGGTTCGTTCAACTCGAAATGGAGCCTAGTGGAGTCGCATGGACCACAACCCAGAGCTAGTGAAGTGAAGGACTCGATCTACGAGGGTATAACTTTCTTTCACTTCTTATAGTTTAGTAGATATCAAACCTAAAACCCTAATCATCTAGTTAACGATCTAGGTTAGTGTTAGTTAGCATCCCAAATTTTTAAAAATTGGCATGCTTGATGCTACAAAAACCCAGTGGTGATGCTAGCGTACACTTTCAATAATGCCGGTAGTCAAGCAAGAATCTTATGGGCTCTATCAATATGTAATAGTGATCTACAATACCATATAATGCATGTACATGATGATAAAGACAAACCAGATAGCATACTGTCATTTTGAGTAAGACTGTCCTACCCGTATAGGTCCTCCCTCAATTATCATAATCGCGTACCTGCAATTACAATAATTGCCTTGAGGGTACTATATCCAACATATATTTTTTATTTTATTTTTTATTTTTGTGGAGTTAAACTCCTAAGAGATTTTCGGAGATGATAAAAGGGGACCCCTTTCTTCTCTCTTGAGCCCTAGGTTTTCTCTTGAGCCTTGGATCTTCCCAAAATGGGATTTTTGGAGATAGGTTTCCTTCCTCCTCTCCGTTGGCTGGATTTTGGAGAAAAAGGGTTGAAACTTAAAGATCTCCCCATTTAGAGATTTGATGGGAGATCTGGGTTCCCCTTCAAGGGTTTTATAGTGAAAAACTATTTCTTTTTGGAAAAAAAAAGAGTGAAACTCTTGATTTTATTCAAAAAAAGAAGGAAGGTTTAGTATCTTGAGGAAGGAGAAGGAGGTACAGAAACCTTAATTTTTGAGGGGGATCAATTATTTTTTCTTTATTTCACCATCATGTTGCCTTTTATAGGCTTATAAATTGTAAGGTTACTAGGCACTCTAACAAGGTTCCACAAGGTATCAACCATGCCCGATTTAAAATTTAGACGTGTCGAACAACCCTAACCAAGATCTTAGACTAGATATTAGGCGAAACATATAGCAAGTAAACAACTTTACTTCTAAGAGTTTGGGATTACAACCTTTGTAGTCCGGTCCTTCGCTTCATAAGCTCCGAGTAGAAGTCCTTTCGCTGCGATCATCAAGTTCCCGGACTCTAGAGAGGCTCCACGAAGAGAAAGATGCAAGCTTGCTTCCGATCTTCGATAACTAAGATGATCTACCTTGAAGTTTCTTTAACTCAAGCTCTCACTCACTAATCAAGTGAACACCCTAATCTAATTGGCTAGATTAGATGAGGATGATGAAGTAGGATTTATGCTCTCTTTTGTTTTCATAATCTCACACTAATCCATCACAAAACCCAAAGCTAGAAAGCTTTGCAAGGAGGAAGAAGAAGAAGAATCAATGAATAATCCTTTGTGATGAATAATGATAAGTTATTATAATTACAAATGCAACCAAGGTTAAGTCAAGAAAGACTTAACCATTGTAGAAAGTTAACTAGGGTTAAAGGGTGTGGGTTGGGTTTGGAAATATCTCACAAAATATCAACCATAATATCTTTGCAAGAAACAAAAGAAAAGCTTCTAGAAGCTTCTAGAAAAGTTTAACCCAAATCAAACCCTAACCATGTTTAATCTCCACTAATCATGTTGCATTAGTAATCATAACTTGTTACAATATTATATATCACATATATAATATATTTTTGTAACAAAAGAAAATAATACAATTAACATATATCTCATATATATCCATGTATTACCCGGTGAGAAAATGAATCAATAAAGCGAGCGAATATTAGATAATGTAATGCAAGATACCACATATATAATTATACATTAAATTATCGAATCAACACTTGATCCGACAATCCGGCTATATCGCATATAACCGACTAATATATCATGTACCGATTCATCGAATCAACACTTGATCCGATGACCCGGCTCATATCAAAATATCGCGAGAATAGAATACGGTATCTCATATCGTATTATCCTCGGTCCTGCATATATCATATATGTGCTCCTACTCCATTTTGCCTGAGTCAAGAAACCTCTGTGTAGGACTCTAAAGAATCGTCAATACGCTGGCAGTAGGTGATGATCATATCTAACACCCACAAGCTGCAAGCGGTCAGCTAAACGTAACAGCCACCTAGGTATTAGCGATCAGAAGATCAATAAGCAAGCCTGCACATTCTTCTGCGAATCCAATCAATAACACTCCCGTACAGTCCGGTCTCTTCGTCTGATATGTCGCATATCTCACCTAGGGATGGTAAACGTCAGACCCCAGTAGCTTGATAAGTCATGTCGATATGAGGTCTATAACAGTTCGAGAAACTACTGATAACACTTACCAGTAAATCTCAGCAATCCTGGCCAGGGATTTCTTGTTATAGCCAATCGAACACAGCGCAACATCAACTCCCTATACCGGGAGAGACGAATCCCCTCCTATCGCTCATTGCCTCCATGTGATTCGGGACTGTACCCAAAAGCCACCTTTTTGCATGCCCTCTTGGACGTGGTATGATGGAAATCAAAGCACAGTGGGAATCACACAAGACTCTATGACGATCTCGGGTCTACAGACTAACCTGTACCAGTGTCACCAGAGAACTGCCATCTGACATGAGGTATAATACCATCTAGGAGTTCTCGGCGAGTCCGTCCAGTGTACCCAGTCTCCACTGAGCACCCGTATACCTTCTCTGATGTCAAACACCAATAGATATGGGATCATCCATCGCCCATCATATGGGTCAAGAAGCGCATACGCTAGTCTACTCTGGTATATCGATGCCCTGTCTCGATACACCTACGACTAGGAACATTTGAAGGATGTACTTGGCGACTACACTGTCCCCACTAGTATGATCTGCATCATAGTCCCGGTAGTCAAGTACTCATCCTGAGGGCTTTATCAACATGTAACATAGAGACAATCAGAGTACATGTTAAGATAAAGAGCAACCAGATAGCGTACTATCATGTCGAGCAAGAAAGTCCTCCCTATATATGTCCAAGCATCCACTACAATATACATCATATGTACAGTAATGGCCTCTAGGGCATAAATATAACTAATAATCTCCCACTTGCACTAGGGCCATCTGTTGTGGTATCGCATACCCAACAATCAGCTGTGGTTGAAGTATCCCATACTCAACCATCCCATAAAAGTCTCTTCTGGGAAACAGGCCTTTGTGAGTGGATCCGCATTGTTGTCCTCTGTGTCTACTCTCCTAACCTCGATCTCCCTGGAGATCAACCATCTCCATGATCAGGCGATACTGCCTACGAATTATATTTGGATTTTTGATAGGACGGGGATTCTTTGGCATAAGCCACAACTCTATTGTCACACAATGGTAGGAACGAAGTTCATCTCATGAACTTATATATATCCAGACTGGCTCTTTGGTAGCATCCTTGGTAACGATGTATCTTGCCTTTAATCGTCTAGTAAGTCACGGTATCTAGCTTGGAACTCTTCCAACATACCGTCCTTCCACTGAGGGTAAAGACAATGCCTGCGACTGACATTCAGTCGTTCTTATCACCCTGGAACCTTTCCAGTGATTCTCCCCAAGATCGATTGATACCATCTCACTACAACTAGTGAGAATCCTAACATCCAATTAGATCTATATCATAGATCCAAACCCAGGATTTAGGAGGTATCAGTTTGATCCTTATGAAGAATCCTTGTGATAAGCGGAGATTGACCGAGCGTAGCATAGGAAACTGCTTTCCTATCAAGAGTATGTCATCTACGTACAATACGAGTATCACCACCATACTCCCTACTACCTTTTTGTATATACAAGGTTCATCTACCATTTTGATGAAGTCAAACTCTTTGACTATCATATCAAAACAGACGTTCCAACTCCGCGATGCCTGCTTTATCACATAAAACATCTTGCATACGTTTCCGCTGCTCCCACTGTCTACGAGGCCCTCTGGCTGTGTACTTATAGACACTCTCTTTTAAATCACTATTTAGAAAAGCAGTCCTGACACCCAACCGCTAGATATCGTAGTCATGGTATGTAGCAATTGCAAGTAGGATCTGGATGGACTTAAGCATAGCTTTGAAAGTCTCAACTTTTCCATGTACACCAAGTAATCTTCTCAAGATATATAATTGTTTCGAAAAAGTGTGTTTGTAGTTAACCGCAATCAGAACGGTGTCGCGCATAGCTAAACCGAGGTGAGTACGGGTCGTCCTCAGGGAAACGTTGAACTTTTTACTCTTACTTTAGATGTGTTGAAAAAGAGAGGAGGAAATAAGAATTTTGTGAAAAGTTTCTAGATCTACGTTAAGCAAGAATGCAAAATATAGATCTAGATTATTTTAGAGATGTAGATAATATAATAAGAGGGCTTGTAGGGTTCGTGAGGATTTAGTAGTCATGGACGATTAATTAAAAGTTACCATTTTTATCCTTTAATAGATTTAAAACCATAACGACGATTAGGGTTTCTGGAGGGAAAAGGAATCCCACTCTTAACCCTTATCTCGACACGGAACTCCGTTCAAATCTAGCCTTCACCAAAACAATCATTAATCTAATCTCTAATCGCGGTCGGAACTAACAAAGTATTGTTAGCGCGCCCGATTAGGATGTTAATGATTCTTTTGATAAAGTTCATAAACTTTATAGGACTTAAAAAGGGTTTAGTGATGTTCATCGTCCATTAGCCTACCCTAATCCTACGAACCCTAACAAGCGGAGAATTACTCGCGCATGTTGGGACAAGAAGATGAAAAGACAGAGAGGGAAAACATAATGTAAAATGCAAAAGAATTATAAAATAACTACCTTTATTAATCAACTTGAACAATCTACACTTTATTCCGTAGAAAATGATTACAAAACTAGTTGCTTCTCGATCTTTCCTAAGGAGGTAGACGAACAGTTGATGATCAGCCTGGATGCGTGAGCGTCTGGGGCTTCGTGATCGCGTTGGCTTGATGAATTTTCCAAGAGGCTCTCGGTGCCTTTTTATAATGCTAAAGCCAGAATACAAGCCTCTAAAATATGATTTAAGCAGAAAAGATTTTCCCTAAAAATCCTCAACTCCCAACTCTTCTTAACCGCGGCGGATCCGCGGCATAAAGGGGTTAATGCCGTGGATCCGCGGCCTTCTCATCTCCGCCGTTGATCAATTTTCAGGAGCTGTCTCTATATGACATTTGGCCATCCTTGGTACCTTTAGAATTTGGAAATCTTTTCGTGGTTGCTTCCATACTTGGTCTCAAAGTTTTTGCTTCTTAATTAGGCAAGTCTTTTTCAACAACTTGATTTGCTTGATTCTAGTCTTTGAAAAATTCTGCACACTTAGAAATCTTTTGCACAACAACTCAAATAATATTTAGTAGACTTTGTTCTACTAGGATTTGGTCAATGAATTTATTTGCATTCATTTTCCTACCAAATGCTAATTAAAATATATTAACACATGGAAAATAGTGTTTTTACACATAAACCCTCATATGTATAATATATTATAATAAAGTCCTTTTTTAATATGAAAATGGTAGGAAAAATGTAATACAAATGTGCAGTTTTATCAATTAAATAAATACCCCCAAACTTATCTTTGATCGTCCCGAGCAAACTAGTTTATTCAAGAGGAGAAAAAGAAAGGAGAAAACTAAGCACACTTTCGTAGGCAGACACAATTGCACTGAGCACGTGCAACAAGCCATTAAAGCTCTAGGTGTCCCTAGTAGGAGGAGTGTTGTCTTCTGAGGGTTTTCAGCGGATTGCACCCACAAAATCCCATAACAAAAGAGAGATGGTGAAATTTACATATAAAGATAAAAACCATAAAAGAAAGACTTTGAAAATAAGAGTTTCCAACTACACTAGTTTTTCAGTTGTCATGAGCCCTATCTTAATAGTCATGAAAAATGTTAGAAATCACATCATCCCTCAATAAAACATCGTCTTTATTTTTCATTCCTATCTTTCATCCAAACATTGATCATATAACCCCACGTGTGTGTAAGGAACATCCCTACACTCGGAGAATTCAATTCAAGCTATCATACTCTCGTCCATCTACCTTAGTACTTTTTAATTTGATGAATATTTAGGGTTGCTCACACCTTTTCATGCGACCGTTAATACTTATTGAGGTACTAACCGACCGATTACTCATGTGCTTGCTGATTAGGTGATAATATTTTCCTCGTCTTGCACCACCTAAGGCTTAGCAGTGACTCCCAGACCAGTTGGCCTTATGGCACTAGGTGAAGAGGCACCCTCGCTATATTTTTTTTATTGCTGCTTTGGCGATAACAAAACCAGTGTTCATTTTTTCTTTTCACCATTTTTATATTTTCTTCATTTTCTTTTATTTCCTTCATGCTTTGGCTTTTAGACAAGAGCATTTCAAGGTATCCTCTACTATCCCGAAGTTCAAGACGTGTGTAAGTGCATATAGTAGGGTATCAACATTCAAATGTTTGGCTTCCAGAATAGAAACTATTTTTCAAACTTATTTTTATCCACAGATTAGTGACTTCCTTCATCTTACTAACCCTTGGGACAACAGCTCATAACTACTTATTACTAGTTCGTTTAAGAAAACTTCTAATTTTCTTAAACTATTCCCATCTTTTGGATGTAATTTTTCACTTTCTACTCTTTTGTTATATAAAATTTTTTTAATGCCCAGTGTCAAAGATAATTCAGTGAATACAAACCTTCCCCCCAAACCTGTTTTCAGCAGTGTCCTCACTGATGTAGTCTTTTGAGAACAAAGACCTGTATACTAAGGGAGAGATATAAGGGGTAAAATAATGAAAAATTCCCCTAAACTTATTCTTTGACACGCACAGATATTCAATCAAATCATTTTTTTTCTCACCTCCATTCCTAAAATGAGAAAATGTTACAAAAACATGGAGGTGGGGCGGAGGAAATTTAGTTTTGATAAAGCGGCTCCTGTAAAAACAGGAGCTCCTCCGCGGGGTCAGCAGAAAAATACGGTTTTAATCTATGCCCATTTACTTTTAAAATTGAACCGTTTTTCAAATTTTCGACTTCAACTGCCCCGTGCGGGTGTACATACCGCACCACAAAAGATCCTTTCCAACGAGATTTAAGCTTACCCGGATGAAGATGGAGACGGGAATCGTAAAGAAGGACTTGTTTCCCCGATGTGAATGTTTTTCTAGAAAGATTTTTATCGTGGAACACTTTAGTCCTGTTCTTTACTATCACCGCATTATCGTAAGCTTCATCGCGGAGTTCGCTTAGCTCATTTAACTGCAGCTTCCGATAGCTGCCTGCATGATCAAGATCAAAATTAATCTCTTTAATAGCCCACATTGCTTTATGTTCGATCTCGACAGGAAGGTGGCATGCCTTCCCAAACACAAGGCGGTATGGAGACATACCAAGATCGGTCTTATAAGCGGTGCGGAATGCCCAAAGAGCATCCGTCAATTTGGTTGATCAATCTTTACGGTTCTTAGAAACCGTCTTTTCCAATATCTGTTTGATCTGCCTATTTGAGATCTCAGCCTGCCCTCTTGTTTGGGGATGATAGGGCGTAGAAAGCTTGTGAGTGATTGAATATTTCCGCATCAAAGCCTCGAAAGACCTATTGCAGAAATATGTCCCGTTGTCGCTAATGATAGCGCGAGGGTGTCCGAATCGCGAAAAGATGTTTTTTTTAAGGAACTTAATGACAACTTTGTTGTCATTAGTGCGACACGGTATAGCTTCCACCCACTTCGAGACATAATCAACCGCTAACAAGATATATAGATTCCCAAAGGAGTTGGGAAAAGGGCCTATAAAATCAATACCCCAAACATCAAATATTTCCACAACCAATATAGGTTGGAGCGGCATCTCGTTCCTTCGTGAAATCTGAACCAAATGCTGACATCGCGGACAAGTTTTGCAATGTTCAAATGCATCTTTAAATAATGTTGGCCAATAAAAGACACATTGCAAAACTTTCTCCGCCGTTTTTCGAGGTCCAAAGTGACCGCCGCATGCCTGATCATGACAAAATGATAACACGCTCTTGAATTCATCGTTAGGGACACACCTGCGAATGATTTGATCGAAACAATACTTGAATAGATAAGGTTCATCCCAGTAAAAATATTTTACTTGGGATAGAAATCGAAGTTTGTCTTGTTTCGACCAATCACTAGGAATAAGCCCCGTAGCAAGATAGTTCACGATATCCACGAACCAAGATTCGTAGGATATATTCAAGAGCTGTTCGTCAGGAAATGAGTCATTTATCGGCACGGTCACATTTGGCAAAGAAGTGATGCGTGAAAGATGGTCGGCTACAACGTTTTCACATCCACTCTTGTCTTTGATAACAAGATCAAATTCTTATAACAATAGGATCCAACGTATTACCCTGGCCTTTGCATCCTTCTTCGTTAAAAGATGTCGTAGGGCGGAGTGATCTGTGTAAACCACAATAGGCGAGCCAATCAAGTAGGGCCTGAATTTCTCTAATGCAAATACAACTGCCAAGAGTTCTTTCTCGGTAGTTGTGTAATTTATTTGTGCATCATTCAAGGTCCTACTTGCATAGTAAATTACATGTGGCATCTTATCAATGTGTTGTCCTAAGACAGCACCAATAGCAAAATCTGATGCGTCACACATAAGCTCGAACGGGTGGTTCCAATCCGAAGATGATAGAACGGGGGGCTGTAGTGAGTGATTCTTTAAGCCATTCAAAATCAGCCTCACAATCCGAATCGAAGTGAAAAGTAGTGTCCTTGGCTAATAGAAGGGTTAAGGGTCTAGCAATTTTGCTAAAGTCTTTAATAAATCTTTTATAAAATCCTGCATAGCCAAGGAAGGATCGTATATCTTTGACGCAGTTGGGACGAGGGAGGTTATGAATGACATCTATTTTAGCTCTGTCAACCTCAATGCCTTTTCGTGAAATTATATGTCCAAGTACAATACCTTCTTGGACCATAAAATGGCATTTTTCCCAATTCAAAGTCAAGTTCTTATCCTTACAGCGGGTAAGAACCGCGTCAAGATTACGAAGGCAGTCCTCAAAGGAGTCCCCAAAAATGGAGAAATCGTCCATAAAAATTTCCAGAAAATTTTCTACCATATCTGAAAATATCCCCATCATGCACCGCTGAAATGTAGCGGGAGCATTGCATAACCCAAAGGGCATGCGTCTATAAGCAAAAGTTCCGAAAGGACAAGTAAAAGTGGTTTTATCTGATCCTTTTCGGCGATGGGGACCTGGTTATAGCCAGAGTATCCGTCCAAGAAACAGTAGTAATCGTGTCCAGCTAATCGTTCTAAAATCTGGTCAATGAAAGGTAGATGGAGGTGATCTTTCCTCGTCGCGGCATTGAGTTTCCTATAATCAATACATACGTGCCACCCAGTTTGGGTGCGTGTTTGGATTAACTCATTAGCCTCATTAGTGATGACCGTGATGCCAGACTTTTTAGGGACCACATGAATTGGACTTACCCATTGGCTATCAGATATGGGGTAAATTATTCCACTATCAAGGCACTTGAGGATTTCTTTCTTTACCGTCTCCTTCATAACGGGATTTAACCGTCTTTGTGGTTCTCGGGTTGGTTTGGCTTCATCCATCAGATGTATATTATGTTCAACAATTAAGGGACTAATCCCTTTGATGTCGGCCATTGTCCAACCAAATGCTTGCCGATTCGATCTCAACACTGCCAAAAGTGCGTTCTCTTGCTTTAAAGCTAGAGAAGCGGATATAATCACTGGAAAAGTCTCATTCTCTCCTAAATATGCATATTTAAGATGAGAAGGTAGCGGTTTGAGATCAAGAATTGGCGGAGAGACAATAGAAGGTGGGGTAACGGAATGATATTCGGACTCCTTAAGAGGTTCAAAACTTGCATAAGATATTGACTCGGAAAGTGCTGCTGACTTTTGCAACGAGTCAACGGGTTCAATCTCAAGGTAGGACTCATTGAACATATCCTCACTGTGAAGTGGTGCAAGATCAAACGATGTCTCATTAGTGTTGTCGAGAACATCAAAGCAAAGTTCCTCATCCATGCAGCTTTCGGAAGCTATCTCGTGGATGGAACAAACATCCAGCAAATGAGCAGAAGGTTCTGATGGCTGACTTCCTAGCTTGTAAATATTAAGCTCAATTGTCATTTTCCCGAAGGATAAGTTCATAGAACCGTTACGACAATTAATTACAGCGTTAGAAGTTGCTAGGAAGGGTCGACCAAGTATCACCGGGATTTGATTGCGTGGGTTTGCCACAGGTTGTGTATCTAAAACAATAAAGTCCACGGGAAATATGAATTTCCCGACTTTAATTAACACATCCTCTAGTTCGCCCCGAGGTTTGGTGATAGATCGGTCTGCCATCTGGAGAGTACAATGGGCGGGTTTTAACTTTCCAATTCCTAACTGCTCGTAAACTGAATAAGGAAGCAAGTTGACACTAGCGCCTAGATCGAGTAAAGCACGATTAATATTTTTACCCCCAATAGAAATAGAGATTGTAGGACAGCCGGGGTTCTTACGTTTCTTTGGTATTTGTTAGGTAAAAGCTGTGCTAGCATTACTCGTCATGAAAACCTTTTTAGGCACTTGAGTTTTTCTTTTCCTAGTGCACAAGTCTTTAAGAATTCTTGCATAAGATGGGACTTGTTGAATAGTATCTAGGAGAGGAATATTCATGCTAACTTGCTTAAACATTTCCACAATCTTCTCCATTTGCGGCTTAGGTCTGTTGGCCTTTAATCGGTTTGGAAATGGAGCTCGATCAATAAGTTTCGGGTCCAACGTTTGTGGAGAAGATTGTGGCGACGGATTCGATCCCAAAATTGGAGTGGGCATCGACTTAGATAGATTTGGCGAAATGTTCGAACCTTAGGGAAAACGGAGAATAGGCTCGGATGAAGGTGGAGGACTAGACGAATTAAGGGAAGAGGAAGAAGAGGCTGGGGTATCAAATGTGTCACTAACATCAAACTGCTCACCCACTCGGTTATTCAGCTTTCTCCCCGATCTCAACGTAGTAACGGCATTCACATTATGATTTTGTGAATGGCCAGGATTCGGTAGGGGTTGAGATGGGAGTTTCCCTTTCTCTCTCGCACTCATTGCGGCGTTTAACTGTGCGATTTGGTTTTCTAATGATTTAATACTCTCACCATGGGAGGTGGAGTTTTTCGTTATGGTATCAATAGAAGACCCCATCTCAGCCGAAATTTGCATGGATTGTTTCATGAACATATCCAAAGTTTGTGCTAGTGAGTTGTCAGTACCGGCCACTTGTGGTGTAGAAATGTTGGCCGGATTTTGGAAATTCTGTGACTGAAAGGGGGGCTGATTCTGTGGTTGTGGTTGCTGTGGAGGAGGTCTTTGATAATTGCTTTGTTGGTTTTGATTCCAAGCAAAGTTAGGATGATTCCTCCATCCTTGATTGTACGTGGAAGAATAAGGGTCGTTTCTAGGTCGCTGCTGAAAAGCAGTATTAGCTTGAAACGAAGCATTCATAGGACATTCTTCCGTTAAGTGTGAAGGATCCGAACAGCAACCACAGACGGTCTTAGGAAGCGTGACCTGATTTAGGGAGAATGATGAGAATTTGTTCTCAATAACGTCGAGTTTCTTCTGTATCGCTGCCATTTCGGCTTTCACTGCGATAGAAACATCAAGCTGGTGAATACCTCCCTTAGTTGAAGGTGGTTTTACGCTTTCCCACTACAACGTGTGTTCAGCAAGGTCTTCCAGATATTTCACGCTTCACTGTCATCTTTAGACATGAAATTGCATTGATACATTGTTTCAAGCATCTGCTTTGTCACTGGATTAATGCCCTCATATATAATCCGACATAAATCTCATCTTTGTATTCCGTGATAGGGGCATTGGACAAGCAGATCTTTGAAACGTTCAAAGCACTTCCAAAATGGTTCATTGGGAAGCTGGGTGAACTGGTTGATCTCGCTCCTAATATGGGTAGTCTTATGGTTTGGGTAAAACTTCTTAAGAAATGCTATGACAAATTCATCCCAATTAGTGATGGAGTGTGCGGCAGTATTGTGAAGCCATTTTTCTGCCAAGTCGCACAGTATGAATGGGAGAAGATGTAAGCGCATAGCATCTAAAGTCAATTGTGAAGTACCCATCATTGCGCATACGTTTTCGAATTTGGTGATGAAAACGTACGCGTCTTCCGACTCAAGCCCGTGAAATTTGGGCAGCAGATTGATGTAGTGGGGTTTAATTTCGAAATTATCCCCGTTAGGTGGTGGAAGAGATAGACAAGTGGGAAGAGGACCACGGATAGGATAGCATCTCTCTTGGAGAGAAATGCGCGGTGGATTCTGCGCACCTTCGGGCGGTGGTAGCGTGGTGTTATAATTTGATGGAGTGCCGTCCATCTCGGTCGTGGTGTGTAGTGGTGGAAAAGAAGATGAAGAAGTACCGACTTCGGCGTCGATAGCAGGAACGCGGACAAGACGGGCACTAGGATCCCGTGTCCAGCCGAGCATGCACTAAGCGGGTTTAGTGCAAGTGGCAGCGTGTGTGTGATTTTAAAATTGGTTTGTTTTGAAAAAGTGAGACTCAAGACAAATCACCCTACGATGCACAAGCAACCCAAGAACTAAGGTCACCTAGGTCCAGTCTCTAGACCGCTCCTAGACTTCCAAAGGACAAGCCGCAGGATCAATCCTCTACCGCCTCCGTACTACCCTTGTAGCCTGGTAAGTGCCAGGTAAGTGGGAAGAAACCACAGTAGTGGGCCTAATTAAAAACCACCAGCCTTTGACACACTTGCCTAGGCACTACAAAAGTAATGCGAATAAACGATAGATTACCCACGACCTTCCTCTGTCCTTATTGAGCGCGACAGTCCTTAAAGTCTGGTCTAGATATTTTTTAAATTAGTGAAGGGTTGATCTAGATACTCGGTTTGTGATTTGTGGGGCTTAGGAAGGGTGATGAAATCCCCACCTAATCTTGATTTGGTCTTTGTCCCTTAGAGTCTGTATTAAAAATATGCAAAACAAAACCAATCACAAAACTTTTGCAAAAAGATTTTTTAGCGGCGCGATTTTGCAAAGAATCCTGCAGAAGATAGATTTTATTGGATTTGAGAGGAGAGAGAAGGAGTTGAGAATCTTACCAGAGAGTTCTGTAGCCCTAATCCCTCTAAACCGCCGCGTTTCCGCCGCAGGAAGTGCCTTTGTGCCGCGGTTCCACCGCGAGGTGGAAGGAACAGTTGATGAAATTTTTTCTCAAGTCCTCTGTGCTCCTCTGGATCTCGATGAATGTCTCTGTCTTCTGTTTTCCTCAATTCTGTGACTCCAGATCTCCTTGCAAAATTCACGCACAAATCGTTAAATATGCAATTTGCAGTTTTGTGTTAATAATGATATAAATCGTCTAAGAATTCAACACAAATAGTAAGAATAAAAAATTACGCACGTATCCCCGGCAACGGCGCCATTTGATTGTTTCGAAAAAGTGTGTTTGTAGTTAACCGCAATCAGAACGGTGTCGCGCGTAGCTAGACCGAGGTGAGTACGGGTCGTCCTCAGGGAAACGTTGAACTTTTTACTCTTACTTTAGATGTGTTGAAAAAGAGAGGAGGAAATAAGAATTTTGTGAAAAGTTTTTAGATCTACATTAAGCAAGAATGCAAAAATATAGATTTAGATTACTTTAGAGATGTAGATAATATAATAAGAGGGCTTGTAGGGTTCGTGAGGATTTAATAGTCATGGACGATTAATTAAAAGTTACCTTTTTTTATCCTTTAATAGATTTAAAACTAGAACGACGGTGATGCGTGTAGATTAGGGTTTCTGGAGGGAAAAGGAATCCCACTCTTAACCCTTATCTCGACATGGAACTCCGTTCAAATCTAGCCTTTACCAAAACAATCATTAATCTAATCTCTAATCGCGGTCGGAACTAACAAAGTATTGTTAGCGCGCCCGATTAGGATGTTAATGATTCTTTTGATAAAGTTCATAAACTTTATAGGACTTAAAAAGGGTTTAGGGATGTTCATCGTCCATTAGCCTACCATAATCCTACGAACCCTAACAAGCGGAGAATTACTCACGCATGTTGGGACAAGAAGATGAAAAGACAGAGAGGGAAAATATAATGTAAAATGCAAAAGAATTAAATAAAATAACTACCTTTATTAATCAACTTGAACAATCTACACTTTATTCCGTAGAAAATGATTACAAAACTAGTTGCTTCTCGATCTTTCCTAAGGAGGTAGACGAACAGTTGATGATCAGCCTGGATGCGTGAGCGTCTGGGGCTTCGTGATCGCGTCGGCTTGATGAATTTTCCAAGAGGCTCTCGGTGCCTTTTTATAGTGCTAAAGCCAGAATACAAGCCTCTAAAATATGATTTAAGCAGAAAAGATTTTCCCTAAAAATCCTCAACTCCCAACTCTTCTTAACCGCGGCGGATCCGCGGCATAAAGGGGTTAATGCCGCGGATCCATGGCCTTCTCATCTCCGCCGTTGATCAATTTTCAGGAGCTGTCTCTATGTGACATTTGGCGATCCTTGGTACCTTTAGAATTTGGAAATCTTTTCGTGGTTGCTTCCAGACTTGGTCTCAAAGTTTTTGCTTCTTAATTAGGCAAGTCTTCTTCAACAACTTGATTTGCTTGATTCTAGTCTTTGAAAAATTCTGCACACTTGGAAATCTTTTGCACAACAACTCAAATAATATTTAGTAGACTTTGTTCTACTAGGATTTGGTCAATGAATTTATTTGCATTCATTTTCCTACCAAATGCTAATTAAAATATATTAACACATGGAAAATAGTGTTTTTACACATAAACCCTCATATGTATAATATATTATAATAAAGTCCTTTTTTAATATGAAAATGGTAGGAAAAATGCAATACAAATGTGCAGTTTTATCAACTGAACAATATACTTGCTCCTGATGGGGATTTAACCATTCAGATAAAGCAACCAAAGTCCATACTTTTTTGGTGTATAAGGATTCCATCTCAGATCGCTTAGCATCCAGCCATTCTTACAGAGTCCCACTCCTGATGGCCTGCTCGAAACTAGTTAAGTCATCATCTCATGATGCAATCCTCGCTCCCACTGTCATAGAGAAACCGAAGTATCTCTCAGGTGGGTGAGGAACCTTACTAGATCGGCGGAGAGGCTGAGCTTTGTTGGTTACTATTGAATCCTTTGGTTCTACCAAATCATCAGCTGCAGTTTGTATAGCTGGAACTCTTTCCAGTTCTACCTCATGACCACTAATTTTTTTACAAGAAATTCCCTTTCACAAAGGTGGCATGCTGAGAAACAAAACATCTTTTGTTCCTCGGTTAGGTAGAAGATATTCCCTTGCGAATGCTTGGGATATCCAACAAACTTCTACAGAACTGACTTTGCCTCGAGCTTGTCCGGATTATGCTTTAAGACATAGGCTGGACAACCCCAAATCTTAACATACTTAAGATATGGGCTTTTCCCATTCCATATCACATATGAAGTGGCAGGCAGCTGATTTGATTGGAACCCTATTCAATAGGTATGCAGCTTCTCAAGTGCATAACTCCCAAAAGGAAATAGGAAACTCAGTAGTACTCATCATAGAGCGCACCATATCAAATAGGATGTGTTTGCTCCGCCCCGATACACCGACGTGTTGTGGTGTATTCGGAGGAGTAACGCTGAGAGAGAATCTCATGCTTCTTTAGAATAGTCCAGGAATCCCGTGCTCAAGTATTCTCCTCCCTGGTCACATCAAAGGACATAATACTTATACCCGTTTTTTGTTCTCTACTTCTAACTTATATTCTGTGAATATCTCAAAAGGTTCAGACTTGTGTTTCAACAGGAACATATGTTCGAATCTTAAGAGATAATCAGTGAATGTAATGAAGTACAAAGAACCAGTCCTGGCATATGTAGACATGAGACCTTACATACATCAGGTATCAATCCCAAGAGTTCACTAACTCTTTCTCTGTTTCCAATAAACAGAGCTATGGTCATCTTATCTTTGTGACATGACCAGCAAGTTTCACAAGATGTAAATTCAAACTAATTTAAATATGCATCTAAATGTAACTTAGCCAGTCGGTCGTATTGATATGACCTAGTCTACAATGCCTCAAGAAGGATTCGTTCATTTCTGAACTCTTCCTCTTGTGTGTGTTCTGTACACTAAGAACTGTGGTTTGATTTAGAACGTCTATAATTTTAGATAACGTGCCTGAACCGATCAACTCTTGATATAGGAAATATTCAAAACATTATCCAACAATACAAAATTATATCCTTCTTTACTAATAAAGAGACTGATATGATGTTGTATATCAGGTTCGGTATCTAATAACATCCGTTCAGAATCAATGTATTCTGGTAATATAGGGTGATAACTACCAATAGACTTGGCTGCAACACTTGCACTGTTTCTATCTCATGAAACTTATCAACCGTTCTCAGTTCTCTATAATGAACACACCCGAAGAAGATGCATCAGCATGCACTTTCTTCGTTTGGGCGGTACGGGAATTCTGGTAATCCCCTATTTCCTGCTCAATCTTATAACATTTATAGGTTGGAGCGGGACCAACGTTCCCTAGCGCAGTATAATAAGCGGGTTCGGTCAATACATCCGTATTATTATCTTGATTAAGGCGTGATATGGTCGCTACCTGGAGAGAGAGAGAAGAAAACACTCAGCGTATGCTCTTGCAAAATTAGATTGGTTTTTACTATACCTAATCAGGATGTCTCCCACTGTTTTAGTCAAATCTTCCTTCAAACCCTAAAAGGAAAGACTAGCCGGGATTAATTACACCCTACAAGTTCGCCAATCTTTCAGCCAGGCCAGTGCCGATACTTTGAGGGAGGTTCCCCGTGCTATTGCACGGACCTAATTAAAGTAAACCTCGTTTTCCCAGGGGCGTAACCCCGTTAACACCTTTCTAGATACCTACTTGATCGGCTAATTGTAATGTGTAAAACTCTCCCAGGAGTAACTCTTACTCGCAGCGGGTATCGGGATCCAACTATCTCATAAAAGTTATGCAATCTCATTGCAAATTTCAACACTTGAAATTCCCAATAATATTTTACCCCTAGCGTACTATGACCTTGATGCATGCCAAACAACCCATAGTCCGCTAGTAAAGTTCAACCCGTACATTTCCTGATTGAATTAAATCCACCTGTACGACCCTTAAAGCATGCCAAACAACGCCGTACGAATACCCTAATCCAATCGCATCGTATGCTAGAAGATAAGCACTAGTTAGCTACCGTACACTACGCCTTGACGCATGCCAAACTACCGCAGCACGAATACTAAGTAGTACTTATCTGAAATGACGGAGGGCTACGACAGGTTTTTAAGAAAACCTTTTGCGTAATGAACTTGATATCATTGTAGAATCGAGTGATTTTAAATGGAGTGTTTTTTAGGCCTTTTCTAGTTTTGCTAAAAAGGTCACTCCCGGTGAAGAGATCGTCAGCTCTTTCCTCATCGAATAAGGTGCAGGATATTTCACAAATACCACTATGCAAAGTAAAAACTATAGAAGCAATCAAAAGACAAACCGAGTATGCAGCATCTGCTAGTTTCGCTAAAGAGGTCACTCCCGGTGAAGGGATCTCGGCTCTTTTCTTATCGAATAAGGTGCTGGATGTTTTACAAGGAACACAGCTATGCAAAGCAAGAACTAGAGCTACCAGTTTTTTTTAAACAAGTTTCTACAACATCTTTATGTTTTTTTTATTTCATTAATCCCATTAATGAAGTCCTATTTTAATTATGCTTCACAAGCATCAGATATGAAACGAAATCAACAATATATAATGTATATCTCATATATATAATATAAACCTTCGTCTCAGACAGTAATATGATCTCATCATAGAACATTGCAGCAGAAGACATATATGAAATATTGGATATACTAGGATTTCCGTGTTTTATGCGAGCCTGTATAAAACGCGAATTCCACGGTCGCGATGAATAGCCAATCCCACACCCCTAGACCCCTACGAGAGCGGCAAGCAACCCTACCAATTTTAGAGTTAGGAGACCCGGTCTCGACCCCTCGAGATGGTCTCCCACTGGACCCTAGAACCCGGTTACTTGTGCTCCCCTCCTTTGGTCTACCTAATGCGGAAAAGTAAATAATATACAATGGTGACATCATCCTCAGCCCGGAAGTGCCCCAATAAAAGAATATTACATACAATGAATTTTACATGAAAGAAAAAGAAGAACTCTCATCTCACAAAAAAAAACCCCGGCTATTCAAACACGACGATCCAATATAACATATCACAGCAACACATAATATCGCATATCATCAACGTAAGTAAATATGCGTATCCCAATTGTCGTTGATGTATAGTAACGAAACCGGCGATACACCACATATTACACTTACGGTCGCAGAAAAGAAAGTGTAAAACTACAACAGTTGGAATCCGCAACCTCCTTAGACATCGCATGCCTAACCAAATGAATTCCTTAGACATCTCATGCCTAACAATTATAAACCCCGCATTTTAGTCTCATTATCGAAAACACTTTTCAATATCTAGTCGGGCAATTCAACAAGATTCCAGACAACCTGATCGAATGCTCGTCGAAAACTTTAGTAGACGGCCGCACCCCCGACGCCGTCGACGAAGTGCACTAAGGCGGAACACCGCTGCCGCGAGCACCCGAACGGATGCTTTTAGCGACGGGGTTCTCCTACAGTCACTCGGTCGGGGCTATGGGGCGTGGCTGTCTATTAAGTTTACCCGGCGAGTATCCGCGTACGCTACGTGATTGCGACGGACTTTTGATCACATCAAAATTCCATGGCAACCGATCATCTGAGACTGAACTGCTAGATTTATAACATTCAAATTAGTTATCTCATAACTACTTGTGGATTCCAAATATTGTATCACATTCTGGATAAATAGACAATGTTAAACTTTCCGATCGAATAATCAAACACGCAAGTTTTCCCAAATAGCTCAACACTTGAGCTTAGTTTAAAAAACATCCATCACATGCCACAGTACCAATGGTCCAGCCGTAGAAGGGTCAAGCCAACGCCTCACATGTGGCAACGCCGTACTGCCACAAATCCTAAGGTTTAGAGGCGGTTCAGACGGTCACATAATCGAGTTAAGGTTTGTGTTCTTCTAGAGGGTCCACCGCGTTACTTGCACGACTTAGAATGTTCTTTAACTAAGGAAAATATCCAGCACTTGGAAATTTTCTGGCAGGGGAAAAAGTGAGTTATTGATATCCGTTCGAACATTTTAACACGTTCTAAATTATCCAAAAAACTAAACGAAGTTAAATTTTCCGATCGAATCAACGAATACAAGAGATTTCCAGAAAACTCAACACTTAAGTAAAATTAAAAATTCCCAGAAGTATGAAAAAGTACCCAAGAATCATACCTAGAAGTATGAGCCCTTATCTCCTCATTATGGCTGCGGAACCGCCGCAAAACCCTTGGTTTGGCCGCGGAACCGCCGCCAAACCCTTGGTTTGGCCGCGGTTCCGCGCTCCAATGATTGAGTTGGCGCTTCATACTTCACAGTGTTTCTTAGAATTCCCTGCTTATTTTTCTGAGAATTTTTAATACAGAAAAAATCCACATTTTATAAAATTTCCAGAGAAAGGTAAAAACCGGGGTTTCGGGGTTCGATCGGACTTTAAACTTCGTCTAGACTTCGCCTAAACCTCTAGCTTGGCTCTGATACCACTGTAAGGTTACTAGGCACTCTAACAAGGTTCCACAAGGTATCAACCATACCCGATTTAAAATTTAGACGTGCCGAACAACCCTAACCAAGATCTTAAACTAGAGATTAGGCGAAACATATAGCAAGTAAACAACTTTACTTCTAAGAGTTTGGGATTACAACCTTTGTAGTCCGGTCTTTCGCTTCATAAGCTCCGAGTAGAAGTCCCTTCGCTGCGATCATCAAGTTCCCGGACTCTAGAGAGGCTCCACGAAGAGAAAGATGCAAGCTTGCTTCCAATCTTCGATAACTAAGATGATCTACCTTGAAGTTTCTTTAACTCAAGCTCTCACTCACTAATCAAGTGAACACCCTAATCTAATTGGCTAGATTAGATGAGGATAATGAAGTAGGATTTATGCTCTCTTTTGTTTTCATAATCTCACACTAATCCATCACAAAACCCAAAGCTAGAAAGCTTTGCAAGAAGGAAGAAGAAGAAGAATCAATGAATAATCCTTTGTGATGAATAATGATAAGTTATTATAATTACAAATGCAACCATGGTTAAGTCAAGAAAGACTTAACCATTGTAGAGAGTTAACTAGGGTTAAAGGGTGTGGGTTGGGTTTGGAAATATCTCACAAAATATCAACCATAATATCTTTGCAAGAAACAAAAGAAAAGCTTCTAGAAGCTTCTAGAAAGGTTTAACACAAATCAAACCCTAACCATGTTTAATCTCCACTAATCATGTTGCATTAGTAATCATAATTTGTTACAATATTATATATCACATATATAATATATTTTTGTAACAAAAGAAAATAATACAATTAACATATATCGCATATATATCAATGTATTACCCGGTGAGAAAATGAATCAATAAAGCGAGCCAATATTAGATAATATAATGCAATATATCACATATATAATTATACATTAAATTATCGAATTAACACTTGATCCGACAATCCGGCTATATCGCATATAACTGACTAATATATCATGTACCGATTCATCGAATCAACACTTGATCCGATGACCCGGCTCATATCAAAATATCGCGAGAATAGAATACGGTATCTCATATCGTATTATCCTCGGTCCTGCACATATCACATATGTGCTCCTACTCCGTTTTTCCTGAGTCAAGAAACCTCTGTGTAGGACTCTAAAGAATCGTCAATACGCCGGCAGTAGGTGATGATCATATCAAACACCTACAAGCTGCAAGCGGTCAGCTAAAACGTAACAGCCACCCAGGTATTGAGCGATCAGAAGATCAACAAGCAAGCCTGTACATTCTCCTGCGAATCCAATCAGTAACACTCCCGTACAGTCCGGTCTCTTCGTCTGATATGTCGCATATCTCGCCTAGGGGTGGTAAATGTCAGACCCCAGTAGCTTAATAAGTCGTGTCGATATGAGGTCTATAACAGTTCGAGAAACTACTGATAACACTTACCAGTAAATCTCAGCAATCCTGGCCAGGGATTTCTTGTTATAGCCAATCGAATACAGCGCAATATCAACTCCCTATACCGGGAGAGATGAATCCCCTCCTATCGCTCATCGCCTCCATGTGATTCGGGACTGTACCCAAAATCCACCTTTTTGCACGCCCTCTTGGATGTGGTATGATGGAAATCAAAGCATAGTGGTAATCACACAAGACTCTATGACGATCTCGGGTCTACAGACTAACCTGTACCAGTGTCATCAGAGAATTGCCATCTGACATGAGGTATAATACCATCTAGGAGTTCTCGGCAAGTCCTGTTCAGTGTACCCAGTCTCAACTGAGCACCCGTATACTATCTCTGATGTCAAACACCAATGGATATGGGATCATCCATCGCCCATCATATGGGTCAAGAAGCGCATACGCTAGTCTACTCTGGTATATCGATGCCCTGTCTCGATACACCTACGACTAGGACCATTTGAAGGATGTACTTGGCGACTACACTGTCCCCACTAGTATGATCTGCATCATAGTCCCGGTAGTCAAGTACTCATCCTAAGGGCTTTATCAACATGTAACATAGAGACAATCAGAGTACATGTTAAGATAAAGAGCAACCAGATAGCATACTATCATGTCGATTAAGAAAGTCCTCCCTATATATGCCCAAGCATCCACTACAATATACATCGTATGTACAGTAATGGCCTCTAGGGCATACATATAACTAACATAAATTTACACATAGCCCCATCTCATGTCTCATGTGCTTACTTCTTTTTACACATGAATCATGGGCTTCACAAAAATTTAGTTTATTGCCCATTTATTTTACATTCATGCATGAAAATTATATCAAACTTATTTATTACATAATTTTTCTTCTGGGCATGGGGGAGGCCGGCCTCTTCTTGTTCGGGCTCGATTTGGGCATGGACTCACTTGACTTAGGCTTGGGTCCACTTGGCTTGGGGTTGACTTTGACTTTGACTTGGTCAACCCGGATATAATTTTTGACCCCAATAGTAATATGTTTCTTCTCCAAACAGAAGCGGATAACGGCTGAGAGAGACCGGTTGATTGAGAAGATAGAGACGGAGCAGGGATATCCAGTTACTGACCAGTATAGACTGTTCGATGGAGATAAGGATTTCACCACGTATTGACCAGATACTCACGGGAGAGTTCAATGTGTGTCCGCCAAAATCTCTCCCACCCAGTATAACACTCTTTATAGGCCGATTGCGCATCTACCTCCTACGTATATTCGGGCACACGACGTTGAATCGAAGACATCGTATAGGACTAGGACTCCGACGTATGATGGATCTCAAACTGATTAGACACTGGATGTCGGCGATTCTTCACACTGATCAGCCCCTGCTCCCATTGGCAATCCATTTAGTGGCTTTAACATAAGCCGGAGGCTTCGTCTTTTCAGTATGTATGCACAACGAGTGATCCCAGTACCTTCGGTAAGTTCGATGACCCTAACTTAATAATATATAAATATAATAAATATATAAATATCGTATGTACTAAATTATGAATTTTAAACATTTAATCGCAGGGACTTTACCCCGAAGATGAAGATGAAGATGAAGATGATGAGCCTCCCTCCCATGGTCGACTTTCTCCATCCCCGTGATCGACCTTCTCGTAGTTTAGTATTATCTAAATTTCTAACTTTCATGTGTGTGTGTGTGTATGAGTTATTAATTATGATTTCATTTCTAACTTTCATCTACATATACATCGATTAATATGAATCTATGTGTTTGTATTGGTCGGTTGATTCGATTGTCAAATGATTTTAGAATTAGATTGGATTGGATTGGAATTGATATTGGAACGTATTTAAAATTGGATTGGAATTGATATTGGAATGTGTTTGGATTTGGATTGGAATTTAAAATGGAATTGAATTAATATTGAAATCAATGTTCAAAATAGCGATAGCGTGTTGCATAGTGTTTCACTACTAAATAGCAAAAAGCGCAAAAAACGTTACGCATGACGTAAGCTACATGAATTATTAATTATTACCATATTATTTACAATAAATTATATTATTATAATGATATAAAATCAGCTTGCGAACATAGAACAATATATAGAACAATTAGTAATATAACAATATTTTTTACAGTAGCACTTTCTCTGCTTTCTAAAATTCCCAAAAAAACACAATATTATGAAATTTTCAAATAGTTGAGTTCATATATATGATTCATACCAGTATTATATCTATCGAAAATCAATTAAATAATCTCTATTTGAGAAACATGTCTACTAAATATGATTTCAAATTGAAAGATTAGAACTTTAATGAAACCGTCTTCATAAAGTTTAAGATTAGATACTGAAATTTTAAGAAATTAAATAGAAAATCTTATATGAAAATAGCTTACGCATAGCGTAGCGTATACTATTTGTTAAAAAACGTAAACCATTTGAAGAAAAAGCGTAAACTATTTTGTATTTGAACTTTTTTCCAAAATTACGTAGGGAATAGGTTAAGCTATGCTGCATAGCACAAAATTGCAAGCTACGTACCGAGCTATTTTAAACACTGATTGAAATTTGGAATTGAAATTCCAGATTCTCTGTTTTGAAATTTATTTTTTCTGCTGTTTACACCTAATTCTACCCGTCGAAAAATTTTTAACTCGACGAGCATTACCTCGAATTAGATTTTGAAAATTATTATTATATTAATTAATAATATTCTATACTTACAAAATCGTGGCAAATTCGACGACTGTGTCTCGTCGAGAAAAGTCTTATTCGACGGGTAATTTGCATCGAATAAAAAAAGTCTAATTCGACGGATTCCTCATGTCAAATTAGATCTACAGCGCCACGTTTAAACGCGACGGCGGTCTTCCATCGATTATATAATACTTCCGCCGAATTAGATCATATTTTTCTGTAGTGCATACGGTGGCCCCAACACACAACAAAAGAAAAAAATGTGAATTTTGTGTGAGGATAAAATCAATGGTCAAAGTCGAAATCAATACGGACCAAACCAAACCAAACCGCTTTCATCATGAGAGCCCCACAAATCAATCCCCACAAGTCTCTTCTTTGAGAAAAAATGTTTTCTTTTTATCCATCCTAAAATCTTTCATATTTCTGCTTCTTTACTATCATAATGGCAACTATGCTCGCTCATATTTCTTCTTTTATAGAAATACAAGAAAAAAGAGAAAAAATTTGTCATTTATATTAGACTAGCCTTTTTTTCCACATGTGATGCACGTGTATACTATGTAAGTTTATGTTCTGTATAGCTAATCTTGCAACACATGAAATCTTATTTTCATTAGAACTAAAACCACTTACACCCATACTACTATTTAATTTTCATTCTTAATTCTTATTTTCTAACAAAAACATATATACAGCCTGTACTAATGCGATTTTTGTATATTGCACATTATTTAAAATAGACAAACGATAGATGGAAATTAATAAATTTAGAATAGTTTTAATCTGGATAAATTCATTCTACATCAATTTAGTGATATAAAACTGAAAATGACTTATGAATTATAATACACTATAAATATAAAAATATTTGTGAGGATATGATAGTTATTGAATATTTCTAAAAAAACAGCAAGCATTAATATTTTCATTGTGTTGAAGGCACTGACTCCATGAAATGTCAGCCGACTGGCGGAATTTTTTTAATGTTTATAGCAAAGATACTTTTCCTTGTGCAATTTGTTTACACAAAAGTTTATCAAAGATGCAAACATCATGAGCCTAACTGTTTGACACTATTACCTAAGTGTTGTGAGTTCTACCATTTTGGCTCTTAGATAAACTTCCCAAATTGCTGATAGGAAAAATATTACTCTTTCCAAATCCAAGGTTCTTTTATTGGGTTTTTTACTTGTAACCCCCCCAATACAAATAAGATGCATCGTTTTACATCCTTTATGAATTCTGTCAATTTTTAACGGCATAATATCAGTTTTTTCTTTAAAATATCCCAACTACTTTTCTTCTTTGGAAATACTCAATTTTCCCCAAATTGAAATTAGGGTTTAGGCTTCTGTTGTACCTTTCTCAAAATCGGCCGTGTAATCAGGAGCACTTTCAACGTTCTTCTCTAGTTATGAAGAAGTTGAATACTTATGCGCTCTTATTTGTTTTCTTCAGGTAAATGGTAAACCTAAAATTTATGGAGAAAAATTAAAGTTAAAGTTAATGAGGTTTTTTTTACGGAAATCGTAAAGGAGTAAAATGATATATCTTATTAATTTTTTAGGGGTAAAAAAATAAATACCAAATTTTTGAGGGATAAAAAGGAATTTGCTATATTTTGGGGATACAAGTAAAAAACTCCTTTTGGTTTATTAAGAAAAACTTTGGCATTCGTGTTATGGGTATAAACGTAAAATCAAGCATACTAGAGGTTGAGTTGGCATGCTTTGAAGCTCGAATTTCATAATGGATTTTTCTTGTTTTTTTTGTTTTATTGTAGAGAAAAAATGAGAGACTTTTTGTATTGCCCTCTGAGTTTGAGTTATAATATATAGCGGAGTAGAGATTAAAGATTGTCATGTCATTATAACAAGACAAAATAATAATAATGACAACCTTATCTCATTCTCACCGACTTTTCAAACTTAAATTCAAACAAAAAATGGAGCCAAAGTCTTTATTATAAAGTTTTCAACTGCATTAATAAACCGTATTTATAGAGCCAACATTTGCTAAAAAAGATATATATGATGTCTAAAAAAAATAGCCCTAGGAAAAAGGAAAAATAAATAAAATAAATATAAACCTGCATCACCACGTATGTAAAATACTAATAAATTCTAACCGCATGGGGCTATATATAAAGAGATGCTTTTTCTATCTTTTTCTTTTTTTTGAAATAGAGTATTTTTAAATTAAAATTATTAAAATAAAACGATTTGTTTTTAATTTATAAGAATAGGACGGTTTGGTGAGAAACTCACCCCCTAATTTAGAGGGCGAGTTCCTAGAACCCGCCCCCTACATATTATAGGAAAGGGCGGGTTAACCCGCCCTCTCCAATAACATGAAAAGGGCGGGTTAGGAGAGGGCGGGTTCTGAGACCCGCCTCATTTATTTAAAAAAATAAAAATAAAAATAAAAAACAGTTTAATTCGAAATTAATTAAATATCCAATAAAATAATAAAAATTGTATAATATTATTGTTGTTTAAATATGAATATGGTATACACTCTAATAACAAAATGAATCCGTCAAATTTAAAATACAAAAAAATCGTATCTGTTTGTAAAATTATATAACTATCGCGTTCCATTTCCCTTTCCCTTTCCCAATCCGAGGAGGCTTGACATAAGCCTATGCCTCTTGGGATGACTGGAGGGCCCTCCCGTTTCTTGGGTATATGGCGGCCGCGGCGTCTGCTCTTCTACTTCGGCTTCAGCTTCATCTTCAGCAGCGTCTTGGACAGGCTGTTGTTCCGAAAATCCTGAATGTGGGACAGGTGTCGGATATTTGCTGCCTCCCAACAACTGTATGTAGGACGAAAGATCCGTATCCTAACTGGGCAGTTGTTGCGAAGAACCTGTCCCGGTTTCATGCGGCTGCTGTTGCACAAAACCTGGGCCCCATGGCTGCGCAAATCCTGACCCCCAAGATTGCTGTTGTTGCGCAAAACCTAACCCCCAAGATGGCTGTTGTGCAAAACCTGACCCCCAAGAAGGATGTTGCGCAAAACAGGGCCCCCAAAACTGTTGTTCCTTCGGTTGTTGCGCTTGTCCGTTTTGCCAGGGTTGCTGCTGACGGTATGGTGATCCAAACTACTGATCCTGCTGCTTTGGATCTCCCTGATACTGCGGCTCTGGTGCCGGCTCATGCTGCGGCTCTGGTGCCGGTTCATACTGCTTCTCCGGTGCCGGCTCATGCTGCTGCTCTGGTGCCGGCGAGAAATGTGGAAGCATATTATATGAACCAAATATACCACCAATATATGAGTCGCAATTTGAAAATAAAGCCTGAATATCCGGACCAGCATCAGGCGGATATGGATCCTGCATCATTGATTGTATATAATGCAATCCACGAGCCTGTCGTTATATTAGAAATAAGAAATAAGTATTGACTCATACCGCCGGATGTTAAAAAGTAATATAATTTAAAGAATTCAACTTACCAGATCTCGTTCCACGTGGCCTCTAGGCTCGTACCAGTGGATGTTTGGGAAGTCGTTAGGGGGAGCAGAAAGATATCTTATGGTGACACGTTTATACCACTGTAGATATGCTTCAGCAGCGTCGGTCTTTGTTTGGTCACCTATTTGCTGTAAGGCAATATTACGCTGCCTATCCTCCCATCTCAGCAAATACTGATGATGCTCCCTCCAATCACGCTCCGCCTTTCCTCCTCGCATGTCTCCCTCTAGTGTCATAGACGAAGGCGGTGGGACAGGAATATGTTGCAATCTACTAAACTGTCGCAACACCCGGTCCGATAAGTGCATCACAACGATATTAATGCAGAGGAGTGGGCATCGAGCCCGCCAAACCGGCTCTCCTTCAATACAAATGTCGGGTAAGCCTTGCAGACGATGTGCTGTATAAGGCGTCCACGTGAACTGCGCAAATACAGTACCAAATTGTAATGAAGGCAATTTAAAATTTTAAAACAAAATTAATTTCCTAAGTTATGGTTACCTGAATCGTCTCCATATGATCCAACTCATCTCTATAGTACCTAAGTACTCGACGAGGAGCCTTATAAGTTTTCTTGTCATTCCACCAAGAGCCGAGAGACTTTCTAGGGGTATCCACGGCAGTGATTTTAATTCGATCCGATCTTCCCATACACATGTGCTCTCATGACCAAATCTATAAATAAAGTGTCAGATGATAAGAAAAAGAACCAATATTACAATTTTGCAAAGGTCTAGCTGTTAAAAACAAGAAATGTACCTGAAGTAATGTAATGCAGCCACAAATTTTATTCTTCGTTGCAGCACATGCCTTATCGAGTTCCTTGTAAAGAAAGGCCAGGATCCCTGCTCCCCAAGCATATTGGCCACACATATCAAAGTCCGTAAGGAACCCAAGGTATAAAGGATGGACATACATTGCTGATTGGTCCGGTATCAACTAAGAACCGATCATGTACAGAATATAGGCACGTGCATGTCTATCCAAAACTTCATCGGTGGCTTCATCAGGGATATTAGTAAATGTATCTTTCAGCCAGTTTAAACTGATCTTATACCCCTTACTATAGCCTCCTGGTGCCTGATATTAGCATTTTTTATGAAATATTAAAGCTAAAAATAATATACAAAATGTCCATGCAATAGGTACACTAAAGAGGGGAAAGAAGAGAGAATCTGAATATGAATATTAAATATAAATAATTTACTTAGCTAAAATTTAAAGTTCATAATTATATTAAAAATAAGATCTAGTTTTTAATAAGGTGTAAAACAATATTTGGTGTTGAAAAGATATCGAGAGTTTATTGACATTAATTTTTTTACATGTCCGAGAGCAGACTCGGCATATGTATCCCAGTATGGATGGTCGGTATCTGGACCAACAATTTTTCCTCCGACCAATCTAAGCCCATTGACCCGTAAACCGAGTAAGAGGCCAATATCCTGAAGTGTGATAGTGGCATCACCCATCTTAGATGAAAAGTGTGGGTCTCTTTTCTCCAACGCTCAACTAGAGAGGTAACGAGCGCGTGGTCGATACGGATATAACGAAGTAATGAAGTTTCATAAAATCCGGCCTTTCGAATCTGCTCGATTATTCGTTGGTCGGTAACTTGCCACTTGTCAGAACTATAACTGACGACTGTGAGATTATCTCCATCCTGCAAAATTAAATCATGTTATTTTCAACTATTAAAATTAAAAGAAATGAGGAATTAAAAAAAATTGAATAAGTTTTGAATCATTCCTCTCCGTGTAATATATTGAAAGATCTGTGTTCGTTTTGATCTACGAACAGAGATTTGTCGAATGGTTGATTCTCCATTGATATTATTTTGGTATTTTAATCCCTAAAAGATTTAGATAAGAGAAGGAAATTTAGACACAGAGTTAATTTGAACAAACCATACTGAAGAAGAGGACGGGTTTTATAGGGAAAGGAGGGCGGGTTCCAAGAACTCGCCCTCATCTTTGCATTTTTTTGGACACAGTGAGTGATATTTGTTTTTTTAAGTGTTATCACATCATCTTTTTTATTCAGTGTGAAGTCACATCATGTTTTAAAAAAAAATTTATCATATTGAAGAGGGCGGGTTCTTAGAACGCGCCCCCTTCAATAATTTGAAGAGGGCGTGTTCCAAGAACCCGTACTCATCTTTTATTATTATTTTTTTAATAGTGTGTTGTCAAATCAAGCAGTACAAATAATTAAACTGAAACGAAGAGGGCGGGTTCTTAGAACGTGCCCCCCTTCAATAATTTGAAGAGGACGGGTTCCAAGAACCCGCCCTCATCTTTGTTTTTTTTTTTGACACGGTGACTGATATGTTTTTATTAAGCACAGATTTTTTTTAGTGTTGTCACATCATCTTTTTTATTCAGTGTGAAGTCACATCATGTTTTTAAATTTTTTTTTATCGTATTGAAGAGAGCAGGTTCTTAGAACGCGCCCCCTTCAATAATTTGAAGAGGGCGTGTTCCAAGAACCCACCCTTATCTTTTATTAATATTTTTTTAACAGTGTGTTGTCAAATCAAGCAGTACAAATAGCACAAATAATTAGCAGTATAAATAATTAAACTGAAACGAAGAGGGCGGGTTCTTAGAACGCGCCCCCTTCAATAATTTGAAGAGGGCGGGTTCTTGGAACTCGCCCTCATCTTTGTTTTTTTTTGACACAGTGACTGATATGTTTTTATTAAGCATAGTGCGGAATTTTTTTTTAGTGTTATCACATCATCTTTTTTATTCAGTGTGATTTCACATCATGTTTTTAAATTTTTTTTATCATATTGAAGAGGGCGGGTTCTTAGAACGCGCCCCCTTCAATAATTTGAAGAGGGTGTGTTCCAAGAACCCGCACTCATCTTTTATTATTATTTTTTTAACTGCGTGTTGTCAAATCAAGCAGTACATATAATTAGCAGTACAAATAATTAAACTGAAACAAAGAGGGTGGGTTCTTAGAACGCACCCCTTCAATAATTTGAAGAGGACGGGTTCCAAGAATCCTATAAATACAGCAACTTTCTATTCCGCTACCCTTATTTTGTGCAAGTGTGCAGGCTAGGAAGAAGGTCAAGTTCAGTGCCATAGAAATTTGAAGTTAGACTCATATCTCGCAGCTACACCGCGACGGATCAAGAAAGAACCACGGCTTGCTGTAAAATTCTTGAGCAAATTCAGTGACCAAACCAAGGTTTAGAGGCTCTTAACAAGAAGAGAATACCAAAACAAGCATAGTGAAGAAATTTGAAGTTCCAAATTCTCTGTGAGTATTTCAATTCTCTTCTCACCTCCTCTGAACTCCTCTGAACTATTCTTCCAGCAGTATTTTTTGCACAAACTCTCTTTCCCTCTCCAATAAAACTATTTGTGTGCAGGATTCTTTGCGCCGACCCAAATAAATTTTTTGCAAGTGTTTTAGATTTTTGTTTGTTACTGTTTTGCATAAATAATACGGACTTTAAGGGGATATAACACCAATTCAGATTGGTTGGGGATTTCATCACCCTTCCTGAGACCCCAAAAATCACTAAAAGCATACGCATTACCCTTGAGCTTAATAAAAAAAATATCTAGACTCGGCCAACTAAGGACTGTCGTGCTCAATAGGACAGAGCAAGGTTGTGGGCATTCGTTCGTTTATCTAAACTTGACTTTGTGGTGCCTAGGCTAGAAAAGTGAGAAAGGTAATTTTAAAAGGCCCGTCTCACGGTGATTCGTGAGCGGAACCCTCCTTTTCTCACTTGTGCTTACCTGGCCACAATTGGCAGTGAAGAGACGATTTGAGGGTTATCTCACAACTTGTCACTTTGGAATAGTTAGGAGCAGTCTAGTGGACTTTGAAGACCACAGCTCTAGGTATGATTGTGCATGTTTTCTTACCCTCACTTTCTACGTTTTGACTACGTGATCGACTCCGACGTTGAAACTCCATCCACACCTCTTTCACCTTTACCTTTGCCGGCCAACTCCGACGTTGACCGGAATTATGTTCATACATCCTCACCTCTTTTGCCTAGGCCGCGTTTCGTTAGCATTTTTTGTAGTGTTGTCAGATTAAGTTGTTAACGCTTTTTTTTATTGTTGGCTTGATATTGTTTGATGCAGATTATGGCAAGTTCAAGTTTATTTGTTGTATGTAAATACGATGGCCGGATTATCACAAGTGCACAAGGTCCCGAGTATATGGGCGGGTCCGTAAGAATCATGCGATTAGAACCATCAACGACTTATAATGAAATCGAGAATAAAGTGTTTAAAATCACGAAATATGATCCCCGTGAAATTAAGCTTAAGTTAAGTTGTATATGGCCTATATTTAGTGGAAATGCATTGGTTGAAATTATAGACGATGCATCAATATCTTCGATGATAGACTTCGGTCTGACAAATACCCAGCATTCGTTTGAACTTTTTGTTAAGAAGGAACAATTGGAAGTACCAGATGTCGCTCCGACGGGTAATTTTGATGTTAATGCTGGAGGTAGTTCCTGGGGGTACGGTCACATGGTTAACGATGATACCGTCAGTCTCAGTGGATATGACTATACACAATATTATCCAAACCTTCAAACTCAAGGGTAAACATTTTATAAATCCACCTTTTGTAATACCAAAATATTAATATATTTTATATATTGAATACAGGTTTTCCCAAGAGACTGCTGCAGTTACATGCACCCCTGAAGAATAAAAATGATTACCATATACAACCTTCCAAAGGTAAATAAATCTGAAACAAGTGGTGATTATGTTTATATTCTTCGAAATACAAAAATATTAAGGAATAATTATATAAGAACAATTTATATACTAAACGCAGACTTTCCCATACCTCGCATCATTCCAACACGATCCAAGTAGCGCATTCCAAGCATGTCCGTCCACATTTTTCCGGTCTTTTCACACCGAATCATCCACATTACACCGACCCCAACCATCATATATTGCACCCGAGCCTTATGTTGCTACGGGTGACATTGATATGTGTGGCAGTGATGATGATGAAACTGATGAAGGTCATCAAGGGGAGGATGACGTGGAATATGCCGCCGGATTAAATGAAGTAGCATTGTTTGATGATATGGCTGTGAATAATGATTTTGTCGAACTAGAAGATCCCGGTCTCGATCCCCTGAAAGATGATAGTTGGGTAGACTTAGCCGTGGCAGAAGTAAATACGGAACCCTATTTGGAAGCGACAGCAGCAAGCGAAGATTGCGTCGCTGTTGAGGATATGTTTCAAGAAAAAGATGATCTTATTTGTAAGCTGAAGTCTTAGGCTATTCAAAAAAACATTACATTTAACACCCAAGAGTCAAATAAGACGTACTATACCGTGGTATGTACGAAATCTCCTGAATGTAAGTGGAGATTGCATGCATGTTGTTCCAAAAGAGCCAAAGATTGGAAGGTCACGAAATACAACCAAGAACATACTTGCATCAATTCTATTATGTTAAAAGATCACAGGAATTGCACTTCATCTTACATTTGCTCACTAATCATTCCACTAATCTGTATAGACGTGGCGATAACTCCCCGAGAGATACGGCTCTACGTTAGCGGAGAGCACAAAATTCAGATTTCGTATGTGAAGGCATGCGATGCTCGTAGAAAGGCTTTATGTAAGATATTTAGGGATTGGGAAAGCTCGTATAACTCGCTAGTCCCTTTTATGGAAGCCATGAAAGCATCAAATCCGGGGTCCATATACCGGTTAAAAACTACAGAAACAGATGTCGATGGCTGTGTCCAGTTTCAAAGAATTTTCGCTCCTTGTGCGGCTGGTTTCACACACTGTCGGCCGGTATTGTGTGTGGATGGGACGTATCTATATGGTAAGTACACAGGTTGCATGTTAATTGCTACAGGTGTTGATGCTAATAACGGTATATTTCCGTTGGGATTTTCTATTGTCGAGGGTGAAAATATATCATCCTGGACATGTTTTTTCCGTCAACTCAAAAGTATCCCATCTGTTATTGATAAAACAGATTTATGCATCATATCTGATAGACATCTAGGAATACTAGCTGTAATGAGAGCTGTATTTCCGACGACCCCACATAGGTTTTGCCTGCGGCACTTCAGGCAAAATTTTGATAGAAAATTTAAAAATTCAGATCTACATAAGCTTATGTAAAAAGACGGTGAAGCGTCTGAACTTAATGTTCATGATATGTACACGACGAAAATTGGAGATATGAGTCAAGCCGCGAAAGCGTGGTTAGATGAGTATCCAGTACGCATGCGGTCATAAGCACATGATAATGGATATAGATATCTACTAATGACCACTAATATGTCTGAAAGTTTCAACGGGGTTCTTAAAGGTGTTAGAGGCTTACCGATACAGGGGTTGATTGTTCGAACCTTTTTCCGAGTGAATACTTACTTTGTGCATAGAAGAGAAAAGTCATTGGCGATGGAGACTCCACTCACCGCGTATTACGAAAATATATTCCGGAAAAGAGAGCGCAGAGCACAATACTACAGATCTGAAAGGTTTGATACGGTGGAGTTTCAAGTTACGGTGAGTAATGGGAATCAATATACCCTCAATTTTAGAGATGAAGGGCTCTCTTCGTGCACATGCGGTGTTTTCCAGCAACAACATTTACCTTGTGCCCACGCAATTGCTGCTGCAAATAGCATTCATAACTCACATTACAATTTTGCTTCCCATTACTATACAGGTTCCAATTACTAAGGCGCATACGATCCAAAATTTCATCCTATACCAAACAGTGGCTAGCTGGCCGTTCGAAATGTGGGGAACCGACATAATTGGGCCCATCGAACCAGCGTCATCCAGAAGACATCGGTTCATATTGGCGACTATCGATTATTTCTCCAAGTGGGCAGAAGCAGTACCGCTAAGAGAAGTGAAGACGGAGAACATCATCCATTTCTTCAAGACACACGTCATCTATCGGTCCGGCACTCCGCGACGGATTATCTCCGATAATGGGCCGGCCTACAGAAGTCACAAAATCAGCCGCTTCGCACAGCAGCATAATATAGACTGGAGATACTCTTCGATCTATAATCCCCGAGCCAACGGTCTAGCTGAGGCTTTCAACAAGACCTTGACAAAGATTATAAAGAAGACAGTATTAAAAAATAAGAAGGACTAGCACGAGAGACTGCATGAAGCTCTCTGGGCGTATCGGACCACGTTCAAAACGGCCACAAACACAACGTCGTATGCATTGGTATTCGGCACAGAGGCGGTACTCCCCCTCGAAATAGAGCTACCCTCTCTCCGAGTGGCGGTTCATTATGAACTAACAGACGAAGAGAATACTCATCTTCGGCTTGAGGAGATCGATGCCCTGGATGAAACTCGTCTCATAGCGCAGCGAACCCTAGAAGCTTACAAAGCAAGGATGACGCGCTCATTCGAGAGACTGACCAGGACAAGAACATTTTGCCAAGGCGAACTCGTGCTAGTGGTCAAGAGACCTATGATCCCCAATCGTGCCAAACGAGGGAAATTTGAGCCGAACTATGAGAGCCCGTACATCATAGACAAAGTCTACTAAGGTGGGGCTTACTTGCTCATGGATATGCATGGCGAAAGACCCTTCAGACCGATAAATAGCCGGTTCCTGAAAAAATACTACGCCTGACGAGCCACAGCCTAGGTCAACGATAGATGACGACACCTATGTCCGCTCGCTACCTTCCCAAGACCAAACTCTATATGTAGTATCCAGCGAAACCATTGTCTCCAAAACGGCAGCGGTGAACCGGAACGTCCCTAAACTAACAACAGACCGAAACGTCCTTAAACTAACAACGGACCGTAATGTCCTAAAACTGGCTATAGACCGCAATGTCCTAAAACTAGCGATGGACCGAAACGTCCTTAAACTAATGATGGACCGTAATGTCCTACAACTAGCTGTGGACTGCAATGTCCTAAAACTAGCGACGAACTGAAACATCCCTAAACTAACAACGGACCGAAACATCCCTAAACTAGTTACGTATCGCAATGTCCTGAAACTAGCTACGGACCGAAATGTCTTTAAACTACTACAAACCCCGGCATCCCCAGGCCAACGTGGCAAAAAAAATCGGCACGTCCATAAGCAAAATGGGCACGGATGAAAACCTGAAAGGGCTCCGTGAGTAAAAACAGCAGGGCTACCGGCGAGTTTGTGAAAACCCGAAAGGGCGCAGACTCGTTAAAAAATTTATGCACACTTGCAAGGTCCTCTCGACCTTGTAAGGAGAAAATACCTGCGTGAGATCCTTACGACTCACAAAGGAGCAACACACTTAGGGATCCTCACGATTTCTGAGGAGAAATTACATTTACGAGATCCTCACGACTCGTAAGGAGAACCCTCTTATGATACCCTCACGGCTCATAAGATTCAAAAGCCTTAAGCTACAGAGATTTGAACCTGTTCTTAAGCCATCACATTTCCCAGATTGCTCTACAAACGGTTCAATATTGACCCTTGTATACAATCCACGGGCACAAATAAACGTCTCCCCCACTCAGTTCCACCAATGGCGCGAAATTTCCTCATGTGGTGAATGACACTTGTAAGTCCTCTCGACTTATAAAGAGAAAACACTTTTATAAGATCCTTACGACTTATAAGGGAGAACACCACTTAGAGGTCCTCACGACTTCTAAGGAGAACATACACCTATGAGATCTTCACGACTCGTAGGGAGAAACACCTTTATGAGACCCTTACGGCTCATGAAGTCAAAAGCCTTAGTCGACAGGATCCTAACCCTGTTTGCTAAGCCACCTTTGTTCGAATCGACAGAGGCAAATGATGATTCGCTCCTGGCAATATTCCAGTAGTAGCGATACTGATGCTTAAATCGGTAACAAATTCCTAGTCCTTTCACGGCAAATGATGATTCGCTCCTGGCAATATTCCAGTCACAGCGATGCTGATGCTAAGATTGGTATCAGATTCCAGGTTCCATACTCGTAGCGAAAAGTCAGCGAGCCATAAATGCATATGAAATAGCCAAAATGATGGGGCAACTCGCAATAATAATCAGCGAGTAAAATATATGAATATAAAAATAGCCGAAATGTTTGGGCAACCCGCAATAAAAATCACTGAGTAAAGAAAAAGAAAAATAGCCGAAATGATTGGGCACCGCGAAAAATAGCCGAAATGATTGGGCACCGCGAAAAATAGCCGAAATGATAGAATATCATGGAAAGAAATAAAGAAAATGAAAGAATGAAACTTTTTCCCTGCAGGTAAGTCCATACTAACCCCTGTATACAATCCATGGGTATAAACAAAAAGGGGACCACATTTCCCCATCGGACCTTGTCAAAGGGAAAGTCAGATCTCGACGGCGACATCTGCATCCCAGAAGACCAACAACGGCGTTCTTCCTCATGCCAGCAGGGCACGGACACGACACCATCAATCGGAGCCACGGCAAAGTCCCCAGTTCCAAGACTCTACGGTTCACAGACAACCTAACGTCATCAAATGACCCCGTCTCGGAAATACGTCATCCAATGACACCGTCGCGGAAATACATCAGCAAATGACCCCGTCGTGGAAATACGTCATCAATGACCCCGTCACGGAAACACGTCAGCAAATGACCCCATCTTGGAAATACGTCAGCAAATGACCCGTCGCGGAAATACGTCATCCAATGACCCCGTCTCGGAAACACGTCAGCAAGTGACCCCGTCTCGGAAATACGTTATCCAATGACCCCATCTCGAAAACACGTCAGCAAGTGACCCCGTCTCGGAAATACGTCATCCAGTAACCCCGTCTCGGAAACACGTCAGCAAGTGACCCCGTCTCGGAAATACGTCATCCAATGACCCCGTCGCGGAAATACGTCATCCAATGACCCCGTCTCAGAAACACGTCAACCAATGACCCCGTCTCGGAAACACGTCACCAAATGACCCCGTCTCGGAAACACGTCAGCAAATGACCCCGTCGCGGAAATACGCCATCCAATGATCCCGTCTCGGAAATACGTCAGCAAATGACCTCGTCGCGGAAATACGTCATCCAATGACCCCATCTCGGAAATACGTCATCCAATGACCCCGTCTAGGAAATACGTCAGCAAATGACCCCGTCACGGAAATACGTCAGCCAATGACCCCGTCGCGGAAACACGTCAGCAAATGACCCCATCGCGGAAACACGTCAGCAAATGACCCCGTCGCGGAAATACGTCATCCAATGACCATGTCTCGGAAATACGTCAGCAAAAGACCCCGTCGCGGAAATACGTCAGCCAATGACCCCGTCGCGTAAATACGTCAGCAAATGACCCCGTCTCGGAAACATGTCAGCAAATGACCCCGTCGTGGAAACAAGTCATCCAATGACCCCGTCTCGGAAACACGTCATCCAATGACCCCGTCTCAGAAATACGTTATCCAATGACCTCCCCGTCGGAACAATGCTTCAACTCGGAAACAAGTCAACTCACCAACCACTTACGAGTCCTCTCGATTTGTAAGGGAGAAAATTCTCTTGTGAGATCCTTACGACCCTCAAGAGAAAATGCACTTAGGAATCCTCACGACTCCTAAGGAGAAAAAACACCTACGGGATCCTCTCGACTCGTAGAGAGAAAAGTCTTTATGAGACCCTCACGGCTCATAAAGTTGAAAAATCTTAGGCGGCAGACCTGAACCAGTCTCCTAAGCCATCATTGCCCTGCAGGGAGGTTAAGATGGACTGCTATCTACAGGCCACACTTGCCAAAGTTATATGCCACTGAAATGGAAGTGCTACTCAAGAGTACGTAAACGACTTTGCGCCAAGTCAAAACAAAAGGCATAACCCACGGACGTAGACCACATACTGTGCAAGGCAATAAAGTGAACATTTGATTCGCATCCAATTAAGCGTTCGAAGCGTACCCACTCATGTATGTGCGAAAAGGATTAATGCATAAAATAAACGCATAGAAAGGCAAAATTTGTTATTCGTACCTCAAAAAATTCTTACATTGATGAAAACAGTAAATAAAAACATCATTAAAATGTTTAAAATGGTAAAACACTGAATCCGGGACATGGGTTGAGAAATTCAGAAGTAAGGCCGTCTAAAATGCTTCTGGATTCTCTGACCATTTTCGTGTGCATCCTCTCACGAATGCAAGCGTCAAGATCCTCGCTGATGTCGTCCGTCCTCTGATAAGCAGCGATTATCGCCGTCTGTTGGAAAATTTGATGCAAGATATCAACAAGATTATCCCGCCGCCTCTTTGAGATCAGGCCCATCAGATATACCGAGTGCACCTTGTCTTCAACATCGTCCAGGGCCTTAAGCGGAATGGCTTCGTAAAATCCAGGAAGTGCGTTCCAAATCGCTCTCACGACGAGCTTCAAAAGAGCGGAGCGACGAGGAAGTAGTTGACCGTTGTATTCATTAAAGCGACTCATAATCTCAGTGCATTGAGCATTTGTAAACTCCTGGTTTTGACAACGGCCTTGTGCAAATAAAGGAGAAATCCTAAAAGGATTCTCATTTAATGAGAGGCCCCTCGGGCCAAGGAGTTAAACTCTCTCAAGAGCAACACTCTGCAGACAAGAGTGACATCTGTCAACTCTAATCATGAGAGGAATAAAATTCCCTAAAAAATTTTAAGAGCCGCGCTCTGTGAAAATGATGGAATCATCCATCAAAACCCTAAAAAAGCAAAGCTTTTTGCAGAGTAAAAACTTTAAGATCTTCAAGATCTATGAACAAACTCTAAGAGTTCTTCATGGAAGATGAACAGTGTTCCGGTTCATAGGTTAAAATCACCCTAAAAAGATTATATCTTGAAGATCTATGATCTAAAAATGAGCACGGCTCTGTTAATGGGCAAAACCCTAAAACATTTTTTTAGATCTACGATCCGAGAAAAGCAGAGCTCTGTTAAAAAGTTCAAGACTTACCAAATTTGGGCAGAATTTTGACTCTAAGAGGTTCTTAAGGCAAAGAGCTATGCTCTGAAGAGAGAATTCAATTTTCAAAGAAAATAAGAAAACAAGAAGATGAATAAGCAGTCATCTCAAGGGCCAAAGGCCCTATTTATAGGCGCTGGAAGTCGATCCAACTTCCAAGTTGATCTAACGGTGGAAACGTTGCCACCGCTGCACACACGTTAGCGCAACGGTGGGGAGGCATTTGTTTCCCCCCAATCAGAGAGCAAAGCTCTATTCAAAATTTGAAATTTGAAATGAGTCGGTGCCTCATAAGAGCGCTGGCGCCAAGAGCGCCAGCGTTAAGAGTCAAAGACTCTGAGGCAGCGCTCACGTGCAAAACACGAGAGCGCTGGCGCTATGAGTCAAAGACTCTGAGGCAGCGCTCACGTGCAAAACACGAGAACACTCGCGCCAAGTGCGCCAGCGCTAAGAGTCAAAGACTCTGAGGCATGTAGCATGTTTTTCGTCACCCCATTGAGATGGGAATACGCATGCGCTTGTCAGGCATACTACAGATTCCCCCTGTCTAGGGTAGGCCGGGGTTTATTGATTGTGGGGATCCAAATCTGCGGCAGCCGCGGACTAAGCTGCCGTTAATTACCCCTCGCTTTTGGAGCGAGGGAACCTCCGATTGACGGATTAAACTGGTCATGCAAACTCAATGTGCAGTGTACGTGTGTTTTTTTTTGAAGGGGGCTTGGATATATCGGGAGCCACACAGAGTTTTTACGGGGATCCCGCTACCCGGATAGTGGGTTGGGGGTCAAAGGGGCTAGCAGCCCTCTTGCGGGGTGCGGGGCAGTGCCCCGGCCCAAAATTTTTTTTGAGAGGGACAGTGTTGTAGAGTATGTGTGTATGTATATGTATATATACATATATAAAATAAAAATAAAAATAAAAATAAGGGAAAGGGCATCCAAAGGATGCGTGGGAAAAAATGCCAGCGCTTTGGGTGCTAGCGCTTTGAGCGCAAGAGGGCTAGCGCCCCATATGCCAGGCACATGGGCGCTCGGGCACAAGAGCGCTAGCGCCCCACGTGTCAGCATGTAGGCGCTCGGGCGCTAGTGCCCCACGCGTCAGCACGTGGGCGCTCGGGCGCTAGCGCTTTGGGCGCTAGCGCTTTGGGCGCTAGCGCTTTGAGCGCTAGCGCCCCACGTGTCAGCACGTGGGCGCTCGGGCGCTAGCGCCCCACGTGTCAGCATGTGGGCGCTTGGGCGCTAGCGTTTTGGGGGCTAACGCTTAGAGCGTCAGGGCGCTAGCACCCCACGTGTCAGCACGTGGGCACTCGGGCGCTAAAAGGGACTTGGTCCTTGCAATGGGAGTTGTACTCCCAGAAAGGAGCGCTTATTATTTTGTGTGTGTGTGTGTGTATGAGGAGTTAAACTCCTAGGATGTTTTGAAGCTGATGAAGGGCTTCTCCCCTTGAGCCCTAGTTCTTCCCCAAAATGGGGTTTCTGGAGATGGGTCTCCTTCTTCCTCCTCTGTTGGCAGGATCTTGAAGATCAAGAGATGTGAGATTTTAAAAATCTCTTCTTTTTGAGATCTGATGGAAGATCTGAGTTCTCCTTTATGGGTTTTGTGGTGAAAAACTATTTAGTTTTATAAAATGAAGAGTAAAACTCTTGATTTAATTCAAAAGAAAGAAAAAGCTTTTAGAACCTTGAGGAAGGAGAAAGATCTCAGATCTTGATTTTTTTTGGAGAGAGAAAAAAGTTGGGATATTTTCATTATCCTTGCCTTTACAGGCTATACACTTTACATATAGCCCCTTGGGCTTCACAAAATGGCATTTTGCCTATCCCATGGCTCATATGCCATTTCTTATTGCACAGAAGCCATGGGCTTTACAAAAATTTGGCTTTATGCCCATTTTCTTACATTTATTCATAAAATAAAATAAAAGAAATACGACAAAATTTTTATTTTGGCATGGGGGGAGACCGGCCGCTTCATGTTCGGGATCGACCCGGGCATTGGCCCACTTGACCTGGGCTTGGGCCCACTTGGCTTGGGGTTGACTTTGATTTTGACTTTGTCAACCGGGGTGTAAATTTTTACCCCAACAAATTGCCCCCATCAATAAATGCACACCACACATGTAGGTCGTGTGTATGAAATTGATGGATCTTCTTTTACGTGGAGGCGACTTGATTCGGTTCCCGCTTTTTGGGAAGCTGGCAACCCTTTTTACGACATGGACGGTCGATGCTGCCCTTTTAGCAACTTGGATGGTCGATGCTGCCAGTTTACCGACGTGGACGGTCGGTGCTGCCCTTCTTGGGACGCGGACGGTCGATTCTGCCCTTTTAGCGACATGGACGGTCGGTTCTGCCCTTTTTGCGACTTGGATGGTCGGTGCTGCCCTTTTAGCGACGTGGACGGTCGATGCTGCCCTTTTTGCGACTTGGACGATCGATTTTGCCCTTTTAGCGACGTGGACGGTCGATTCTGCCCTTTTTGCGACTTGGACGGTCGATGCTGCCCTTTTAGCGACGTGGACGGTCGATTCTGCCCTTTTTGCAACTTAGACGATCGGTGCTGCCCTTTTAGCGACGTGGACGGTCGATGTTGCCCTTTTTGCGACTTGGACGGTCGATTATGCCCTCTTAGCGACGTGGACGGTCGATTCTTCCCTTTTTGCGACTTGGACGGTCGATACTACCCTTTTAGCGACGTGGACGGTCGATGCTGCCCTTTTTGCGACGTGGATGGTCGATACTGCCCTTTTTGCGACTTGGACAGTCAGTGCTTAATTTGACTTGCTCCGCTTCTTGCGGTGTCAGGGTTGAAGTTGACTTGCTGATTCGATGTGATTTGGGTTGACATCAACACCGCTGCACTGGAATATGGTACCAGGAGCGAATCATCATTTGTCTTGAGGCGATTTCCCTCATTCCCAGTTTAACGACTTAGGGGTCATATGTTCCCAGTTTAACTACTTAGAGGTCTATTGGATTGGAGCTTGGAATTTTAGGGTTAGGGTAGGCATCAGCGTTGCTAACACTGAAGCACATGTGCCAGGAGCAATTCATCATTTGCCCTTTCTTGTTGGGAAGCGGTGGCTTAGGAGACAGGTTTAAGTCCCTATCACCTAAGGCTTTTCAATTTTATGAGCCGTAAGGGTCTCATAAAAGCATTTTCTCCCTACGAGTCGAAAGGATCTCGTAGGTGCACTTTCTCCTTAGGAGTCGTAGGGAATCCCAAGTGTGTTTTTCCTTTGTGAGTCGTAAGGATCCCACGAAGGTTTGTTCTCCTCATGTATCGTGAGGACACATGAGTGGGTCTTCCAAAATGGAGCATAATTTCGAGGGCGGAGACCGGCCGTGTAACTAGTGATTGCGTTGGGGCATGGGTATGCTGAGAATTATTTAAGCCCGTGGATTGTATACGTCAGCCAATTTGGGGACTAACCGTAGAGCCGGGAGAATTTTGAGAAATTGGATTTTGGTTGGTGTCTGCATCGCTACACTGGAATATGGTACCAGGAGCGACTCATCATTCGCCGTTTGGGGACTTGGAATTTGGATCTTGTTTGGTATCAGCATTGCTGCACTGGAATAATGCCAGGAGCAACTCATCATTTGCCCCGGGAGGACTTGGGATTTGTTTTTTGGGTCGGCATCAGCACCGCTAACACTGAAGCGTAACGCCAGGAGCGACTCATCATTTGCCATTTCCCGTTGGGGAGCGATGGCTTAGGAGACAGGTTTAGGTCCCTGTCACCTAAGACTTTTCAATTTTATGAGCCGTAAGGGTCTCATAAAAGCATTTTCTCTCTACGAGTCGAGAGGATCTCGCAGGTGTATGTTCTCCTTAGGAATCGTGAGGATTCCTAAGTGTGTTGCTCCTTTGTGAGTCGTAAGGATCTCGCGCAGGTATTTTCTCCTCACAAGGTCGAGAGGACTTCGCGAGTGTATTTCATCTCTTTTCACGAGTTTGTGCCCTTTCGGGTTTTCACAAACTCGCCGGTAGTCCTGCTGTTTTTACTCATGGAGCCCTTTCGGATTTTTATCCGTGCCCATTTTGCTTGTGGATATACCGTTTTTTTTTGCCGCTGGTGGGACTTTAAAAGTAGTCTCACCTGCAGGATTTGGGAGAGATAGGGGCCGTTTACGCCCGTGGATTGTGTACGGTTTTGCAGGATGTATGATCCAGACCGTAGGGCTGGTGTGTTCAATTCTCCTGCGACTTGGAGCATTCACACGTAGTATTTCTTGAGATATCAGCCATTGATGGGTGGCATGGGACTTTCTCCCTCGGCACTTATTAGTTTGTAGGATCCTCCGTCGAACACTTTCTCGATGACGTATGGTCCTTCCCAGTTTGGCTCGAATTTTCCCTTAGCATGTCAATTAGGGATGATCGGTCTTTTGAGGACTAACACCGATTCGCCTTTCTTAAAAGTGCGGAGACGGGTCATCTTGTCATAGGCTCGTGACATTTGGGCTCGGTACAGCTCCAGATTTTGTTGTATTGCAAGCCTTTTTTCTTCGAGGGTGTCGAGCTCTTCGAGCCGAAGGAGCACGTTTTCCTCCTCCGTCAATTCGTGTTGAACGACCATTCTTAAGCTTGGAACTTCGACTTCAAGGGGGAGGACCGCCTCCACTCCAAAGAGCAATGAGTATGGAGTGGACTGAGTTGGAGTACGGTGCATGGTACGATATGCCCGCAACGCCTCGTGAAGCTTGAGATTCCAGTCTCTCTTGTTGGCTGAAGCATTTTTCCTCAGAAGCTTGCATAGAGTCTTATTGAAGGCTTCGGCTAACCCATTGGCTCTTGGATTATAGATGGAGGAATATCTCCAGTCTATCTTGTGTTGAGTAGCGAATCTTGAAACTTTGAAGCTCTTGAAAGAAGGCTTGTTGTCAGAAATGATTTTTCTTGGTGTACCGAAGCGGTATAAAATATTATGCTGGAAGAACATAAGAATATTTTCTGTCTTGACTTCTTTTAGCGGGTCAGCTTCAGCCCATCTGGAGAAATAGTCTGTTGCGGCCAGTATGAACCGGTGGCCTCTAGATGACGGAGGGTCAATTGGGCCAACTATGTCGGTTCCCTAGACTTCGAAGGGCCACGACGCCACCGTAGGATGCAATGGATTGGGATGCTTGTGAATGAAATCACCGTGAATTTGGCAGATATAACATTTCTTTGCATGCTCTCTGCAATCCCATATCATGGTGGGCCAGTAATACCCAAGCCGTTTAATTTGAAGTCGCGTCTTGGGGCCAGATTGGTGAGCACCGCAAACGCCCGAGTGAACTTGTTTCATGACCTTTTGGGCTTCGGCCAATGACAGACACCTGAGCCAGAGTTGGTCATATGACCTGCGGTATAGCGTGTCATTTACAAACACGTATCGGAGAGCTCTCTTCTTCAGCTGAACCCTCCCCGATCTTCCTTCGGGCAGCTTGTCGTATCGGAAGTACTCTATGAAGGGTTCTCTCCAATCGGGCTCGTCTTGAACGATCGAAGCTTCTTCGGCGGGATTTCTCTTCTGTTCCATGCTTTCCTCTTCTCATAGAGAGACAGGGGGTAGAATTTGCCGGCTCCTGACTGTGATCAGAATTTCATCCATGTCAGGATCAGCCAGCTCCTTGGCTAAGCGAGCGAGTACGTCAGCCTTTCCATTCAACGCTCTAGGGACTCTCATTAGTTCAATATGAGTGAACCGTTTCATGAGTTCCACCACCCGGCTTCTGTACCGAGCTAACTCGGGTTTGTATATCTTATAGTCGCTGCTTACCTGGTTGACGACAAGCTGGGAGTCACCGTAAACCCGTAGCCGAAGGATTTCCATTTCTATGGCGAGCTCCTAACCAGCTATCAGAGCTTCATACCCGGCCTCATTATTTGTGCGAGGTTTGGTGAGAGCAAAAGAACGCCGTAGGGTTCCCATTGATGGCGTGATGAACACCAATCCTATCCCTGCTTTTATCTCCAGGACGCTTGATTTACTGGAGGTCCTTATCGAAGAGGCCCCATCGAAGTAGAGCTCCTAACATGGCTCGTCATTCTCGAGGTGCAGCACTTGTTCGTCGGGTAACTCGCAATTGAGTGGTGACCCTTCTAGTATGGGATGAGCAGCGAGAAAGTCTGCAAGAGCTTGCCCTTTTACTACTTTCCGATGAGTATAAACTATGTCAAACTCAAGTAGCATGACAGCCCATCTTGCCATTCTGCCGGCTAGGCTTGCTTTGGTCATCAAGTGTTTGAGCAGGTCGACCTTGGAGATCAGCATAACCCGATGAGCGAGCAGATAGTGCCTCAGCTTCTTCACAGTAAATATCAGAGCCAGGCATTGCTTTTCGATTGGGGAATAGTTGTGTTCCGCCCCGACTAGAGTTCGACTGAGGTAGTAGAAGGCATTTTCTTTTCCCCCCTCGTTATTCTGGGCAAGGAGCGCACCGAGTGACTCATCTAGCGTGGCAGTGTAGAGAATCAGAGGTTTATTTGGAATGGGAGCGGCCAGCACTGGAAGGTGCAACAAGTATTGTTTGATGCTTTCGAACGCTGCTTGACATTCGGCATCCCAGATAAAAGGAGCTCCTTTCTTCATGAGCTTTATGAAGGGCCTACATCTTCCCGATAAATTTGAGATAAACCTCCGTATATAAGCAAGCTTGCCTTGAAAAGATCTTAGCCGTGTCAGGCTCTTTGGAGGGGGCATCTCCATGATGGCCTTTTATCTTTGATGGGTCAACTTCGATCCCTCAATGTCGGACTATGAAGCCTAGGAATTTTCCCGATGACACGCCAAAAGCGCACTTTAAAGGATTCATCTTCAGATCGTATTCCCTCAGTCTGGTGAGAACGGTCCTAAGATCTTGGATGTGGTCGGCCTTGGCTTTAGTTTTGATGAACAGATCATCAACATAGCATTCGACGACTTTATGGATTAGGTCATCAAAGATATTAGTCATTGCCCTTTGATATGTAGCGCCTGCGTTCTTCAGTCCGAACGGCATTACCTTGTAGCAATATATTCCGATCGGGGTTCGAAATGCTGTGTGTTTCTCATCCTCAGGCGACATCTTGATCTGATTATATCTAGACGAGCCATCCATAAAGGTGAACAACTCGTAATTTGAGGTGTCATCGACCATCATTTACATGACCGGTAGCGGGAAGTCGTCTTTAGGACATGCCTTGTTGAGGTCCCTGAAATCGACACAAACTCGGATCTGCCCATTTTTCTTCTTCACTGGGACTATGCATGCGATCCAGTCTGCATATTTCTCTTCCCTGATGAAGCTGGCATCGATGAGCTTCTTGGTTTCCTCGATGACCTTTTCTTCTAGTTCCCTTCTCATTCTTCGAGGAGCTTGTTTGACTGGCTTAGCATCAGGAGATATAGCCAGCTTATGCACGGCTACTTCAGGGGAAAGGCCGGGCATTTCTTTGTACGTCCACGCGAAGCAGTCGACAAACTCATGCAACAGGGTGATTATCTGCGCTTTCATTTCCTCTGACAAGAGCGAGCTGATGTAGGTCGGCCTTGGATTATCGAGCGTTCCTAAGTCAATCTCGGTTAGCTCGTCAAAGGTTGCTTGTCCGCCATGTTCGAGCTCTTGAGGAGCTTCTTCTGGTTCGGCTATCTCGTCATCATCATTTGATCTTTCGCTGGCTTCACCAACATGGATCATGTAGCATGCCTTAGAATTAGGCTGGATGAAACCTATGCCCCGTCTATCTGGGATTCGTCTACCGATGAGCGCTCGGACCTGAGGCGGATGCCAAAGCCCTTCATAAAACTTTGCTTCGGACTCCGATTGATATAATCGGCATCCTCACCTTTTGAAGTATTCCCGCATCTCGGGCGCATAGTATCTGGGATTGAGGACGGCTCTTATGCCTCTCTCATAGGGAAGGCACGCGACAGAAAGATCGTCCGGGTGCACAACGGGGTTTGACCCATAAAACAGGATGCCTTTCTGTCCATTTTTCCTCCCGGGAACGTAAAAAGTTTTCAGCTGGTCCATGGTAGAGACTGATAATGCGTCGAGCTCTTTGCACATCCGTTCCGGCACCCTTGTGATGGACAGGGACCCTTCTGCAATTTCGAAGGTCTCTCGTAGTTTCTCTTGCTGAATGGGGGTCCAATCTGCACAGCTGTTGCACGACGGGTCCTCTTCTTCTGACTCTTCAGTGTCGCTGCCAAGATGAGGGTGGACTTTGCTGCTAGATGGGATTTCAGTATCGGATTCGTCCGTATCGCTACCGAAACGAGGGCAAGTTTTACGGAAGGACGGACTTCCAGCGTCGGACTCATCAGTGTCACTACCGAAACGCGGGCGCACTTGGGCATTTTTGCTTTTGAAAGTGACAGCTGGTTCCGATTTGCTTTTGAGTCTTGGGGCCGCTCTATCCTCAGTCAGTTGTGGCTTAGCATTTTGGTGGTTTATAAAGTATCGAGAATCTTCATATTAGACTTCATGCACACCGAACGGCTGGATGTCTCCGTCAATGCGTCTTTCTTCGCCATTTTTAGTATACTTCATGCATTGATGGAGAGTTGACGGAACGATGCCATAATCGTGGAGCCACGGCCGTCCCAAGAGAATCTTATAAGATTTATCGGCGTCGATCACGTATATCTTAGCTTCAGTTTGCAGATCCCCGAATTTGATTGGCAAAGCTATAGACCCAGAACTTGCTGACAGTTTTGATTAAAGCCTTGAATGACAATCCTTTCCCTCGACAGGTATCGGACGTCCATTGACAAACTCTTCAGTGTCCGCAAGTTCATGATGTTCACTGAGGACCCCGGATCAATCAATATGCGATTAATCCGATCTCCGTCGCTGTACCCGGTCACGTAAAGCGGCCGATTATGCTCAGCCATTCCCAGTAGCAAGTCTTCATCCTTAAATGTGACTACGGCGGCTTGCAAAGTGTACTGAGCTTCTTTCATATTAATTTCCGCAAAGCGATCCTGATACCGCTCAGGGTTTTGTAGAGCATGAATGAGAACATCTCTAAGCTCTTGAGATAGAACCAAGGCATCATAGATGCTAAGGAGAGATGGAAGCTTTCGGAGATGAGCCAAGACATTATAGTCAACTGGGGAAGGACTCGAATCTTCATGGGCAAGTTCTCTGCCATCTTCTTCATTAGCGACTTGTTTTTCCTTCCCTTTTGGGGCATTGCCCTGATTTGGCGGTAGATCCCTGCCGCTTCTGAGCTGGATTTGATTGGCCTTTGTGGCGAGCTCCTCGTCCTCTTCGGGAAAACAGAGCTCCTCCTCAGAGTCGCTGCCAAGATGGATGGCGTAGCAGGTCACTACTTGGATCTCTTCATTGGAGTCTTCTTCTAACTCCTCCAGAATTTCAGCCGCTCATACAGGGAGGAACTCCTTTAATTGAATCAGAGTTCTTTCCTTATGTTCATATTCTTCGAGAGAATCGATATATTTTTGGATGGTCGATCTCCCTGCAGACTCCTTTTCGCGCCGAGCTGCACTTTTCTTCTTTTTGAGCTTTTTGGATTTTGAACCTAATGGAGCCGCATTGGCAGCTGGAAAGGTAGGCTTCTTCTGCCCTTCCCATTCCGTCCTGGGCTCTTTCCGAAGTAGCTTTATTATCTTCTTCGTCTTATTAGATATGTGCGTACTCTACGGAGGCCACGGTGAGTCCGCTCCATCTCAGGGCAGCGGGTTCGGCTGTCCGCTCCCAGAAGGTTTTAGCTTCTGTCTGTATAAAGTTTGTGGTTGCAACTTGATTGTTCACCAACACGCTTTTGGACAGCTCGATCTCTCCAGCCTTGTACTTCTTCTCGACCCAGTCCTTGAAGATATAGCAATCCTCGATCGCATGGCTCAATACTCGGTGGTACGGGCAATACAGGGGATTGTCGGTCATTTTTGCTTCTTGGGGTCTTTTCGACTCCAGCAATTGTAGGCCGTTGGTCAAGGCATCTTTAAATATCTTGCAACCTTGTCCCTTCTGAAAGAGTAAACCTTGTTCTTTTTCTCCTCTAGGGAAGGCCCTTCTCCTCCTAGCACAGGCTTTCGAGACCGGTTGGTTTTAGATTCGCCCGCCCTTCGCTTTTCTTCATTTTCGGACGCATTGAAGACATTGGTACTGCTGGAACTCCCTCTTCTACGGTTGTCGTCCCGCTTGCTTTTCCAAGTCTTGTCTCTCTGAGAGTCCGGGGTGGACTCTTGCTTCGAGCGTTCTAGCATTTGTACTTTCTTGGTTAGCTCTTGAAACGTCTTGAGGCTTTCTATACACAAGAATGGGACCATCTAATTGCTGAGGTTCCCAATGAGAAGGCTGACGGACTGGTCCTGCTCCAGCGGCGGTTCGCACTTAACTGTGAGATTACGCCATCGGGCGATAAAGTCGGTATTGCTTTCATTCTTCCCCGGCTTGGTCCTCACAAGGTCGGCAATAGAGATTTTATCACTGACACTCATGAACCTTTACCGAAACAGAGACTCCATTTGGGCAAAGGCAATAACGGACCCGTCTGGTATACTCGCGTACCAGTCAAAGGCGACACCGGTCAGGCTATTGACAAACCGATGAAGAAGGAGCGCATCATTGCTTCCTGTATTTCCGCACGATGCTTTAAAGTGGGCGACGTGCTGATTTGCATTTCCCGTCCCGTCAAATCTTCCGAATTCAGGAATGACGTAGCCGCTCGGGAACTCGATCAGATCGTACTGTGCGGGATATGGCCGCCCACTACTGCCAATTTCTTTCTGAGCTTCAGCTTCAGCCACCAATGTTTTAACTTTGTTGGTGACCAAATCCATTATCCGATCTTGTATTAGCGGGATAGTGCTATCTGGGGCCAAGGCATCCCCAGAAGTGGAATGTAGCCGGCTTTCGTGCGGCTCGACCAGTCTTGGACCCAAAGGAACAGGCATTGGCTGCTTTGGATTGTCATCACCCGGCTGATGAGTAGGGACTTGTGCTTGATTGGGAGGCGCTCGAGCAATTTGAGCCGTGAGCTGCATCACAACATTCGTTAGATCGTCAATTTTCGAATAAAGCTTGGCCATCTCTTTATCTTTGCTCTTGAGCTGTTTTCGAAGCTCTTGAAGCAGCTCTTGCTCCGCGGTCCTGGGGCGGAAAGTCGGCTCTTCCTCGCTGTCTGAGCTTGACTCTGCATGGACCGAAGGTTCCTTCTGCCTATCGTCTTCATCGAGAGGGTTTTCATCATCCAACGGAGGCGGCTGTTCTTGGGAAGCGGTAACCACATTCAAGCCAGATTGGGCTTGGGATGTGGTGGCCCCATTCTTGCTTTTGCTGCAAAGGTTGTCGCTGGGGTGCCCACCCGCCATATAGACCGTATGAATAATATATCCAGCCATCTTTTTATCATCGGCGGATGATTTCACAGATCGCTGTCTTGACCCCCCTGTTTCGGTAGCGGACAGTCGATTGAAGGCGGCTGGCCTGACCAGATTCTTGAATGGTGCCGGCGCTTCTTTTCTGGGTTTGCCCCGCTTCTTTCGTGCGACACAGAGCGCCTGATAGACTCTTGAAGAGACAGTGTCATATCCTTTTTGTTGGGGCCGGGACACGTCTCTTTGTAGCGACGTTCGGACCGCCGTCTTCTTGATTCTGGTAGTCATGGCATTTTTCTGAACCCACTTCAGAGGTTCGAAGGAATTGTTGGTTTTTACGGCCGATTCAGTCGTCATCGCAGGATGACTCTGCTCTTAGAATTTCACACGACTCCACCTGGCCGAAGTCCTGGCCCTCTTGTTGGCTCGATACCTGAGCCGCTTCTGCCTTAACTTTTCTGATTTGAGCGCTTGGCAGGTTCCGGTTCTTCGGGAAGCCACCGTAGACCGGGCGATGGAGGGCATTGGAGATACGCCTGATTGTGCATTTGTTGGAGTCATCGCCTGGGCTCGTCCGCAACGTTTGATGTCACCCTTTGTATCGGAAGTCTTGCACTTATCTGGAGCGCCAGAGAGTCGTTCAGACACCGTCTTAAGTTTCGGTTGTGGTGCCTTAGCGATCACATCGTTCGACCTCTTGCCCCTTGAGACCGGCTTGGCTACCTGTTTTGCCGGGATTTCTGCCAGATGAGCGCTTCCGGCAGGGTAGATGATGATGGAGCCAAACTGGCGGGGCAGTTCCTCCTACTGTCGACTGAGGCTTGCGGGGAGAACCACACGAGCATTGACCTTGACCACGTACGGGATCGGGGTCGTGTTGGAAGCTGAATTCGCCTTGGGAGACATTGTCGTCGAAAGTTGATTGCTGCACGGAAAAAAAAACATCATTTCAGTATAGGCAATCGATATGTATATGGATTGAGTTCGCATGAACGTTTAACCCGAAATATGGGAGGAGAGAATGATCCCACCGGGCGTGCCAGAATCTGTAGGGTGTTCTTCGTCACCGCATTGAGATGGGAATACGCACGCGCATGTCAGGCGTACTACAGATTCCCCCTGCCTAGGGTAGGCCGGGGTTTATTGATTGTGGGGATCCGAATCTTCGGCAGCCGCGGACTAAGCTGCCGTTAATTACCCCTCGCCTTTGGAGCGAGGGAATCTCCGATTGACGGGTTAAACTGGTCATGCGAACTCAATGTGCAGTGTACATCTGTTTTGTTTTGGAGGGGGTTTGGATATATCGGGAGCTACGCAGAGTTTTTACGGGGGTCCCGCTACCCGGATAGCGGGTTGGGGGTCAAGGGGGCTAGCAGCCCTCTTGTGGGGTGCGGGGCAGCGCCCCGGCCCAAAATTTTTTTTGAGAGGGACAGTGTTGTAGAGTATGTATGTATGTATATGTATATATACATATATAAAATAAAAATAAAAAAAAGGGAAAAGGCATTCAAAGGATGCGTGGGAAAAAGCACCAGCGCTTTGAGCGCAAGAGCGCTAGCACCCCACGTGCCAGGCACGTGGGCACTCAGGCGCTAGCGCTTTGGGTGCTAGCGCTCTGAGCGCAAGAGCGCTAACGCTTTGAGCGCTAGCGCCCTACGTGTCAGCACGTGGGCGCTCGGGCGCTAGCGCTTTGGACGCTAGCGCTCTGAGCACAAGAGCGCTAGCGCTCCACGTGGGCGCTCGGGCGCTAATGCTTAGAGCGCAAGGGCACTAGCGCTTTGAGCACTAGCGCCCTACGTGTCAGCATATGGGCGCTCGGGCACTAGCGCTTTAAGCGCTAGCGCTCTGAGTGCTAGCGCTCCACGTGTCGGTACGTGGGCGCTCGGGCGCTAAAAGGGACTTAGTCCCTGCAATGGGAGTTGTACTCCCAGAAAAGAGCGCTTATTATTTTGTGTGTGTGTGTGTGTGTGAGAGAGAGGAGTTAAACTCCTAGGATGTTTTGAAGCTGATGAAGGGCTTCTCCCCTTGAGCCCTAGTTCTTCCCCAAAGTGGGGTTTCTGGAGATGGGTCTTCTTCTTCCTCCTCTATTGGTAGGATCTTGAAGATCAAGAGATGTGAGATTTTAAAAATCTTTTCTTTTTGAGATCTGATGAAAGATCCGAGTTCCCCTTTATGGGTTTTTTGGTGAAAAACTATTTAGTTTTATAAAAGGAAGAGTAAAATTCTTGATTTAATTTAAAAGAAAGAAGAAGGTTTTAGAACCTTGAGGAAGGAGAAAGATCTCAGATCTTGTTTTTTTTTTGGAGAGAGAAAAAAGTTGTTGGGATATTTTCATTATCCTTGCCTTTATACGCTATACACTTTACATATAGCCCCTTGGGCTTCACAAAATGGCATTTTGCCTATCTCATGGCTCATGTGCCATTTCTTATTGCACAAAAGCCATGGGCTTTACAAAAATTTGGCTTTATGCCCATTTTCTTACATTTATTCATAAAATAAAATAAAAGAAATACAACAAAATTTTTATTTTGGCATGGGGGAAGGCCGGCCGCTTCATGTTCGGGCTCGACCCGGGCATTGGCCCACTTGACCTGGGCTTGGGCCCACTTGGCTTGGGGTTGACTTTGATTTTGACTTCGTCAACCGGGGTGTAAATTTTTACCCCAACAAGGCAGCTCTCATGTGCAAAGCACGAGAGTGCAAGCGCCAAGAGCGCCAGTGCTAAGAGTCAAAGACTATGAGGCAGCGCTCATGTGCAAAGCACGAGAGCGCCAGCGCCAGAACTAAAAGTTCTCAACCCTTGGATCAATGATCCAACGAAGATGATAAATCATCAAATTACCAGAATAAAATTCTGTTGAGAAAATACTCCTCAAATCTTTCCAAACAGGAAAGATTGTGCTCTGTAAATCAGAGCACCATTGGATCAAAGATCCAATGATAATTAAAAATCACCGAGATACAGAATAAGTTCTGTATGGGAAAAATATTTTCCTAATCTTGTTAATAACAAGAAAACTATCTTCTGTAAAATAGAAGCCCTTGGATCAAAGAACCAACGGTGGGAAACATTCCCTAAATCAATCAGAGATCTCTCAATGAGAGATTTCCTTAACTGATTCAATAAGTCAGCCTCCCCTATATAAAGGACTCAAGACTTCAAGTCTTGTACATAGAAATCTCCCCATAAGTTCTCAAATCGAAAGAAGAAAAAGACAGAAACCTCCCCATAAGTTCTCAAATCGAAAGAAGAAAAAGAGTAGAACCCCCCCTAAACTTCAAGTTCTCAGAAAAGAGAAGAGAAGAGCAAGCTCTAAGAAGAAGAACCTTTTTCAAGGTAAATAAAAAGAAGGGGGATCATAGTATCTTCTCCATATTTGAGGGTTTAACTCTCACATCAGAAGAACTTATTTCTTTTTCAGATCATAGATCTATAAGACATAGTCTTCCACAAAAGTAAAAGAGATCACAGCATCTCATCAAGAAAGAGAAGAACTTGGTTCTTAGATCCATGAGACAAAGTCTCTTATAAACCGAGAATTTAATTCTCAGAGCACAGAACTGATCAGAGCTGACAAAGAAGCGCTCCAGCGCTCCAATTTAAAAGAAGCGCTTTAGCGCTCTAAGTCTGGCGCTCAGCGCCAAGCGCTCCATGTGCTCCTCACGTGGGTGCCCTTTTATAATAAGCGCTTTAGTGCTCCAAGTCTGGCGCTCAGCGCCAAGTGCTCCCCGTGCTCCTCACGTGGGTGCCCTTTTATAATAAGCGCTTTAGCGCTTCAAGTCTGGCGCTCAGTGCCAAGCGCTCCACGTGCTCCTCACGTGGGCGCCATTTTATAAGAAGCGTCGTAGCACTCCCGGTTTGGCGCTCAGCGCCAGGTGCTCCACGTACTCCTCACGTGGCGCTAAGAAATTATAAAGCGCTCTGTAAATAAGGCCCCAGTGCCATAAAAAGTGTTCAACAGTTAATAAAAGACAAAAAGAAAAAGGGGTGTCAGAACCCAAATCAATGCTCATCATTATTGAATAAAAAGGGGCTGAGCCCAAATAAATGTTCAAAATTTTATTCAAAATGAATGGACTGAGTCCAAACAAGTGTTCAAACACTTTATTCAGAACTGAGTGGACTGAGCCCAAGTTGGCCACAAGTCCCTAATTCAAATTAACCGAGCCTATGTGCTCACAATCTTTTTAATTGGTCTTAGTCCCAAACCTGACTATAGATCTCCCAACCAACATTGGTTCAAGGGTACATCTCTTCATACCTCTGATACATGTCGTTGTAATTCTTCAACGTCTTCAGAGAGATGGAGGGTCCCAATAACCAATAACTTTTGGTGTATCTCCAAGCGGTTAAATCAAAACCTCACAGACTATGATGTCTTTAAACCATACGGACTATGAGGTCCTTAAACTCATGGACTATGATGTCCTTAAACCCAATGGACTGCAATGTCCCTAAACTAAAACGATAGAGTCCAAATACTCTTTCGTTGGATTTAAATGATCCTAAAACCTCGTTAAGTAGATCTTAGTCTAAAATTAGGCTAACGTATCCTTAACAAGCATTTAAGTTGATCTTAATCTAAAACAAGATTAACGATCTTTAAACCAACCCAAATCCAAATCTTAGAAAATACGGATTTGGACTAATCCATGCCCTACGGGCGACAACATAAATTAGTCTCCCTATACGATCCACGGGCAACCGAAAATAAAACAAACACATACGACACGAAGTGACCATCTGGAGAAGGAGAAAGTTGTTACCGCGATGCGGTAGCATAATTAACTACAGGGGCTTGCGCCTACAGGGAAGAGCGTCCCCACAATCAAAAACCCTCACAACGAGGGGGAATCTGACGAAGTTTGCTACATCGGCCGCGTCTGTCTAAACCTCCGATATACGGTGCCATAAATCAAGTTGGCATGTTCGGAGAGGTGGACGGATAAATCCAAATAGTATCTGCCCCCAAAATTCAGGTCAGACGTCCCAACGTCCCGGTCACGTCTTTCGGCGGTAAACATTGTATTAAAGTGACCGTCTCGTGCCACTTCTAACACATTCCGTACTAGTCTACCCCTTTAAAACCCCGTAATGTCTTATTGTATTGATTTATATTGTTAGTGTAATAGATTGTTCGACTTGCTGAAACTATGATATCATGTAAATGGAATGGATATAATGGATAGACATGTAAACCGAGTATATCCATGGTTCGGTTCAATCGAGACAGATTGATATAGATTGAATTATAGTATAGACAGATTCATGTTGAATTGCAGTTATACTTGAATCATATTCAAGTCAGATTGATTTCATGTTTGACCATAACTCGAACTGAGTCATACTTGTAGGGTGTTTTTCGTCGCTCCATTGAGATAGGAATGCGCGCACGCTTGTCAGGCGTACTACAGATTCCCCCTGCCTAGGGTAGGCCGGGGTTTATTGATTGTGGGGATCCGAATCTCCGGCAGCCGCGGACTAAGCTGCCGTTAATTACCCCTCGCCTTTGGGGCGAGGGAACCTCCGATTAACGGGTTAAACTAGTCATGCGAACTCAATGTGCGGTGTGCGCGTGTTGTGTTTTGAAAAGGGGTTTTGGATATATCGAGAGCCACGCAGAGTTTTTTTATGGGGGTCCCGCTACCCGGATAGCAGGCTGGGGGTCAAGGGGGCTAGCAGCCCCCTTGCGGGGTACGGGGCAGCGTCCCGTTAGAAATTTTTTTCTAACAGGGACAGCCCGTGTGTGTGCAAATATGTATACATATGTATATGTATATGTATGTACATAAAAGTAGGGGGAAAAGGCATCCAAGGGATGCGTGGGGGCAGCACCTTGGGCGCTGTGCGCCTAAGTGCTGTGCGCTCAGGCGCTTGAGTGCCACGTGTCGGCCCTTGGGCGCTCTGCGCTTGAGCGCTGGGCGCTTGAGCGCAAGCGCGCCACGTGTCGGTACGTGTGCGCTTTGCGCTTCAGCGCCTGACGCTTGAGCGCAAGCACGCCACGTGTCGGCACGGGAGAGACTTGCGCCTAAGCGCTTGCGCTTGAGCGCAAGCGCGCCACGTGTCGACACGGGGGCGACTTGCGCTCGAGCGCTTGCGCTGGAGCGCCAGCGCGCCAAGTGTCGGCACCGGGGCAACTTGCGCTCGAGCGTTTGCGCTTGAGCCCAAGCGCGCCACGTGTCGGCACGTGGGCGCTTTGCGCTTTGAGCGCAAGGCGCTGTAGTGCAAACGCGCCACGTGTCGGCATGTGGGCGCTTTGCGCTTTGAGCGCAAGGCGCTGTAGTGCAAACGCGCCACGTGTCGGCATGTGGACGCTTTGCGCTCGAGCACTGAGTGCTGGAGCGCAAACGCGCCACGTGTCGGCACGCGGGCGCTCTGCGCTTGAGCGCCGGCGAGAAAAGGGGGCTTTTAGCCTAGAACCAGAAGCTATGCTTCAAAAAAAGGAAATATTTATTATATGTATATATGGAGTTAAACTCCTAGGATGTTTTGGAGCTGATGAAGGGGGGGTTCTTATTCTTCCTCCTGTTGTTTGGCCGGATCTTGAAGATCAAGAAGTAGGAGATTTTAAAAATCACTCCTTTTTGAGATCTGATGGGAGATCTGAGTTCCCCTTTGTGGGTTTTGTGGTGGAAAGGTACTTAGTTTTGGAAAAGAAAGAGTCAAACTCTTGATTTAATTCAAAAGAAATGAGAAGGTTTAGAACCTTGGAGAATGAGCAGGAGGCACAAAGAACCCTAGTTTTGGGGGGAATGAAAAGTGTATATTTTATTCATCATCATGTTGCCTTATATAGGCTTACATATTTACATATAGCCCCTTGGGCTTTACAAAAATGGCATTTTAGCCATCCCATGGCTCATGTGCCATTTCATTTTTGCACATAAGCCATGGGCTTACAAAATATTGGCTTTATGCCCATTTTGTTTACATTCATGCATAAACAATTACATAAAAATTATTTATTACATGATTTTGTTGTTGGCATGGGGAGGCTGGTTGCGGGCTCGACTTGGGCATCGGCCCGCTTGACCTGGGCTTGGGCCCACCTGTCTTGGGGTTGACTTTGATTTTGACTTGGTCAACCGAGATGTAAATTTTTACCCCAACAATACTTTTAAACAGAATTGAAGTCCTGAATTAATTTTGATGTTATCGGTAACTGTTGCACATGGACGGCAGGATTTGTGTCTTTTTCAAGACAATTACCGTGTTGATAACACCGTTGTTAGGTTGTCTACCTTAGATAGGCAAGCACCCATATTCTCCGGCTCCCTGAGGCTTAAGAGAACCGGTCCCGCTTAAACCTATATTTACTAGGGTCCTTATTGTAATTTGATATAACTTGAGGGTTTTTTATGTAAAAATAGTTTTGATATATTTTCAAAATACACATAAAGTATTTAGCTATCATTTTTAAGCTTTTCATAGATGTATATTTTATAAAAGTGAAATTTTCTAGTGAGTAGAACCTAGTTTTCATTATATATGGTATTTTAATGAAATATTGGATTTTGTATTAAATTGTAATGGTAGTTTCATGAACTTGTAATTCTTTTGCTTTGGAAAACATGGAATATTTATATAATATATTTAAAATAGATGTTTCGATAATATTTATAAATATATATATATTTAATAAAAATAAATTTTATTTATTTTGTAGAAATCTCATTTTTCTCAAAAATTGCATCAAAAATTCCATCGAGATCGAATACTCCTTGCGAAGGTCTGCATCTCGCTCTACTAGGCCTGAGGATGTGTGATAACCTGCACTATCCTAATTGGGGTTCCCCAAAATGGTTTGTAGAGGCGCAATTGTAAGGAATTAAGCAACACACTTTTCAAAGAAAACAGTTTTTAAATGTTCAAGGTATTTATTCGTAATCTCGTATTTCCCATAAAACTAAAATCCCAAAATTCATCGTGCTATGTCAAGAATGTGTGTTGTGATGAGGTAGGTCATTATTTCGTGAGTTATCTAAAGGCAATACAGTTAAATTGAACAATTATAAGTTGTATGTAACATGATGGTATTTTACTGTAAATGTAAAATAAAAATTGCAACATGAATTATTTTGAGATGAAACGTATTCTAATATATTTATTTATTTTTGTTAAACATTATGAGAGAATATGGTATTTTATTATTTAATAAAAATAGAGGTTTTAAAGAAAAACGAATCGGAAGTCGGAATAACTCCGTTTCCGACGAGTTTTGAAAAAGAGAAGTTTTAAAATAGAGATGGAGGAGGAAATGGGGACTTATTGAGTATTAAGAAAGAAGTGAGAATGAGGAAGCTTTCGGAACCGTTGGGGCGTCATTTTTTCGCCGGAATCTTCTTGAAACTTCGTCGGAACTTCGACCTTTGCTAACTCCACTTGCACAACTTAGGACTTGAAAATTTTAGAGAGTTTTTGTAATGAAATTCTGAGTGAGGAGGGGTAAATATGATGTGGTATTTATAGGGAAAATTAGGGTTTAGTGTAATGAAGAATAGAATTAAAATTTGCATTAAAAATTTGGTTTAATACCGCTTTTTAATTCTCTGTTTATTTTTAATAAAAACAAACTGTACAGGGGTTAAGGGGGGAGGCCAAGGGGTGTGGAGTTAAAATTTAGGGAGCATCCCCTACGGGAGGCCCGGTGGTGCCGGCCGTAGGCACCGTCTCGCCGGCCAAAAATCGGTTGAATTGGCTTGGATCATCGCCACGTGTCCCCGTCGCTTCAACTAGCCTATTGCACATGTTTTTTTAATCTATGACTTTTCATTTTACGTATAGTGCATGTGTAAACCTTTGGAGTTCTAGAAGATTAAAGTAAAAATCAATAAAAAAAATATATGTGGCTGGGGGGATTCGATCATAGGGGCTATGTCACAGCAGTGTAAGGTTTTACCAATGAGCTATAAGTGCTTTCTTACTGTTCAAAAGCAAATCAAATACTTATAGCATACACAGGATTGCAAATACTCTATTTGTACATTAATTTTTAAGCAAATTTCTGTACACTGAAAACATGTTACATTCTATCCTCCTTACAAAAACTTCATCCTCGAAATTTACAATTATTTTAAGGACTAATTTACAAACAATTGAGGGTATCTTGCACGCATGTCGTCCTCTCTTTCCCATGTTGATTTCCTGGTGAATCTTTTCTCCACATCACTCGAACTAAGTTTACTTCCTTATTTCGAAGTGACTTTACCTTTCTATCCAGGATTTCAACAGGTTTTTGCTCACATGATAAGTCTGGCTGTACAGTAAGCTCGGAGTGATCAAGAATATGACTGGGGTCACTCATATACCTTCTGAGTTGGGATATGTGGAACACATTATGCACTCCTTCCAATGAAGGTGGAAGTGTCAAGCGATAAGCCACTTCACCGACTCGTTCGAGTATGTCATAAGGTCCAATATACCTCGGACTTAGCTTACCCCGTCTTCCAAAGCGAATCACTCCACGGTTTGGAGATATCTTCAGAAATGCATGATCTCCCGGTTGAAACTCCAAGTGACTGCGGTTTGCATCAGCCCAGTGCTTCTATCGATCTTGGGTTATGCGCATTATTTCCTTGATAGTGCAAACTACATCGACTGTTGCTACTATCATCTCAGGTCTAAGGAGTTCTCTATCTCCGATGTCGTCCCAACTTAATGGTGATCGACACTTCCTTCCATAGAGCGCTGCAAAGGGTGCCATTCATATACTTGCTTGGTAGCTGTTGTTATATGAAAACTCCACAAGATATAGGTGATCTTCCCACGATCCTTCGAAGTCTGGCATACACGTTTTTAGCATATATTCAAGTATCTGAATAGTGCGCTTAGACTGTCCATCTGTTTGTGGATGGTAAGATGTGCTGACGTTCATACTTGTTCCCAAACTAGCTTGCAGACTTTGCCAAAATTGCGATCGAAATCTGGTGTCACGATCGGAGACAATGCAAACCGGTACTCTATGTAATCTCACAATTTCCTATATGAGTCATGGGTATCGTAGATAGTACATATTGAAGATTTAAATCTTACTTAGATTCTTACCTCCATGTACTTCTTTGCTAGTGTCTCAGTAGATTGGTCAACTCGAAAAGGGATGAAGTGAGCCGACTTTATGAGTCGATTCATAATAACCCATACCGCATTGTTACCCTTCATGCTGCGAGGAAGTGTAGTCATGAAATCCATAGTGATGTGTTGCCACTTCTATTCTGGGATAGGTAACGGTTGAAGTAAACCAGTTGTCCTGTGATGTTTGGCCTTTACTTGCTGACGCACCAAGCATTTAGCGACGCTTCTGGCTACTTCACGCTTCATTCTATGCTACCAGTAATTTTGACGCAGATCTTTGTACATCTTTGTACCTCTAGGGTGTATTGAATAAAGAGAGCTATGAGCTTCTTTTATCAACTCTTCTCGCACAGAACCTTTTGGTACACACAATCTACTGCCGTATCTCAAAGATCCGTTTTCATGGATGATGAAGTCTGTTCGAAGCCCACTTTCTACTTGCTCTCTGATCTTTTGCAACTTAGCATCACTTGCTTGAGTTGCTTTAATCTGATTGACAATGATAGATTGAACTTGTAAGTTCATCAAATTTGAAGCGTTACCTGGCATGACCACTTCAATCTCTATTTGATGTAATTCTTGTTGGAGCTTCCACTGTGCGGTGAGATTCAATGCTAATGGTTGGCGGCTAAGGGTATCAGGTAATACATTCACATTCCCTGGATGATATTGTAGGTTGATGTCGAAGTCCACCATGAGTTCTAAGCATCTTCTCTGTCGCGTATTCAAATCCTTCTGAGCAAACACATATTTCAGACTCTTATGATCTGTGTATATGCTCACTCGTTCTCCAAGAAGATAATGGCGCTAAATCTTGAGTGCAAAGATTACGGTCGCGAACTCCAAATCATGCGTAGGATAATTGCGCTTATGAATCTTCAGCTGTCTTGATTCATAAGCTACAACTTTACCGTGCTGATGTAGAACACATCCTAATTCCTTACCGGATGCATCGCAATGCACTTCAAAACCTTCAGATTGGTCCGGTATAACGAGAATATGTGATGATGTCAATCTTTACTTGAGTTCTAAGAAAGCTCGTTTTCTACGAAAGCTCGTTCGCATGTTTCTGACCACACGAATTCGTCATCTTTATGTGTGAGCTTTGTCAGGAGTGTTGCAATCTTCAAAAATCCTTCAATAAACCTTTTGTAATATCCTGCTAATCCCAAGAAACTTCGAATGTTCTTCACTGACTTCGGTGTCGGCCATTCGCTTTCTGCTGACAGTTTAGCTGGATCTACAGAGATTTCATCGCCTGATACAATATTTCCGAGAAAACTGACTTGATTAAGCCAAAACCCGCACTTGCTGTACTTGGCATAGAGTTGATGCTGTCGTAAAGTCTCCAGGACAATTCGTAAATGTTCGGCGTGTTCTTTCCGACACTTAGAATACACCAAGATGTCGTCAATGAAGATGACAACAAACCTGTCTAGGTACTCTCGGAAAACCTGATTCATTAGGTTCATAAATATAGCTGGTGCGTTGGTTACTCCAAATGGCATCACAAGAAATTTGTAATGTCCATAGCAAGTTCTGAATGCCGTTTTATGAATATCAGATTCTTTGACCTTCACCTGATGATAACCCGAACGAAGATCTAACTTGGAGAAAACGTAAGACCCACTTAGCTGATCGAACAGATCGTCAATACGCGGAAGTGGATACTTGTTCTTTATAGTTACTTCATTCAGAGCTCTATAATCAATGCACATTCTGTATGAACCTTCCTTCTTCTTCACAAGTAAAACCGGCAATCCCCAACTTGAAGTGCTAGGACGAATCCATCCATTCGTCAATAATTCGTCCAACTGAGTACGGACCTCTTTCAAACCTTCAGAGCTTAACTGATACAGTGCTTTGATCACCGGTTGTGCTCCAGGTACTAAATCAATACTGAATTCAAGAGCTTGATCAGGAGGCAAACCTGATATGTCTTTAGGAAATACATCATCGAACTCACGAACTACCTCTGGCTTTGATCCTTCTTCCGCTTGAAATGTTGCAATCACTGCCTTCTTCGGTTTTGCTTTGTATATGCTTGGCTCCAGGGTACGGTCTCCACTTTTGAAATAAAAGACCGGATAGTCTGCAATCTCAAACACTACCCTCCTTTGATGACAGTCGATGGTAGCGTAAAAAGTTCCGAGCCAATCCATACCTAAAACGACATCAAAATTCGGTATGTCCAGCACCTTGAAGTCGTCATAGAATTCTCTACTGCAGACGACTACTGGACACATGTCGTATCCCATTATTTCCTTTAGAACGCCGTTTCTTGAACTGACATTCCAGCTGGATACGAGTGGTTTGATTGGAATCGCATGAGTTCGGACAAACCGTTGCGACATAAAGCAATGAGATGCTCCAGTATCGAAGAGTGCTAGTGCAGGAAGTGAGGCTACTAAGATCGTACCTAAGTTATGTGGGATAGGTTTTAGGTATAAGGAAAAGATATATGGGTATGTATATATAAAGATTGAAAGAAAGCTTGAAAGGAAATTTTTATCAGTGATGACTTGGCCAGTGGCTTCAGCTTCTTCCACAGTCATTGTGAAAGCCTGTCGCCTCGGTACATTCCTCCTTACTGGAGGAGCATTCCTCTTCCCATTCTTTTGTACTTGAAGTACGTTCCTTTGAGCTTGATGGAACTGACGAGGAAGAGGTGCAGTTGGTTCACGAGGAGGTGGAGCAGGGATAGCTAGTCGTGGAGCAGGTGCCTGGATGGCTGGTCGCTGCTGATAAGTAATTGCTGGTCTGGGTGCGACATTTGGACTGTGTCTATGAAGATAAGACCCAATGTCATGAGTGGCTGAACTGCGGACTAAGCAAAGGCAATTTGCACGCCGGGTGTCCTTTGCCAGGTGTCCATCTCTCATGCAGTAGGTACAAAAGGCCGGGCCAGGCCGGTTGATTGGTACTCTCGGTCTCCTAGGCATAAAATGTGGCCTTGAAGAGGATCCTCCTGCCATCTGATTAGTAGGGCGCTTCACTCCGGCAGATTGGGGTCTGCCCTTCATCTTCACTACTGTCTCATATCGACAAGAAGCTTTCAGGGCCAAATCGTGGGTTGGGAAATCCCCTGTAGCTAAGGCAGCTTGGATTTCCGGATCTAACCCTTGCTGAAATCATCTGGACCTGATCTCGGCAGTTGGTATCAAGTGTGTCGCGAACCTGTGAAGGTCTTGTGTTAGCTGTGTAGTATGTGATATAAGAAAATTGAATATTGAAATATATCTTACCTACTGAGCATGGTAAACTCAGCATCATATTCATCCACTGATTTGGTCCACATCGAACCCTGTTGTAGATGGATAAATTGCTGCTCCATGTCAAATCGGGCAGTCTCAGGGAAGTATTTCGCGTCGAATATGTCGCGAAAAGTCCTCCATTCGATAGGTTAGGCAAGACGTCTTTCTTCCGCCTTCCACCAAACTCGGGCGTTGTCGGTGAGTTGCAGCTTCGCAACTCGAACCCAAGCGATCTTTGGCACTTATGTCGTTGCCAGGCCATCCTCAATACTCTGAACTCATTCCTCAGCTTCCAGGGGGCTTTCTTTTCCCGAAAATTGTTTTGGGTGCAATGCCCGGAATTACTTCACTCCGGGCGCTTCCGCTTCTGGACGGTTCATTAATATAGCAGTCTGCTGCTGCTGTCCCTCTAGAAGGCTGCAGATTGCCTCAAGCAGTACCGTATGCTCATTGATCGGAGCAGAAACGGTAGGCGTAAGTGGTAAAGGTGGTGGTGTGTTATTGAAATTGGTACTGGTGTTTTTTGGAGAATCCATAATCTTGAACTAAAAATAGGGTTAGGATAGATTCAAAGTATATGAAATTATAAGATTCAAGAAATATGAAATGTAAAAAATATTTTTAGTTGCTGATTCTTATGTTATATTGCTTAGGACTTCATACAGAATTCACCCGCATGTCTATGCAGAACCGACCTGCATGGACTGCCAACAAAACCTGTCACGCCCCGCTTCCCGGTGTACGGGTAAGGGGACGCGACTGGGTCCGCTACGTATTTACTCAGAAGTAAATATGCAAAGCGTATCTAAGCAATATAAGTAAAATGTACACAAGAGACATGAATATAAAAGAACAACAGCTTTTATTTATTTAACAATTCTTTATAAGTACAACTGCAAATGTAATACATTAATGGAAAGCAATGCCTAAATATTGGCATAACTGAAAGTAAAAGTATATACAAGTGCCTACAGCTCTGGGTCGATAGCAAACTGCTCTAAGTCCTCGGTACTGGGATTGATCTCCAATGAGTCCGATCCACCTGACAACATTCCAAAGAAGAAGAAAAGGAATATCGTCAGCGAATAATTGCTCGGTCAGTCCCAAAGATAGGTAGAGATAGAATAGACAGAAAAAGAGTATGACTAATAATGTTTGATTATAATGATAACGCAGTTGTTTGTAGTTTGGTACAGAATATGCCAGTGTATATGAGAGGAGTTTCACTATTCCGGAGACTAAGGTATACGGAGCACAAGGAACCGTTCAGCAATGGAACAACGACAATGGATATTCAGGTTAGGTGTATCAAAATGACCGTCTCGTGCCACTTCTAACACATTATGTACCAGTCTACCCCTTTAAAACCCCGTAATGTCTTATTGTATTGATTTGTATTGTTTGTGTAATAGATTGTTCGACTTGTCGAAACCATGATATCATGTAAATGGAATGGATATAATGGATAGACATGTAAACCGAGTATATCCATGGTTCGGTTCAATCGAGACAGATTGATATAGATTGAATTTTGGTATAGACAGATTCATGTTGAATTGCAGTTATACTTGAATCATATTCAAGTCAGATTGATTTCATGTTTGACCATGACTCAAACTGAGTTAGACTTTTAAACAAAATTGAAGTCCTGAATTAATTTTGATGTTATCGGTAACTGCTGCACATGGACGGCAGGATTTGTGTCTTTTTCCAAGACAATTACCGTGTTGATAACACCGTTATTAGGTTGTCTACCTTAGATAGGCAAGCACCCATATTCTCCAGCTCTCTGAGGCTCAAGAGAACTGATCCCGCTTAAACTTATATTTACTAAGGTCCTTATTGTAATTTAATATAACTTGAGGGGTTTTTATGTAAAAATAGTTTTGATATATTTTCAAAATACACCTCAAGTATTTAATTATCGTCCTTAGGGTTTTCATAGATGTATATTTTATAAAAGTGAAATTTTCTAGTGAGTAGAACCTAGTTTTCATTGTATATGGTATTTTAATGAAATATTGGAATTTGTATTGAATTGTAATGGTAGTTTCACGAACTTGTGATTCTTTTGCTTTAAAAAACATGGAATATTTATATAATATATTTAAAATAGATGTTTCGATAATGGTTATAAATATATATATTTAATAAAAATAAATTTTATTTATTTTGTAGAAATCTCATTTTTCTCAAAAATTGCATCAAAAATTCCATCAAAAATTCCATCGAGATCGAATGCTCCTTGCGGAGGTCTGCATCTCGCTCTACTAGACCCGAAAATATGCGATAAACCTCACCATCCTGATCGGGGTTCCCAAAATGGGTTGTAGAGGCGGAATTACAAGGAATTAAGTAACACACTTTTTAAAGAAAACGGTTTTTGAATGTTCAAAGTATTTATTCGTAATCTCGTATTTTCCCATAAAACTAAAATCCCAAAATTCATCATGCTATGTCAAGAATGTGTGTTGTGATGAGATAGGTCATTACCTCGTGAGTTATCTAAAGGTAATACGATTAAATTGAACAATTATAAGTTGTATGTAACATGATGGTATTTTCCTGTAAAGGTGAAATAAAAATTGCAACATGAATTTTTTTGAGATGGAATTTGTTCTAATATGTTTATTTATGTTTGTTAAACATTATGAGAGAATATGGTATTTTATTATTTAAGAAAAATGAAGTTTTTAAAGAAAACGAATTGGAAGTCGGAATAACTCCGCTTCCGACGAGTTTTGAAAAGGAGAAGTTTTAAAATAGAGATGGAGGAGGGAATGGGGAATAACTGAGAATTAAGAAAGAAGGGAGAAGGAGGAAGCCTTCAGAACTGTCGGGGTGTCGTTTCGTCGCCGGAATGTTCTTGAAATTTCGCCGGAACTTCGACCTTTTCTAACTCCACTTGCATAACTTAGGACTTTGAAATTTTAGAGAGTTTTTGTGATGAAATTCTGAGTGAGGAGGGGTAAAATGTGGTGTGGTATTTATAGGGAAAATTAGGATTTAGGGTAATGAAGAATAGAATTAAAATTTGCATTAAAAATTTGGTTTAATGCCTCTTTTTAATTCTCTATTTATTTTTAATAAAAACAAACTGTACATGGGTTAAGAGGGGAGGCCAAGAGGTGTGGAGTTAAAATTTAGGGAGCATCCCCTACGGGGGACCCTGCAGTGCCGGCCGTAGGCGCCATCTCGCTGGCCAAAAACCGGTGGAATTGGTTTGGATCATCGCCACGTGTCCCCGTCGTTTCAACTAGCCTATTGCACATGTTTGTTTAATATGTGACTTTTCATTTTACGTGTAGTGCACGTGTAAATCTTTGGGCTTCTAAAAGATTAAAGTAAAAATCAATAAAAAAATATATGTGGCTTGGGGGATTCGATCACAGGGGCTTTGTCACAGCAGTGTAAGGCTTTACCAATAAGCTATAAGTGCTTTCTTGTTGTTCAAGAGCAAATCAAATACTTATAGTATACACATGATTGCAAATACTCTATCTGTACATTAATTTTTATGCAAATTTCTGTACACTGAAAACAGAGATGTTACATTGCCTATTTAAGGTAGAAAACTTAACGGTGTTATCAATGGTAATTGTCTTGGAAAAAGACACAATTCCTGCCGTCCATGTGCAGCAGTTACCGATAACTCCCGAACCTAATTCATGATCTAAATCAGTTATAAGTATCTGACTCAAGTCTGAGTCTAAATCTGTTAGTTATATATATGCCCTAGAGGCAATTATTGTACATGATTATATATTATAATGGATGCTTGGACATATATAGGGAGGACTTTCTTGCTCGACATGATAGTATGCTATCTGGTTACTCTTTATCTTAACATGTACACTAGTATTGTGATACTGTTTTGCTCTCACATGTTGGTAAAGCCCTTAGGATATACTTGACTACCAGGATTATGATGCAGATCATACTAGTGGGGCTAGGGTAGTTGACAAGTACATCCTTTAATTGTTTCTAGTCGTGGGTGTATCGAGACGGGGCGTTGATATTCCAGAGTACACTAGCGTATACGTTTCTTGACCCATTTGATGGGCGATGGATGATCCCATATTCATTGGTATTTGGCATCAAAGATTGTATACGGGTGCTCATTATAGACTGGGTATACTGAACAAGACTCGCCGAGAACTCCTAGATGGTATTATACCTAACGTCAGATAGCAGTTCTCTGGCAACACTGGTACATGTTAATCTTTAGACCCGAGATCGTCATAGAGTCTTTTGTGATTCCCACTGTGCTTTGATTTCCACCTTACCACGTTCAAGAGAGCGTGCAAAACGGTGGTTTTTGGGTACAGTCCCGAGTCACATGGAGGCAATGAGCGATAGGAGGGGATTCGTCTCTCCCGGTATTGGGGGTTGATATTGTGCTGTGCTCGATTGGCCATAACTGGAAGTCCCTGGTCAGGATGGAAACTGAGATTTACTGGTAAGTGTTATCAGTATTTTCTCGACCCGTTATGAGCCTCACATGAGCACGACTTATCAAGTTTTTAGGGTCTGACGTTTACTCGATATGCGACATATCAGACGAAGAGACCGGACTGTACGGTAGTGTTACTTCATGGATTCACGGGAGTATGAACAAGATTGCTTGTTGATCTTCTGATCCCTCAATACCCGGGTAGCCGTTACGTCCAGCTAGCACTGCTGACGGCTTGTGGGTGACTGATATGATCATCACCTACTGCCGGCGTATTGACGAGTCTTTAGAGTCCTACACATAGGTTTCCTAACTCATGCGAAATGAAGTAGGGCACATATGTGATATGTGTGGGACCGAGATTAATACATGTATGTGATACTGTATTCTAATCTCGCGATACAGGTTATATGTGATATAACCGTATTATTGGATCAAGTGTTGATTCAATAATTTATAATATGATATTAGTCGGTTGTATGTGATATAGCCGAATTATTAAATCAAATGTTGATTTAATAATTTAATATATAATTATATATTTGATATAATAATATATATTAACTAATATTAGCTCACTTAAGAAATTGTTTTCTCTAAATACATTTAAATATATATGTGATATATATTAATGTATTTATATATGTGTCATGCTAGATAATAAATTGGACTTGGGTGTATGAGACTCATACCATACTTAAGATAATTTAGGGATTTAATTATTAAGGGAAAAACAAAATTATGTGGAAATTGGCATGGTTTTGATGTTTGTAGAAGCTTGTGGAAATCTTGACTTAGTCTACTAATTTTGTTTTACTTTAAATATTTATTAACCTAACCATTATCTTTAGCCATGGTTTAGTCTCTACATGAGTTATATGAGATATTTTCTCACCCATGGTTCATTACTTGATCAGTTCTTCTTCTTCTTCATCTCCTTGCTTGCTCTCTAGCTTTCTTGTGAGAAAAAGAGAAAAATAATTCTAAAGTGAGCAAAATTCCTACTTCACCAATCTATACCAAACTAGCCATTTAGTATAGGTTGTTTCTTCACTAATTCTCCATTAGTGAAGAGGTAGCTCGAGTTAGAGATTTTTCAACGTAGATTATTTTCGGCCTCGAAGATCCTTGAATAAGCTCGTTCCTTTCACCTAGTGGAGCCTAAGGAGAGTCCGGGAGACCACTACTTGGAGCAAAGAGACTACTACACGGAGGTTTAGAAGTGAAGGACCGGTCTACAAAGGTTGTATTCCTTATTCACTTAGAGTAAAGTTGTTTAATTGCTTAGTTAAACCCTAATTCTCTAGTTAGATCCTTGGTTCGGGCTCGCTCGGCACCCTAAAATTTTTAATATAGCATACTTGATCCTTGCCGAAACCGCATCGGGGTGCTAAGCGAACCCAGCAAAATCAAACTTGAATCCAAATTCAAACCAGAATCTAATTCAAACATGAATCCAAACTCTAACATGTATACTTGAACATGAACCTGAATATCAAACCTGAATACAAGACTTGACTTGACCGAACCATGACTATAACTTGATATGACTACAAGCTTACTACTTGAACAATTTGTATCCATGGTCTCGGCAAGTCTGATAATTATAATCTATATAATACATTACGGGGTTAACGGGGTAGATTGGTACGGAATGTATTAAAAGTGGCACGAGATGTCACTTAAAAAGACGCCTATATGAACTCCCGTGCCGTTGCCCCATGGGTTTTGACGGGGCCTTTTACTGCATGTTACCATAGTCCACGGGGCAAATTGGACTTTTCTCGTATACACTGATACCTTCTATACCAAACTACAAACAACTACGTTAGAATAACAATCTTACATGCACATCTTACCAGCTCAATTCTCAATACTTGCTATATTCCTTTCTTTCTTTTGGGACTTACGGAGTGCTAGTTCACTGACAACATTCCTGTCTTTTCTTTATTTGGAATATTCGTCAGGAGGACCAGACTCCCTCGAGATCGAGCCTAGCCAGGAGGACGTGGACCAGTTTACTAAGCAGCGGGACTTCTAGCTTTCCTTGTACTTATTTTCATTTCATATACCATTGTTTAGGCATTGCTTTATATCATTGTAGTTTCCTTTTCAAAGCAGTTGTATTGTAAAGATAAATGTTAATAAAAGTTGATGTTCATTTTATATCACTTGTCATTCTTGTGCATTTTATACATATATTGCTTATTTACGCTTAACGTATTTATTTCTAAGTAAATACATCGTGTTTTTGCCACGTCATTGTCTCCATATACTGGGAAGTGGGGCGTGACAGGAATTTCGGGGAGAAGCAGTGTTGAGTGTAAATTATATCCTTAATCGAATTCCCACTAAATCGGTAGAACCTACACCATATGAACTTTGGAATGTGCACAAACCCGAGTTAAGTCATCTTAAAATGTGGAATTGTGTAGCTCATGTTCTTATTCCATCTCTACTTAGAAATAAGTTGAATTTTAGAATTTTTGAGGTGTAGATTTATAGGGTTTCCAGAAAGATCAAAGGGATATATGTTCTTCCATGAAGAAAATGGGGTCATTAAAAGTAAAGACATTTCTGGAAAATCTAGTAGAAAAGGAACAAGTTCAGGAATAAATAGAACCTCTTGTTGTAATAGATGATAACTATTACAATAATGTTCCAGTAAATGACCCAGTTATTAGAGATGAGATAGATCATCCCATTTTGGAAGATGAACCTATAATAGATGATACAACTATAGTAGATATACAGCATGAACCTGTTCAAACTGCAAACCTAGGTGGAAACAAAAGAGCTAGAACGTCACCAGCATGGATGAATGGCAATTACCTGTATTCATGTGAACCATCATGTTTCTCAGTTGATTTAGACATTGATGAACATACAGATCTTATGACATTTATTGATGCAATGAAATCACATTAGTCAGAATTGTGGTTAGAGGTCATGAAAGAAGAACTTGATTCCATAGAAAGGAATACGGTATGAGAACTATGCGACTTACTGGAAAATAGGAAGTCGATTATATGCAAATGGGTACTAAAGAAGAAATATTGTGTTGATGGGTCCGTTGATAAATTCAAGACCCGATTAATTGCCAAGGGGTATAATCAAAAGGCAGGTATAGATTTTCAGGAGACGTATTCTCTTGCAGCTAAGTTTGCATCGATCAGAATGGTTTTAGCAATCATTGCATATCTTGACTTAGAACTTTTCCAAATGGATGTCAAGATTGCATTCTTCAACGGAGAATTGAAGAAAGCTATATATATGAGACAACCTGAAGGATTTCAGGTAGAAGGAGAAGAGGATAAGGTATACAGATTGAAGAAATCTTTATACGAATTAAAACAGTCATCTTGATAGTGGTATCTCAAATTCCATAATACCGTTACTCAATTTGGTTTCATTGCAAATAAATTAGATAGTTTTGTATATGTTAGAAGAGTGGGAGCAAGTTTTCCATATTATTTTCATATGTAGATGATATTTGGTCACTGGAAATGACATGAATATATTGAATGAAATCAAGTTACAACTTAGCAGAGAATTTGAGATGAAAGACATGGAAGAAGCATCTTATGTTCTAGGAATAAAGATTCTTAGTGATAGAAAGTCTAAGATGTTGGGTTTAAACCAAGAAAAATACCTACATGCCGTACTTAGAAGATTTGGGATGCAGAATTGCAATCCGGCACATACACCACTAGTTATGGAAAAACGGTTAAATAAAGAACAAAGTCGTAAAGAAGGATAGAAACCGTTTAATGTCCCATATACTCAAGCAGTTGGAAGCTTGATGTATGCAATGTTATGTACTAGACCTGACTTGGCATACCCAGTAGGTCTAATTAGTAGATACTAAAGTAATCCTGGTTAAGCACATTAGGAAGCTGTTAAAAGCATTTTGAAGTATCTGAAGAGTACTATGCACCACAAACTAGTTTATCAAGCAAACTTACTTGAGATTTTTGGTTACTCCGATGTTGACTTTAGAGGAGACAAAGATGACGGAAAGTCCACTTCGGGGTATTTGTTTATATTTGGAGGTGCAGCTGTTTCTTGGGTAGCAAGAAACATGGATGTGTTGCTAGGTACACACAAGAAGCTAAGTACATAGCCTGTAATATGGTAACTACTCACGCAGTCTGGATTAGACGGTTCCATGAGGACTTGGATCTCAATTTGGTGGATGAACCAATTGAGATTTACTGTGATAATCAAGCAACCATCAGCTTGATTCACAGTGGTGCAAAATAGTTTGAAAGGAAGACATATTGAAGTTCAATATCACTGTATTCGTGATATTGTGGAGAAGAAAAAAGTCAAGGTGACATACATTCCTACTAGTTACATGATAGCCGATCCCTTGACGAAAGGCATCCCAACAGAAATATTCATCAAACATATTGGTTTGATGGGACTTAGAAATGTCTAAGTCGAAGAATTTTTGTAACGACTCTGAAATCCCTGTACAAAAATTACTTGTTTATGTATAGAAAAGGGTATTTCAGCCTTTGTAAGAGTTATAAGTTAAATTTGTTTAATAAAAGCAAGAAGCAACTTGTAGCTCACTGGTAAAACCTCTACACTGTTGTGACATAGCCAGTGTTCGAATCCCATCAAACCCAATTATTTTGAGGATTTTTCTTTTTAATTTTTCGGAAGCCCAAGAGTTGCACATGCAATTCACGGAGAAACGAAAAGTTTCAGAAAAATCAAACATGCGCAAAAAAGAGTAAACAGTGATTAAAACTGGTGGCACGAATCTTGAGACAATTGCTCAAGATCCGACCGCCCGTTTTCAAGATTTGGCCGGCACCGACGGTCCCAATGTGCCTAATTACCTTCGTGCTTTGCACAATCGTCCCTTCAGCTCCCCTCAACTCCCCTGCACTATTTGATTTCCCTGCAATTAAACAGCGACCATTCAATTCACCATTTAACACCATTTTAATTCTTTTAATCCAAATTTTTAATTCCCAAACCCTAAATTCTTCACTATAAATACCACCCCATGCCCTAGCTCCCCCTATTCTGAAAATTTCAAGCAAAATTATCCCAAAATTTTCTAAATGCAAGTGGAGTTAAGTGGAGTTAGCAACCAAGCTCTTTCAGTCAAAAATCGAAGTCGTTTCCAGAGTTTTCGCGACGCCACGGAACCCCCCCTCTCTTCTTTAAGCTCTTCCCAACGCTACACAACGAGTAAGTCTCTCTTCTCTCTTCTTCCTTCATTTCAAATCATATTCTAAAAACATATCGGTAAAGTGGAGTTAACTCCGATATATGTGATTTTAACCTTTGCACTCCCCTCATTAAAGCAAAATAGGTCATACTAACTTTCTCACACTACTCGTAACTTCATTTACAATCATTTAGTTTTTAGTTTAACCAAAATTTTCATGTGAAACAATCATATAACAAACTTTTCATTAAAATACCATGAACTCTAGTATAACCTTTTACGATAACTAGTTTACCTACCTTTAGGAAAATTTCACGGGGTAAATACCTAACCCACATACACACTATGGTTTCATAGCACGATATTCTAAACATATAGCTAATTTAAATAATAAGTTTTACATTAATGTAACGACTCTGAATTTACTGTATGGAATTTTTCAGTTTAATGTACAAAAAATGAGTTATACAGCCTGAGATTGAGTTATAAGTATTTTTTGTTAAATTACGGCAAGAAACAACTTGTAGCTCACTGGTAAAGCTCTTGCAATGTTGTGACGTAGCCCCTGTGTTCGATTCCCATCAGACACATTATTTTTTTGTGATTTTTCTTTTTAAATTTTTGGAAGCCCAAAAGTTTACACAAGCAATACACACAAAAATAAAAAGTTAGAAAAATCAAACATATGCAAAAGGGTTTAAATACTGTATTGATCTCGTGGCATGAATCCCAAAGCTAGATGGCGAAAATCGACCGGCCAAATGCTCAAAATGACCGGCCTCGACGGTCGGATGAGCTCCAAAATGCCCCGAGTTTTGCACAGTAACCCCTTCACTTACCCCTGACACCCCTGCACAGTTTGATTGCTCTCCAATCAAATAAAAACCCTTTATTTCACCATTTATCATCTTTTTAATGCATTTTAATTCACTATTTTAATTCAAAAATCCTAATTCTACAATATAAATACCACCTCACATTTTGGCTCTAAAAATTCTAGCCAAAACTTTTAAAATTTCTTTACAAGTGGAGTAAAAGAGGAGTTAGCAAGTGATCAACTTCTGGCGAGGATCAAAGCAAATTCCGGCAATTCCGTGACGCCACGAAGTTCAAATCTCTTTCTTCAACCTTTCTTTGAGCTAATCTAACAGTAAGTCCCTTCTAATCTTCATTTCTCTTCTTTAAAAATTCATTTTAAAACAAATATCGGTAAGTGCAGCTAATACCGATATCTATCTTTTAAACCCTAAAAACTACCCTTTTTCTTATATATTGTTCATCCAAATTTTACACAGTACTTGTAATCTTAATTATAAATGTTTACAATAAATTTTAACCTAGAATTCCATGCAAAATAATTTTAACTTAAGTTTTTCATTAAAATACCATGGACTTTAAATATCACATCTTTTAGAATCGCTTAAACATAACTTAGGAAAACATCACGGGGTAACGAACTGAAGGGTTGCTAGGCACGCGCACAAGGGTCTACGAGGCATCAACCATGCCCGATTTAAAAAATTAGCCGTGCCGAATAACCCGAAGCCGGATCTTTAAACTAGAGATTAGGCGAAAACAGCATGTTAACAACTTTAACACTAAGTGAGAGGGATTACAACCTTTGTAGATCCGGTCCTTCACTTCATAAGCTCCGTGTTGTGGTCCCTTCGCTGCGATCATCGGGTTCCGGACTCTCGAGAGGTTCCACGAAGAGAAAGATGCAGTCTTACTTCCGATCTTCGATACAAAGATGATCTACCTTGAAGTTTCATTAACACAAGCTAACACTCACTAAAATTGAGTGAACACTCTCATCTAAAGGGCAAGGGAAGATGAGGATGATGAAGTAGGATTTTTGCTCTCTTTATTTATCTTTTTCTCACATATTTTCATCACAAATATCGAAGCAAGAAAGCTTTGTAAGCAAAGAAGAAGAAGGAAGAAGATGAACAATATCATTTGTGATGAATAATAAATTGTTATCATAATCATTTATGCAACCATGGTTTTAGTAACCAATGTAGAGAGTTTACTAGGGTTAGGGTTTGGGTTGGGTTAAAAGATGAGTCACAAAGAAATATCTATCATAATATCTTAACAAATGACAAAGTAAAAACATCTAGAAACATCTAGAATGCATTAACCCAAATCAAACCCTAAACTTGTTTAAACTCCTCTAAACATGTTGCATTAATAATTATAATATGTTACAATATTATATATCACATATACAATATTTATTATAACAAAATAAAATAATACATTTAACATATATCGCATATATATCAATGTATTACCCGAGTGAGAAAAAGAATCTTTTAGTGAGCTAATATTAGTTAATGTAATTTAATATATCATATATATTATTATACATTAAATTATCGAATCAACACTTGATCCGACAATCCGGCTATATCGCATATAACCGACTAATATTTATCCGTACCGATTCATCGAATCAACACTTGATCCGATGACCCGGCTGATATCAAATATCGCGAGAATAGAATACGGTATCTCATATCGCATTATCCTCGGTCCCGAACATATCACATATGTGCCCCTACTCCGTTTTTCCTGAGTCAAGAAACCTCTGTGTAGGACTCTAAAGAATCGTCAATACGCCGGCAGTAGGTGATGATCATATCAAACACCCACAAGCTGCAAGCGGTCAGCTAAACGTAACAGCCACCCAGGTATTGAGCGCTCAGAAGATCAACAAGCAAGCCTGTACATTCTCCTGTGAATCCAAACAGTAACACTCCCGTACAGTCCGGTCTCGTCGTCTGATATGTTGCATATCTCGCCTAGGGGTGGTAAACGTCAGACCCCAGTAGCTTGATAAGTCGTGTCGATTTGAGGTCTATAACAGTTCGAGAAACTACTGATAACACTTACCAGTAAATCTCAGCAACCCTGGCCAGGGATTTCCGATTATAGCCAATCGAACACAGCACAACATCAACTCCCTATACCGGGAGAGACGAATCCCCTCCTATCGCTCATTGCCTCCATGTAATTCGGGACTGTACCCAAAAGCCACCTTTTTCCACGCCCTCTTGGACATGGTATGATGGAAATCAAAGCACAGTGGGAATCACACAAGACTCTATGACGATCTCGGGTCAACAGACTACTCTGTACCAGTGTCACCGGAGAACTGCCATCTGACGTGAGGTATAATACCATCTGGGAGTTCTCGGCGAGTCCGTCCAGTGTACCCAGTCTCCACTGAGCACCCGTACACCATCCTTGATGTCAAACACCGATGGATATGGGATCATCCATCGCCCATCATATGGGTCAAGATGCGTATACGCTAGTCTACTCTGGTGTATCGATGCCCTGTCTCGATACACCCTCGACTAGGAACAGTTATAGGATGTACTCGTCGACTACCGTGGCCCCACTAGTATGATCTCATCATAGTCCCAGTAGTCGAGTACACATCCTAAGGGCTTTATCAACATGTAACATAGAGACAATCAGAGTACATGTTAAGATAAAGTACAACCAGATAGCATACTATCATGTCGAGCAAGAAAGTCCTCCATATATATGTCCTAGCATCCACTACAATATACATCGTATGTACAGTAATGGCCTCTAGGGCATACATATAACTAATAATCTCCCACTTGCATTAGGGCCATCTGCTATGGTATCGCATACCCAACAATTAGCTGCGGTTGAAGTATCTCATACTCAACCATCCCATAAAAGTCTCTACTGGGAAAAAGGCCTTTGTGAGTGGATCCGCGCTGTTTTCCTCTGTATCTACTCTCCTAACCTCGATCACCTTGGAGATCAACCATCTCCATGATCAGGTGATACTGCCTAAGAATTATATCTGGATTTCTGATGGGACGGAAGTTCCTTGGCTAAATCCACAACTCCATTGTCACACAATGGTAGGAACGAAGTTCATCTCATGAACTTATAAATCCAGACTGCCTCTTTGGTAGTATCCTTGGTAACGATGTATCTTGCCTTTAATCGTCTAGTATGTCATGGTATCTAGCTTGGAACTCTTCCAACATACCGTCCCTCCACTGAGGGTAAAGACAATGCCTGCGACTGACATTCAGTCGTCCTTATCACCCTGGAACCTTTCCAGTGATTCTCCCCAGGATCGATTGATACCATCTCACTACAACTAGTGAGTATCCTAACATCCAATTAGAACTATCTCATAGATCCAAAACACAGGATTTAGGAGGTATCGCTTTGATCCTATATGGAGAATCGTTGTGATAAGCGGAGATTGACCTCGCGTAGCATAGGAAACTCCTTCCCTATCAAGAGTATGTCATCCACGTACTCTACGAGGATCACCACCATACTCCCTACTTCCTTTTTTTATATATACAAGGTTCATCTACCATTTTGATGATGTCAAACACTTTGACTACCACATCAAAACAGATGTTCCAACTCCGCGATGCCTGTTTTATCACATAAAACATCTTGCACACGTTTCCGCTGCTCCCACTGTCTACGAAGCCCTCTGGCTGTGTACTTATAGACGCTATTTTCTAAAACATCATTTAGAAAAGCAGTCATGACACCCACCACCAGATATCGTAGTCATGGTATGTAGCCGTGGCAAGTAGGATCTGGATGGACTTAAGCATAGCTTTGAAAGTCTCAACTTTTCCATGTACACCAAGTAATCTTCTCAAGATATACTTGCTCCTGATGGAGATTTAACCCTTCAGATAAAGCAACCAAAGTCCATACTTTGTTAGTGTATAAGGATTCCATCTCAGATCGATAAGCATCCAGCCATTCTTACAGAGTCTCACTCCTGATGGCCAGCTCGAAACTAGTTGGGTCATCATCTCATGATGCAATCCTCGCTCCCACTGTCATAGAGAAACTGAAGTATCTCTCAGGTGGGTGAGGAACCCTACTAGATCGGCGGAGAGGCTGAGGTACGTTAGAAACTATTGAATCCTTTGGTTCTACCAAATCATCAGCTGCAGTTTGTATGGCTGGAACATTTCCAGTTCTACATAACAGACCATGCCTCGAGCTTGTCCGGATTTTTCTTTTAGACATAGGCCGGACAAACCCAAATCTTAACAAACTTAAGATATGGGCTCTTCCCTTTCCATATCACATATGAAGTGGTAGGCAACTGATTTGATTTGAACCCTATTCAATAGGTATGCAGCTTCTCAAGCGCATAACATCCAAAAGGAAATAAGAAACTCAGTAGTACTCATCATAGAGCACACCATATCACATAGGGTGCTATTGCTCCGCCCCGATACACCGACGTGCTGTGGTGTATACGAAGGAGTAATGCTGAGAGAGAATCTCATTCTCCTTTAGAATAGTCCAGGAATTCCGTGCTCAAGTATTCTCCTCCCTGATCTCATCATAGGACATAATACTTATACCCGTATTTTGGTTCTCTACTTCTAACTTATATTCTGTGAATATCTCAAAAGGTTCGGACTTGTGTTTCAGCAGGAACATATGTCTGAATCTTGAGAGATCATCAGAGAATGTAATAAAGTACAAAGAACCGGTCTTGGCATGTGTAGACAGGGGACTTACATACATCAGCATGTATCAATCCCAAGAGTTCACTAACTCTTTCTCTGTTTCCAATAAACGGAGCTGTGGTCATCTTATCTATGTGACATAACCAGCAAGTTTCACAAGATGTAAATTCAAACTAATTTAAATATGCATCTTTATGTAACTTCAGCTAGTCGGGTCGCATTGATATGACCTAGTCTACAATACCTCAAGAAGGATTAATTCATTTCTGAACTCTTCCTCATGTGTGTGTTCTTTATACTAAGAACTGTAGTTTGATTTAGAACGTCAATGCTTTTAGATAACGTGCCTGAACCGATCAACTCTTGATATAGGAAATGTTCAAAACATTATCCAACAATACAAAATTATATCACTTCTTTACTAATAAAGAAACTGATATGATGTTGCATATCAGGTTCGGTATCTAATAACATTCGTTCAGAATCAATGTATTCAGGTAATACAGGGTGATAGTGACCAACAGACTTGGCTGCAACACTTGCACCGTTTTCTGTCTCATGAAACTTATCACCCGTTCTCAGTTCTCTACCTATCTGTAGCCCATGTAACAGATTACATATGCGGGATCCTGATCAGGTATCACATACCCAGGACGTAAAGGATACTGAGAAACAGTTCTCTGTAATGAACACACCCGAAGATGACGCATCAACATGCACTTTTCTTCGTTTGGGCGGCACGGGAAATCTGTTATTCCCCAATTTCCTGCTCTGTCTTATAACAATTATAAGTTGGAGCGGGACCAACGTTCCCCAGCTCAGTATAACAAGCGGGTTCGGTCAATATATCCGTTTTATTATCTTGATTAAGGCGTGATATGGTCGCTACCTGGAGAGAGAGAGAAGAAAACACTCAGCGTATGCTCTTGCAAGATTAGATTGGTTATCTAATATATCTAATCAGGATGTCTCCCACTGTTTTAATCAAATCTTCCTTCAAACCCTAAAAGGAAAGACTAGCCGGGATTAATTACACGCTACAAGTTCGCCAATCTTTCAGCCAGGCCAGTGTCGGTACTTTGAGGGAGGTCCCCCGTGCTTTCGCACGAACCTAATTAAGTAAACCTCGTTTTCCCAGAGGCGTAACCCCGTTAACACCTTTCTAGACACCTACTTGATCGGCTAATTGTAATGTGTAAAACTCTCCCAGGAGTAACTCTTACTCGCAGCGGGTATCGGGATCCAACTATCTCATAGAAGGTATGCAATCTCATTGCAAATTTCAACACTTGAAATTCCCGATAATTTTGCCCCTAGCAACTTATGATCTTGGCTAAGGTCAACAAATCATAAGTGCTAGCCAAGTTCAACCCGTCATTTCCCGATTGAATTAAACCCACCCGCACGACCCTTGGCTAAGGTCAACAAAGTCGCACGACTACCCTAACTCAATCGCATCATATGCTTATACAGATAAGCACTAATCAGCTACCGCACACTACGCCTTGGCTAAGGTCAACAAACGCAGCACGAATACTAACCAGTACTTATCTGAAATGACGGAGGGCTACGACGGGTTTTTCAGAAAACCCTTTGCGTAATGAACTTGATATCGTTGTAGAATCGAGTGATTTTAAATGGAATGTTTTTGAGGCTTTTCTAGTTTTGCTAAAGGGGTCACTCCCGGTGAAGGGATCGTCGGCCCTTTCCTCATCGAATAAGGTGCAGGATATATCATATATACCGCTGTGCAAAGCAAGAACTATAGAAGCAATCAAAAGACAAACCGAGTTTGTAGCATCTGCCAGTTATTGCTAAAGGAGTCACTCCCGGTGAAGGGATCTCGGTCCTTTCCTTATCGAATAAGGTGCTGGATGTTCTACAAGGAACACCGCTATGCAAAGCAAGAACTAGAGCTACCAGTTTTTAAACAAGTTTCTACAACATCATAGGTTTCTTTTATTTCATTAATCTCATTAATGAAGTCCCATTTTAATATGCTTCACAAGCATCTCTTTTGAAACGAAATCTGCAATATAACATATATCTTATATATATAATATAAACATTCGTCACAGGCAGTAATATGATCTCATCACAGAACATTGCAGCAGAAGAACATATATGAAATATTGGATATACTAGGACGTCCGTGTTTTCAATACGAGCCTGTATAAAACACGGATTCCACGGTCACGATGAATAGCCAAACCCACATCCCTAGACCCCTACGAGAGCGGCAAGTAACACTGCCAATTCTAAGGTTAGGAGACCCGGTCTCGACTCCTCGAGATGGTCTCCCACTGGACCCTAGAACCCGGTTACTTGTGCTCCCCGCCTTGGGTCTACCTAATGCGGAAAAGTAAATAATATACAACGGTGACATCTTCCGCAACCTGGAAGTGCCCCAATAAAAAAATATTACATACAAATGAATTTTACATGAATGAAAAAGAAAAACTCTTATCTCACATAAAACCCCCGGCTATTCAGAACGCGACGATCCAATAGAACATATCACAGCAACACATAATATCTCATATCATCAACATAAGCAAGTATGCGTATCCCGATTGTCGTTGATGTATAGCAACGAAGCCGGCGATACACCACATACTACGCTTACGGTCACAGAAAAGAAAGTGTAAAACTACAACAGTTGAAATCCGCAATCTCTTTAGACATCGCATGCCTAACCAAATGAATTCCTTAGACATCGCATGCCTAACAATTATAAACCCCGCATTTTAGTCTCATTATCGAAAACACTTTTCAATGTCTAGTCGGGCAATTCAACAAGATTCCAGACAACCTGATCGAATGCTCGTCACAAACTTTAGTAGACGGCCGCACCCCCAGATGCCATCGACGAAGTGCACTAAGGCGGAACACCGCTGCCGCGAGCACCTGAACGGATGCTTTCGGCGACGGGGTTCTCCTACAGTCAGTTGGTCGGGGCTATGGGGCGTGGCTGTCTATTAAGTTTACCCGGCGAGTATCCGCGTACGCTACGTGATTGCGACGGACTTTTGATCACATCAAAATTCCGTGGCAACCGATCATTTGAGACTAAACTGCTAGATTTACAACATTCAAATTAATTATCTCATAACTATATGTGGATTCCAAATATTGTATCATATTCCAGATAAAACAGAAAATGTTAAACTTTCCGATCGAACAATCAAACACCCAAGATTTCCCCAATTTATCTCAACACTTGAAAGCAGTTTAAAAACATCATCACATGCCACAGTACCAATGGTCCAGCCGTAGAAGGGTCAAGCCAACGCCTCACATGTGGCACGCTGTACTGCCCCAAACCCAAAGGTTCAAAAGGCAGTCCAAGACGATCACATAATCGAGTTAAGCTTTGTTGTCTTCTAGAGGGTCCACCGCGTTACTTGCACGACTTAGAACATTCTTAAACACGAGAAAAAATCCAACTTTTGAAAAATTTTCCGACAGGGGAAAAAGTGAGTTATTGATATCCGTTCGAACTTTTTAACAGTTTCTAAAAATTATCCGGACAAAGCTAAACAAAGTTAAAATATCCGATCGAATCAACGAGTCCCCAATACACCCCAGAAAACCCAACACTTGAGTATGATTAAAAATGCCCAGAAGAATCAGGAATTAGCTACGGAGGTTACTGTGCAAACCCTATCCCTCAATCCTTCCTTCTTGCCGCGGAACCGCCACCAATACCAGGGTTTGGCCGCGGTTCCGCGGCGCTTTGGACGATTTAGGGGGTCGGGTTTCACAGTAATTCCTAAAATACCCTGCTGAATTTTTTGGGTATTTTTAATATGAAAAAAATCACAGTTTTGAAAAATTTCCAGAAACTAGGGTATATCGGGTTTTCCGGGTTTGATCGGACTTTAAACTTCGCCTAAAGCTCTAGCTTGGCTCTGATACCACTGAAGGGTTGCTAGGCACGCGCACAAGGGTCTACGAGGCATCAACCATGCCCGATTTAAAAAATTAGCCGTGCCGAACAACCCGAAGCCGAATCTTTAAACTAGAGATTAGGCGAAAACAGCATGTTAACAACTTTAACACTAAGTGAGAGGGATTACAACCTTTGTAGATCTGGTCCTTCACTTCATAAGCTCCGTGTTGTGGTCCCTTCGCTGCGATCATTGGGTTCCGGACTCTCGAGAGGTTCCACGAAGAGAAAGATGCAGTCTTGCTTCCGATCTTCGATACAAAGATGATCTACCTTGAAGTTTCATTAACACAAGCTAACACTCACTAAAATTGAGTGAACACTCTCATCTAAAGGGCAAGGGAAGATGAGGATGATGAAGTAGGATTTTTGCTCTCTTTATTTATCTTTTTCTCACATATTTTCATCACAAATATTAAAGTAAGAAAGCTTTGTAAGCAAAGAAGAAGAAGGAAGAAGATGAACAATATCATTTGTGATGAATAATAAATTGTTATCATAATCATTTATGCAACCATGGTTTTAGTAACCAATGTAGAGAGTTTACTAGGGTTAGGGTTTGGGTTGGGTTAAAGGATGAGTCACAAAGAAATATCTATCATAATATCTTAAAAATGACAAAGTAAAAACATCTAGAAACATCTAGAATACATTAACCCAAATCAAACCCTAAACTTGTTTAAACTCCTCTAAACATGTTGCATTAATAATTATAATATGTTACAATATTATATATCACATATACAATATTTATTGTAACAAAATAAAATAATACATTTAACATATATCGCATATATATTAATGTATTACCCGAGTGAGAAAAAGAATCTTTTAGTGAGCTAATATTAGTTAATGTAATTTAATATATTATATATATTATTATACATTAAATTATCGAATCAACACTTGATCCGACAATCCGGTTATATCGCATATAACCGACTAATATTTATCCGTACCGATTCATCGAATCAACACTTGATCCGATGACCCGGCTGATATCAAATATCGCGAGAATAGAATACGGTATCTCATATCGCATTATCCTCGGTCCCGCACATATCACATATGTGCCCTTACTCCGTTTTTCCTGAGTCAAGAAACCTCTGTGTAGGACTCTAAAGAATCGTCAATACGCCGGCAGTAGGTGATGATCATATCAAACACCCACAAGCTGCAAGCGGTCAGCTAAACGTAACAGCCACCCAGGTATTGAGCGCTCAGAAGATCAACAAGCAAGCCTGTACATTCTCCTGTGAATCCAAACAGTAACACTCCCGTACAGTCCGGTCTCGTCGTCTGATATGTTGCATATCTCGCCTAGGGGTGGTAAACGTCAGACCCCAGTAGCTTGATAAGTCGTGTCGATTTGAGGTCTATAACAGTTCGAGAAACTACTGATAACACTTACCAGTAAATCTCAGCAACCCTGGCCAGGGATTTCCGGTTATAGCCAATCGAACACAGCACAACATCAACTCCCTATACCGGGAGAGACGAATCCCCTCCTATCGCCCATTGCCTCCATGTGATTCGGGACTGTACCCAAAAGCCACCTTTTTGCACGCCCTCTTGGACGTGGTATGATGGAAATCAAAGCACAGTAGGAATCACACAAGACTCTATGACGATCTCGGGTCAACAGACTACTCTGTACCAGTGTCACCGGAGAACTGCCATCTGACGTGAGGTATAATACCATCTGGGAGTTCTCGGCGAGTCCGTCCAGTGTACCCAGTCTCCACTGAGCACCCGTACACCATCCTTGATGTCAAACACCGATGGATATGGGATCATCCATCGCCCATCATATGGGGCAAGATGCGTATACGCTAGTCTACTCTAGTGTATCGATGCCCTGTCTCGATACACCCTCGACTAGGAACAGTTATAGGATGTACTCGTCGACTACCGTGGCCCCACTAGTATGATCTCATCATAGTCCCAGTAGTCGAGTACACATCCTAAGGGCTTTATCAACATGTAACATAGAGACAATCAGAGTACATGTTAAGATAAAGTACAACCAGACAGCATACTATCATGTCGAGCAAGAAAGTCCTCCCTATATATGTCCTAGCATCCACTACAATATACATCGTATGTACAGTAATGGCCTCTAGGGCATACATATAACTAACACGAACTACCCCTCACATACACTCTTGTTCCATAGCACGATGCCTTTGTGTGAATTTTGGTTATGACGAAAATATTACATTAAAATCCCACTCACTTTAAAAAACGGTTTTCTTTTAAAACAGTATTCTTAATTCCTTTACGAATATGTCTCTACAGCCTCTTTAGAGGATTCGGTATTGGATGGTGCGGATTATCGTACATCTTTGGGCTAGTAGAGCGAGATGCAGACCTCCTCATGGAGCATTCGGTCTCAATAGGTGTTAAAAACGGTTTTTAAGAAAAACGTATTTTTCTACTTAAATAAAATTTAATTTTTAATAATTATATAAAAATTACAAATAAATATATTTTCAAAATATAATAAACTTACATTTTTTTAAAATGAAAGAATTACAGGTTTCACTAAAATACCATCAAGATATCAATAAAAGACAAGTTTTATAATAAAATATCATGAACTTTCTAAGCTATGTAATTATCACTAAAATACCTCAAACCCTTAAATTTGTATCCATGAAAACCTAAATAATATAAATAAATACTCGAGATTTATTTTAAAATTTTATTAAAAATATTTTTCATAAAACCCCCTCGAGTTATATAAAACAATATTTAAGGACTTTAGTAAATATAAGTTTAAGCGGGATCAGTTCTCTTAAACTCCAAGGAGCCGGAGAAAGTGAGTGCTTGCCTATTTAAGGTAGAAAACTTAACGGAGATATCAATGGTAATTGTCTTGGAAAAAGGCACAAATCCTGTCGTTCATGTGCAGCAGTTACCGATGACTCCCGAACCTAATTCAGGATCTAAATCAGTTACAAGTGTCCGAGTCTAACTCAAATCTGAATCCAAACTCAAATCAGAGTCCAATTCAAACATGAATCCAACGTCTAACTTGAATACTTGAACTTGAATACTTGAATTCAAATATCAATACCAAATATGAATACTTGACTTAACTTGACCGAACCATAGTTATAACTTAACATGACTTCTTGAATACATTATTACATCCTGAACCTGACTAATTGAACAGATTGTATCCATGGTTTCGGCAAGACTTATAAATATAACCTATACAATACATTACGCGGGGATAATGGGATAGATTGGTACAAAACGTATTAACGTGGCATGAGATGGTCACTTAAAAGACACTTACATGAACTCTCGTGCCGTTGTCCCGTGGGTTTTGACGGGGCCTTGTACTACATATTACCATAGTCCATAGGGTAAGATGGACTCCTCTCGTATATACAAATACCTTCTGTACCAAACTACAAACAACTATATTAGAATAACAAATATATACATGTACAACTTACCAGTTTCATTTCACATTACTTGTTCTATTCCATTATTTCTTTTGGGACTTACCGAGCGTTATTTCGCTGAAGACATCATGTCTATTTTTTTCTTTGGAATGTTCGTCAGGAGGACTGGACTCTCAGGAGATCGAGCCTAGCCAGCAGGACTTGGAGTAGCTCACCGCTCAGCCGGACTACTAGCTCATCTTATACTTATTTTATTTTGTATGCCACTGTTTAGGCACTGCTTATTTCATTGTATCTTTCCTTTTTAAAAACAGTTGTAAGTAAAGATGAATGCAAATAAAGGTTGTTGTTTATTTTATATCACTTGTCATTATTGTGCATTTTACGCTTAACGTATTTATTTCTTAGTAAATACGTTGCGGCCCGCCACGTCACTGTTTCCGTACACTGGGAAGAGGGGCGTGACAGGTTTTGTTGGCGGCCCATGCAGGTCAGTTCTGCATGGAATCTTAAGCAATATATCACAAGAATTATAAGAATCAACAACTATACATTCCTTAAATTTCAAATTTCTTAAATCTATCTTAACATTTCCTTTTCTATCCCAACACAAGCACGAACATCAATGTCAACACCCCACCGCCAACTTTACCACCACCACCTACCGTTTCAGCTCTCATCAACGAGCAAACGGTACCGCTCGAGGAGATCAAGAGTCTTTTGGAGGGTCAGCAGCAGGAGACTGCTATCCTCATGCACCATCCAGAAGTCGAGGCACCCGGAGTCAAGCAATTCCGAACACTGCACCCGAAACATTTTTCAGGAAAATAGATCCCACTGGAGGCAGAAGAATGGGCTCAGTCAATAGAAGATGATCTAGCAGCAGCACAAGTGCCAAAGATTGCTTGGGTGAGAGTTGCGAAGCTGCAACTAACAGACAATGCCAGAGTCTGGTGGGAAGCTGAAGAAAACTGTCTCCTCCAACTGATTGAATGGAAGACGTTTCGCGATATGTTGGACGCGAAGTACTTCCCTGAGACTGTCCGTTTTGACATGGAGCAGCAGTTCATCCACTTACAACAAGGCTCGATTTGGAGCAAGTCTGTGGATGAATACGGCGCTGAGTTTACCATGCTTAGCAGGTAAGATATTGTCTTAAAATTCAAATTCCTGATATCACTTATTACACTGCTAACACAAGACCGTAACAGGTTCGTGGCACACCTGATTCCTACTGCTGCGATCCGGGCATGATGTTCAACAAGAGTTGGACTTGGAAATCCAAGATGCACTCGCTACAGGGGATTTCCCAACCTATGATCTCCCTTTGAAGGCTGCTCGATGTTATGAGGCAGTTGTGAAGAAGAAAGGCAGACCACAGACTGCCGGTGTGAAACACCCTGCCACACAGATGGCAGGAGGAGCCTTTTTCCAGGCTAACTTTTGCACTGAGGAGACTGGGAGGATCATATAACCGACTCAGTCCAGACTTTTATTTCTACTGTAAGAGGAATGGACACATGGCGGAAGACTGCAGGCGTGCAAATGGCCTGTGTTTGGTTTGTGGCGCATCCACTCACGCCATAGGAGCATGTCCATATCGACTCAACCTAGCTCCAGCACTTAGACCTGCAATCACAGTCCCGCAGTGGCCAGCTATTCAGGCTCCTGCATCTCGTCTAGCCCTACCTGCTCCACCTCCACATGGACCTCCTGCACAGCCTCCTCATCAATTCCACCAGGAACAGAGAAATGTGCCTCAAGATCAGAGAAACGTGCCCCAGGGACAGAGGAATGTTCCTCCAGCAAGGAGGAATGTACCCAGATATCGGGATTTCACAATGAAAGTTGAGGAAGCCGAACCCACTGGCCAAATAATCACTGGTAATTGCCAATTCCTTCATCTTTTCAATTCTTGTATACCTCTATATTTTTCCTATATCTAAAACCAAGCTCAAACAACTTAGGTACTATACTAGTATCAACCCTTCCTGCACTCGCACTTTTCGACACTGGAGTATCACACTGCTTCATGTCCTAACGATTTGTGAGAACGCATGCGATTCCCGTGAAGCCACTCATTTTAAGGTAGAATATCAGTTCTAGGAATGGAGTATTGAAATCAACTATGGGATTTGATCAGTGTCCAATTGTAGTTTGCGGACGAGAATTCTACATGAATTTCAAAGTACTAGACATCCCAAATTTCGATGTTGTGTTGGGAATGGACTGGCTGGGAGTTTTCTATGCTACGATTGACTGCCGTCAAAGGAGGGTGGTATTTAAGATGCCAGATCACCTAGTCTTATATTTCAAGAATGGAGACAGAACGTTGGAACCAGGAATCTTCCATGCTAAACCAAAGAATGCAGAAGTGTTTACTCTATCGGTGGAAGAAGAAAAGCCAGAGTTAGTTCGAGAGTTCGAGGATGTGTTCCATGAAGATATAACAGGTTTGCCTCTCGATCGAGCTCTTGAATTCAGCATTGATTTACTATCTGGCGCGCAACCGGTAATCAAAGCTCTGTACCGGTTAAGTCCAGAAGGATTGAAGGAGATCCGTACTCAGTTGGACGAATTCCTGAAGAAAGGTTGGATTCGTCCCAGTATTTCAAGTTGGGGATCTCCAGTTTTGCTCGTGAAGAAGAAAAAAAGTTCATACAGGATGTGTGTGGATTACTAAGCTCTGAACGAAGTGATGATCAAGAAAAAGTATCCACTATCGCACGTCGATGATCTTTTCGATCAGCTAAGTGGGTTTTGTGTATTTTCGAAGCTAGATTTTCGTTCGGGCTATCATCAGGTGAAGGTCAAAGAGTCTGATATTTCAAAGACGGCGCTTAGGACTCGATATGGTCATTATGAGTATCTCATAATGCCATTTGGAGTGACCAATGCACCTGCTATATTCATGAATATGATGAACCAAGTTTTTCGAGAGTACTTAGACAGGTTCGTTGTCATCTTCATCGACGACATCCTGGTGTATTCAAAGGATCGGAAAGAACACGCCGAGCATTTACATATTGTTCTGGAGACATTGCGACAACATCAGCTCTATGCAAAGTATAACAAGTGTGAATTTTGGCTAGACCAAGTCGGATTTCTCGGACATATCGTTTTAGGTGTAGGAATCTCAGTAATCCAGCTAAAGTGTCAGCTGTCAGCGAATGGCCGACACCAAAGACGGTGAAAGATATACGAAGTTTCTTGGGATTAGCAGGATACTACTGAAGATTCATTGAAGGCTTTTCAAAGATTGCAGCACCCTTGACCAAACTCATATATAAAGATGAAGCATTCGTGTGGTCAGAAGCATATGAAAACGCTTTTGTAGAACTCAAGTCAAGATTAACTTCAGCTCATATCCTTATAATACCGGATCAATCTGGAGGATTCGTCGTACAATGTGATGCGTCCAGTAAGGGATTAGGATGTTACATACCAGCATGGAAAAGTTATAGCTTTTGCATCAAGACAGCTGAAAGTTCATGAGCGCAACTATCCAACACATGATCTGGAGTTGGCAGCCGTTAACTTTGCACTTAAGATTTGGCGCCACTACCTCTTGGGAGAAAGAGTGGATATATACACTGACCACAAGAGTTTGAAGTATGTATTTACTCAGAAGGAATTAAACATGCGGCAGAGAAGATGGCTAGAACTCATGGCGGATTTCAACATCAACCTACAGTATCATCCCGGGAAGATGAATGCAGTTCTTGATGCATTTAGCTGCCAGCCATTAGCAATGAATCTCACCGCTCAGTGGAAGCTTCAGCAAGAATTACACGAATTGGCAATTGAAGTAGTTATGCCAGGTAACACTTTGTATTTGATGAACTTACAAGTCCAGTCTACTATTGTTAATCAGCTCAAGCAAATGATGACAAGCTACAAAAGATCCGAGAACAAGTAGAAAGTGGACTTCGAATTGACTTCATCGTCCACAAACATGGATCCTTTAGATATGGAAGTAGATTGTGTGTACTAAACGGCCCAATTCGAGAAGAGTTGATGAAAGAAACTCACAGCTCACCGTACTCAGTGCACCCCGGTGGTACAAAAATGTATAAAGATCTACGGCAACACTACTGGTGGCATAGAATGAAGTGCGAAGTAGCCAGAAGCATAGCCAAGTGTTTGGTGTGTCAGCAAATGAAGGCTGAACATCACAAAACTGCTGGTCTACTTCAGCCGTTACCAATCCCAGAATGGAAATGACAGCACATTACCATGGACTTCATGACTGCCCTCCCTTGCAGCACAAAGGGTAATGATGCAGTATGTGTTATTGTGGATCGACTCACCAAGTCGGCTCACTTTATTCCCTTTCGAGTTAGCCAATCTACCGAGACGTTAGCAAAGAAGTACATGGAGGTAAGCATGAATCTAAAGTAAGATTTAACCTCAATATGTACTATTTTTGATACCCATGAACTCATGCAGGAGATCATGAGATTACATGGAGTACCGGTTTGCATCATCTCCGATCATGATACCAGATTCAGATCACAATTTTGGCAGAGTCTGCAAGCTAGCCAAGGAACGAATCTGAACTTCAGCACGTCTTACCATCCACAAACGGACGGACAGTCCGAGCGAACAATTCAGATTCAGGAGGATATGCTAAGTGCTTGTATGTTAGACTTCGGAGGTTTGTGGGAAGATCACCTACACCTTGTGGAGTTTTCATACAATAACAACTATCAGGCGAGCATTAGAATAGCACCATTCGTAGAACTTTATGGACGGAAGTGTCGTTCACCACTAAGTTAGGAAGACGTTGGAGATCGTGAACTCCTTGGACCAGAGATGATCGTGGCAATTGTGGTTGTAGTTCGCACAATCAGGGAAAGAATGCGCATAGCTCAAGATCGACAGAAGCATTGGGTCGATGCAAAGCGCCGACATCTGAAGTTCCAACCTGGAGACCGTGTTTTTCTGAAGATTTCTCCAAACCGAGGAGTGATCCGCTTTAGCAAGAGGGGTAAGCTCAGTCCAAGATACATAGGACCGTTCGACATACTCGAACGTGTTGGAGAAGTGGCATACAGTTTGGCACTACCACCTTTATTGGAAGGAGTGCACAATGTGTTCCATATATCTTAGCTACGAAGATATGTGAGCGACCACAGCTACATCCTTGATTACTCAGAGCTCACAGTCCAGACTGACCTGACATGCGAGCAACAACCCGTTGAGATCCTGAATCGAAAGGTGAAGACACTACGGAATAAGGAAGTAAACTTGGTCCAATTGATGTGTAAAAAAGATTCGTCAGGAGAATCAACGTGGGAACGAGAAGAAGACATGCGTGCAAGATACCCTCACTTATTTGTAAATTAGTTCTTATGTAAATATAAATTTCGAGGACGAAATTTTTATAAGGAGGGTAGAATGTAACGACTCTGAATTTACTGTACGGAATTTTCCAGTTTAATGTACAGAAAATGAGTTATACATCCTGAGATTGAGTTATAAGTAATTTTTGTTAAATAACAGTAAGAAACAATTTGTAGCTCACTGGTAAAGCCCTAGCATTGTTGTGACGTAGCCTCTGTGTTCGATTCCCATCAGACACATTATTTTTTTCTGATTTTTCTTTTTAAATTTTTGGAAGCCCAAAAATTTACACGTGCAATACACACAAAAATGAAAAGTTAGAAAAATCAAACATGTGCAAAAGAGTTTAAATATTGTATTGATCTCATGGCACGAATCCCAAAGCCAGATGGCGAAAATCTATCGGCCAAATGCTCAAAATGACTGGCCTCGACGGTCGGATGGGCTTTGAAATGCCCCGGGCTTTGCACAGTAACCCCCTCACCTACCCCTAACACCCATGCACTGTTTGATTGCTTTGCAATCAAACAGAGACCCTTTATTTCACCATTTATCATCTTTTTAATGCATTTTAATTCAACATTTTAATTCCAAAACCCTAATTCCATACTATAAATACCATCCTACACTTTGGCTCAACATCATTCTGAAAATTCTAACAAAACACTCAAAATTTCTTAAGTACAAGTGGAGTAAAAGAGGAGTTAGCAAGCGATCTACTTCCAGCGAGGATCAAAGCAAATTCCGGTACAACTCTCTTTTTTCAACCTTTCTTTGAGCTAATCTAATAGTAAGTCCCTTCTAATCTTTATTTTTCTTCTTTAAAAATTCATTTTAAAACGAATATCGGTAAGTGGAGTTAATACCGATATCTATTTTCTAAACCCTTAAAACTCCCCTTTTTCTTACATATTTTCATCCAAATTTATACAATACTTGTAATCTTAATTATAAATGTTTAGAATAAGTTTTAACCTATAATTCCGTGCAAAATAACTTTAACTTAATTTTTTCATTAAAATACTATGAACTTTAAATATCACCTCTTTTAGTACCGCTTAAACATATCTTAGGAAAAATTCACGGGGTAACGACCTGCCCCTCACATACACTCTTGTTCCGTAGGACGATGCCTTTGTGTGAATTTTGGTTACGAAGAAAATATTACATTAAAATACCGCTCACTTTAAAAACGGTTTTCTTTTAAAACAGTATTCTTAATTTCTTTGCGAATATGCCTCTATAACCCTCTTTAGAGCACCCGCTATTGGACGGTGCGGATTATCGCATATCCTTGGGCTAGTAGAGCGAGATGCAGACCTCCTCACGAAGCATTCGGTCTCGAAAGGTGTTAAATACGGTTTTTAATAAAAACGCATTTTTCTACTTAAATAAAATTTAATTTTTAATAATTATATAAAAATTACAAATCCATATGTTTTCAAAATATAATAAACTTACATTTTTTTAAAATGAAAGAATTACAAGTTTCACCAAAATACAATCAAGATACCAACAAAAGACAAGTTTTACAATAAAATACCATGAACTTTCCAAGCTATGTAATTATCACTAAAATAACTCAAATCCTTAAAATTCATATCCATAAAAATCCTAAATAATATAAATAAATACTCGAGGTTTATTTTGAAATTTTACTAAAAATATTTTTCATAAAACCCCCCATCGAGTTATATAAAACAGTATTTAAGGACTTTAGTAAATATAGGTTTAAGCGGGATCAATTCTCTTAAGCCCTAGGGAGTCGGAGAAAGTGAGTGCTTACCTATTTAAGGTAGAAAACTTAACGGAGTTATCAATGGTAATTGTCTTGGAAAAAGACATAAATCCTGTCGTCCATATACAGCAGTTACCGATGACTCCCGAAGCTAATTCAGGATCTAAATCGGTTACAAGTGTCTGACTCAAGTCTGAGTTTAACTCAAACCTGAATCCAAACTCAAATCAAAATCCAATTCAAGCATGAATCCAAAGTCTAACTTGAATACTTGAATTCAAATATCAATACCCAACATGAATACTTGACTTGACTTGACCAAACCATAGTTATAACTTGACATGACTTCTTGAATAAAAGATTACATCCTGAACCTGACTACTTGAACAAATTGTATCCATGGTTTCGGCAAGACTTGTAAATATAACATATACAATACATTACGCGGGGATAATGGGGTAGATTAGTACGGAACGTATTAACATGGTACGAGATAGTCACTTAAAAGACACCTACATGAACTCTCGTACCGTTGTCCCATAAGTTTTGACGGGGCCTTATACTACATGTTACCATAGTCCACGGGGTAAGATGGACTCCTCTCGTATACACAAATACCTACTGTACCAAGCTGCAAATAACCACATTAGAATAATAAATATATACATGTACAACTTACCATTTTCATTTCACATTACTTGTTCTATTCCATTCTTTCTTTTGGGACATACCGAGCACTAGTTCGCTGATGACATTCCTGTCTATTTCTTTCTTTGGAGTGTTCTTCAGGAAGACCGGACTCTCAGGAGATCAAGTCTAGCCAGGAGGACTTGGAGCAGCTTACCGCTCAGCCGGACTACTAGCTCATCTTGTACTTATTTTATTTTGTATGCCACTGTTTAAGCACTGCTTATATCATTGTATCTTTTCTTTTGAAAAATAGTTGTATGTAAAGATGAATATAAATAAAGGTTACTATTTATTTTATATCACTTATCGCATTTTATGCTTAACGTATTTATTTCTTAATAAATATGTTGCCCACCACGTCACCATTTCCGTATACTGGAAAGCGGGGCGTGGCAATAAAAATACCACACTTTTTCAAAACGGGTTTCTTTTAATCGGTAATTTTGGAATACTTGGCAATTACGTATCTACAACTCTCCTTAGGGGACCCGCTAATAGATAGTGCAGATTATCGCATATTTTTGAGATAGTCGAACGAGATGCAGAACACTTCACAGAGTATTCGGTCTTGAAAAGAAATAAAAATACGGTTTTTAGGAAATACGACTTTTCTAAACAAAAACTAAATTTTGGGGGGAAATTTATATAAAACTATGAATCCGTATTTTCATTAAAAAAATATTATGAAACCATATATTTTTTTTAAAATGAAAGATTAGAATTTTAATAAAATACTGTAATATCCTAGTTCGATCATACGTTTCTTTTTCTTTTTCTTTTGGATATATTGGGTTTTGTTTTATTTTTATTATTATAACTTAGAGTTTAATACTTTTAATCAAGATATATACATATACATAAGATTTTACCCCTTTTTAAATTCTATTTATAAGATATTTTATCTTACGATATTTATTTGGTTAAAATATTTAATTTTGAATAGTCATTAGAGCCCTTGTTAAATCTCTTAACCATATAAATATTTTTCCTAATCTAACAACTCAATTTTCTCTCTCCAATCACCATATATGTCTCACCTGATAATTTTATTCTTTTAAAACAAATACTATTCTCTCTCTCCAAATAAATATCTTTTCCAACAGATTTCTTTCTCCCCATATTCTATTCTATCTATATATATTTTTCTATATCACTAAGTATATTTCACCAAACCCCCGCTCTCTTTTTCTATATATATTTCTTAACAAAATCTCTCTCTCTCCAATCTAATATAATCTCTTGCAGCAGATTCTCTTTATCAAACATACTCTCCCTTTAATTATTTTTCTACAAACCCATATACATACATACATATATATAATTGAAGATATTTTGTTATGATAGTTTAACTGAAAATATATTTTAGTTGTTTGATATCATAAAATCCTATATATATAACTAATTATATTTATTTTCATTAATCCATAACTATATACATATCTACATATATTTTCATTATATACTAATATATATATATATACTTATACTTTTCTATTATTCTAACTATATACAAACTAATATGAATATATACAACTTTTCTAATATCTTATAGAAGTATATAACAACCCATCATATCTCTCTTTTATAAAATCAAATCCAAATCTCATCTCATTAGAATATTTCTCTCTCTAATTATAATAATCTCTCTAATCTTTAACAACATCTCTCTTCCCTATAAATAGCAACCCAATTATTATCATCTCTCTCCTTCTCATATAAATCAACCTTCTCTTTTTCCCATCACAATATTTTCTTCTTCTTCAAAATTAGCCGAGCAATCAAACTTTGGAGTTGTTCTTCGTATCGTCGTGTTTATCTGTCTCCGAGGCAAATACTCTTACTCTTTTATTTTTTTTAGTCGATGCAACATCGGCACTTCTCTAAATAAATTATTAACTTACAATATTTAAATAAAATTGTAATATTTTATTGCTTTATTAATATATCTTATAATACTTGTACATATGATGAAAACCACAAGATCTAGAATACCTATTAATCCTTTCATCAAGTGAACAACTATAAAAGTGCAAGCGTAATAAAATAACTATTAACATGTAAATGTGGTTTAATATATAAAAAGGTTTATAAGTAATTATATGTTTCTGTTGCAACAATATTGGTATACATTAACATGCAAAATATCAACACTTATATCCTAATCTAAAACATAAAAATATACCATTATTACTGTTAATCAATAGACGTTTTGGGCTTAATATTTTATATATATAAATTAAACTTTCTACACTATCACTCCTTATAATATCGCTGTACTCTATGTGCCCTAGTCATATAAATTATTTTGATACTATAATTTGTATTAATATTTTCTATTATCACATGATTATAAAACTTATTATTAGCACTTACATGATGACTAGTCAATCTGTCATTTATTTTATCTTACTTACTATTATCTCATAATTATACTATTACCACTATCCGCTTTATGCATCTGTAATTTGTCATTCCTATTTAACTATATTAATCTTTTAAAACCATATTTCAGTTTATTATTCTTTTCAATAAATAAACCCGGATGTTAAATACAGATGCTTGCACATTTATGTTAAGTCTTGTTTACATTTTTGATCTTATCATATCATATCGTCTATATTTGATATTTTACTTGAGACTATCATTGTCAGCATGCTTGAAAAAACTTAACATGCTATTCTTGTTCAAGGATACTATCATTTTATAACTATTGTACTTGACATACCATGACTACTCATTGTTCCAGACTACTCATATTAAAACGTGTTCTCTAATTTGAATGCTGAATTACATGACATGACACAATCTATACTGTTTACAAGTTTCTTTTTTATACAACTAACATGATATAATAAGTTCCAGTCTTTTCAGCATTCTTAATTATTGATCCAGACATTAACATAGTAGCTAAATACGCGGGTGTTGGGGTAATTTGAGTGTGCGTTCGTACATCAGGATCTCAGGAGTCTCATGCCGGCAGCTCGTACAGGGCTATATTGGTCTCATGTTTACAGCTCGTTCCGGGCTGTATCGGTCTCATGTTTACAGCTCGTACCGGGCTATATCGGTCTCATGTTTACAGCTCGTACCGGGCTATATCCGTCGCTTGTTCATTCCACAGTTGGACCCGTATTTCCTAGCCCCTGGGGCACCACTCTTGGGTTAGGAATACTCCTGTAGAGGTTGACGCACACACTCGAGCTTACGATAGGGTAGTTTACTTTTTAGTGACTAGTTAGGTTATGACTCGACCTCTTTATATGTTGGTTTCATAGTATTAATGCATCTATTTATATATATCTGTTTTACTTGCACACACGGGCTTCACTACATTCATATATTCATGATATCATACTATACACATACCTTATACGTTGAGTACTTGCTGGGGTGTTCTGACATCCCTGAGATTTGCCATCTCAGGTTTAGAGATAGATTTTCAGGCCGAGCGGGATCGCAGCGACTATCAGAACTTTGCCGAAGATCAGTAACCCGTAGGTTTATTTTCCTTTTCTGCTTGTATTTAGTATGTGCGTCTTTATGGGACATTATGACTTATGTATCTCTTTTGGATCTTGTTTTATTTCGAATCTATTGTATCAGATCTTTATTTACATCAATTATCTAGTAGACCCATTTTCTAGCATTCTTTGTGGTTTCGTTGCAGCATGATTATCAGTATTATTCCTTTCGATATTGGATTTTATTTTTGACAGGTTAATCTAGACAGCCTTATGTGACTATGGAAGGATCTTTCCTTACCGTAGGTAGCACCGCTGGCCTTCGTCGCTTTCTGCATTCCGGATTTTGGGATGCGGGACGTGACAAGGTTTTGTTGGTATCAGAGCCAGGCTAACGTCAAAAATTAGTCTTGGTTCTACCGACTTTTTAGGTTAGAATCACATGTATAGGTTTCTCTCGGTGTGTCATGCTGCATATTCCATTGACTCTGATTATAGGATTCGGGCGACTGAGATAGAATTACATTATTGTACCCATGTACCGCGGCATGGTTACAATATGTTATTCTGTTTGAGTAACTTAAAGTTCTACCTGATTTGTTTCCACTAATTTGATTTCCTTTCACATGCCGATTTTTCGAGCCCAAACCGTGACTCTTAATACCCTCATTTGCTTCCTTGATTCTTAATTTTTCATAACCATCTATTTTCATTGATCCTTGTAATTAGTTAGCGATTTTGTATTTTCGTTCTTCAAATTTCGAAGATGAAATTTTTGTAAGGTGGGTAGGATGTAACATCCTAATTCGATCATACATTTCTTTTTCTTTTTCTTTTGGATATATTGGGTTTTGTTTTATTTTTATTATTATAACTTGGAGTTTAATACTTTTAATCAAGATATATACATATAATTATGGTTTTTCAAGTTTGTTAAATATGCATATTATTAGCATTTAAATATTTATTTGTCTAACACTATTTTATAACCATATTTATATTTTAGTATCATATTTTAAACAAAAGATATTTTATTTGGTATTTCTTCAAACAATACATATACATAAGATTTTACCCCTTTTTAAATTCTATTTATAAGATATTTTGTCTTACGATATTTATTTGGTTAAAATGTTTAATTTTGAAAAGTCATGAAAGCCTTGTTAAATCTCTTAACCATATAAATATTTTTCCTAATCTAACAACTCAATTTTCTCTCTCCAATCACCATATATGTCTCACCTGATAACTTTATTCTTTTAAAACAAATACTATTCTCTCTTTCCAAACAAATATCTTTTCCAACAGATTGCTTTCTCCCCATATTCTATTCTATCTACATATATTTTTCTATATCACTAACTATATTTCACCAAACCCCCGCTCTCTTTTTCTATATATATTCCCTAACAAAATCCCTCTCACTCCAATCTAATCTAATCTCTCTCAGCAGATTCTCTTTATCAAATCAACTCTCTCTTTAATTATTTTTCTACAAACCTATATACATACATACATATATATAATGGAAGATATTTTGTTATGATAATTTAACTGAAAATATATTTTAGTTGTTTGATATCATAAAATCCTATATATATAACTAATTATATTTATTTTCATTAACCCATAACCATATACATATCTACATATATTTTCACTATATACTAATATGTATATATACTTATACTTTTCTATTATTCTAACTATATACAAAATAATATGCATATATACAACTTTTCTATATCTTATAAAAGTATATAACAACCCATCATATATCTCTTTTATAAAATCAAATCCAAATCTCATCTCATTAGAATATTTCTCTCTCTAATTATAATAATCTCTCCAATCTTTAACAACATCTCTCTTCTCTATAAATAACAACCTAATTATTATCATCTCTCCCCTTTTCATCTAAATCAACCTTCTTTTTTTCCCATCACAATATTTTCTTCTTCTTCAAAATTAGCCGAGCAATCAAACCTTGGAGTTGTTCTTCGTATCGTCGTGTTTATCTGTCTCCGAGGCAAGTACTCTTACTCTTTTTTTTAGTCGATGCAACATCGGCAATTCTCTAAATAAGTTATTAACTTACAATATTTAAAAAAATTATAATATTCTGCTGCTTTATTAATATATCTTATAATATTTGTACATATGATGAAAAACCCAAGATCTAGAATACCTATTAATCCTTTCATCAAGTGAACAACTGTAAAAGTGCAAGCATAATAAAATAACTATTAACATGTGTAGGGTGTTTTTCGTCACCCCAGTGAGATGGGAATACGCGCGCGCTTGTCAGGCGTACTACAGATTCCCCCTGCCTAGGGTAGGCGGGGGTTTAATGATTGTGGGGATCCGAATCTCCGGCAGCCGCGGACTAAGCTGCCGTTAATTACCCCTCGCCTTTGGGGCGGGGGAACCTCCGATTAACGGGTTAAAATGGTCATGCGAACTCAATGTGCAGTGTACGTGTGTTTTGTTTTGAAAGGGGGGGTTTTGGATATATCGGGAGCCACACAGAGTTTTTACGGGGGTCCCGCTACCCGGATAGCGAGCTGGGGGTCAAGGGGGCTAGCAGCCCCCTTGCGGGGTTCGGGGCAGCGCCCCGGCCCGAAAATTTTTTGGAGGGGGAGAATGTTGCGGAGTATGTGTATGTGTACATTTGTATACAAATGTATATATATACATATATATATAAATAAAGGGAAAAAGGCATCCAAAGGATGCGGGGGGCAGCACCTTGGGCGCTGTGCGCGTAGGTGCTGTGCGCTCAGGCGCAAGCGCGCCACGTGTCGGCACGCGGGCGCTTTGCGCATGAGCGCTGCGCGCAGGTGCGCAAGCGCGCGCGCGCCACGTGTCGGCACGCAGGCGCTTTGCGCGCTTGCGCAAGCGCGCAGGTGCGCAAGCGCGCGCGCCACGTGTCGGCACGCGGGCGCTTTGCGCGCTTACGCAAGCGCGCAGGTGCGCAAGCCCGCGCGCGCCACGTGTCGGCACGCGGGCGCTTTGCGCGCTTGCGCAAGCGCGCAGGTGCGCAAGCGCGCAGGTGCGTGTCGGCACGCGGGCGCTTTGCGCGCTTGCGCAAGCGCGCAGGTGCGCAAGCGCGCAGGTGCGTGTCGTCACGTGGGCGCTTTGCGCACGTGCGCTGCGCGCTGGAGAGGACAGGAGGCTTTTAGCCTGGAAAAAAGATTTCTCAAAGGGAAATCAGAGAGGAGTCGGGCTCCTGAATGTGTTCTGGGTTTAATGGGAGTGGTTCTTCTTCTTCCTCCTGTTGTTTGCTGGATCTTGAAGATCAAGGGATGTGAAATGTCAAAATCTCTCTTTTTTGAGATCTGATGGCAGATCTGAGTTCCCCTTAATGGGTTTTGTGGTGGAAAACTATTTAGTTTTGAAAAAGGAAGAGTAAAACTCTTGATTTAATTCAAGAAAAAAAGAAGGTTTTGGAACCTTGAAGAAGGAAGAAAGATCTCAGATCTGAAACTTTTTTTGGAGAGAGAAAAAGTTGTTGAGATATTTCATTGTCTTTGCCTTTATAGGCTTACATATTTACATATAGCCCCTTGGGCTTTACAAAAATGGCATTTTGCCCATCCCATGGCTCATGTGCCATTTCATTTTTGCACATAAGCCATGGGCTTACAAAATATTGGCTTTATGCCCATTTCGTTTACATTCATGCATAAACAATTACATAAAAATTATTTATTACATGATTTTTTTTGTTGGCATGGCGGAAGGCCGGACGCTTCGTGTTCGGGCTCGACCTGGGCATTGGCCCACTTGTTTGGGCTTGGGCCCACCTGGCTTGGGGTTGACCTTGACTTTGACTTGGTCAACCGGGGTGCAAATTTTGACTTCAACAACATGTAAATGTGGTTTAATATATAAAAAGGTTTATAAGTAATTATATGTTTCTGTTGCAACAATATTGGTATACACTAGCATGCAAAATATCAACACTTATATTATAATCTAAAACATAAAAATATACCATTATTACTGTTAATCAATAAACGCTTTGGGCTTAATATTTTATATATATAAATTAAACTTTTTACACTATCACTTCTTATAATAGCTGCACTCTATATGCCCTAGTCAAATAAATTATTTTGATACTATAATTCGTATTAATATTTTCTATTATCACATGATTATAAAACTTATTATTAGCACTTAAATGATGACTAGTCAATCTGTCATTTATTTTATCTTACTTACTATTATCTCGTAATTATACTATTACCACTATCCGCTTTATGCATCTGTAATTTGTCATTCCTATTTAACTATATTAATCCTTTAAAACCATATTTCAGTTTATTATTCTTTTTAATAAATAAACCCGGATGTTAAATACAGATGCTTGCATATTTATGTTGAGTCTTGTTTACATTTTTGACCTTATCATATCCTATCGTCTATATTTAATATTTTACTTGAGACTATCATTGTCGGCATGCTTGAAAAACCTTAACATGCTATTCTTGTTCATGGACACTATCATTTTATAACTATTGTACTTGACATGCCATGACTACTCATTGTTCCAGACTACTCATATTAAAATGAGTTCTCTAATTTGAATGCTGAATTACATGACATGACACAATCTATACTGTTTAAAAGTTTCTTTTTTATACAATTAACATGATATTAAAAGTTCCAGTCTTTTCAGCATTCTTAATTATCGATCCAGACATTACCATGGTAGCTAAATACGCGGGTGTTGGGGTGGTTTGAGTGTGCGTTCGTACAGTAGGATCTCAGGAGTCCCATGCCGGTAGCTCGTACCGGGCTATATCGGTCTCATGTTTACAGCTCGTACCGGGCTATATCGGTCTCATGTTTACAGCTCGTGACGGGCTATATCGGTCGCTTGTTCATTCCACAGTTGGGCCCGTGTTTGCTAGCCCGTGGGGAACCACTCTTGGGTTAGGAATACTCCTGCAGAGATTGACGCACACACTCGAGCTTACGATATGGTAGTTTACCTTTTAGTGACCAGTTAGGTTATGACTCGACCTCTTTATATGTTGGTTTCATAATATTAATGCATCTATTTATATATATCTGTTTTACTTGCGCACACGGGTTTCACTACATTCATATATTCATGATATCATACTATACACACACCTTATACGTTGAGTACTTGCTGGGGTGTTCTGACATCCCTGAGATTTGTCATCTCAGATTTAGAGACAGATTTTCAGGCCGAGCAGGATTGCAGCGACTATCAGAACTTTGCCGAAGATCAGTAACCCATAGGTTTATTTTCCTTTTCTGCTAGTATTTAGTATGTGCGCCCTTATGGGACATTAGGACTTATGTATCTCTTTTGGATCTTATTTTATTTCGAATCTATTGTATCAGATCTTTATTTGCATCAATTATCTAGTGGACCCATTTTCTAGTATTCTTTGTGGTTTCGTTGCAGCATGATTATCAGTATTTTTCCTTTCGATATTGGATTTTATTTTTGACAGGTTAATCTAGACAGCCTTATATGACTATGGAAGGATCTTTCCTTACCGTAGGTAGCATGGTTGGCCTTCGTCGCTCTCCGAATTCCGGATTTTGGGAAGCGGAACGTGACAAGGTTTTGTTGGTATCAGAGCCAGGCTAACGTCAAAAGTTAGTCTTGGTTCTACCGACATTTTAGGTGTAGGGTTCCTAGGCACTCTAATGAGGTCTCACAAGGCATCAACCATGCCAATTTGAAATTTTACGGGTGCCGAGAAACCCTAATACGGATCGTTGGCTAGAATTTTAGGCGACAAAGCAACTAGTTAACTACTTTAACTAAGAGTACGGAAATACAACCTTTGTAGATCCGGTCCTCCACCTCCACGGCTCCGTGATGAAGTCCTCTCCGCTGTCCAAATGGAATCCCGGGCTCTAGCGTCGGCTTCATCGGAGAAATGGGCGGGCAAGGTCGTCGGCTTCGTGCCGAAGATGATCTACGTCGAGGCATCACAAGATCAAGCTCCCACTTCACCAAGTCATGAAACTTGTGAAGAAAACACACTCTACTACTTGGCAAGAGGTAGAGGATGAAGAAATAGGAAGTGGGTTCACTTTAGAATTGGATTTCTAACTCATTTCATCAAGTCACCATTGATGAAGTCTAGGTTTTCTTCTTGAAGAAGAAGAAGAAGAAGAAGATGATAATATTATGATAAGTATTTTAAAAACAAAATAAAATCCACACTTATCATATCTTAACCAAGGTCAAGTGTAGAGAGTTAACTTGAGTTAGGTTGAATGGTTAGGGTTAGAGAAGAAGACAAGAATGGTTGTTTTGGTCAAAGCTTCATGAAGCTTGAAGAAGCTTCTAAGAAAGCAACCATTTGTTTTCTTTTCTCATTCTTTTCATCCAAAAATAAATAGATAAATGAATGAATAAATAAATAAAACCCTAACCATTTACTTAACCAAGGTTTAATTCTTTACACAAACCCTAGCAATCTTGCATCATCAAACATGATACAATCAAGTGCACAAAAATATATCACATATACGATGTGCACATGCGAGTGAGAAAATCCATCTTAAGTGAACCGATACTAGTTAATGCAAAGTAATATATCAAATATATCATTATGCATTAAATCATTAAATCAACACTTGATTTAATGATCCGGTCATATCGTATATAACCGACTAATATCAACAGTAACAACTTATCGAATCAACACTTGATCCGATAACCCGGCTATATCACATATAACCGATCAATGTCACAGATCGCGAGAATCGAATACAGTATCACATACTGGTATCATTCTCGGTCCCGCACATATCTCATATGCGCTCCTATTTCGTTTCGCTTGAGCCAGGAAACCTCTGTGTAGGACTCTAAAGACTCGTCAATACGCCGGCAGCAGGTGATGATCATATCAAACACCCACAAGCCGCAAGCGGTCTGCTAAATGTAACGGCCACCCGGGTATTGAGCGATCAGAAGATCGACGAGCAAGCCCGCTCACACTCCTGTGAATCCAACCAGTAACACTTACCGTACAGTCCGGTCTCGTCGTCTGATATGTCGCATATCTCGCCTAGGGGTGGTAAACGTCAGACCCCAATAGCTCGATAAGTCATGTCGATCTGAGGTCTATAACAATTCGATAAACTACTGGTAACACTTACCAGTAAATCTCAGCAACCCTGGCCAGGGATTTCCGGTTATAGCCAATCGGACACAGCGCAACATCAACTCCCTATACCGGGAGAGACGAATCCCCTCCTATCGCTCATTGCCTCCATGTGATTCGAGACTGTACCCAAAAGCCACCGTTTTGCATGCCCTCTTGGACGTGGTAAGGTGGAAATCAAAGCACAGTGGAAACCACACAAGACTCTATGACGATCTCGGGTCAACAGACTACTCTGTACCAGTGTCACCAGAGAACTGCCATCTGACGTAAGGTATAATACCATCTGGGAGTTCTCGGCGAGTCCGTCCAGTGTACCCAGTCTTTACTGAGCACCCGTATATCATCTCTGATGTCAAACACCAATGGATATAGGATCATCCATCGCCCATCTGTATGGGTCGAGAAGGTATACGCTAGTCTACTCTGGTATATCGATGCCCCATCTCGATACACCCACGACTAGGGACTTTGAAGGATGTACTTATGGACTACCATGTCCCCACTAGTATGATCCGCATCATAGTCCAGGTAGTCATGTACACATCCTAAGGGCTTTACCAACATGTAACAGAGAGATAATCAGTTTACACGTTAAAGTAAAGAGCAACCAGATAGCATACTATCATGTCGAGCAAGAAAGTCCTCCCTATATATGTCCCAGCATCCACTGCAATATACATCCTATGTATAGCAATGGCCTCTAGGGCATACATATAACTAACAATCTCCCACTTGCACTAGGGCCATCTGATAGCAGTGGTTGTAGTATCTCATACTCAACCATCCCATACAAGTCTCTCTCTGGGAATAGGTCTTCGTGAGTGGATCCGCCGTGTTATCCTCTAAGTCTGCTCTCCTAACCTTGATCACCCTGGAGATCAACTATCTCCATGATCAGGCGATACTGCCTTAGAATATGTCTGGATCACTGATGGGACCGGCGTTCCTTGGCATAAGCCACAACTCCATTGTCTCACAATGGTAGGAACGTAGTTCATCTCATGAACCTGTATACACCCAAACATCCTCTTTGGTAGCATCTTATGTAGCGATGTATCCTGCCTTTATCTTCTAGTATGCCACGGTATCTAGCTTGGAACTCTTCCAACATACCGTCCCTTTACTGAGGGTAAGGACAATGCCTGTGACTGACATTCAGTCGTCATTATCACCCTGGAACACTTCCAGTGATTTTCCCCAGGATCAACTGATACCATCTCACTACAACTAGTGAGTGTCCTAATATCCATTTAGATCTATCTCATAGATCCAAAACCCAGGATTTAGTAGGTATCACTTTGATCCTATGTGGAGAATCATTGTAATAAGCGGAGATTGATCGAGCGTAGCATAGGAAACTCCTTCCCTATCAAGAGTATGTCATCCACGTACTCTACGAGGATCGTCACCATACTCCCTACTACCTTTTTGTTTATACAAGGTCCATCTACCATTTTGATGATGTCAACTTCTTTGACTTATCCATCAGAACAGATGTTCCAACTCCGCGATGCCTGCTTTATCCAATAAAGCATCTTGTACACGTTTCCGCTGCTCCCACTGTCTACGAAGCCCTCTGGCTGTGTACTTATAGACGCTCTCTTCCAAATCATCATTTAGAAAAGCAGTCAAGACACCCAACCACCAGATATCGTAGTCATGGTATGTAGCCGTGGCAAGTAGGATCTGGATGGACTTAAGCATAGGCACTGAAAAGGTTTCATCATTATCCACGCCTGGTCGATGACGAAAACCTTTAACAAGTCTAGCTTTGAAAGTCTCAACTTTTCCATCTACACCAAGTAATCTTCTCAAGATATACTTGCTCCTGATGGGGATTTAACCCTTCAGATATTGCAACCAAAGTCCAAACTTTGTTGGTGTATAAGGATTCCATCTCAGATCGATAAACATCCAGCCATTCTTACAGAGTCTTACTCTTGATGGCCAGCTCGAAACTAGTTGGGTCATCATCTCATGACACAATCCTCGCTCCCACTGTCATAGAGCAACCGAAGTATCTCTCAGGTGGGTGAGGAACCCTACTAGATCGGCGGAGAGGCTGAGGTTCGTTGGTTTCTATTGAATCCTTCGGTTCTACCAAATCATCAGCTGCAGTTTGTATAGCTGGAACATTTCCAGTTCTACTTAACAGACCTTGCCTCAAGCTTGTCCAGATTTTGCTTTTAGACATAGGCCGGACAACCCAAATCTTAACTAGCTCAAGACATGGGCTCTTCCCTTTCCATATCACATATGAAGTGGTAGGCAACTGATTTGATTTGAACCCTTTTCAATAGGTATGCGGCTTCTCAAGTGCATAACTCCCAAAAGGAAATAGGTAACTCAGTAGTACTCATCATAGAGCACACCATATCATATAGGGTGTGATTGCTCCGCCCCGATATACCATCGTGCCATGGTGTATACGGAGGAGTAATACTGAGAGAGAATCTCATTCTCCTTTAGAATAATCCAGGAATTCCGTGCTCAAGTATTCTCCTCCTTGATCACATCAAAGGACATAATACTTATACCCGTATTTTGGTTCTCTACTTCTAACTTATATTCTGTGAATATCTCAAAAGGTTCGGACTTGTGTTTCAACAGGAACATAGGTCTGAAACTCGAAAGATCATCAGAGAATGTAATGAAGTATAAAGAATCAGTCCTGGCATGTGTAGACTGGGGACCTTACATACATCATCATGTATCAGTCCCAAGAGTTCACTAACTCTTTCTCTATTTCCAATAAACAGAGCTGGTGTCATTATATCTTTGTGACATGACTGGCAAGTTTCACAAGATGTAAATTCAAACTGATTTAAATATGCATCTAAATGTAACTTCAGCTAGTCGGGTCGCATTGATATGACCTAGTCTACAATGCCTCAAGAAGGACCCGTTCATTTCTGAACTCTTCCTCTTGTGTGTGATCCATATACTAAGAACTGTAGTTTGATTTAGAACATCAACGCTTTTAGATAACGTGCCTGAACCGATCAACTTTTGATATAGGAAATGTTCAAAACGTTATCCAACAATACAGAATTTTATCATTTCTTTACTAATAAAGAGACTGATATGATTTTGTATATCAGGTTCGGTATCTAATAACATTCGTTCAGAATCAATGTATTGGTAATACAGGGTGACAGTGACCAACAGACTTGGCTGCAACACTTGCCCTGTTTTCTGCCTCATGAAACTTATCACCCGTTCTCAGCTCTCTACCTTTCTGTAGCCCTATGTAACAGATTACATATCTGAGATCCTGATCTGGTATCACACATAGTCACATAATTCGCGAATTATTCGCCGAATTCGCGAATAATTCGCGAATTTTTTATCAAACGAATTAATCTCCGAATTAATCGCCATTACCGAACTGACCGAATAATTCGCGAATTATTCCCGAATTATGTGAAAAAACAGCGAATAATTCAAAAAACAGCAAATAATTCACAAAATCAAAACCTAGCGTCTCATATATTAATTTATTGCTCGAAATTCTTCCCGAACATTTCCCGAACACTTACCGAATCTTTCCCGAATACCTGCCGATTTTTTCCGAATAGTTCTCCGAATCCGAATTTTCGACCTCGCCGAATTATTCCCGAACGACGAATTTGTGACTATGGTATCACATACCCAGGACGTAGAGGATACAGAGAAACAGTTCTTTGTAATGAACACACCCGAAGATGATGCATCAGCATGCACTCTCTTCGTTTGGGCGGTACGGGAAATCTGGTATTCCCCAATTTCCTGCTCTGACTTATAACAATTATAAGTTGGAGCGGGACCAACGTTCCCCAGCTCAGTATAACAAGCGGGTTCGGTCAATAATCCGTATTATTATCTTGATTAAGGCGTGACATGGTCGCTACCTGGAGAGAGAGAGAAGAAAACACTCAGCGTGCGCTCTTGCAAGAATAGATTGGTTATTATTTTATCTAATCAGGATGGCTCCCACTGCTTTTTATCAAATCTTCCTTCAAACCCTAAAAGGAAAGACTAGCCGGGATTAATTACACACTACAAGTTCGCCAATCTTTCAGCCAGGCCAGTGTCGGTACTTTGAGGGAGGTCCCCCGTGCTTTCGCACGAACCTAATTAATGTTAAACCTTGTTTTCCCAGAGGCGTAACCTCGTTAACACATTTCTAGACACCTACTTGATCGGCTAATTGTAATGTATAAAACTCTCCCAGGAGTAACTCTTACTCGCAGCGGGTATCGGGATCCAACTATCTCATAGAAGGTATGCAATCTCATTGCAAATTTCAACACTTGAAATTCCCGATAATATTTTGCCCCGAACGATCTATGACCTTGACAAGGTCAACAAACCATAGACCGCAAGTCAAGTTCAACCCGTCATTTCTTGATTGAATCAAACCCACCCGCACGACCCTTGACAAGGTCAACACGGCCGCACGACTACCCTAACCCAATCTGCATCATATGCATAAGCGGATAAATACTGGTTAGCTACCGCACACTGCGCCTTGACAAGGTCAACAAACGCAGCACGAATACTAAACAGGACTTATCTGAAATGACGGAGGGCTACGACAGGTTTTTCTGAAAACCTATTGCGTAATGAACTTGATATCGTTGTAGAATCAAATGATTTTGAAATGGAGTGCTTTTGAGGCTTTTCTAGTTTTGCTAAAGGAGTCACTCCCGGTGAAGGGATCGTCGGTCCTTTCCTCGTCGAATGAGGTGCGGGATATATCATATATATCACTGTGCAAAGCAAAAACACTTAAAAGCAATCAAAATACAAACCGAGTGTGTAGCATCTGCCAGTTATTGCTAAAGGAGTCACTCCCGGTGAAGGGATCTCGGTCCTTTCCTCATCGAATAAGGTGCAGGATATATCATATATACCGCTGTGCAAAGCAAGAACTGTAGCTACCTGTTTTTATTTTGAAATTCGATTCTACAACATCTTAGGTTTCTTTTATTTCATTAATCATATTAATGAAGTCCCATCATTTAAATTACCTAAACATCACAAATAAATACGACGTACACTTATGCCATCCGCATTCGCCTCGATGTCCCCTCGTGCACCGTTAGGTTAGGTAACTAACGGCAGAGCGGGGCAGGGCTAGCGCGGGTGTAAAACACAAGTAACGTCTATATAATATCATATATACTATATACAGCATCTATCACAGAACATCACATGATCACATCACAGATATCGCAGCAGAAGAAACATATGAAATATTGGATATACTAGGACGTCCATGTTTTCAATACGAACCAGTATAAAACACGGATTCCACGGTCGTGATGAATAGCCAAACCCACACCCCAAGACCCCTACGAGAGCGGCAAGCAACCCTACCAATTCTAGAGTTAGGAGACCCGGACTCGACTCCTCGAGTTGGTCTCCCACTGGACTCCAGAACCCGGTTACTTGTGCTCCCCTCCTCGGGTCTATCCTAGTGCAGACAAGTAAATAATATACAAAGGGTGACATCTTCCGCAACCTGGAAGTGCCCCAATAAAAGAATATTACATACAAGATTTTACATGAATGAAAATGAAAAACACTCATCTCACATAAAACCCCCCGGCTATTCAATCACGACGATCCAATATAACATATCCAGCAACACATAACATCACATGTCATCAACGTAAGTAAACATGCGTATCCCAATTATCGTTGACATATAGTAACGAAACCGGCGATATCACATATTACACTTACGGTCACAGAAAAGAAAGTGTAAAACTACAACAGTTGGAATCCGCAATCACCTCAGACATCGCATACCTGACCAAATGAATTCCTTTGACATCGCATGCCTAACAATTATAAACCCCGCATTTTAGTCTCATTTATCGAAAACTCTTTTCAATATCAAGTCGGGTAATTCAACAAGATTCCCGACATCCTGATCGAATGCTCGTCGCAAACTTCAGCAGACGGCTGCACCCCCGACGCCGTCGACGAAGTGCACCAAGGCGGAACACCGCTACCGCGAGCACCCGAATGGATGCTTTCGGCGACGGGGTTCTCCTACAGTCACTTGGTCGGGGCTATGGAGTGAGGCTGTCTATTAAGTTTATCCGGCGAGTATCCGCGTACGCTACGTGATTGCGACGGACTTTTGATCACATCAAAATTCCGTGGCAACCGATCAAGTGAGACTAAACCGCTAGATTTATAACATTCATTCAGTTATCTCATAACTACTTGTGAATTCCAATTATTGTATCACATTCCAGATAATTAGAAAATGTTAAACTTTCCGATCGAACAATCGAACACCCAAGTTTTCCCGAAACAGCTCAACACATGAAATAAGTCTAACAACATTCAGTTCGTGCCTCAGTACCAACGGTCCATCCGTAGAAGGGTCAAGCCAACGCCTCACATGTGGCACGCCGTACTGCCCCAAAATCTGAAGGTTCAAAGGGCAGTTCAAGACGGTCACATAATCGAGTTAAGGTTTGTTGTCTTCTAGAGGGTCCATCGCGTTACTTGCACTACTTAGAACGTCGTTAAACTACGGAAAAATCCAACACTTGGAAATTTCCCGACAGGGGAAAAATTGGGTATTTATATCCGGTCGAACTTTTTAACATATTCTGAAATTTATCCGGAAAGCCACATAGACAAAATCTGATACTCCGATCGAAACATCGAATCCCCAAAACAACCCCAGAAAATTCAACTCTTGAATAAATATTAAAAATTTCCAGAAAATCCAGCATAATAAAATAGGAGTTACTGTGCAAACAGGGGATGATGATGTCATCCTTTAGCCGCGGAACCGCCGCAGAAGGCATGCTTCTGCCGCGGTTCCGCCGCTCTTTATACTGTTCATGAGTCAAATTTTGCACCGTAATTCTTATAATTCCCTGCTGAATTTTTTAAGCATTTTTAATGTGGAAAAATCCCAGTTTTTAGAAAAAGTCCAGAGAGCATGTTTCGGGTTAGGGTTTTGGTTCGATCGGACTTCAAACTCCGTCTACGCATCGCCTAAGGCTCTAGCTAGGCTCTGATACCACTGTAGGGTTCCTATGCACTCTAATGAGGTCTCACAAGGCATCAACCATGCCAATTTGAAATTTTACGGGTGCCGAGAAACCCTAATACGGATCGTTGGCTAGAATTTTAGGCGACAAAGCAACTAGTTAACTACTTTAACTAAGAGTACGGAAATACAACCTTTGTAGATCCGGTCCTCCACCTCCACGGCTCCGTGATGAAGTCCTCTCCGCTGTCCAAATGGAATCCCGGGCTCTAGCGTCGGCTTCATCAGAGAAATGGGCGAGCAAGGTCGTCGGCTTCGTGCCGAAGATGATCTACGTCGAGGCATCACAAGATCAAGCTCCCACTTCACCAAGTCATGAAACTTGTAAAGAAAACACACTCTACTACTTGGCAAGAGGTAGAGGATGAAGAAATAGGAAGTGGGTTCACTTTAGAATTGGATTTCTAACTCATTTCATCAAGTCACCATTGATGAAGTCTAGGTTTTCTTCTTGAAGAAGAAGAAGAAGATGATGATAATATTATGATAAGTATTTTAAAAACAAAATAAAATCCACACTTATCATATCTTAACCAAGGTCAAGTGTAGAGAGTTAACTTGAGTTAGGTTGAATGGTTAGGGTTAGAGAAGAAGACAAGAATGGTTGCTTTGGTCAAAGCTTCATGAAGCTTGAAGAAGCTTCTAAGAAAGCAACCATTTGTTTTCTTTTCTCATTCTTTTCATCCAAAAATAAATAGATAAATGAATGAATAAATAAATAAAACCCTAACCATTTACTTAACCAAGGTTTAATTCTTTACACAAACCCTAGCAATCTTGCATCATCAAACATGATACAATCAAGTGCACAAAAATATATCACATATACGATGTGCACATGCGAGTGAGAAAATCCATCTTAAGTGAACCGATACTAGTTAATGCAAAGTAATATATCAAATATATCATTATGCATTAAATCATTAAATCAACGCTTGATTTAATGATCCGGTCATATCGTATATAACCGACTAATATCAACAGTAACAACTTATCGAATCAACACTTGATCCGATAACCCGGCTATATCACATATAACCGATCAATGTCACAGATCGCGAGAATCGAATACAGTATCACATACTGGTATCATTCTCGGTCCCGCACATATCTCATATGCACTCCTATTTCGTTTCGCTTGAGCCAGGAAACCTCTGTGTAGGACTCTAAAGACTCGTCAATACGCCGGCAGCAGGTGATGATCATATCAAACACCCACAAGCCGCAAGCGGTCTGCTAAACGTAACGGCCACCCGGGTATTGAGCGATCAAAAGATCGACGAGCAAGCCCGCTCACACTCCTGTGAATCCAACCAGTAACACTTACCGTACAGTCCGGTCTCGTCGTCTGATATGTCGCATATCTCGCCTAGGGGTGGTAAACGTCAGACCCCAAGAGCTCGATAAGTCGTGTCGATCTGAGGTCTATAACAATTCGAGAAACTACTGGTAACACTTACCAGTAAATCTCAGCAACCCTGGCCAGGGATTTCCGGTTATAGCCAATCGGACACAGCGCAACATCAACTCCCTATACTGGGAGAGACGAATCCCCTCCTATCACTCATTGCCTCCATGTGATTCGGGACTGTACCCAAAAGCCACCGTTTTGCACGCCGTCTTGGACGTGGTAAGGTGGAAATCAAAGCACAGTGGGAACCGCACAAGACTCTATGACGATCTCGGGTCAACAGACTACTCTGTACCAGTGTCACCAGAGAACTGCCATCTGACGTAAGGTATAATACCATCTGGGAGTTCTCGGCGAGTCCGTCCAGTGTACCCAGTCTCTACTGAGCACCCGTATATCATCTCTGATGTCAAACACCGATGGATATAGGATCATCCATCGCCCATCTGTATGGGTCGAGAAGGTATACGCTAGTCTACTCTGGTATATCGATGCCCCATCTCGATACACCCACGAATAGGGACTTTGAAGGATGTACTTATGGACTACCATTTCCCCACTAGTATGATCCGCATCATAGTCCAGGTAGTCATGTACACATCCTAAGGGCTTTACCAACATGTAACAGAGAGACAATCAGTTTACACGTTAAGGTAAAGAGCAACCAGATAGCATACTATCATGTCGAGCAAGAAAGTCCTCCCTATATATGTCCCAGCATCCACTGCAATATACATCCTATGTATAGCAATGGCCTCTAGGACATACATATAACTAACATTAGGTTAGAATCAAATGTCTAGGTTTCTCTCGGTGTGTCATGCTGCATATTCCGTTGACTCTGATTGTAAGATTCGGGCGACTGAGATAGAATTACATTGTTGTACCCATGTACCGCGACATGGTTACAATGCGTTATTCTGTTTGAGTAATTTAGAGTACTACCTGATTTGTTTCCACTAATTTGGTTTCCTTTCACATGCCGATTTTTCGAGCCCAAACCGTGACTCTTAATACCCTCATTTGCTTCCTTGATCCTTAATTTTTCATACCCATCTATTTTCATTGATCCTTGTAATTAGTTCGCGATCTTGTATTTTCGTTCTTCAAATTTCGTGGACGAAATTTTTGTAAGGTGGGTAGGATGTAACATCCTAGTTCGATCATACGTTTCTTTTTCTTTTTCTTTTGGATATATTGGGTTTTATTTTATTTTTATTATTATAACTTGGAGTTTAATACTTTTAATCAAGATATATACATATAATTATGGTTTTTCAAGTTTGTTAATGTTAGTGTATATACCCTAGAGGCTATTACTGTATCATACTAGTTTGTATATTACTTAATGGAAGCTTGGGATATTCACAGTTGTATAGACAATCTTGCTCAAAATGGGAGTATGCTACTTGGTTTGATTCTACTTTAATATGTGCATGTGTTTCTTTTAGCATATCGCTTATACATATTAGTAGAGCCCTTAGGATCTTTGCTTGATTACCAGCGTTGTGATGGCAGTCACACTAGTGGGGGCTGGGTAATCTATAAGCACATCATTATATAGGTCTCTAGTCGTAGGATTATCGAGACGGGGCATCGATACTCCGGAGTAGACTAGCGTATGCGCTTCTCATCCCAGCAGGGGAGATGGTTTGTCCCACAGCCATCAGTACGTCGTACTGGAGATAGTATGCGGGTGCTCGTTAGGTTACGAGTACACTGGACAGGACTCGTCGGGAACTGTTGGTTGGTACTATACCTATCGTCAGATAACAGTTCCCAGGTGACAGGAGTACAGCTTAGTCTGTCAACTTGACTCTGCTACTTCGCCTCGAGTGTGTTCCCACTGTACTTTGATTACTACCCTACCACGACTCAAAGGAGTCATGCAAACAGGTAGTAGTTGGGTGCAGTCCTGAAGCACTTGGAGGCAGTAGCGGTTAGATAAGATTCGTCTCTCCCGGTATTGGGGGTTGATATCGCACTGTGTCTAGGAGAGCCATTACACAAAGTCCCTGGCCAGGGAAAGCGAGAATTACTGGTAGTGTTTCCAGTAGTTTCTCAGGGTGTTCTGGGCTACACTCCGGCACGACTTGTACCGCTATTAGGGGTCTGACGTTTACCACCCCCCTAAGCCCACCATGCGATACTCTCAGACGAACAGACCGGACCGTACGGAGATTGTCACATTCAGGCTCAGTAGGAGTTCGAATGGGTTTACCTCATCGTCCTTCTTGTCGGCATCTACCTGGGGACCGTTACGTACAGCTAGTGCCACTTGCGGTCTGTGGTTAAACCCACTACCAGCATAGTGTCGAGTCTTTAGAGTCCCACACAGAGAGTTTCCCTGCACTGGGTGAAAGGTGTAAAGACCGTATGGTTTTACGGCAGGGCTAAGATCACTTGCGTGCACTTGTGCGCATATGCTGTTCGGGCAGGCAATGCTAGTGGGCTTTGGTTTAAGCCGGATCCTAGTATTATATGGATGGATTAGTTTTGACTTCTGTGCATTCGCATTCTACGGAATGCGGATGCGGGTGTGTACGCACGGTTGTGAGGAGCGAAGAAGAAGGAGGTGCCTCATTAGGGTTTTGACCGTTGGTTCGGTCAAAACCATTATGAGGTGAGGAAATTATTTACTAACCTCTTTAATGATAATTATGTTATGGCTAATTGCTTTGACCATTTGACCATGCTTGACCATGTTGACAATTTGACTATTGTTGACTTGGATCTTTCTTGTGAGCACTAGATCCTTCTTTTGCTTTTAGTTTTATTTTTGTGATGATAATGGCCAAATCAATGTAGCCATCAACTTTATCATGATAAGAGATTAGTAATTATAATGTTTATGGATCATTATTCTCTTCTCATTCTCTCTCTTCAAGTGAGAAGCTCCCATGGTTCCTCCTTCTTCTTCCTCTCTAGACTTTTCCTTAGCTCTCATGTGTTGAGAAAATAAGGTTCTAAATAGACAAACAAATCCACCATCATCTTCTACACCACCTAGGACATCAAGAGTAGCATACTTGTTGCCCTAGTTACCTCGGCTTGAGGTGGAGCTCGGATTACAAACTCTCGGGTGGATTGTCTTCGACTCAAGGAGGCCGCGGAGGTGACCAAGATCCGGATCGATCCTCAGAGCTTGCATGGACGAGGAGGAAAACGGAGAGAAGACCCGAAGGACTTGGTTCGTGAGGTATAATCTCTTGAGCATAGTAGATAGAACCTCATGTAGTTCGTTAGTAATGGTTTGGCAAAGATCCTCAAGTTTTTAGTCTATGTTACCTTGTGTTAAAAATTTGATTTTTACCTATTCCGCCTTCCCGTAAGCACCGGGGTGGATAACGTGGACTTACAGTGGTATCAGAGCCTCGCTAAACCATTACTGACTTGTTAGCAAAGTGTTAGAAATTCGATCGCCGGAAAAATCGCAAAATTACGTCAAAAATACACGTTTTCTGTCGTTTTTAAAAACTGGTCCAAAATTTTTTCCAGGGACCTTAAAAATACGTGCAGGGTTTTCTGGGAAAACTGTAGAAATTTGGGCGCCTGAGTCTCTCAGAAGACCACGGATCCGCGGCCGATCCATGCGATCCGCCGCGGATCCGCGGCCGAGTTGACTCGGCTGCGCACCAAATTTCTTCTGGGGTTCTCTGTGTTGGTTTTGTGATTTTTAAGATAGTTTGTTTCTGCCCAGATTTTGCTGAGTACTGTGTTGTGCTTGGGGTAGTTTTAAATCAAGTTATCGATCGAAATTCTAAGTACTTTTGCTAATCGGATCTTCTATGATATGATATATGTATTGAATGTCTACTAATCGCTATACGTCGATTAGTGGGGGTTATACATATCTGTGATCTGTGATGTTGGTTTGTGTATATGAACTTGTTGGATCATCGTGATGAATAGCTGGGGATATGAGATGAGAGTTTTCATTTTTCATTCAATGTAAAATTTGTAATTTGATGTAATATTATTTTATGGCCGCACATCCTGGCTGAGGTTGTAGCCGCCATTGTATATTATTTCTTTTACTGTTTTTGCTCCTAGGATAGACCCAAGGTGGGGTGCACAAACTACCGGGTATTTTGAAGTGCCGAGTGGCCTACTCACGTTGTTGAGGGAGGTTGCTCCACTTCGGGTACTTGGCGGGTAGTTTGCCGCACCCGTAGGGGTCTAGGGTGGGGTTTGGCTATTCATCGCGATCGTGTAACCGTCTTTCGTTGCAGGCTCGAACGAAACGCGGATTCCTAGCATATCCAATATGTTCATCTGTGATCTGGAATGGCTATCATTGCATCTGACGAATGTATATATCTATATATGATATCTAGTAGGCGTTGCTTATGTTTTGCATCCGCGCTAGTCCAGCCCCCGCTCTATCGTTAGTTAAGTAACCTAACGGGTGATGACGGGGCCCCGTGGAGAATGCGGATGGCATAAGCGTATGTCATATTTTCATTGTTTTCTGCAATGGTAGGATTAATTGATGGAACGCATTAAATTAATGCAAAGAAAACAAACCAAAGCTGAATCGTTGGAACAATTTCAAAAACCACTCGGTTTCTTTTCAAAAACAGAAAACTTTTAAAAATGCGGAGCTTAAACCACTCCTTTTAAAAGCTATCAGGTTCCTTCGATTATATCAAGTTCACTACGTTCACGGTTTCGCCAAAACCATTCTTAGCCCTCCACCATTTCAGTTAAATGTTCGGTAGTATTCAAGCTATGTATTTTGACCTTCGCCAAGGCATAGTGATTGGTAGCTGCTGAATTTTATCTGTAGCATAGATAGATGCGTTGGTTTGGGACAGTCGTACTACTATTTTGGCCTTCATCAAGGGTATGTACGGATGGGTTCAAATTAACCTGGATAATGACGGGTAGAACTTGACATGTGACTTATGATATGTTGGCCTCCGTCAAGGTCATAAGAGCATGGGGCAAAAATCCACATCGGGAGTTTCTAAAGAAACTGAAACTTGCTTGTGCTGCATACCATTTGGAGTTTGACAATGTTGGTAGGATTCCTTCAGCATTATCTCACAATGACATTTGGATCCCGATCCTACTGTGAGTATCCGCTACTCCTCGGGAAACTTTTCACTTAACGATCAATGCTATAAACCAAGTAGGTGTCTAGAAAGGTGTTAGCGGGGCTACGCCCACAGGGAAAAGAGGTTATTTAATTAAGGAACTTTGCAAAAACGTCGTAAAACCTCCCTTGAAGTACCGACACTGGCCTGGCTGAACGGTTAAGCAAGTATTGTACGGTGAGATTGATCCCGACTAATTCTTCTTTTATGGTTTGATGAAGGATTCGAGAAACAGTGGGAGCCATCCTGTTTAGATAAACTAAAAACCAATCTAAACTTGCAAGAGCATCATGCTGAGTGTTTTCTTCTCTCTCTCTTAATTGCAGCGACCCAGTGACCAGACATAGGCTACATCTAGATAATAAAATGACTGAATCTGACTGTTATGACTGGCAAAGGCCTGTCCAGATGTCCATTACCCAAGACAAGCTGGGACACCTCCTAACTAATCGAACCCCTGCCGTCTCAGGACCAGTTTCCCCTGTTACGGATATTGATATCCGTAAGACATCGGAAAAAGACTGTGCGAATGCCAAGTGCCTCGTGTTGGCCTCAGTTAATGGTGCATACCAGAGGCAGCACAAGAAGATGGACTTAGCTTCTATCTTCCTCCATAACAAAGATTTATATGGAGAACAATCTCGTATCGCAAGATATGAGACCTTGAATGAATTTCTTCAAGCGAGGTTGGCTTTCGGGTCATCTGTAGGGGACAACGTCCTTACAGAGACTAGCTATTTTGATGAGCTTACAGACCTGAAGACCACGTTGAAGAACGGGTCAAGTACTGACTTGATTCTATAATCTCTGCCCTCTACTTATACCCTGAAGGAAACCAGGGAAGTAGAAGGAAAGGGAAGGGAAAAAGTTTCGGGACTGGATGCAGTAAAGGAGGGACGTTCCTATTGTTACGGGAATGAACATTGGCAGAAGGATTGCAGGGCTAGCAAAGCCAGTAGCCAGGATTCGAAGCATGTTGTGGTTTCGGCTTCGGGTGTGTTCGTAATAGAGAACTGTATGTCAATTAACCCTACTTTCTGGGTATTGGATACCGGATCAGGATCTCACATCTGTAATTCATTACAGGCTTTGAGAAACCGTAGAGTTATCAGGATAGGTGATATGACTCTCAGGGTTGCCAACGGAATGAGCGTGGACGCTGAATCCGTAGGGGAATATCACCTTGGATTGACAAGTGGGCGGATATTGATTCTGCATAACTGTTTGTATGTACCTAGTATGGCTTGTAATATCATATCTGTATCCATACTTTCTAAGGAAGGATATGATTTTACTTTTGTAAGCGATGTGGTCCACATCCACCTAAATCGAGTTCTGATTGGGTCAGGTACATTAGAAAACGGAATATACGTACTGAATCAAGCTCAGGTTTTTAATGTCCAGAACACACTTAAAAGAAAGTCTCCGGAATTAAATCAGGCTTTTTTATGGCATTGTAGACTAGGTCACATCAATGAGACACGGTTAACAAAGTTACATAAAGAGGGATACTTGAATCCGTTCGAGTATCAGTCTTATGATACTTGTGAATCTTGTCTCATGGGAAAGATGACAAAGACTCCGTTCACTGGACACGGAATAAGAGCGAGCGAGCTCTTGGGACTCATACACAGTGACGTGTATGGTCCAATGTCTACACATGCGCGAAGTGGTTATTCATACTTCATTACTTTTACGGATGATTTCTCTAGGTATGGACATGTCTTCCTGATGAAGTATAAATCTGAGGCCTTTGAGAAATTTCGGGAATACAAGAATGAAGTTGAAAAACAAACAGGCAAAAGTATCAAGATACTGAGATCTGATCGAGGTGGTGAATACTTAAGTGCCGAGTTTCTGGACTACTTAAAAGAGAATTGAATTCTCTCTCAGCTTACTCCTCCATACACACTACAACACAACGGTGTATCTGAAAGGCGGAATCGAACCCTATTGGATATGGTTCGTTCCATGATGAGTAAGGCTGAGTTACAGCGATCTTTCTGGGGTTATGCACTAGAATCAGCTGCATATCTTTTGAACAAGGTTCCCTCCAAGACTGTACCTACCACACCATATCAGATGTGGTGTGGGAAGAAACCCTATCTTCAATATCTGAAGATATGGGGATGTTCATTTTTTGTTAAAAAGAAGCATGCGGACAAACTCGAGGCACGCTCAGTACTGTGTAATTTGTGGGATACCCAAAGAACTCCAGGGGGTATCTTTTCTATTACGCAGAGGAACAAAAGGTTTTTGTTTCTCGTCATGCCCACTTTCTGGAGCATCAGTTTTTAGAAAAGGAAACAAGTGGGAGCGCAATAGAACTGGAAGAAATTCCAGAACCACAAGCTATTACTGAAAGCTTGGTAGAACCAGAAGTTTCAAGAGAACCGGACATCCCAGCGCCACTCCGCAGGAGTACTAGGCAGTCTCATCCGCCTGAGAGATACTACGGTTTTCTCATAGACGGGGATCGAAAGGATTGCGTCATTGAAATTGATGAGCCTACTAGCTTCCAGCAAGCCATTCAGAGTGGTGACTCGGTAAAATGGCTGGATGCAATGAGGATTGAGATGGAGTCCATGTACACCAACAAAGCTTGGACTTTGGACATTGCTCCAGAAGGGGTAAAACCCGTAGGCTGCAAATGGATCTTCAGAAAGAAGATTGGTATAGATGGGCAGGTTGAAACCTATAAAACTAGACTTGTTGCAAAGGGTTTTCGTCAAAGACCTGGTTTGGACGATGACGAGACCTTTTCTCCAGTGGCTATGGTCAAATCCATTCGGATCCTTCTTACCATTGCTGCCTTCCACGATTATGAGATCTGGCAAATGGACGTAAAGACGGCTTTTCTAAATGGAAATTTGGAAGAGTGCGTCTATATGGATCAGCCGGAGGGTTTCATTCAGAGTGGGAGCAGCGGTAAAGTGTGCAAGTTGCTTAAGTCCATTTATGGACTGAAGCAGGCATCGCGGAGTTGGAACATCTGCTTTGATGATACTGTCAAAGAATTCGACTTTATCAAAAATCCGGATGAACCATGCATTTACAGTAAGATTGTAGGGAGAACTGTGGTATTCCTCGTCTTGTACGTGGATGACATTCTCCTAATAGGAAATGACATACCTATGCTACAGTCAGTCAAAGGATTCTTGTTATAGAAGTTCTCCATGAAGGACCTGGGCGATGCCAACTATATTCTGGGGATCCAGATCTATCGTGATAGATCTAAGAGGATGTTGGGACTTTCGCAGTCCAGGTACATCGACACCATGCTGAAACGATTCAGTATGGAAGATTCAAAGCGCGGTAATTTACCGGCTTGTCACGGAATCACCCTCTCCAAAGAGATGTCTCCCAAGACTGATTTGGAAAGGGCTCGCATGCTATCTATACCCTACGCATCTGCGGTAGGCTCTATAATGTATGCGATGTTGTGTACCAGACCAGATGTAGCATACGCATTAAGCGTTGTAAGCCGGTATCAGTTGGACCCAGGGGAGAAACACCGGATAGCAGTAAAGAACATTCTCAAGTACCTAAGAAGGACTAAGGAGATATTCTTGGTGTATGGCGGAAAAGACCTCCAGATCGAGGCCTTTGCTGACTGTAGCTTCCAGAGTGACAAGGATGACTCCAAGTCCATGTCGGGTTATGTCTTTACCCTCAATGGAGGGCCGGTTTGCTGGAAGAGCTCCAAGCAGGAAACCGTTGCTGACTCAACTATGGAAGCGGAGTACATAGCCGCTTGCGATGCCGCAAAGGAAGCTGTCTGGATGAAGAAGTTCCTCACGGAGCTTCAGGTGGTTCCTACCATTGATGATCCAATACCGCTGTATCGTGACAACGGCGCTATAGCTTTAGCAAAGGAACCCAGGTCCCATCAGAAGTCCAGGCACATTTTGAGGCGGTACCACCTGATCAGGGAGATCGTAGATCGCCGGGAGATCGAGGTGAAGAGAGTAGATTCAGAGAATAACACTGCAGATCCATTCACGAAGGCCATACCCCAGACTCAGTTCGAGCGGCTGATCGAGATGATAGGTCTTCGATACGCCAGTATATGGCCCTAGTGCAAGTGGGAGATTGTTAGTGTATATGCCCTAGAGGCCATTACTGTATCATACTAGTTTGTATATTACTTAATGGAAGCTTGGGATATTCACAGTTGTATAGACAATCTTGCTCAAAATGGTAGTATGCTAATTGGTTTGATTCTACTTTAATATATGCATGTGTTTCTTTTAGCATATCGCTTATACATATTAGTAGAGCCCTTAGGATCTTTGCTTGATTACCAGCGTTGTGATGGCAATCACACTAGTGGGGGTTGGGTAATCTACAAGCACATCCTTATACAGGTCCCTAGTCGTAGGATTATCGAGACGGGGCATCGATACTCCGGAGTAGAGTAGCGTATGCGCTTCTCATCCCAGCAGGGGAGATGGTTTGTCCCACAGCCATCAGTACGTCGTACTGGAGATAGTATGCGGGTGCTCGTTAGGTTACGAGTACACTGAACAAGACTCGTCGGGAACTGTTGGTTGGTACTATACCTATCGTGAGATAACAGTTCCCAGGTGACAGGAGTACAACTTAGTCCGTCGACTTGACACTGCTACTTCGACTCGAGTGTGTTCCCACTGTACTTTGATTACTACCCTACCACGGCTCAAAGGAGTTGTGCAAACAAGTAGTAGTTGGGTGCAGTCGCGAAGCACTTGGAGGCAGTAACGGTTAGATAGGATTCATCTCTTCCGGTATTGGGGGTTGATATCGCGCTGTGTCTAGGAGAGCCATTACTCAAAGTCCCTGGCCAGGGCAAGCGAGAATTACTGGTAGTGTTTCTAGTAGTTTCTCAAGGTGTTCTGGGATACACTCCGGCATGACTTGTACCGCTATTAGGGGTCTGACGTTTACCGCGCCCTAGGCCCACCATGCGATACTCTTAGACGAACAGACCGGACTGTACGGAGATTGTCATATTCAGGCTCAGTAAGAGTTCGGATGGGTTTACCTCATCGGCCTTCTTGTCGACATCTACCTGGGGACCGTTACGTACAGCTAGTGCCGCTTGCGGTCTGTGGTTAAACTCAATGCCAGCGTAGTGTCGAGTCTTTAGAGTCCCACACAGAGAGTTTCCCTGCACTGGACGAAAGGTGTAAAGACCGTATGGTTTTACGGCAGGGCAACGATCACTTGCGTGCACTTGTGAACGTATGCTGTTCGGGCAGACAATGCTAGTGGGCTTTGGTTTAAGCCAGATCCTAGTATTGTATGGATGGATTAGTTTTGTCTTCTGTGCATTCGCATTCTACGGAATGCGGATGCGGGTGTGTATGCACGGTTGTGAGGAGCGAAGAAGAAGGAGGTGCCTCATTAGGGTTTTGACCGTTGGTTCGGTCAAAACCATTAAGAGGTGAGGAAATTATTTACTAACCTCTTTAATGATAATTATATTATGGCTAATTGCTTTGACCATTTGACCATTCTTGACCATGTTGACAATTTGACCATTGTTGACTTGGATCTTTCTTGTGAGCACTAGATCCTTCTTTTGCTTTTAGTTTTATTTTTGTGATGATAATGGTCAAATCAATGTAGCCATCAACTTTATCATGATAAGAGATTAGTAATTATAATGTTTATGGATCATTATTCTCTTCTCATTCTCTCTCTTCATGAGAAGCTCCCATGGTTCCTCCTTTTTCTTCCTCTCTAGATTTTTCTTTAGCTCTCATGTGTTGAGAAAATAAGGTTCTAAATAGACAAACAAATCCACCATCATCTTCTACACCACCTAGGACATCAAGAGTAGCATACTTGTTGCCCTAGTTATCTCGGCTTGAGGTGGAGCTCGGATTACAAACTCTCGGGTGGATCGTCTTCGACTCAAGGAGGCCGCGGAGGTAACCAAGATCCGGATCGATCCTCGGAGCTTGCATGGACGAGGAGGAAAGCGGAGAGAAGACCCGAAGGACTTGGTTCGTGAGGTATAATCTCTTGAGCATAGTAGATAGAACCTCATGTGGTTTGTTAGTAATGGTTTGGCAAAGATCCTCAAGTTTTTAGTCCATGTTACCTTGTGTTAAAAATTTGATTTTTACCTATTCCGCCTCTCCGTAAGCACCGGAGTGGGTAACGTGGACTTACAGTTAAATATGCATATTATTAGCATTTAAATATTTATTTGTCTAACACTATTTTATAACCATATTTATATTTTAGTATCATAGTTTAAACAAAAAATATTTTATTTGGTATTTCTTTAAACAATACATATACATAAGATTTTACCCCTTTTTAAATTCTATTTATAAGATATTTTGTCTTACGATATTTATTTGGTTAAAATATTTAATTTTGAAAAGTCATGAGAACCTTGTTAAATCTCTTAACCATATAAATATTTTTCCTAATCTAATAACTCAGTTTTCTCTCTCCAATCACCATATATGTCTCACCTGATAACTTTATTCTTTTAAAACAAATACTATTCTCTCTCTCCAAACAAATATCTTTTCCAACAGATTTCTTTCTCCCCATTTTCTATTTTATCTGCATATATGTTTCTATATCACTAACTATATTTCACCAAACACCCGCTCTCTTTTTCTATATATATTCCCTAACAAAATCCATCTCTCTCCAATCTAATCTAATCTCTCTCAGCAGATTCTCTTTATCAAATCTGCTCTCTCTCTAATTATTTTTCAAAAAACCAATATACATACATACATATATATATAATTAAAGATATTTTGTTATCATAGTTTAACTGAAAATATATTTTAATTGTTTGATATCATAAAATCCTATATATATAACTAATTATATTTATTTTCATAAACCCATAACCATATATATATCTACATATATTTTCACTATATACTAATATGTATATATACTTATACTTTTCTATTATTCTAACTATATACAAACTAATATGTATATATACAACTTTTCTAATATCTTATAGAAATATATAACAACCCATCATATCTCTCTTTTATAAAATCAAATCCAAATCTTATCTCATTAGAATATTTCTCTTCCTAATTATAATAATCTCTCCAATCTTTAACAACATCCCTTCCCTATAAATAACAACCTAATTATTATCATTTCTCCCCTTCTCATATAAAGCAGCCTTCTCTTTTTCCCATCACTATATTTTCTTCTCTTCAAAATTAGCCGAGCAATCAAACCTTGGAGTTGTTCTTCGTATCGTCGTGTTTATCTATCTCCGAGGCAAGTACTCTTACTCTTTTGTTTTTTTTAGTCGATGCAATATCGGCATTTCTCTAAATAAATTATTAACTTACAATATTTAAATAAAATTATAATATTCTGCCGCTTTATTAATATATCTTATAATACTTGTACATATGATGAAAACCCCAAGATCTAGAATACCTATTAATCCTTTCATCAAGTGAACAACTGTAAAAGTGCAAGCGTAATAAAATAACTATTAACATGTAAATGTGGTTTAATATATAAAAAGGTTTATAAGTAATTATATGTTTCTGTTGCAACAATATTGGTATACAGTAGCATGCAAAATATCAACACTTATATCATAATCTAAAACATAAAAATATACCATTATTACTGTTAATCAATAAACGCTTTGGGCTTAATATTTTATATATATAAATTAAAATTTCTACACTATCACTCCTTATAATATCGCTGCACTCTATGTGCCCTAATCATATAAATTATTTTGATACTATAATTTGTATTAATATTTTCTATTATCACATGATTATAAAACTTATTATTAGCACTTACATGATGACTAGTCAATATGTCATTTATTTTATCTTACTTACTATTATCTCGTAATTATACTATTACCACTATCCGCTTTATGCATCTGTAATTTGTCATTCCTATTTAACTATATTAATCTTTTAAAACCATATTTTAGTTTATTATTCTTTTCAATAAAGAAACCCGGATGTTAAATACAGATCCTTGCATATTTATGTTGAGTCTTGTTTACATTTTTGACCTTATCATATCCTATCGTCTATATTTGATATTTTACTTGAGACTATCATTGTCGGCATGCTTGAAAAACCTTAACATGCTATTTTGTTCATAGACACTATCATTTTATAACTATTGTACTTGACATGCCATGACTACTCATTGTTCCAGACTACTCATATTAAAACGAGTTCTCTAATTTGAATGCTGAATTACATGACATGACACAATCTATACTGTTTACAAGTTTCTTTTTTATACAATTAACATGATATTATAAGTTCCAGTCTTTTCAGCATTCTTAATTATTGATCCAGACATTACCATAGTAGCTAAATACGCGGGTGTTGGGGTAGTTTGAGTGTGCGTTCGTACAGCAGGATCTCAGGAGTCCCATGCCGGCAGCTCGTACCGGGCTATATCGGTCTCATGTTTACAGCTCGTACCGGGCTATATCGATCTCATGTTTACAGCTCGTACCGGGCTATATCGGTCGCTTGTTCATTCCATAGTTGGGCCCGTGTTTCCTAGCCCCTGGGGCACCACTCTTGGGTTAGGAATACTTCTGCAGTGATTGACGCACACACTCGAGCTTACAATAGGGTAGTTTACCTTTTAGTGACCAGTTAAGTTATGACTCGACCTCTTTATATGTTGGTTTCATAGTATTAATGCATCTATTTATATATATCTGTTTTACTTGCACACGCGGGCTTCACTACATTCATATATTCATGATATCATACTATACACACACCTTATACGTTGAGTACTTGCTGGGGTGTTCTGACATCCCTGAGATTTGCCATCTCAGGTTTAGAAACAGATTTTCAGGCCGAGCAAGATCGCAGCGATTATCAGAACTTTGCCGAAGATCAGTAACCCGTAGGTTTATTTTCATTTTCTGGTAGTATTTAGTATGTGTGCCCTTATGGGACATTAGGACTTATGTATCTCTTTTGGATCTTGTTTTATTTCGAATCTAGTTTATCAGATCTTTGTTTGCATCAATTATCTAGTGGACCCATTTTCTAGTATTCTTTGTAGTTTCATTGCAGCATGATTATCAGTATTATTCCTTTCGATAATGAATTTTATTTTTGACAGGTTAATCTAGACAGCCTTATGTGACTATGGAAGGATCTTTTCTTACCGTAGGTAGCACGGCTGGCCTTCGTCACTCTCCGCATTCCGGATTTTAGGAAGCGGGGCGTGACAAATACCATCATGTTTCCAAAAGAGCTAGTTTTCAGTAAAATACCATAAATTTTTAAAAAAGGCTAAGTTTCATCACCAAAATACCATTTAAATTAAAATACTTCATGAAAACCCTAAATATTATAAATCACCCTCGAGGTTATTTTTAAACTATATTAAAGTATTTTTCATAAGACCCCCTCGAGATATGCAAACAATATTTAAGAACTCTAGATTAATATAGGTTTAAGCGGGATTAATTCTCTTGAGCCCCAGAGAGCCGGAGAAAGTGAGTGCTTTCCTATTCAGTTTAGACAATTTAACGAAGTTATCAATGGCAATTGTCTTGGGAAAAAACACAAATCTTACCGTCCATGTACAGCAGTTGCCGATTACTCCCGAACTTAAGGTATTACAAGAACTAGGTCCTTTCATAAGATTCTAATTTCATCCTGAATCCAAACTCAAACCAGAATCCAAAATCAAACACAAATTTGAATACTTGATCATGAACCCGACACTCGAATTCAAATATCTACCTCAAACTTGTATACTTGACTCGACTTGACCAAACCATGGTTATAACTTGACATGAACTTGACATGACTATCTGAATACACGATTATATCTTGAACATGAACCTGTACATTTTATATCCATGGATTCGGCCAAGACATGTAATCTTAATCTATGCAATGCAATATGCGGGGATAAAGGGGTAGATTGGTATGGAACGTATATCGTGGCATGAGAGGTCACTTTAAAAGACACCAACATGAATTCATGTGCCGTTGTCCCGTGGGTTATGACGGGGTCTTATACTACATGTTACCATAGTCCACGGATAAGATGGATTTCTCTCGTATACATGAATACCTCTTTATCAAACTACAAATAATCATGTTAGAATAACTATCATATACCTGTGAATGATCATATACAAGTTTACATGTCCTCTGTTCATTTCACATTATATACTATATTCGCTTACTTCTTTTGGGACTTACCGAGTGCTAGTTCGCTGACGATATTCCTTTCTGTTTTTTCTTTGGAATGTTCGTCAGGAGGACCGGACTCTGAGGAGATAGAGCCGAGCCCAGAGAACTTGGACCGGTTTACTACTCAGCCAGACTACTAGAGTTTTCTAGCCTGCACCTACTTTCAGTATGCCACTGTTTAGGCATTTGTTTTTATTATTGTATCTTTTATTTTCAGACAGTTGTATATAAAGTTGAATGTAAATAAAATTGCTGTTTATTTTTTTTACTCTTGTCATTCTTACTCATTATTATATTGCTTAATTACACTTAACGTATTTTCATAGTAATACGTTGCGGGTTTACCACATCACCGTTTCCGTCTACTGGGAAGCGGGGCGTGACATGTTTTGTTGGCAGCCTATGCAGGTCAGTTCTGTATGAAGTCTTAATCAATATATCATAAGAATTATAATAATCAGCAACTATACATTCCTTGCATTTCAAATTTCTTGAATCTATTCTAATCTTTTTTTCTATCAAGGTGATGGATTCGCCAAACAACACTAGCATCAACGTCAATGGTAACACACCACCACCTACCTTATCACCTCCCCCTACCGTTGCTGCTCCAATCAACGAACAGACGGTGCTTCTGGAAACCATCAAAAGTCTTGTGGAGGGTCAGCAGCAGCAGACTGCTATTCTTATGAACCGTCCTGAAGCCGAAGCACCGGGAGTGAAGCAATTTCGTGTGTTGCATCCAAGGAAATTTTCTGGGAAAGAGAGTCCTCTTGAAGCTGCAGAATGGGCCCAGAATATCGATTACGACCTTGTCACAACACAGGTACCAGACATAGCTTTGGTTCGTGTGGCCAAGCTCCAGCTCACCGATAACACAAGTGTCTGGTGGAAAGCCGAGGAAAGCCATCTCACACAACCAACAGAGTGGAAGACATTCCGCGATCTGTTCGATACGAAGTTCTTCCCCGAAACTGCCCATTTTGAGATGGAATAACAGTCATCCACCTACAACAAGGCTCTATGTAGGTAAAATCAGTAAATGAATATAATGCCAAATTCATCATGCTTAGCAGGTAAAGAATTCGTATCAAATTTTGTTCCGTAAAACACATCACTATCCTGACATCAACATCTTATCAAGTTCGCGACATACTTGATCCTAACCGATGAGATTCGGATTAGACGATTCCAACAGGGCTTAGACCCGGAGATTCAGGTGGCTTAGTCACAGGCGACTATCCAACTCATGAACTCGCATTGAAGGCAGCACGTCATTATGAAGCTGTGGTCAAGAAGAAGAGTAAGACTCAAACAGCCAGAATCAAACGCCCTACTACCCAGATAACAGGAGGAGCCTCTTTTAGGCCGACTTTTGCACCCAAGAGGCCAGAATGATCGTTTAACTGGTCCAGTCCAGATTTCTGTTTCTACGGCAAGAGAACTGGACACTTGGCGAAGGACTGTAGGCGTGCAGATGGCCTGTGTTTGATTTGTAGCGCATCTACTCATGCTATAAGAGCATGCCCATATCATATTAATACAGCACCAGCACCCAGACTGTAAGTCCACGTTGCTTACCCCGGTTCTTACGGGGAGGCGGAAACGGCGAAAAACGATTTTTGGCGCAAAGGCAACATGGACTAAAAGAAGGATCTTTGCTAAACTACAAACTAGCAAACTACTTGAGGTGCTATCTACTATGCCATAGAGATTATACCTCACGATACCCATCCTTTGGATCTTCATTCCGCTGTCCTGCTCGTCCATCTACGCTCCGAGGGTCGATCCGGATCTTGATCACCTCCGCGGCCTTCTTGAGTCGAAGACGATCCACCCGAGAGTTGTACTCCGAGCTCCACCTCGAGCCGAGGCAACTAGGGCAACAAGATCGCTAGGCTTGATGTCCTAGGTTGTGTAGAAGTAGTAGATGGATGTGTTTTTCTATTTGGATCATTTTTCTCTCAACACATGAGAACAAAGGAAGAATCAAGAGAAGGAAGAAGAAGGAATAACCATGGAGCTTTTTCTTTTCTTCTCACAAGAGAGAGAATGAGAAGTGAATAATGAGCTAGAGAAAATGAACCATGGTTGCAATAATACACAAATATCATCATTACTAATCCTTTCATGATAAAGTTGATGGCTACATTTGAATTGACCATTTTCATATCAAAAATAGAAAGAAAACCAAAGAATACTCTAGACCTCTCATGAAGGTCCAAGTCAACTTTGGTCAAACGGTCAACAAAGTCAAGTGTGGTCAAATGGTCAAAGCAATTAGCCATCACATAATTATCACTAAAAAGATTAGTAAATAATGTCCCCGGCTCATAATGGTTTTGACCGAACCAACTGCCAAAACCCTAATGAGTCCGCCTCATTATGGTTTCGACCGAATCAACTGTCAAAACCCTAATGAGGCCCCTCCTTCCTCTTCACTCCTCACAACTGTGCATACACACCCGCATCCGCATTCCGTAGAATGCGAATGCACAGAAGACAAAACAAATCCATCCGTGTAATACTAGGATCCGGCTTAAACCAAAGCCCACTAGTATTGCCTGCCCGAACAGCATACGCACACAAGTGTACGTAAGTGATCGTAGTCCTGCCGTAAAACCATACGGCCTCTATACGTTTCGCTCAGTGCAGGGAAACTCTCTGTGTGGGACTCTAAAGACTCGACACTACGCTGGCAGCGGGTTTAACCACAGACCGCAAGCGGCACTAGCTGTACGTAACGGTCCCCAGGTAGATGTCGATAAGAAGGCCGATGAGGTAAACCCTTCCGAACTCCTACTGAGCCTGAATGTGACAATCTCCGTACAGTCCGGTCTGTTCGTCTAAGAATATCGCATGGCGGGCCTAAGGGGTGGCGAACGTCAGTCCCCTAATAGCGGTACAAGTCGTGTCGGAGTGTAGCCCAGAACACCCTGAGATAACACTGGAAACCAACCAGTATATCTCACTTGCCCTGGCCAGGGACGACTATGTGTAATGGCTCTCCTAGACACAGTGCGATATCAACCCCCAATACCGGGAGAGACGAATCCTGTCTAACCGTCACTGCCTCCAAGTGTTTCGGGACTGCACCCAACTACTACCTATTTGCACGACTCCTTTGAGCCATGGTAGGGTAGTAATCAAAGAACAGTGGGAACACACTCGAGGCGAAGTGACAGTGTCAAGTCAACGGACTAAGCTGTACTCATGTCACCTGGGAACTGATAACTGACGATAGGTATAATACCAACCAACAGTTCCTGACGAGTCCTGTCCAGTGTACTCGTAACCTAATGAGCACCCGCATACTATCTCCAGTACGACGTACTGATGGCTGTGGGACAGACCATCTCCCCTGCTGGGATGAGAAGCGCATACGCTAGTCTACTCCGGAGTATCGATGCCCTGTCTCGATAATCCTACGACTAGAGACCTGTATAAGGATATGCTTATAGATTACCCAGCCCCCACAAGTGCGACTGCCATCACAACGCTAGTAATCAAGCAAAGATCCTAAGGGCTCCACTACATGTGCACATATTAAAGTAGAAACAAACCAAGTAGCATACTACCATTTTGAGCAAGATTGTCTATACAACTGTAAATATCCCAAGTTTCCATTAAGTAATATACAAACTAGTATGATACAGTAATGGGTTCTAGGGCATATACACTAACAATCTCCCACTTGCACTAGGGCCATGTACTGGCGTATTAAAGACCTATCATCTCGATCAGCCGCTCGAACTGAGTCTGGGGAATGGCCTTCGTTAATGGATCTGCAATGTTATCCTCCGAATTTACTCTCTTCATCTCGATCTCCCGGCGATCTACGATCTCCCTGATCAGGTGGTACCGCCTCAAAATGTGCCTGGACTTCTGATGGGACCTAGGTTCCTTCGCTAAAGCTATAGCTCCGTTGTTGTCACAATACAGCGGTATTGGATCAACAATGGTAGGAACCACCTGAAGCTCCGTGAGGAACTTCTTCATCCAGACAGCTTCCTTTGCAGCATCGCAAGCAGCTATGTACTTCGCTTCCATAGTTGAGTCAGCAACGGTTTCCTGCTTGGAACTCTTCCAGCAAACCGCCCCTCCATTGAGGGTAAAGACATAACCCGACATGGACTTGGAGTCATCCTTGTCACTCTGGAAGCTGGAGTCAGCAAAGGCCTCGATCTGGAGGTCTTTTCCGCCATACACCAAGAACATCTCCTTAGTCCTTCTCAGGTACTTTAGAATGTTCCTTACTGCTATCCAGTGTTTCTCCCCTGGGTCTGACTGATACCGGCTTACAACGCTCAATGCGTATGCTACATCTGGTCTGGTACATAACATCGCATACATTATAGAGCCTACCGCAGATGCGTAGGGTATAGATGGCATGCGAGCCCTTTCCAAATCAATCTTGGGAGACATCTCTTTGGAGAGGGTGATTCCGTGACAAGCCGGTAGATTACCGCGCTTGGAATCTTCCATACTAAATCGTTTCAGTATGGTGTCGATGTACCTGGACTGTGAAAGTCCCAACATCCTCTTAGATCTATCATGATAGATCTGGATCCCCAGAATGTAGTTGGCATCGCCCAGGTCCTTCATGGAGAACCTTTGTGACAAGAATCCTTTGACTGACTGTAGCATAGGAATATCATTTCCTATTAGGAGAATGTCATCTACGTACAAGACGAGGAATACCACAATTCTCCCTACAATCTTACTGTAAATGCATGGTTCATCTGGGTTTTTGATAAAGTCGAATTCTTTGACAGTATCATCGAAGCAGATGTTCCAACTCCGCGATGCCTGCTTCAGTCCATAGATGGACTTGAGAAACTTGCACACTTTACCGCTGCTCCCGCTCTGAATGAATCCCTCTGGCTGATCCATATAGACGCGCTCTTCTAAATTTCCATTTAGGAAAGCCGTCTTTACGTCCATCTGCCAGATCTCATAATCGTGGAAGGCAGCAATGGCAAGAAGGATCTGAATGGATTTGAGCATAGCCACTGGAGAAAAGGTCTCGTCATAGTCCAAACTAGGTCGTTGACGAAAACCCTTTGCTGCAAGTCTAGCTTTATAGGTTTCAACCTGCCCATCTACACCAATCTTCTTTCTGAAGATCCATTTGCAGCCTACGGGTTTTACCCCTTCTGGAGCAAAGTCCAAAGTCCAAACTTTGTTGGTGTACATGGACTCCATCTCGGTCCGTATTGCATCCAGCCATTTTACCGAGTCACCGCTCTGAATGGCTTGCTGGAAGCTGGTAGGCTCACCATAATCAATAGTGCAATCCTCTCTATCCTCATCTATGAGAAAACCGTAATATCTCTCGGGCGGATGAGACTGCCTACTACTCCTGCGGAGTGGCGCTGGGATGTCCGGTTCTCCTGAACCTTCTGGTTCTACCAAGGTTTCAGTAATAGCTTATGGTTCTGGAATTTCTTCCAGTTCTATTGCGCTCCCACTTATCTGATTTTCTAAAAATTCAGTTTCCAAGAAGTGGGAATGCTGAGAAACAAAAACCTTTTGTTCCTCTGCGGAATAGAAAAGATACCCCCTGGAGTTCTTTGGGTATCCCACAAACTTACACAGTACTGAGCGTGCCTCGAGCTTGTCCGCATGCCGCTTCTTTACAAAAGCTGGACATTCCCATGTCTTAAGATACTTAAGACAAGGTTTCTTCCCACTCCACATCTGATATGGAGTGGTAGGCACAGTCTTGGTTGGAGCCTTGTTCAAGAGATATGCAGCTGTTTCTAGTGCATAACCCCAGAAAGATCGCGGTAACTCAGCCTTACTCATCATGGAATGAACCATATCCAATAGGGTTCGATTCCGCCTTTCCGATACACCGTTGTGCTGTGGTGTGTATGGAGGAGTAAGCTGAGAGAGAATTCCATTCTCTTTTAAGTAGTCCAGAAACTCGGCACTCAAGTATTCACCATCTCGATCATATCTCAGTGTCTTGATACTTTTGCCTGTTTGTTTTTCAACTTCATTCTTGTATTCCCGAAATTTCTCAAAGGCCTCGGATTTATGCTTCATTAGGAAGACATGTCCATACCTAGAGAAATCATCTGTGAAAGTAATGAAGTATGAATAACCACTTCGCGCATGTGTAGACATTGGACCACACACGTCACTGTGTATGAGTCCCAAGAGCTCGCTCGCTCTTACTCCGTGTCCAGTGAACGGAGTCTTTGTCATCTTTCCCATGAGACAAGATTCACAAGTGGCATACGACTGGTACTCGAACGGATTCAAGTATCCCTCTTTATGTAACTTTGTCAACCGTGTCTCATTAATGTGACCCAGTCTACAATGCCATAAGAAAGCCTGATTTAATTCTGGAGACTTTCTTTTAAGTGTGTTCTGGACACTGAAAATCTGAGCTTGATTCAATACGTATATCCCATTTTCTAATGTACCTGACCCAATCAGAACTTGATTTAGGTGGATGTGGACCACATCTCTTACAAAAGTAAAATCATATCCTTCCTTAGAAAGTAAGGATACAGATATGATATTACAAGTCGCACCTGGTACATAAAAACAGTCACGCAGAATCAATATCTGCCCAGTTGTCAGTCCAAGATGATACTCCCCTACGAATTCAGCGTACATGCTCATTCCGTTAGCAACCCTGAGAGTCATATCACCTATCTTGATAACCCTACGGTTTCTCAGAGCCTGTAACGAATTACAGATGTGAGATCCTGATCCGGTATCCAATACCCAGGAAATAGGGTTAACTGACATACAGTTCTCTATTACAAACGCACCCGAAGCCGAAGCCACCACATGCTTCGAATCCTGGCTACTGGCTTTGCTAACCATGCAATCCTTCTGCCAATGTTCATTCCCGTAACAATAGGAACGTCCCTCTTTTACTATATCCAGTCCCGAAACTTTTTCCCTTCTCTTTCCTTCTACTTCCCTGGTTTCCTTCAGGGTAGTAGGTAGAGATTGTAGAATCAAGTCAGCATCTGACCCGTTCTTCAACGTGGTCTTCAGGTCCGTGAGCTCAAAATAGCCGGTCTCTATAAGGACGTTGCCCCCTACAGATGACCCAATAGCCAACCTCGCTGGAAGCAATTCGTTCGAGGTCTCATATCTTGCGATACGAGATTGCTCTCCATATAAATCTTTGTTATGGAGGAAGATAGAAACTAAGTCCATCTTCTCGTGCTGCCTCTGGTATGCACCATCAACTGAGGCTAACACGAGGCACTTGGCTTTCGCACAGTCTTTTTCCGATGTCTTGCGGATATGAATATCCGTGACAGGGGAAACTGGACCTGAGACGGAAGGGGTTGGATCAGTCAAGAGGTGTCCCAGCTTGTCATGGGAAATGGACATCTGGACAGACCTTTGCCAGTCATAACAGTCAGATTCAGTCATTTTATTATCTAGATGTAACCTATGTCTGGTCACTGGGTCGCTGCAATTAAGAGAGAGAGAAGAAAACACTTAGCATGATGCTCTTGCAAGTTTAGATTGGTTTTTAATTTATCTAAACAGGATGGCTCCCACTGTCTCTCGAATCCCTCCTCAAACCATAAATGAAGAATTAGTCAGGATCAATCTCATCGTACAATACTTGCTTAACCGTTCAGCCAGGCCAGTGTCGGTACTTCGAGGGAGGTTTTCCAACGCTTTCACGAAGTTCCTTAATTAAGTAACCTCTTTTCCCTATGGGCGTAGTCCCGCTAACACCTTTCTAGACACCTACTTAGTTTATAGCATTGATCGTTAAGTGAGAAAGTTCCCGAGGAGTAGCATATACTCACAGTAGGATCGGGATCCAAATATCATCGTGCGATAAAACTGAAGGAATCCTACCAGAATCATCACACTCCAAATGGTATGCAGCACTAGCAAGTTTCAGTTTCTTTAGAAACTCCCGATGTGGATTTTTGCCCCATGCTCTTATGACATTGACGAAGGTCAACAAATCATAAGTCACATGTCAAGTTCTACCCGTCATTGTCCAGGTTAATTTGAACCCACCCGTATATACCCTTGATGAAGGTCAATAAGGTAATACGACTGCCCCAAACCAACGCATCTATCTATACTACATATGACACCCAACAGCTACCAATCACTATGCCTTGACGAAGGTCAACAAACATAGCTTGAATACTATTGAATATTCATATGAAATGACGGAGAGCTACGAATGGTTTTGGAGAAACCGTGAACGTAGTGAACTTGATATAATCGAAGGAACGAGATAGCTTTTAAAAGGAGTGGTTCAAGCTCCGCATTTAAAAGTTTGTTTTTGAAAAAAACCGAGTGGTTTTGAAAGTGTTCCAACGACTTTTACTTGGTTTATTTTCTTGCATTAATTTTAATGTGTCCCATCATTTAATCCTACCATTACAGAAAACAACGAAAATATGACGTACGCTTATGCCATCCGCATTCGCCACGGGGTCCCGTCATCACCCGTTAGGTTACTTAACTAACGACAGAGCGGGGCCAGGACTAGCGCGGATGCAAAACATAAGCAACGCCTAAATAGATATCATATATAGATATATACATTCGTCAGATGCAATGATAGCCATTCCAGATCACAGATGAACACTTTGGATATACTAGGAATCCGCGATTCGTTCGAGCCTGCAACGAAAAGCGGATTACACGATCGCGATGAATAGCCAAACCCACCCTAGACCCCTACGGGTGCGGCAAACTACCCGCCAAGTACCCGAAGCGAAGCAACCTCCCTCAACAACGTGAGTAGGCCACTCGGCACTTCGAGATACCCGGTAATTTGTGCACCCCACCTTGGGTCTATCCTAGGAGCAAAAAACAGTAAAAGAAATTATACAATGGCGGCTACAACCTCATCCCGGATGTGCGGCCATAAAATAATATTACATCAATTACAAATTTTACATGAATGAAAGAAAAAGAAACTCTCATCTCACATCCACCCGGCTATTCATCCGCGACAATCCAACGAGTTCATATCCACAAACCATCAACATTACAAATCACGGATATGTATAACCCCCACTAATCGACGTATAGCGATTAACAGACGTTCAATACATATATCACATCACAGATAATATCCATTAGCTAAAGTCTACGGAATTTCGATCAAAATACGGATTTGTAACCACCCCAAAAACAAATTTGTTCTCTGGAAACTCTGGGCAGAAACAAACTATACTAAAAATCCCAAAACATCCAACTAATAACACTGCACCAAAAACGGTCCACGGCCGAGTCAACTCGGCCGCGCATCCGCGGCAAGAAGCATGTTCTTGCCGCGGTTCCGCGGCGCTTTGACCGAGTCACTGGATCATTTTTGGTGGGTGTCTTTAGAAAACCCTGAGCCAATTTTTCATGTATGTTAAATAATTTTTAAAGTAGTATAAAAAATCGGCAGAAAGTTGATTTTTCCGGACATGTTTTGCGAATTTTTTCCGATCGAGATTCTAAATACTTTGCTAACATGCTAGTTTATGTTTAGCTAGGCTCTGATACCACTGTAAGTCTACGTTGCTCACCCCGGTTCTTACGGGGAGGCGGAAACGGCGAAAAACGATTTTTGGCGCAAAGGCAACATGGACTAAAAGAAGGATCTTTGCTAAACTACAAACTAGCAAACTACTTGAGGTGATATCTACTATGCCATAGAGATTATACCTCACGATACCCGTCCTTCGGATCTTCATTCCGCTGTCCTGCTCGTCCATCCACGCTCCGAGGGTCGATCCGGATCTTGATCACCTCCGCGGCCTTCTTGAGTCGAAGACGATCCACCCGAGAGTTGTACTCCGAACTCCACCTCGAGCCGAGGCAACTAGGGCAACAAGATCGCTAGGCTTGATGTCCTAGGTTGTGTAGAAGTAGTAGATGGATGTGTTTTTCTATTTGGATTCTTTTTCTCTCAACATATGAGATCAAAGGAAGAATCAAGAGGAGAAAGAAGAAGGAACAACCATGGAGCTTTTTCTTTTCTTCTCACAAGAGAGAGAATGAAAAGTGAATAATGAGCTAGAGAAAATGAACCATAGTTGCAATAATACACAAATATCATCATTACTAATCCTTTCATGATAAAGTTGATGGCTACATTTGAATTGACCATTTTCATATCAAAAATAGAAAGAAAACCAAAGAATACTCTAGACCTCTCATGAAGGTCCAAGTCAACTTTGGTCAAACGGTCAACAAAGTCAAGTGAGGTCAAATGGTCAAAGCAATTAGCCATCACATAATTATCACTAAAAAGATTAGTAAATAATATCCCCGGCTCATAATGGTTTTGACCGAACCAACTGCCAAAACCCTAATGAGTCCGCCTCATTATGGTTTCGACCGAATCAACTGTCAAAACCCTAATGAGGCACCTCCTTCCTCTTCACTCCTCACAACTGTGCATACACACCCGCATCCGCATTCCGTAGAATGCGAATGCACAGAAGACAAAACAAATCCATCCGTGCAATACTAGGATCCGGCTTAAACCAAAGCCCACTAGTATTGCCTGCCCGAACAGCATACGCACACAAGTGTACGTAAGTGATCGTAGCCCTGCTGTAAAACCATACGGCCTCTACACGTTTCGCTCAGTGCAGGGAAACTCTTTGTGTAGGACTCTAAAGACTCGACACTACGCTGGCAGCGGGTTTAACCACAGACCGCAAGCGGCACTAGCTGTACGTAACGGTCCCCAGGTAGATGTCGATAAGAAGGCCGATGAGGTAAACCCACCCGAACTCCTAGCCTGAATGTGACAATCTCCGTACAGTCCGGTCTGTTTTTCTAAGAATATCGCATGGCGGGCCTAGGGGGTGGCGAACGTCAGTCCCCTAATAGCGGTACAAGTCGTGTCGGAGTGTAGCCCAGAACACCCTGAGATAACACTGGAAACCTACCAGTATATCTCGCTTGCCCTGGCCATGGACGACTATGTGTAATGGCTCTCCTAGACACAGTGCGATATCAACCCCCAATACCGGGAGAGACAAATCCTGTCTAACCGTCACCGCCTCCAAGTGCTTCGGGACTGCACCCAACTACTACCTGTTTGCACGACTCCTTTGAGCCGTGGTAGGGTAGTAATCAAAGAACAGTGGGAACACACTCGAGGAGAAGTGACAGTGTCAAGTCAACGGACTAAGTTGTACTCATGTCACCTGGAAACTGATAACTGACGATAGGTATAATACCAACCAACAGTTCCCGACGAGTCCTGTCCAGTGTACTCGTAACCTAACGAGCACCCGCATACTATCTCCAGTACGACGTACTGATGGCTGTGGGACAGACCATCTCCCCTGCTGGGATGAGAAGCGCATACGCTAGTCTACTCCGGAGTATCGATGCCCTATCTAGATAATCCTACGACTAGGGACCTGTATAAGGATGTGTTTATAGATTACCCAGCCCCTACAAGTGCGACTGCCATCACAACGCTGGTAATCAAGCAAAGATCCTAAGGGCTCCACTAATATGTATAAGCAATATGCTAAAAGAAACACGTGCACATATTAAAGTAGAAACAAACCAAGTAGCATACTACCATTTTGAGCAAGATTGTCTATACAACTGTGAATATCCCAAGCTTCCATTAAGTAATATACAAACTAGTATGATACAGTAATGGCCTCTAGGGCATATACACTAACACAGACCCGCAATTACAGCTCCACAGAGGCCAGCCATTCAGGCACCTACACCCCGCCTATCTCTTCCTGCACCAGCTCCACATGGACCACCTACACAGCCTCAGCGTCAATTCTATCAGGCACAGAGAAACATGCCTTAAGGGCAGAGGAATGTGCCTCCAGCGAAGAGGAATGTACCGAGATGACAGGTTTTTACAATTATGGTCGAGGAGGCCGAAACCACATGACAAGTTATCACCGGTAAATTGTCCCATCCTTTCAACCTTTTAATTCTTGTGCATCGTTATACTTTCCCTATATCTAAACACAATCTTACACAACTTAGGTACTATACTAGTAGCCACCCTTCCTGCACTCGCACTTTTCAACACTGGAGCTTCAAACTGCGTCATGTCATAATGATTCGTGAGAACGCACGCGATTCCCGTGAAGCCACTCATTTCAAGCTGGAACGTCAATTTCGGGAATGGAGTCTTGAAGGAAACTTTGGGATATGATCAGTGCCAAGTTGTAGTTTGCGGTCGAGAATTCTACGCAAATTTCAAAGTACTGGACATACCAAATTTCGATGTTGTGTTGGGAATGGATTGGTTGGGAGTATTTTATGCTACCATTGACTGACGTCAAAGGAGGGTATTATTTGAGATACCAGATCACCTAGTCTTTTATTTCAAAAGTGGAGATAGAACCTTGGAGCGAGAAAGCTACCATGATAAACCGAAGAATGCAGAAGCGTTCTCCCTACCTGCTAAAGAAGAAAATCCTGAATTAGTTCGAGAGTTCGAGGATGTGTTCCCTGAAAACATATCAGGTTTGCCTGCTGATCGAGCTCTTGAATTTAGTATTGATTTACAACCTGGTGAACAACCTGTAATCAAAGCTTCATACCGATTAAGTCCGGAGGGATTAAAAGTGTCACGCCCCGCTTCCCATAGTGCGCTAAGATCGGCACGTGACAGGGCCAACCATGCTACCTGTGGCTAGGAAATATCCATCCACAGTCACATTACGGCTGTCTAGAAGATATCAAGAACAGGAAAATAAAATAAACTATCTAGTACATGTCCATAAGCCAGAGTAAACGAGTCAAGAAATAATATGCGGAAGTAATAGATCCAAGTAACAATAACAATCTGGAAAGTACGTCCCAAATACGGGCTCACACCTAGAAATAAAAATGCTGAAAAGAAATTAAACTAGAATACTAACAGGTTCCTCACCGCTCGGCCTGTCGGCTGAAATACTCTTGAACGGCCTGCAACAAAGATAGAGGATCTGGGCCATGCAAAACCCAGACGTCAGTGCGTCATAATATCAAACAATAAAATATAATCAAGAGGTAGCAAGATATGTAGGCATGAATTATAAATAGTAACAAGTCAACAGAAATATATAACAGAGAAGTGTATAAGCACATGTGACGTGTGGTGAGTAATCTGAACTAACTACTAGGTTAATTACTCTCAAGTTTGTGAAATCAATTTAATGAATCGTCGATGTAACTCAATAGTATCCCGTGCATACTCGGGACCACGGTCCAGACTCTTGGGGCTGAATCCGAGACGTGCCGCTAAGTACAAACAGGAAACATGTACAGACGAATGATGTCAGCAACATCATCCCAGGACTGGCCTAACCCCCAAAACTGATCAGTATAAGCATCGAACTGTTGAGTTACAAATCAGGTTTCATCATTGATTTTCCCTTACCCCCAAGTTATGTGTTCAAGTCAGGTATTGATAAATCTGAAGCTAATGCCAACACAGGATCAAGCAGGTACATGTTTGTCTATACAGACAACAGGATATGTCCATCAGGACAACATGTCAGGATTGTCGGCATTAGAAACAGGATCAGGTAACATGTCAAGTAGTGATATATTAGGTCATGTCAGGTAGTGTACATGTATCAAGTGGGCGCCCAACAGTAAAATGTAGCAAGTATCGAATCAGGGTAAAAGTACGGATATACGGTAAAAGCATGGATGAACAAATATTTATCAGGGGTTACCTCATGACTATGTAGGATGCACGTTATCAAGCATGGGGTACTAATGTAATAATAATATGAGTTAATGTAATATGGCATGCAACTAGGTTTGCAGAATTAATGGTATGGATACACAATAAAACATAGATGCATAAATAACTATCAGGGGTTACAACTACAGCTCCATAACTATGTAGGATGCACATTATCTAGCATGGGGTGTTAATATAGTAGTAATATGAAATAAAGTGACATGGCATGCAACTAGATATATAATTAATAGTATGGATACACAAATATCGATCGGGGGCTATATTTACAGCTCCAAGACTAAGTGGGATACACCTTATCAAGCATGGGGTGTTACTACAATAATAACATTAATTAATATGGTATGTAGATGCAGCTACATGTATATTAAATGATATGGATGCATACGGGTATCCGAAAATAGTAAAACTTTAACATGGATGTATAATGCAATCAACATGTAATATTTGTATTCATATGGATGCAAGATAAGTATTATAGCATGTAGCAAGATAAACTTGCCTGATCGGATCTCACGATGGATGCGTACGGCACGTCCGACGTCGGAAAATCGTCACAACGCACACACGGCACGCGGGACGGGTCCAGGCAAGGCAAGAGGATAACCACGCAGGTAGCAGACGTTCACTGGATCGCTCGGATCGTCGGCAACAGCACGGCTCCGGCAATGACCGGAAAACCAAGAATGTAGAAAAGAAAAGAGAAGAAGAAGAAGAGGAAGAAGAAGAAGAAGAAGAAGGTGGTGGTGGTCTGTGGTTTGGTGTTAGGGGACAGAGGAAAGGCAAGCGAGACGACGACGACAACTGGCCGTCGACGACAAGGTTTAGGCGATGGTCTCCGGCAAAGGGCAGTGGGTGCTAGGGTTTCTTGAGGTCGGTTAGCAGTGGTGTCGGGGTGTCTGGGGGTTGAAGGGAAGAGAGAGGAAGGTCGTGGTGACGGGGATGGTGACGACGGGGTCAGAGCTCCGGTGACGCGAGAGTGCCGGCAAGGGTTGCAGTGGGTTCTGCATGTGCAGAGAAGGGCTCGGCCTTGAGGAAGAGGAAATGATGGAGGTGGTAGTTATGGGTTGCCGAGGGTGATGGGGTGCAGACGAGGGTGGTGATGACTGGTCGTGGGGTCATCGGTGATGGAGGCGATAGGTTGCAGGTGTGCAGGCTCGGGGTTGGTCGGGGAATGAAGAGAGATGCTCGAGGGAGGAGAGGAGAGTGTCTGTTGAAGAGGATGAGGAGATGGTTGGGAAGTTGGGCGAGGGTGGTGGCGGCGAGGACGAGGGCAGGCGAGGACTCGGCGTGGGTTCGAGCGGGGAGAGGCAATAGAGGAAGAAAAATAAAGAAGAAGGAAAGAACGAAGAAGGAGAAAGAGGGAGGTGAGCGTAGTGAAGAAGGGGGGGACGGGAACGCTGGTGAATAGGAAACACGAAAGGAGTGAGAAAGAGAGGGGGGGAGAGAAAGAGAGAGGAGAGAGAATGGGTTTAAAAATAAAGAATTAATATAATATAAAGGGAGAGATATGCTGTGGGTTTACTGTTTCACAAATCTTTTAAAAGATCATTTTGTTAAATGAAAATCATATGTAAACATTAAACTGTTAAAATCTATTAGAATAAAATATTAGGAAATTTGAGTTTTCTGGCTAATACAAAAATAGTTTAAATCACGCCCGGGTCGGGTCTAAAAACCCAGTTTTAAAATACGGAAAATATACGTGTCAACCAAAACCAAAATTGGATATCCGGGTAACGAAAATGCATACCCCCAAGAACGGATGCACGCACGTGCGCATAGCCATCCAAACAGGTCCGTTACACTGAACGGGACGAGAACAAGGTGCGCGGATGCTACGACAGGGTTAGGGGTATCATGCAGGCCATGCAATATATTTTTTTTAAAATATTTTACTTGACTTTTAAATGTTATATTAAAAAATGCAGATGCCGTATATAATGCCAGTTTGTAGTATATAAAAAAAATATGAAAGTGCACGGATCCACATAACAAGCCGGGATAAATCATAAACAGGAATCAAGACTGGTTTCCAGCAAGCGGGTCGGGTCGGATGCAAATACAGATATTAAATACACTATTCGCACCCAAAATACCATAAATCAGGAAAATACCATAAATAAAGAAATACTTGAACTAGAACTGGTATAAATGGATTAGGGTGTTACATTATACCCAACTACAAAAAGAATTTCGTCCTCGAAATTCCCAAAACAAGAAAAGATAAACAATCAAGAATCTACAAGAATAGGTGTGGAAACTTCTGTCGAATCTCATCTTCACGTTCCTAAGTCCATTCTCCGTGCGACCGATTCCCCCAAGAAACAAGTACAAGAGGGATAACCACGTTCTTAAGGACCTTTTCTCTTCGATCAACAATCGACATCGGTCGTTCCTCAAAGGTCAAATCCTCTCTTACAGTCAGCTCCGAATGATCCAGTACGTGTGTTTTATTTCGAACATACTTACGGAGTTGAGATACATGAAACACGTCATGAACATTCGCCAAAGATTGTGGTAACGCCAATCGATAAGCCATTTCTCCAACACGCACCATAATCTCGAAAGGTCCAACGAATCAAGGACTAAGCTTGCCTCGACTCCCAAAACGAATCACTCCTCTAGTCGGTGATATCTTCAAGAATACAAGATCACCAACAGCGAACTTTAGAGGTCTTCTCGATGTAACTGCCCAACTCTTCTGTCGATCCTGTGCTGTCTTTATGTGATTCCGGATAGTATTAACCTTCTCTACTATTTGCACGATCAAATCTGGTCCCAACAATCTTCTTCCTCCAACATCGTACCAAAAAACAGGTGAACGACACTTGCGACCATACAATGCTTCAAATGGAGCTATCTAAATAGTCGCCTGAAAGTTGTTATTGTACGAAAACTCCACCAAGTGTAGATGATCCTCCCATGAACCCTTGAAGTCCAACATGCAAGCTCTCAACACGTCTTCAAGAGTTTGGATCGTTCTCTCCGACTAGCCATCTGTCTGAGGATGATAAGCGGTGCTAAACTTCAATCGCGTCCCCAAACTTTCCTGTAAACTCCTCCAGAAGTGCGATAAGAATCGGGTATCACGGTCGAAAACGATGCTCACAGGTACTCCATGTAATCTCACAATCTCCTGCATGTACCGCTCTGCCAACGCTTCCGTCGACTGACCAACTCGAAATGGTATGAAATGAGCTGCCTTGGTCAATCAATCAACAATCACCCAAACTGCATTGTTGCCCTTTGGACTCTGTGGTAAAGCTGTCACGAAATCCATGGTTATATGTTCCTACTTCCATTGAGGAATCGGAAGTGGCTGCAATAAACCAGCTACCCTCTGATACTCAGCCTTAACTTGCCAACACACCAAGCACTTCGCTACAAAGCGGGTAATCTCCCTTTTCATGCTTTCCCACCAGACATGCTGTCGTAGATCACGGTATATCTTTGTGCCTCCTGGATATACGGAATATGCGGAACTGTGCGCCTCCTTCATAACTTCTTCGCGAATGTCCCCCTTCGGTACACACAAACGGCTACCATAACGCAACGAACCATCTTCATAAATCAACAAGTTCGTTCGAAGTCCCGCTTCTACCTGTTCTCGAAACTTCTGCAATCTTGGATCATGTGACTGCGCTGCTTTAATACTCTCGATCAACGACGACTGTACTTGCAGCTGCATCAACTGTCCTGAAGAATGCGGTAGCACAATCTCCAACTCGAATCTCCGAAAATCTTCTATAAGCTCCTTCTGTGCAGTCAACATCCGAATTGCTGGCAGCCAACTAAGCTCATCCGGCACTACATTAACTTTCCCCGGATGGTATCTGAGATCAAGATCATAGTCAGCCATCAGCTCCAACCATCTACGCTGCCTCATATTAAGCTCTTTCTGCGTGAACACATACTTTAGGCTTTTGTGATCGGTGAATACTTCGACCCTTTAGCCTAATAAGTAGTGTCTCCAAATTTTCAAAGCGAAGATCACTGCTGCAAGCTCCAAATCATGAGTTGGGTAATTCTTCTCATGGTTCTTTAACTGTCTCGATGCGTAAGCTATAACCTTCTCATGCTGCATCAAAACACATCCTAAACCTTTCCCAGATGCGTCGTTGTGAATCACTAATCCTCCAGAACCGTCTGGTACGGTCAAAATAGGAGCGGTTATCAATTTTTGCTTCAACGCCTCAAAAGCTGACACACATTTATCCGTCCATACGAACGGTACTTTCTTACGCGTAAGCTTGGTCAAAGGCTCAGCCAAACGAGCAAAATTCTCCACGAACCTTCTGTAATATCCGACAAGCCCAAGAAAACTTCTGATCTCTACTACGTTCTTCGGAATCGGCCAATCTTGAACTGCTGCAATCTTTTCGGGATCAACGGCGATTCCATCTCCGGATACGACATGCGCTAAAAACTTCACTTCTTCAAGCCAAAACTCGCACCAGCTCATCTTTGCATACAATCTTTCATGCCTCAATGTCTGCAGTGAGATCCTCAAGTATTCTGCATGCTCTTCTAGGCTCCTCGAGTAGACCAGAATATCATCGATGAACACCACTATAAACTGGTCCAAGAACGGTGAAAAGATTCGGTTCATCAAATCCATAAATATCGCCGGTGCATTCGTGACTCCGAATGGCATCACCAAATACTCGTAATGTCCATATCGAGTTCAGAACGCAGTCTTGCAAATATCCCCTGATTCAACTCGGACCTGATGATATCCGGATCGCAAATCCAGCTTCGAGAATACCCTCGCACTACTGAGTTGCTCGAATAATTCGCCAATGCGAGGGATCAGGTACTTGTTCTTAATAGTCATCCGGTTTAATCCTCGATAATCGATGCACATCCTCCTTGTGCCATCTTTCTTCTTGACTAGAAGAACTGGAGCTCCCCAGGATGAATTGTTGCTGCGAATCCAACCTTTCTCTAGCAATTCGGTAACCTGCTTCTTTACTTCTTCCAACTCTACTGGTGCCATCGGATGGTACGCCTTTGAGATTGGCGCTGCACCAGGAACAAGATCAATCGCAAACTCCACATCTCGTTTTGGCAGTAAACCTGAGATGTCCTCGAACACGTCCATGAACTCCCTAACTACAGTTGGCGCTTCCTCCTTATCAACTTTCATCGACACAAGAACGATGCTTGTCGACCTAGCCCTAAACTCGACTGGCCCGACAGAACTGCTACCTCCAGCAAAAAAAAACTCCGGATGTCCGGGAATCTGGAAAATTACTTTCTTTGCTCTATAATCAATGTGAGCGTGGAAAGTGCCGAGAAAATACATTCCCAAGACAACATCATAACTGCCGGTATCGATCACCAAGAAATCTGCAAAACGTGAACTGGTAAGCAATGAAACTGAGAGAACCAAGGTAATAAAACGACCATGAAATAAAGAAATGAAACAAGACCAGGACTCCAAGTTACTTAAATAGAGTACCGCATTGTAACCATGCTGCAGTTCATAGTTACAATCACATAACTCCGTTCAAGTCGCCCAAATCCTAGTATCAGAATCAAAAGAATAGGAAGGGAGAAACAATAGAGACTTAGGAGGATTCCAGGTTGAGATACAAAGTCATCCATCTCGTCAAGATAAAGGGTCAAGAGAAAGATAGGATTCAAGAATGGCAAGATAGGCTGGACATGTTCCTAATCATGGGTTTTCTAATTCGTGTATTGGGTCCAATACACAACTACAAAAGAACCAAACTCGATTAACCTAAATCCTATGTCTCTGATATCAAACAAACCCTGTCACGACCCGCTTCCCAGAGTGCGCTAAGATCGGCACGTGACAGAGCCAACCATACTACCTGTGGCTAGGAAACATCCATCCACAGTCACATTACGGCTATCTAGAAGATATCAAGAATAGGAAAATAAAATAAACTATCTAGTACATGTCCATAAGCCAGAATAAACGAGTCAAGAAATAATATGCGGAAGCAATAGATCCAAGTAACAATAACAATCTGGAAGTACGTCCCAAATACGGGCTCACATCAGGAAATAAAAATGCTAAAAGGAAACTAAACTAGAATACTACCAAGTTCCTCACCGCTCGGCCTGTTGGCTGAAATACTCCTGAATGGCCTGCGACAAAGATAGAGGATCTGGGCCATGCAAAACCCAGACGTCAGTGCGTCATAATATCAAACAATAAAATATAATTATGAGGTAGCAAGATATGCAGGCATGAATTATAAATAGTAACTAGTCAACAGAAATATATAACAGTGAAGTGTATAAGCAAATGTGACGTGCGGTGAGTAATCTGAACTAACTACTGGGTTAATTCTCTCAAGTTTGTGAAATCAATTTAATGAATTGTCGATGTAACTCAATAGTATCCCGTGCATACCCGGGGCCACGGTCCAGACTCTAGGGGCTGAATCCGAGGCATGCCGCTAAGCACAAACAGGAAACATGTACAGACGAATGATGTCAGCAACATCATCCTGGGACTGGCCTACCCCCCAAAACTGATCAGTATAAGCGTCGAACTGTTGAGTTACAAGTCAGGTTTCATCATTGATTTCCCCTTACCCCCAAGTTATGTGTTCAAGTCAGGTATTGATAAATCTGGAGCTAATGCCAACACAGGATCAAGCAGGTACAGGTTTGTCTATACAGACAACAGGATATGTCCATCGGGACAACATGTCAGGATTGTCGGCATTAGAAACAGGATCAGGTAACATGTCAAGTAGTGATATATCAGGTCATGTCAGGTAGTGTACATGTATCAAGTGGGTGCCCAACAGTAAAATGTAACAAGTATCGAATCAGGGTAAAAGTACGGATGTACGGTAAAAGCATGGATGCAAAAATATCTATCAGGGGTTACCTCATGACTATGTACGATGCACGTTATCAAGCATGTGGTGCTAATGTAATAATAATATGAGTTAATGTAATATGGCATGCAACTAGGTTTGCAGAATTAATGGTATGGATACACAATAAAACATGGATGCATAAATAACTATCAGGGGTTACAGCTACGGCTCCATAACTATGTAGGATGCCCATTATCCAGCATGGGGTGTTAATGTAGTAGTAATATGAAATAAATTGATATGGCATGCAACTAGATATATAATTAATAGTATGGATACATAAATATCGATCGGGGTTACATTTACAGCTCTAAGACTAAGTGGGATACACCTTATCAAGCATGGGGTGTTACTACAATAATAACATGAATTAATATGGTCTGTAGATGCAGCTACATGTATATTAAATGATATGGATGCATACAGGTATCCGAAAACAGTAAAAGTTTAACATGGATGTATAATACAATCAACATGTAATATTTGTATTCATATGAATGCAAGATAAGTATTATAGCATGTAGCAAGATAATCTTGCCTGATCGGATCTCACGACGGATGCGTACGACACGTCCAACGTCGGGAAATCGTCGCAATGCACACACGGCACGCGGGACGGGTCCAGGCAAGGCAAGAGGATAACCACGCAGGTAGCGGACGTTTACTGGATCGCTCGGATCGTCGGCGGCGGCACGGCTCCGGCGATGACCGGAAAACCAAGAATGTAGAAAAGAAAAGATAAGAAGAAGAAGAGGAAGAAGGTGGTATGTGGTTTGGTGTTAAGGGACAGAGGAAAGGCAGGCGAGACGACGACGACAACTGGCCGTCGACGGTAAGGTTCAGGCGATGGTCTCCGGCAAAGGGCAGTGGGTGCTAGGGTTCTTGAGGTCGGTTAGCAGTGGTGTCGGGGTGTCTGGGGGTTGAATGGAAGAGAGAGGAAGGTCGTGGTGACAGGGATGGTGACGACGGGGCCGGAGCTCCGGCGACGCGAGAGTACCGGCAAGGGTTGCAGTGGGTTCTGCACGCGCAGGGAAGGGCTCGGCCTTGAGGAAGAGGAAATGATGGAGGTGGTGGTTGTGGGTTGCCGAGGGTGAGGGGGTGCAGACGAGGGTGGTGATGACTGGTCATAGGGTCGTCGGCAATGGAGGCGATGGGTTGCGGGTGTGCAGGCTCAGGGTTGGTCAGGAAAAGAAGAGAGATGCTCGAGGGAGGGGAGGAGAGAAGGGTGTCTGTTGACGAGGATGAGGAGATGGTCGGGAAGTTGGGCGAGGGTCGTGGTGGCAAGGACAAGGGCAGGCAAGGCCTCGGCGTGGGTTCGAGCGGGGAGAGGCAGCGGAGGAAGAAAAATAAAGAAGAAGGAAAGAACGAAGAAGGAGAAAGAGGGAGGTGGGCGTAGTGAAGAAGGGGGTGACGGGAACGCGGGTGAATAGGAAACGCGAGAGGAGTGAGAAAGAGGGGGAGAGATAAAGAGAGAGGAGAGAGAATGGTTTTAAAAATAAAGAATTAATATAATATAAAGGGAGAGAGATGCTGTGGGTTTACTGTTTCACAAATCTTTTAAAAGATCATTTTGTTAAATGAAAATCATATGTAAACATTAAACTGTTACAATCTATTAGAATAAAATATTAGGAAATTTGAGTTTTCTGGCTAATACAAAAATAGTTCAAATCACGCCCGGATCGGGTCTAAAAACCCAGTTTTAAAATACGGAAAATATACGTGTCAACCAAAACCAAAATTGGATATCCGGGTAACGAAAATGCATACCCCAAAGAACGGATGCACGCACGTGCGCATAGCCATCCAAACAGGTCCGTTACACTGAACGGGACGAGAACAAGGTGCGCGGATGCTACGACAGGGTTAGGGGTATCATGCAGGCCATGCAATATATTTTTAAAAAATATTTTACTTGACTTTTAAATGTTATATTAAAAAAATGCAAATGCCAAATATAATGCTAGTATGTAGTATATATAAAAAATATGAAAGTGCACGGATCCACATAACAAGCCGGAATAAATCATAAACAGGAATCAAGACTGGTTTCCAGCAAGCGGGTCGGGTCGGATGCAAATACAGATGTCAAATACACTATTCGCACCCAAAATAGCATAAATCAGGAAAATGCCATAAATAAAGAAATACTTGAACTAGAACTGGTATAAATGGATTAAGGTGTTACAGAAAGAGATCCGTATTCAGTTGGACAAACTACTGAAGAAAGGTTGGATCTAACATAATACTTCAAGTTGGGGATCTCCGGTGTTACTAATGAAGAAGAAGGAAGGTTCTTACAGGATGTATGTGGATTATCGAGCTCTGAATGAAGTGACAATTAAGAACAAGTATACACTACCGTGCATCGATGACCTTTTCGATCAGCTAAGTGGATCTTATGTCTTTTCAAAGCTATATCTTCGTTCGGGTTACCATCAGGTGAAGGTCAAAGAGTCCGACATTCCGAAGACGGCGTTTAGGACTCTTTATGGCCATTATAAATATATTGTAATGGCATTTGGAGTGACCAATGCATCTGCCATCTTTATGAACCTGATGAACCAAGTTTTCCGGGAGTATCTAGACAGGTTTGTTGTCATCTTCATCGACGACATCCCGGTGTATTCAAGGAATCCGAAAGAGCACAAGAGCACTTATATATTGTTCTGGAGACATTACGATAACATCAGCTCTACGCCAAGTACATCAAGTGTGAATTTTGGCTAGATCGCGTTGGATTTCTCGGACATATCATTTCAGGCGAAGAAATCTCGGTGGATCCAGCTAAGGTGTCAGCTGTCAGTGAGTGGCCGACACCAAAGAAGGTGAAAGATATAAGAAGTTTCTTGGGCTTTGAAGGATACTACCGATGATTCATTGAAGAATTCTCAAAGATCGCAACACCCCTGACCAAACTCACACATAAAGACGAAGCATTCGTGTGGTCAGAAGCATGTGAGATGGCTTTTGTAGAACTCAAGATGAGATTAACCTCCGCTCCTATCCTCGTAATACCGGATCAATCTGGTGGATTCGATGTGCATTGTGATGCGTCTGGTAAAGGATTAGGATGTGTTGTACATCAGTATGGAAAAGTTGTGGCTTTGCATTAAGACAACTAAAGGTTCATGAGCGCAACTATCCAACACATGATCTGGAATTGGCAGCCGTCATCTTCGCAGTCAAGATTTGGCGCCATTATCTTTATACACTGACCACAAGAGTCTTAAGTATGTATTTACTCAGAAAGAACTCAACATGCGGCAGAGACAATGGCTAGAACTCATGGCGGACTTCGACATCTACCTACAATATCATTCTGGGAAGGTGAATGTAGTTCCTGATGCACTTAGTCACCAGCCATTAACAATGAATCTAACCGCTCAATGGAAGCTATAACAAGAATTGCATGGATTGGAGATCGAAGTAGTTTTGTCAGGTAACGCTTCATATTTGATGAACTTACACGTCCAGTTCACTCTTATCAATTAGATCAAGGCAGCTCAAGCAAATGATGCCAAACTACAAAGATCCGAGAACAAGTAGAAAGTGGACTACGAACCGACTTCATCATCCATGAAGATGGATCCTTGCGGTATAGGAGTTGTTTATGCGTGCCATTCGGACCTGTTCGAGAAGTGTTGTTAAAAGAAGCTCACAGCTCTCCGTATTCTGTGCACCCCGACGGTATAAAGATGTACAAGGATCCACGGCAACATTACTGGTGGCATGGAATGAAGAGAGAAGTAGCAAGGAGCGTAGCAAAGTGTCTAGTGTGTCAGCAAGTGAAGGCTACTTCAACCGTTACCACGATCATCACAGAACTGCTGGTCTACTTCAACCGTTACCAATCCCAGAATGGAAATGGCAGCACATTACCATGGACTTACTGCTCTCCCTCGCAGCACAAAGGGTAACGACACAATTTGGGTTATTGTGGATCGACTCACTAAGTCGGCTCCCTTTATTCCATTTCGAATTGGCCAGTCAACCGAGACATTAGCAAGAAAGTACATGGAGGTGAATAAAAATCTAAAGCAAGATTTAACCCTTCAAGATGTACCATACTTGTTTTGATACCCATAAACTCATGCAGGAGATCGTGAGATTACATGAGATATCTATCTGCATCGTCTCCGATCGTGATACAAGGTTCCGATCACAGTTTTGGCAGAATCTGCAAGCTAGCCTGGGAACGAGTCTGAATTTCAGCACGGTATATCATCCACAAACAGATGGACAGTCCGAGCGAACAATTCAAATATTAGAAGATATGTTAAGAGCCTGTATGTTAGACTTCGGAGGTTCATGGGAAGATCACCTACACCTTGTGGAGTTTTCATACAACAACAGATACCAGGCAAGCATTGGGATGTCACCATTCACGGCACTCTACAGACGGTAGTGGCGTTCCCTGTTGAGTTGGGACGACATGGGAGATCGTGAACTCTTTGGTCCAGAGATGATCGTGGCAACTGTAAATGTGGTTCGCACGATCAGGGAAAAGATGCGCATAGCCCAAGACCGACAGAAGCATTGGGCAGATGCAAAGCGTTAACATCTTGAGTTTCAACCCAGAGAGCATGTATTCTTGAAAATCTCTCCAAACAAAGGAGTGATATGTTTTAGTAAGAGGGGTAAGCTAAGTCCAAGGAGTGCACAACGTGTTCTATATATCCCAACTACCAAACAAAGGAGTGACATACTCGAACGAGCTGGAGAAGTGGCATACCGTTTAGTACTACCACCTTTATTGGAAGGAGTACACAACGTGTTTTAAATATCCCAACTACGACGATATGTAAATGACCCCATCCATATACTTGATCACTCAGAGCTCATGGTACAGACTGACCTAATCTGCGAACAGCAACCAGTTGAGATCCTGGACCGAAAAGTGAAGACATTACGGAACAAGGAGGTAAATTTGGTCCGAGTGATGTGGAGAAAAGACTCGCCAGGAGAATCGACATGGGAGCGAGAAGACGATTTGCGTGCACGATACCCTCAGCTATTCGAAAATTAGTCATTTATGTAAATTTCGATGATGAAATTTTTGTAAGGAGGGTAGAATATAACAACTCTGAAATCCCTGTACAAAAATTACTTGTTTATGTATAGAAAAGGGTATTTCAGCATGTGTAAGAGTTATAAGTTAAATTTGTTTAATAAAAGCAAGAAGCAACTTATAACTCACTGGTAAAACCTCTACACTGCTATGATATAGCCTGTGTGTTCGAATCCTATCAGACCCAATTATTTTTAGGATTTTCTTTTTAATTTTTCGGAAGACCAAGAGTTGCACGTGCAATTCACGGAGAAACGAAAAGTTTCAGAAAAATCAAACATGCGCAAAAAGGAGTAAACAGTGATTAAAGCCAGTGGCACGAATCTCGAGGCAATTGCTCAAGATACGACCACCCGTTTCCAAGATTTGGATGGCGCCGACGGCCCCGATGTGCCCAATTCCCTCCGTGGTTTGCACACTCGTCCTTTCAGCTCCCCTCAACTCCCCTGCACTGTTTGATTTTCCTGCAATTAAACAGTGACCATTCAATTCACCATTTAACACCATTTTAATTCTTTTAATCCACATTTTTAATTCCCAACCCCAAATTCTTCACTATAAATACCATCCCATACCCTAGCTCCCCCCTTATTCTGAAAATTTCTAGCAAAATTATTCCAAAAGTTCCTAAGTGCAAGTGGAGTCAAGTGGAGTTAGCAACCGAGCTCTTTCCGTCGAAGATCGAAGTCGTTTCCGGAGTTTCCGCAATGCCACGGAACCCTCCCCCCCTCTTTTTTAAGCTTTTCCCAACACTACACAACGAGTAAGTCTCTCTTCTCTCTTCTTCTTTCATCTCAAATCATATTCTTAAAATATATCGGTAAAGTGGAGTTAACTTCGATATGTGTGATTTTAACCTTTGTACTCCCCTCTTTAAAGCAAAATAGGTCAAACTAACTTTCTCACACTACTCGTAACTTTATTTACAATCATTTAGTTTTTAGTTTAACCAAAATTTTCATGTGAAACAATCATATAACAAATTTTTCATTAAAATACCAAGAACTTTAGTATAAACCTTTTCGATAACTAGTTTACCTACCTTTAGGAAAACTTCATGGGCTAACGACCTACCCCACACGCATACTATGGTTTCATAGCACGGTATTCTAAACATATGGCTAATTTAAAAAATAAATTTTACATTAAAATACCACACCTTTTCAAAACAGGTTTCTTTTAATCGGTATTTTTGGAATCCTTGGCAATTACGCCTCTACAACCCTCGTTAGGGGACCAGCTAATGGATGGTGCGGATTATCGCACATTCTTGGGATAGTAAAGCGAGATGCAAAACTCTTCATGGAGTATTTGGTCTCCAAAGGAAATAAAAATACGGTTTTTAAGAAATACGACTTTTTTAAACAAAAACTAAATTTTGGAAAAAAATTATATAAAACTATGAATCCGTATTTTCAATAAAAATATATTATGAAACTATATTTTTTTTAAATGAAAGATTAGAATTTTAATAAAATACTATCAAGTTTCCAAAAGAGCTAGTTTTCAATAAAATACCATAAACTTTTTAAAAAGGCTAAGTTTCATCACCAAAATACCATTTAAATTAAAATACATGTTCATGAAAATTCTAAATATTATAAATCACCCTCGAGGTTATTTTTAAACTATATTAAAGTATTTTTCATAAAACCCCTCGAGATATACAAACAATATTTAAGAACTCTAGATTAATATAGGTTTAAGCAGGATCAATTCTCTTGAGCTTCAAGGAGTCGGAGAAAGTAAGTGTTTGCATATTCAGGTTAGACAACTTAACAGAGTTATCAATATCAATTGTCTTGGAACCATGTCACGCCCCGCTTCCCAGAGTACGCAAGATTGGGCACGTGACATAGCCAACCATGCTACCTGTGGGTATGAAGTATCCATCCACAGTCACATTACGGCTGTAGAGATATCAAGAACAAAATAAAACTATCTAAAACATATCCACAATCCAGAATAACAAGAGTCAATGATAAATAAATGCGGAAGCAAATGATCCAATACAATAATAGAAAAGTATGTCCCATAATGCGGGCTCACATCTGAAAATAAGAATGCAGGAAATAAAACTAATCACTACAGAACTCACAAATCAGCCTGCTGGCTGAAGTACTCCTGCTCGGACAGCGACAGTGGTAAAGAAACTGGGCCATGCAAAACCCAGACGTCAGCGCGTCATGTCAACCAATAATATAATATGCACAGTGTAATAGGCAATGCAGAAATAAACATGAATAAAGCAATAGTAGGAAACAAGCAGTGCAGGGTAGTGTGCAGTGGGTAACTAAACTGTTCTAACAGGTTTTCTATTCTAAAGTCTTTGAAATCAATTTGGGTAATCCTCGTAACTCAAAGGATATGTCCCGTTACCCCCCGGGACCACGGATCAGGAAGATGGGAACCAATAGTGGTTCTGTCCCGTTGCCCCCCGGGACCACGGATCAGGAAAATGTAAGAGTCACGAATGGCTCTGTCCCGTTACCCCCCGGGACCACGGATCAAGTAATACCCTTTTAAGTTACACTTTAGTTTACACCTTTGATTTCCCCATACCCCCAAGTTATATGTGTCAGGTCAGGTATTCAGTAGTCAAGAACTAATGCCAACACGAGATCAGGTAACAGTAGGTTTGTCTGGATAGACAACAGGAATGGTCCATGAGGACGACATGTCAGGTTTGTTGGCATTAGGCACGAGATCAGGTAACAGGTCAGGTCAACAGTAAACAGTGCCATGTCAGGTGTAACAACATATATCATGGGTAACAAGTCAAGTCGAGATGTACGATGTCGTGGGTGTGCTCACAACAAATATGTAATCGAACAGGGGATTAACAGCAGGAAATAAGCAGTAAAATAAGCAGTTCATTCAATCACCATAGTGCATTAATATAGTGCAACTGTTTTATTATATTAACAGGTTTTGAGCATCCTTAGCGGTGCAACAGTTTAAAGGATGATGCAATACTGTTATATCAAGTCTTTGAATACGAACATCCGAATGTAATAGAACTACATAGGAAAGTGCTATAATCTATTAACGGTAAAAATGTGATCAACAGGTAAACTTGGTTCGTAGGTTAATAGTAGCAAATTGTAATTTCCATGTTAACTGTAAAATGATATATGTCATATTGTAACCCAATGAGGAAATAACCATACCGAGTTAAGTTTTGCAGGTTTAATGAGTCAAAACATATATAATTGTATAGTATAGCATGTAGCAAGTGATACTTGCCTCGACGGGTCGCGAACCGGGAAAAACGGAACGTAACGTCGGCGGGGAAACACGCGACGGACGCACGGTTCACGGATTGAACCCAAACAACGAACAATGGGACTACGCGGGTCGGGATACTTCGCTGGAATGTCGGATCACATTGTCGGCATCGCCGGATTCCGGCGAGAAAGGGAACAGTAAAAATCAAGTTGTGCAAACACGAATGAAAGGGAACCAGAGAAAAAGGAAGGAGGAAAGGAATAGAAGGCTTACAGGGGGTTGCAGAGGTCGTGCCAGCGATGGGGTCGACGGCGGTGGGGCGCCGGCGAGGATGTTTCAGGCGACAGCTAGGGCTGGAGAAGGAAAGAAAGTGAAGAGGGAGAGGAAGTGGTCGGGTCTGGGGTGCGCGGCGATGAGGAGGCTCTGAAGGTGGCGCGGGTGACGACGACGAAGGTCGCCGGCGATGACTCCGGCCGTACAGAGAAGGTACGGGGTTGGCCGGGATCTCTGTTGCGGCGCCGAGCACTCGGGGAGAAGGAGAAGATGCTGAGGTTGGGAAGAGGAGGCGGAGTCGACGGCGACGGTGGCGTTGGCGCCGGCGTCAGGGTTGCGGAGGCGACGGCGAAGGCGGCTGGGCTAGGGTTCGAGATGGGTTAGCTTTTCTCGTGGGCTACAATTTCTCCAGGAAGAAAAATGCACGGGGAAAATATATGTAAGGAGAAGAGAGAGAGAGTTAGAGAGAGAGAGAGAAAGAGAGAGAAGGGGGGGATAGGAGGGGGCCCACGGGGTAAAGAAAACCTCGTGATTGGACAGGGGATTTTTTTAATGGTTAACGGATTTAGATTTTAAAGATTTAATAGATTATAAGTATCAATTAACAGTAGGATTTGAATGGTTATAATATAGTTTTGAATATTTTATTGATTTGGAATTTTGGCGCTAAATGAAACATTTCCAAATCACGCCCGGATTGGGTCCAAAAATTTGAAATTCAAATAATAGGATTTTAAGCGGGTTCCAAATTTTAAAATGAAATGTTTTATGTTTAAAAAGCATACCCCCAATTCGGACACCTGCACGCGCGCGTAGTCGCCCAAACTCGCCCGTTTCACCGAACGGGATGAGAACTCGACGCACGGACGCTACCACGCGGCTAGGGGTGACGAGTAGGCCAAGATAGATATTTTTAGTTTTATTTTGGATGCTAAAATTTGTTATATGCAAAAATGACTTAGCCAGATAAAATTTTACAGTTAGACCCAAACAAGCAAGATAAATAAAAAGAGTAATATCTAATGCTCAACCAATAACAGAAAAATAGTAGTATTGGACTCGGGTGTTATATTATACCCAACTACAAAAGAATTTCGTCCTCGAAATTCCAAGAATACAAGATAGAAAACTACAGGAAAAGGTGAGGAAACTTCTGTCGGATCTCGTCTTCTCGCTCCCAAGTGGACTCTCCATGCGATCGATTACCCCAAGAAACTAGCACAAGGGGGATAACCTTGTTCTTAAGGACCTTTTCCCTTCGATCCATGATTTCAACCGGTCGCTCCTCAAAAGTTAGGTTTTCCCGTACAGTTAACTCCGAATGATCCAAGACGTGTGTTTCATCTCGAACATACCTTCGTAGTTGAGATACATGAAACACATCGTGCACACCTGCCAAGGACTGCGGTAACGCCAAACGATACGCTACCTCTCCAACGCGCTCCAATTATCTCGAAGGGTCCAACGAATCGAGGACTAAGCTTCCCTCGACTCCCAAAACAAATTACCCCTCTAGTCGGTGATATTTTCAAGAATACCAAATAACCTACGGCGAACTCTAGAGGTCTTCTTGACGTGTCAGCCCAACTTTTCTGTCTGTCTTGAGCTGCCTTCATATGCTTTCTGATAGGGTTAACCTTCTCAACTGTCTGCACAACCAAATCTGGTCCCAACAATCTTCGTTCACCGACATCGTCCCAACAAACAGGTGAACGGCATTTACGACCATACAAAGCTTCAAATGGAGCCATCTGAATAGTTGCCTGAAAACTGTTGTTGTACGACAACTCCACCAAAAGTAGATGGTCCTCCCAAGACCCCTTGAAGTCCAACCTGCATGCTCTCAACGTATCCTCAAGAGTTTGGATCGTTCTCTCCGACTGACCATCAGTTTGAGGATGATAAGCTGTGCTAAACTTCAATCGAGTTCCCAAACTTTCCTGTAAACTCCTCCAGAAGTGTGATAAGAACCGAGTGTCCCGATCGGACACGATGCTCACCGGTACACCATACAATCTTACAATCTCCTGCATGTACCGCTCCGCCAACGTCTCTATTGATTGACCAACCCGGAAAGGAATAAAGTGAGCAGCCTTGGTCAACCGATCGACAATTACCCATACTGCATTGTTGCCCTTTGGACTCCGCAGTAAAGCCGTCACGAAATCCATGGTTATACGTTCCCACTTCCACTGAGGAATCGGAAGTGGTTGCAATAAACCAGCAACCCTTTGATGTTCAGCCTTAACTTGCTGACACACCAAGCACTTTGCCACAAAGCGAGCAATCTCCCGTTTCATGCCTTCCCAACAGAAATGCTGTCGAATATCTCGGTACATCTTTGTGCCTCCTGGATGTACAGAATAAGCTGAACTGTGTGCCTCCTTCATAAGCTCTTCATGAATATCTCCCTTTGGCACACACAAACGGGTACCTAACCTCAACGAACCATCTTCGGGAATTAATAAATCTGTTCGTAGTCCGGCTTCGACCTGTCCTCGAAACTTTTGCAGTCTAAGGTCTTGCAATTGTGCTGCTTTAATTTTCTCAATCGAAGACGACTGTACTTGCAACTGCATCAACTGTCCCGTAGAATGTGGTAGCACAACTTCCAAGTCGAATCTTCGAAAATCTGCAATGATCTCCCTCTGGGTAGTTAACACCTGAATTGCTGGTAACCGACTAAGCGCATCCGGCACGACGTTAACATTTCCCGGATGGTACTTAAGATCAAGGTCGTAGTCGGCCATCAGCTCCAACCATCTCCGCTGCCTCATGTTCAACTCCTTCTGAATGAACACATACTTCAAACTCTTGTGATCTGTAAAAACTTCGACTCTCTCACTCAAAAGGTAGTGTCTCCAAATCTTCAAAGCGAAGATCACAGCCGCAAGCTTCAAGTCATGAGTTGGGTAATTCTTCTCATGGGTCTTCAGTTGTCTTGACGCATATGCTACGACCTTCCCATGCTGCATCAAAACACATCCCAATCCTTTCCTAGATGCGTCGCTATGAATCACCAGTCCTCCGGAATTGTCTGGTACGGTCAGGATAGGGGCGGTTATCAACTTCTGCTTCAACGTCTCGAAAGCCAACGCACATTTATCCGTCCATACAAAAGGTACTTCCTTGCGCGTAAGTTTGGTCAACGGTTCTGCCAAACGAGCGAAGTTCTCCACAAATCTCCTGTAGTATCCGGCTAAACCAAGAAAGCTTCTTATCTCCGCAACATTCTTTGGAATCAGCCAATCACGAACTGCTGCAATCTTTTTTGGATCGACGGCAATTCCATCGTCAGACACAACATGCCCCAAAACTTTACTTCCTCCAGCCAAAACTCGCACTTGCTCATCTTCGCATATAACTTCTCATGTCTCAACGTCCGCAGTGCGATTTTCAAATGCTCAGCATGCTCTTCAAAACTCCTCGAGTAAACCAGAATATCGTCAATGAATACCACAATAAACTGGTCCAAGAACGGTGAAAAGATTCGGTTCATCAAGTCCATGAATACTGCCGGCACATTCGTCACTCCGAAGGGCATCACTAAGTACTCGTAATATCCATACCGAGTTCGAAATGCCGTCTTGCAAATATCTTCTGTTTTCACTCGGACCTGATGATATCCGGATCGCAAATCCAGCTTCGAGAATACCCTCGCACCACTAAGCTGTTCAAAAAATTCTCCAATGCGAGAGATCGGGTACTTGTTCTCAATAGTCACCCGGTTTAATTCTCGATAGTCGATGCACATCCTTCTCGTGCCATCCTTCTTCTTTACTAGAAGAACTGGAGCTCCCCAAGGCGAGTTGCTGCTTCGAATCCAACCCTTCTCAAGCAATTCAGCAACTTTCTTTTTAACTTCTTCCAATTCTACTGGTGCCATTGGATAATACGGTTTAGATACTGGCGCTGCACCAGGAATAAGGTCACTCGCGAACTCCACGTCTCGCTTCGGCGGCGCACCCGATATATCTTCAAATACGTCCATGAAATCGCGAACAACCACCGGCTCTTCACTACTATCAACTTCCATAGCTGCAAGAACATCGTTTGTCGGCCTAGCCCTAAACTCGACTGGCCCGACAGAACTGCTTCCTTACCGCAACTGCTGTCTGCATCGTTGGCAGCTAAAGGTCCAGCGAATCTACTGAGCCTCGTCCATTCTGCTGCATGCACATCTTCGGGTGCTCCCTTCTGCCTTATCCCAATAAATTTCTCTTCCATTTCCTCCCGTGCAGTCCGCGGGAAGAACTTCTCCAGGAAACTCTTAGAAAACTCCGCCCAACTGATCGGTTTGGGCAAGCGGGTCTCTTCCACAAGCCACCACTCTCGGGTGTAATCCACTAGCTGAATGCGCACCACATCAGCCTTTTGTCGTCTGGAATCTGTGCCGCAATCAGCAAATTCTCCGTGTCGACTAGCCACTGCTCGGCTGGCACGGCTCCTCCAAACCAGTAAATATAGATGGACCCAAACGTCTGAAGTCTGCTACGGTCCCTACTCGGCCAACTGGTTTAGCTTCAACGTTGTTTACAGACTGCTGAACGATCTGCAAACCTTCCTGGAACGAGTATGCTTGCTGCTGGATCAGCTCGGTCTATTTCTTTGATTCTCCAGCATTCCTCTTATCACTCCAAGCATGGCGGCTTCGTCCACACGCCTCTGGTACGTCTTCATATTCTTACCTGCCATAATCCTGAACTCAAAACACCCAACATTAGCATGATGATAGATTCTGAATATAGATCAAGGCTAGAACTCCAAGATACTTAAATAGAGTACCGCATTGTAACTATGCCGCGGTATCATAGCCACAATTACTTAACTCCACCCAAGTCGCCTAAGTCCTAGGGATAACAAGAGATCAGGTTTGCGAGTCGACATGCAAAGTAAGTTTGCACGTCGTAAAAGATATAATCAGGAAGAATGCGATTCAAGAATGGTAAAAGGCAAAATGGCAGGACATGTTTCCTAAACACGGGCATTCTGATTCGTGTATTGGGTACAATACCCAACTACAAAAGAATCAACCCAACTAACCTATGGCTCTGATACCAAAAGAACCATGTCACGCCCCGCTTCCCAGAGTACGCAAGATTAGGCACGTGACATAGCCAACCATGCTACCTGTGGGTAGGAAGTATCCATCCACAGTCACATTACGGCTGTAGAGATATCAAGAACAAAATAAAACTATCTAAAACATGTCCACAATCCAGAATAACAAGAGTCAATGATAAATAAATGCGGAAGCAAATGATCCAATACAATAATAGAAAAGTATGTCCCATAATGCGGGCTCACATCTGGAAATAAGAATGCAGGAAATAAAACTAACCACTACAGAACTCACAAATCAGCCTGCTGGCTGAAGTACTCCTGCTCGGACAGCGACAGTGGTAAAGAATCTGGGCCATGCAAAACCCAGACGTCAGCGCGTCATGTCAACCAATAATATAATATGCACAGTGTAATAGGCAATGCAGAAATAAACATGAATAAAGCAATAGTAGGAAACAAGCAGTGCAGGGTAGTGTGCAGTGGGTAACTAAACTGTTCTAACAGGTTTTCTATTCTAAAGTCTTTGAAATCAATTTGGGTAATCCTCGTAACTCAAAGGATATGTCCCGTTACCCCCCGGGACCACGGATCAGGAAGATGGGAACCAATAGTGGTTCTGTCCCGTTGCCCCTCGGGACCACGGATCAGGAAAATGTAAGAGTCACGAATGGCTCTGTCCCGTTACCCCCCGGGACCACGGATCAAGTAATACCCTTTTAAGTTACACTTTAGTTTACACCTTTGATTTCCCCATACCCCCAAGTTATATGTGTCAGGTCAGGTATTCAGTAGTCAAGAACTAATGCCAACACGAGATCAGGTAACAGTAGGTTTGTCTGGATAGACAACAGGAATGGTCCATGAGGACGACATGTCAGGTTTGTTGGCATTAGGCACGAGATCAGGTAACAGGTCAGGTCAACAGTAAACAGTGCCATGTCAGGTGTAACAACATATATCATGGGTAACAAGTCAAGTCGAGATGTACGATGTCGTGGGTGTGCTCACAACAAATATGTAATCGAACAGGGGATTAACAGCAGGAAATAAGCAGTAAAATAAGCAGTTCATTCAATCACCATAGTGCATTAATATAGTGCAACTGTTTTATTATATTAACAGGTTTTGAGCACCCTTAGCGGTGCAACAGTTTAAAGGATGATGCAATACTGTTATATCAAGTCTTTGAATACGAACATCCGAATGTAATAGAACTACATAGGAAAGTGCTATAATCTATTAACGGTAAAAATGTGATCAACAGGTAAACTTGGTTCGTAGGTTAATAGTAGCAAATTGTAATTTCCATGTTAACTGTAAAATGATATATGTCATATTGTAACCCAATGAGGAAATAACCATACCGAGTTAAGTTTTGCAGGTTTAATGAGTCAAAACATATATAATTGTATAGTATAGCATGTAGCAAGTGATACTTGCCTCGACGGGTCGCGAACCGGGAAAAACGGAACGTAACGTCGGCGGGGAAACACGCGACGGACGCACGGTTCACGGATTGAACCCAAACAACGAACAATGGGACCACGCGGGCCGGGGTACTTCGCTGGAATGTCGGATCACATTGTCGGCATCGCCGGATTCCGGCGAGAAAGGGAACAGTAAAACATCAAGTTATGCAAACACGAATGAAAGGGAACCAGAGAAAAAGGAAGGAGGAAAGGAATAGAAGGCTTACAGGGGGTTGCAGAGGTCGTGCCAGCGATGGGGTCGACGGCGGTGGGGCGCCGGCGAGAATGTTTCAGGCGACAGCTAGGGCTGGAAAGGAAAGAAAGTGAAGAGGGAGAGGAAGTGGTCGGGTCTGGGGTGCGCGGCGATGAGGAGGCTCTGAAGGTGGCGCGAGTGACGACGACGAAGGTCGCCGGCGATGACTCCGGCCGTACAGAGAAGGTACGGGGTTGGCCGGGATCTCTGTTGCGGCGCCGAGCACTCGGGGAGAAGGAGAAGATGCTGAGGTTGGGAAGAGGAGGCGAAGTCGACGGCGACGATGGCGTTGGCGCCGGCGTCAGGGTTGCGGAGGCGACGGCGAAGGCGGTTGGGCTAGGGTTCGCGATGGGTTAGCTTTTCTCGTGGGCTACAGTTTCTCCAGGAAGAAAAATGCATGGGGAAAATATATATAAGGAAGAGAGAGAGAGAGTTAGAGATAGAGAGAGAAAGAGAGAGAGAGAGGGATAGGAGGGGGCCCACGGGGTAAAGAAAACCTCGTGATTGGCTAGGGGATTTTTTTAATGGTTAACGGATTTAGATTTTAAAGATTTAATAGATTATAAGTATCAATTAACAGTAGGATTTGAATGGTTATAATATAGTTTTGAATATTTTATTGATTTGGAATTTTGGCGCTAAATGAAACATTTCCAAATCGCGCCTGGGTTGGGTCCAAAAATTTAAAATTCAAATAATAGGATTTTAAGCGGGTTCCAAATTTTAAAATGAAATTTTTTATGATTAAAAAGCATACCCCCAAGTCGGACACCTGCACGCGTGCGTAGTCGCCCAAACTCACCCGTTTCACCGAACGGAATGAGAACTCGACGCACGAACGCTACCACGCGGCTAGGGGTGACGAGTAGGCCAAGATAGATATTTTTAGTTTTATTTTGGGTGCTAAAATTTGTTATATGCAAAAATGTCTTAGCCAGATAAAATTTTATGGTAAGACCCAAACAAGCAAGATAAATAAAATGAGTAATATCTAATGCTCAACCGATAACAGAAAAATAGTAGTATTGGGCTCGGGTGTTACAGAAAAAGACACAAATCCTGTCGTCCATGTGCAGCAGTTGCCGATTACTCCCGAACTTAAGATATTACAAGAACTAAGTCCTTTCATAAGATTCTAATTTCAACCAGAATCCAAAATCAAACACAAATTTGAATACTTAATCATGAACCTGAAACTCAAATTCAAATATCAACCTCAAACTTGTATATTTGACTCGACTTGACCGAACCATGGTTATAACTTGACATGAACTTGACATGAACCTATATATTTTACATCCATGGATTCGGCCAAGACCTATAATCTTAATCTATACAATACAATACGCAGGGATAAAGGGATAGATTGATATGGAACGTATAACGTGGCATGAGAGGTCACTTTAAAAGTCACCTACATGAATTCACGTGCCGTTGTCCCGTGAGTTATGATGGGGCTTTGTACTACATGTTACCATAGTCTACGGGATAAGATAGACTCCTCTCGTATACATGAATACCTTCTTTATTAAACTACAAATAACCACGTTATAATAACCATCATATACATGTGAATGATCATATACAATTTTACCCGTCCTCTATTCATTTCATATTATATACTATCTTCTCTTACTTCTTTTGAGACTTACCGAGCGCTAGTACGCTGACGACATTCCTTTCGTTTTCTTTCTTTGGAATGTTCATCAGAAGGACCGGACTCTAAGGAGATAGAGCCGAGCCCGGAGGACTTGGAGCAGTTTGCTACTCAGCCAGACTACTAGCGTCTTCCAGTCTGCACTTACTTTCAGTATGCCATTGTTTAGGCATTTGTTTTTATTATTATATCTTTTATTTTTAGACAGATGTATGTAAAGTTGAATGTAAATAAAGTTCTTGTTCATCTTGTCATTCTTGTTCATTATTATATTGCTTAATTACGTTTAACGTATTTTCATAGCAATACGTTGCGGGCTTGCCACGTCACCGTTTCCGTCTACTGGGAAGCGGGGCGTGACAATTTTTCATAAATAATGAGAAGGAGACAAATCATGGATAATGACGGTTTCAGTTTTCGCGAAGAGTAAAAGGTGCGTATATCTCACGGATAGTGGGAGTATGTGTAATTATCTCTTGAGCCATATCTTATGAATAGCGGGAGTATGCTCGAAAAACATTTCGCCATTTCGACCAAGTGGGAGATGTAAGTTGTTGTGGCATTAAGGCCCAATGATTTAAACCCGACTCGGATTGTTTGAGAAACGAGCGCATTGCACGCGAAGATTGTTGAGATCGATCTCGGCAAATTGTTGAGGAAAATATGAGAGAGGCAAAGGGAATATGAGAAAAAGGCTATAATAGAGTGAGAAGAATGCCTCTTAAATTATCGATCAGAATTGGTTATTCATAGAGCCTCAAATCCAAACAAAATCCTTTCAATTCCACATTTTTCATATATAAACACAAAGGATTGCAGGGATTCATACAAGAAACAGCTCCCAAAAAATTGCGAGTTTTTTTATATCTCATCCCCAAAATATATTTCTAAGTATCCCCCCTAAAAATATATGAGAATAATGGAGGAAAGATGCCATAGGAGGGAATTTCCTCCTATGACGTTGAAAAAATACAATCTCCATCGTTTTTTACGACGATCAACACCCATGATCTTCATTGTTATCATCTAAGACGTGAGTACACCAAATTTCATGTGATTCTATAACCTTTTCACCGTTGAATTAGTGGGTTCAAAATTAACGGTTTACCGATAATAGAACTTTTTATATTGCTAAATCAACGGTGCAAAAGTTGTAGAATCACATGAAATTTGGTGTACTCATATCTTAGATGATAACGATAAAGATGATGGATTCCGATCATCGGAAAACACGATGGAGGGTATATTTTTTCGACGCTATAGGAGGAAATTCCCTCCTATGGCCTCTTTCCTCCATTGTTCTCAAAATATATATTTCTAAATTTCAGCCATAAAACCTATAAGTTGTTCAAATATGTCCCCATAGTTAGTTTAATCAGGGAATAATCTTTACCTCGAGTTAACGTCCGTTATGGGCCTAGTAAAATACGAAAATTTCCCAGCGGTCATCTTCTTCTCCCTCAATTGTTATAAATTGGGCTAGGGTCATGGTTTCATCTTAAATTCAAAAATGAGGCTTTTCTTTAGAAAAAAAACTAGAGCATTTTCTTTTCACCCAATTCTTTTGTGTTGATGCAAGGAAGGTTGTGATCTTTCTTTTACCAATTACAACCACTCCAACGAAGAAAATGAGCTGAAGTTATTTCTCATGATCTATCTAAGAATTAGCGATCGCTCTATGGTTTTTGATGTTCATGAAAGAGGTGAAACCCTCGTGATTGGGTTGAAGATGAAGCAGAAGCCTTGTATTTTTTTATGAGGGAGATGAGATCGAGTATATTTTCTTTTAACTCAAAACCCTAGTTTAGAAAAACAAACTCTAGTTAAGCTCAAACGGAAAAGTTAGAAATTGATTTTTTTTAAAGGAACAGTTTTAGGGGCGAAATTTAGAAATATATATTTTTAGGGGGGAAATTAGAAATATTGAAATTTTGGGGTTGAGATATGAGAAAAACCCAAAATAAAACAGTAAAAGTGGAGGCCAAAAAAGTCTACGGCGACGCCAAGCAACTCTTCGACGACTCGTCGTCGTCTTCTCTCTCTCTCTTTCTCTCATCTTCCTTCTTCTTAAAATGCCACTATTTTCAATTAAACCCCTAAACTTTTCCAATCATCATTCACAATGGCTCTCCTCTCCCTCCTCCTCCTCCTTTCCTTCTTCTTCCTCTCCTTCGCCTCCGCAAACACCAACACCAACAGGTTCAATTTGGACATCCACCATCGATTCTCGGATAGGGTTCGACACTGGTCTCAATCGACGTCCCGCGGCCTCCCCGGAGGATGGCCGGAGAAGCTCACCGCCGAGTACTACGCGGCCCTAGTCCGCCAAGACCGCGGCCGCTTCCTCTCCGAGACGAAAGAGGTCACCTTTGCCAATGGAAACGGCACCGCTCGCTTCGATAACTTGGGATCGTGAGTTCCTTTTGATTTTGCGTTAAAAATGAGATTTTTAAGGGGAAAGTTCTAATCTTTGGGTTTTTTTTTTTTTTTTGGGGGGGGGGGGGGTTGTTTTAGGTTGCACTATACTGTGGTTTCGTTGGGGACGCCGAATGTGACGTTCTTGGTGGCGTTGGACACCGGGAGCGATCTGTTCTGGGTGCCTTGTGAGTGCCAGAGCTGCGCCCCGACGAATGCTGGGGATAATGGATTTGTAAGTCTTTCTTCTTTCAAGTTGGAATTTTGCTAGGGTTTTGATTGTTTTCAAGCAAGTTTCTTGCAATTGGGGAGTGCTATGATTTGGGTTTTCTTTCTTGAAGTGAAGAAGTATATCTTGAAGATGTTAGATGAATTAATTTGTGGAACAACAGTTTCGGATTTTTTATTGGATGGAAGTTTATGCTGAGATTTATGATTTGGGTAAATTTTATAAGGCATCATCCAATTTTCACATAGCACCAAGGAACAGTAAAATGCCATGAACCTTGAAGAAGGGTATTTTTGTTTAAAAAAAAAAAATTGAATGACGTTTTCATCAAAAATGTTGTATAAAACTCAGCATAAAATATGATTTTTGAATTGGTTTAGCAAATAAATAAATAAATAAAATTCATGAAATAGATAAGTAAATAAATCGATGCCTGTGGGGTTAGGCGAGAATTTAATCTAAACCCTAGGAATAAAGAGTCCACATTTCGTGCTGGCAACCAAGGTGTTAATCTTCCCAGCGATACAGAACCCCTCTTGGCGGAGTTCTCGGTGGCGCACGGACGGCCGAGAGTAAGATCCGATTGATGACTTCAAATGCCCAACAATTTTATATATTTAATACATAAAAACTTCTATAGAATATTGAAATGAAGAAGAAAGTTTTTTCATATTTTTCCTTATATCTTTTCTCAAAAAACAAGCCTCTAATTTAGCCCAAAAACTATGTTGATTCTCATTCCATGAGTACTGAATGTGAGGTTTAAAACATAATCAATTTTCAATTAAATGACAATGAATTATGGGTTTTTTTTTAAATAATATTATTTTAAAAATATTTTATTAAAATAGGGTAGTAAAAATTAAAATTATCATTATAGGGCGGTTTGCATCCCACCCCCCACCCCACCCCACCCCCCAGAATAGGGGGCGGGTTCTGGGAACCCGCCCTATTTGTTTACGTTTTTAAATTATTTAAATTATTAATTATAATTATTAATTATATAATTATAATAATAATATTATTATAATTATAATTATTAATTATATAATTATAATTCTTAAAAATAAAATAAAAGTAAATAAACGAAAAAAATATTTAAATTAAATAATAAAATTTCACTATATCAATTTTTTTTACAGAATGAATCCGTCAAAATTTACAATGTAAAAAAATCCTATTTATTTGTAAAATGTAAATACTATATCGACGGTCAAATTTATAATAACAAAATGAATCCGTCAAATTTATAATACAAAAAAAATCTGAGTGCACTTGTCACGATCCTGAAGGTTCCGCCCCTGATGCATGCCCTGGACATCTGGTCCTATAATGGCCTGGTTGTTTGCATAGGCTACATCTGGATTGCCTTTGCTGAGGATCATCATCCATTGTCATTCGATCTCGACGCACCTTAGGTCTTCCGGGCCTTATATTTTTTTCCGGCGGTAATACAGTCGGTGTTTGTCTGTTGGCAGTATAATAGTGCCAATAGCGACTGTCCGGTATAGGATGAAATTTTGGATCGTATGCACTTTGGTAATTAGAAACTGTATAGTAATGGGAAGCAAAATTGTAATGTGAGGTATGCATACTGCTCGCAGCAGCAATTGCGTGGGCACAAGGTAAATGTTGTTGCTGGAAAAGACCGCATGTACACGAAGAGAGCCCTTCATCTCTAAAGTTCATGGTATATTGATTCCCATTACCGCCCGTTACCTGAAACTCCACCGTGTCAAACCTTTCGGATCTGTAGTATTGTGCTCTGCGCTCTCTTTTCCGAAAGATATCTTCGTAATACGCGGTGAGCGGAGTGTCCATCGCCAAGGACTTTTCTCTTCTGTGCAGAAAATAAGTATTCATCCGGAAAAAGGTTCGAACAATCAACCCCTGTATCGGTAAGCCTCTAATCCCTTTAAGGACCCCGTTGAAGCTTTCAGACATATTAGTCGTCATTAGGAGATATCTGCACCCATCATCATGTGCTTGTGACCACATGCGTACTGGATACTTATCTAACCACGCTTTCGCGGCTTGACTCATCTCCCCAATTTTCGTCATGTATATGTCGTGAACATTAGGGTCAGGCGTTTCACCGGCTCTGTACATAAGTTTATGTAGATCCGAATTTTTAAATTTTCGATCAAAATTTTGCCTGAAGTGTCGTAGGCAAAACCTATGTGGGGTCGTCGGAAATACAGATCTCATTGCAGCTAGTATTTCCGGATGTTTATCAGATATGATGCATAAATCCGTTCTATGAAGAACATATGGGATGTTTTTGAGATGACGGAAAAACCATGACCAGGATGATGTATTTTCACTCTCGACAATAGAAAATCCCAACGGAAATATACCATTATTAGCATCAACACCTGTAGCAATTAACATGCAGCCTCTGTACTTACTGTATAGATACGTACCATCAACGCACAATACCGGCCGACAGTGTGTGAAACCAGCCGCACATGGACCAAAGCACCAGAAAATTCTTTGAAACCTGACAGAGCCCTCGACGTCTGTTTCTGTGGTTTTTAACCGGTATACGGTCCCCGGATTTGATGCTTTCATGGCTTCCAAAAAAGGGACTAGTGAGTTGTACGAGCTTTCCCAGTCCCCGAATATCTTACACAAAGCCTTTCTACGAGCATCCCATGTCTTCACATACGAAATCTGAATTTTATGCTCTCCGCTAACCAAGAGCCGTATCTCTCGGGGAGTCATCGCCACATCTGTACGGATCAGGGGCATGATTAGCGAGCAAATGTAAGATGAAGTGCAATTCCGGTGATCCTGTAACATAATAGAATTGATGCAAGTGTGTTCTTGGTTGTATTTGGTGACCTTCCAAGCCTTGGCTCTTTTGGAACAACATGCATGCAATCTCCACTGACATTCAGGAGCTTTCGTACATACCACAGTATAGTACGTCTTATTTGACTCTTCGGTTTTAAATGTAACGTTTTGCTGAATGGACCACGACTTCAGCTTACAAATAAGATCTCCTTTTTCCTGAAACAAATCCCCGACGCTGATGCAATCTTCGCTTGCTGCTGTCGCGTCCAAATAGGGTACCGTATTTACTTCTGCCACGGCTAAGTCTACCCAACCATCATCTTCCAGCGGATCGAGGCCGGGATCTTCTAGTTCGACAAAATCGTTATTCGCAACCATACCATCAAAGAATGCTACCTCATTCAATCCAGCAGCATATTCCACGCTATCCTCCCCCTGATGACCTTCACCAATTTCATCATCATCACTGCCACACATATCAATATCACCCGTAGCAACATAAGGCTCGGGTGCAATATATGATGGTTGTGGTCGGTGTAATGTGGATGGTTCGGGGTGAGAAGACCGGAAAGATGTGGACGGACATGCTTGGAATGCGCTGCTTGGATCGTGTTGGAATGATGCGGAGGTGTGGGGAAATCTGCGTTTAGTATATAAATTGTTATTATAATATTATTCCTTAATATTTTCGTAACTAAATCATCACTTGTTTCAAATTTATTTACCTGTGGAAGGCTGTGTATGGTAATTCTTGCTGTTCTTCTGGGGTGCATGTAACTGCAGCAGTCGACTGGAAGAACCTGGATTTATGGATTTTATTAAATGTTTGAATATTAGTATATAGGTATTACTAAAATATTTAAATATGGGTTTATAAAATGTTTACCCATGAGTTTAAAGGTTTGAATAATGTTGTGTATAGTCATATCCACCGGCACTGACGGTATCATCGTTGACCATGTGACCGTACCCCCAAGAACTATCTCCAGCATTACCATCAAAATTACCCGTTGGAGGGGCATCTGATACTTCCAATTGCTCCTTCTGAACCAAAAGTTCAAAAGAATGCTGGGTGCTTGAGAGACCGAAATCTATCATCGAAGATATTGATGCATCGTCTATAATTTCAACCAATGCATTTCCACTGAACATAGGCCATATACAACTTAACTTAACCCTACTTTCACGGGGATCGTATTTCGTAATTTTGAACACTTTAGTCTCTAGTTCATCATAAGTCGTTGATGCTTCCAATTGCATGATTCGTGCAGACCCGCCCATATACTCAGGACCTTGCTCGTGGGTTGCATCTCGTACAAACAATGGTGCAGGAACCATACCTGACTGATGCTGGTCCGGCATCTCAGGCTCGATTTTCAAATGTCGACCAATTAATTGGTGATGTATTCGGTTCATATGGTATTTCTCAACATTTATCGCCGGCACCGAAGCCACAGTATCAGCAGGCACCGGAGCCGCAGTATGAACCGGCACCGCAGCCGCAGTATGACCCGGCACCAGAGCCGCAGCATTAAGGAGATCCAGCGCAGCAGGATCGGTGGTTTGGATCACCATACCGTCAGCAGCAACCCTGGCATACCGGACAGGCGCAACAACACCAGTCTTGGGGAACAGGTTTTGCAGAACAGCTGTCTTGGGGGTTAGGTTTTGCGCAACAACAGCACCCTTGGGGGTCAGGATTTGCGCAGCCATGGGGCCAAGGTTTTGTGCAATATCAACCGCATGAAACCGGGACAGGTTTTTCGCTACAACTGCCCAGTTGGGAGACGGATTTAGCGTCCTATGCAAATTTGTTGGGAGAAAACACATATCCGACACCTGTCCCACATTCAGGTTCAGGATTTGCGGATCAACAGCCTGTCCAAGACGCTGCTGAAGACGATGCTGAAGCAGAACCCGAAACCGAAGCAGAAGATCAGACGCCGCCGCCGCCGCCATCTATCCAAGAAACAGGTGGTTCCTCCAGTCATCCCAGGAGGCATAGGCTTATGTCGAGCCTTCTCGGATTTCATAAGGGAAAAATAAAAGGAAAAAAATAGTATTTAAATTTTACAAACAGATAGGATTTTTTCACATTGGAAATTTGACGGATTCATTTTGATATTATAAATTTGACCGTCGAGATAGAAATCGGATAGGAATTTTTGGTATTGTAAATTTTGACGGATTCATTCTGTAAAAAACATTGATATAGTGAAATTTTATTATTTAATTTAAATATTTTTTTTCGTTTATTTACTTTTATTTTATTTTAAAGAATTTTAATTATAATTAAAATCAGAATTAATATTATATTTATAATTATAATTATATAATTAATAATTATAATTAAAAATTAAAAAATAATTAAAAAAATAAAAAAAATAGGGCGGGTTCCCAGAACCCGCCCCTATTCTGGGGGGTGGGGGGGTGGGGTGGGGGTGGGATGCAAACCGCCCTATAATGATAATTTTAATTTTTACTACCCTATTTTAATAAAATATTTTTAAAATAATATTATTTTAAAAAAAACCCTTGGGATAAATAAATAAAATTCATGAAATAGATAAGTAAATAAATCGATGCCTGTGGGGTTAGGCGAGAATTTAATCTAAACCCTAGGAATAAAGAGTCCACATTTCGTGCTGGCAACCAAGATGTTAATCTTCCCAGCGATACAGAACCCCCCTTGCCGGAGTTCTCGGTGGCGCACGGACGGCCGAGAGTAAGATCCGATTGATGACTTCAAATGCCCAACAATTTTATATATTTAATACATAAAAACTTCTATAGAATATTGAAATGAAGAAGAAAGTTTTTTCATATTTTTCCTTATATCTTTTCTCAAAAAACAAGCCTCTAATTTAGCCCAAAAACTATGTTGATTCTCATTCCATGAGTACTGAATGTGAGGTTTAAAACATAATCAATTTTCAATTAAATGACAATGAATTATTAGGTTAGAAAATATAGAAAATATTGAAATAAATTGGCTAATGAAAGTAACCATGATGCCAAGTAAAGGAAACAAACTTTAAAGCATTAAAGACTTAAATAGAAAAATAAATTAGAATTAAGTAAATGGATATTAAAGATCTTCTAGGGTTGTTCAATGTGCGTTTATAGAAGAATTGAATTAAGAGAGACTGTTGAAAATTATAATTCAACTATTAGATTAAGTTAGATTTAAATTTTAAATTTAAATGTTTATGTTTGAATTAGATTGAGTTGGTTAGAGTTTTAAATTAAAGATAAACTTAAAATAGTTTGAGAAATCTCTATACTTTATTAATCTCAAAAGCTATTCTCTCTGATAGGTAATCTCTCTTGTGATTATTTTTCCTTAATTACAAACTTTGATTGAGAACTCTTTAAATAGCTAATACACTTCTCAAACTACTTTAAACTTATCTCTAATTTAAAACTCTAATTAATTCAAACATAAATATTTAAATTTAAAACTTAAATCTAACTTAATCTAATAATTGAATTATAATTTCCAACAACCTCTCTTAATTCAATTCTTCTATGCACACACATTGAGCAACCCTAGAAGATATTTCTTGCTTCGCCTTGCTCAATCATTGTCTTGTTTGTATTATTCAAACGTCTTCCTTCAATCTTGAATAACAACCGATTTATTATTTGCATAAATTCTTGACGTCGCATCTTCACTTTCTTCTTCCATTTAACTGCAACAAACTTGCCACCTTTCACCGAACTAATAAAAAATACTAAGCTCTTTCTTTTCACCGTTTTAAATTTTTTCTTCAGAACCTTTTCTTTTTTCGATTTTCCATACAACGTTTCTTTCTTCTTTTAATCTTTTCCCTTCTATATTTTCTTTTGTAATAATAAATAAACTTATTACCTTTCCCCCCTGTCCTTTTCTTTTCCAACGAAATCTATGCTAAACTCTGAAATTTTGATTTATGCTTTTTCGATATTGTGACCTTGTTCATTGTTCTTTTCTTTTGCAATAAATTCTATTTCGAATTTCTCTATTAAAATAAACTTGGTTTTTTTCTCTTTATTTTATTTATTTATAAAAATATCCAACAAAAAATGCTATATTTGGTTTATCTTGGGGCTATATAGTCTACGTACAATATCATTTTAGGGTTTATTTCGGTCTACTCGTGTCTTAAAACAAGGTAACGAAATTATCATTTTCAGATAGTATTGCCAGTTTTTTTTTTTGGGGGGGAGAGGGGGTCGTGGAATTTTTAGAGTTCAGTTGTGCTATCTCAAATGATTTTATAATTTTATCCTAAACTTTTGAGGTTATCCTCCCCCACCCCCCCCCCACCCCAAAAAAAAAATAATAAATAAAAACCTCGGCGTTCACTATGTACATAGCCATATTCTCATGTAGATTAACAGCCAACATACTGTCAATTTTTTTCAATTACCTTCGTGTATTTTCGTTTTAGGCCCATGTTAGTCCAATCAAAGACTTACATGCCTCGCAAGTTGCGACTACATATTCCTAAACCATGTCAATCAGTTCACACTTCACTCTCTGTTTATCCTCTATGGAAGCCACCTCTTACTTCTTAAAGTACACGGTTGAGTCTCCAACTCCATAGGTATTATAGAGTTTGGTATTGTATAAAACTCTATAATTTGGGCGTAGTTTGAGGGCTATTTGAGTTTATTTGGTTATGAGTTGCATTGATTTTATATAGTGTAACCTACGATTCTCACTTAAAACCTTTTCATGTCGTTTGCGTACTCCAATATGCATTGGCGGGTGTATGTGTTGGATTGTCTTTTCATCCACCTTGGGAGACTTCTATATAACTAAACTTATAGCCTCACATCTCCACTGATTTACTTAAAGAAGAATTGTATTTTTTATTACATAATTTTGGGTGTTAAAAATTCGAAGACAATCGAACAGTCACATATATATCACCCCATCTTTTAATAGAGAAACATGTTTGAGAAATGCTTATGAAGATAATACACAGATCAACTACTCATTCTGAAAGTACACAGATCATAGTGTACTTAGTTAAAAAATAATAATCATACTGTACTTTTAGGGACTGAATGATATTTTCAGTTACATCAGGAGTTAGCTTTGTGTGTTAAATTGAAGTGTTTAATGTGCTTTATTTGGTTAGTTCAATTTCTCGTGTCGCGCTATTCATTCCTTGTTATGTATTTGTTTGCTGAACAAATTTCACCCTCGAAGTTAAGGTTCAGAATTCTTGTCAGGCGAACTGTTATCTCAATGTTCGACATATAAATCTAAATGTTGTTTAGGATGTCATTTTTGACATTTTGAGTGTGCAAGTTATCTGACAAGCTTTCCATTGCCAGAATGTTGATTTAAGCGTCTATAGTCCAAAGCTGTCTTCGACAAGCCAAAGGGTTCCTTGCAATAGCAGCTACTGCGAGCTCCAAGAAATGTGCCCTCAAGCAAGCAGTCAGTGTCCTTACATTGTTCAATATGCATCTGCCAACACATCGTCTTCTGGGTTTTTAGTTGAGGATCTCTTGTATTTGACTACAGAAGATAGTAGTCCTAAAATTGTTACAGCACCAATTGTCTTCGGGTACGTGCGCCTTAATATCTTACTTATGTTCTTAAATAGCTGAATCCGAACAGATTAATCAGTTGCAAGTGAAGGAAACACATGCACAACCAAGACAGTCCATGTGCATCAATTTCGAAAATTAATTTTACTGTAAGAATCGCAATCATTTTGAAAATGTTTCACAAAACAACCTCAGTGCAGAAGTCTCCAATCAAGTTTACCAACATTTGTGGAAGATGAACACGAATCTAGAGCTGATAGGCTTTATTTTGAACTGTGCAGTTGTGGACAGGTTCAGACTGGTTCATTTCTTGATGGTCCAGTTCCCAATGGTCTTTTCGGGCTTGGTATGGATAAAACATCGGTTCCAAGCACTTTAGCAAATTTGGGAGTCACATCAAACTCATTTTCGATGTGCTTTGGGAGTGATGGCAATGGGAGAATTAGTTTCGGGGACAGTGGGAGCTCGGACCAAGACGAAACTCCCTTCAATGTGAAGCATTCACAGTGAGTAATTAATCTGCTTTATTCCTATTGGTTTTTTCTCTTATATCATCACCCCCAATACTTAAATATTTCTAAACAGTCACCCCCACTAAAAAAAAGAAAGAAAGAAAGAAAAATAAAACTTGTTTATTTCACCAGCTGTCAATTTTGACATGATATCATGACTAAACTAGTCACATTTAGTTTAGTTGCTTAATTTTACAGCCTTTTGGAAATTAAGACCCACAGGTTTCATGCTGCTCCTTGCTTCTTCTGGTAGTAAATTGTTAAATTTTGATCATTGAAAGTGAAAAAACAAGATAGTATTTACCATTACTCCATCCAATGTTTAATGATGATAATACATTTGTTATGGAATATATCAAATATTCTTAGTTCACTAGACTAAAGGGAGAATTTTAAACAACTAACAGGTTTTAGGGGTGACTTGAGATTCTAAAGTTTATGGGGTTATATATAAAATTAGTATGTCGTGGAGGTGATATGTAAGAAGACCCTTCCCTGTTTGATATTAATGTTTGAATATGCATGTGTTTTGTATAAATTTCCTTTAATTTTGTGTTTTTATATGACCCATTTTTTTGTGTTCCTCGATTTCATTCAGTGTTGCATACGACATCAGTCTCACTGGAATAAACGTAGGGAACAGTTCCAGGAATGTAGGTTTTATTGCTCTTGTTGATTCCGGTACTTCATTTACGATCTTGGCGGAGCCAGCTTACTCAAGTCTCACCAAGAGCGTAAGTAAAATTCAAATGGCCTTCGATATTTTGAATCTTGCTAAAGTATAATAATATAAGATTTCGCTGCCCCTTTTCAGTTCAGTACTCAAGTTCATGATAAACGATACACGAGAGACTTGGGTCTCCCTTTCGAATATTGTTACCAGATAAGGTACTGTTTATTCAACATCTTCAGCGATATTTTTTAAAATATTTTTTTATAATTTATTTCTTGATGCTTGCAGTTCCATTGAGAATCTCACTATACCTGATATAAGTTTTACAACTAATGGTGGAAGCCAGTTTCCTGTTATTAGTCCAATAGTTATTATCGTTATCAAGGTAGGTTTCCATGCTTCTTCATAAAATTTGTATGTTCTGCAAAACAGTATATCATAGGGAATTTTTTTGAAATAGGATGGTTTGAATTTTAAATTATAAAAATAGGATAGTTAGATTTTTATTTGTGAAAATAGGGCGGTTTGGTGGACCCCATCTCCCTCCCCAGTTTAGAGGGCGGGTTACTAAAACCCGCCCTTTACCTATTATAGGGGAGGGCGGGTTCCAAGAACCCGCCCTCCCCTCAATTTTGAAGAGGGCGGGTGTGAGAACCCGCCCTCTCCTTTATAAAGGAGAGGGCAGGGCCCGCCCTCTATTAAAAAAATAAATAAATTATGTGGGGTCCACAAACCATCCTATTTTCACAAATAAAAATCTAACTACCCTATTTTTATAATTTAAAATTCAAACCATCCTATTTCAAAAAAAAACCCTATATCATACGCTGATACTCTGTATGCTTCTCTGATGTTCAGGAGCATGGACGACAACAATTTATTTATTGCTTAGCTGTTGTCAATGTCAAGGGTATTCAACTGAATACAATCGGACGTAAGTCCGTGCACTCGATAACTTTCCTACTTTTTGTTCCTAGCATTCATTTCTAATGCCAATTAGAGATTCGTCCACATTTTCCCCATATAGTCAATTATTACAGTGATAATTGTTAAGAACCAATTTACCTAAAAGCTTAAGCTGTTGGGTTGTGGGATAACAATGTATATCAAGACAACATAATACTTTAATACTCCTCACGTGGACCTTTGAATTTTGGGCCACGTGGCAAGAAAAGCCTCTAGCGGAAATTCTCGCTAATATAGGCGGATAAATGAGAATAAACAAATATAATTTAAATTGAGAATTACGAGGCTTGAACCGAGGACCTCTTGAACTTGGTCTGATACCATGCTAGGTTGTGGGATAACAATGTATAACAAGACAACATAAATTTTAATAATAATAAATAGGTTCCGATCTGGGGAAAAAACATTCATTTGTATTCCTCTTTGTATATAAGCCCTCCTATGGTAGGTTTGCTCTTAAAGAAATTTATAGAAAATACGCTTAGAGTATTTTCATTTCGCATATAAGCCATTATAAATTATAAAATTTCCTTCAAGTTAATATATTTGAAAATAAGAAAGTTAAATGTTCTTTTCTTACACGTGCAGACCACATGCTAAAACACTAGTGGGTTTCAACAACACTGACATCTTTTATGCTGTTGCTTAACCTACAGAAAATTTCTTGACTGGCCTCCGCCTAGTCTTTGATCGGGAGAGAATGGTCCTCGGATGGAAAAAGTTCAACTGTAAGTATATTTTCAACTTGGAAAAGGGGGAAAAAAGTAATTGGGAATTAATCATATACCCAAATCTCAATAATGTCAAATTTCAATGTTTCAGGCTACGACACCGAGGACTCGAAACCCCTACCAGTGAATCCGCAAAATAATCCGCCTGCCCCTTCACCTAGCATTGCTTTAGGACCTAGCAGTTTTACTCCAGAGGCTACAAAAGAGAACGGAAACAATGGCCCTGAGGTCTCAACACTCACGCCTGGGGCATCGAGCAGCAGCTCGCATATGCACTCGTTTGTGAGTACCATTATCGTGATCCTTCTGCTTTCTCTAGCCATTTTTTGATCAGTTTTAGTTAAGATCGATCATAGTTTCATATTGAGCATTTTTGTTTTATTTTTCATTTCTCCTATTCTATCTACTGTTTACGCTTAAATATAGATTATACAGAAGCTCATACAACATTTTATAGATCTGTTTTCTCTACCTTTTTTTTTCTATATGATTCTTCAGTGTTGGGTTCTATACATTGATGAAGCTGTATGTATATATTGATCATGTAAAACAATTTTTTATATTCAGTAGACAGGGGTGTTTATATCTTGATATTTCTCTCCAATTATTTATTTATTTATTTATCAATTTGCTAATCACTGGATCAAAAGTAGACAGTTGATTCATAGCGTACTCTGAGAAGACATCTATAGGCCTTGTCTGGGTACACACTTTCTCCAGATTATATGCCTAGATCCACTTTGAACCATATTAGTCTAATCCGGCAGAATTGTTTGTTTGTTTTGACGGTCTTCTGTGAGTAAATTTGTAGGGAAAAAACCTTTCAAAATGTTTTCATTTAGCATTTTGTTTATTTTTCTTTATCTATGCTAAAATTTGCCATGTCTCTCGTCTCTTTAATCATCAATACATTTCTCAATATTCGTTAATTTTTTTTTATGAAGAGTAGATTCTATCCTAAATCATCCAAACATGCATGTGGCGTGAAACTCTTTGGGTTTTTTACTTAAAGGATCATAGAGGTATCCAGGGATATTCTTATTCCAAATGAAAGGGATATTCTTATTCCAAATGAAGTCTGACGGAATTTTTAATTCTAAATACCTCGAGATGTAACAATTAGCCTTGCAAATTAATGGGAAAAATTAAAATGCACGAAGGATTTTCGCAATGCCTTTATATATACCATTCTAAATGAACATCTACTTTGCAACTCCAAAAAATTGAGATTTTTTTGATCTAATATACACTTTGTTAGTAAGATACGAATCAAGCACTCATAAACATTAGAATAATGAAAGAATTTACTGCTCTGTGAATTTGATGCTACAATTAGACTTTGATCTGAAAAAATGAAAAAAGAAACAAAAATTTGAAACTCGACTGAAACTTAGCCATCTAAACCTAAAAAATAATAGATGCCCCCTTGAAGAGGGTGAAGTCTCGGGAGCTTCGAGCAAAAAGCATAATTCTGATACCCAAGAGACGGTAATAACACTAACACAAAAGAGCAGGTACCTAACATAATGCCGCGATTACCGATAATTCAGTTATGCCCCTCCGTTACCATTATTATTATTATTATTATCATTACCACCATGGATCGGTCCATTTGATCCAAAATCACGGCCTCTTCCTTGGTTTTGAACCCTACCACAGCCATAGCCACAACCTGCAACCTGATTTTCAAATAGTATCAATTTACTTTAAACAAAAAATAAACTGATAATCCTAGACAGAAAAACCTAGGCAGGACAACCAAAAACCTGTACCCCAAACTCTTTACCAGAAAACAAAATAAAACAGCTAAACATGTTATTCGATAGCATACCACCCAGGATTAGGAGCTTCAAATTCAGTGTAACCACCGTCATAACCAGCACTTTCTTGCTGGTGATCATTATTATTGCAGCCATAGCCTCCTCTTCTACGACCTCCTGGAAAGCCATGACCTCTGCCGCAGGCCCGGCCACCCCTGCCACCTAATCCACGGTCCATGTTGTCGTATTCTCCATCGCCATAATCCATTACCATATTACCATGTCCTAGAGATTGAAAATTATGATGTCCTTATTAACTTTGCGGACGGAAAAAAAGGGATCTGGGTTCAAAGAAAGTGAATGAAGTAGAAGGAGCACCGCTCATCCTCTGTCACGGCTACCATGGCCTCTTCCTCGTCCACCAGGTGAACCCTCTACATTTAAAGAAAAAACCACAAGAAAAAGTGAGTTCAGGAAGTAGGAAATCCGGGTTGGGGTATTTGAAAATTATAATCTTACCTCCTTCATAGTCCAATTCAACCAATGGTTTCACCTAATCTTCGGGTAACGGAGGCTGATACCTGTGGATTTGAGAAGCAGAGAAGTTGAAATACTGAATGATGAGGTGTTCAAGATCCATAGCATAGAAAGAGAATTCTAACAGAAGGTAGATCTTACAACAAAAACCCTAGAAACTAACTTAGAGTTTTGATGAAGACTGACAATCCTTCTCTGCATATGTTTGTCATCTCTGTAGACCCAATTGCCGTGTTTTGATGAAGACCGACAATCCTTCTCTACATAAGTGTGTTATGAGAAATGTTGAGTTTGTCTCGTATTCTCGACCCCTAGAAGTTTCCCAATTGAATTCGGCGTTTCACAGAGGATTTTAAGTTGAGCCGGCTCACAAGTCGTTTGGAATTATCAGTTCTCTAGTTACAAGAGACGGCTCAGAACAATCTTGAGCTGGCTCAAATTGACTCGGGTTGAATTCTGGGCTGTTTTGGGAAATCCGATTTTTACTCTATTTGCATTATCTTATAAATTGTATTTTATAACCCTAATTGGGATGAACCCTTTTGTTAATCTGAAGTAAGAGAGAGGAGGCTAGGCTTTTAAGAGGGATCTTATGAGAGTTCGTCTACCATTGTAATTCTCCATATTTGTCGATTAGTAAAGTGCTTCTTCGTCCGTGGTTTTTTCCGTAAGGGTTTTCCACGTAAATCTTGTGTCTTTGGTTTGTGCTATATTTCTATTGCTCTTGTTTATTTGTTTGCTTCTCTTTATTGTTTGTTTATCATTTCGTGATCATATTTGCCACAACAAATTGGTGTCGGAGTTACGTTTTGATTCTTTGGGAGATTCGTGCACACAAGGTGTTTGGGGATTTGTTTGCTTGAACTGTTAGGGCTTTGATCTTACGATCTAGGTCTTGTGTTCTCTCACCATCTTTTTAAATTGTGATTTTGAAGTTTTTTTAGTTTGTAAGAACTCAAGGTGTTTGTGGAAATTCCTAAGTAAATTTCAACTGGTTCTTTTAATCCCGCAACATGTCTCCAACGATTATGAAGTTTGCTATTCAGAAGTTTGATGTGAATATGAGTTTTTGTCTACGACAAGTTTGTATGATTGCCGTATTGACACAAAATAATTTGAAGAAGGCGATCCTTGAGAAGGATTTAAGACCTTCCACTATGACGGGGGAAGCATGGGAGGAGTTGGATGAAAAGACTTTCACGGCTCTCCAATTGTGTTTGAAAAACGAAGTTTTGCAAGAAGTTCTAGTGGAGAAGACGGCAGCTAGTTTGTGGTTGAAATTAGATGAGTTATATTTGAAGAAATCTCACAAACCGACTCCTTTTGAAGCAGCGTCTCTACACACTTCGTATGTCAGAAAGCTCTCTCATCAAATCTCACATCAGTGAGTTTAATTTGATCGTTATAGATCTGGGTAAGATCAATATTAAGATTGATGATAAAGATCAAGTATTTATATTGTTATGTTCTTTGCCATCCTCTTATAAGAACTTTCGTGACACCATGGTCTATGGATGCGATACTATCTTGATTAAGGATGTCAAAAAAATATGATGAATAAGGAGAAGGTCAATAAGGAGTTAATTTCTAGCGAAGGCTGTCAATCTTCAGGCTTATTTATTTGAGGACGAACAGAGAGGAGAGATCCGGAAGGTAGAAAGAAGAACTCAAGGTCGAAGTCCAAGTATAAAGACTTGACTTGCAACTATTGTAAAAAGAAGGGACACTTCAAAGCCGATTGTTACAAATTACAGAACAAGCAGAAGCACGAAGACAATCAGAAGGAGTTTTTAGCCGAAACTAGTATTGTCGAAGGAGAAGGAGATCTACTTGTGGTCCTTGATAACACACATCGATCCAAGAATGAATAGATTATGAATTCGGGTTGTTCCTACCATATGTGTCCCAATAGGGATTTTTTCTCCACCCATGAGTCTGTTGATGATAGAGTAGTTTTGATAGGCAACAATAGTTCGTGTCGAGCTATTGGTAAGGGAACGATTCAAATCAAGATATTTGATGGCGTTGTGAGAACATTAGCGGAAGTTGGGCATGTCCTTGACTTGAAGAAGAATCTCATCTCATTGGGTAACCTCGATGTTAATGGCTATAAGTTCTCCGCTGAAGGTGGAGTTTTGAAAGCTAGGAAATGTGTTCTCGTCGTTATGAAGGGCTTAAAAACGAGGTTCTTATATGTGTTGCAGGGTTCGACAACTACCGGGTCAGCGGCAATTTCATCATCTAAATCTATGTCAGATTCAGATATAATCAGATTATGGTACATGAGGCTCGGGTATATGAGTGAGAGAGGTATGGCCGAGTTATCGAAACATGGTCTACCATGTGGTCAAAATACATTGAAGATGGAATTTTATGAGCATTGCATTTTTAGGAAGCAGAAACGAGTTAACTTCGGTACGGCGGTGCACAACACAAAATGTACCTTGACTATATCTATTCAGATCTTTGGGCCCCCTCTTAAGTTGTTTCCAAAGAAAGCGGAGCAAAATATCTGCTTACTTTCATCGACGATTATGCGAGGAAGGTTTGGGTCTACTTCTTGAAGCTTAAGAGCAATGCATTTAATATGTTCAAACAATGGAAGACATTGATTGACAAACAGACATGAAAGTATATTAAGAGGCTAAGGACAAATAACAGATTAAAATTTTATGGTGGAGATTTTAATGAATTCTGCAAAAACGAAGGCATCGTTCGGCATCATACTGTTTTTTATACACCACAGCAAAATGGAGTCGCGGAGCGCATGAATCGGACTCTTTTGGAGAAAGCTCGGTGTATGTTATCTAATGCAGGGCTTGGCAAGGAGTTTTGGGCAGAGGCGGTGAACACGACATACTATGTGGTGAATCGATCACCTCATACAACACTTGATAGTAAAATACTGGAGTAGGTATGGTCTGGAAAGCATGCCGATTATTTTACACTTGGACTGCTTTAGCATTACACTTGGAGTGTTTGGTTGTCCCGCATGTGCGAAAAAATGCATTTTTCTTGGTTATACTACCAGGGCTAAAGGTTATAGGTTGTGGGGTCTGGATCCTAAGTTACCAAAGTTTATGATTAATAGAGATGTCGCTTTTGACAAGTCTGCTATGTTAAAACCGAAGAACACGGAATCTCCAATTCAAGACGATACAAGGAAGGACGAGCCGGGCGTTGAATTTGGGGTCTGTGAAAGCTCGGGTTCGCAAGAGATCTCTCTTTCACCATCGTTTGATGAAGATCAGTCCCAAGATGAGCAGTATCTAATCGCTTGAGACCGACAACGAAGGGACATTAGACTGCCACAGAAATATGGCTACGATGATCTAGCGGCTTATGCGTCGTCCGTTATAGAGATAGTTGATAGCAGCGAGCCTACGAGTTATCAAGAACCTATTCATCCGATGAGTTAGCTTGATGGCTAGTCGCTATGAATGAAGAGATTGAGTCTCTTCACAAGAACTAAACATGGAAGCCCATTAAGCCCGAAGGAGAAAAAAAGTAGTTGGTTGCAAGTGGATTTTCAAAAAGAAGGAAAGAAATTAAGAGGTTGCACATACTTGATATAAGGCACTGTTGGTAGCTAAAGGCTATTCATAGATAAAGGGAGTGGACTTCAATGAAATATTTTCTCCAGTTGTAAAACACGCCTCTATTCGTGCCTTGCTCTGTTTGGTAGCTATGCAGGATTTGGAGCTCGATATTAAGACCGCTTTCTTGCATGGTGATTTGGTAGAAAAGATCTACATGCAACAAACCGAAGATTTCGAAATTGAAGGCAAGGAAAACCACGTTTGTTTGTTGAAGTCTCTCTATAGTTTGAAGCAGTCGCCTAGACGTTGGTACAAGAAATTTGATTTCTTCATGAGAGATATTGGGTTTACAAGAAGTAAGGGCGACAATTGTGTTTATTGCAAGAAACTCACCATTGGTTCTTTTATATATTTGTTTTATATTGATGATATGTTAATAGCAGAAAGGTATATGGTTGATATTCAGAAGTTTAAGGAACAATTGACAGGCAAGTTCGAGACCAAAGATTTAGGAGTATCCAAGAAAATTCTCGGTAAGGAAATTAGACGCAATCAAAAGGAAGGTAAACTTTACTTGTCTCAATAATGATACGTTGAAAAAGTTTTGGAGCGTTTTGGCATGGCAAACGCTAAATCTGTAAGTATCCCTTTGGCAGCTTATTTTAAACTTCCAGTTCGTTTATCACCGCAAATTGAGAAAGAAATTAAGTATATGTCGCATGTTTCTTATTCGAGTGCGGTGGGTAGTATTAAGTATGCCATAGAATGTACCCCCGACATCTCACATGCAATTAGTGTTGTTAATCGTTATGAGGCATTTCCTGGTAAAGGCCATTAGTAAGCAGTGAAAAGGATTTTACGATACCTATGAGGTACATCTGATGTGAGGTTAGAGTTTGGAAGGAACAGTGATAGTTTGGTTGGTTTAAGCGATTCTGACTATGCAGGTAAGCTTAACATGCGAAGATCGATCACCGGCTATTGTTCATCTCAGAAAACTGCATTTTAATACCCTCATTCATGATCTATTTTATTATTTATTGGTACTTTTAACTAGTGTCTGCTCAGTAATTACAGATTACAGGTGTTCGTGATAAAATACTGGAAACACATTCAAAATCACGGATATAGCATTTGGGAGTCGACACTGCAATCAGAACAGAGAACTGACCGATATCCAAAGAGCACTTTTGCAATAAACAAGTGTGCATACAATTTTTGGTCCAAGACAATACATGTATGACATTAGCTCTTTGACATGGAGCATATGGGGGCTGCCCTTGCACAACTCAGTAAGTGGGCACATGTGTTGTGTGATGGGCAATAAATGCAATAAAGTTTTGATGTGATATTGGCATCAAGTTTCTTTCCATATCTCTGCATGCAAACCAGGCTTAAACTGATAAAACAAGCTGCACCAGAGTGATTGTGGAGAGCACACAAGCACACCATGCCAATACGAGACCAATAGCTCGGATTGAGACCGGCCAGACCACCCTAGGATCCAAGCTCGCCGGTCCCCTAGCTCAAAACGTCCCCATCTTTTCCCTGTCCCTTCCTTGCAGTCACATCACCTCATTTTTATTACTTGTTTAATCTTTTTTGGTGCATATAAAAGCCAAATCAGTGAGCAAGGGAAGGGTCCTCTCTCATATGTATATGTAATATATAGTTTTGTTATAGTTTTATTTTTTGGTTTAGGCTTGGGTGTTGGGTGAGCTTAACTTGGTCTCTTCTTTTTCTTCCCTCTTGATGCTTTCTCTTGAGAGCTTCATTATGGAGATTGAACAAGTTACCAATATCTTGTAACTCCACTTCAAGTGTTAATAATATTTGTGTTTCTTTATTTACTTGCTTTCTTTTCTTTACTTGCTTTTCTTTTCTTTTCATTATCATGTGTAACTAACTATCTTTGGTTGTGGTAATGGTAAGAAAGTGAGATGAAAGGCTTTGCCTCCTCCTCCTGCTCTTGTTAATGTTTAATGTGCTTAACTATATAATTCTAACTTAAAGATTGTTTATGTATTGATGTGATATGGTATTTTGAAACATGGTTATTTTGTAACCTCCTCATATACCATATTCACTCCCTTTCCCCATTTCAATGTTTAAGTTAAAATCAATTTAGTGTTAAGGTTGCTAGGTTTAGATATCGTGTTTTGTGATCAAGTGTTTGATAATCTCTTGGTTTCATATAAGATATACCATCACAAACACCTAGCAACTCAATACCTAAATCATTTGCTCTCACTCACTAATTGTGTTTTTGATGTTGTGGTATGCTTGCTAACCCTTGTGTTTAGTGTTGATATCCCAAGCTTGGACAACGGTAAGTGAACAAAACGGACTAGTTTCGTGTTTGCGGAGAATATCGGAATTTGACGACTTGTGCCTCGCAACCGCTTTGACAAGTCGTGCGTCATGCCGGGATCAACGTGAGAACGAACAACTCATGAACAAGAGAACGTTGAAGGAATCGTCGCGATTCGATCTTCCGAACCAAAGCCGCAACCATTTCTTTCTTAACTTCTTTCTTTGTTTTCCTTGTTTTCGTATTTTCTATTTTTTTGTGACAAAACCAACCATTCGTTATTTGTTGAACCTTAAACCACAAAACTTAATACACAATTCCCTGCGGATGGACCCGTACCTGTCGGCTTGCTACAACGCGCCGTGCACTTGCGGTTTATAAATTTTAAAACGAGAACGATCTCGCGTGCACATTCCGTTTCCTTAAAGTCATATCCGTTTCCAAAACATACGCATTTGCGCGTGTGGGTGAGTTCCCAACAAGTTTTTGGCGCCGTTGCCAGAGAATTTGGTAGTATTGGGTATTGTTATTTCTGGTTCTTACTAACAAAACTAACTTTTAACTCAATTTTTTCAAAACTAACAATACGAAATTCTTTTCACTTGTTCTTTGTCCTTCATACCTGCTAGCACCTTGATATTTATTTTAAAAATCAAGTTATACCGATAGAGCACTTGGCTAGCCTAGAGAACTTACACAAAATTCGAGCAGAAACGAACTTCATTTGGCCGGCGACATCACTGGAAAATCCGAGCTCACCGGCCCAATGAGGGTATTTTTGATTTTTTGTTTTTGTTTTATCTCCAGTGCCTTGTTAATACTCTAGTGGTATTGTTTGATTTTTATGATTTTAAGTGTGCAGGAATTGTGGCAGATATATCGCTTTTGACACTAAATATCGTATTTTCCGACATTTCAGATTTTTTACGGAATTACGACCAGCGATCGTGCGGAGCGAGGCTCAAACTCAATTTCAAGACGTTAGTGAAGTATAGTGCCATAGATTCGGGTAGTTTGACCCGCGCAAGCGAACAATTAAGGACTTGGATCACTTTCAAAGGGGTTTTCTTAACCAAATTACATCGGTACGTATTTCCTAACGCATTCCTCTTGAATCCGACGCATTCCACTATTCTATCTTCTGCAGGATTTTTCGTACAAGCTTGCCACCAATTGCACAGAGAACTAACCGTATTTTTTGCAGCGCTTAAATTTAAAACGAAAAAGAATTGCTTAAATTGTTTGATTTTTTGAATTCTTTCATTTGATTGCGCATTTGCATCTTAATACGGATTTAAGGGCAAAAAGACCAAACAAGATACGGTAAAGGATTTTATCACCTTTTTCCGTAGCCCACAAATCACAAAACTGCATTCTTGCATACCCACGGTAATTTAAAATCAACTAGACTTTGACTTTAAGGACATCACGCTCATTAGGAGAAGTTAACTATGTTTAGAACACCGCTTAATTGTATATCATTCACGGGGTGTCTAGGCAAGTATTTAAGAGAAAAGGGTTATCTAATTAAGGAAGTTCGCGAAAGAGTTGGAAAACCTCCCCTTATCTCTTGCACTTACCTAGCTTCGTGATCCGTGTATCTTGAGCCCGTTTCTCGACACAGTTTTAATTCGACAATCAGGTTCTTGAGCAGGTCTAGTTGACTAGCATACCATAGATTGCTAGGGTGTGATATTCTTTATTTTTGTGACATTTGTGAATTCTTGTTAATATGGGCGATACATGATTTAATTCAATTTTTCACGATTCTTATTCTTTTGTTTATACTCAATCCCAATACACTTGTTCAAATTGCCAAAATTCTTCCGACATTCATGACAACTGTCCTTTCTTAGGGGGTGACCAACCGTCCCAGAGTTTTGATATGGGTCATCCACCTAACACTCTTGAACCCAGTCCCACTTCAATTAGAGACCTAATGATTGAGGATTTAGAGAAAGATGTCGACAGATTAATTGCTTTAGCATCACCACCGTCACAACCCTCTTTACCTGAAACAACTGACCCATTCTTAGGAAATGATGGTGAGATAGATGCTAGGTTGACCGCTTTAGAGAAATGTATTGAAGTGATGATTGCGGTCGAGAATCATACAGCTGCAACGCTAGCCCTGTGTATACAGCAGTCTAAGCAATTGTTTCACGCTCAAGCTCAATTTTTGGCTAGAATTGAAGAGCATGTAGCTGTAGTGATTCTAAAGAGTGAACACGGTCAATTAGAACCACATGATGTTAATATCTGTCATCTAGGAAGTCACCCAAGTAATATAAGAGATCAATTGAATTTTGATGATTTCATAGATGACGATGCAAATGATTTGACTAAGTGTTATCAGGACACACAGGAAAACCCTCTAAGTCAGTCCACCACTAACCTTTAAGTACCCACTGAACCTCCTGTCACTTGTGATTTTGAGGTTGATTTAACTGAAATAATACTTGATGAGGAAAATCTTGAACCGACTGATTTTTGTACTCCAATTTTAAAGGAGGGATCTTATGATTTTGACGGGTATGGTTTGGATAGGTTGTCAGAAGAGATCAATGATCAGAAACCCACAATTTTTGTATCACCTAGTGATATTGTTTCGGAAGAAACGTTAGGGTGGGGATCTACTTTTTTAGATGACATATACCTACCCATTTATGAATGTGATGAGGAAGAAATGTTATTGGGAATTGTGAGTTGTAGCAATAAGAATAGAATTGTGAAAGATCCTAGAGAGGAAGGCGGTCTTGAAGAATAATCTTTCATATCGAGTTTTGAGGATATTTTTGCGGATGAACTTGATATACTTGGTGATTTGAGTCGGGATCCATTTGGGAATATCCTAAGAACCTTTCTTTTGCCGAACTTTTTGCGGATGGACTCCTATTTTTAAACGAGATTGACTTCGGAACTCAACATGTGCTTTATGAACATTCAATTCATCCAGAAAACAATTCTTTAACCTCTTCGAAACTTCATCTTCATCTTCAGCGTCTTCTAATCCCTACTTTTATACGCCCATGCCCTCCACTAACATCTAACATATACCTTTTCTTTTTATTTTTCTTTTGTATATACATATTCTTTTACCAGCCATTGCACTATATAGACAAAATCTTTAAATGGCTGGTATTAATTTCTGGACTAACCCAATCATTTAGCCTGTATATGTTGTAATTAGTCTTAGGTTTTTCTTTAAATAAAATTCTCACTCTGATGTCTAAGTTTAGCTAACGGAGACGGAGACAACGATGAGGACATCGTAAAACTCAGGTTTGGGGGTGAGCACTGTATTTATTTTGCTGCATCATGTGTATATTCTGCATTGCATACATATTAAAAAACCAATAAAAATTGAAATTTTTTCCTCAAAATATAAAAACTTTGTCATGTTAGCTAGCGGGGGAACTTAGATTCAAAGTCTGACGGTTCGGTTGATAAGTTAGAAATAACTAAATCCTTTTTGTGAGACTGACGACCCAAAAAATAACCCTCCTTTGTGTTTAACCATAGCTGATATACGTATTTTATAACAATTTACACGTGTCGTATGTTTTTGAGAATTTGATGAAAGTCTGATATGTCTGTAAACTTTTAAAAATTGATAAACACCTTTAGGATCAAACATGTTTGTTCTAAGTTAAGTAATATCAAGAATAGTTCATAAAGTAAAGTGAATATGAAGGATATTATTGAGCTTTTAATAGAAGCTATAAGTCTGAAAAATAACCCATCTGGAACCTTGTTGGAGTAAGTACACACCTTATCCACTTGTAACGTCTTCGGATTTAAAAGAAATGCTGGTTATATCTCCGTTTTCACTAAGTTCTGAATATTTTAAATAAAACGAGTCTTTTGTTTTGTGGCCTTGGTAACTTGGGTAATTAATTCCTTAGGGTGTCTCCACACCTAATGTCCTAAAACCATCTGGTTTAGGAGTCATTGACCCAAAGCTCGTTAAGTTTCCAAGCGCCAAATAAAACAAGCTAAGCAAGTGTTCTCACCAAGTTAAAATTCCTCATGGTTCTTTGTGGGAGAATAATCTTGGCGGAGACAGGTTTTCTATTAAAAAAGTTTTTTCGCGGAGATATGAATATATATTTATTAAAACATTTTGCACGATAATGGAGGGTGTGTATGAACAACAAACATGTGAAAGGTACGAATGAAAAATAAGACTTAAGTTCTCTGTTAAAAATGATTTAAAATTCTGACTTGAAACCTAACTGGAGAATAAAACTTGAGAAAATATTAACTCCTTTCAAGCTCGTGTGATCCTTTAGAAATCTATCCTGATCTGTAATTATGACATGATGACCCTAATCAAAGTTCTTAAAAACTTATGGACACTATCCACACAATCACGTAAAAATGCATATGAGCTTATGTTAGACAAATTGTGAGCAGTGAACAATAGGGTTTGACGTTTCTAAATTAGGGCGATAGAACTTCCAATTTTGATTCTTAACCTTAAGATTAGAATCAACAGTTTTTCCACGACGCTAACCTGACTGGATTTTGTGGGTGTAATCCGCTGAAAACCCTCAGGAGACAACACTCTTCCTACTAGGGACACCTAGAGGTTTAGCGGCTTGTTGCACATGCACAGTGCAATCGCGTTCCCTGCGAAAGTGAGGCTAGGATTTTTTGTTTTGCTCGGGACGAGCAAAAGGTAAGTTTGGGGGTATTTGTTCATCTCAGAAAACTGCATTTTAATACCCTCATTCATGATCTATTTTGTTATTTATCGGTACTTTTAACCAGCGTCTGCTCAGTAATTACAGATTACAGGTGTTCGTGATAAAATACTGGAAACACATTCAAAATCACGGATATAGCATTTTCGATCCGACACTGCAATCAGAACAGAGAACCGACCGATATCCAAAGAGCTCTTTTGCAATAAACAAGTGTGTACACAATTTTTGGTCCAACACAATACATGTGTGACACTAGCTCTTTGACATGGACCATATGGGGGTTGCCCTTGCACAATTCATGCAAGTGGGCACATGTGTAGTGTGATGGGCAATAAATGCAATAAAATTTTGATGTGATATTGGTATCAAGTTTCCCTCCATATCTCTGCATGCAAACCAACCTTAAACTGATAAAACAAGCTGCACCAGAGTGATTGTGGAGAGCACACAAGCACACCATGCCAATACGAGACCAATAGCTCGGATTGAGACCGGCCAGACCACCCTAGTATCCGAGCTCGTCGGCCCCCTAGCTCAAAACGTTCCCATATTTTCCCTGTCCCTTCCTTGCAGTCACATCACCTCATTTTTATTACTTGTTTAATCTTTTTTGGTGCCTATAAAAGCCAGATCAGTGAGCAAGGGAAGGGTCCTCTCTCATATGTATATGTAATATATAGTTTTGTTTTTTGGTTTAGGCTTGGGTGTTGGGTGAGCTTAACTTAGTCTCTTCTTCTTATTCCCTCTTGATGCTTTCTCTTGAGAGCTTTATTATGGAGGTTGAACAAGTTACCAATATCTTGTAACTCCACTTCAAGTGTTAATAATATTTGTGTTTATTTATTTACTTGCTTTCTTTGCTTTACTTGCTTTGCTTTTCTTTTCATTATCATGTGTAACTAACTATCTTTGGTTGTGGTAATGGTAAGGAAGTGAGATGAAAGGTTTTGCCTCCTCCTCCTCTTGTTAATGTTTAATATGCTTAACTATATGATTCTAACTTAAAGATTGTTTATGTATTGATGTGATATGGTATTTTGAAACACGTTTACTTTGTAACCTCCTTATATACCATATTCACCCCCTTTCCCCATTTCAATATTTAAGTTAAAATCAATTTAGTGTTAAGGCTGCTAGGTTTGGATATCGCATTTTGTGATCAAGTGTTTGACAATCTCTTGGTTTCATATACGATATATCATCACAAACACCTAGCAAACTCAACACTAAAATCATTTGCTCTCACTCACTAATTGTGTTTTTGATATTGTGGTATGCTTGCTAACCCTTGTGTTTAGTGTTGATACCCCAAGTTTGGACATAAAACGGTAAGTGAACAAAATGGACTAGTTTCGTGTTTGCGGAGAATATCGGAATTTAACGACTTGTGCCTCGCAACTGCTTTGACAAGTCGTGCTTCATGCCGGGATCAACGTGAGAACGGACAACTCATGAACAAGGGAACGTTGAAGGAATCGTCGCGATTCGATCTTCCGAACCAAAGCCGCAACCATTTCTTTCTTTGTTTTCCTTGTTTTCGTATTTTCTATTTTTTTTGACAAAATCAACCATTCGTTATTTGTTGAACCTTAAACCACAAAACCTAATACACAATTCCCTGCGGATCGACCCGTACCTGCCGGCTTGCTACAACGCGCCGTGCACTTGCGGTTTATAAATTTTAAAACAAGAACGATCTCGCGTGCGCATTCCGTTTCCTTAAAGTCATATCCGTTTCCAAAACATACGCGTTTGCGCGCACGGGTGAGTTCCCAACAGCTATGTATTCTCTTTAGAAGGATGTGCTATTAGTTTGTGTGCTTCGTTACAGTCTATGGTAGCATTATCTACGATGGTGGCAGAGTATATGAATGTTGTTGAGGTTTTTAAGGAAGCAATCTGGTTGAAGGGACTATTTTCGGAACTTGGAATCCATGAATATATCATAACAGTCTATTGTGATAGTCAAAGAGTGATTCATTTGACAAAGGACCAAGATGTATCATGACAGAACGAAGCACATCGACTTTCGGTATTGGTTTGTTCAGGATGTCGTTGAAGAGGAAAAGATAATCGTAAATAAGGTTGGCACAGCGGATAATCTAGCCGACATGTTGACTAAGTCTCTTTTGTTTATTAAGTTTGAGCATTACTTGAACTTAATTGGAGTGTGTCACACTCATTGAGCCTTTTAGAAGTTTTGTAAAGAAGGTGGAGCTATTACTAATATTATGGAGGAGTTTTGTGGCGAATACGAGATAAGGTGGAGATTTGTTGTGGGGAAAATGTGGGAATCAAGAACTATGCTAAACGGCCAACCATGCAAAGCACAATATACAACGAAAGATAAAACAATGTAAGAATAAGAGAATCAAATCAGAGAGAGACACAATATTTGTTTACGAGGTTCACCCACCGTATGGCTAGTCCCCGGCAGAGCGGAATCTGCAAAACTTCCACAAATTCTTTTGTCAAGATTACACTAAGAGTAAACCCTAAGAGATTTCTTTCAAATCTCTCTAATCTTTCTTAGCAGTCACCCCCTCTCTATTTTCAATATCCTCTCTCGATAGCATCTAATTTTCACTAATGAAAAACTCTATTTATAACCAAACCTTAATCCCACTTGAATTAGGTTAAATAATATTACGAAAATACCCCGTTGAAAATACCCTGCGCGTCACAAAACTATTTTGGGCTGGCTCAACATAACTAAGAGCCGTCTTATATGAACATAGGAGAATTGGTAATTCCAGATATGTTGTGATCCGGCTCAACATAACTATGAGCCGTCTTAAAATAGGGACGAGCTGGCTTAAGATAAGACCAAGCCGGCTCATGAAGAAGCACCATGATATCAACATTCTCCTACTTAGAGATTCTTCCATCTTGACTCCCAAAAAACTAGTAAACTTCACACGGTTCCGCTATTTGCTCTCTCCTCATCAAATCTTCTTGGAGAAGCTCACCAATCTGCAACAGAGATCCGGCTTATCTCTGACTACAACCTTAATGAACATATCCACAGGATTCTTTTCTCCCGCTATCTTCTGCAATGTCGACCCACCATCCTCCAACGCTATACGTATGAAATAATACCGCATCTTGATGTGCTTTTTCCTAGAGTGATATGCAGCATTTTTGGTCAAATGTATTGCACTTTGACTATCGCTCCACAAGGTATTGAACTACTGTTTCTTACCCAACTTTTTAAGTAACCCTTATAGCCATATCATCTCTTTATTGGTTTCTGTGATGGCCACATATTCGGCCTGTGTCGTTGATAACGCAACAATCTTTTGCAACTGGAAAATCCAACTGACTGTTGTGCTTCTCTCACCATCTCGATCACCTGAGTGGTTTGCATCAACATAACCTTGTACATTGAGTGTACACCCACGAGACATAAGCAATGGGTGGATATTCCTTTGAGATATCTCAATATCCACTTCACTGTATTCTAATGCTCCTTCCCCGGGTTTTGCATGTACCTGCTTAACTCCCACTGCTTGTGCAATATCTGGTCGTGCACTCACCATTGCATACATCAAACTCCCAACCACCGATACATATAGCACTCGTGCCATGTCATCTTTCTGCTCTTGAGTTGTCGGGTACAATTCTTTACTGAGTTTGAAACCCTTCGCTAAAGGCATACTTACCGGTTTTGCTTTGTCCATATTGAACCGCTTCAAAATCTTCTCCACGTAGGTATATTATGACAACCACAACTTATCTTTAATGATCTTTGTGCTCAAAATTTGCTTGGCTGTTCCCAAATCCTCCATGGAGAATTGTTTAGCCATCAGCTTCTTCAGATTTTGAATTTTCTTGAAATTCGGACATGCCAGCAACATATCATCCACATAGAGTGATAAAATAACGTAGCCTCCATCCTTAAATGTCTGAATATAAACACAGTGATCTGAATCACATCTCACAAAACCTGACTCCAACATGAATTGATCAAACTTGAGAAACCACTGCCTTGGAACTTGCTTAAAGCCATACAAACTCTTTCACAATTTACAAACCAAACTTTCCTTCCCCTTAACCTTGTATCATGGTGGCTGCATCATATAAATTTCTTCCTCTAAATCTTCATGAAGGAACGCTGTTTTCACATCTAACTGTTCTAAATACAAATCTTCCACTGCCACCATACTAAGTATAACCCGAATTGAAGTCATGTTCACCACCGAGAAAAATATTTCCTGATAGTCTATTCCATACTGTTGCGCATATCCCTTCACTACCAAGCGAGATTTGCACCGCTTCATACCATCGGTCTCATCCTTGATTCTGTACATCCATCTATTCAGCAACGCCTTTCGACCCTTGGGTAGCTTCACTAGATCCCATGTACGATTCTTTTTCAATGAATCCATCTCTTCATCCATGGCTTGCTCCCACTGCTTGCTAGCACTGCCCCGTGTCGCTTCTGTGAGGGATTCGGGCTCTCCCGAATCAGTGTACAATATGAAGTTAGTAACTAATCTTTCAAGTGGTCTCCTTTCTCATGTAGATCTCCTCAGAATTGGAACATTTGGTTGCTGAACCTGGTCTTCAACCGGTTTCTGAATCTGATCCTGCACTGCAGTGCTTATCTCCTCCATATTTTGATCTGCATCTATAGGCACTTGACTATTCTCCTGAGTTTCATCTAACTCAATGAACTTATATACTGCACTATTCTTAACATTGGCTTGTTTTGCTTTCTTGTACAAGTGTTTCTCATCAAAGATGACATTCCGGCTTTATATTATCTTCTTACTTAAGTAATCCCACAGCCGATATCCGAACTCATCTCCTCCATAACCAATGAATGCACACTTCCTAGACTTGGAGTCAAGCTTACTCCTTTCCGTCTTATCTATCAGCGAATAAGCAATGCAACCAAAAACTTTAAGGTGCGGGTAATTTACTGGTTTACCTGACCAAATTTCTTTCGGAATTCCTCTATCGAGTGCACTTGCCGAGTTTTGATTGATCAGATACACAGCAGTATCGACAGCTGCTGCCTATAGGAATTTGGGCACATCTGCATCCAAGGTCATGCTCCTTACTCGCTCTAGAATCGTTATGTTCATCTTTTCAACGATGTCGTTCTGTTGCGGCCTGATACCGTCTTTAACCAACGTATACCTTTCTATGAGCAAAACCCCTCGAAATCTTCTATGCAATATTTCCCGCCATTGTCAAACTTTAGGCACTTAACCTTCGTCCCTGTTTGGTTCTCCACCTGTGTAATCCAGTGTTTGAAGTGATCAAATAGATCAGACTTCTTCTTCATTGCATAAACCCGTGTCTTCATGCTGGCATCATCAATGAACGTAACGACGCACCAACTCTAGGTTCTTAGTCTTCTTTGCTACACCGTCAATCTGAAACTTGAGTACGCTTTGCTTTCCACAATCACAACTCTCACAGAGTCCCAACTCTACCTTCTTCAGCCCAGATAAAAACCCCTTACCCTGAAGAATCTTCCTATTCTTCTCGTTAAGGTGCCCCAATCTCTTGTGCCACAATGAAGTCTAAGAATATGCATATGAACCTGTCGTCAATGCAATCGAAACGCTACTTCTCACACTAAATGAATACAATGAACCAATCAATTTGCCCTTTGCGACTACCAACGATCCGTTGGAAATCTTCCACTGAAAATTCCCAAATACCGCAACGTACCCTTTGTGGTCCACCTGAGATATTAGACTCTTCTTCAGATTTGGTATGTGTCTAGCGTTATTCAGTTTTACCTGAGCTCCTCCTGACGGATGCAATATAATCGTCCATTTTCCAACGATTTTGAACGGCTGCCCGTTTTCCACCGTCACATGCCTAAGATCTCTTGAACATAATCGCTAAAATGATGCTGACCTGAAGTGCAGTGAAAGAATGCTCCCGAATTTAGAAATCATGTATCTCCCTTTGTGCTCTCGCTCGCCGAAAGACAAAGTTTATGTTCCCCTTGTTCATGTGTAGACACCGTAATGGCTTCCTTATCATCTGACTTTTTATCGGAGCCTTTTTCTTTCTTCAAGAGTCTGCGGTCCTTCTTCTTATGACCCTTCTTTCCGCAGTTCTAACAGTCACCTTAGATCTTTCCTTTTGAATTTCCTAGGCTCTTTGACTTGTCCTTCTTCCCTTTTTTCTTTTCCATTATCCTGCCACGATTCTCTACTGAGAGTTCAGAAGTTTCTGAACTTCCACTCACAGCCTTTCTCTTCACGCAACTCACTGCATCATTAAATATGAGAGTCATTGAGATCGAGTTGCTGACTGCCATAACCAGGTTTTACTAACTCTCTGGCAACGAACATAGAAGCAATAGGGCTCGAATCCCATCTTCAAACGTGATTAAAACTGATTCGAGTTGGTTTGTCACACTGTTGAATTCGTTCAGATGCTCTGTCACTGAACCGTTTTCTGCCATCTTCATATTGAAAAGTTTCTTCATCAGAAATATCTTATTTGACGTTCAAGACTTCTCATACAACTTTGCTAATGTCGTAATTATCCCTATGATTGTTTTCTCCTTCGAAATATTAAAGGCTACTTGCGTAGCCAACGATAGCCTAATCGTCGCCAGGGCTTTCCTATCCAGTAGATTTCATGCCTCATCGGACATCTTCTCAGACTTGTCGCCCAATAATGGAAGATACAAAACTTTCTGATATAGGTAGTCTTCTATCTGCATACGCCACCAACCATAATTATGATCATTAAACTTCTCGATTCCGATCTTATCCTCACCCATCTTTCATTTATCTCCGCAGCAAACTTAACCTTCTCCCTCGGATCTTTGAACCAACACTTTCGAAATTACAATCTAAGAAGATGGAGAGCGGACACAAGTGTCGTCACCCACCGTAAACTTAGACCGTAGAATCGAAAATCCTTCGGTTCCCTACGTTCTGACACCACTTTGTTGGGGAATAACGGGGAACAACAAGAACTATGCTAAACAGCCAACCACGCAAAATACAATATACAACGAAAGATAAAACAATACAAGAATAAGATAATCAAACCAGAGAGAGACACAATATTTGTTTACGAGATTCACCCACCGTATTGCTAGTCCCCGGTAGAGCAGAATCCATAAAACTTCCACTAATTCTTTTGTCAAGATTACCCCAAGAGAAAACCCTAGGAGATTTCTTTCAAATCTATCTAATCTTTCTAAGCTGTCATCCTCTCTCTATTTTCAATAGCCTCTCTTGATAACATCTTAATTTTCTCTAATGAGAAACCCTATTTATAGCCAAACCCTAATCCAACTTGAATTAGGATTAAACAGTATTACGAAAATACCCTGTAGAAAATACCCCGCGCGTCACGAAACTCCTTTGAGCCAGTTCAACATAACTATGAGCCGTCTCATACGAACAGAGAAGAATTGATAATTCCAAACATGTTGTGAGCTGGCTCAACATAATTATGAGCCGTCTCAAAATAGGGTCCATCTGGCACAAGATAGGGTCGGGTCGGCTCATGAAGAGACTCCACGATATCAACATTTGTGGGTTATGGGCCCATCACACCGCACTACCAACAATTAGGACAAGATAAGCAATAATGTGGCAAGACATGTTGATATGGTGGAGTTTCTTCATGAGCAGCGGCTCGACCTTATTTTGAGGCAGCTCATAGTTATGTTGAGCCGACTCACAACATGTCTGGAATTATCAATTCTCCTCTGTTTGTATGAGACGACTCATAGTTATGTTGAGCCGACTCGAAGAAGTTTCGTAACTCGCAGGGTATTTTCGACAGGGTATTTGAAAAAGGAGTTTCATGACTCGCAGGGTATTTTCGACAGGGTATTTTCGAAAAACTGTTTAATCCTAATTCAAGTGGGATTAGGGTTTGGTTATAAATAGGGTTTCTCATTAGAGAAAATTAGATGCTATCAAGAGAGGCTATTGAAAATAGAGAGAAGGTGACGACTAAGAAAGATTGGAGAAATTTGAAATAAATCTCTTAGGGTTTGCTCTTGGTGTAATCTTCACAAAAGAATTAGTGGAAGTTTTGTAGATTCCGCTCTGCCGGGGAGTAGCCATACGGTGGGTGAACCTCATAAACAAATATTGTGTCTCTCTGGTTTGATTCTCTTATTCTTGCATCGTTTTATCTTTCGTTGTATATTGCATTTTGCTTCGTTGGCCGTTTAGCATAGTTCTTGCTTCTCCTCGTTTTCCCCCAATAAAGTGGTGTTAGAGCATAGGGAACTGAAAGGTCTTCGATTCTACGGTCTAAATTTACGGTGGGTGACGATTCTTATATCCGCTCCTCGTCTTCTTAGATTGTAATTTCGAAGGTATTGGTTCAAACATCAGAGAGAGAAGGTTAAGTGTGCTGCGGCGGTAAACAAAAGACAGCTGAGGATAAAATCAGAATCGATAAGTTTAATGGTCATAACTATGGTTGGTGGCGTATGCAAATGGAGGACTACCTATATCAGAAAGTTTTGTATCTTCTGTTATTGGGCGACAAGCCCGCGAAGATGTTTGATAAGCCATGTAATCTACTGGATAGGAAAGCCCTGGCGACGATTAGGTTATCGTTGACTCCGCAAGCAGCCTTTAATATTTTGAAAGAGAAAACAATCATGGGATAATGATAACATTAGCAAAGTTGTATGAGAAGCCTTCAACGTTAAATAAGATATTTCTGATGAATAAGCTTTTCAACATGAAGATGGCAGAAAACGGTTCAGTGACAGAGTATCTGAACGAGTTCAACAGTGTGACAAGCCAACTCAAATCAATCTCAATCGCGTTTGAAGATGAGATTCGAGCCTTATTGTTTCTATGTTCGTTTCGAGAGAGTTGGGAAAACCTGGTTATGGCGGTCAGCAACTTGATTTCAGGGGCTCTCACATTAATGATGCAGTGAGTTGCATATTAAATGATGAGATGAGGAGAAAGGTTGTGAGTGGAAGTTCGGGAACTTCTGCACTCTCAGTAGAGAATCATGGCAGGACAATGGAAGAAGGGAAAATAAAAAAGCCAAGGAAAGTTAAAAGGAAAGATTCAAGATGACTGTTGGAACTACGGAAAGAAAGATCAAAAGAAGGACCGCGGACTCTTTAAGAAAGAAAAAAGCTCAGATGATAAGGAAGCCAATATGGTGTCTACACATGAATAAGGAGAACATGGACTTTGATTTTCGGCAAGCGAGGGTACAAAGGGAGATACCTGGTTTCTAGATTCGGGGACATCCTTTCCCTGCACTTCAGGTCGGCATCATTTTCGCAATTATGTTCAAGGGGATCTTGGGTATGTGACGGTGGGAAATGGTTAGCCATGCAAAATCGTTGGAAAATGGTCGATTATATTGCATCCGTTAGGAAGAGGTCAAATAAAGCTGAAGAACGCTAGACACATAACAGATCTGAAAAAAGTCTAATATCTACAGGTCAGCTGGACAACAAAGGGTACGCTACGGTATTTGGGAATTTTCAGTGGAAGATTTCCAAAGGATTGTTTGTAGTCGCAAGGGATAAATTAATCGGTTTATTGTATTCCTTCAGTGGGAGTAGTGAAGTTTCGATTGCATTGACAACATATTTAGATGAGAATTCTGAGATTTCGTTATGGTACAAGAGATTGGGACACCTTAGTGAGAAGAATATGAAGATTTTTCAGGATAATGGATTTTTATCTGGGCTGAAGAAGGTAGAGTTGGGACTTTGTAAGAGTTGTGTTTGTGGAAAACAAAGCGCACTCAGGTTTCAAATTGGCGATTTAGTAAAGAAGACTAAGAAACTAGAGTTGGTGCATACGGATGTATGGGGACCAGTATCAGTAGAGTCTTATGATGGAAATTGGTACTTCGTTACGTTCATTGATGATACAAGCATGAAGACCTGGGTTTATGCAACGAAAAAGAAGTTCGATGTGTTTGGTCACTTCAAACATTGGATTACACAGGTAGAGAACCAAACATGGACGAAGGTTAAGTGCTTAAAGTCTGACAATGGCGGGGAATATTGCACACAAGAGTTCGAGAGGTTTTGCTCACAGAAGGGTATACGTTGGTTAAAGATGGTACCGGAGACACCGCAACAGAACGAAATCGCTGAAAGGATGAACATGACGATTCTAGAGCGGGTAAGGAGCATGACCTTGGATGCAAATGTGCCCAAATTCTTATGGGCAGCAGCTATCTGTTGTGTATCTGATCAATCAAAACCCGGTAAGTGTACTCGATAGAGGAATTCCGGAAGAAATTTGGTCAGATAAACAGTAAATTACTCGCACCTTAAGTTTTTGGTTGCGTTATTTATTCGTTGATAGATAAGACGGAAATGAGTAAGCCTGACTCTAAGTCAAGGAAGTGTGCATTTATTGGTTATGGAGGAGATGAGTTCGGATATCGACTGTGGGATTACTGAACTAAGAAGATAATACAGAGCCGGAACATCGTCTTTGACGAGCAATACTTATACAAGAAAGCAAAGCAAGCCAATGTTAAGAATGGTGCAGTATCTGAATTCGTTGAGTTAGATGAAACTCAGGAGAATAGTCAGGTGCTGATCAGAATATGGAGGAGACAAGCATTGCAGTGCAGGATCAGGCTCAAGAACCGGTTGAAGACCAGGTTCAGCAACCAAATGTCCCATTCTGAGGAGATCTACACGAGAGAGGAGACCACCTGAAAGATTAGTTACCAACTTCATATTAGACATTGATTCGGTAGAGCCCGAATCTCTCACAGAAGCAACGCGGGACAATGCTAGCACGCAGTGGGAGAAAGCCATGGATGAAGAGATGGATTCATTGAAAAACAATCGTGCATGGGATCTAGTGAAGCTACCCAATGATTGAAAGGCATTGCTGAATAGGTGGGTGTACAGAATCAAGGATGAGGCCGATGGTATGAAGCGGTACAAAGCTCGCTTGGTAGTGAATGTTAGGATGCTAGGCTCCTCTAGTAGTGTTTAAAGCGCGGCGGAAGCGGTAATTTAAAAAATCTAGAGAGCAATAACACCCTAACCCAAAAATCAAACCAAAAGGCTAAATTTGCAACTAAACTAGTAAGCTTAAAAACTAGAGTTGGCGGACTACAACCTTTGTAGCGCGTTAGCCACCTCTTCTTGAACTCTGACTAGTCTCCACGAAATCCAAAACAAGCTTGCTCGATGATCTCCTCGCCCAATATGATCCACCTTGAGATAGCTCCAACATAAGTTTTAGTTTCAAATTGATCTCATCAAAATGAAGCAACCCACTAATTAAACTTGCTAAGAATAATTAGTAGGAGATGTAGAATAATTAGCTCACTTAATTTTTCTCTTTTCTTTTTCCATTCCTCACTTGAAGAAAATCAAGAGAAGAAGAAGCCATAGAGATCATGTGAGAGTATGAAGATGATAAGGTTCAATAATATGAACTAAAAACAAAAATGAGCCATAAATTAAAACACCTCATCAATTCTACAACCATCTTAAATCCATGACTCATTCTCATTCTTCTATATACTTCTCATACCCCCATCACTTATGTATCAACATACATGCCACAATATTTATATCAAATATAAATATTATTAAAGAGAAGAAAATAATAAAAAGTGAGCATGATATTAGTTAATATATAAAAATATAAATATATAAATTTATATTTAATTATTAAATCAACACTTGATTTAATAATCCGGCTATATCATATATTTACCGGCTAATATCAATAAACACCCGATTAAAATACGTGTATCAAATATACGTGTTTAATTGAACTCCTGCTGTATCCATATATATGTCCTACATCGTTTCGTATGTGCTGGGAAAGCTTTGTGTGGGACTCCAAAGACTCGACAACACGCTGACAGTAGATTAGGATCATATCCATAGCCCACAAGTACGTCAGCGGTACTAACTGCACGTAACGGCTACCCAGGTATTGATCGAAAGAAGGTCAACGAGTAAGTTCATCTGAACCCTTCAAAGTCTATCAGTGACATTACCGTACATTCCGGTCTCTTCGTCTAAGAGTATCGCATATCGGGTCTAGATTTTGGAATCTGTCAGATCTCAATAACTCGATAAGTCGTGCGGTAGAGGACTCATAACCAACCGGAGATACAACTGATAATACTTATTAGTTTATCTCCACTGCGATGGCCATTGACTTGTGGTTGTAGTCATTTCCTGCACAGCGCGACATCAACTCCCTATACCAGGAGAGACGAATCCCCTCGACCGCTCACTGCCTCCACGTGCTTCGAGACTATACCCAACAAAAACCTGTTTGCACGACTCTTTTGAGCCGTGGTAGGGTAGAAGTCTAAGCATAGCGGGAACACACATGAGACACAATGGCGACCTCAGGTCCTAGGGACTCCCCTATACTCATGTCACCAGAGACTGCTACATGACATTGGTATGTTACCAACTAGGAGTTCTCGGTTAGTCCGTCCAGTGTAACTCATCCAATGAGCATCTATATACAATTCTCGATGTCAAACACCAATAGCTGCATGATCAGCTATCGCCCTCTACCCAGGTCAGGAAACGTACACACTAGTCTAAACTGTAGTACCGATGCCCAGTCTCGATACTCCTACGACTAGGGACATTTAAGAATGTGCTTATCGACTATCCATGCCCCACTAGTATGATCTCCATCATTATCCTGGTAGTCAAGCAAAATCTTAGGGCTTTATTTTATGTCTAAACGATACGTGATAGTAAATAAAATGTATCACATGAAAGATAAAGACAAACCAGATAGCATACTATCATCTTGAGTAAGATTGTTCTCTCGTATATGTCCTCCTTCAATTACAATAATTGACTTGAGGGCACCTATATCCAACAATCTCCCATTTGCACTTAAGGACAATTATTGCAGTATCTCATACCCAACTTCTGTACTAACAGTTTCGCAAACTGTGTTCGAGAACTAGCCTCAATGAGTGGACCTGGCACAGCGCATCTCTCTGTTTCTCCTTGAATCTCAACTTCACGAAGATCAAATATCTTCTGAACTGAGCGATACCTGTCTTATTATTTTCCCGGACAGACGATGGGATCATGTCCATAAATGAACAATTTTATCCAGCGAATTCTCAGGCGATATGCTTTTGCTGATTCATAATTAGTATCCAGCGCCACAACTAGCTCAGTATCCTACTTGGAACTCTTTCCAATATACTGCTCCTCAAAAGAGGGTAAACTGTATAACACATGATAGACGCTCTGTCTCACATGTTACCTGGGAAGCAAGAATCAGTAGCCATCTCCTTCAGAAGGCTACCATTACAATATTCCAAGAACATCAAATGCTCTTCACTGCTACCCTATATTTCTCTAGGATTAGACTGATATCCATATCTTATATGGAGAAATACATGTGACCACCATTATTTTACTGATTTGTAGCATAGGAACTGAAAGTATGTCTTAGCACCTCTACTAGGTTTATACAAGCATAAAGTATGCAATTTTAAAAAATCTAGAGTACTAAGTTATACTATATAAGAATCGAACTAGAGAATTGAGGTTTTGTAGCAAGCAAATAAGTTCCAAATTAAGTGATGGGAGTTTACAATCTTTGTAGACCGGTTCTTCACTTCTTAAGCTCCAAGTAGTAGTCCCTAAAACTCTTCTTAAGGCTCCACTTGAAGAAATGATCTAGCTTTCTTGTAGTCTTCGATGCCGAAGATGATCCACCTTGAAGTCTCTATCACTCAAGCTTACTCTTTACTAATCAAGATATTAGTGAAGCAAACAACTTAAACTAATGGGCTAGATTAGTGTAGGTCAATGAAGTAGGAGGTTTGCTCACTCAAAATATTTTTCTCTTTTCTTTTCTTAACTCAAGAAAAAATCTAGAGAAAAGAATGAAGAAGAAGATGAGGATGAACTTGGATGAGAGAATGAACCATGTGAGGATAAGATGAGGTTTTAAATGAGATTAGATCATGTATGATAAATATCTTAGAATAAAACAAGAAATGAAGATGAGTCATGGCTTCTCAAACCTTCTCTAGCCATGACTCATTTTCTATTTCTTTTAATTCCAAAATATTTATCATTATCTCTTCTCATTTTCTTCATGTGTGATTCTCATACATCCATGTTTCTTGTATCATCAACCATGATACAAATTCATATATAAATATATAAATATATAAATATATATATATCACACATATATAAATATATATTAAGAGAAGAAAATCTTAAGTGAGCAAAATATTAGTTAATATATATATATATATATATCAAATATATAAATATATATCATATTATAAAATCAACACTTGATTCAATAATCCGGTTATATCATATATAACCGACTAATATCATATATATATGTATATCAAAACATCAAATCAACACTTGATTCAATTATCCGGTTATATCACATATAACCGGCTAATATTCAATATTAGATATTAAATCAACACTTGATTCAATAATCCGGTTATATCATATATAACCGGCCAATATCAAATATATATATACATAAATCAAATTATTGAATCAACACTTGATTCAATGATCCGGTTATATCACATATAACCTGACTGATATCAAATATCGCTAGATTAGAATACGGTATCACATACTCGTATTTAATCAAGCTCCCGCACATATCTCCATATGTGCCCTACTTTGTTTCGCTTGAGCTAGGAAATCTCTGTGTGGGACTTTAAAGACTCGTCCATACGCGAGCAGTAGCTAATGATCATATCAGATACGCACAAGCCGTCAATGGTACTAACTGGACGTAACGGCTACCCAGGTATTGAATGATTAGAAGATCAACAAGCAAACTTGTCCAAACTCCCATAGAGCCTATAAGCGACACTTACCGTACAGTCCGGTCTCTTCGTCTGATATGTTGCATATCGAGTCTGGGGGTGGAATCGTTAGACCTTACTAATTTGATAAGTCATGTCGGTGTGTGGCCTATAATCTTTCGAGAAACTACCGATAACACTTTACCAGTAAATCTCATCAGCCCTGGCCAGGGACTTGCTGTTATAGCCAATCGATCATAGCGCAACATCAACTCCCAATACCGGGAGAGACAAAACCCCTCCTATCGCTCATTGCCTCCATGTGACTCGGGACTATACCCAAAATCCACATGTTTGCACGACTCCTTTGAGCCGTGGTAGGGAGGAAATCAAAGCACAGTGGGAACCACACAAGACTCTATGACGATCTCAGGTCTACAGACTAACCTGTACAAGTGTCACCAGAGAACTGCTATCTGACGATAGGTATGGTACCATCTAAGAGATCTCGGCGAGTCCTGTTCGGTGTACCCATCCTCTAATGAGCACCTGTGTACAATTTTTGATGTCAAACACCAATTGTTATGGGATCAACTATCGCCTCATACAGGTTCAAGAAACATACACAATAGTCTACTCTGGAATATCGATGCTCCGTCTCCATACTCTCTCGACCAGGAACTGTTAAAAGATGTGCCTGCGGACTACACAAGCCCCACCAGTATGATCTGCATCATAGTTCTGGTAGTCAAGCCAACATGCTAAGGGCTTTATCAACATGTATTTATGAGATAGTAAACTAAAACAAGTGTACATGTTAAGATAAAGAGCAACCAGATAACATACTATCATGTCGAGTAAGAAAGTCCTCTATATATATGTCCAAGCATCCACTATAATATACAATAATGGCCTCTAGAGCATACATATTCCTAACAATCTCCCACTTGCACTAAGGCCAGTAGTTGCAGTATCGCATATCCAACATCCCAAAAAGCCTCTCAAACTGCGTCTGGGGGATAGCCTTCGTGAGTGGATCCGCCGTGTTGTCTTTCGTATCTACTCTCCTGAGCTCGATCTCCCGGCGATCAACTATCTCCCGGATCAGGTGATACCACCTCAGAATATGTCTGGATCGCTGATGGGACCGGGGTTCCTTGGCCAAATCCACGGCTCCATTATTATCACAATACAAAGGTATTGGATCCTCAATGCATGGAACCGCACCAAGTTCAGCAATGAATTTCTTCATCCAGACAACCTCTTTGGCAGCATCGTTGGCAGCGATGTATTCAACCTCCATCGTCGAGTCTGCTACGGTATCTTGCTTGGAACTCTTCTAACATACCGTCCCTCCATTGAGGGTGGAGAAAAAACCCGAGACAGACTTGTTGTCGTCCTTATCATTCTGGAAGCTCGAATCGGTAAAGGACTCCACCTGGAGTTCTCCGTTACCATACACCAAGAACATCTCTTTAGTCCTTCTCAAGTACTTAAGAATGTTCTTCACAGCTATCCGGTGTTTCTCCCCTGGGTCTGATTGATACCTACTTACCACACTAAGTGCGTAAGCTACATCCGGTCTGGTTCATAACATCGCGTACATGATAGACCCAACTGCAGAAGCATAGGGTATCATGTTCATGCGAGCCCTCTCTAAATCAGTCTTGGGAGACATCACTTTGGAGAGAGTGATTCCTGAACATGCGGGTAAATTACCACGCTTAGAATCTTCCATACTAAACCTTTTTAGTATAGTGTCTATGTACCTGGATTGGGACAATCCTAACATCCTTTTAGATCTATCTCTATAGATTTTTATCCCCAGAATGTAGGAGACATCACCCAGATCTTTCAAGGAGAACTTTTGTGATAGGAAGAGTTTGACTGGGTGCAGCATAAGAACAACATTTCCTATCAAGAGTATGTCATCCACGTATAAAATGAGGAAGAAAACCTTACTCTCTACAACCTTTTTATATATATGGTTCATCTACATTTTTGATTAAGTCAAACTCTTTGATTGCTACATCAAAACAGATGTTCCAGCTCCGCGACGCCTGTTTTAATCCGTAAATTGATTTAAACAGCTTGCACACCTTTCCGCTGCTCCCACTGTCTACAAAGCTCTCTGGCTGTGTCATATACACGCTCTCTTCTAAATCATAATTTAGAAAAGCAGTCTTGACATCCATCTGCCAGATTTCATAGTCATGGTATACATCAATGGCAAGTAGGATCCTGATGGACTTAAGTATAGCCACTGGAGAAAAGGTCTCATCATAGTCGACACCTGGTAGTTGACGAAAACCTTTTGCTACAAGTCTAGTTTTGAAGGTCTTAACCTTCCATCTACACCAATTTTCTTCTTAAAGATCCACTTGCTCCTAATGGGTTTTATCCCTTCAGGAGCAACTTCCAGAGTTCATACTTTGTTGGTGTACATGTATTCTATCTCAGATCGCATAGTATCCAGTCATTTCACAGAGTCCCCACTTGTGATGGCCTGCTTGGAACTAGTTGGGTCATCATCTTCCATGATGCAATCATCGCTCCCACCGTCTATGAGAAAACTGTAGTATATCTCAGGTGGGTGAGAAACCCTACTAGATCTGCGGAGTGGCTGAGGTTCGTCGGAGACTATTGAATCCTCCGGTTCTACCAAATCTTCTATTGCAGTTTGTATTTCTGGAACTTCTTCCAGCTCTACCTCATTACCACTAATTTCTTTTATAAGAAATTCCTTTTCTAAAAAAGTAGCATATTGAGGAACAAACACTTTTTGTTCCTCCTTGTGGTAGAATAGATATCCATATGAATATTTAGGATATCCCATAAATTTACACAAAACTGATCGTGTTTCGAGTTTGTCTGGATTCTGCTTTTTAACAAAAGCAGGACAACCCCATATCCTAACTCGTTTGAGAGATGGTCTCTTCCCATACCATATCTTATATGGAGTGATATGCACGGATTTGGTAGGAACCATATTCAATAGGTATGCAGCTGTCTCAAGTGCATAACTCCAAAAGGAAATAGGTAACTCAGCAACACTCATCATAGAGCGTACCATATTTAATAGGGTGCGATTCCTCCGCTCCGATACTCTATTGTGCTGTGGTGTATACGGAGGGGTAAGCTGAGAGAGAATCCCATTCTCTTTTAGATAATCTTGAAATTCCGTGCTTAACTATTCTCCTTCTCGATCAGATCGAAGGATTTTAATACTTTTACCCATCTGGTTCTCTACATCGCTCTTATATTTCTTGAATTTCTCAAAAGCTTCAGATTTGTGCTTCAACAGGAACACATGTCCGAATCTTGAGAGATCATCGGTGATTGTAATGAAGTACGAGAAACCATTCCTGGCATATGTAGACATAGGACCGCATATATCACTATGTATTAGTTCTAAGAGTTCAGTAGCTCTTTCTCCGTGTCCCGTAAACGGAGTTTTGGTTATCTTTCCTTTGAGACATGACTGACAAATTTCGTAAGATGTAAATTTGAACGGATTCAAATATCCATCTTTATGCAATTTAGCTAGTCTGGTCACATTGATATGACCAAGTCTACAATGCCACAAAAAGGCTTCGTTCATTTCTGAACTTAACCTCTTGTGTGTGTTCTATATATTTAGAACTGTATTTTGATTTAGTATGTATATACTATTACATAACGTACCAAACCAATTCAACACTTGATTTAGGAAAATGTTCATAACATTTTTCTCTAATGCAAAATTATATCCTTCTTTATTTAATAAAGAAATGGATATTATATTGCACATCATCGACGGTACGTAATAACAGTCGTTCAAAATCAATATACTACCATTTGGTAATACAAGGTGATATTCGCCGACAGCTTTGGCAGCAACAATTGCTCCATTTCCTACTCTGAGAGACATCACCCTTTCGCAGTTCTCTACTTCTTCTTAACTCTTATAACAGATTACAAATATGTGATCCTGATCCGGTATCCAATACCCAGGACGTAGAGCAAACTAAGAATCATTTCTCTATAACTAACACACCCGAAGAAGATGCATCAGAATGCTCTTCTTCTTTCAGGTTGCGTGGAAAATCTTGTATTCCCCTATCTTTTGCCTAGACTTATGATAGTTGTCATAAGATAGAGCGGAACCAACGTTCCCCAGCCTAGTATAATAAGCAGGTTCGGTCAATACATCCATATTATTATCTTGATTAAGGCGTGACATGGTCGCTATCTAGAGAGAGAGAGAAGAAAACACTTTAGCGTGCGCTCTTACAAGATTAGACTTGTTATTATCTTATCTAACCAGAATGGCTCCCACTGTTTTTATCAAATCTTCCTTCAAACCTTAAAAGGTAAGATTAGTCGGGATTAATTACACTCTACAAGTTCGCCAATCGGTCAGTCAGGCAGGTGTTGGTACTCCGAGGGAGTCTCCTCGTGCTTTCGCATGGAACTAATTAAATAATCTCGTTTCCGCAGGGGCATAACCCTATTAACACCTTTCTTAGACACCTACTGGATTAGCTAATTTTAAAGTGGAAAACTCTCCCAGGAGTAACACTTACTTGCAGTGGGTATCGGGATCCAACTATCATATAGAAGGTATAAAATCTTATTGCAAATTTCAACACTTGAAATTCCCAATATCTGTTTTCACCCCTCGCGACTTATGGCCTTAACTATGGTCAACAAATTATAAGCGCTAGTCAAGTTCTACCCGTCATTTCATGATTGATTTAGACCTATTCGTATGATCCTTAACTATGGTCAACAAAGTCGTATGAATGTCCTAATCGATCGCATCATATGCTTTATAGGAAGACATCACTTAGCTACCGTACACCGCGTCTTAACTATAGTCAACAAATGTAGCACGAATACTAAGTACTCTACTTTTTAAAATGGCGGAGGGCTATGAATGGTTTTGATGAAAACTTTTAACGTATTGAACTTGATATCGTTGTAGAATCTAGTGATTTGAAAATGAGTGGTTTAAGCTCCGCTTTAAAACCGAGTAGTTTTCAAAACAAACCGAGTGGGTTGTAGCATATGCTAGTTTTGCCAAAGAGGTCATTCCCGGTGAAGAGATTTAGGCTCTTTCCCCATCGAATGAGGTGTGTGATATTCATAATGGAATACTACTATGCAAAGCAAAAACTAGAGCTATCTTTTTGAAAAATTGGATTTTACAATATCTTTTAGATTTATTTTATTTTCATTAATCTTATTAATGATGTCCCATCATTTAAGTTTCCTATACATCATAGAAGAAACGAAAATAAAACACACATATATGCCATCCGCATTCGCCACAGGGACCCGGGTCTTCACCATAAGGTTATTTAACTTACAGCAGGGCGGGGTCAGGACTAGCGCGGATGCAAAACATATATAGTGTTTACTAGTATATCATATATAAGTAGCATTAGTCTCACACAGTTATATGATCACATCACAGCAGAAGAAATTATATGAAAATAGGACATATTAGGAGGTCCGTATTTTAGATTAAGCCAATAACGAAAAACACGGATTCCACGGTCGTGATGAATAGCCAACCCCACACACCCAGACCCTTACAAGAGCGGCAAGCAACCCTGCCAATTCTAGAGTTAGGCGACCGGTCTCGACTTCTCGAGATAGCCTCCCACTGGACTCTAGAACCCGGTTACTTGTGCTCCCCGCCTTCGGTCTATCCTAATGTGGAAAAGTAAATAATATATATCAAATGGAGACAATAACCTTAACCCGGAAGTGTCCCAATAAAAGAATATTACATACAAATATTTACATGAATGAAAATTGAAAAACTCTCGTCTCACGTAAAAACCCCGGCTATTCAATCACGACGATCCAATATAACATATCAACAGCAACACAATAATATCACATGTCATCAACGCAAGTAAATATGCATATCCCTAATTTCATTGACGTATATCAATGAGATCGGGGATATTGTAACATATTACACTTACGGTCGCAGAAAAGAAAAGAAAACTACAATAATTAGAATCCGCATCATCTTAGACATCATAAACCCAGATTATCACATATTCCGGATTTTATGCCTAACCCTATAAACCTTGCATTTAAGTCTCGAATTGAGAACACTTTTCAAAAATTAAGTCGGGAATTCAACAAGATTCCCGATTAAATGATCGAATGCTCGTCGAGAATTTTAGTAGATGGCCGCACCCCCGGGGCCGTCAACGAAGTGCACTTGGGCGGAACACCGTGGCCGCGAGCACCCGAGTGGATGCTTTTGGCCATGGGGTTCTCCTATAGTCACTTGGTCGGGGTTATGGGGCGTGGCTGTCTACTAGTATCTCCCGGTGGCTATTCGCGTACGATACTAGATTATGACGGAGTTTTGGTCCGAATCAAAATTCCATGGCAATCCATAATTTGGGACTAAAATGTGAGATTTACAAATCGTTAACTAGTTTTCACAAAACTAATCAATGCGGATTCCAAAAATTGTATCACATAACCAAAACTATCTAAGACGATATTAAATATTTCGATCGATGTTTCATACAATACCAATTCACAGAGAGCTCGACAACTTGAGCCTCACCAAAAATACCCAGAAAGTCCAAAATATCAATATGAAGCTCCAGAAGAAAAACGAGGCAATAACACCTCAAGTCGGTGGCGGAACCGTGGCCAAAACATGGTTTAGGCGGCGGTTCCGCGGCCACTTAGAGAAGTTAGGCTCTCGTACTTCTTCTGGCTTCATAGAATTATCTGCATGATTTTTTGAGAATTTTTAATTGTGAAAATATCAACTTTTGAAAAATTGGACAGAAAGTAGTAAAAAAACCGGCTTTGAAACTTCGATCGAACACTTTAAAGTCGTCTAGACTTCACCTAAGTCTCTAGCTTGGCTTTGATACCATGAAAGTATGTCTTAGCACTTCTACTAGGTTTATACAAGTATCAAGTATGCAATTTTAAAAAATCTAGAATGCTAAGTTATACTAAATAAGAATCGAACTAGAGAATTAGGGTTTTGTAGCAAGCAAACAAGTTCTAAACTAAGTGATGGGAGTTTACAACCTTTGTAGACCGGTCTTTCACTTCTTAAGCTCCAAGTAGTAGTTCCCAGAACTCTTCTTAAGGCTCCACTTGAAGAAAGGATCGAGCTTGCTTGTAGTCTTCGATGCCGAAGATGATCCACCTTGAAGTTTCTCTCACTCAAGCCCACTCTTCACCAATCAAGATATTAGTGAAGCAAACAATCTAAATTAATGGGCTAGATTAGTGTAGGTTGATGAAGTAGGAGGTTTTCTCACTCAAAATATTTTTCTCTTTTCTTTTCTCAACTCAAGAAAAATTCTAGAGAAGATAATGAAGAAGAAGATGAGGATGAACTTGGATGAGAATGAACCATATGAGGATAAGATGAGGTTTTAATGAGATTAGATCATATGTGATAAATATCTTAGAATAAAACAAAAAATGAAGATGAGTCATGGCTTTTCAAAGCTTCTCAAGCCATGACTCAATTTCTATTTCTTTTAATTCCAAAATATTTATCATTATCTCTTCTCATTTTCCTCATGTGTGATTCTCATACATCCATGTTCCTTGTATCATCAACCATGATACAAATTCATATATAAATATATATATATATATATATATATATAAATATTAAGAGAAGAAAATCTTAAGTGAGCAAAATATTAGTTTATATATATATGAAATATATAAATATATATCAAATTATTAAATCAACACTTGATTCAGTAATCCGGTTATATCATATATAACCGACTAATATCATATATATATGTATATCAAAATATTAAATCTACACTTGATTCAATTATCCGGTTATATCATATATAACCAGCTAATATTCAATATTAGATATTAAATCAACACTTGATTCAATAATTCGGTCATATCATATATAACCGGCCAATATCAAATATATATATATATATATTATATATATATATACATAAATCAAATCATTGAATCAACACTTGATTCAATAATCCGGTTATATCACATATAACCTGACTGATATCAAATATCGCTAGATTAGAATACGGTATCACATACTCGTATTTAATCAAGCTCCCGCACATATCTCCATATGTGCCCTACTTCGTTTCTCTTGAGCTAGGAAAGCTTTGTGTGGGACTCTAAAGACTCGTCAATACGCCAGCGGTAGCTAATGATCACATCAGATACCCATAAGTCGTTAGCGGTACTAGCTGGACGTAACGGCTACCCGAGTATTGAACGATTAGAAGATCAACAAGCAAACTTGTCCAAACTCTCGTAGAGCCTATAAGCAACACTTACCATACAGTCCGGTCTCTTCGTCTGATATGTCGCATATCGAGTATGGGGATAGAATCGTCAGACCCCACTAACTTGATAAGCCATGTCGGTGTGTGGCCTATAACCTTTCGAGAAACTACCGATAACACTTACCAGTAAATCTCATCATCCCTGCCCAGGGACTTGCTGTTATAGCCAATCGAGCATAGCGCAACATCAACTTCCAATACCGGGAGAGACGGAACCCTCCTATCGCTCATTGCCTCCATATGACTTGGGACTGTACCCAAAATCCACCTGTTGCATGACTCCTTTGAGCCATGGTAGGGAGGAAATCAAAGCACAGTAGGAACCACACAAGACACTATAACGATCTTGGGTCTACAGACTAACATGTACAAGTGTCACCAGAGAACTTCTATCTGACGATAGGTGTGGTACCATCTAGGAGTTCTCGGCGAGTCCTGTTTGGTGTACCCATTCTCTAATAAGCACCTGTGTACAATCTTTGATGTCAAATACCAATGGTTATAGGATCAACCATCGCCCCATACAGGGTCAAGAAACATACACATTAGCCTACTCTGGAATATCGATGCGCTGTCTCGATACTCTCTCGACTAGGAACTGTTAAAAGATGTGCTTGCGGACTACACAAGCCCCACTAGTATGATCTGTATCATAGTCCTAGTACTCAAACTAACATCCTAAGGGCTTTATCAACATATATCTATAAGATAGTAAACTAAAACAAGTGTACATGTTAAGATAAAGAGCAACCAAATAGCATACTATCATGTCGAGCAAGAAAGTCCTTTATATATATGTCAAAGCATCCACTATAATATACATTAATGGCCTCTAGGGCATACATATTCCTAACAGGAACATCATTTCCTTTCATGAGTATGTCATCCACATACCATATGAGAAATCTGACAACACTTCCTATTATCTTCTTACAAATACCAGGTTCATCTCTCATTTTGATGAAGTCAAACGCTTTGACCGTATCATCAAAACAGATGATCCTTTTCCGCTATGCCTACTTTAGTCTAAAGATAGACTTAAGAAACTTGCACACTTACCGCTGCTCCCACTGACTAAGATAACCCTTTGACAGAATTATATACACGTACACTTCTAAATCCAATTTAGAAAGACGTCATAGTCATCCATCTGCCAGATATCACGGTCATGAAAAACAACAGTGGAAGGTTATATCCGTATGAACTTCAGCACAAACACCGAAATAATAGTTTCATCACAATCCACAACGGATATTTGATAAAAACTTCTTACTACAAGTCTGGCCTTATTAAGTTAGCACCTTTCCAATTGCACCAATCGCGTAAGATCTACTTGCTCCTTATGGGTTTTACCCTTTCAGGAGTACCCAACAAAATCTACACTTTATCGCAGTGCACGGAGTCTAACTAGAATAACTTGGCATCCAGCCATCAGTCAGAAGTCGCCACTTCCCATGGCATGCCGATAACTAGTAGAATCATCATCATATGATGCAAGTCTCCTTGTCACCGTCAACGAGAAAACCGCGGTACCTCTCAGGTGGCTGAGGTCACTTACCAAATCTGCGGAGTGGCTAAGATTTGTCAAGGTCAATTGAATGTTCAGATTCTACTAAATCTTCAGTAATCATTTATGGTTCTGGAATCGCTTCCAGTTCTACCATACTCCCACTAATTTCTTTGCAAGAAATTTTTTTTCTAAAATGGTGGCGCGTCGAGAACAAAGCAACTTTTGATCCCGAAAATGGTAGAAAGTTAAACCCTCGTCAATGCTCGGGATAACCCACAAACTGCCATTACTGAAACGTGCATTGAGTTAATCCGGATTCTAGTTTTAAGCATAAGCCGGTCAACTCAATATCTTAACAATCTTAAGATGATAACCTATTCTACACCACATATATAATTTGAGGCATTGATTTAGGTAGAACCAGTATCAATTGATATGCATCTATTTCTAGTGCATCTCTTAATCGAAAAAGGCAATTCAGCATTACTCGTTAAGGAGCGTATCCATGGATGAGTAATCTGAGAGAGAATCAAATTCTCGATTATATTACTACGGAATACCTAGCATATGTATCCACATCTTTGAACACTTCGAAAAATCTTGATACTTTCAACATTTGGTTCTCTACTTTATTCCTATATCTTATGAACTTCTCAAAATCTTTGGAATTTACATTTCAACAAGAATGTGTGTCTAAAATCAGAGAACTCATAGGAAAATGGAACGAAGTATGAGTACCAACCCCTTTTGCCTGCGAACAACGGACAACATACATCATTATGTATAAGTCCTATGAATTCACTAACTCATACTCTGTGTGTTTTAAATTGAAAACTGTATTTTGGTTAAGAATGTATATCCCATTATTCAATGCATCTTACCCAATCATCTAATGATAAATGTAAATGTTCATAACAAATTTTTTGAAAATTTATATCCCACTTTATCAAATAAAGAGACGGATATATCAGTTTTTAAAAGTTGGTACATAATAACAGATATTCAATACCAAAAGTTGCCGAAAGGCAAAAACCAGGTGATTTTCCCAATAGCAACAATTGCTCCGAATTCCGATATTAAAGATCAAATCACCTTTCCAATAATCTAATCCTCCTCAGCATCTATAATAACTTACAGATGTGGAATGTTAATCCAGTATCTATATACCTAGGAGTCAGAATTTATTGGAAAACAATTTTCGGTTACAATCACATAGAAAACATGAAATATCAAAATGTTTCAAGAGATGGCCGGGTATTCTTAATAATGCATCTTTCACTGCCCAGGGTCATAACAGTAGTTGTATTTTCATTTCCGCTCACTTCGTCCCCTATTGTTGTCTTTCTTTCTTATCTTGTGTATACCTGACTTATGCTAGTTGGTTTTCTTCTTGTCCTTTCTTTCAGCTCCAGTATCGGGATTGGAAGAGGACTATCCAACAAGCGTAACTGGTATATTCACCTTATTTAAGGAGCTTTCAAACTTGAGATAAGGTGGAGAGGAGAGACAAATGAATTGTATCATATAAAATTCATTTTCTCCAGAACCTGTGGCCATTCTTGACTGAAACAATTTTTTCGAGTTCGTATCTAACTATACGATAGCCTTCCAAGTAATATGGATCTCTGTATCGGATACAGAGTGTTCTGGAGGAAGCAAAAGGGAAAGTGGGAGGGGTGAGGACATATGCGATTATGTCGTGAAATAGGGCAACCATGACATTCCAAAACCGTTGATTGTAAAAATGTTCGGTTAACTAGGTTTACGAGTTTTTAGTTTAGGGTTAGTCTTAGGTCGCTGCCAGAGAGAGAGAGAAAAGAAACACTAGTTGTGCACTCTAATCTAGATTAGATTGGTATATTTATTTAATCGGGATGGCTCCCACCGTTCCGTTGAATCCTCCTTCAAACCCTAAGAGGAGAATTAGCCGGGATCATATCCCGAGAGTAACTATTACTCACAGTAGGAATTGGGATCCAAACTATCATGGTATGGTAACCTTGACAGAGATCAACAAGTCACCCCACTCCGCAAGTTTCAACACTTGAAACTCCCGTTATCAGTTTTTACCCCAAGCGGCTTATGACCTTGGCAAAGGTCAACAAATCATAAGTTGCAAGTTAAGTTCAACCCGTCATTTCGTGATTAAATTAAACTCACCCGCACGACCCTTAGCAAAGGTCAAAAAAGTCGTACGACCGTCCTAACTGATCGCACCGTATGCATGCAGGAAGACATCACTTAGCTACCGTATGCCTCGGCAAAGATCGACAAACGCAACACGAATACTAAGTGCTCTACCTCCTGAAATGACAGAGGGCCACGGCTGGTTTTGAAGAAAACCTTTAACGTAATGAACTTGATCTCATCGTAGGAACCGAGTGGTTTTGCAAATTTATAGTAACATAAACTTTTGCTTAAGAGCGAACTCCCGGTGAAAGGATCAAGACTCTTCTCTTATCAAATGAGGTGCAGGATATTCCTTACTGAATATCTCGATGCAAAGCAAAAGACTACGATTATACAATTTGAAAATTTATAGTAACACAATCTTTTGCCGAGGAGGTCACTCCCTGTGAATGGATCTAGGCTCTTTCCTCATGGAATGAGGTGCAGAATATTCCTAACTGAATACCTCTATGCAAAGTAAAAGATTCGACTATAACACCACAATATCTGATATTTGGTCCCTGCAACATGTTTTAGGTTTATTATCTTTGCATTAATCCGAATCAATGCAATCCTATCATTTAGATAATCTCATATTATCTAGTATCTTCTCATACAATTATAGAAAAGCATGAAAAGAAAATAGAATACACATATACGCCATCCGCATTCGCCACGGGGCCTCGGGTTTTCACCGTAAGCTTACTTTATTTACGGCAGGGCGGGGGCAGGGCTATCGCGGGTGTAAAATGTATATAGCATTTATTTTTATATATATATATATATCACATATATCACTGTATATATATTGCAGGCAGATAATCAACATTACAGGCAAGCGTAAACATCATCACAGGCAGGTAATCACATCACAGGAAAGTAATGAAAAATACAGAGAGGAATGGTCGTATTACCTAGGAATCCCGCATTTCGTTCGAGCCATCAAACGAAACGTGGCATTTCCCGGTCATGTGAACAGCCTGTGCGCAGCCAAAAGCAGACCCTTACGAGTGCGGCAAGCTACCAGGCAACCCAAGAAACGGGGCAACTCAACATCATCATCATGAAGGAGTACCCAACACTTTCTCGATTCCGGTGACTTGAGCACTCCTTCGTGGATCTATCCTATACCCCTACAAGCGCGGTAAGCAATCCGTCAATTCTAGACTCGAGTGACCCGATCTCAACTTCTTGAGATGGCCACCCGCTGCAATCTAGAATTCGGTTGCTCGTGCGCCTCTCCGCGGGGTAATCCTAAATTTGTATTAAAACAACGGCGATAACGATCGCAATCTGATCGTGTCCCGATAAATAATAATATATCAAACGGTGACTACGACCACATGTGAACCGCTAAGTCCTGAAACAAAATATATATATAGCGGAAACGGCAGGCACAAGTTGGAGCTCGTCCCGAACAAATGAATATACAAGATGGCTACAAGAATGAATGGAAATAATGCTTATCGCAACATCACACTTCCGCATAGGGGCTATTCATTTCACGAAAATCCAACGCATTCCAACAATCCAACATCTCAGACTCACTTGTGCAATCCCGTTGAATTGAACATTTCAATTCGTCGGCGTTAAACACAGCATATCGCATACGCCGACAAATTATATCAATTAAACACTTTAAACTATATAACTCATCACCCATGGCCAACAAATCACAAAAATATCGAGGCAAAACCGTTAATAACACTTGAAAAAACACTATTCACTCCGACATAGAAAAATCGTTAATTCGCGCGTATCGCATACGCCTACGATACAACTACATTAAACACTTTAATCTAGTTTATACTATCGTAAATGACTAATGAATCATACAACTTTCTAAGTTGAAGCGAAGATTTCGAAAATTGAAAACACTATCCACCTCGATACTAAATCGGCACTTTTTGGCTCGGAAACGTGTCGAAACGGACTCGAAACATGTCCAAATTTCGTGTGGAGCTCGGGGAAAAAATTAATGTCGAATAAGAGGAGAAATAGGGGATAGGACGAGGTGGCCTAGGATCATCCCAGTCCCGAGAGCACCCTTAGGGTGCTCTCGGGTCACTAACCTCTCTCGAGAGCACTCTTTGGTGCTCCCGGGTGGGGTTGGTCCCCTACTAACCTTTCACATCGTCATTAACACTATTTAGAACAATTCTAAGAAGCCCGGACATGACAAAATTGAGCCGAAAAGAAACGATTTTAGTTCATGTTTGAAAACAAGTGAACACTTCACATTGATTCAATGTTTTGGATTTCGAATTGGCCAAAAATAAGTTGCAGTCTTTTGGTATGGCTCTGATACCACTATTGGGATTCTAAACTCCTCTAGTAGGGTTTAAAGCACCGCAAAAGCTGTAATTTAAAAAATCTAGAGAGCAATAGCACCCCAACCCAAGAATCAAATCAAAAGGCTAAATTTGCAACTAAACTAGTAAGCTAAAAAACTAGAGTTGGCAGACTACAACTTTTGTAGCTCGTTAGCCACCTCTTCTTGGACTCCGGCTAGTCTCCATAAAGTCCAGAACAAGCTTGCTCGATAATCTCCTCGCCGAAGATGATCCACCTTAAGATAACTCCAACACAAACTTTATCTTCAAATTGATCTCATCAAAATGAAGCAACCTACTAATTAAACTTGTTAAGAATGATTAGCAGGAGACGTAGAATAATTAGCTCACTTAATGTTTCTCTTTTATTTTTCCATTCCTTACTTGAAGAAAATCAAGAGAAGAAGAAGCCATGGAGATCATGTGAGAGTATGAAGATGATAAAGCTCAATAATATGAATTAAAATAAAAATGAGTCATAAATTAAAACACCTCATCAATTCTACAACCATCTTAAATCCATGACTCATTCTCATTCTTCCATTTAATTCTCATACTCCCATCACTTATGTATCAACATACATATCACAATATTTATATCAAATATAAATATTATTAAAGAGAAGAAAATAATAAAAAGTGAGCATGATATTAGTTAGAGAATAATGGAGAAAAGAGGCCATAGGAGGGGATTCCCTCCTATGGCGTCGAAAAAATACAACCTCTCTAGGTTTTTCCGACGATCGGCACCCACTATTTTCATCGTCATCATCTAAGATGTGGGTACACCAAATTTCATGTGATTCTACAACTTTTTCACCGTTCATTTAGCAATGTAAAAAGTTCTATTGTCGGTAAACCGTTAATTTTGAACCCACTAAATCAACGGTGAAAATGTTGTGGAATCACATGAAATTTGGTGCACGCACATCTTAGATGATAACGATGATGATGATGGGTGCCGATCGTCGGAAAAAATGGTGGAGGTTGTATTTTTTCCACGCCATAGGAGGAAATCCCCTCCTATGGCCTCTTTCCTCCATTAATCTCTATTAGTTAATATATCAATACATAAATTTATAATATATTTATATATAATTATTAAATAAACACTTGATTTAATAATTCGGCTATATCATATATATACCGGTTAATATCAATAAACACCTGATTAAAATACTTGTATCAAATACACGTGTTTAATCGAACTCCTGTACGTATCCCTATACGTGCCCTACATCGTTTCGCGTATGCTGGGAAACCTCTGTGTGGGACTCTAAAGACTCGACAACACGCTGACAGTAGAATATGATCATATCCATTATCCAAAAGCACGTCAGTGGTACTAGCTGCACGTAACGGCTTCCTAGGTATTGATCGAAAGAAGGTCAACGAGTAAGCTCATCTAAACCCTGCAAACTCTATCAGTGACATTACCGTACAGTCCGGTTTCTTCGTCTAAAAGTATCGCATATCGGGTCTAGGGTTTAGAATCTGTCAGACCACAATAACTCGATAAGTCGTGCGACAGAGGACTCATAACCAACCGGAGATACAACTGATAACACTTATCAGTTTATCTCCACCGCGATGGTCATCGACGTGTGGTTGTAGTCATGTCCTGCACAGCGCGGCATCAACTCTCTATACCGGGAGAGACGAATCCTCTCGACCGTTCACTGCCTCCACGTGTTTTGGGACTATACCCAACAAAAACCTGTTTGCATGACTCCTTTGAGCCGTGGTAGGGTAGAAGTATAAATATAGTGGGAACACACATGAGACACAATGGCGATCTCAAGTCCTAAGGACTATCATGTACTCATGTCACCAGAGAACTGCTACATGACATTGGTATGTTACCAATTAGGAGTTCTCGGTGAGTTCGTCCAGTGTAACTCATCCAATGAGCACCTGTATACAATCCTCGATGTCAAACACCAATAGCTGCAGGATCAGCTATCGCCATCCATCCTGGTCAGGAAACGTACACACTAGTCTAAACCGGAGTACCGGTGCCCAGTCTCGATACTCCTACGACTAGGGACATTTAAGGATGTGCTTATTGACTACCCAGGCCCCACTAGTATGATTTCCATTATCGTCCTGGTAGTCAAGAAAAATTCTAGGGCTTTATCTCATATCTAAACGATACGTGATAGTAAATAAAACGCATCACATGAAAGATAAAGACAAACAAGATAGCATACTATCATCTCGAGTAAGATCGTTCTCTCATATAGGTCCTGCTTCAATTATAATAATTGACTTGACGGCACCTATCTCCAACAATGAAGAGATATGTGCAACAGTATAGAATAGACTATCGGAAAATATTTTCCTCAGTGGTGAAGATGACTTCAATTCGGGTTATACTTAGTATGGTGGAAGTGGAAGATTTGCATTTAGAACAGCGTTCCCTCATGGACATTTGGAGGAGGAAATTTATATGATGCGGCCATCAAGATGCGAGGTTAAGGGGATGGAAAGTTTGGTTTGTAGACTACGAAAGAGTTTGTATGGCCTTAAGCAAGCTCCAAGGCAGTGGTATCTCAAAGTTTGATCGATTCATGTTGGAGTCAAGATTTGTGAGATGTGATTCGGATCACTGTGTTTACATTCAGATATTTAAGGATGGTGACTATATTATTTTATCACTCTATATGGATGATATGTTGATGGTAGGTCCGAATTTTAAGAAAATTCAAAGTCTGAAGAAATTGATGGTTGAACAATTTTCCATGAAGGATTTGGGAGCAGCCAAGTAAATTCTGGGTATGAAGATGTTAGAGATAAGAAGCAACGAAAGTTGTGGCTGTCGCAACAGTACTACATGGAGAAGGTTTTTAAGCGGTTCAACATGGACAAAGCAAAACCGGTAAGTACGTCTTTAGCGAAATATTTCAAACTCAGCAAACAATTGTGCCTGACAACTCAAAAGCAGAAGAATGATATGGCACGAGTGCCATATGCATCGGCGGTTGGGAGTTTGATCTATGCAATAGTGAGTACACGACCAGATATTGCACAAGCAGTGGGAGTTGTAAGCAGGTACATGAAAAACTCGGGGAAGGAGTATTAGAATGCAGTGATGTGAATATTGATCTATCTCAGGGGAACATCCACTCATTGTTTATGTATCGAGGGTGATGCACTCAATGTGCAAGATTGTGTTGATGCAGACCAGGTGATCGAGATGGTGGGAGAAGCACAACGGAGTATGTATTCATGGTTGGGGGAACAACAGTCGGTTGGATTTCCCAGTTGCAAAAGATTGGTGTGTTATCAACAATAGAGGCCGAATATGTGGCTATCACGGAGGCCAGCAAAGAGATAATATGGCGACAAGGGTTACTCGAAGAATTGAATAAGAAACAGGAGTTTAATAATTTATGGAGCGATAGTCAAAGTGCAATGCATTTGGCTAAGAATACATGTTACTCTAGGACAAAGCACATCAAGGTGATGTATCATTTCATACGTATATAGTTGGAAGATGGGGAGTTGACATTGCAGAAGATCGTGAGATAAAAGAATCCTGCAAATATGTTCTCTAAGGTTGTAGTCAGAGATAAGCGGGATCTCTGTTGCAGTTTGGTGAACCTCTCCGAGAAGATTTGATGAAGAGAGAGCAGACTGCAGAATCGTGTGGAGTCTATTAGTTTTTTGGGAGTCAAGATGGAAGAATCTCTAAGTGGGAGAATATTGATATCGTGGAGTTTCTTCATGAACCGGCTTGACCCTATTATGAGACGGCTCATAGTTATGTTGAGTCGGCTCACAACATGTGTGTAATTACCAATTCTCTTTTGTTTGTTTCAGATGACTCATAGTTATGTTTCGTGACGCGCATAGTATTTTCGTAATATTGTTTAATTCTAATTCATGTGTGATTATAGTTTGGTTATAAATAGGGTTTCTCATTAGAGAAAATTAAGATACTATCAAAAGAGGCTATTGAAAATAGAGAGAGGGTGACGGCTAAGAGAGATTAGAGAGATTTGAAAGAAATCTTCAAGGGTTTGCTCTTAGTGTAATTTTGACAAAAGAATTAGTGAAGGTTTTACAGATTCCGATCTGCCGGGACTCGCCATACGGTAAGTGAATCTCATAAACAAATTTTGTCTCTCTGGTTTGATTCTCTTATTCTTGTATTGTTTTATCTTTTGTTGTATATTGTGTTTTGCGTGGTTAAGCGTTTAACATAGTTCTTGTTTCTCTCCATTTTTTCCCAGCCAGTTCAAATCGACTCGGGCCAAATTCTGAGTTGTTTTGGGAAATTAGATTTTTACTCTATTTGTCTCATACTATAAATTGTATTTTGTAACCCTAATTGGGGTGAACCCTTTTGTTAATCTGAATTAAGAGAGAGCAGGCTAGGGTTTTGAGAGAGATCTTGTGAGAGTTCATCCACCATTTTAATCCTCTATATTTATCGATTATTTAAGTGTTTCTCTTTCGTCCGTGGTTTTTCCCGTAAGGGTTTTCCACGTAAATCTTGTGTCTTTTGATTTGTGCTCTATTTCTATTGGTTTTATTTATTTGTTTGTTTCTTTTTATTGTTTGTTTATTGTTTCGGAAATCACCCCTTGAAGCTAACTTCGAGCATGCTTGTTATAATTATTTAGGAAAGAATGTCAACATAACAACTATTGCCTTGATTAGTTATAATTATTGCCCTGATTAGCTCCACGGTCATGACGGTTTTGTTGATAGCTCTTCCCATGGCCTTAAAAACTATCTCATCTGAACCTTTCTCCTACAAGGAAAGAAAAATCAAAATCCGCCATTTTAAGGGGCAATTAGCTGGCTACCACATAAAATATTTACATCACAGACATTTTAATATAGAATGCTAAACAACAACGATACGAATACCATGCATCAAGTGGCCGAAGAAATATCGATTTTTCCCCAACGGATTAAAACTGTCCAAAGATGTGCATTGCTTCTGATACATAAAGGAGCAGAAGAAGATGGGTGTTTAGAAATTGAGCGGAAGATGTGAGGGGCGGGGAATTGTGGTTCTGGTGGCTGTGATGGTAAGAATGATCATATACTAGCGTGCGTCGTATAATGATCCCGTAGGGGATAGTACGTGCATGTAGAATATTTTGGGACTATAGGTGAAGAGTTTTTTCTATATTTGCTCCGCATGCAATCTCTAATAACTTGACCACAATATAAATTGGTGATAGGAGCATCAGAGAACTTGCGGAATTTTATTTGAAGTTAATAAGTAGCCACAGTTTCATGATTTCTACAAGAATTTCATTCATAATTAATCAACAACAAGAAATTCTAATGTATGTGATGTCATTGAAAGAGGACAAACATCTGTGCTCTTATAATAATGCAAACTCAAATAATGTAGCTAGTACCATGAACTGATGGTCTCTCCTTTTTAACAGCGCGATTCTAAAAATGAGAAAAACCTTTCGATCTATTTCTCATTTCAAGCTATGCACGTTCAAGATTGCATTCAAATAATAAATACTTGAATTGATTCTACTAATTCAAATTTCAAACAGCCTAACCATCCCCTCATCCAGACACTGAGCCATCTCTAAAACTTTATTCTGATATCAAAATATTTATATCAACAAGATTAATTTTAACCATACAATATTTACTATAAAGCCACGTACATCGCAGTGCAAAAAACTAGTGATTAAATCAAACTCAATTCAACTCCGACTCTTCTTTCCACACCATCATGCACATCTGTTATAATTTTGCTATCTAGGAATGTAATTTCCACCATCTATTACGCAATGCAGCTTGGCAGGAGAGAGAAAGAGACGAGATTTCATGCTCCCTATGGACATCATTATAGGATCCATACTTTTATTTCTTTCTCTTATGACCAGATACATGCACCCGGTATATGGAAGAATTCTTCATTTTACCAACGCAAATTTATCAACTTTCGAAATTGTAAGGCGAAAAGGAAAGGAAGGGGCATGCAATGCAAATGTACCTGAAGTAGAGTGGTTGCATAAGTGATGTAGTTTCTCATCCTCCCTTGAGTAGTAATGCGGATCTCGTCTCACTGATTTGTTTCTCCTCCCTCTCGCTTTCGCCACCCTTTGGTATGTACCGATCCATCATCATCATCATCATCATCATCATCTTCTAACCCTTTTTATTAATTAAACACAAATAGAATCCAATTGTTAATTTCATCATGCAAAGACTAAACTTTAGCTAATTAAGGGTGGAAAACAATCATGAAAATAAAAACACAAACCCTAATGAAAACAAACAATGATAAAAAAGAAACCGCTTTCCCAAGCCCCCGGATTACTATATAAACTCGCCCAAGGAGGGAATTTGTCTTTAGATTAATGTTGTTGTTTAGATTAAGTTGAAATTAAGAATAACTATATATGTTCTGAATTAGAGTATCCTTTTAAATCAAATTGAATTTTGGAAAATTATATTTTAAGCCCGAGGACAGTGCCACATGAAACGTTTCAATTTTGTATAAACATGATCGTTAATACAAATTTGAAAAGCTAAATTTCAACTTGGTACCATGAACTATAGTCACTTTTCTCAAGTACTACTATGAACTTTCAAAATGATGGATTGATACATGAATTTTCAGAGTATCCAACACCTCCTAACGGCGTTAATGGAAAATTACGAAATGACCATAACATCCTATAATAAAAAGATTATATTGATATTTATGGTATCAATCCATCATTTTGAAAGCTCATGTACCATTTGGAGAAAATGACTATAGTTCATGGTACCAAGTTGAAATTTGGCCAATTTAAAATTCCATCAGATCCTATAGATTTTGAGACTGTAACAGAATAAGCTTTTATGTTTTAAATATGTTATAACATTGCATTAAATCTTTTTTTTTTGTTGTTGTGCTTCGCATAGTTAAAATTTAATCAGATTCGTGTTAAATGTATATCGAGGATTTAATTTTCTTTTATGCTGAGTGAAGATCGGATCTAGGCATTTCAAGACATAATCTATCTATTTATATCTATCTAATATAGAGTTAGGTTAGAAAATGGAGTCTTATGCTCGGTCAAGACAACTTTTTGGTCAATGCACTATTTTTCCATTTTCCTCTGTGCCCTTGGCTTTTCCAAATTCCCTTAATTATCTTTGGTTTTATAGGAATTTAGAAAAAAAAAAATTAAAATGTAGAAATAATAATAATTGTATTTGAAATCGTCACTAAAAATATCATATATCTTTTTTTCAAATATAATGAAAACAAAAAAGTTTCAAATAACAATAGTTGCTTTAAATTTGCTTATAGAAACTATATTTGTTTTAAAGTACACACTAAAATTTCATGACTCAAACAACTTTATCTACTTTATGAATTTATCTATGAATGTATTGGATTATCTTTGATCCCACGCGTTTTGTGTGGGGTCAAAATCCAGTATATCATAAACCTCTCTAGTGCCAGAATCAAGGGCGCATATAATTTAAAACTAAAAGAACTAAATAACTAAATTATGATATGGAATGAAATGATAAAATAGAATTATACACGCAAACAAATTGAGATTGGGTTACCTTGATTTTGGAAACCGTGTGTTACGCATTTTAAAAAAAAAATTGCACATATTATTTACGGGTGAAACTGAATAACTGAAGTGGATTACATATATACAAGCTGAAACTAGATCATAACATGTTGTCACGTCCCGCTTCCCAAAATACGGAATATGAGAGGGGACTAGACCAGCCATACTTTTACGGTCAAGAAATAATCTCGCCGTAGTCATACTTCGGCTTCTAGTATTGCATGGTAATCAGTAAACACAACACAGAAGTAAAGGAAACATATCATGAGCTTATTACATAAATTTTCATTATTCACAATAGTTCAACTGAAAAAAATTACTAACCAAGTGCGAATATAATGTTACTTTAGGCAAAGCATTGAAAGTGCTGAAAGTAAACCGTTTAGATCTCTGCAAGCTCGGACGGTAGATCTAATACCTGAGCGGCGTCCTCTCCAAATCGAAGCATGCATAATCAGGTCGTCAGGACGACACAATAACAAATATAATAGCAATATAATAAAGTATGAAATGAAAGCTAATACAGTAGAGACAATGAATGTAGGTAATCAGTGTATCAATAATCAATGCAGTATATGATCCATGTCCCTATTGGTTTCTAGGTCAATTTGAAATCGAACTGTGAAAAAGAGTGATATGTTTAACGAGGGTCTCGTGCGTACTCGAGACTACGAGCCGCTGTTGCCTGAGACATAACCGTATCAGCCGGACTGCTAAGTCCATAACCATGCGCGCGCGCGCGCGCACACACACATATAAAAGAATCGTTGTCTAAATGATCATTCACTAAATCGCAAAATCTCGCTAAATACAAGTTACATTCCACTCTGATTTCCCCTTTTCCCCCCTGTTTTAATAACTATATATATGGGGCTAACTGTGTACAAGTTCGCATCAATAACACTATTTTATTCACTTTTCGCTGCACGGTTCACTTTTCCGAATTATTCACTATTCACTGCCGTACTTGACACAATTAATCCGATACCACTCACGTTCGACAATGCAATAATCGCTAAGAATCAATAAGAGCGCTTGCTATCACTTAAGGTATCATGGTCAGGTAAGTATGTGAATTATGTCACTAATCAAGTCATGTATAATATGAATCACAACGTACATTATGAGTTCGGAAAATCATGTTAAATCGTACGATCATAATTAGGCAAAATGACACAAAAAGGGTAGAAAGTAAAATTAAAAAGAAAACCAACAAAATTTATTTTAGGTCAATCGGTATTACGAGTTACGGTCATTCCATTTTAAGTGTTTACTGCTGGAAATCCAATTTCTGAACTGGAAGTCCGTTTTGTAACACGTATTACTCTTTGCTGGGATCATAATTAGGCAGCTCTACTGTTCAACTATTTGTAGGGATATGAGTTAACTTTATAGCGCAAAAAACGGATCAACAATAGTCACCTTGGTTTAGGAGTTATGATCAGTTTACTGATGAAAGGTGCAAATTGAAATGGCAGAAAATCTGCCGTACAAGTCATTGGTTTAAAATATGTTTAAAATACCAAATGATACTGGAATTCAGTGAGACTAGTACCATTGGAAAGATAAAACAATTGTCTACGCAGAGATAAATGGCTCCATACACTATCATAATTAAACAGTAAGGTTTCAGGTGTATAAAGGCATATTAAGGGGTGAAATCCTGCAGTTCTTTATTTTCGATATTCAAACGTTATATTTACTAGTAAACCTATACATCATGTTAAAGATTATGAAATACACTTCGGAACGAACCTAAGCACCCTGCGATTGGATGTTTCTGGAATTGATTATGAATTTAACGGTGCCAAGTGTTCGATAAAAAACGAGTTTCGGTATAGACGCTAGGGACGTCACTTTATGTGTGAAATTGCGTCTTTTTGTTACGAAACTTTAACATATCTCTATTTATCACTAAACAAACACAAGTATCAGTGGTACCGCCATCAAAGACGTAAAGACGATGATTGGCCTAAAAAGAGCCGTTTTAGTCTGTTTCGATACCCGACTTGGAGGTATCGAATACGTGGTCAAATATTATTCGATTGGTATCAATTTTCAATATGTTGTTCGCTATTATGTATAAAGTTCATTAGTTATGTGTTCCGCAAATATTAATGGGTGATTTATACTATGGTTTCAGTCAATATTAAAAAGTGTTAGATTTACACTATGCCATGAAAACAAGTGAATAGGTTCACTTGCATGGCGATGATCGTGACGGCGATGATGATATCGACGGTGGTGACGGCAACAATGACGAGTGCGGCACGATCACGACACGATCACGGCACGGCGACGCAAGGAGGCAGCGCGAGCTCGGATGGGCTCGGCTAGCTAGGGGAGCCTGGAAGATGAAAGCTTGGACGGAGGCGGAGGAGGTCGAGGCGGCGGTTGAGGGTTTCTGGTTATGATGCTCCAGTGGCGGGCAGCAAGGTGGTCGAGGCTAGTGGTGTTGGAGCTCGGAGTTGGGTACTCGGTGATGATGGGTTGGTGTTGGAGGATGATCGGTGCAAAGGTTGGAAGCTCGAGGTTGCTGTGAGGCGGGGGGAGCTGGGTTAGTGATGGTGGTCGTCGGCGGTAGGGTGGCTCGTTAGCACAGAGAGGGAGTGAGGGAGAGAGATCTCGTCGGAGACGGCGTCGATGGGCGGAGGTACCGTGGTCGGAGCTGAGGGGTCACGGTGGCTGGAGGAGGCTGTGGTGGTGTTGGGGGAACTCAAGTGGCTGTGAGATAGCGTCAGTGAGAGGCATGAGGTGGAGATGGGTTTTGAGGGGATGTTGAGTTTTAGTTTGGTTAAGACAGAATTAAAAACTTTGAGGCGTGTATGATACACTTTCCGAAAGGTGATATTGCCCCCACTATGGGAGTACAGTAGTAGGCAATCACCCCCAAGATACAACAAAGCCCTTGAAACTCTCTTAGAAGATAATGAGAAGAAGATGCAAGTTTGTTTCTTAGAGGCTCAACTAATGGCACCGCCTCCAATTGTAAATACCCAACCTGTTGTGGATTTATTATCACTTGCACTTGTGATCCAACTTGCATCCGAGTAACCTTTTAGTACTGCAGGATAATTGGAATAAAATAGACAAACTCTTTTTAGATACCCAAGAACTCTACTGATGGCCTTCCAATGATTAGTACTGGGTTTACTGGTATATCGTGACAATTTGCATACCGCAAAAGCTATATCAGGCCTTGTACAATGCATCGCATACATAAGGCTTCCAATAGCGCTAGCATATTCTAATTATGCAATTACATTGTCACAATTCTCATTTAATTTCATACTCGGATCATACGGAGTAACACTTTCTTTAATATTAAGATGTTGGAATTTATTTAATAATTTCTCTATATAATGAGATTGGTTTAGCACAAACCCTTCACTATGTTTTTTCACCTTTATTCCTAAAATAGTATCTACTTCATTCAAATCTTTCATTTTGAATACTGAAGTTAAATACATTTTTGTTTCATTTATTCCAATCATGTTTGTACCAAATATCAACATGTCGTCTACATAGAGACATATGATTACCCCATAATTCTGATTGGATTTGGAATATACACATTTATCCGCACTATTATGCTTAAAACCATTTGATATTATTGCTTTATCAAATTTCTCATGCCATTGTTTAGGGGCCTGTTTTAAACCATATAGCGACTTAGTTAATTTACAAACTTTGTTCTCATTTCCAGGAAGTATGAAACCTTCGGGTTGTTCCATGTATACTTCCTCATTTAATTCACCATTTAAAAAGGCTGTTTTTACATCCATTTGATGCACATATAAATTATATATTGAAGCCAAAGCTATAAGAATTCTAATGGATGGTATTCTAACCACAGGTGCATAAGTATCAAAATAATCTATGCCCTCCTTTTGTGTGAATCCTTTAGCCACTAATCTTGCCTTAAAAGTTTGTATAGAGCCATCTGTATTTAGTTTTCTTCTAAATACCCATTTACACTTTATAGGCTTAGATCCTTGAGGCAAGTCAACCAATATCCAAGTATTGTTAGACATTATTGAGTCCATTTCGTCATCAATAGCCTCTTTCCAAAATGCAGTATCTCTTGATGACATTGCTTCACTAAATGTTTTAGGATCATCTTCTATATTAAGTAGAATATGTACTTTGTTAAGCACTTTGGTTCTATCTCCTTCAACGAGAAAGACTATTGAACGCGAATCAATAAAATCAGGACCAAAAGATTTTTCTTTCCTGATTCTTTGACATTTTCTTGGTTCAATATTTTCATTACTTTCTCTTCTTTTCTCATTTGTAATTTTCTTAGAAGTTGCTGCATTTTCATCATTATACAAATTAGAATCAACATTGTCATGCATAAATTTATTTTCAAAAAATTCAACATGTATCGACTCAATTATGACATTTGATTCTAAATCTAGAAGTCGATATGCTTTAGAATTCTGTGCATATCCAACAAATATACTTCTAATGCCTCTCGGCCCTAATTTAGATTTATATGGATCGGTCACTTTATAATATGCTATGCACCCCCACACTTTAATATAGTTTAAATTGGGTTTTCTACCATTCCAAATTTCATATGGTGAAACATGAGTTTTCTTGGATGGTATTCTATTATGAATATAACATGCTGTTAAAAGCGTCTCACCCCAAAGATTAAAAGGTAATTTAGCATTTAAAATCATAGCATTTACCATTTCAACTAAGGTCCTATTTTTCCTTTCGGCTAATCCATTGTGTTGAGGCGTATAAGGTGCAGTTCTTTGATGAATAATACCATGCATTTCACAGAATTGAGAAAAAGAATCAGAAAAATATTCTCCCCCTCTATCACTTCTAAGGATTTTAATCCTTTTATCTTTCTGATTTTCTACAACTGACTTATACTTTTTAAATTTCTCAAATGCTTCATCTTTTGTTCTTAATAAATATACATATGTAAAATGAGAATGATCATCAGTAAAGGTTATAAAATATCTTTTTCCTCCCCTAGTTAATTGACCATTTAATTCACAAATATCAGAATGAACAAGTTCTAATAAATTAGCATCTCTTTCGATTTTAGGAAAAGGTTTTCTAGTCATTTTTGCTTCTACGCAAATCTCACATTTATCATTATGATCATTTTGACATGCAATGTAACCATGTTTAGACATATACTTTAAAGAGCGAAAATTTAAATGACACAGTCTAGCATGCCACAAGGAAAAAGAATACTCAACAACATAAGCAAACACGCAATTTATTTCATTAATACTGAGTTTGAACATGCCATCACAGGAATATCCCTTTCCTACAAATATACCATTCTTCGATATTACAACTTTGTCATACTCTAGAACAATTTTAAATCCCTTCTTGCACAACAGATTTGCAGATACAAGATTTTTCCTCAAATCAGGAACATGAAATACATTAAGCAGAGTAAGTTTCTGTCCAGATGTAAACTTCAATTCAACATTTCCTTTACCGAGCACTTTAGCCGAAACATGGTTTCCCATCAACACCTCTTCAGGTTCTTTCTGATCCGTATAGGTTTTGAACATTGCTTTGTTATTGCATACATGGATGATTGCGCCAGAATCGAGCCACCAATCTGCAGTTTTAGTTACCGCAGCCATATGCAATTCCGTAATCATGCCTATCTGCATGTCAGAAACCATAGCAACAAGTTCTTTGACTTCATTTTCTATTAGATTTTCCTTTTTGCTATTTTCTGATCCGAAACCAAGTTTCTTTCCGGTATTTCTGAATTTGCAATTTTTAATATAGTGGCCTTTCTTTCCACAGTTATAACAAGGCCACTTGTTCTTTGCAAATTAGATTTCTTAAAATTTCCCTTCTTCTGGACTTTGAAATTGTTCTGAAATTTTCTATGACCATTTTCACTGACACGATTCACCTTAGAGTTAGTTTTAGAACTAAGAAAAATCATGTCACGTGCACGGTTCTCTGCCTCAATCTGCAGATGAGTCTGAAATTGCTCTATGGTAAAACTTTCAGGGGAGTGCAGTATTTTCTTTCTGTATTCATTCCAAGTAGGAGGAAGTTTAGATAGAAACGCTCCAACTTGAAATGAATCAGGGACTTTAATTTCGAGTTCGCTCAGTTTAGAGGCGAGAATTTGTAATTCATGCACTTGATCCATGATTGGCATGTCATCAGACATCTTAAATTCAAAATATTTAAGCGCTAGAAATTTATCCGTACCTTTCTTCTCATTTTTGTACTTTGTTTCAAGGGCGTTCCATATTTCCTTTGGTGTCTTCATATTTCTGTAAAGATCATACAGACGATCGGTGAGGGAATTGAGAATGTAACCGCGACAAACTAGTTCGTCTTCTTCACGCTTGTTTTTCTCTGTTCTGGCACTCTCGGCATCATTCGAACTTGACACTGAATCTGGAATTGGCGGCAAGTTCGGATCGAGAACGTAAAATATCTTCAAGATGGTCAACAAGAACACCATCTTGTCTTTCCATCTAGAGTAGCTGCTTCCATCGAATCGATCCAGTTTGATAACATCTTGGTTCTGGAAATGAACCTTGACACTTGAATTTAATTCTGTCTCCACAATAGCAATTTGCATACTGCAAAAGCTATATCAGGCCTTGTACAATGCATCGCATACATAAGGCTTCCAATAGCGCTAGCATATTCTAATTGTGCAATTACATTGTCACAATTCTCATTTAATTTCATACTCGGATCATACGGAGTAACACTTTCTTTAATATTAAGATGTTGGAATTTATTTAATAATTTCTCTATATAATGAGATTGGTTTAGCACAAACCCTTCACTATGTTTTTTCACCTTTATTCCTAAAATAGTATCTACTTCATTCAAATCTTTTATTTTGAATACTGAAGTTAATACATTTTTGTTTCATTTATTCCAATCATGTTTGTACCAAATATCAACATGTCGTCTACATAGAGACATATTATTGCCCTATAATTCTGATTGAATTTGGAATATACACATTTATCCGCACTATTATGCTTAAAACCATTTGATATTATTGCTTTATCAAATTTCTCATGCCATTGTTTAAGGGCCTGTTTTAAACCATATAGCGATTTAGTTAATTTACAAACTTTGTTCTCATTTCCAGGAAGTATGAAACCTTCGGGTTGTTCCATGTATACTTCCTCATTTAATTCACCATTTAAAAAGGCTGTTTTTACATCCATTTGATGCACATATAAATTATATATTGAAGCCAAAACTATAAGAATTCTAATGGATGGTATTCTAACCACAGGTGCATAAGTATCAAAATAATCTATGCCCTCCTTTTGTGTGAATCCTTTAGCCACTAATCTTGCCTTAAAAGTTTGTATAGAGCCATCTGTATTTAGTTTTCTTCTAAATACCCATTTACACTTTATAGGCTTAGATCCTTGAGGCAAATCAACCAATATCCAAGTATTGTTAGACATTATTGAGTCCATTTCGTCATCAATAGCCTCTTTCCAAAATGCAGTATCTCTTGATGACATTGCTTCACTAAATGTTTTAGGATCATCTTCTATATTAAGTAGAATAGGTACTTTGTTAAGCACTTTGGTTCTATCTCCTTCAACGAGAAAGACTATTGAACGCGAATCAATAAAATCAGGACCAAAAGATTTTTCTTTCCTGATTCTTTGACTTTTTCTTGGTTCAATATTTTCATTACTTTCTCTTCTTTTCTCATTTGTAATTTTCTTAGAAGTTGCTGCATTTTCATCATTATACAAATTAGAATCAACATTGTCATGCATAAATTTATTTTCAAAAAATTCAACATGTATCGACTCAATTATGACATTTGATTCTAAATCTAGAAGTCGATATGCTTTAGAATTCTGTGCATATCCAACAAATATACTTCTAATGCCTCTCGGCCCTAATTTAGATTTATATGGATCGGTCACTTTATAATATGCTATGCACCCCCACACTTTAATATAGTTTAAATTGGGTTTTCTACCATTCCAAATTTCATATGGTGAAACATGAGTTTTCTTGGATGGTATTCTATTATGAATATAACATGCTGTTAAAAGCGCCTCACCCCAAAGATTAAAAGGTAATTTAGCATTTAAAAGCATAGCATTTACCATTTCAACTAAGGTCCTATTTTTCCTTTCGGCTAATCCATTAGTTGGGCCTCTAAGAAACAAACTTGCATCACACATTCAACAATGGAATCTGAATTTGTCGCTTTGGCTGCCGCCGGCAAGGAAGCGGAATGGCTGAGAAATTTTTTATTGGATATAGAGTTGTGGCCACAACCAATGCCATCTATTTTCTTGCATTGCGATAGTGAGGCGACTATGTCTAGAGCTTATAATAATGTTTATAATGGTAAATCTAGACACATTAGCTTAAGGCATGAATATATTCGAGAATTAATAACTAATGGAATAATTACCATACTTTATGTGAGATCTGCAAAGAATTTAGCAGATCCCTTTACCAAAGCATTATCTAGAGATTTGGTAAAGAATACGTCAATTGGAATGGGACTTAAACATTTATAATTTGGCACCAGTAATGGTAACCCAACTTTAATTAGAAAAAACTAATTTTAATAGGTCAATGGGTAATAACAAGTTACTGTCATGTGCCTGTATTGCACTAGGCGTCTCATTCTTATATAAATAAGTATCTAGTGCTGTCTGTTACGATAAAGAGGATGAGCGAAAGCTCTCAATGGAGTTATTTAATTTTTAAATATCCACAGTAACAGGGATATAATAAAGGAAACTCCACCTATATTAGCGTAGAAGTGGTGTCGTTTCAATAAGAGATATGAAGTATTCTCTTGTAAATGCTTATGAAGTACAAGATTAGCACATGACCATAATAGTGCTAAAGCAGTTATAAACCTCTTAGAAAATAAGATGAATATTGTGTGTGTTGTATTTCAAATTCTAATAATAAAAAGTTTTGGTTTAATCTGCGGACACCAATAAATTTGTTAGACGATTGATATATATAGACTAATGGAAGGTTTAAATCGAGAGATACATTTCTTTATGCATAATATTTGTCACGAGAGAGATGTGGTTGCAGCCAATATATACAAACTAGTGGGGGATTGTTAGTAGTTTGAATATATTGGTTGCATTTGTATGTGGGAAATAGTCCCACATCGGATGGAGAGACGAACACCCAAGTCTTTATAATAGTTCCTAATATTTAAGTAATAACTTGAATAAAGTGAATAATGAGCCAAGTGGGCCTGATTTCTAGCAGGCTTATAACATTTATTTACTGTAGCAAGGAGGTGTCTCATGGGGGTGCTATGGGTCTCGTTGAGGGTGAGGGGCGCTTACTGTAGCAAGGAGGTGTCTCGTGGGGGTGCTATGGGTCTCGTCGAGGGTGAGGGGCGCCGGCGATGGGTGAGACAGAAAGAGGGAGTTTGAGAACGAAAGAGTTTGTGAAAGAGAGTGTGTGTGTGATAGAGATAGAGAGAGGAAAAGAGATGTTATGATGGAGAGGTTGACGGGACCTCGGGAAAATCGTTGGGCGAGCGGGTGAGTTTGCGGCCGTTGGGTCTCACGGAGGCAGACGCGAGAAAGGAGGGCGACATGGTTTTTTTTCTTTTTCTTTTTCTTTTTTTTTTTGATTAGGAGGGAAAATAAAAGAAAAGAAGAGGAAGAAGAAATGGGAAGGCAGTGGGGCTCGGCTTAGGTTTCGTAGGCTTGGGCCGGAGCTTGGATTTAGGGTTTAAGATTAGGGTTTAATATCTATATATAGTTTTAATTAATTAGGGAAAAATAAAATAATAAAAAATTAGAAAATATTTATTAAAAAATAGGAAAAATTTACAAAGAACTGGGATTTACACATATATACATAAATATGATCAGAACCTAAAACTACAGTGATCTTCATGTATGAGATGCATTATTGCCAATTTCTGAAAACAAAGGTATGTATCTTGGGAAGAACAAAGATGCCTCCTGCTAAAACATCGAGACAGCATCCACTAGCGTTGAGCCCTCCGAACCTTAAGCAGCATTGCTTTACTCTGATGGTTCAGCGTTACTATCGAGCAGTGGCTTAAAGTTAGCCCCTTCTGCAGTCGGAATAGCATCTTCAATTTCTACATTATACCGATCCACACTACGAAGAAATGTACCTGGGAACAAGCGATTATGAAGTTATGCTTCAGTTTATAACATGAAAATGCCATATGCCTCTTTGGGGTCGCAATGGTTGTTTATGAGAATATCTGGAAATTACTACTTCACTAAGTTTATAACAATTTTTTTTTCCTAGATTAGCTTTGAAGCAGGCCAGCCCCTATATTTTCGTTAAAAATCCTTCCACTTCTTTACTTTTTCTCTCTCACGCTGAAAAAGCTAAAAGTTCATAAGCATCCACCAACGCAATGCATGCTCACCAAGTTTTTAGATTATATGCTCTCAATGTCATTTATAATTACTATATGTTTTATAATATTTTTATGTTGTATTTTTCAAACTTTTACTAAATTATTCATGTACCTATCTTGTTAATTTATGCACACATATTCAACAATAGCAAAAACACCAAGGGTTTAGGGGGCACCTCTGTTCCCCAGTACCCTAAAGAGCTTTTTAAAATATTGTCCCTTGAGGAAACTCAATGTAGATTCCGGCGGCAATGAAAAGAATAGATGTTAGTATAAGAGCACTCTCACGCCAGTTGTTCACATAGTCCTGTACCATCAACCAAATTAAGAGCCACAAAAAAAAGAGCAAAGTTAAGAAGTTTCATACATGAGAAAATCATTATTGTTTCACAGGTACATCTGACCAAAAAGAAAGAAATAGAAGGGTGGAAAATAGTCGCTGATTCATTCACAAACCTGCAAAACCCCAACCAGCGGCAATGAAGGTACATCGCCAAATATGCGGATAGAGACAGCGGTCATGGCCATTGATATAGGTCTCAGGCTAGGCTCGCAATGAAGAACAAGATAATTTACAGGCCCCTGGAAAGTTCAGAAATTTTAAAAACATACTTCATGTATATGATAATGATTCAAGTAATCTGAGTTTCCTCTGCATAATTACGTGTGTGTTCTGCAACGGCTAAATTATACAAGAATACCATGACCTTTCATAAAATTTCAGGTAAATACCATATATATTTGTTTAACTACAGATAAATACCATATTTTCCTCCTAAATAACCTTATTTAATAAATTAAATCCTAAAATAACCCCAATAACAAATTAATTCCCAAAATGACTTGGGATGACTCTGGAAATGCTAGCGCGGAGTGGGGAGGCCATGTCACTAAAAAACGCTATCCCAAATAGCGTCTTGGACTAACCCCCGAGAGAAGGAATAAGGAATAAACAGAAAACGCTACATATAGTAGCGTTTTCACCATGGAGAAAACGCTAACGCTAACTCAAGTAGCGTTTTCTCCATGGGCCCACCCCTCCTCTTGTACGTAGCCTCCTTTTCAAAGATATAGCATTTGGGAAATACAGAGCAGTAAACAAAGCATTGTTTCAGATTTGAACTCAGGTGCTGAAAACTTAGTTCAAGAGGTAATTATTTTCTTTCAATTCCCACCATTCACTTTCCAAGACTCTCTTCCAGGGACACATCTAATTTTGATTGCAGTAGACTCCCCAATGCTAGTAAGTGGAGGAGTGAGGAGAGAGACAGACTTTTAAGTAAGTGCAGGGGTGGGCCCATGGAGAAAACGCCACCCCAAGTAGCGTTTTCTCCAAACGCTACTTGGGGTAGCGTTTTCTCCATGGTGAAAACGCTACTCCATCCATGTATCGTTTTCCTTTATTCCTCCCCCACTCTTTTTGGTTTATTCCTTCTCTCCAGGGTTAGTCCAAGACGCCAGGTAGCATTATCCAGAAAAGGCAAACGCTAACCCATAGAGCGTTTTTTAGTGACGTGGCCTCCCCCTCCACGCTGGCACTTCCAGAGTCATTTTGGGAATTAATTTGCTGTTGGGGTTATTTTAGGATTTAATTTATTAAATAAAGTTAATTAGGGGGAAAAAATCTAAATACCATGCAATTATTTTGGATCCAGGAAATACAAACAGTGTCAATGGAGAATATGTTATGGCCACTATGCTCTTTTGTTTAAATCATCACTTGTCCCTATCATAAATTCATAATTTACTATATATTTCTCTCTCTCTAACACTCAAACCCTATTTACATTTACCCCTCCTACTTCTTTCTTCTCTCTTTCAACCCCCTTACTAAATCAAGACAAAATAAACAGAATATTAAAGCATACAAAGGCAAAACAAGAGCTTCATTTGTGCTATCAATATAAGGGCAAAGAAGGAAATCTATTTTTTAATGGCGTAAAAAGGTAAGTTTGGGAATATAGATCAGACATGTGAAAGTCACATTATAAGAAGGAAATCTATTTTTTATTGACTATATAAGTTAACAAAGAAACATATAGTTAACAAAGAAACTGTTGAAGTTAGAGTAATTCGAATGTTTCTGTTAGTAGTTTGTTAGTAGTCAGGTTGAATAAATCTCCTAGACAGGTTTGTTAGTAGTTTGTTAGTAGTCAAGTTGAATAAATCTCCTAGGCAGATTATGTGCCGATGGAAGTAGTTAAACAGTTGAGATTTTCTAGGCTTAGAATTTGCTCTGCTTTCAAGTCTCGTTTAGCTTGTAATGCCTATTTAAAGGCTTTGCTTTTTACTCTAATAAAAATCATCTGCAGAATCACTTTTGCTTCCAATTTTTCATTATTGCTCTGTCAAAATTTCCAACAAAAGTGGTATCAGAGACATGTTCTTTCAGAACTGGGAATTTTCTTTGACTGCTTCACTCGCAAACATGGCTGCTAACGCCGGTGTCAGTACTTCACAGCCACAAATTCCGCTGTTCAAAGGAGATTCATATGAATTTTGGAGCATCAAAATGAAGACACTGTTTCGATCTCAAGATCTATGGGATTATGTCGAAACAGGATATGAAGAAAATAAAGAAGACGAGACTCGCAACAAAGAGCATCTAAAACGAGATGCCAAAGCTCTCTTCTTCATCCAGCAGGCAGTGGATGAGTCGATTTTTTCCAGGATAGCCGCAGCTACCACGGGCAAGCAAGCGTGGACCACGCTCAAGACTGAATATCAGGGTTCCTCCAAGGTAATAAGGGTAAAGTTGCAATCCCTAAGGCGTGATTTTGAAACTTCTTCCATGAAAAATAACGAGTTTGTGCAAGATTTTTTGGCAAGAGTTTCGTCGGTTGTAGGGCAAATGAGATCCTACGGAGATCAGATATCAGACGAAACAGTCGTTGCCAAGGTTCTAAGGAGTCTGCCATCCAAGTTCGATCATGTGGTGACTGCAATCGAAGAATCTAAGGACCTGTCCACCTTCTCGTTTGATGAACTGATGGGATCACTTCAAGCTCATGAGGCGTGATTCAACCGATCTAATGGGAAGGAAGAAGAAATAGCCTTTCAGACCAAGGGGGAGTTTAAATCCTCAAATCAATATGGAAGAGGAAGAGGTCGAGGAGGCCATAGAGGCAGGGGCCGAGGCAGAAACAATACTGTTAAGTGCTCATACTGTAATAAATTTAGGCACTCTGATAGGTATTGTTGGTCCAAACCAGAAGAGGCAAATTATGCTGAAGAAAAGGAAGATAACTTCCTGTTTATGACAGAAGCAACAACAACAAAGAAGAATGACATCCGGTACATTGATAGTGGCTGCTCTCATCATATGACCGGAGATCGCTCCAAATTCAAAGAGCTCGATGAGACTGTCAAATCACAAGTACGGCTTGGAGTTGATAAACAACTACAGATTAAAGACAAGGGCATAGCTGAGATCTCAGTAGGTAACCAGAAAAAATTTATTAAGGATGTTCATTTTGCTCCATCTTTAGCACACAACTTGCTGAGCGTTGGACAATTGAATGAATTTGGTTACATAGTGGTATTTGATGATTTTAAATGCACGGTGAAACACAAAATCACTGGTAAAATTCTTGCTTGTGCTCGTATGTCATCAAATCGTATGTATGCTCTTGATTTTGCTGAAATAACAGAAAGAGCCATGGTGAGCAAGACTCTTGCGGAAAACGAGCTATGGCATCAGCGATATGGCCATCTAAGTATTAAAGGACTGCAGCTGCTAAAGAACAAGCAAATGGTGAATGATCTTCCTGTCATCAAGTCATTAGAGAAAGTCTGCGAAGGGTGCATGATTGGAAAGCAAGCAAAACAATCTTTTCCGATAGGAAAATCAAAGAGAGCTGAAGATATTCTCGAGCTCATCCATGCCGATTTGTGTGGTCCCATGAGAACAGAATCATTAGCTGGCAGTAAGTACTTTCTCCTATTTATTGATGATTTTAGTAGAATGAGCTGGGTATATTTCTTGAAGCACAAATCAGAAAGCTTCGAGTGCTTTAAGAAGTTCAAGGCACTTGTGGAAAAACAAAGTGGGAAAGTTGTAAAAATACTCCGTACCGATCGTGGAGGTGAGTTTACCTCAAAAGATTTCGATGCCTTCTGCGATGAACAAGGAATAAGAAGGCAGCTCACAGCACCATATACTCCCGAACAGAACGGCGTGGCTGAACGCAAGAATCGGACGGTTGTGGAAATGGTTCGATCGATGTTGAAACAGAATGGAATACCAAATTCTTTTTGGGCTGAAGGAGTTGCAGCAGCTGTTCAATTTCTCAATATCTCACCGACCAAAGCAGTATGGAACCAAACTCCGTATGAAGCATGGAGCGGAAGTAAACCCTCCGTAAGTCATCTTCGAGTGTTCGGGTGCATATGTTATGTCTTGCTTACAACAGGACGACATAAACTAGATGGGAAATCACAAAAGCATGTGTTTATTGGTTATTGCACTAAATCAAAGGCTTACCGAGTATATGATCTCTTGAGTAAAAAGATTACTGTTAGTCGCAATGTTGTATTTGACGAACAGGCCAGTTGGGATTGGGAAGCCAAAGACAACAGCCAAATTCCTCACGTTCAGACTGAAGAAGAACAAAGTGCCCTTGAACAAGTCGAGCCCGAAAATGATGGTTCGGAAGGTTCACAGTCTTCAACTCCGGAGAAATCAAGCTCAGTCTCAACATCTAAAGAATCTTCTCCGAAAGAGTCAGCTCAGCTACGTAGAAGTGAGCGGGGGAGAGTTCCTCGACGTCGGTTTGAGATTGAGGGGAACGCAACTTCAGCACTGGTTCTATTTGCTGGGGACCCAATCACTATGGAAGAAGCCATGGAAAGAAAAGAATGGAGACTTGCAATGAGAGAAGAACTGTCAGCAATCCAAAAAAATCAAACGTGGGAGTTGGTCGATCTTCCAGAAGGTAAAAATGTTATTAGTTTAAAATGGATTTTCAAAACAAAGTATTTGGCAGATGGAAGTGTTCAGAAACACAAAGCTAGGCTGGTGGTTAGAGGTTTCACGCAGCAACAGGGAATCGACTACGAAGAAACATTCTCTCCGGTGGCTCGTTTTGAAACCGTGCGGATAATCTTGGCGGTAGCAGCCCAAAAGCAATGGAAAATTTTTCAGTTCGATGTTAAATCCGCATTTCTAAATGGCGATTTAAAGGAGGAGGTCTATGTAAGTCAGCCACCAGGTTTCGAAAGCAAGACAGAGGAAGACAAGGTACTTCGGTTGCGGAAAGCTCTCTACGGGCTCAAGCAAGAACCACGTGCCTGGTACAGTAAGATCGACGATTTCTTCCTTAAGAATGGGTTTGAAAGGAGCCTTTACGAACCAACTCTCTATATAAAGAATTAAGGTACGAATGACTTACTCATAGTAAGTCTTTACGTAGATGATATGATCTATACTAGCTTGTCCTTACAGCTTATACATGAATTTCAAGCATCAATGAAAAAGATGTTTGAGATGACTGATTTAGGAGAGTTACAATATTTTTTGGTGCTGGAGATCGTTCAAACTCAGAAAGGGATATTCATGTCACAGAAGAAATATGTGGATGACATATTGAAGAAATTTAATATGCAAGGATGCAAGCCTGTTGCGACACCAATGAATATAAATGAGAAATTGAGTTCGGATGACAGTACGAGATTGACAGATACAAGACTCTACAGAAGTTTGGTTGGAAGACTAATTTATCTTACTCATTCTCGACCTGATGTAGCTTATTCTGTTGGTGTCTTATCTCGTTTTATGCATAGTCCAACAAACCATCATTTTGAAGCGGCCAAGAGAGTTCTCCGCTACTTGGCAGGAACTAAAGGTTATGGTATTTGGTTTTGCAAGACTGATGACTTCAGCCTAAAAGGTTTCACCGACAGCGACTGGGCCGGTTCTGTGGAAGATAGGAGAAGGACATCCGGCAATTGTTTCGTCCTAGGTACTGCAGCCATATCCTGGAGTTCGAAGAAACAGGCCTCAGTGGCTTTATCTTCGACAGAGGCCGAGTATGTGGCAGCTGCTGCAGCAAGTTGTCAAGCAGTCTGGTTAAGGAGGATTCTAAGCGACTTGGGGCAAGAACAGATCAAACCTACTAGTATGAAATGTGATAACAAGTCAGCAGTGATGTTAGCAAAGAATCCGGTGCACCACAGCAGAACGAAACACATCGAAATCAAGCATCATTTTATAAGGGAGCTGATTGCTAAAGAAGAAATTCAGTTGGCTAACTGTGGAACCAACGAACAGATTGCAGACTTATTAACCAAGAGTTTGCCACAAGCAAAACATGAAGAGTTCAGTACACAATTAGGAGTTTCAACTTTCGAATAAAGGGGGAGTGTTGAAATTAGAGTAATTCGAATGTTTCTGTTAGTAGTTTGTTAGTAGTTTGTTAGTAGTCAAGTTGAATAAATCTCCTAGGCAGGTTTGTTAGTAGTCAAGTTAAATAAATCTTCTAGACAGATTATGTGCCGATGAAAGTAGTTAAACAGTTGAGATTTTCTAGGCTTAGAATTTGCTCTGCTTTCAAGTCTCGTTTAGCTTGTAATGCCTATTTAAAGGCTTTGCTTTTTACTCTAATAAAAATCATCTGCAGAATCACTTTTGCTTCCAATTTTTCATTATTGCTCTGTCAAAATCTCCAACAGAAACTGTACTAAAAAAATCTGCACTTACACAAATAAATACTGTTTATAGATTATTGACTGGCTTAGAAAAAGGTAGGAATACTATTCGGTAAAACATTTAATGAAGATGGTGAATTGCGAGGTGTTAAAGATAGATTCAAACAATACCGCCATCGTTCACTTACTATCATTATTGAAAACCTAAGATCCATTGGAAAAGTAAAGCAACAAATATAGAATCATAGAGTTGATATACCTGTGCCACACACACAGAAGTTCACCAATTGAAAAGAGTGCTATAAAACCATATAGGCTCCTGAAGCAAAATGCACCAAAGCAAAACACTGCACCCAAGAAAGTTGCTCCAGAAAGCACCTACAAACAAACAAATAATCAACACTGCATGAGCATCAGATTTGAGGACTACATACTTCTATTCTTCATAAATGCCTTGAAATATATTTTGCAATTTCATATTCGCATGAAACCAAGAAAAACTCTCGACACATAAAAGAGTAGACAAATGCATGGAAAAATAGCTCTATTATATTTGGACCACATGAAAATAGATGGTCAATTCTCAAAAATAAAAATCAACTATCAGTCTACACTGTGTGTTCATTTCTTCTCTTAGATTCCCAAAAGTTCACATTACATAAATTTCCGACCCATAAATTGGCCGGGTGCATACTCTACTTCAGAGTCGCCTTGCATTAACTGATTGCCTAAAATACAGAAGTGTTTCAGTTTGACTGTAGCAGATATTTGTACATCCAAATCTTTAGGTAAGCTAATTGATTAGGTGTAAATCACCTGACGAGCAATCACTAATACACAAATTAACTGATTAAACAAACAGATCATAGAAACAGCGATCTAAAGACTTCCAATTCTCTAGAGTCTAGAATAAATCATATCTTGCTAATTGGTGTTGGAGTCAAAATTTTGACCCCTAAGGATCCTAAGTACCCATATCGGGTACTCTATTTAACAAGGGTCAAAATCTCCCAAAACTTGACTTATTCTCAAAATCAGTCCAAGAAACATTTGAAACCTAAGTGGATCACTTAGGGGCATGAGCAGGTACCCCATTGAGATCCCCCATGTCGGGTACCTCCATTTCAACTGTCTCCAGTTAAAGCGGCAGTGGATATCTCAAACGAGGTACCCGAAATAGGCATTTGGCCTATTAGTTAAGTCTTCCCCCACTTCCCTAAAACCGTGGGAGTAGCTCCCACTCATATAACCAAGGTTTGAGAACTCGGTTTCGATCTCTTAAATATTTTGGTTTCGATAGGTTTCGTTAGTTTCGGCCCCGGTTTCGGTTTCGGTTTTATATGTAAATTTATATTTATATGTACATATATCTACATTGCTTTGCAAATTTATTACTAACTAAACCAACTTCTAATGCAATTTTGTGTTTTTCCCATCTAAATAGTAGGCCCCACATTTTCTATTCAACCAGACCTAATTAAGCCCAAAGGTCCAAACCCAAACCTAACCCCTTTGACACATATAGAACCAAACCCAAAGGCTCAAACCCAACCCAAAGCTCAAATCCAAACCTAACCCCTTGGCCCAAATCCAAACCTGACCCATAAAAATCCCTAGCAACTCCCCACGCTCTCTCTATCAGGCCACCTCCCCTTTCTCTCTCTCTCTCGAGCTCCTCTCCACTACGCCGCCAACCCTTTCTCTCTCGATCTCGAGCTCTTCTCCACTGGGCCGTCACCCCTTTCTCTTCTTCACTGCGCCGCCACCTCTTTCTCTCTCGATCTCGATTTCAATCTCTTGAATGATCAGAATGGATCTTTTTCATGTAGATCTCACTCACTCACACCTCAAGTACAAGAAAATTCTCTCAACAACAGCTAGGTATTCTTTCTTCTTCACTTCCATCTTCTATTCTTAGGTTTCATCACAATAGTTCGTGCTTTTTTACATGATTCTAGCATAAGAACCATCTTCTTCGTTGATTTCCCATTTTTTCCCTGAAATTTCATGATGCTCGTATCGGCCACCGTATTGGACGAGCAAAGCTCGGAGCGGCCAAAACTTCATTGTATCGGCCGATAAGAACTACGATCAGCCGATACGAGAAATAGATACCAATATCGAATCGGTCCTTACCGAAACCGATACGATACGGCTGATACAAACACGTATCGGCCGATACCTCGAGCCTTGCATATAACTACCCCTTTATGGGGCAGAAAAAAGCCATCTGCAATCAGACAACAGTCGATTTCATTATCAAGAAATTCTTGAAGACTTTTGAACAAGAAAAGAAAGGTAAGATCTTAAGCCTAAGTTCTTCACCATTTCTTCTTGGATTTCTATTCCTCCATGGGGCCTAGGAGGACCATTTAAAGAACTTAAACAAGTTCTTACGGCCAATGAGTTCCCCTCGACGACTCTTTTATTCTTGGACAAAGAACATGGAAAAATCCATGTTCTAAAACAAAGAGAACTTTGAACATAGGGTTATGTTCTTACATACGAACATAGACATAGGAGAAAATCCTATGTCACTCAGGACTTTAGACAGTGGAAACTGTGTGTCTCAGAACTCAAAATAGGGGAAACTTCTATTTTTCATGAACTTCAGACACAGAGGAAACTCTGTGTCTTGAAACTAGAAAATGGGGGAAACCTGATTTTCTCATACATAACTTGAAAATAGCGGAAACCCTATTTTTCACAAACTAAGTTAAAAATATAAGAAATTCTGTTTTTGTCAAAACAATCTCTGAACATAATACATGCATTTATGTTCATACTTCATAACAAACTTTGGGAGTAATATAACATATTATTTCCAACCAAAATGAAAGGAAATTGCCAAACAAAGCAATTTTCCCAGTAAAATCCAGTTTCGGGTACCTCAACAGAGGTACCCGCCACCATGCAACCCAAGTCGGGAACCTCTTTTGAGGTTCCCGCAACATGACTAAACAAGTCGGGTACCTCAAAAGAGCTATCCGCTTCGCACAGCAATGCTGGGCCCTACTTGAGGGTACCTGCTCATGCTTAAAATAGTGTTGGGTCCCACTTGGAAGTACACGCCTATGCTTTACTTAATGTCAACTTGACATTAAAAACCCCTACATGTTAAAACCACTCAAATACCACCTCTTCTTTTTAAAAGCCCCCCTCTGTACAATTTTCTGTATATTATATCAAAGTTGTAATCAGAAACCAATGTAACATAATCCTTTGTGATGGATCTTTACATTATTTCTTTGCAAATATATTCTATCTTTAATGCGATATCTCTCTCTATGATGTGATTAAGAGCAATCTAACAAGGTATCCCGTCTAGGTAAAAACTTCAAACATTAGGATGTAATTAACAATAAGTGCTTGCGCGTATTCGAAGTCACGAACCCAGTACCTGGTCAAATATTTTACAAAAAAACCTAAATTTTTTGTTTTGTTTTAAACCCTACCTATTTTAAATGTTAACTCGTTAAAGATATTAAAGAGGGTAAACAATTGGTAGCATTTGACATGTCTGGATGAAATTTCATATAACCAGAGAAAAGAAAAGCTTTCATTTGGCTTATGGACCAGTTAATTCTTTGAAAAATTTCCGTGGATTAGTACATAACAGACACTACGGTAAGATTTCCACATTGTGATATAACTTCATATTCACCTTGAAAGTGTTTGGGATTGTAGCTTGCATTCTATCCAGAATGTAACAACCAGTTAAAGTTCCCAAGATTCCACTGACTATTGTTATCCCTCCAAACAACATATTCGCGTTACTGTGATGTGAAAAAAGGACTGAGTGAACCTTCTGAAGTTGTACAATAATATTAGAAGCTAAGAGAAAATAATTTCAGCACATAGAATAAATGGGTAGAAAAGAAATGACATAATGAAACTTGCGGTAAAAACAAGAAATTTTATTTCCACATAATGTTACACATTACCCAAGTACAAGTAGAGCACCGCCACTGCCTCACATACTGCCTACTTATACATAAGTAACATAACACCTATATTCAATTTTTCAGCAGTCCATCTTGCTACAGAAAAGAAATATTAGAAGCAAGAAGCAATATCGAGGTTATCTCCAGATGTCGGCATGGCCTATAGGCAATTGTACTCGGGTGCAGGATGGTGCTTTTCTCAATGCAAGTATGTCGAACGGTAACCAAAACTACCTACCAACTAAATTAGTTTAGATATTATATCATAGCGCATTGCACACCTTCTACATCTATTTTTATCTATTGCCAAAGCACAGAATAATTGGTTTACACTAAGTGTTGCTAAAAGTAATGTGTATTGTGTGGTTATTGGTTTCAAATACATCTAAGAGTTGTAAATTCCCTGCAGCAAACACGATAGTTTTTACCCTTCGCACTTTCTATCCTGACTAGGAGAATTTAGAAGGTGCTAGTCTTTTAGGATTATGGCAATCCCATCTTGTCCTTGGTCTTTTGGGTCAACAATTTGGCACTAAGAGAGGGGGGTATGGGGGGGGGGGGAAGGGGGGTTGACACCAGATGTAAGATATTCTCAAATCTTTCATGAAGACTTTTCTCTGTAATCAACACAGTTTTGATAATAAAAGGCTTGGATGAGGACGAGTATAAGAAACCGCGTCTTCCTACTAATTAAGGAGGAAACCTGATTTTGAAATTAAAGACCAAAATGACCATTTGGCGTCATGGCTACAGCAAATTTGACAAGATTCTGTAATCCTCGTTTGAAGATTAACGAGAGATCATTGTCAAATCTATAAAGGGAAAATGAGAGACCGATATACACCTGTTAGGAACGTAGGACTGTCTTATACTTTGAAGATGTATCAGGCTTGTCTTTTGCAAGATTAGCAACATATTTTTGTCAAGTATTTTTTGCAACAGAAATTTTAACATGTTAAACCTAAATAAATGTATTTAGTAATTAAATTTGGTGATATCAACAATCTGCAATAAGAAAGACAAGATAAAAGCTTACCATATGATAAATGTCATAACCAGCCTTGGGCCCCCAATACGAGTAGGCTCCAAGCACAAAGTTATATGCTATGTAACCTGGGGAAAACATTGAAAACTGATATGTCAATAAACTGGATAATTTATATATGTCTATTAATAATATAATAAAAACATGCTGTTCCTCCAAAAAAGATGGGACTGGTTAAGCTAATAGAGAACATTTATAGTGGATACAATCAGCATTCAACTATCTATAACAGTATGCTGGTGAACTCTTTCATGCAAGTATAAGCAGGAGAAAGTACTAACTTACTGAAGGTCTATAGTGATGTTCCATTATAATTAAGTAGTTACAGTAGTGTTATGCATGTATGAAAATAAGCATTAACTTTTCCATTTACTGCTGAAAATCAAGATGAGAAACGGAAATTAAAGGTACCTCTCACTGTTTTCTTCCATGAGTTTTAAAGCATTAAACAATTGTCTAAACACCCAGATGTTTAATAGGTGAACAGGCTGCCCCAAAAGTGAAAAATCAAGTGACGATTACTTGTGTCCATAATAATGTGAAATTGTATTCCCTTCTTATAAATCTTATCCCTTAGAGGATTGTATAATCTAAATAAAGAATGCATCCAATACGTGATGCGTGCAGTTCATCAAGTAAAAGCCTGTATATCAATATTTGAGGGTACTATAAATATACAAGTTTAACTCAGCCAGTGATTTGCTTGAACGTCGTAGTCCTTCACTACCTATCCCAAGCCAGGATAAAGGATGGTCACATTAGGTGAGCGACAGCCAGTGTAAAACATAGCAGGATATGTATGACATGAATTCAATTAAATGTAAATAGACATATTCTATCAGCTAGTAAATTGCTGGAGAATGAAAGAAATGAAGCAAACATTAAGTAGAATTTATTTTTAACAGAGCATCAAAAAAGAATCGCTAATAGAATATCATCAGTGCAAATTAAATGAAGAAGCCAAATGGCTTTAACGTACGATTCCTCTGTATGACCAAAAGCGTTGTGTATGAAAATACTTCAATGTGATATCCACAGTTGCAGACAATCAGAAGAAAATCATTTCAAGCACAGAGAAAAGTTTCCTGATAAAAAAAAGATCCATGACATCTCTGAAAGTGCCAAGGCATGTGCAGGCGCACAACCACATAAAATTTTTAAGATTTGAATCCCATGTCTACTTAGCAATAATGTTCACAATCAAAGTAACTCTTGTTCTGTTTTTTCACATAAACAGGAATGAGAAGAAATAAAGAACTTCAATATAAGATAACATACAAGTAAACTTTCTGTAATGCTTCATCACTTGTATCCTCCTTGTCAACTGGTATCTCAATCTTTAAATTCTGTTCATCTGAAATTGCAATTGGTTCAGTGGCTAAAGAAAATAAAATAGTACACAAATAAATACACAATTACAAGAGAATGAATATTCGAACTCGAAAGTATTATAGATTCCAATGGCAGAATAATTCAAGAGGATAAGCAAATGGAACATCATCTTGACTTTTCGTCAACAATAAAAAGAATGGGCATATTACAATAAGCTTATGAAGATAGCAAATAATGCGGAGCAGGTTTGTCTTTGATAAACAGCACTGCAGCTATTCCATGACTATTTTGTGCAAAGAAATTTAAAAAAATCAACTGAAGCATGTATTTACATGCTTTGGTATGGATGTCTGTGACTGGTAACTACTAATAGACTGCAAACAATTTCAATAAAGATCAATGTCTACAAACTGTGATCAGCATTGCCTTGAAAAACTTCAGGAACTGACATTTCCCCATATCCTTGCTATTTGGGAATTTGATGAAGTAAAACCTGGGTTTTTTTGAGTGTTAAAGAAATGGAAATTTTTAGCAGCATGGTCCCAGTTCTAGACTCGTATCGTAATACAGGATACGGATTTACCATTTAGCTCCAAAGGCTTCAAGATAAAGCCTAGAATAGCCAATGGAAGCATCAAAAGTGACTCTCCCCAGAATGCAAAGCGCCAGTGAAGATGATTCCCAACCTGATAATTAGAGAAAACCAAGATCATCTTAGTTTGCCCATATAGAAAAGCAGCTTACAAATTCCAAAAGCAAAACAGCTATGTTTAATATGTAATTCACTATTCTCCAATATCTATGCTCCAAACATCAAAATATATATTACTGTAGCATCAAAGAAGAGGCCTGCATTTGCAATCAGCACTTTGCAAATGTATATGTTTGGCTTTTGTATTTTAAGAGATTATTTCAGCTAAAGATGATGGTTCAGGTGATCCACAACAGATGGTCTGGAATAACTAATGTGCAGAAGATACACAATTGCACACATTTGAATATTCCGACATTCAGGGGAACTGTTTCATTGTGGACATCTATAAGATCCTATATATTTTTAGTTTACATTATTATATTGCTGGGGTGTAGACAACATATGTCCTCGGGCAGTGCTACACTACAATGGTATAAAACTTAATATTGTCCATGTTGAGAATGTGGTTAACATTAAGTCCCACATCGGGTAAATTGTGGGATGCATATGAGTATAAGATATAAGTTGGGATATAAACCTCCATAAAGGCTTGAGATTTTTGGATGAAGTCCCACTGCATTAAAAGCCCATGTTAATTTATACCTGGGTGGTTGTGAGAGTGGTGTGAACAAAAAACCCTTAAAGGGTGAGCCTGAAAGCCTGAGAGTGGTGAATATTGTTAATTGAGAGGGCGCCATTTTCAACATCTTTGATGGAAAAATTTAAAGTAAATGAATGCCCAAATGGAAGTGATAGCACAGTAAATATGTAAAACAAGAAATTTCAAGTTTGCTTAAAAGATAAAAGGGTCCAGCCAGGTTAAGCGTTTTCATCGTAATTAGATGCAATGACTTAAGAACCAGGGTTAACAATGTCGGTATTGGTAAAGGTATTGGACGGTCTCTTTAGGGATCCGATGCAGGACACCTTGGTCGTATAGGCAGTCGCGGACCCAAAAAATTGAATTTTATAACGTTTGACAAAAACAAATTCTAACAAATATTAAATTCTTATTATAAATAGTAAAAATTTAAGTAAATAGTAAAACCAGTTATAGACAATTTGATAACTACTTTAGTAATTAATGATGTCTAGAGTAGTTATCTTACTACTTGGTTAAATGAACTATAATTGTTTTGATATATTTTCAGTACTAGATGATGACAAATAAACTGTAATAAGCCAACAACTTATTAATAAACCAGTTAACCCATTAATAACCTACTATCCCATTATTGAGAATGTGGTTAACATAGTCCCATATCGGGAAAATTGTGGGATGCATATGGATATAAAATATGAGTTGGGATAAATCTCCATAAGGCTTGAGTTTTTTCGATGGAGTCCCACTATATTAAAAGCTCATGTGCATCCAAGTGTGGGACCATGCAGGAGCGGCCGAGTTCATCATTAGGCGGGTTGAAGCAGCATTAAACATGACAAAGCACCCCATAAATTTTTATCTCAGCATATACCTTCCTATAGTTTTTCAAGAGTTCAATGAAGTTAATTTGCCGAAATAAAGGAGAAGGGCCACAATACCCATAAAATTATTCTTGTTACTTTAGATAAAGTATATAGAATGAACAATCCAATTCTAGCACATGAAAACTAGTACAATGCACGTGCGATGCCGTCTCATACAAAAAAAAATTAGCATTCTAAAGGAAAATTACTACTTATAACCGGAGAGTGGTTAAGAGATAACTAAGTGAAACTAACTAGTTAATATCCATTGGATTAAATATTTTAGTTTCCACCGGCAGTAGCTTTGGATTTGATTTTGAAAATTGAAATTAGGCTTTTTGCTTCCACTTCTAGTTTGTTCGCAGATTTCATCTTTTTCATAAGATTACTCCACTTTAATTTTCTTTTCTTTTTTTGTTTTTTTTTGTTTTTTTTTGGGGGTGGGGGGAGGTGTATTTTTCTTTTTCTGTTTTTGGAAGAAGTGGACATGGCAACTTGAGGATGCAACAAAGATTGATGCTTTTTTCCCTTTTTTTCTCCAATTTTGTCTTTAAAAATGACAAGTAACTCAACCCCTTAGGCCCTGTTTGGAACAAAGTTAGGATAACTATGGTTTGTTTTTAAGTGGAGTTTGGAGTTCGCAAAACTATGGTTTGCAAGCCCCAAATTCCACATAAAAATAAACTACAGTTAAGACATAAAAGTGGCGTTTGGTTCAAAATGGAGCTATCTTAACTCTATTTCTTAACATATATGTTCTAACTTGTTGGCTAATGTAATTTCTGTCATTTTTTCAACCTCGTTCCTCTCTTCTTAATCAATTCCCAAAAAAAGTCATGCGCAAATCAATTCCCAAGCTGCCCAAATCAATTCCCAAGCTGCCCAAATCAATTCCCAAGCACAGTGTAGCATCCTATATTATTTCCTAAACAAAATCAAACTATTTTCTAAGCAAAATCAAACTATATCCATTGCAAAGTTTAACTCTGTTCATTCGAATCCTTATACGCCAAGCTTATGCCTTCTCTTCGATTGCTTTATATAAATATCACATGAACACATTTTCTTCAAATTACCACTTATTTGCTTTATATAAATATCATATGAACACATTTTCTTTATATAAATCTATTTTTAAAAAAGGAAAAAATAAATTACAAGACAACAATAGCTTCGAAATAAGATTTCAATACAGCAATAGCATCGAAATAAAATTTCACGAGAAACCCTAACCTTCGATTTTGGGCTTCAAATTAGGGTTTTGAAATAGGAGTGAATTAAAGGGTCCTCCCAGGTTGGGATTTATCAGCCAAACCAGAAGCAATGACTAAAAGCACCATTTGGAGGCTTCAGGCTTGGACTCGCAATTACAAATAAGAGTGAATACATCAGGGGCCAGAATATTGTTTTAAATAGGTTTATCAAGAGTTCAATATAGTTAAATATTATAAGAAAAGGACCATACACTACTAAACAATTATTCCTGTAGCTTAAAAATTGTATTTATATAAATAACAATCCAGTTCTAATGTATGAAAGTAAAAGATAGAACATCAGAAAACATATTGGCTGAGTTGAAATAAAAGAGTCATAATGTTGACAATGACAATATAGCACAGACCTCCTCGCCAAGGATACAAATATCGGGGAAGCCACTGAAAGCCCAACCATGAAAGCAGATGAGAGTAGACCATCTTTAAAATTATTAAGGTCAAAGTCCCCTCTGCATAAATGTTGGAGGGTGAGCAAGGAATCAAAAGGGCATTTTCAAGTAAGATATTACTTCATATTCCTTAAATAAATAATAATTCAATATATGATGTGAATAATTGTGTTTTGGAGAGCAAATTAAATATCCTCTGTTCTTGGATGAACGAGAACAAGTCAACAAACTAATTGATATAGTTAGTCTCAGATGACATAATTACACACAAAGCATTCCTTGTTTATCATTATAAGCACCTTTTATCATACTAGCCGCCCTTGTTAAGTAACATATTTTGACTATAGAATTTAGGAAAAGCGGAGAAGGCAATAAATCAGCGTGAATTAGGATCTAATAATTTACCAAATCCATATATTATAATATACATCTTACTGAATTCCGCTACCGGAAGTGCATATGCCGCTCTCTGTGCATGATCCAAGAGAACCATTTACACCATTGCTTGCTATTGCACCATGGTCCATATAATTTAACATGTCGACAACACAAAACATCACAAGCAACCTGCAAAAGGAGAATATGAATTGTTTTTAAAATAAAGGGAAAGAAACATAGATGATTGTTAATCACAATAAGTACTACTCTAAATACTCTATATTACTCAGAAGTTATCAAAACCCTATTATGATTCAGAAGAAGCATGCAGTTGATAGCCTGATTAACATCAATAGTTAGCGGAAAAGGCACAATTAAGGAACAGCTATGAAGCTAGCTTATCTTGATTAGAAGCCTCTCGGTAAAGCCTATATCCATTATAACAAACCATATTCATCTATATAAAGGAAATTCAAAGCTTTACTGTATCTGAAACCTATGCACCTCCTTTATATGTAAAACATAAGTACAAAATCATGACTAAAAAGATCTTTCAGTCTAAAAAGACTAAATGTAGACAGAATCAATTGCCTCCAAATTACATATAAGAACCACCTTCACTATCAGAAAGAAACAATATCCTTGGCAAAACATGCTTATATTGGTCAATGCAAAACATTAGGCGATCCTCTTTAATTGAAGAATTTCAGCTGCTATGAATCAAAATAGCCTTACTTGAATCTTCTGCTAGCACAGGGTGCTTTCTAATACTTTGGAAATTATTCCCTTGTATGACGATTATGACCCAAATATCTTGGAAATCTAATGATGAAACACATCCTTTGTAGCATTTATCAAGATTAAGAGTTTGGCATCTATAGCGACATCCTAGCATCCTCCTTCAACCTACATAACCTCGTCACCACGTTATCATCATATGATATCCAATATTTCAAAAATCACCTGTAAATTATATACAACAATCCACAACAGCTTGACAAACACACAATTTCGGCCTCAAAAACCACTTCGCTGTAGTACATATCTTGGGAAGTTCTTGGCTTGGAATTTTTTTGGCACATATGGCAACCAGCACTACTTGATTGAGATTACGAGTCATGTGATCAAAACAAATGAATCGTCCCCTAATTTCAATTTGATCTTCAAAATTCAAATCCTCCCTAGATTAAGAATCCCCTATTCAGATCAGAACAATGCTGTCCATCATAGAATTGCCTGTGACATAGTGTGATCTCCCAAACACTACAACCAGAAACAGCAGCTCAAAGTGTCCGAGCTTTGCTGGTCGCATCATAGCCTTCATTTCCCTAACTTGTGTCTTGACACCAAAATTTGAACTCCAATAAAAGAATCCCAAATTTACCATTTGCAGATATCTTTCAAGTCGGATATCCTCTAAATATAGGATCTCTTAATTGTGGATATCTTCAAAGGCGGATATCTTTTATGTGGGTATCCCTTTTGAACAAGTCAAAGAGGGATCCTCTTGATGAAACGGTTGCGGGTATCTCCAAGGATATACCGGCATGGGTGCACTCCCCTCAAAATGAGGGAATAGTTTTATAACTACTCCACTCATATATATGTCTTAAAAAGAGAGAAAAAAGGAGGATCTCCTCATTATCCAGCACAAGTGAAACTCACAAGTTTACTGGTTGAAGATTCAAGGGCTCTCGGTTTAATGAAGAAAAGAAGAAGAAGAAAGAAATGTGAAGAATTGATGAAAGCTTTCTTACTTCAAGATCTATCCTCTTTCTTCTTAACAGGGAATGCACATAGAAGAAGACTTGGAGGAATCTTTGCTAATACCAATATACCATAAACCGAGAATTCTTTAAATAAACCTTAAGAACACGATTAATTTCATGGTTCTTTGACAAGATGAGAATACGAAGGTATTTCTCTTTGGAAAATAAGAGAAATCCTATTTCCCCCTACATACATAAGAACATATACTTCAAACAGTCCATGATTCTTCACAATAACTTTTAAAAAAATACAAGAGACTCTACCTAAATTTTAATAAACTCAAAGCAAATTTTTCAGGTTGAATCTGTCTGTCCCGACACATCTGAGCAAAACATCCATAACTCATCCGAGAGCATTAAATCGTGATCCGTTCGAAACATATGAAAGCTAATTTAATAAGCTTCGAAACTAGACCATACATGAAGATAAATGGTCAAGAAATAGTAGATTTTCGGATATGTTAAAAGGTATCCGTAAATTCGCGGGTTGAATCTGCCAGCCCAGCCACATCTTAGCAAAACGGTCATTGTGATTCATTCGAATCATATGAAAGCTAATTCATTAAATTTAGAAATAAGACCATGCATGGATATGAAAACTTTAAAACTTGAGTTATTTAATGAACGTTGAACATGTGAGTAAAATTCTATGTTCTCATCAAAACTTATGTAAGCAGGAACCTTTCAAAGCGGGAACCTCCTGAAGCTTCGGGATCTCCTGAAGCTGCGAGGATCTCCTAAAAGCTACGGGAATCTCTCAAAAGTGCGGGTATCTCCAAAAGATACCCGCATATTATGCTTTTTTGTGGAATATCCTCTTAAAAGATATCCACATCTCTTGTATATAGGATTTGGGTCCCACTTGGAGTTATCCACCTATATCTTGAGTATTTTGAACCGTGGGTCCCACATAAAAGATCCACACTTGCTCAAATTGGTTAAGTTTGCGTATAACAAATGGAAGTACCCACTTAGACTTTGAAAACGATATCAACTCTGATATTAAACCCATTTTACTTTTCAAAGTATACCTGTATTTCTTTTTTCTTGGTATGAATTTGAGATGTAGAGAGATGTACATGTATTAAAATTGTATAATGACATTTCTTGATGACCTCTTTCATATTGTCTTTATTTTCCAAGTACATATAGTTGTAATGTGACCTTTTATATAAACGATGTGATTTAGAATAACCTAATAAGATATCACGTCTAGGTATTTTCTAAGACGACATGGTATAATTAACGGTAAGTGCTTGCGCTTATCAAAAATCTCGAACGCAGAACCCTCTGGTCAAACTTTCAAACCCTACAACTTTGTTTTGTTTAAACTCTACCTTTATTTTAACGATACGATCATTAGAGATCATAAAGAGGGTAAACAGTGTCACAATGGCTTCAAATAGAAAGTCATAAACTTGACGTCTTTCAAGCTCATTCCGATCAAGATAAGCGCTTTGAATCATTTCTCATTGTTGATGAGGGATCAATATCTCAGCACTATAATTAGAATCAACAGCATAAATCTTTGTATTTGAAGTGTTATGAGTCATCTAAATGGATCAAAGCCTTGATTTCTTGTGCCCTAACAGATTCAAATAAAATTTCAGATGAATCATTTTCCTCGCATTCAGTTGTGTTAAGGCTCAACTCCTCGGTTGAAATCGACAGCTAACGTATTCTTTTCAAGCTATGTGCTCCGACACATCGGATACCATAAAATGCAATCATATGATTCAAATTCCAAAGTAGAAAAATTGCAAATTAACTACAAAGGCTGGCAATTGATTTCCTCAACTAAACTTAATATTAATAATTAAAGAAGTAAATGATAGATGAAGCGTTGCATACCTCTTTGGCGTAAACCATGAAGGGTTGGGGTTAGGGTTAGCGATCACCATTGATGAGGTCTTCGCCGCGTTGAATTCGATCATGAGAGGATGAAGAGGGCAACTCATTAGACTTTAAACAAATATTAATCTTAGTCATTGAAGTGAAGCCTGACCAAATACGTACTAGTCATGTGCATATGCCATGCACAATTTTTGTTCTTGATCATGGATTATTTTATCAGTGCATGCTATATTGCTTCTCAAAAGTTAATTGATTTTATCAGCGAAAACTATGCTGCTTCTCAAAAAGTTAATTGATAAATAGATTTTTATTTAAGAGAAAAGCATAAACATGTCCATGGTCTATGATTGGATATTAATTATTGCATTTTTTTAATGAAAGCTCTGAGGAAATAGATTGCAACAATGATTTATTAAACTTTAAGTTTTTAAATCAATTATTCATTAGGATATAAGGTGATGGAATTCTTACCGGATGAATTGGCATCTATAAATTATCTATTTCATGGGCTTCCAACCTTTGTTCTTCTTCTATTAATTAGATGATTTATTGTTTACATATTGATAATTTAATAGTGATAGTTTAATTGCTTTTCCATTAAAAATAAAAAAGATTCATGCTTAAGCAATTAGACATAAGGAAATCGTAATACCAAAATTTTATTAGTCAATATACATGCAAGAGAAGAGTAAATGCATATATTATCAAGAGTAAAAGTATATTCGTTAATGGAATAAAGGATGTTTAACTATATAATAATCAAATATGTATAGAAGTTGACAGACTTTTCAATGAAAGTACAAAGAAATATAGAAAAAAGAAAAAAAAACCATTCAACTAAGTAACTTCGCTTTTATATATGTGTGCACGTGTTTTTACACAAACGGATGTCAGCTAATCAATAATATTTTCAATATTGTATTCATCTATTGTAACGTCCCAATTTCCGAAATGTGGAAATATAAACCAAAACCGCCAGTGCTTCTAGACAAAGGGAAAATCGCTTTGCCATAGTCACACCTATGGATCTAGCTAAACCTGTACGATAATATCCAATATATAATACTAATATCATGCTGTATAAATAACAAATAACACGGATGAATCCACGAGATAAAGATATATTCAATAAAAGATCAAAATAACAAAGGGTACCGAATAAACGAAAAAGATCCAAAATAAAAGGGTACATCAATCCTGACGTCCCGTGAAGAGCTCACATGCTAAGTACGTACTGAAATAAAATAGAAATAAACCTACGGATACTATTGATATTCAGCAAACTCCTGATAGTCACTCTGATCATGCTTTGCTTGAGAATCGGTCTCTTATCTGAGATGGCAAGTCTCAGGGATGTCAGAACATCCCGCAAGTACTCAATCGTAATAGTATGTGTATGTGTGTTAGCAAGAATATGTGAGTGTAATAAAACCCGCGTGCACATGTAAATATGGATATAGTGACAATGGGAAACAAGTATGTAAACAGGTCAAGTCATATTCTAATTTGTCACTAAAGAGGGTAATCTATCATATCGTGAGTTCGAGTGTGTACGTCAACCTCTGCAGGAGTATTCCCAACCCTAGGGTAGGGTCCCAGGGACAAGGAAACACGGGCCTAACCGTGGAATGAACAAGTGACCATATAAAGCCCGGTATCGGCAATAGTAACATATGATCGTTTAAAATCCGGTACCAGCTAATGAACATGTGACCGATGTAGCCCGATACAAGCTCCAATGACCGATATAGCCCGGTACGAGCTGTATGAACAAGTGACCGATATAGCCCTGTACAAGCTGCCGGCAATGGGACTATTGAGATCCTATTGAACATACGCACACTCAAACTATCCCAACACCCCGCATATCTATAATTAACATGGTAATAAAATTAATCACAAATTAAGAATGTTGACTGGACTGGAACATGTAATATCATGCTAATGGTACGGAATAGAAACTTGTAAACAGGGAAAGATTGTCATGGCATGTAATTCACCATTACAATTAGTAATCTCGTTTTTATTGTAAGGAAACGGTAATCGTGAACATGCATGTCAAGTCAAGCAAGTGATACAAATAGTTTCAAGTAGCATGTCAAGCTCAGTCGATATAATATGGTAGTGTTAATAATGTAAATAAGAATCTACATGAATTTGCAATCATCTCTATTTAACATCCGGATTTATCACTGAATTGAATATAATCTAAAATACGGTTTAAAGGGTTAATTTAATTAAGAGGTGCTCTAGGATCCTAGGGTTTTTATTTCATGTATGATGAACATAGGATTTAATCGTTTAATCAAGATTTCATAATTATTATTATTCGATCTAAATCAAATATGATTAAAGTGTGTATGTGTGTAGAATGACTTGTCGATGTTGCATCGGTCAAAAGAAAAAAGCAAGAGTACTTGCCTTGGTGATGAACACGTGAATGGTAAGATACGAAGACACAAAACTTGAAACACCCGACAAGATCTCATATAGGGATGCTCGGTTGGAGGGCTTGCTCGGGGAGACGGGGTCTCACCGACGCTGGAGGTAGCCGATGAAAATGGGGGTGCTGATGAGGGATGAAGGCAAGGGATGATGACGATGGGGTTTCAGGCGGCAACAACGTGGTCTGGGTTGGTGGTGTCTCGGTCCGGCTACAGGAGGGCGATGGGTGCTAGGGCTCGACCTGGATGTGGAGGCGTGGGTGCAGTTAAGATGGCCGAAGTTGAGGGTAGAGGAAGAAAGTGATGGGTTTAGGGGAGGAGAAGAAGTCGGAGGAGATGGCAATGGGGATTTCGGGGAGAGGAGCTCGGTGCTTGGGGAGGCGCCGGTGATGCCGGCGGTTGATGGAGGAAGCTCCGTCGAGTGCTGAAGAGGAGGCCAACGGCAAGGGATGCGGCTGGAGTCGGCAACGGTGAGGGGTTGCTAGAGTTGATGAAGTCGGTCGAAGGGGTACGGTTATGGAGGTAAGAGTGTAACAAACATAAATTTTCTGTACAAATTTTTCAAAAATACAGAAAGGGGTAATTGAGCCTGAGCACAATTTATAAATTTGTTTTGCTTTTGAACAGCAAGAAGGAGCTTGTAGCTCACTGGTAAGACCTTGCACTGCTGAACCAAAGCACCAGAGTTTAAATCCCATCAGCCACATTATCCTTTTATTTTAATTTCTTTTAATCTTTTAGAAGCCCAAGAGTCTACACGTGCACTACACGTAATAGGGTAAGTTACAGAATAAACAAACGTGTCCACGAGGCTAGACCAAACGTCAGGAACACGTGACATCAAGACGAGCCCCAACTCGCCCGACTCGGGCCGGCGAAAGCCTTAACTCGGCCGGCGCCGCCGGTCCAACTCGATCCGAACCCTAATTTTCTTCAACCCCCTGCACCCTTTGGCCTACCCCACTCCCCCTACATTGTTTAAATTCTCTGCAATTAACCAGAGAATTAAAATACCCCATTTTAATCCTTTTTAATGTAAATTTAAATACTTTTTTTTATCACACCCTAACCCTAATTTTCCCTATAAATACCCACTCTATTTTTACACCCCTTCACACTAAAATTTCCTACAAAAACTCTCAAGAAAATTCTAAGATCCTTTTGTGTGCAAGTGGAGTTAGCAAAGGGCGAAGCTCTGACGAACTTCCGGTGACAATCCGAGGAGTTTCCAACAGCGAAACGACGCACCGGCAACTCCCACCTCTTCCTCTTTCTCTCCTCTAGCTAACCATCCAGTAAGTCCCTACTTATTCATCTTTTCTCTATTCTAAAAACATTCAAAACTAAAACCCGACGGAAGCAGAGTTAGTCCGACTTCCGATTCGGTTTTCTTTAAAAAACCATACTTTTCCTTAACGAAATAAAACCATACTCTTATATGTTGACTAATAAACATTAACAAACTTAATAAAACAAGTTGCACATCAAACTAATCATTTTTGTAACTTTTATTATATTTTGTCAGAAAAATACCATATAGTTTAGTTTCGACATAAACCATCATAATTCCTTGTTATATCTTTAGATAGTTCACGAGGTAATGACCTACCTCCTCACAACACTCATATATAACATAGAACAATGGAATTTGGGAACATAGATTTGGGAAAATACGACTTTACATATAACTACCTTCAATTATTAAAACCTTTTTCTACAAGAAGTGTATTTTAACAAATCTTTGCAATTGAGCCTCTACAACCCATTTCGGGGAACACGTTCGGTATGGTGAGGATTATCGCACATTCTCGGGCCTAGTAGAGTGAGATGCAGACCTCCGCAAGGAGCATACGATCTCGAAAGATTTAAAATACAATTTTCTTTAGAAAATGTGATTTCTATTATAAATAAAACTTATATTTTTAATATATATATATATTTAATTAATATCAAAATATCTATTTTTAATATTTATAATATTTCACATTTCCAAAATTCAAGAAAAACATCTCATTTACAAGAAAATACCATATAATTCCAATATTACAAATAAATACCACATATTATAAAAATAGGTTTTATTCACTAGAAATGTCACATTGATAAAATATACATCAATGAAAACCCTAAAGACGATAATAAAATACTTGAGGTGTATTTTGAAAATTATACAAAATTATTTTACATAAACCCCCTCAAGTTATACTAAATTATAATAAAGACCCTAGTAAACGTAGGTTTAAGCGGGACCAGTCTCTTGAGCCTCAGGGAGCCGAAGATATGGGTGATTTCCTATTTAAGGTAGACAACTTAACAAACGGTGTTATCAACACGGTAATTGTCTTTGAAAAAGACACAAATTCTGCCGTCCATGTGTATCAGTTACCGATAGCACCAAAACATAATTCAGGATTCAATTTCTTTTCTAATTGTCTGACTCGGACCGAGTCTCAATATAATCAATCTGACTTGAATATGATTCAAGTATCAAACTTCAATACAACATGGATCTATGAATCCGTCTATTCAATATAATCAATCTATATTGACCGAACCGAACCATGGATATACATCCATCTACATGATTCTCCAGTTATATCCATTTACTGATATTATGGTTTCGGCAAGTCATCCATCTATATACAATATACACTTCAAACAATACATCAATACAATCAAGACATCGCGGGATTTATAAGGGGTAGACTGGCACGGAAGGTGTTAGAAGTGGCACGAGACTGTAACCATAATACACCTAACCTGAATTCAATTGCCGTTGTACCGTAACTGAACGGTTCCTTGTGCTCCTTATACCTTAGTCCAAGGGAAAAGTTGGACTCCTCTCGTATACACTGGCATCTTCTGTACCAAGCTACAAACAACAGCATTAACATTAAATACAACATTATAACAATATATACTCTATTCTGTCTATTCCATTCTTTTCTATTTACGGGAATTACCGAGCGATTTGTTCGCTGATGACATTCTCTTTCTTCTTTTTTGGAATGTCGTCAGGTGATTCGGACCTTCAGGAGATCGAGCCCACCTTCGAGGACTTGGATCAGCTAGCTTTCGACCCGGAGCTCTAGTTACATGTACACATTTACATTCTGTATTTTCCATTTCTGTTATGCCACTGTTTAGGCATTGCTTTCCATTCTATGTATTTATTTTTCAGATGTATTGTAAAAAGAATGTTAATAAATAAAGTTGCTATTCAATTATATCTATTGTCATTGTCTCTTGTGCTTTTTACTTATATTGCTTAGATACGCTTATCGTGTTTACTTCTGAGTAAATACGTAGCGGTCTCGTCGCGTCCTCTGCCCGTATACTGGGAAGCGGGGCGTGACAAAGAGTCTCGACGATGATGATCGAGGAAGGAGGTGGCTATAGTGATGGGTTCTTGGTTGCGGTTGAAAAGAGAGAGGAAGATGGTGATGATGACCGTAGGGTGTTTTTCGTGATGGGAATGCGCATCGCTTATCAGGCGTATACAAATTCCCTCTGCCTAGGATATACCGGGGTTTATTGATTGTGGGGATCCGAATTTCCGGCAGCCGCGGACTAAGCTTCCATTAATTACCCCACCTTTGAAGCGAATGACCTCCGATTGACGGGTCAACTAGTCATACGAACTCAATGTGCAATGTGCGTATGTGTGTCTTGAGGGGTTTTGGGCATATCGGGGGACTCGTAGAGTTTATGGGGGTCCCGCTATCCGGATAGCAAGCTGGGGATCAAAGGGACGAGCAGCCCCCTTGTGGGGTGTGGGGCAGTGCCCCGTTAGAAATTTTTTCTAACGGGGGACGTGTTTTGAGTGTGGAGTGTATGGGAAACGAGGGGTAAGTAGCGTCTTAAGGACGCGTGGGCGCTGGGCACTAGCGCCTCACGCGTCCGGCACGTGGGCGCCTGCAGAAAGAAGGGGCTTAGCCCTGGAATTTAGGAGTTAAACTCCCGATGGACTATGGAAACTCCCAGAAAAGGGAATGATTTTTTTATCTCTATGGAGTTAAACTCCCAAAAGGATTTTATTTATGGAGTTAAACTTCAAAAGATTTTGAGTGGAGTTAAACTCTTAAAACGATTTTATTTATGGAGTTAAACTCTGTAACAACCCAAAACTTTCTGTACAAATTTTTTCAAAAAAATATGGAAAGGGGTAATTTTGCCTGAGCACAAGTTATAAATTTGTTTTGCTTTTTAATAGCAAGAAGGAGCTTGTAGCTCATTGGTAAGACCTTGCACTGCTGAACCAAAGCACCAGAGTTCAAATCCCATTAACCACATTATTTTTTAATTAGTTTTCTTTTAAACTTTTAGAAGCTCAAGAGTCTATACGTGCATAACTCGTTAAAACCAAAAGCCACATATAAAACAAACTGGCCCAGGAGATAGACTAAACGACGATGGAAACGTGGCGGCGAGACCCGGCCCGACTAGGCCAACTCGGGCCGGCGGTGAGGCCGGGTTGACTCGGCCCGAATCCGATTTTTCTTCTTTTCTTCTGTGACTCTTGGCCTCCTTATAACCCCTGTTTGGTTTAAATCCCCTGCACATTAACAGAGCTTTTTAAAACCCCATTAATCTATTTTTAATACAAAGTTTTAATGCAATTTTCTCACACCCTTTCATCTACCCTAAACCTTAGATTTTCCTATAAATACCATACCTAAACTCAACCTTCCTCACTTCCAAAACTCTGTCCAAACTCTTAAGAAAAATCTCTAGACTTTTGTGTACAAGTGGAGTTAGCGAAGGGCGAAACTCCGACGACGACCCTAGGAGCTCCCGGCGACGAAACGATGCACCGAAACCTCCTACCACTTCCTCTTCCTCTTCTTTAATCTAAAATCCAGTAAGTACCTATTTCTCTTCTCTTCTATATTCTAAACAATATTCAAAACTAAAACTCGACGGAAGCGGAGTTAATTCGACTTCCGATTCGGTTTTCTTTAAAAGTTCTATTTTTTTCTTAAACACAACAATACCAAACTCTCACAACATGACTATTAATCATTTAAAAAATATATTGAACAAGTTCCATATCAAAAGAATGTAGATTGTAATTTTTATCGTATTTTACAGAAAAATACCATGTAGTTTAGTTTCGACATTAAATATCATAATTCCTTGCTATACTTTTAGATAGTTCATGAGGTAATGACCTACCTCCTCACAACACTCATATGTAACATAGCACGATGATCTTTGGGAACATAGTTTTGGGAAAATACGGTTTTACACAAAACTACCTCAAACTTATAAAAACCTTTTTCTACAAGATTATGTATTTTAAACAAATCTTTGCAAAGCGCCGCTATAACCCATTTGGGAAACCCGTTCGGGATGGTGCGGATTATCGCACATTCTCGGGCTTAGTAGTGCGAGATACAGACCTCCGCAAGGAACATACAGTCTCGAAAGATTTAAAAATACAAATATCTTTAGAAAATGAGATATCTAGAAAAATAATAAATTAAAATTATTTTATATAAATATATATATATATATATATATATATATATATATATATATATATATATATATATGTATCATCAAAATATCTAATTTTTGTTATAATATAAATATTCTAACTTTTTTAAATCAAAAGAATCACTTTACATGAAAATACCATGCAATTCCATACAAGTTCAATACGTTACAATTAAAAACCATATATTATGAAATTAGGTTTTATTTACTATAAATGTCACATATATAAAATATACATCTTTGAAAACTCTAAAGACGATAATTAAATACTTGAGGTGTATTTTGAAAATTATACAAATTATTTTTACATAAAACCCCCTCAAGTTTTATAAATTACAATAAGTACCCTAGTAAATATAGGTTTAAGCGGGACCAGTCTCTTGAGCCTCAGGGAGCCGGAGATATGGGTGCTTACCTATTTAAGGTAGACAACTTAACAAACGGTGTTATCAACATGGTAATCGTCTTTGAAAAAGACACAAATCCTGCCGTCCATGTGCAGCGGTTACCGATAACATCAAAACCTAATTCAGGATTCAATTTCTTTTCTAATTGTCTGACTCAGACCGAGTCTCATTATAAATAATCTGACTTGAATATGATTCAAGTACAAACTATAATTCAATATGAATCCATGAATCCATATAATCAATCTGTTCAATCTATTCAATCTGTATTGACTAAACCGAGCCATGGATATACATCCATCTACATGATTCTCCAGTTACATCCATTTATTAATATCATGGTTTCGGCAAGTCATCCATTTATACAATTCAATTACAAGACAATACAATACAAACAATACAATTAAGACATCATGGGGTTTATAAGCGGTAGATTGGTACGAAAGGTGTTAGAAGTGGCACGGGACTGCAAGAATTAAGACACCTAACCTGTATTCCATTGCCGTTGTACTGTGGCATAAACGGTTCCTTGTACTTTCCGTCCACCTTAGTCTCTGGTCTACTGAGACTCCTCTTGTATACACTGTCCACTTCTGTACCAAGCAACAAACAATAGCGTTAACAATATAATACAACTTTAAAAGTTACACTTTCTCTGTCTATTCTATTTCTCTCTTAACTTTGGGACTTACCGAGCGATTTGTTCGCTGACGACATTCCTTCTCTTTCTTCTTTGGAATGTTGTCAGGTGATTCGGATCTTCAGGAGATCGAGCCTACCAGCGAGGATTTGGACCAGCTAGCTTACGACCCAGAGTTTTAGATTCCTTGTACACATTTACTTTCAGTACTTTTCATTTCTGTTATGCCACTGTTTAGGCATTGCTTTTCATTCCATGTATTTACTTTTCCATGTACTGTAAAAGAATGTTAATAAATAAAGTTGATGTTCATTACATTTGTCTCTTGTGTATATTTCTTTTATATTGTTTAGTTATGCTTAGCGTATTTACTTCTGAGTAAATACGTAGCGGTCTCGTCGCGTCCTCTGCCCGTACACTGGGAAGCGGGGTGTGACAAACTCCAAAAGGTTTTGACAAATGGAGTTGAACTCCCAGAAATCTTTGGAGATGATCAAAGGGGACCTCTTTCTTTTGCTCTTTAGCCCTGGATCTTCTTTTGAGCCTTGGATCTTCCCAAAATGGGATTTTTGGAGATGGGTCTCCTTCTTCCTACTCTCTGTTGGTTGGATCTTAGAGAAAAGGGGGTGAGACTTAAAAATCTCCCCTTTTGGAAATTTGATGGAAGATCCGATCTCCCCTTCAAGGGTTTTATGGCGAAAAGCTGTTTTTAAAAAAAAAGAAGAGTTAAACTCTTGATTTAATTCAAAAAAGAAGAAGAAGAAGGTTTAGAACCTTGAAGAAGAAGAAGGAGGCACAAAAGCTTAATTTTTGAGAGAATGAAAAAAGCTGTTGATTTTTTCATCATGTTTGCCTTTATAGGCTACACAATTTACATATAGCCCCTTGGGCTTTGCCAAATGGCACTTGTGCCTCCCCATACTTTATGTGCTTATTTCTTTTTGCACGTAAGCCATGGGATTTACAAAATTTTGGCTTTCTGCCCATTTTCATATATTTATTTCTAAAAAATTGCATTAAACTAATTTATTGCTTCATTCTTGGTATGAAGCCGGCCTCTTCCATGCTTGGTCCTGACTTGGGCTTGGGCCCACTTGGCTTGGGGTTGATTGATTTTGACTTGGTCGATCGAGGTGTAACTTTTGACCCCAACAAAATGCCCCCCATTAATAAATGCACATCACATATATGGGTCGTGTACATGAAATTGATGGATTTTCTTTCGCGTGGAGGTTGGCTTGATTTGGTTCTTGTTTTGACGACGTGGAGGTTGATGCTGCCCTTTTCGCGATGTGGACGGTCGATGCTGCCCTTTTAGCGACGTGGACGATCGGTGCTGCCTATTCACCGCCGAAAAACCGGACCGAGACGTTGGGACATCTAGCCTGAATTTGGGGGCAGATACTATTTGGATTTATCCATCTACCTCTCTGAAGATACCAAGTTGATTTATGGCACCATATATCGGAGGTTAGGACAGACACGACCGTTGTGGCAGACTTCATCAGATTCCCCCTCATTTGTAAGGGTTTTTTGATTGTGGAGACGCTCTTCCCTGCAAGCGCAAGCCCCTGCAGTTAATTACGTTACCGCATTATGATAACCAAGTTCTCCTTCTCCAGCAGTTCACTTCGTGTCGTGTGTATTGTTTATTTTTGTTGCCCGTGGATTGCATACGGAGACTAGTTTATGTCATCGCACATAGGGCACGGATCAGTCCAAATCCGTATATTTTAGATTTAGGTTTGGTTTATTTAAGGACCGTTAATCTGGTTTGAGATTAAGATCGACTTAAACATATGAGCGTTTGGGCCCAATTATTTTAGTTTAAGGACATCATGGTCCATTATCGCCATGTTGGGGAAGAATGTTAGTTTAAGGACATTTCGGTCCAACATTCCCGTTTTGGGGACGAATGTTAGTTTAAGGACATTTCGGTCCAACATTCCCGTTTTGGGGACGAATGTTAGTTTAAGGACATTGCTGAAATAGGGTAGACATTTGTAGGACCTCTATGCTGTGTGTATTGCAATTGAACTCCGGAGCTAGGAATATGCCATTGCTCCAGTTTCGTTTGATTGCTGCGTCCACATCCCGCTGCAATGAGGGGGAACGCCGGGATAGTCTTTGGGTTGTATATGTACCGTCAAGACTTGGAGTTAGGATTTTACTGTTACTCTATTTTTGCTTTGACCCTTGGGTCTTTCTTTTTTGATGATGACGTTGCGTCTGCATCCTCCTGGAATGAGAAAAAATGCCGGAATAGTCTCTGGGTTGTATATGTACCGTCAAGACTTGGAGCTAGGATTTCGGTATTACTCTATTTTTGCTTTAACCCTTGGGTCTTTCTTTTTTGATGATGACGTTGCGTCTACATCCTGCTAGAATGAGAAGCGCATCGAGTTGATCTCTAGGCTATAATGTTACCATTGAGATCTGGAGCTAGGAATATGCCATTGCTCCACTTTTATTTGACCTTTGGGTCCTTGTAGACGTCGTATCTGCACCTTGCTGGAATAAGAAGGACGTCAAATTGGAACTAGGATTTTGCCATTACTTTATTTTGATTTGGCTCCTTAGAGCTTTGTTGACATCATGTCTGCACCCTGTTGGAATGAGAAGAATGTCGAGCTGATCTCTAGGCTGTAGATGTTGCCGTCGAGATCTGGCTCTCCCTTTGACGGAGCCTAGTGGGAAAATATGGTTCTCTTTCTTTCATTTGTGCCTATGGATTGTATACATGGGTCGGTGTGGACCTACCTGCAGGGCAGAGGAAATTTTATTTTATTTTATTTTTTATATCCGCGTTGCTCTATCTTTTCAGCTTTTTATATCACGAAAGTCGTGATTGTCCAATCATTTCGGCTTATTTTTTTCTATTTACTCGCTGCTTTTTATTGCGAGTTGCCCAAACATTTTGGCTTTTTTTTATATGCATATCTTTTACTCGCTTTTTTTTATAGCGAGTTGGGGACTTGCTCCTGATACCCATTGTGGTATCAACATCGCTGCAACTGGAATATTGCCATGAGTGAATCATCATTTGCCTTGAGATGACTTAAAATTTGATATCTGTTTAGGCATCAACATCGCTTCAACTGGAATATTGCTAGGACCAAATCATTGTTTTCCTTGAGAGGACTTGAAATTTGATACCCGTTTAGGCATCAACATCGCTTCAACTGGAATATTGCCAGGAGCGAATCATCATCTGCCTTGAGAGGACTTGAAATTTAATACCTGTTTAGGCATCAGTATCGCTTCAAATGGAATATTTTCAGGAGCGAATCATCATTTGCCTTTATCGATTTGAACAAAGACGACTTAGCAAACAGGGCTAGAATCCTGTCGATTAAGGCTTTTTGACTTTATGAGCCGTAAGGGTCTCATAAAGGTATTTCTCCCTACAAGTCGAGAGGATCTCGTAGGTGCATCTTCTCCTTAGGGATCGTGAGGATTCCTAAGTGCGTTTTCTCTTGTAAGTCGTAAGGATATTATAAGAGTGTTTTCTCCTTATAAGTCGAGAGAACTTACAAGTGTCGTTCACCATATGGGGACATTTCTCGCCAATGGTAGAACTTGGTGAGAGAATATTTATTTCTGCCTGTAGATTGTATACAAGGATCAATATAGGACCCTGTAGGGCAGTATTAGGGGAATATGACGGCTTAAGAACAGGTTTAGATCCCAGTAGCTTAAGGCTTTTGAATCCTATGAGCCGTGAGGGTCTCATAGGGGAAATTCTTCTTACGAGTCGTGAGGATCGTAAGTGTAATTTCTCCTTAGAAATCGTGATTACTCCTAAGTGTGTTGCTCCTTTGTGAGTCGTAAGGATCTCACGCAGGTTTTTTTTACAAGATCGCGCCCTTTCGGGTTTCCCGAAGCTCACCGGCAGTTCTGCTGTTTTTACTCGCGGCGCCCTTTCAGGTTTTCATCTATGCCCATTTCTCTTGTGGACGTACCGTTTTTTTCGAACGGCGAAACTTTCGAAAGTAGCTTCGTCGCAGGTGACCCATCTGTTTGCTGGTGGGATTTAGGGATGGCTTCACCGCTGGAGTAGCTGTGTAGCCAGTAAGACTTGAGTTGCAACCTTTGCCGTTAGGAATTCGATTGCAATATAAATCTCAAGAGAGCATATCACCGTATTTGGGGGCAATGTGCTAGTTTACGGACATTTCAGTCCATTATCGTCATGTTTGAGGCGAAATTTTAGTTTAGGGACATCTCGGTTTGTTGTTAGTTTAGGGACATCTCGGTCCGTTATCGCCATGTTTGAGGCGGATAGTTAGTTTAAAGGCTTCTCAGTCTGTTGTCGTCGTTTTTGAGGTGAAGGAGCATTTTGGATACTACTATCAGAGTTCTGACTCAGGAAGATAGCGAGCGGACACAAGTGCCGTCATCTATCATTGACTTAAGTCGTGACTCGTCAAGCGTAGTAATTTTTGAGGAATCGGCCGTTTACTGGCCGGAAGGGTCTTTCGCCATGCATATCCATAAGCAGGTAGGCTACACCTTGATAGACTTTGTCTATGATGTACGAGACTTCATAGTTTGGCTCAAACTTCCGCCGTTTTGCACGATTAGGGATCATAGATCTTTTGACGACTAGCATGAGTTCTCTTTGGCAGAATGTTCTCGGTCTGGTCAGTTTTTCGTATGACCGCGTCATCCTTGCCTTATAAGCCTCCAGATTTTGTTGTGCTATAAGGCGTGTTTCTTCGAGGGCATCGAGCTCCTCAAGCCGAAGATGAGCATTTTCTTCGTCTGTCAGCTCGTATCGAACCGCTACTCATAGAGAAGGGAGTTCTGTTTCCATAGGAAGTACTATTTCCGTGCCGAACACTAACGCGTATGGTGTTGTATTCGTGGCCGTTTTGAACGTTGTTCGGTACTCCCAGGGAGCTTCGTGCAGCCTTTCGTGCCGGTCTTTTTTGTTTCTGGACACCGTATTTTTTATAATTTTTGTCAAGGTCTTGTTGAAAGCTTCAGCTAGATCGTTGGCCCAAAGGTTATAGACTGAAGAGTATCTCCAATCTATTTTATGTTGTTGTGCGAAGCGGCTAATTTTATGACTTCTATAAGATGGCCCATTACCCGAGATAATTCGTCGCAGAGTACCGAACCGATAGATGACATGTGTTCTAAAGAAATGGAGGATATTCTCCATCTTCATCTCCCTTAGTGGTACTGCTTCTGTCCACTTAAAGAAGTAGTCGGTTGTCGCCAGTATGAACCGATGTCCTTTGGACGATACCGGTTCAATAGGGTCAATTATATCGGTTCTCCACATTTTGAACGGCCAGCTAGGTACTGTTGGGTGTAGCGGATTTGGATGTTGGTGGATGAAGTCCCCGTGAATTTGGCACGAGTGACACTGCTTCGCACATTCGAGGCAGTCCTGAATCATTGTGGACCAATAGTAATCCATTCTTTTTATCTTCAGCTTCATCTTTGGCCCAGCTTGATGAGAACCACAGAGTCCGTCGTGAGTTTCTTGGACGATTCTCTTCGCTTCTTCTGGTCCAAGGCATCTTAGCAACAGACAGTCGAACGATCTCTTATATAGAGTATCATTGACAAAGGCGAAGGACAGAGCTCGTTTCATGAGCTGATGTCTAGACAACGCATTTTTGGGCATTCGTTGGGATTTGAAGTAGTCTATGAAAACTTCCCTCCAATCCTTGACCTTTTCTTCGTCCTCTATTTGAAGGTCTACTTGTTCGGTCGCTTTTTTTCCCTTCAGATAGCTCTATTAGGTCTTTCGAAGATATATCCGTTGGCGTGAGAATCCTGCGGCTTTGCACAATGATCCTTACGTCATCGAGGTCTTCATCGACCAATTCCTTAGCCAATTTGGCCAATGCATTCGCCTTACTGTTTTCCGCTCGCGGTATATTTTCCACGGTGTGGGAAGGGATTTGTGTCAGCAGTTGCTACACTCTTTCGCCATACTTTATCAGCTCTGGCTTGCATATCTGATAGTCATCATTTACTTGGCTAACGATTAGCTGGGAGTCTCCATATATAAGGAGGTCTTTGATTCCCATGTCGATAGCAATCTCTAGACCTGCTATCAAAGTTTCGTATTCAGCTACGTTATTAGTCCTTGTCTCTGTTAAAGAGAGGGTATAACGCAATATCCCTCCTTATGGAGTCACGAAGGTAAGGCCCACCCCAGCTTTGATTATGGGGGTATCTTGCTGTCGCCTCTTCATGGAAGATTCTCCATCGAAGAAGAGTTCACATTGGGAATCATTTTCTTCTTTCTCTTCTTCGATTGCGTCGAACGCATGTTCGTCTGGCAATTCACAATTTAACGGGGAATCAACTGGTATCAGATGGTCCGTAAGAAAGTCAGCTATGCCTTGCCCTTTCATTGCTTTGAGTGGATGATACGTTATCGAGAACTCCATCAGGAGGAGGGCCCATTTGGCAAGACTTCCTGTTAGTATGGCCCTTGATATCAGATATTTGAGAGGATCCACCTTTGATATGAGATGGATCTCATGTACCAAGGCGTAATGTCTGAGCTTCGTTATCGCGAAGATCAGTGCCAGGAAATGCTTTTCGATGGGGGAGTAGTTCTTTTCTTCCCCCAGAAGAACTCGACTCAAATAGTACAGAGCTTTCTCCTTTCCCCGATCATTCTCTTGTGCCCATAGCACGCCTAGAGAACCCTCAAGGGCTGTTGTATATAGGATATGGGGTTTTCCCTTAACCGAAGCGGCCAATACCGGCGGATTTTGCAGGTATTGCTTGATTTCGTCTAGTGCATTTTGGCACTTTTGATCCCAGACGAACGGGGTCCCCTTCTTCATTAGATGACTGTAGGGACGGCATTTTCCGGAGAAGTTGGTTATGAACCGCCGGATATATGCGAGCTTTCCTTGAAGAGATCGCAACTATTTGAGAGTTCTTAGCGTAGGCATTTCCATAATCTCTTTGATCTTTGAGGGATCGATTTCGATACCCCGGTGCCGTATGATGAATCCAAGGAATTTTCCTGAGGAGACTCCAAACCCGTATTTTAGAGGATTCATCTTCAGATTATACTTCTGAAGACGTCGGAACACTATTTTTAGATGTTCCCAATGTTCCTCGTGAGATTTGCTCTTCACCACAAGGTCGTCGATGTAGCATTCGACAATCTCATGGATGAGGTCATTGAAGATCTTTGTCATGGACCTCTGGTAGGTAGCGACAACGTTCTTTAAACCGAAGGGCATCACTTTATAGCAGAATATGCTTAATGGGGATCGGAAGGCAGTATGCTTTTAGTTTTCAGGATGCATTTTTATTTTATTGTATCCTGAAGATCCATCCATGAAGAAGAAGACCTCATAGGTAGACGTGTTATCGATCATCAGCTCGATAACAGGTACTGGGAAATCATCCTTCGGGCAAGCTTTGTTGAGGTCCCGAAAGTCCACGCAGATGTGCACCGTCCCATTTTTCTTCATCACTGGAATGATATTACCGATCCAGTCGGGATATTGAACTTCTTGGATGAAGCCGGAGTCGATTAGTTTCTTGACTTCAGCGTTGATACTCATTTCAAGTTCGAGTCGCATTCTTATTAGAACTTGTTTGACTAGCATTATGTCTGGCGATATGGCCAGTTTATGTACTGCTACCTTTGTATCTAGACCTGGCATTTCGGAATAGCTCCATGTGAAGCAGTCTTTATATTGCATGAGCACGTCTTTTAACGTGGCTACCTGTTTTTCAGATAGTAGCTCACCGACGAATGTTGGCCTCAGATCATTTTCTGTCCCTAAGTCAATTTTTCTTAGGTTGTCCACCGTGGTGTGTATCCCATCTTCCAGCTCTTTTGGTGCTGGTGGAAACTCAGATATCACCCCTTCTTCGTCTTCATTTGCGAAGCACATGTGGAGGTCATCCATAGTCTCGTGCCCTCCTTCTTTTGAGAATGTTATCATATGGCAGGCATTCCCCCAATATTTAAACATATTAAAAGAGTAAAGCTCTGTTGAAATTTAATGGGGAAGCGCCTCACGTGCTTCTCACGAGGGCGCCAGCACCAATATGCAAAGCACATAAACACTTTTGAGTAAGAAATAAATTCTTATACGGCGCCGCACGTGTTCCTCACGCTGGCGTCAATGTGCAAAGCACAGAATCGCTTTCCGAGTAAGAATTAAATTCATATATGACGCCGCACATGCTCATCACGCGGGCGCTAAAGTGCAAAGCACTGGAGTACCCATCATAAGAATTAAATTCTTAAGCGGCGCCCACGTGCATAATATGTGAGCGCCAGCGCCCAAATCAAAATCAATAGAATTAAATTCTACATAAAAAGTTGGAATACTCTCTGTTAAACAGAACCGTTGGATCAAAAATTCAATGGAGATAATAAATCATCAAAATATAGAATCAAATTCTATTAGGAGAAAATATCTCCCAAATCTTTCTAAATAAGAAAGATACTCTCGGTTGGATCAATGATACAATAATAGAATAAAATTCTATTTTGGGGAATATATTCCCTCAATCTTTCTTAACAAAAAAACATTGCTCTCTGTAAAACAGAGAACCCTTGGATTAAAAAATCCAATGGTGATTAAAAATCACCACTTGACAGAATAAATTCTGTATATGGGAAAATATTTCCCAATCTTGTTAAAAACAAGAATACATATTATGTAAAAAAGAAATACTTGGATCAAAGATCCAACGGTGGGTAAAATTCCCCAACTCAATTTTGAGACCAATTAAATCAATTGGAATCTCTCAATAAGCGATTATCTCAAGGTTAATTTAAAAACTTGCCTTCACTATATAAAGGACTCGAGACTTCAAGTCTCAAAGAGAAGGAACTCCCTATAAACTTCTGAAAAAATGCCGGGAGTTCCTAAAAAGAACATTGAATTCAATTCTCAAAGAAGAAGATCTTCCTTCTCAAAAGCCCTAGGTAAAGAAAAAAAGAGATAAAAATATCTCATTTACCTATCATATCACATCTAAGGGTTTAACTCTTTTAAAAGAACATAGTTCTTTCTCTGGATCTGAGATCCACAAGACAAGTCTTCCATAAGTTGGGAATTTAATTCTCATCGGGAAGATCCTATTCTTGAGAATCAAACATTCAGGGAAGAACAAGTTCAAAAAGAAAGAAGATGGAGTCTATAAAACTTTAGAAACTTAGTTCCTTCAAATCAAGAACGTAGTTCTTTAAAAACTCAACCAAAAATCCTCAAAAATAGTGATTTTGGTGATCGTTAATGGTGAAAATACCATTGATAGAGGTTTAACCTCTCTGAGAATATCAACAGAGCTTAAATCTCCTTAATAATAAAAAACAATTCAGCACCTCACGTGAAAAACACGTAGGCGCCTTTTCAGCGAAAATATTGCACATTTGATATAACATTTTCCTTAATTTTCTTAAATATTTAAAGGTGTTTATTATAAATATAGAATATATTTGTGTTTATCTGCAAAATACTCTTTACCATATGTTTATATATTATAATTAACATTATGAAGGAAAATATATGCATATTATATTTATATAATATTTTAGTAATTAAAATATGCATATCATATCAAATAATCTTAATCAAATTTCTTAAAGATTTATTACCATATAAAATGATTAAGATTATATCTCTAATATAACAAATATTACTAACATTATTCATGGAGATATTGTGCAAGATTTAGCTCAGGTCAGGAGATCAAGATTTTCAAGATGTCGGGAATCAAATATCTGCCGATGAAGTTTAATTAAATCATAAAATCAATACTGGCAAAGACTCAGAGAAGATTTGAAGAATCCAGACATCATATAAATCTCCATGTGTCAATATAAGGCAACCCTGAAATTGGAAACCCTAAATCCTCCAACCCGCCGCCCAAGCGCGGCCAAACCATGCATATTGCGGCGGATCCGCGGCCGTTATGTGGAATTAGGGTTTGGGATTTTGTGGGTAGGATTGCATTAACAAATAACCATATTAGGTAACTAGGGTTTCTGATTTGAGGGCTATATAATGAACCGAGGGCTAAAGTTAGAAAGGATCACTTTTAGCACGAAGCAAATCACCGTCAAAGAACAAGTGATCCACGTCAGGTCCGCGATTCGATGTGATAGAGCGACGTGAATATCGACGGAACATCTACTTCCTACGAGGCAGAGATCAAGAGCAACTTCTTCCTCTTGTAATCTAAACTCGAAGGATTTGTACTTGTAATGTTGATTAATAAAGATAGATCATTAGCTTAATTATTTAGCATTTACTTTCAGCATTTAAATTTCTGCATTATGATTTCCTTCTCTATCTTTTCTTCTTCTCCAAACATACGTGAGTAATTCCTAACTTGCTAGGGTTCGTAGGGTTAGGGTAGAACAATCGATGAGAAAGTATTTTAACTCCTTTTACATCTTATGAAATTTATAAACTTTAGCAAAAGAATTGTTAATATCCTAATTGGGCGCGCGATCAATTTATTGATAGTCTCGACCGCGATTTGAGATTAGATTAACAATTGTTTTGTTAAGGGCTAGACATGAATAGAGATCAATGAAGGACAAGGGTCAATAATGGGGAAACCCTAGTTTCTTCCAAGAACCCTAATCCTCATTCATCACTATCAATCTAGTTTTAAATCTATCAAAAGATAAAAGGAGTAATTTTTATTAGTCACCACCAACTACTAAATCCTAACGAACCCTACAAGCCCTCTTCTTATATATTATACATCCGTGTTTAGCATAGATCTAGAATCTACAACTATTCTCCTTCTTCAATCAACCCGTCTAAAACAAGATTAAAAGTTCCATGCATCCCTGCGGATGACCCGTACTCATCTCGGTTAGCTACACGCGACACCGTTATTGATTGCGGTTACTACAAACACACTATTTCACGATCAATCAAATGGCGCCGTTGCCGGGGAGACGTGCGTAATTTTTTTCCCTTGCTATTCGGGTTGAATTCTTATCCGATCCATCAAATAAAAATCAAAACCGCAACTTGCATATTTAACAATTATTGTGGGAATTTTTGCATAGATATCCGGAGTTACTGGAACGAGGAATTTGAGATTCAGAGACTTTCAAAGAGGACCAGAGAAGCAAAGGAGACACTGTAGAAAATTTTGACAGAAGAACCCACCATTGCACGGCGGAACCGCGGCTATTGCATGCAAACGGCGGCGGAACCGCGACGGTCTTGTTGAGTTTGGTCCCCAAACTCCTCTGGTATCTTTCTCATATCTTTCTCTATTCTCTAGAAATCCAATAATTTGATTTTCTGCAGGATTCTCTGCAAAATATCGCCGCTCAAAAATCTTTGGCGTGTATTGTTATTGGTTTGTTTTTGCATATTTTTAACCGGACATTAAGAGGCAAAGACCAAAATTCAGATTAGGTGGGGATTTCATCACCTTTCCTAGGCTCCACAAATCACAAAATGAGCATCCGCATCACCCTACATTAATTAAAAAATATCTAGACCAAGACTCTAAGGACCGTCGCGCTCAATTAGGACAGAGGAGAGTCATGGATAATCTATCGCTTATCCGCATTTCTCTCGTGGTGTCTAAGGCAAGTGTGACTAAGGTAAGTGGTTACTTAATTAAATTCGCTATTTCGGTGATTCGTATAGAGGATACCTCCCACTTACCTGGCACTTACCTGACCACAAGAGTGATAAAGAGGTGGTAGAGGATTGATCATGTGGCCCGTCCTTTGGAAGTATAGGAGTGGTCTAGTGACTTGACCTAGGTGACCTTAGTTCTAGGGTTGATTGTGTATTTTTTGTGTGATTTGTCTCACGTCCGACACTTTTCAAAACAAACTATTTTAAAATCGTTCACACACGCTGCCACTTGATCTAAACCCGCTTAGTGCATGGTCGGCTGGACACGGGATTCTAGTGCCCGTCTTGTCCGAGTTTCTGCTATCAACTCCGAAGTCGGTGCTTCTTCATCTTCTTTTTCCCATCCACCTACTACATCCGAGATGGACGGTTCTCCATTAGATTTTACCAATACACCCCTCCCACTACCCGTAGGTGCACAGAATCTACCGTGCATCTCTCTCCAAGAAAGATACTACTCCGTACGTGGACCCCTTCCTACTTGTCTATCTATTCCACCAGCCAATAGGGATAATTTTGAAATTAAACCTCACTTCATCAAACTGTTGCCCAAATTTCACGGGCTTGAATCCGAAGACGCATACGTTTTTATAAACAAATTCGAAAACGTATATGCAATGATGGGCACGTCACAACTTTCTGTGGATGCTATGATATTATGTCTTCTTCCTTTTACCTTGTGCGATCTAGCAGAAAAATGGCTTTATAACACTGCCGCACATTCTATTGCCAAATGGGATGAATTCGTTGTAGCATTCCTTAAGAAATTTTATCCAAATCATAAGACCACCCGCGTTCGAAGCGAGATCAACCAGTTTACCCAACTTCCCAGTAAACCATTTTGGAAATACTTTGAACGGTTTAAGGAACTTCTTCTATAATTCCCTCATCACGAAATCAATAGATGGGACCTTTGCCGCATTATATATGAGGGTATTAATCCTGCAACAAAACAGATACTTGAAACCATTTGTCAATGTCATTTCCTGTCTAAAGACGATGGAGAAGCTTGGCAATTTCTGGAATATCTCGCCGAACAAACTTTACAGTGGAAAAGAGTTAGACCAACATTGTCTAGGGGAGGTATCCATCAGCTTGATGTTTTCATCGCAGTGAAAGCCGAAATGGCTGCGATACAAAGGAAACTCGACGGTATAGAAAACAAATTCTCATCAGCTTCCCTGAACCAAGTTACGCTCCCCAAAACCGTATGTGGTTGTTGTTCCAACCCATCACATTTAACGAAAGAATATCCTTTGAGTCCATCGTTTCAAGGTCAAAAACAAATTAATGCTACCTTTCAGCAACGACCTAGAAACGATCATTATTCTTCAACATACAATCAGGGATGGAGGAATCATCCTAATTTTGCTTGGAACCAAAACCAACCTCAAAATCAAAACCTGTTCCCAAGCAACTATCAAAGACCTCCTCCACAGCAACAACAACCACCGCAATCGAGTCAGCACCCCTTTTAATCGCAACCTTTTCAAAATCCGGTCAACAATTCTACACCTTATAATAATTCTTTCCAAACGTCCGGTACCGAAAACTCCTCTGCACTCGAACGAAGCTTGGATACGTTTATTAAACATTCCACGCAAATGACGGTCGGTTTAAAGTCTTCTATCCAAACGTTAATGCAAAACACCGCCTCCCACGGTGAAAGTATAAAATCGATAGAAGCACAACTTGCACAGTTATATGCCGCGATGAGTGCGAGAGAGAAAGGGAAACTTCCATCTCAACCTCTACCGAATCCTGGCCACTCACAAAGTCATAGTGTGTGTGCCGTAATCACGTTGAGATCGGGAAAAGTGCTGAACAACCAAGTGGGTGAACATGTTGATGACGTTGATGTCGATGATATTAATTATACCCCGGCTTCTACTTCTACTCCTCCTTCGTCTAGTCCACCACCTTCTTCCGAGCCTATTCTCCGTTTTCCCTTAGCCTCGAACCCTCCGCCTACTTCCTTGAGTTAACCTAAAACGATCCCAACTCTAATTCTGGGATCCATTCCACCCCCACAAACTTCTCCAATGTTGGACCCAACCCTTATTGATAAAGCTCCTTATCCACATAGGTTAAGAGGCAACAGACCAAGTCCGCAAATGGAGAAAATTATGGAAATTTTTAAGCAAGTTAACAGAAATATTCCTCTCCTAGATGCTATTCAACAAGTTCCGTCTTATGCAAAAATTTTAAAGGACTTGTACACTAGGAAGAGAAAAATTCAAGTACCTAAAAAAGTTTTCCTTGCGAGTAATATGAGCACTGCTTTTACACAACAACTACCCAAGAAAAGAAAGGACCCCGGAATTCCTACAATATCTATTTATATTGGGGGTAAAAATATTAATCGTGGTCTACTCGATTTAGGTGTTAGTGTTAACTTGCTTCCATATTCTGTCTATGAGCAATTAGGCACCGGAGAGTTAAAACCGGCGCACTGCACTTTTCGGATGGACGATCGATCTATCACCCAACCTAGGGGTGTGCTAGAGGACGTGTTAATCAAACTCGGGGAACTTATATTCCATGTGGACTTCATAGTTATTGATACACAGCCTGTGGCGAGCCCATGAAACCAAATTCCAGTGATTTTAGGTGGACCTTTTCTAGCGACTTCCAACGCTGTAATCAATTGTCGTAACGGTTCTATGAACCTATCTTTCCGGAAGATGTCAATTGAGCTTAATATTTACAAGTTGGTGTAAGAGCACGGCGGCGTCCCGGCCTCCATCCCGAGGCCAAATGCGGAAGCGATGGTTGACTTTAAATTTTCATGAACTGGCACCACCGCGCACTAAAACCCGGATCAAACCATTAACTAGTCCTAGCTAACTACAAGATGGGGAAGAGAGATATACCGACTGATCCGTGTCCTCCGGTCTTCTCGTCGTCGTCCCGATCTCTCGCGGAAACTCCGGTCGTTGCCTCCTTGCCGGAAGGGCACCACATCGTCTGCATCTTTTACGGGCTCCCACCTCAATACCGAGACAACTCGGGCACGAAGCTGGCTAGTCGACGTGCCCAAGATTTGCTGTAGAATGTGTAGTGCTCAAGTCTCATTTTGGGGTTTTAGGAATTGCCATATGGTGGAGGAAATGATATGAACCTTTTGAGATCAACTTAGGGATTTTGCAAGCATCAAGAGAGTGAAAAATCCCACACCAAAAATGAATCCCCCCTCCCCTCAAGTGGCCGGCCTATGCAAGGAGAATGAGAGTGGGGAAAAAATCAAGGGGGAGGTGACCAAAAGAAATTGTGCAAGAGAGAGAGAGAGAGGAATGGTTATCATATGAAAAAATGATCACCAAGAAACTCCAACACTCAACAACCATATCATGCAAAGAAATGATCACCAAAAGAGAACTGTTCAGACCATAATATTGCATTTTTCATTCCCCTATTCTTATCCGTTTTATAAATAAACAGGTACTCTTGACGCACTTTTGTTGCATGTTACAGGATACAAGCTCTTGGAGCAAATACAGTGAAAAAGACGAAGGCTGATACAGAAAAGGGACTTTTGACAAACAAGTAGACGGATCCTAGTCAAGCCTAGTCGAAGAACATTGCAAGGTCCGAAATGTCAAGTGAACGGTCAAAAGATCCTTACAAGTCTTCACAGGAGATCTGGAGAAGACCCAGAAGTCCAACAGAGAAAAGAAGTGTAAAAAGAGAAAGCCCAAGAAGCCAAGGAAAAAGCCCCAAAATCACAGTGCCCAATTCCCTAGTTTGGCCGCGGAACCGCGGCCAAACCCAGCCTGGCGCCGCGGATCCGCGGCCATCTAGTGCGCTTGTCGGCACCGACTTCTTGTGTCGGTGCGACGGTTCGGGTGTTGGGATTTTTAGAGGTCAAATCAGTAATTGCGCATGTGCGAGACTCTGAAACCCTAATTCTCCTGTTTACTTATAAATTGTAATCTCAAAATTGTAAAACCCTATGCCTCTTTTCAATAAATAAAATTCAGAATTTCTGGGAATGATATTCAGATCTATTCTGTCTTCTACTTGGAGGGAGCCATCAAATCAGTAGGTAATTTTATTTCCTTGCTTTTATTTCCTAGCATAATTTATCATCCCCTAATGAGCGAGTAGTCTCCTCGCTTGTTAGGGTTAGCCTTAGGGAAATGGTTGAGAGATGAGATCTCTCACCCCTTTCAATGCCACTTTCACCTAATGAATTAGAACTCCACGCATACGCGCACAACCGCTCCCTGCGGCATCCTACCCTTCGAGGTAACGATAAACCGTAGTATAAAGGGCCGGTTGCGCGCGTTTTCCGTGGGGGTTAGGTAATTATCAACAAAGGAAGGATACAAATCTAGAGGAAGAAACATCTTCCCAAAAGATTCGTATCCACTTTATTAATAATTAACTTAACATCTAATAGATCTAAAAAAAGAAGGCATTGAAAGCGGTGAGGAAAAACTTTAATCTCCAAAACTTCCCCTAAGCCTAACCCTAGCAAGACTTTTAATTAGATTAATTAGATCCAGTTTTCATGATTTTTTATAAACCAATCAAAACGACATTTTGAATCAACTCGTTAAAACACATAAAAGGAATTTACCCGTCTCTGTGGATCGACCCGTACTCACCGGCTAGCTGCGAAGCGACGCCGTTTCTGATTGCGGTAAACTCATGTTTTTGACATCAAATCAAATGGCGCCGTTGCCGGGGACGGCGTAATTTTTCTTTTTGTGAATTTTCGGGTTGATATAAATTATAAAAATTATAAAAATCTGAAAATATAAAAAAATACACAAATTATCAATTTTGATCTGTTTGAAGGGTTTATTGTTTGAATCTTGCAGGAACAGCGAAAGATTCTCGGATCTGAAAATTTACAGAGGGCAAAACAAAATTTGGTACATAAGAACAGAGAAGAATTACAAGCACAGAACAGCAGTATTTTTTCCAGAGCTTGACCTCACTTCCCCGCCGCGCTTCCGCCGCAAAAGAGGCCTCCAGACCGCGGTTCCGCGCTCTTAGTGCCACGTCAGCGCACCAAATTTTGCTGGTTTGATTTCTCTTTTCTTCCCCTCTGCAACCTACAATATATCTCTCTGTAAAAAGTTTTCTGCAGGAATTCTTTGCGTAAAGAGTCTTTCTCCCCCTTCTAAATAACAGATTTTCTGCAGGTTTCTTTGCGCCGCGCTAAAAAATTGATTGCAAGTGAAATTGTATTGTTTTGCATAATTTAACCGGACTCTAAGAGGCTAATTGACCAAACTCAGATTGGGTGGGGATTTCATCACCCTTCCCAGGACCCCAGAAAACACCTAAAGCATTTTGCATCGACCACAATTAATTAAAAAAAGATTAGACTTAGACCTAAGGACATCGAGCTCAATAGGAAAAGGACTAGTATAGGTATCGGCCGTTTATCCTAACCGACTTTGCGGTGTCTAGGCTAGTGGTTATTAATTAGGCCCACTGTAGTGGTGGTTCCTTCCCACTTACCTGGCCATATTTGTCCGTGAAGAGGCGGTTTGAGGTCCTATTTCTAGCCCTAGTTAGGAGCTGTCTAGCAGACCTAGGCAACCCTAGATCTAGGCCTGATTGTGTATGTGTGGTTGATACATTTGTGTCACGAGTCCCATTTTCTAAAACCTTCTTGCAAAACTCTCCAATAAAAAAAAAATAAAGAAAAATCTTTTCAAAACTTGCAACTTGCCGCTAAGAAAAGTTGCACCTCACTTCCACCATTTCTCCTCCATTGACGTTATCTTACCCCCACTTTCTGTTTTTTCTATTTTTCTGACTACACTACTCCTTTAGTGTATGTCACTTTGGACTAGGGATACTAACGCCCGATTAGTCCGTGTTTCGTTGGTACCGACCAACGAACCCTTCGACGAACCCTTCGTCTACATTCCGTCCATTTCCTTACCTCCACCTTTAAATTCTTCTTTCGAAGGTATGTCGGGATTCAACCCCAACGATACCTTACCGACGGGAATGATTCCACCTCCGCCAGGTGCGAATAACCCGAATCTTCCGCCTGTTGTAGTGCCCGCACGAGTTGCGCTCCAGGATCTCTTCTACCCCGTCCGCACTTCTTTACCTACATGTCTTTCACCCCCACCGGCAAATGGGGATAATTTTGAAATAAAACCACATTTCATCAATATGCTGCCTAAGTTTCATGGTTTGGAATCCGAAGATGCATATATTTTCATTAATAAATTCCAAAACGTTTGCCCCATGACGAAGACAACCCAATTAAGTGATGACGCAATAAGGCTAAGGGTCATTCCTTTTACCTTATGTGACATAGCCGAGAAGTGGCTATACAGCACCGCATCACATTCTATTAGAAATTGGGAAGAGTTTGTGAGAGCTTTTCTGAAAAAGTTCTATCCTCATCACAAAACTGCTAGAATCCGAAACGAGATTATACAATTTTCACAGCTTCCTTCCGAACCATTCTGGAAGTGCTTCGAGAGATTTAAAGACCTACTTGTTCAATGCCCTCATCATGGGATCGAAAGTTGGCAACTTTGCCAAACATTATACGAGGGATTGAACGCAGCAACGAAGCAGTTGCTAGAAACAATATGTCAAGGTCATTTTCTCTCCAAGTCTAGCGACGAAGCTTGGCAGTTTCTTGAGGATCTTAGTGAGCAAACAATTCAGTGGGAGAGTACCAAGACCACATCATCTTCTAGTGGTCAATCTAGGGCAGGCATACATCAAGTAGATATGGCGATTGCTATGAAGGCCGAGATGGCCTCACTTATGAAAAAGCTAGAAGCGATTGAGACAAAAATCTCATCGTCTTCTCCTGCCCCTACTCTACCCACACGAACTGTTTGTGCTTGTTGTTTGAACCCATCGCATTTAACCGAAGAGTGTCCTTATAATGCACCTATTCAAGGACAGGATCAAGTCAATGCTGCATTTCAGCAACGACAAAGAAATGATCCTTACTCTTCGACATACAATCAGGGGTGGAGGAGTCACCCAAATTTCGCTTGGAACCAAAATCAACAAGTCCAAGGAAATAACAATTTTCAAAGACCTCCTCCTCCACAACAACAACAAGCACCTTCACAAACTCAAAACCAGCAACCTTTCCAACAACAACCTTATACAAATCAAACGAACAACTTGGTTCAATCAAATGATGATAAGGTTATCTCGCTAGAAAAAAGTCTAGATGCTTTTCTCAAGCAATCTACAGAATCCGCAGCAAGATTTGAAAGTTATGTTCAATCTTTAATGAATAACAATGCCTCACACGATCAAAGTATCAAATCTATTGAGGCACAAATTGCACAATTAACTGCTGCGTTGAGCGAGAGAGAAAAGGGAAAGCTTCCATCTCAACCATTGCCCAATCCCGGTCACACACAAAACGCATATCACAATCACAATATAAATGCGGTGACCACGTTGAGATCCGGAAGAGAGTTGCAAAATAATATGGGAACTACTGATGACATCCCCGCCGGTAGTTCTTCTTCCCCTTCTTCATTTTCTTCACTTCCTTCTTCACCTTTTTCTTTAGAGCCTATTCTCCACCCTTCACACGGCTCTACTTCTTCTGACTCGAACGGACCCATTTCTCACAACACGAACACATCCACACTGGGATCCGTTCCTACTCCACATTCTACTCCACAGACTTTTGACTCAAAAAATTTTCAGAATGCTCCATTCCCAAACAGGTTGAGTCCTAATAAACCAAATGCACAAGTGGAGAAGATTGTGGAGATATTTAAGCAGGTTAGCATAAATATACCTCTCTTGGATGCTATCCAACAAGTCCCTTCATACGCGAAAATCTTAAAGGGCTTGTGCGCCTCGAAGAGAAAGGCATCTCAAGTACCCAAGAAAGTGCTAGTGGCTAGTGCAGTGAGCAATGCTATTAACCACCATCAAACCTTACCCCAAAAACGAAAGGACCCTGGCTGTCCTACGATTTCCATCACAATTGGGGATAAGAAAATTAATCGAGCACTTTTAGATCTTGGGTCTAGTGTTAACCTGATTCCCTACTCCGTGTACGAACAATTAGGGGTTGGAGAGCTGAAACCCACTCGTTGCACTCTCCAAATGGCTGATCGATCAATCACCTATCCAAGGGGTCAGCTAGAGGATTTGTTGATCAAAGTTGGGGAGTTCATATTCCCCGTTGATTTTATCGTTATGGATACACAACCTGTTGCTAACCCAAGAAACCAAATTCCGGTGATTCTTGGTCGACCATTTTTGGCCACTTCCAATGCCGTAATAAATTGTCGCAATGGCTCCATGACTCTATCCTTCGGAAAGAGGTCTAGTGAGTTCAATATTTATAAGATGGGAAGTCTGCCCCCCGTGCCAAAAACTAGTACACGAGAAGTTTGCTCTATTCACGAAATCACGCAGGAGGACCGCGAGCTTGAAAGATTTCTATTTGATGAAAACAGTTTTGACGCCACTAGTGTGTCCCTCCTTGAGCCTACCACCGTTGACACAACCGATGTTGATTATGAATGTTTTACTTTTTCGGATGATGATGACTCACAGCCCGAATATGAGGCTTTTGAATTTTTGGATGAGTCAGTCGAGCCATCCGAATCGGTTGTTTGCAGTGATTTCGAACCTGTGTTGGAGTCCTTTGAGTTCGAGGTAGATTCCGCAATGATTCTTTCGCCTCCGAAACTCGAACTCACGCCCTTGCCGTCTCACCTTAGATATGCGTACATAGGTGAGAATGAGACCTTTCCCATTATCATATCGGCCTCTCTAGCCCTCGAGCAAGAGAATGCCCTCTTAACGGTCTTACAAGATAGGCGGCAAGTTTTCGGTTGGACTATGGCGGATATCGAGGAGATAAGTTCCCTCATAATTGAATATCATACACAATTGATGGATGATGCCAATTCACTAGAGGACCCACAGGAACATCTTGGGGGTAGTGTGGTTAGTCAACCTCCTCCTTTAGAGGTTGAACCACCCCTATTTCTTTTAATAGGCTACGAGAATGCCAACACTCCACTAATTGCTGATCATTTACATTCTCGTTTTCACGCATCACCATCGCCTGTATATTTACCTCCACACCTCCCATACCACTACTTCTATCTTCCCCAATTCTTTGCGGACCACCATAACTTATTCTTCAACCAACCAATATTCTTTACTGATAAATTTTTTAACTGGTTGGTGTTGACGTTTGGCCGATGCAAAGTTTGGCAGTAATGTCTAACATAGTTTAAATGAAGTTTGGGGGAGGGCCTTTTTGTATATATTTTTGTTTTTCTTAACAATAAAAAAACTATAAATAAATAAACCGGGGAGTGCCGGTAGTTTGACCCTCTTGGTTTAGCATGACAGTGAGGACACTGTCAAGTTCAAGTTTGGGGGTATGCTCGGTACGTCTTCTTCCTTCGCATTCATTTGTATATATTTTTGCATTTGCATATTTATTTTAAAACCCATAAAAATTGAAAAATTTCAAAAATTATAAAAATTATTGTATTCAATTTTGGCTAATTGACTTTAGTTTGACAAATAGGTCAACTAGCTAGGAACAACTAGATATTAGACTTAGTAAGTTAAAAACCCTAAAGATAACCTTCCTTAAAGTTTAACGGTAGAAAGTATATGCCTTGTAGTTTATTTAGAAATAGGCAAATTTTGGGTTCACTTTTTAGGCTAAGTCGAAACAAGGGAAGAGTATTGATGTTCTTATTAGAGTATAAGTTTGAAAAATAGTTCCTAGCTTAAGTCTAGATTCTGAAAACATATACCCTACAATTTGCACAACCACGCACCTTGAAACTTGGAATAGTAGAAGAGACCTTGAAACGCTCTTGTCTAAAGTCCTTAGCACAATGAAAATAAAAGAAAAAAGGTGAATAATGAAAATAAAAGAAAAAAATGGACACTGGTTTTTGTGATCACTTAAGGCTGTAAAAAATAGAAAAATATTTAGCGAGGGTGCTTCATCACCTAGTGCCTTAGACCAACTGGTTTGGGAGTCATTGCTAAAGCCTTGGGTGTTGCAAAACTAGGAAGTACGCTTTAAAGTGCTAACGCATCTTGTAATCGGTTGTTGGTACCTCAAGAAGTATTAACGGTCGCATGAAGGATGTGTAAGCGAAATTCAATTAAAAGTTCACTAATTAATAAGTGCTTTGGACAACGGACAAGGGCATGATTGCTTGATTTGAATCTCCAAGTGTAGGGGTGATCTATACACACACGTAGGGGTATGTGATTGGAATTTAGATAAGAGAGAGGAATGAAGAATAGAACTTGTATCTTTAATAGAGTTGATAGAAATTCCTAAGTGGAGATGGAACCCTAGAAGGAAAACTTAAGAAATGCTGAAAGCTAAGTAGGTCTACATAACATATATAATCTTAAGTTAAATAATAAGAAAGTGTGAAGAATGTGGGTGGATAATTTGCGAGTCAAAAGATAATAGAATTCCTTGTTAGAAAACCTAATTGGAGAACAAAAGTCAATGGGCCGAGTTGATAGGATTTTGTGGGTGTAATCCACTGAAAACCCTCAGGAGACAACACTCCTCCTACTAGGGACACCTAGAGGTTTAACGGCTTGTTGCACGTGCTCAGTGCAATTGCGTTTCCCTGCGAAAGTGTGGTTAGGATTTTAGTGAATAAAAAAATAAGTTTGCTCGAGGACGAGCAAAATATAAGTTTGGGGGTATTTGTTCAGACCATAATATTGCATTTTTCATTCCCCTATTCTTATCCGTTTTATAAATAAACAGGTACTCTTGACGCACTTTTGTTGCATGTTACAGGATACAAGCTCTTGGAGCAAATACAGTGAAAAAGACGAAGGCTGATACAGAAAAGGGACTTTTGACAAACAAGTAGATGGATCCTAGTCAAGCCTAGTCGAAGAACATTGCAAGGTCCAAAATGTCAAGTGAACGGTCAAAAGATCCTTACAAGTCTTCACAGGAGATCTGGAGAAGACCCAGAAGTCCAACAGAGAAAAGAAGTGTAAAAAGAGAAAGCCCAAGAAGCCAAGGAAAAAGCCCCAAAATCACAGTGCCCAATTCCCTAGTTTGGCCGCGGAACCGCGGCCAAACCCAGCCTGGCGCCGCGGATCCGCGGCCATCTAGTGCGCTTGTCGGCACCGACTTCTTGTGTCGGTGCGACGGTTCGGGTGTTGGGATTTTTAGAGGTCAAATCAGTAATTACGCATGTGCGAGACTCTGAAACCCTAATTCTCCTGTTTACTTATAAATTGTAATCTCAAAATTGTAAAACCCTATGCCTCTTTTCAATAAATAAAATTCAGAATTTCTGGGAATGATATTCAGATCTATTCTGTCTTCTACTTGGAGGGAGCCATCAAATCAGTAGGTAATTTTATTTCCTTGCTTTTATTTCCTAGCATAATTTATCATCCCCTAATGAGCGAGTAGTCTCCTCGCTTGTTAGGGTTAGCCTTAGGGAAATGGTTGAGAGATGAGATCTCTCACCCCTTTCAATGCCACTTTCACCTAATGAATTAGAACTCCACGCATACGCGCACAACCGCTCCCTGCGGCATCCTACCCTTCGAGGTAACGATGAACCGTAGTATAAAAGGCCGGTTGCGCGCGTTTTCCGTGGGGGTTAGGTAATTATCAACAAAGGAAGGATACAAATCTAGAGGAAGAAACATCTTCCCAAAAGATTCGTATCCACTTTATTAATAATTAACTTAACATCTAATAGATCTAAAAAAAGAAGGCATTGAAAGCGGTGAGGAAAAACTTTAATCTCCAAAACTTCCCCTAAGCCTAACCCTAGCAAGACTTTTAATTAGATTAATTAGATCCAGTTTTCATGATTTTTTATAAACCAATCAAAACGACATTTTGAATCAACTCGTTAAAACACATAAAAGGAATTTACCCGTCTCTGTGGATCGACCCGTACTCATCGGCTAGCTGCGAAGCGACGCCGTTTCTGATTGCGGTAAACTCATGTTTTTGACATCAAATCAAGAACCTCACTCCACCACAACCATCATGAAAACCATGTCATATAAAAGTCAAGCCATGATGGATGAAGAAGTCAAATGGTCAAGGGATGGTTCATCATCATGATACAAGGAAATATGCAAAGACCCCCTCCACAAATACTTATTTGCACAAATGCAAATAAGCCCTCCTCTACCAATCTTCGGCCAATGAACGATACAAAGGAAATCGGCCGAAACGGAAAGCAAACTGGCAACTCCAGAAAACTGGTCCCGTAATAAATTACAGGAAAACCCCGATACTGTGCATACACACCCGCATTTGTATTCCGACCGAAATACAAATGCAATGAGACAAAATCTACACTGTACTATACTAGGATCCGGCTTAAACCAAAGCCGGCTAGTAATATCCGTCCGATCCTGATCCGTGCAATACCGCACGTATCTGATCGAAACCTGCCATATATCCATACGGCCTCTAGTACAAACCGTCCGATCCTGATCCGTGCAATACCGCACGTATCTGATCGGACCCTGCCATATCTCCATACGGCCTCTACAGCTTTTCGCCTGAAAGCTTGAGTAACTGAATGTGGGGGACTCTAAAGACTCATCAACACCTTGGTTGTGGATTTAACCACTAGCACGTCAGAGGTATAAGCCAATACATAACGGGCTACCAGGTATTGACTAAAAGGGACGTCTGTGAGCGAACTCAGCCTGACAACCCTACTGAGCCTGTCAGTGACAATATCCGTACAGTCCGGTCCGTTCGTCTATGAGCATCGCATGGCGGGCCTAGGGGGTTGGTAAAAGTCAGACCCCCAAAACCGGTACAAGTCGTGTCGGAGTGTAGCCCAGAACACCCTGAGATACTACCGGAATACCTACCAGTAAATCTCCTGCCTTGGCCAAGGACTTCGTGTAATGGCTCTCCTAGACACAGCATGACCTCACCCCTAATACCGGGAGAGACGAACCCCTGAAGATGCGCTCACTGCCTCCATGTGGCTCGGGACTGTACCCAACTAAAACCTGTTTGCACGTCTCCTTTGAGCGTGGTAGGGTAGTAATCAAAGTACAGTGGGAACTCACATTAGACAAATGACGATCCCCAAGTCGATGAACTAACCTGTACACATGTCACCAGGGAACTGCCATCTGACGTCTGGTATAAGACCAACTAGCATGTTCCCGGCGAGTCCTGTCCGGTGTACTCATAACCTAATGAGCACCTGTACACATCTTAGGTGAACCAACTGACACCAGTGGCTTGTGAGACCGGCCACCACCCCTCGTCGGGGTCTCGACTGTATACACTAGTCTACTCTGGAGTATCGATGCCCTGTCTCGAAACTCTCACGACTAGGGACCATTTAAGGATATGCTTATAGACCCCAGCTCCCACTTATATGATCGCCCTCATACTGCTGGCCGTCAAGCAAGAATCCTAGGGGCTCTACCAACGTGTAATAGCGACCTGTCAGGTCACCTAAAGCAGTACACGATGATAAAGGTAAACCAGATAGCATACTATCATCTCGAGTAAGATTGTCCTACAGGGATAGGTCCTCCCTCAATCATTACAATCACGTGCCTGTGATCCAATAATTGACTCTGAGAGCACTATCTCCAACAATCTCCCACTTGCACTCAAGGCTAATTATTGCGATGTCGCATACTCACAGCCCGTGTGATACCGAACACCCAACTCCTCTACTAGTCAGTCTCATAAAGCCTGTTTGAGAAACTATTGCGTTCGAGGAATAGCCTCAGTGAGTGGATCCTCCTTGATGTTTCTTTCTATGTCTCTCTATATCTCATGTTCGCGGAGAAAGCCATCTCCCGAAATGAGCAATACCTGTCTTAGAATGTCTGGATGTCTGATGGGACCTAGCTCATAAATGAACTCCAAATCCAAACTTCTTAGACTGTATCGTTAACTGAACTTAATCAGTATCCTGCGCCATGTCTCCCTCGGTATCTGCCTGGATCACCTGTCCAAAATACTGCCCCTCGTCGGAGGGAAAACTATAACTCTGACAATCACCCTGTCGTCCATGTCACCTTGGAAGCCTGGAATGATAACTGACTCCCGAATGAGGCTGTCGTTATCATATCCCTAGAACATCCACTTATGTTTTAAAACTGCTTCCGACTGCTTCTCCAGGATTGGATCAATATCAACTTATTGCATCTAGTGCAAGAACAACATCTGGTGTGGTACTTGACATCTCATGATTGACTCAATTGCCTGAGCAAGTGATCTGCCAATCATGCACATCCCTCTCCCCTTTAGTCTGTAAGACACCTTTAGAGAGGGTGACTCCATCACCTGCAGGTACACTACCGTGCCTGGAGTCGTCCATTCTAAATACTCTTAGAATGCTGTCTAAGTACCCAGATTGGGAAACCATCCAAATCTAGATCTAAAACCATAGATCTAGCAACCAGTATGTCAGATATAATGTCCAAGTCCGATGCGGAGAAACCACTGTGTGACGACCAAAGTATAACCGATCGTAGTATAGGAATATCACTTCCTACTCTGTGTATGTCATCAAATACCAGGACATCACACCCTACTACCTTCTTCACAGATCCATCCCCTATTCTGATGAAGTCAAACCTATGACTGTCACATCAGAAATAGATGATCTATCTCCGCTACATCTGCTTTAGACATAAGCTACCTGTCCACCAATGCTTCCGCTGCTCCCACTGACTACGACAACCCTCTGGCAGAGTCATATAGACGTACACTTCTAAAGCCAGTTTAGAATGACGCTATACTCATCCTCCCGCTGGGTCTCGCAGCCTGGAACAACAGCAATGGCAAGTGTGGGTAAACAAGAACCTCCCTGCCACCGTCCTTGAGGCTACCGGAGTACCTCTCGGGTGCCTGAGGTTAACCACCTTATCTGCGGAGTGGCCAATGGAATGTCAATCCAGATTGAATCTTTAGGTTCCTATGAAATCTTCAGTAATCGTTTGTGGTTCTGGAATCACTTCCAGTTCTACCATACTCCCACTTCTGTTTTTGAAAAAATCCATTTTTATTAAAACTGTGGCGAGTTTAGAACAATATTTCTATTGATCTGCTAGATGGTAGAAAGTCAACCCTCGTCATAGCCTGGGTCAACCCACAAACAGCCATTACAGAAACGTGCCTAGAGTTATTCAGGGTCTGGTTTTAAGCATAAACCGGACAACTCCCCGTACCTTAACATCGTTAAGATATGAACTGTTCTATAACCAATATAGAAACAGAGGCACTGATTTAATTTAACCAGATTCAAATCATGCAGCTGTCTCCAGTGCATGTCAACTAAAATGGAAAGAGGCCGATCAGCGTTACCCAACTTAGGAATGCTTCCAATTATGAGCAACCTGAAAGAGAAGCAATTTCTCTTTATCATTACCATACCCAAGTATCTACATCTTCGATCACTTTGAAGAATCCCGATACTTGCTACACCTGGTTCTCTACTCTATTCAAATAACTATAACTTCTCAAAATTCGGACCCTGTGTTTCCACGAAACACCTGTCTAAAAACTAGAGAAGTCATAAGTGAACCGAATATAGTACGAGGACCAACCCCTCTGTCCTGATGGACCCTGGACAACATACAATACTCTGTATAAGTCCCTTGAGTCTGATAACTCATTCACTGTGTGTCGTAGGTTTAAAACTGTACTTATGGTTAAGAAGAATTACACCGCTGTTTAATACTCCTTACCTAACCATCCACTGATATAGGTAAATGTCATAGACATAATTTCAAAAAGATATGTCTCACTCTATAAAAATAGACGTACAGATATAACAATTTGAAATTTGTGCATAACAGCGGATATTCAAAACCAAATATTTGCCGACCGGCAAACAGTCCAGGTGACTTCCTCAAATATCACCGATTACAACGAATCCAGATATAATGAGGACGATCACCTAATTTCCAACAACTTACTCCCACTCATCATCTGTAAAACCATACAGATGTGAGAATCATACCTGGTAAATACATACCCTGGAGTAAGGACTAATTGGAAAATCAGTTTTCTTTTAACAGTACACAGTGAAACTGAAACATTGAAATGTTTCGATGGGGTATCCCGGTATTCCTAGTAATGCCTCTTCCAGATTCACGACTGTAACCGTATAATTCTTTACCACCTCTCCAAATCCCTTTATATGTCTTTAGTCATTACCTTCTGCACACCCCTTAGGCCAAATGGTTTTCTTCCTTCCCTACCGTTCGGCACCAGCCTATGGTTTGGAAGAAGACTATCCAATAAGCATAATGGGTGTACTGTCCTAATCCTAGGAGCACTCGCAATGCGAGAGAAGGTGAAGATAAAAGACAAACGAATAAACCTTATTCCTATTTCTCCTGGACCAGAATCCATCCCCGAACTGGAATAAGTTCCTTTCGAGTTCGTATATAACCATACGATGGAGTATCCATATAAACTGTGGATCTTCGTAGTGATACGGAGTGTCCTGGAGAAATACAAAGGTGATTTAGGATTGGCGAAGGAATACTTGGTTTGGTCGTGAATAGCAGTCGCAATTTACTTTTCCCTCTTACTAATCCCTTGCTTTGTCTTAACTTAATACCTTCTGTACACCATTGTTAGGCTAATTGGTTTTCTTCATTCCCTACCAGTCGGCACCAGCCTAAGGTTTGGAAGAAGACTATCCAATTTGCGTAATAGGTGTACTATCTCCTAAACCAAGGAGTACTCGCAACCTGAGAGAAGGTAAAAGGAAAAGACAACTGAATAATCCTATCCGTTTTCTTCAGAACCGGAAACCATCCTCGAATAAATCCCTTCGAGTTCGTATATAACCATACGATGGTTTTGTCCAATGGAAGTGGACGTTCGTAGTAATACGGGGTGTCCTGGAGAAAAGGGTAAAAGTAGGAGTGGCAATGAGGTTTGCAACTCTGACAATCCAAAAGCCAGTGTTAAAGAAGGTTCGGTCAAATTTGGTCACTGAGTCATAGTCTTAGGGTCGGGTCAATGGTCGCTGCCAAAGAGAGAGAGAGAAAAGAAACACTCAGCGTGCACTCTAATCTAGATCAGAATGGTTACCAATTTATCTAATCTGGAAACCTCCCACTGTACCGTCAAATTCTTCTCCAAACCCGAAAGAAGAATTAGTCGGGGTCACCCGAGGAGTAAACTAACTCATCAGTGGGAATCGGGATCCGACTATCATCACATGATAACGTGACGGAATCCGCTCACGTCATCACACTCCAGAAGGTATGCGCATATCTGGCAAGTTTCAGTTCTTTTGAAACTCCCGATGAGATTTTTACCCCATGCTCTTATGACCTTGACTTTGGCCAACAAATCATAAGTCACATGTCAAGTTCTACCCGTCATTCTCCAGGTTGATTTGAATCCACCCGTACCTACCCTTGACTTTGGCCAACAAGGCAGTACGACTGTTCCAAACCAACGCATCTATCTATGCTGCATATGAATAACCAACAGCTACCAAACACTGTGCCTTGACTTTGGCCAACAAACACAGCTTGAATACTATTGACTACCCATATGAAACGACGGAGGGCTACGAATGGTTTCTGGCGAAAACCTTTAACGTAATGAACTTGATATCATTGAAGGAACGGATAGCTTTTAAAATATAGTGACGAAAACCATTGCTAAAGAGGTCACTCCCGGTGAAGGGATCTCGGCTCTTTCCCTGTAGAATGAGGTGCAGGATATTCCAACTGAATACCACGGTGCAAAGAAAAAGCAATCGGCTATAGTGAAGTCATTGCCCTGACGCAAACTTTTTGTCCAAGGGGTCACTCCCGGTGAAGGGATCTGCCTCGTCGACTGAGGAGCATGATATTCCAACTGAATACCACGATGCAAAACAAAAGTGAACGTCCTTGCAATAACAGCTTTTTGAAAAGTGTTCCAACAACATCAGATTAGGTTTGTTTTTAACTTGCATTGATCCGAATCAACGCAGTCCCATCAATAGATCACACCACAAAGAACGAAAATATACTGATGTACGTATATGCCATCCGCATTCGCCACTGGGTCCCCTCATTACCCGTTAGGTTAGCTAACTAACGACAGAGCGGGGACTGGACTAGCGCGGATGTAAAACATATACAACATCTACTAATATATATACCAATATATTATATTCGCTCAAGGCGTGATAAAATGCAACATCACAGAAATGTACAGCATCACAGAAACAATACAGATATCTGGGATCCCCGGGTTTCACAGAGCCACTACTGAAACCCGACGTTCCCCTGGTCGTGTGGATAGCCTGTACAATGAAATCTTAGACCCCTACGGGCGCGGCAAGTTACCCGCCAAAACCTGAAGCGAGGCAGCCCCCTTCAGCAACGTGAATGGACCACCCAGCACTTCACGAAATTCGGTAACTTGGGCACCCCTCCTGGGTCAACCTGTACCCCCTACGAGTGCGGCGAATAGCCCGCCAATTCTAGAGTAAAGCCCCCTCCGTCTCAATGCCATGAGATGCGGGCTTGTTGCCCTCTAGAACCTGGCTATCCGTGCACCCCTCCGCGGGGTAATCCTAGTACAGAAAGTAAAATATACATACAACGGGTACATCGACCGCAACCTGGTCGTGCCCCAAAATAATAATACAAACAGGCAGTGACGGCAGTCCACAGGTCGGACGCTCGCCCCGCAATATCAAATGTACATAATACAACAAAAAACTGTACTAGCATTGCATCCAGGCTATCCCCCACGACCGATCCGCAACATCACAGCAAAATCACAAAACATCAACGTGAAAGTCACGTTCGCAAATCCGTCTAACCGGGCTATAGCAGTTAGACAGGATTTACCGATCAAGTGACATTCACGGTCGCAGATATAATGTAAATACTGTGAACTAATGTGTTTAAAATATCCGATCGATTAAATTTTAACAAGTGGGCCCCAAGCACTACTTAGCACATCAAGAAATTCTGGGCCCAAAATTAATATTCCAAAACCCCTATTTTCAACCCAGAAAGCAACTGAAGAAAATTGATACAGCCATCTCATCATAGTGCGGTGGAACCGCGGCCCAAAGGGGGGTTTGGCCACGGTTCCGCGCTCCCATAGATGAATCACTGTATCGAATTTCTACAGAATGCTTATAATTTCCAGTACATCACTTTTCTACAACCTGAAAAATTTTTCGAGCCAGAAAAAATTCAACAGAAAACTGATGTGAAGAAAACGCGGATTTTGGAATTTTGGTCGATCGGAAATGTAAACACATTAGACAAAGCTAGAATATGTTAATGGCGAGGCTCTGATACCAGTGTAAGTGCACGGCGGCGCCCCGGCCTCCATCCCGAGGCCAAATGCGGAAGCGATGGTTGACTTTAAATTTTCATGAACTGGCACCACCGCGCACTAAAACCCGGATCGAACCATTAACTAGTCCTAGCTAACTACAAGATGGGGAAGAGAGATATACCGACTGATCCATGTCCTCCGGTCTTCTCGTCGTCGTCCCGATCTCTCGCGGAAACCCCGGTCGTCGCCTCCTTGCCGGAAGGGCACCACATCGTCTGCATCTTTTACGGGCTTCCACCTCAATACCGAGGCAACTCGGGCACGAAGCTGGCTAGTCGACGTGCCCAAGATTTGCTGTAGAATGTGTAGTGCTCAAGTCTCATTTTGGGGTTGTAGGAATTGCCATATGGTGGAGGAAATAATATGAACCTTTTGAGATCAACTTGGGGATTTTGCAAGCATCAAGAGAGTGAAAAATCCCACACCAAAAATGAATCCCCCCTCCCCTCAAGTGGCCGGCCCATGCAAGGAGAATGAGAGTGGGGAAAAAATCAAGGGGGAGGTGACCAAAAGAACTTGTGCAAGAGAGAGAGAGAGGAATGGTTATCATATGAAAAAATGATCACCAAGAAACACCAACACTCAACAACCATATCATGCAAAGAAATGATCACCAAAAGAGAACCTCACTCCACCACAACAATCATGAAAACCATGTCATATAAAAGTCAAGCCATGATGGATGAAGAAGTCAAATGGTCAAGGGATGGTTCATCATCATGATACAAGGAAATATGCAAAGACCTCCTCCACAAATACTTATTTGCACAAATGCAAATAAGCCCTCCTCCACCAATCTTCGGCCAATGAACGATACAAAGGAAATCGGCCGAAACGGAAAGCAAACTGGCAACTCCAGAAAACTGGTCCCGTAATAAATTACATGAAAACCCCGATACTGTACATACACACCCGCATTTGTATTCCGACCGAAATACAAATGCAATGAGACAAAATCTACACTGTACTATACTAGGATCCGGCTTAAACCAAAGCTGGCTAGTAATATCCGTCCGATCCTGATCCATGCAATACCGCACGTATCTGATCGAAACCTGCCATATATCCATACGGCCTCTAGTACAAACCGTCCGATCCTGATCCGTGCAATACCGTACGTATCTGATCGGACCCTGCCATATCTCCATACGGCCTTTACAGCTTTTCGCCCGAAAGCTTGAGTAACTGAATGTGGGGGACTCTAAAGACTCATCAACACCTTGGTTGTGGATTTAACCACTAGCACGTCAGAGGTATAAGCCAATACGTAACGGGCTACCAGGTATTGACTAAAAGGGACGTCTGTGAGCGAACTCAGCCTGACAACCCTACTGAGCCTGTCAGTGACAATATCCGTACAGTCCGGTCCGTTCGTCTATGAGCATCGCATGGCGGGCCTAGGGGGTTGGTAAAAGTTAGACCCCCAAAACCGGTACAAGTCGTGTCGGAGTGTAGCCCAGAACACCCTGAGATACTACCGAAATACCTACCAGTAAATCTCCTGCCTTGGCCAAGGACTTCGTGTAATGGCTCTCCTAGACACAGCACGACCTCACCCCCAATACCGGGAGAGACGAACCCCTGAAGATGCGCTCACTGCCTCCATGTGGCTCGGGACTGTACCCAACTAAAACCTGTTTGCACGTCTCCTTTGAGCGTGGTAGGGTAGTAATCAAAGTACAGTGGGAACTCACATGAGACAAATGACGATCCCCAGGTCGATGAACTAACCTGTACACATGTCACCAGGGAACTGCCATCTGACGTCTGGTATAAGACCAACTAGCATGTTCCCGACGAGTCCTGTCCGGTGTACTCATAACCCAATGAGCACCTGTACACATCTTAGGTGAACCAACTGACACCAGTGGCTTGTGAGACCGGCCACCGCCCCTCGTCGGGGTCTTGACTGTATACACTAGTCTACTCTGGAGTATCGATGCCCTGTCTCGAAACTCTCACGACTAGCTCCCACTTATATGATCGCCCTCATACTGCTGGCCGTCAAGCAAGAATCCTAGGGGCTCTACCAACGTGTAATAGCGACCTGTCAGGTCACCTAAAGCAGTACACGATGATAAAGGTAAACCAGATAGCATACTATCATCTCGAGTAAGATTGTCCTACAGGGATAGGTCCTCCCTCAATCATTACAATCACGTGCCTGTGATCCAATAATTGACTCTGAGAGCACTATCTCCAACAGTTGGGAAGCGAACCCTCCGAACCCTATGCTCAAGTATGTTCTGTCGAAAGGATGGATTCAGACAGTAGCGAATTTGAACAACTTTACGATACTGATCTTGACTCCTCTAGTACGTTGTTGTTTGACCTTGCTATTTATTATACACATGCAGACCTTTCTATCGAGATATCCGGGTCAACATCTAACGCTAAATATGAACCTTTTATGGAGTCTGAGTATCATCCCGTTCTTTCCCATGCGATTATTATTCGGGATATCGATGAAAGCTTTGAAGAAATCTTCGCTGAAGAACTCGCATTCTTAGAAAATATGGGCGTTGTGATGAATCAACCCCCACTCAAAGAAGTTGAACCGCCACCCCTTCTTCTTATCCGGAACGAGAATGCGAGTAATCCATCATCATTGTTTCGTCTATACAAACCGAGACGTAAACCCGTTCTATTCCACCTTTTATCCCCTCCCCACTTCTTCATGTCTATATGTGATATGTTCTTCTACTAACCTTGGCGCTACATTGATAAAATTTTTGAATGGTTGGTGTTAACTTTTGGTCTTTGTAAATCTTTATATTGACCATTAACTTTAACCCCCCTTATAATTTTAAAATGCTTAATACTGTTTCACTCAAGTTTGGGGGGGGGGAGAAAATATTTTGGCTCTTAAAAGAAAATAAATTTTTACAAAATTGTGAGCCAAAAATAAGTTTGGGGAGGATTTCACTGTCATTTATTCATGTCCCCGTTACTAACTTTTCCTCCAAAGTCTACAGTTTTTTATTTTAACAGATGACATCAGTGAGGACACTGCTGCAAACAGGTTTGGAGGAGATTTGTACTTATTCACGCATTATTTTGCATTATCATATAAGCACAATTTTTTTTTGATAATGAAAGTTAGAAAGTGAAAAATTACATATGAAAGATAGGAATAGTTTGAGAAATTAAGAAAGTTAAATGTTTTCTTAAATGAAACTAGTAATAGGTAGTTATGAGCAATTGTCCCAAGAGTTAGTAACATGAAGGAAATTACTAATCTGAGAATAAAAATAAGTTTGAAAAATAGTCCCTATTCTTGAGTCCAAACATTTGAACGTTGATACCATACTATACGTACTTGCACACATCTTGAAACTTGGGATAGTAGAGAATACCTTGAAATGCACTTGTCTAAAAGCTTTAGTATGAAAAAGAATATAAGTGGTGAAGAAAAAAAATGAACATTGGTTTTGTAATTGCTTAAGGCAGCATAAAAAAATATAGCGAGGGTGCTTTATCACCTAGTGCCTTAGACCAACAGGTTTGGGAGCCATTGCTAAGCCTTAAGTGTTGCAAGACGAGAATATTATGCCTAAATAAGTGAGCACATTTGGTAATCGGTCGGTTAGTACCTCAAGAAGTATTGACGGTCGCATGAAGAATATGTGAGCAATTCCATCTAAAATATTCACCGACTAAAAAAAGTACTAAGGAAGATGGACAAGAGTATGATAGCTTGAATTGAATTCTCTAAGTGTAGAGATGTCTTTTACACACACGTAGTGGTATATGATCGATGTTTGGAAGAAAGTTAGGGAGGACGACTAAAGGCGATGTATTATTGAGGGATGATGTGATTTCTAACATCTTTTCATGATCTTTAAGATAGGGCTCATGGCAATTGAAAAGCTGGTATAGTTGGAAACTCTTATTTTCAAGTTATTTCTTTTATAGTTCTTATCTCTGTATGTAACATTCATCTTCTTTCTTTTATTATACGATTTTGTGGGTGTAATCCGCTGAAAACTTTCAGAAGACAACACTCCTTCTACTAGGGACACCTAGAGATTTAACCACTTGTTGCATGTGCTCAGTACAATCGTGTTGCCTACGAAAATGTGCTACTTAGGTTTTTCTTTTTCTTTTTCTCCCTCTCTTGAATAACTAGTTTGCTCGGGACGATCAAAGTTAAGTTTGGGGGTATTTGTTCAGTCGAAAATATTGCACATTTGATATAACATTTTCCTTAATTTTCTTAAATATTTAAAGGTGTTTATTATAAATATAGAACATATTTGGGTTTATCTGCAAAATACTCTTTACCATATGTTTATATATTATAATTAACATTATGAAGGAAAATATATGCATATTATATTTATATAATATTTTAGTAATTAAAATATGCATATCATATTAAACAATCTTAATCAAATTTCTTAAAGATTTATTACCATATAAAATGATTAAGATTATATCTTTAATATAACAAATATTACTAACATTATTCATGGAGATATTGTGCAAGATTTAGCTCAGGTCAGGAGATCAAGATTTTCAAGATGCCGGGAATCAAAAATCTGCCGATGAAGTTTAATTAAATCATAAAATCAATACTGGCAGAGACTCGGAGAAGATTTGAAGAATCCAGACATCACATAAATCTCCATGTGTCAATATAAGACAGCCTCTGAAATTGGAAACCCTAAATCCTTTAACCCGCTGCCCAACCGCGGCCAAACCATGCATATTGCGGTGCCGCGGCCGTTATGTGGAATTAGGGTTTTGGATTTTGTAGGTAGGATTGCATCAACAAATAACCATATTAGGTAACCAGGGTTTCTGATTTGAGGGCTGTATAAAGGACCGGGGGCTAAAGTTAGAAAGGATCACCTTTAGCACGAAGCAAATCACCGTCAAAGAACAAGTGATCTATGACAGGTCCACGATTCGACGTAATAGAGCGACGTGAATATCGACGGAACATCTACTTCTTATGAGGCAGAGATCGAGAGCAACTTCTTCCTCTTGTAATCTAAACTCGAAGGATTTGTACTTGTAATGTTGATTAATAAAAGTAGATCATTAGCTTAATTATTTTGCATTTACTTTCCGCATTTAAAATTTTGCATTATGATTTCCTTCTCTATCCTTTCTTCTTCTTCTCACAACATGCGTGAGTAATTCCTAGCTTGCTAGGGTTCATAGGATTAGGGTAGAACGATGGATGGGAATATATTTTAATTTCTTTTACATCTTATGAAGTTTATAAATTTTAGCAAAATAAATGTTAATATCCTTATCGGGTGCGCTACCAATTTATTGATAGTCGCGACCGCGATTTGAGGTTAAATTAACAATTGTTTTGTTAAGGGCTAGACATGAATAGAGATCAATGAAGGGACAAGGGTCAATAGTGGGGAAACCCTAGTTTCTTCTAAGAACCTTAATGCTCATTCACCACTATCTGTCTAGTTTTAAATTTATCAAAAGATAAAATGAGTCATCTTTATTAGTCATCTATCAACTACTAAAGCCCACGAACCCTATAAGCCCTCTTCTTATATATTCTATATCCGTGTTCAACATAGATCTAGAATCACTCTCCCTATTTCTAATCAACTCGTCTAAAGCAAGATTAAAAGTTCCACGCATCCCTGCGGACGTGCCCCTCATGTAGGCGCCATATAAAAAGTGCTTAGCACTTCATTTGTAGCCAAAACGGCTGAGTGCTTAGCACTAATTGGGCAGCGCCCAGTGTCGCACGTGCACCTCACGCAGACGCCATAAGAAGTGCTTAGCACTTCACATTTAGTCAAAACGACTAAAGTGTTCAACACTTATTGGGCAGCGCTCATGACTGAATGCTTCACATGATATACATGTGAGCATCAGAACTCAAATAAGTGCTTAGCAATTTTACATAAAAGGAAAAAGGGCTCAACAAACAGAGCCCAAATAAGTGCTTAGCACTTTTAAATAAAAAAAAAGACTAAGTAGACCAAGCCCAAATTGGCTAAGTCTCTGAAGTTTTCTTGCAGCTGAGCCCAAATGCTCTTTTGCTGGATCTTAAGCAAAAATGATCCTAGAATGTTTTTAAGTTGATCTTAGTCTCTAATAAGACTAACACATCCTTAGCAAGAACAAACTGAGCCCAAATGCTCACCTATAGATTTAAATTGATCTTAATCTCAAACTAGATTAACGGTCCTTAAATCAAACAAAATATTTCTGAACTGTAGGAATATACAACCTAAGTTTGAAATCCCATCAAGCAAATCCTTGACCCAAACCCGAATTTAAAATATACGGATTTGGACTGATCCGCGCCCTACGGGCGACGACATAAACTAGTCTCCATATACAATCCATGGGCAACCAAAACAAACAAAAACACACACGACACGAAGTGAACTGTCGGTGTAGGAGAAAGTGGTTATCGTAATGCGGTAATGTAATAACTGCAGGGGCTTGCGCCTGCAGGGAAGAGAGTCCCCATAATAAAAAACCCCTCACAAATGAGGGAGAATCTGATTAAGTCTGCTATAATGGTCGCATCTGTCCAAACCTCCGATATATGGTGCCATAAATCAACTTGGTATCTTCAGAGAGGTGGATAGAAAAGTCCAAATATCATCTGCCCCCAAAATTCAGGCCAGACGTCCTAACGTCTCGGTCCGGTCTTTCGGCGGTGAACAGATTTTGGCATGCCCGATGGGACCTTTTCCTCTTTCCACTCCACACTTCATGTGTCATGTTTCGCGAACAAAATCACGGTTCGCTATTGTTGCCCTTGGATTCGAGGTACTAAAATTTGGTGTCTTGCTCCTGTGCAGAAAAAATCGATGGCTTCCAACTGCACCTCTTGCAACAGCAACTCTCGCTCCACCCTAACTGGAGGAGTGACCTACGGGCCCAACGCGGCCTCTATCTTTTCAATACCGGTGGGGTAAGTAACACAAGCCACTACTGGACTATTCTTCGGGACCATGTTCCCACCAGTGAGTGTCGGTGCCTCAGCGCTGTAAGAGGAAGCTCCCAAGAGGCCAGTCTTCGATCGACTGGTGACCACAACAGCCCTTCTCAACGGGCCGTCCAAATCTGGTGTCTCAGTCTTCTGCAGGCCGAGCAAAAGCTCGAACGGGCCCACAAAGAGGCTCGTAATACCTGAAGTGGCTGCCCCAAAATGGATAGCCCTCCCAACTCCTCCTACGGGCGAAGCCATCAAAAGCGCTTCCCCCATCAGAAGACCGGTCTTTGAAATATTGGTCGTTCCTCCCCAAACTCCAATTAGGACGTCGGTCATCAACAGGATGACATCAACAACAACCCCTCAGCAAAGCCAAGGGCATGAAGAAGCCACTTCCAAAACTGAGGCGGTCCCTTTTGCAAGACACGCTCGACGTCGTCACTGGTGCCGAGTGAGAAAAGCTGGGGGCAACTCTCCCTCTGGACTTATCCCACCAGCTCCAATGGTGGAAGTTGACGATGTTGTTCCAACCGGGAACAACTTTAATCTGCTTAGAAGGGTGCGTAGGAACTCTCCAACGGCGGTGCTAAAGAAATCTCCCTTACCTGCATAAGCCACAGTGCAGGCAAAGACAAAGCAGCCTCATCAGCGGCTCTCCTCGCAAATTCATAGGGTCTGGCGGAAAGTCCAGGACTCTGTGATCAACAAAGATTACTCTCCTCGGCCGAAGAAATTGAAGGCTCGGCAAGAAAAAGACCACCCCTCCATCATACAGAGAGGGACTTTTTCTACGCAGGTGCCTGTTAAAACGGCTCCTTCAACTTCAACCTCCCATAAAAAGACAAGTCTAGAGAAAATCCAACCGCCGGCGGCAAATTCCAAAGGTCATGGACCCAAACGCCCCAAGTCTGGGGGCATGATCGTACATACGGTCCACATGGCTTCCGGGAAAGAAGAAAGCCATGCTTCCGTAGGCCATCGACCGCAAACTAGGTCGCTGACAAAAGCTCAGGAGCAAAAACAAAAGCTCCAGGAAATGCTGACAAAAATGACAGCACTTACCGGGCAGAAAAAAAGTCTGGACACAGCTGCCGAACAGCTCCAAGAGCAGGAGACCGATACAGAGTTCCTGCGAAGGGTTCTTGAAAGAAAAGATAAAAAGGCCGCTGAACAAGCCGCTAACATAAAGCAGATAACACTCTTGTTTCAGGATATGGTTGGAATGCTGATCCATCCAGAACCCCCAACCAAGGATCCGCCTGTAATCATCGAGGATGACAAAAGGGAACATCAAACCCTCTTCCGGCTTTATCAACAGCCAAGGAGGAAAAGATCTCCAAGTCTGCTCTTGATGATTATATAGCTCAACAAATAAGAGCTCATCAAGCTAATGAAGCGGCTGGCCAAATCGTCCGAACTGGGTGGCCGTATCCATGCTGGCATGACTAAATCAAATACCCGCCGGGATATACAATCTCCAAGTTCTATGTGTACAAAGGGACAGGCAACCCCCATCAGCATGTCGTGTAGTTCAGGGCTCTGTGCGACAACATTGGAGGCGACGACAAACTGTTACTTCGCCAGTTCGTTGGTAGCCTGTCAAAAACAGCCTTTGAATGGTACTCGGAGCTCCCAAATGACTCCAAAAAGATATTCACAGAGATGGAACCGCTGTTCACACAGCGGTTCGCCAGCGCGAGCGAGCACACACCAATTTCGGAATTAATCAATGCCAGGGTAAAGCAAGGAGAAACCTGGGTCCAATACGCGATCCGGTGGCGGAACCTATGGTCAAAGTGCGAATAGCGCATCTAAGAATCTCCCACCGTGGGCATATTCATCGGGACCCTTGATCCTCAAACGACTGTGTCCCAGTTCATGACATTCTTCAAGCCGACTACCTTCGAGGCTCTGATCGATAAACTGGCCCAAATGGACCAGATGGGCCACGGGCCTTCCTCTTCAAATAAGGACCCTCGAAATAACAAGGGTAAAGGGAAAATGGCCTTCCTTGCCAACACGTAACAACAACCGAGTGGCAAAAAACCGGCTGCTCGCCAAAACAACATGCGTCCGCGCCCGTCCTTGGAGGAAAGATTAGGGCGTACTTATTTGTTTCCCGTGATAAGACGAGGAGACTATTTGAATTGGCAGTGCATAACAAACTCATCATATTGCCAGAACCACGGCGTCCACTGCAACCCGGCGACGTCAACAACCCTCACTACTGCTTCTATCACAGAATGGTAAGCCAACCAATTGAGGATTGCTACATCTTCAAGAACTGGGTCGAGGACCGGTATCAACAAGGGAAATTAGTGCTGTCTGAGAATTGGAGGGTAAATCCACCGCAGAAGCACACTCACAAAAAGGTGGATGCGCCGGGGGCATCATGCTCACTCGTGGAAGAAACTCCATGGGAAGTTGTTCTTTCAGCAAAAACCAAAAGAATGCTGAAGGATCTACAGGCGTGTCCAGAAGTCAGATGGAAAAGCCCACTTGAACCCGAAATCATCGAAGGGATGCTGAAACCATGTCCCATACCGAAAGTTGTCGACAGAAGGCAAAACCCCCAAGTCAAGTCTTCAAAAAGAAAAAGAAGATGACCAAGAAGCCTGTGCAGCCTGCCGAGTATGACGACAAGCGCACAGACCTACAAAAGTATATTGACACGCTGGAGGAGTACAACCAGAAGGCGCGGACACCGGTCACTCTCGAAGAGTTCCTCAAGCATATTCTTGAGAACGAAGATAGTGACAACGATGAGGAAAATGACTTATCAAAAGAAACCGAAGACTATGTAGCAAGTTGCCATATGGTCTCCCATTCGTTGTTAAATGATGAAGAAACTCCCTCGGCGTAAGAAAACAACGCGGAGGAACGGGGGGCAAGATCGGCGCTAAAATTCCCGGAACTGCCAGAAGACCCGATCGATAGGCTGTTTAACGAAGCCTTTCAAAAAAGAAAAACTGATCGAGAACGCGAAACAACCATATACGAAAAGGCTAAGCGTCAGCGTCAGGATGAAGAAGTTGCGGCAAGGATGAATCGTAAAGTAATCCTACTAAAACAAAGCACACCTACTACAAATAAGATTAGGATCAAGACAGAGAAGCGGTTCGCCAAAACCCTTTTAATTAGGATGAAGCTGCCATCTCTCGTAAGAAACACTCTCGGGGTCATATGCCTCGATGGAGAAGATTCACATCCAAACTACTGCCTATATCATCGGAGGGTTACCCACCCCACCGAGGAATGCAGTGCCTTCAAGAAGTGGTGGTAAGGATACGTTGCCCATAAAAAAACACTTCAAGAGGATGAAGTGCGAAGCTCGTCGATGGCAAAAAAGTGCGACAGGTACGCGTGAAAAAATGACCAACTGTCATATGGTTGATACCGGTTCGGAAGGGGAAAACCCTAAGTTCTTACCTTCAAGAGCGACTCTGAGGACAAAATACCCCTCAGCCCTCTTTTCAAAGATTCCACCTCCGAAAAAGAAGAGGAGGAGAAGAACTGCGAGAATATTCAGCTGCGTAACCGCACGCTGCCTGAAAAGAATCTCAGACATATAAACAAAGGTTCAAGCAAAAAGGACAAAGGGAAAGAAAAAATCTTTGAGGAAATTGCCCTCGTCGATGGAGTTGTCAAAGAGCTCGCAGTGAGGGACTCGCCTTAGAAAAACAAGATGGATTATAATGTCCTAGCACATTTGAGGAAAATACCCTCGCAACTGAGCATATTGGATGCTCTCCTCATGTCCAAAGAGGCACGAGATTCTCTGATTAAGGCATTACAAGAGCCCGATCAGTTCCAAGCTTTCCTCGTCGAAGAGAAGATGAAAAATGAACCGGCAGAGGTCCACACGGCTGACATTACATTCAGCGATGAAGATCTCCTCCTCGGTACGTTCGAAAATAATCACCCGTTATACGTCACCGGGTACTGCCACGGCATCAAGATAAAGAAAATCCTTATCGACAACGGATCCTCCGTTAACCTTCTCAATGTTAGGGTGCTAAAGGAAATTTGCATGAATGTTCAGCACCTGGCCCGAGACAAAATTACCATCTCAGGGTTCGACACACAATCTTCATGGTCGCTCGGGTTCGTAATACCGATGTTACGCTTCGGGCTGCTCATCACTGACATCAAATTTCATGTCATTGACGCCAAGACTTGCTATAATACTTTACTTGGCAGGCCTTGGTTACATGAGTACAACGTCATCCCTTCTACAGAACATCAATGTATGAAGTATTTCAAATACGGCTTGGAATACACCATCACAGGGGAGCTAAATCCGTTCTCCGTAAACGAGGTCCGAAAATATGAATACGCAAAGTACTTCCTACCAGACTTCAAGGATACGGAAATGTGTCATAAGCCGGAGAATAAACAGAAGACCATGGCCATTATCCCGATCTTTGGGAGCGATTCTGAGGAAGATGAAGAAATAGTCTACTCGGGGCAACCCCAAAAAGAAAACAACAGGCCCGGACTATCTACTCCTATTTTGGTTTTTGGAAGCGACTCTGAGGACGAGGCCAACGCAGTGTTCTCCATCCGACCGTCGGTGTAAACCCTCGCCGGAACAAATCAGAGTCTGCAAATCACAATGGCTCTGCCTCGGCATTACAAAGAACTTGATGCGCTCGATACATACAGTGTATAAGAACTTCAGATTTTCTACGTCCCTCCCAGGCGAAGAGGTGAAAAGGCGATCCTCTTCTACCAATCTACGGAGACCAAAGTAGAAAAAGAAGTCTGGTATGGTGCCGATTTTGGACTGGACAAGCTTCACCCAATCCGTCTGCCCAGATATTACGCGAAGGGATTGAAAAGGATATTAATATGCCAAGGTGTACCCCTCGAACAAACTGTTCGACAAGCCCAATTCTATAAAATGATTTGGGATATTTCCGGGACTCAGCGAAAGATTCCTAACGGGAAGATAGAGACAACCGGGCTCAGATATGTTCGGTCCAAGAAAAAGGAGCGATTCCATAGTTGCCGCGTCATAAACAGCTCAAGTGAAGGGGAAAACGCTCTTCCAAATAGCTGTGACGTTGAAACAGAGCGAAATCCCGCTCTGAGAACGTTAAGTCCGTCGCTCGAAAGACATATATACAAGCTAATAAAAGAAGCTTGTCAAAAGAGATGAGATAATCACAGCCGTGAAATGGCCATTTATGAAAAATCCAGGGCGCAATGTCTCAATCAGCGGTCTGCGGAAAAGGAAGACTACAATGCTCATCATCCCTGGCCCGCTGCATGTCCTCACGAAAGGGGGAAATCCCGAAATAGAGGCAAAAATAGAGCAAAGAACACAAACAACGTTCGAAAACAATAAAGCTGATCCAAGAAGCCGTGCAATCGAGAAAAAGTCGATCGGAACCCGTCCTTTATAAAGAATATGGGTCGGGAATACTCTTTCCCCCAAGACAAGGCGAGGAAAATATTCAATCTTGTCATGAGCACCGAATGATGACACTTCCGGAGTCTCGGCACCCCGAATAAATAAACGAGGTCCATCATCCGGATTATTGCTCCTATCACCGAGTAATAGGTCATCTTCTCGAATACTGCTTTACCTTCAAAGACTGGGTAGAAGACCAGTATCAACAAGGCGGGTTTGCTTTATCCGACAGCTGGAGGGTAACCCCGCCGCAAAAGTATGAGCCAAAGAAGACCTATACCATGAGGATAGGACCATCTCAACGTTAAGAATGGAAGAGAACTCATACTTGCCATGTGATAACACTCTCAAAAGAGGGAGGGCACGAGAATATGGATGACCCCCATATGTGCTTCATAAATGAAGGCGAGGATGAGATGATCTCGGAGTTTCCACTGGCACCAAAGGAGCTGGAAGATGGGATACACACCACGGCGGACAACCTAAGAAAAATTGACTTAGGGACGGAAAATGATCCGAGGCCAACGTTCGTCGGTGAGCTACTATCTGAAGAACAGGTAGTCATATTAAAAGACGTGCTCATGCAATATTAAGACTACTTCGCATGGAACTATTCCGAGATGCATGGTCTAAATCCAAAGATGGCAGTACATAAACTGGCCATATCGCCGGATATAAAGCCAGTCAAACAGGCGCCAAGAAGAATGCGGCTTGAACTTGAGATAAGTATCAACGCTGAAGTCAAGTAACTAATCGACTCCGGCTTCATCTAAGAAGTTCAATATCCCGACTGGATCGCTAACATCGTTCTAGTGATGAAAAAAATGGGATGATGCGCATCTGCGTGGACTTTCGGGACCTCAACAAAGCTTGCCCGAATGATGATTTCCTAGTACCTGTTACGGAGCTGATGATCGATAACACATCTACCTATGAGGTCTTCTCCTTCATGGATAGATCTTCAGGATATAATCAAATAAAAGTGCATCTTGAAGACCAAAAGCATACCGCCTTTCGGGCTCCGCTGGGTATATTCTGCTATAAGGTGATGCCCTTCGGTTTAAAAAATGCTGGCGCTACCTACCAAAGGGCCATGACAAAGATATTCGATGACCTCATACACGAGATTGTCGAATGCTACATGGACGACCTTATGGTAAAGAGTAGATCTCACGAGGAGCATTGGGAACATCTAAAAATAGTATTCCAACGTTTTCGGAAGTATAATCTGAAAATGAATCCTCTAAAATGCGCGTTTGGAGTCTCCTCGGGCAAATTCATATGATTCATCATACGGCACCGGGGTATCGAAATTGGCCCTTCAAAGATCAAGGCGATTATGGAAATGCCCACGCCAAGAACTCTCAAACAATTGCAATCTCTTCAAGGAAACCTCGCATATATTCGGCGGTTCAAAGCCAACCTCTCCGAAAAATGCTATCCCTACAGTCATTTGATGAAGAAGGAGACCCCGTTCGTCTGGGGATCAAAAGTGCCAAAATGAACTAGACGAATCAAGCAATACCTGCAAAATCCGCCGGTATTGACCGCTCCGGTTAAGGGAAAACCCCTTATCCTATATACAACAACCCTTGAGGGTTCTCTAGGCATGCTATGGGCACAAGAGAATGACCAGGGAATGGAGAGAGCTTTGTACTATTTGAGTTGAGTTCTTCTAGGGGCAGAAAACAACTACTCCCCCATCGAAAAGAATTGTCTGGCACTGATCTTCGCGATAACGAAGCTCAGACATTACACCTTGGCACATGAGGTCAATCTCATATCAAAGGTGTACCCTCTCAAATATCTGATGTCAAGGGCCATACTAATAGGAAGGCTTGCCAAATGGGCCCTCCTCCTGATGGAGTTCTCGATAACATATCGACCCCTCAAAGCAGTGAAAGGCCAGGCCATTGCCGACTTTCTAGCCGAGCATCCGATACCAGCCGATTCCCCCTTAAATTGCGAGTTGCCGGATGAACATGCGTTCGACACAATCGAAGAAGAGAAGGAGGAAAATGATTCCCAATAAGAACTCTACTTCGATGGAGAATCTTCCGTGAATAGGCGAAAGCAAAACACTCCCATAATCTAAGCCGGGGTAGGCCTTATCTTCGTGACTCCGCAAGGAGGGATATTGCATTACGCCCTCTCCTTAATGGAGCCAAAGACTAATAATGAAGCTGAATATGAAGCTTTGATAGCAGGTCTTGAGATTGTTGTCGACATGGGAATCAAAGACCTCCTCATATATGGAGACTCCCAGTTGATCGTTAGCCAAGTAAATGGCGACTATCAGACGTGCAAGGCAGAACTGATAAAATATGGCGAAAGAGTGCAGCAACCGCAGACACAAATCCCCTCCTACATCCTGGAGAGTATACCACGTGCAGAAAATAGCAAGGCGGATGCGTTGGCCAAATTGGCTAAGGAACTAGCCGATGAAGACCTCGATGACGTAAGGATCATTGTGCAAAGCCGCCGGGTTCTCGCACCACATATATATTTTCGGAAAACTTAATAGAGCCATCCGAAAGAAAAGAAACGACCGAACAAGTAACCCTTCAAATAGAGGACGAAGAAAGGGTCAAGGATTGGAGGGGGGTCTTCATAGACTACTTCAAATCCCAACGAACGCCCAAAAATGCATCGTTTAGACATCAGATCATGAAACGAGCTCTGTCTTTCGCCTTCGTCAATGATACTCTATATAAGAGATCGTTCGACTGTGTGTGGCTAAGATGCCTGGGACTAGAAGAAGCGAAGAGAGTCGTCTAAGAAACTCACAACGGACTCTGTGGCTCTCATCAAGCTGGACCAAAGATGAAGCTGAAGATAAAAAGAATGGGTTACTATTAGCCCACGATGATTCAGGACTGCATCGAATATGCGAAGCAGTGTCACTCGTGCCAAATTCACGGGGACTTCATCCACCAACATCCAAATCCGCTACACCCAACAGTGGTTAGCTGGCCGTTCGAAATGTAGGGAACCGATATAATTGGCCCCATTGAACCGGTATCGTCCAAAGGACATCGGTTCATACTAGAAACGACCGACTACTTTTCTAAGTAGGAAGAAGCAGTACCACTAAGGGAGGTGAAGACGGAGAATATCCTCCATTTCTTCAGAACACATGTTATTTATCGGTTCAGCACTCCGCAACGAATTATCTCGGATAATGGGCCAGCTTATAGAAGCCATAAGATAAGCCGCTTCGCACAGCAACATAAAATAGATTGGAGATACTCTTTAGTCTATAATTCTCGGGCCAACGGTCTAGATGAATCTTTCAAAAAGACCTTGACAAAGATTATAAAAAAAACGGTGTTCAAAAACAAAAAAAAGACTGGCACGAAAGGTTGCATGAAGCTCTCTGGGCATACCGAACAACGTTCAAAACGGCCACGAATATAACACCATACGCATTGGTATTCGGCACGAAAGCAGTGTTTTCCCTAGAAATAGAACACCCTTCTCTACGAGTAGTGGTTCGATACGAGCTGACAGATGAATAGAACACTCATCTTCGGCTTGAGAAGCTCGATGCCCTCGACGAAACCCGTCTTATAGCACATCAAAATCTGGAAGCTTATAAGCCAAGGATGATGCGGTCATACGAAAAACTGACCAGGCCAAGAACATTTCGCCAAGGCGAACTCGTGCTAGTCGTCAAAATACCCATGATCCCAATCGTGCAAACGAGGGAAATTCGAGACGAACTATGAAGGCCCGTACATCATAGACAAAGTATACCAAGGTTAAGCCTACCTGCTCATCGATATGCATGGAGAAAGACCCTTCTGTCCAATAAACGGCCGATTCCTCAAAAAATACTACGCTTGACATGTCATGGCTTAGATCAATGATAGATGACGATGCTCGTGTCCGCTTTCTATCTTCCTGAGTCAGAACTCTAAGAATAGTATACAAAAAAGCTCTGTCGCCCCAAAAACGGCGATAACGAACCGAGAAGTTCTTAAACTAACTATCTGCCTCAAACATGGCGATAACGGACCGAGAAGTCCTTAAACTAACAATCCGCCTCAAACATGGCGATATTGGACCGAAAAGTCCCTAACCTAAAATTTTGCCTCAAACATGGCGATAATGGACTGGAACGTCTCTAAACTAGCATGTCGCCCTAAATACGACAATATAATCTCTTAAGATCTATATTGCAATCATAGTCTTAATAGCAAAGATTGCAGCTCAAGTCCCACTGGCTACACAACTACTCCAGCGATGAAGCCACCCTCAAATCCCATCGGCAAACAGATGGGTCACCTGTGACGAAGCTACTTTTGAGAGTCTCGCAAAAAAAAAGTATGTCTACAAGCAAAATGGGCACGGATGAAAACCCAAAAGGACGCCGTGAGTAAAAACAACAGGACTACTGGCGAGCTTGTGAACACCCGGAAGGGCGCAATCTCATAAAAAAATTAATATACTTACATGATCCTCGTAAGGTGAATTCTCCCAATGAGACCCACACAGCTCATAGGATTCAAAAGTCTTAAGCTATAGGGATCTGAACCCGTTCTTAAGACGTCGTATCCCCCAAGTTGCCCTACAGGCGGTCCAATATTGACCCTTGTATACAATCTACGGGCATAAATAAATATATTCCCCACCAAGTTCCACCAATGGCGAGAAATATCCCATATGGTGAACGCCACTTGTAAGTCCTCTCGACTTATAAGGAGAAAACACTCTTGTAGAATCCTTACACGATTCCTAAGGAGAAAATACACCTACGAGATCCTCTCAACTCGTAGGAAGAAATACCTTTGTGAGACCCTTAAGGCTCATAAAGTCAAAAGCCTTAGTCGACAGGATCCTAACTCTGTCTACTAATCCATCTTAGTTAAAATCGACAAAGATAAATGATGATTCGCTCCTGGCAACATTCCAGTTGTAGCGATACTGATGCCTAAACAGGTGTCAAACTCCAAGTCCTCTCACGAAAAATGATGATTCGCTCCTGGTAATATTCTAGTTGCAGCGATGCTGATTCCAAGATTAGTATAAGATCTCAAGTTTCTAACTCGTAAAAAACTCAGCGAGTTGCAAAAAAATGGGTATGAGAAAGCCGAAATGTTTGGTCAACTTGCAATAAAAAATAGCGAGTAAAACAAAAACATCCGAAATGATTGGACACCGCGATAAATAGCCGAAATGATTGGGCAATCACGACTTTCGTGATATGAAAAGCTGAAAAGATAGAGCATCGCAGAAAAATAAAAAAATATATAAATGAAATTTCCTTTGCCCTACAAGTATGTCCATATTGACTTTTGTATACGATCCATGGGCACAAATGAAAGAGAGGTAACCATATTTTCCCACCAGGCTCCGTCAAAGAGAGAGCCAGATCTCGACGACAACATCTACAGCTTAGAGATCACCCTGACGTTCTTCCCATTACAGCAGGATGCAGACGCAACGCCAACAAAAGTCCCAAGGGTCAAGGCAAAAATGGAGTAACGGCAAAATTCTAGCTCCAAGTCTGGACGATTCATATACAACCTAGAGACTATCCCGGCGTTCCCCCTCATTTCAGCAGGATGCGAACACAGCCATCAAATGAAATTGGAGCAATGACATATTCCTAGCTCCGGACTTCAACTATAATATACACAGCATAGAGGTCCTACAGATGTCTACCCTACTTCAGCAAAGAATTGGCGCGACATCATCAAAACAAAAAACGAAGTGATGGCACATTCCTAGCTTCGGGTCTTGACGGCAACTCATATAAAACTCAAAAGGCCATTGGAGATCATCACATCCCAGAAGGGTGCGGTTATGACTCATCGGGGCTCCAAATTGAGCCTAACCTCAAGTAAAAAGCGTCATGGCAAATTCCTAACGCTTACTCTTCCGATGGTAATATAACCTAAAGAAATTACTTGAAGACGTCTTGTCCAACCTCCGAAGGGATCAGAGACACGACAGTCGCGGGGTTACTCGAACAACAGCTTAAAGACTGTATATCGAGAAATACATCAGCCAACACAGCGGTACCATGGAATAAAACCCTAGTATCGCAAACCTAACGGACCTCTGTCGTAAAGAATGGGGGTTATCTGCATACAACGTTAGGAAGAGTTTGCCTATAAACCCAAAGGGGGTAAACTAAAGATACTCCGAAATGAGTGAATAAACTATAAACTCCGAGATGAGTACATAAACTAGAGACTCTGAAACGAGTGAATAAACTAGGGACTCCGAAACGAGTGAATAAACTAATTAGCGCTAAATTGAGGCATCAAACACAGAGGAGCACATGCAAAAAAATATATATTCTTTATTCATGAATCAAAGTGTTTGAGACATACAATTTAAATAAAAAGAGGGATACAATTTTAGCCATTAAGAAGGCGGGGCTTTCAATAAATTGGCAACCCGCTCACTCTCTTCCCGCAGCTCCTCCTCACGCGCGACTATTGCAGCCAGCATCACTTCAACTCAGGCCCGTTGTTGCAAGCATGATGAAAGCTTCTTGGCAATTTCCTGCTTATCCACTTCGCAATCTCGCATTCCTCGCTCGATGGGGTCGAGGTGCTGCCTCAGCGCCATTCCCTTAGAAACACATTGCTGGAGATTCCCAAAAATAATTTGCAGTTGTGTGGCGTTCGCTTCAACCTGGACGCGCAATTGGCTGGACTCGCCATAAGCTGTCTCATGTTCATTTTGCTTCAGGGACAACTTCTGCTCGATGTATTGAAGGGAAGCGGCACTTTTCTCGATCCATGCGATTAGATAAGCCTTCGAGTTTAAATCTTTAGGTGTAAGACGTTTGTTCTCGATCTCATGGAGACATGCCTCAATTCTTCTACAATAGTCAACCCAAACGTCGACGAAGTCTCGTTGTGGAAAAACACAAGCATCGCCAGAATAGGGTTGACCTCGTCCGCAAAGTCCGTAGCAAAAGTGAGAGCTTCAACGTTAAGATCTTCGATAAATTCTCTTAGCATCTGCCTGCTATTTACCGCACCCTTGTAGGACTGACGCTTACCGAACGGCCTCGCGGGCATAGATATGCGAGACTCAAAAGGAGCCAAAGCCGGTGTAGGTGCTGTAGAATAAAGCACGCACAAAAAAGGGTCAGATTTCAACCTAAGAATTAAAAAAGACGATGATGAATGAGATATAACATACCCGTAGTCGAAAGTGGCAAATCAGGAAGCTTGGGAGGCTCTACTATTCCTTCATTCTCTCCCTCGAGCCGTTAGTATGTGGCAAATACGAGAAAAGCTTAGCGATAGAAAGATCACTCGTGAAAAGATAAAATGAGAGATGAAGAATATACTAACCGACGCTTGAAGCAGGAATGAATTCTTATTGGAAGGCGAAGTGCGAGCTTAGCATTTGGCATAAGCGGTCAAAAAACACTCCTACAGTATTGCAACGATATATGGTAAAGAAATTAATCCAAGAAATAATATCCATACTGAAACAAGGAATTGAAAAATCTTTACCTTCCGTCATTAAATCCGAAAGAACTCGGGAGGGGAGGGCACAAAAGAGAGAGGTGGAACAGTGACAGTCGTGGCAGTGGCTGACAGTGATTCTTTAATCAGCACAACGATGGGGTCTACCGCATCTGTATTCGGTATAAAAGAAATATCAACGAATATGTTTGGCGAGATTGAGAGCCCAAAAGAAATGACACAATGAATACCTGACGGGGCAGAGACTATAGCGGTGTCTGGTGCGCCACTAACCATGACGGCTTCCTCGGTTTCCACCATCACCGGGGAGATGGATTCAATATCGACACCTTCGTCCCCCGAATCAATAAGGGCCGTCGTCATGCTCACATCACCTGCCGATGCCGGCGATCCACAGGGGGAGGAAGCGGCAGTTGGAGCAGCCCCTGATTCGACAGGAAGGCCTGATGCCCCAGACTCTTCAAACACGGGCACTTCACCCGCTATGCTACTACTTAAACTCGGCCCTATCACATCATTCAAGGACAACTGTGTTATAATTCGAGGAAAATTACTGTAAGAGGAAACCTGGAAAAATAAACAAGTCCTATTAGGTTTCAATAAGAGATCGTACGCTGTTTTACCTTGAAATAACCACTCGTCCTCTTCGCAAGCCGCACGGGCAACATGCCTATGAGCAGTGGATATGGCAGAAGGAATGTCTTCCATGGGAACATCAGAGGGTCGGGCATCACTCGAACCCACGCCTGCGGCCAAGTTAGCCTGACGCTCCCTTGCTGTGTGCTTTTTGCGCTTACTCTCAGCCTTGGCTGTATGAATAGATCTCCTCAGGACCTCCGGCAAGGGAACGTATTTGTCCAAATTAGGCTCGGCCTCCGGATCTGCTGCAACATCCATCATCAGTTGCTTTAGCGATGCCTCCCATGGCGGCCCTGGGATGACCTCAACAGTAGCCGATGGCTCTAAAGGCTCCACCGCCTGAGGACGACATTGTACTTGGAACAACATTAGTTGCGGTGTTTCTTGTAACAGAAAGAGGAAGGGAGTCTGGGTGTGAATGAAATGAATTAAATATGTAAATGCGCTGCGAAACAAATCATACCGAGACCCATGGAGGCGCGAAGCCTTTCTTCTTCCTCAAATGTCTTGAGGGACGCCAAGAGAGCTTCTTCAGTGGAGATTCCTGTTAGGAAAAGAGCATTAATAAAGCATAATAAATTCAAAAAAATGTGTGTGTACAAAAGAATGTAAATGTAATATACCGGACGCCGTAAGAGAAGCAAGCGCTGCTTGCTCGCGGGCTAATTTCTCAGAAGCCTCGATAGCGGCCTGAAGATCTGTAGCGGCATTCTCGTCGACAGAGGCTTCTAATAAACCAACGTTGGTGCCGTATTCGGCTAAGCCTTCGCTATAAGGAGTATACGGCTCCTGACCAAATACAACGTCAGCTGAGAATAAGGATTTCATCTTCTTCTGCAAGCCGGCCCCAACACCCGACGACAAAAGTTTGCGCTTAACAGGCTGCTTCGGACAGTGAGTTCCGATCTCTGAGTCGATACCCGACTCAGGGGATGCCACAGCCACCACAGTCATAGGAGAGCTTACATACGGTCGTGGCTTAGGCGGAAAGGCTCGCGGAATTAAAGCCGTGGCACCCTCTCTTAAAGAAGGACAGACAATTGCCCGTCGCTTCAGCAGGACTGTAACAACTCCAATTTCAATGTACAGAAAATTCATTTAAAGTTAATATACACTTGGGGTATTGTCACGCCCCGCTTCCCGGTATACGGTGAAGGGGATGGGACAAGACCGCTACGTATTTACTCTGAAGTAAATACACTAAGTGTATCTAAGCAATATAAAAGAAATACACAAGAGACAAAAGATATGAACTGAACAACAACTTTATTTATTAACATTCTTTTGTACAATGCATGGAAAAATAAATACATGGAATAAAGCGATGCCTAAACAATGGCATAACAGAAATGAAAAAGTACTGAAATGGAAAAGTGTACAATGAACTAGAGCTCGAGGTCTTCACTGAACTGGTCCAAGTCTTCAGCGCTAGGCTCTGTCTCAAGAAGGTCCGAAAACACCTGACGACATTCAAAGAAGAAAGAAGGAGAATGTCGTCAGCGAACAAATCGCTCGGTAAGTCCCAAAGATAAGGAAGAAGTAGAAAAGAAGAAAGAGAGAGTGCAGCTTTTAAAGTTGTATTATATTGTTATAATGTTAATGCTATTATTATTGTAAGTTCAAGGGTGAATGTCAACTAATCTCAAGAGTGTTCTCAAACCCAACAGGACACAGTCCAGGGGTAGGGAACCACGAGCCCAAATGATAAGTTAGTAGCGGGACTTCGACCGTCGTCGAAGTATTCCAAACTCAACAGGCCATAGTCCAGGAGCATGGAAACACGGTCCCTCATGCTTGCTTGCTTGTGTTAGTAGACATGGATTCATGATCTAGGGTGACTCTTGAGATTATGTTGGATTCACGAATGAACTACTCCAATACCCCGTGTAGTTATTGTATTGATAGTATTGTATTACATTGTAATGTCTTGCAAATTGAATTGTATAATTGGACGACTTGCCGAAACCATGATATCAATAAACGGATGTAACCGTAGAATCATGTAAACTCGATGATCATGTAAATGGAATGTATATCCATGGTTCGGTTCGGTCAAGTTGTATAATTGGATTCATGGATTCATGTTGAATTGGAATATTGTAAATTGTAGATTGTAGATTATAATTTATAGATTGTACTTGAATCATATTCAAGTCAGATTATAGAGAGACTCAAACCCGAGTCAGACAATTAGAAATATAAATCGAAGTCTTGATTATTTCTTAAACCTATATTTACTAGGGTCCTCAGGGTAATTTGTAAACCTTGAGGGGTTTTTATGTAAAATAATTTTATATGCTTTTCAAAATACACCTCAAGTATTTATTATTTGTATTTACAGTTGTAATGAATGTAGATTTTATATTATGATATTTCTAGTGAAAATATCCTAATTCCATACATAAAGGTATTTATTTGTAATATTGATTTGTATGGAATTCATGGTATTTTAGTGTAAAATTGATTCTTGTGACTTTTTAGAAAAAGGTGGAATATTTATATCATAACAAAATAGATATTTTAATGATAAATATACATATATTTATACAAAAATAATTTTAATATATATTTTATATTCTAAAAATCTCATTTTCTTAAGATGCCGTATTTTAAATCTTTCGAGATCGAATGCTCCTTGCGGAGGTCTGAATCTCGCACTACTAAGCCCGAGGATATGCGATAATCCGCACCATCTCGAATGGGTTCCCCAAATGGGTTATAGCGGCGTTTTGCAAAGATTTGTAAAATACTAAATCCTTTAGAAAACGGTTTTATGAAGTAATTGGTATTTATTTGTAAAGATGTCAATTTTCCGTATTCTATGTTTTAGGGTCTCCTAAGTCAACTAGACTATTCCTAACTGGTCTAAACGACAAGTTGTGAGATGCTTCAAATCGCCTCTTCACCGCCAATTGTGGCCAGGTAAGTACAAGTGAAGAAAGGAGGGATCCACTCACGAATCACCGTGAGACGGGCTTTTTAAAGTTACCTTTCTCACTTGCCTAGCCTAAACACCACAAAGTCAGGTTTAGATAAACGACTGATGTCCACAACCTATCCTATTTTCATAAGAAGTGGTATTTATTTGCAAAGATGTTTCAATACTAAATCTTTTAGAAATGGTTTTACTAAGTAAATGGTATTTAAATGAAAATGTTTGTTTTCCGTATTCTAAGTTCTCGAGGGTATCATGTTATGTTGCATATGAGTGTGTGAGGAGGTAGGTCGTTACCTCGTGATCTACTTAAAGGTATAGCAAGTTTAATGGGGTTAAATGTAGAATTGAAACAATGTGGTATTTAAGTGAAAAAATACGATACATGGAAATATCTATCATTTTATGTAATGAAACTTGATCATTTTGTTTGATTAGTGTTTAATAGTCAACATGAGGAAATTTAAGTATGATTGTATTAGTGAGAAATGGAATTTTATAGGAAACCGAATCGGAAATCGGATTTGTCCGATTCTGTCGGGTTTTGTAAATTCGTATTTTTTATAAAAAGAATAGAGAAGAGGGATGGGGACTTACGGGTTTGAGAAAACAAGAAGAGTGAAAGGGAAGTAGAGGAATCGCCGGGGTGTTGTTTCGTCGCCAGGGTTCCTAGAACGATCGCCGGAAGTTCCGCCGGGAAATCGCCGGAGCTTCGTCTCGTGCTCGTTTTCAAAGTACACAAGTTTATTGGAAATTTTGAGAGAGTTGGCTCAGAATTGTGAGTGAGAGGGATGGTGTTTATGGTAGTATTTATAGGGTTAGGCTAGGGTTAGGGTAGATGAAGAGTTAAATTGAAAAAAATGGAAAAATATATAAAAAGTATTAAAAATTGGAGTAAATGGGGCTTTCTGAATTCTCTGGAACCGATTTGGGAATTTAAAGTATGTAGGGGGTATAGAATGCCAAGAGACAACTTTTTGTTGTTGACGACTCGGCCGACCGGCCGAGTCCGGCCGGCGGCGCAGTGCCGAGTGGGCCGTTCCACCGTTCGAGTCGGTCGAGTCGGGCTGAGTCGGAGGTCAGGGAGGTGGGGGGTCGTCTGGTGTAGCCACTGATATATTTAGTTTTTCATGTGTAGTGGAAAATTTGGGAGTTATCACGTGTTAACTGTTGGACTTCTAAAAAATTTAAAACAAAATAATATTAAAAATAATGTGGGGTATGGGATTTGAACTCTGGTGGCTTGGTTCAGCAGTGCAAGGTATTACCAATGAGCTACAAGCTCCTTCTTGTAATTAAATTGCTAATTAATTACTTAAGTCTTATGCTCAGGCAATAAATACCTCTTTATGGATTTTTGAAAAAATATTTTGAAAATTTTGTATAGGAAATTTGGGGCTGTTACAGGTATTTGCAATCCTGTGAACGCTATAAGTATTTGTTCTGATTTAGAATGGCAAGAAAACACTTGTAGCTCATTGGTAAGACCTTGCACTGCCGAGACATAGTACCCGAGTTCAAATCCCATCAGCCACATTATCTTTTTATTTAATTTTCTTTTAACCTTTTAGAAGCCCAAGAGTTTGCACGAGCACTGCACGTAAACTGAAGAGTCACACTTAAAACAAACATGTGCAAATTAGTATTCAGACCGATCAAGACACATGACGAGAATCCGAGCCCCTAACCCAATGATCGGACCGGCGAGAATGGAGCTAGGGCCGGCGTCGCCGGTTTTTGTATGGCCAAACCCAAATTTTTTTGCAAACCCTAGACCCTTGGACTCCCCCCCTTAACTCTAGTATTGCTTATTTCCTCTGCACATTTACAGAGAATAATAAAACCCTTCAAATTCCATTTTAATGCATTATTCATCACCCCCCTAAACCCTAAATTGCCCTATGAATACACACTCCATTTTACACCCCTCTCACTCCGAATTCTCTTGCAAAACTATACCAAATTCCCTAGTCTTTTAGTGTACAAGTGGAGTTAGTGAAGGGCGAAGCTCCGACGAACTTCCGAGGAGATTCCGGCGACGATACGAGGAGTATAAAATACCATGAATTCCATACAAAACCAATATTACAAATAAATACCATTTATTATGAAATTAGGATATTTTCACTAGAAATATCACAATATAAAATCTATATTTATTACAACTCTAAAGACGAATAATAAATACTTGGGGTGTATTTTGAAAAGTATATAAAAGTATTTTTACATAAAACCCCCTCAAGTTCTATAAATTGCCCTAAGGACCCTAGTAAATATAGGTTTAAGCGGGACCAATCTCTTGAGCCTCAGGGAGCCGGAGAAGTGGGTGCTTGCCTATTTAAGGTAGATAACTTAACAACGGTGTTATCAATATGGTAATCGTCTTTGAAAAAGACACAAAACCTGCTGCCCATGTGCAGCGGTTACCGATAACATCAAACAATCAGGACTTCAATTTACTTTCTAATTGTATGACTCAGTTTGAGTCTCATTATAATCGGACTTGAATATGATTCAAGTACAATTTACAATCTACAATTTACAATATACTGATTCAACATGAATCCCTATATTCAATCTATTCAATACATTCAATCTACATTGACTGAACCGAACCATGGATATACATCCATTTACATGATTCTACAGTTATTCCATTTACATGATTATACAGTTACATCCGTTTACTGATATCATGGTTTTGGTCAGTCATCCAATTATACAATCTATATAATACAATACAACAATACAATCAAAACAGTACAGGGTTTAAGGGGTAGATTGGTACGGAAGGTGTTAAAAGTGGCACGAGACAGTAAGATTAAGACATCTAACCCATATTCTATTGCTGTTGTACTGTGGCTTAACGGTTCCTTGTACATTCTGTTTGCCCTGGTCTCTAGCATATAGAGACCCCTCTCGTATACACTGGCATCCTTTTGTACCAAACTACAAACAACAACGTTAACACAACATTACAAAAATATAATACAACTTTAAAAGATACCTTCTTATTCTGTCTTTTCTATTTCTCCCTTATCTTTTGGACTTATCGAGCGATCTGTTCGCTGACGACATTACCTTCTTTCTTCTTTGAATGTCGTCAGGTGAACTGGACATTCCTGAGATCGAGCCCACTGCAGAAGACTTGGACCAGTTCTGTGAAGACCCCGAGCTTTAGTCATTATACACTTTCCATTCAGTACTTTTCATTTCTGTTATGCCATTGTTTAGGCATTGCTTTATTTCAGTTGTATTTACTTTCCGTGCATTGTACAGAAAGAATGTGAATAAATAAAGTTGCTGTTTTATTATATCTTGTCTCTTGTGCTTTTACTTTTATATTGCTTAGATACGCTTAGCGTATTTACTTCAGAGTAAATACGTAGCGGCCTCGTCCCGTCCCCTTCGCCGTATACCTGGAAGCGGGGCGTGACAGGTTTTGTTGGGGGCCCATGCAGGTCTGAGCTGTATAGAACCATACTATGCAGTTCTGTTATGCGTGAACAACCTAAGCAATATAACACAGGAACCAGCAACTAAAAAATTCTTTACAATTCATTTTCCTTGAATCTTATCATTTTAAATATTCAAAGGTTATGGATTCCCCAAACAACACAAGCGCCAACTTCAACAACACTCCACCTCCACTACCGATCGTACCTACTGTTCCTGCTCCACCCACCTTGCAAACAGTTCTGCTTGAGGCAATCCGAAGCCTTCTAGAGGGACAGCAGCAGCAGACTACTCTTTTAATGAACCGTTCCGAGGTAGAAGCACCTGGGGTGAAGCAATTCAGGGCTTTACATCCCAAACAGTTCTCCGGAAAGGGAAGCCCACTTGAAGCTGAGGAATGGGCACATGGTATAGAGGATGATCTGGCGGCAGCACAAGTGCCAGATATAGCTTGGGTCCGTGTGGAGAAACTGCAGCTCACGGACAATGCTCGCAACTGGTGGAAGGCAGAAGAAAGCCGTCTTGAACAACCCATCGAATGGAAGACTTTCCGCGACATGTTCGACGCTAAGTACTTCCCTAAGATTTCCAGGTTCGACATGGAACATCAGTTCATCCATCTGCAACAAGGTTCGATGTGGACCAAGTCAGTAGATGAGTATGACGCTGAGTTCACCATGCTCAGTCGGTAAGATATGTCTTAATAATTCAAATTTTTATCTATCACATATTACACAGCTAACACAATATTTTAATAGATTTGCGGCACACCTGATACCGACGGATGAGATCAGAGCCCGTCGATTTCAACAAGGTTTAGATTCGGAGATCCAGGCTGCACTGGCCATAGGAGATTTTCCGACTCATGAATCGGCTCTGAAAGTTGCCAGCCAAAACACCCCTGACCAAGCTCACATGTAAAGATGAAGATTTTGTGTGGCCAGAAGCATGCGAACAAGCTTTCGTAGAACTCAAGTCAAGATTGACATCAGCACATATTCTCGTCATACCGGATCAATCTGGAGGTTTCGAAGTGCATTGCGATGCATCCGGTAAGGGATTAGGATGCGTTTTACATCAGCACGGTAAAGTTGTGGCTTATGCTTCAAGACAGCTGAAGATTCATGAGCGCAATTATCCGACGCATGATCTGGAATTGGCAGTCGTCATCTTTGCTCTCAAGATTTGGCGTCATTATCTACTTGGTGAACGAGTGAACATCTACACAGATCATAAAAGCCTGAAGTACGTGTTTACTCAGAAGGAGTTGAATATGTAGCAGAGAAGACGGTTAGAACTCATGGCGGACTTTAACATCAACTTGCAATATCACCCAGGGAGGGTGAATGTGGTTCCTGATGCTCTTAGTCGTCAACCTTTATCAATGAATCTCCCCGCTCAGTGGAAGCTTCAACAAGACTTGCATCAGATGGAGATTGAAGTAGTCATGCCAGGTAACGCTTCAAGTTTGATGAATTTACAAGTTCAATCAACCATTGTCAATCAGATCAAAGCAGCCCAAGCAAGTGATGCTAAGTTGCAAAAGATCAGAGAACAAGTAGAGAATGGACTCAGAACATACTTCATCATCCATGAAGACGGATCTTTGAGATACGACAGCAGATTGTGTGTACCAAAAGGTCATGTTCGGGAAGAGTTAATGAAAGAAGCTCACAGCTCTCCCTACTCAGTACACCTTGGAGGTACCAAAATGTACAAAGATCTACGTCAGAATTATTGGTGGCATGAAATGAAGCGTGAAGTAGCCAGAAGCGTCGCAAAATTCTTGGTGTGTCAGCAAGTAAAGGCTGAACATCACAGGACTGCTGGATTACTTCAACCGTTACCAATCCCAGAATGGAAGTGGCAGCACATCACGATGGATTTTGTGACTGCTCTTCCTCGCAGCACAAAGGGTAACGATGTCGTATGGGTCATTGTGGATCGACTCACAAAGTCGGCTTACTTCATCCCATTTCGAGTTGGCCAATCAACTGAGACACTGGCAAAGAAGTATATGGAGGTAATAATCCACTTAAGATTTAAACGCTTTAAATATGTACTATCTCTGATACCCATGAACTCATATAGGAAATTGTGAGACTTCATGGAGTACCGGTCTGCATTGTCTCCGATCGTGACACCAGGTTCCGATCGCAATTTTGGCAGAGTTTACAAGCAAGCTTGGGAACAAGTCTGAACATCAGCACGACTTATCATCCAAAAACAGATGGTCAGTCTTAGCGAACTATTCAGATCTGGGAGGATATGCTCAGAGCGTGTATGTTAGACTTCAAAGGATCGTGGGAAGATCACCTACATCTTGTGGAGTTTTCGTACAACAACAGCTACCAAGCAAGCATAGGAATGGCACCTTTTGCAGCACTGTATGGAAGGAAGTGTCGATCGCCATTAAGTTGGGACGACATTGGAGATAGGGAACTTCTTGGACCAAAGATGACAGTAGCTACTGTTGATGTGGTTCGTACTATTAGGGAAAGGATGCGCATAGCCCAAGATCGACAGAAGCACCGGGCTGATGCAAAGAGATGTCACTTGGAGTTCCAACCAGGAGATCATGTGTTCTTAAAGATATCTCCAAACCGTGGAGTGATCCGATTTGGAAAACGGGGTAAGCTAAATCCGAGATACATTGGACCGTACGACATATTCAAACGAGTCGGTGAAGTGGCATACCGCTTAGCACTTCCACCCTCATTGGAAGGAGTGCATAATGTGTTCCACATATCCCAACTCAGAAGGTATGTGAGTGACCCCAGCCATGTTCTTGATCATTCCATGCTCACTATCCAGCCTGACTTATCTTGTGAGCAACAACCTGTGGAGATTCTGGACAGGAAACTGAAGACATTTCGGAACAAGGAAGTTAACTTGGTCCGAGTGATGTGGAGGAAAACACTCCAGGAGAGTCTACTTGGGAAAGGGAAGATGAAATGCGTGCAAGATATCCTCACCTCTTTGTAAACTAGTCTTCAAATAAAAGTTGTAAATTTCGAGGACGAAATTTTTGTAAGGAGGGTAGACTGTAACAACTCCATTTTTAGTGTACAAAAAATTGATTTAAATTTAAAGTATATTTGGAGTATTTAATGTTGCTATTACCACTTTAAGTATTTATTTCACTTCATAATTACAAGAAGGAGCTTGTAGCTTATTGGTAATACATTGCATTACTGAACCAAGCCACCAGAGTTCAAATCCCATACCCCACATTATTTTTAATATTTATTTGTTTTAAATTTTATAGAAGCCCAACAGTCCACACGAGATAGCTCCCAAACTTTCTACTGAACCTGAAAAACTGAAGGTACCAGAGGCTTCACCAGGCAACCCCTACCTCCCAAGCCCCTGACTCGGGCCGACTCGGCAGAGTCGGCCGGCGGACCGGCTCCGCCGGCCGGACGGCCGAGTCGTCAACTGGGAATTTGTGTCTTTTGGCATTCCCCACTCCCCTGCATACTTTAAATCTGCAGACCACTTCCAGAGACCCCATTAACACCCATTTACTCCAATTTTTTAATGAATTTTCATATATTTTTAAAATTAAAACCCTACATCTACCCTAACCCTATAAATACCACCCCTACCCTCTACCCTCTCACCCCTAAACTCTGAGCCAACTCTCTAAAATTTCCAAGAAACTTGTGTACTTTGAAAACGAGCACGAAGCGAAGCTACGGCGAAATTCCCGGCGAACTTCCGGTGATCGTTCTAGGAACTCTCGGCGACGAATCGACGCACCGGCGATTCCTCTTCTTCCATCTCACTCTCGTTATTGTCCAAAACCCGTAAGTCCCATTTCTAACTTCCTTTTCTATTCTAAAAATACGAATTTACAAAACCCGACGGAATCAGAACAAATCCGATTTCCGATTCGGTTTATTTATAAAACTTCACTTCTCGTTAATACAATTATGCTTAAACTCTCTCATGTTGACTATTAAACACTAATCAACCAAATTGATCAAGTTTCATATCACAAAATAATGGCTATTTCATTTTACCGTATTTTCATTTAAATACCACATAGTTTCGATTCTACTTTCAAAATCACAAAACCATGCTATACCTTTAAGTAGATCACGAGGTAATGACCTACCTCCTCACACACTCATATGCCAACATAGCACGATACCCTCGGGAACTTAGAATACGGGAAAACGACATTTTTCATTTAAATACCATTTACTTAATAAAACCGTTTTCTAAAAAGATTAGTATTTTACACAAATCTTTGCAAAGCGCCGCTACAACCCATTTTTGGGATGGTGCGGATTATCGCACATCCCTGGGCTTAGTAATGCGAGATGCAGACCTCCGCAAGGAGCATTCGGTCTCGAAAGATTTAAAATACGACATCTTAAGAAAATGAGATTTCTAGAAATAATATATATATTAAAATTATTTTTGTATAAATATATGTATATTTATCATTAAAATATCTATTTTATTATGATATAAATATTCCACCTTTTTCTAAAAATCACAAGAATCAATTTACCTTAAAATACCATGAATTCCATACAAAACCAATATTACAAATAAATACCATTTATTATGAAATTAGGATATTTTCACTAGAAATATCACAATATAAAATCTACATTCATTACAACTCTAAAGACGAATAATAAATACTTGGGGTGTATTTTGAAAAGTATATAAAAGTATTTTTATATAAATTACCCTAAGGACCCTAGTAAATATAGGTTTAAGCGGGACCAATCTCTTGAGCATTAAGGAGCCGGAGAAGTTGGTGCTTTCCTATTTAAGGTAGACAACTTAACAACGGTGTTATCAATACGGTAATCGTCTTTTAAAAAGACACAAATCCTGCCGCCCATGTGCAGCGGTTACCGATAACATCAAACAATCAAGACTTCAATTTACTTTCTAATTGTATGACTCAGTTTGAGTCTCATTATAATCTGACTTGAATATGATTCAAGTACAATCTAAAATCTACAATATTCTGATTCAACATGAATCCCTATATTCAATCTATTCAATACATTTAATCTACATTGACCGAACCGAACCATGGATACACATCCATTTATATGATTCTACAGTTATTCCATTTACATGATTATATAGTTACATCCGTTTACTGATATCATGGTTTTAGTTAGTCATCCAATTATACAATCTATACAATACAATACAACAATACAATCAAAACAGTACGGGGTTTAAGGGGTAGATTGGTACGGAAGGTGTTAAAAGTGGCACGAGACAGTAAGATTAAGACACCTAAGCTCTATTCCGTTGCTGTTGTACTGTGGCTTAACGGTTCCTTGTACATTCCGTTTGCCCTGATCTCTAGCATATAGAGACCCCTCTCGTATACACTGGCATCCTTTTGTACCAAGCTACAAACAACAGCGTTAACACAACATTACAACAATATAATACAACTTTAAAAGATACCTTCTTATTCTGTCTTTTCTATTTCTCCCTTATCTTTGGGACTTACCGAGCGATCTGTTCGCTGACGACATTCTCTTTCTTTCTTCTTTGAATGTCGTTAGGTGATCTGGACATTCCTGAGATCGAGCCCACTGCAGAAGACTTGGACCAGTTCTGTGAAGACCCCGAGCTTTAGTCATTGTACACTTTCCATTCAGTACTTTTCATTTCTGTTATGCCATTATTTAGGCATTGCTTTATTTCAGTTGTATTTACTTTCCATGCATTGTACAGAAAGAATGTGAATAAATAAAGTTTCTGTTTTATTATATCTTGTCTCTTGTGCTTTTACTTTTATATTGCTTATATATGCTTAGCGTATTTACTTCAGAGTAAATACGTAGCGGCCTCATCCCGTCCCCTTCGCCGTATACCGGGAAACATGGCGTGACAGTATCCGGCAACGAAACGAAGCACCGACGAATTCTAGACCTCCTCCTACTTACCCCTCTCATCAAAGCCAGTAAGTCCCATTTCCCCTCTCATCTTCATCTTTAAAAAGTTCTATTTCTAAAACCTGACGAAAGCGGAATTAGCCCGACTTCCGATTCGGTTTTCTTTTTAAAACTACACTTTTCTTTAACAAGATAAAACCATATTCTCATATGTTGATTAATAAACATTAACAGACTCAATAAAACAAGTTTCACATGAAAATAATCATTTTTGTGACATTTATCGCATTTTTACACAAAAATACCATAAACTATCCATTTCGATATTATAACCTTTATTCCTTGCTATACCTATAGATAGTTTACGAGATAATGACCTAACTCATAACAACACACATCTCTATCATAAGACGATGAAATTTTGGGACAATAGAATACGGGAAATACGACTCTATAAATAAATATCCTAAACTTATAAAACCGTTTTCTTTAAAAAGATGTATTAATCATTTCCATGCAATTGTGCTTCTACAACCCATTTTAGGGACCTCGTTCGGGATGGTATAGATTATCGCACATCCTCGGGTTTAGTAGAGCGAGATGCAGACCTCCGCAAGGAGCATTCGATCTCGATGGAATTTTTATACATTTTTCTTTAGAAAATGAGATTTCTACAAGAAAATAAATAAATTATTTTCATTAAATATATATATATATATATCTATTATCAAAATATCTATTTTAATTATATAAATATTCCAAGTTTTCTAAATCAAAGGAATCACTATTACATGAAAATACCATTCAAATACAACACAAGTACAACATTTTAAGAAAATACCATATACTATGGAAACTAGGTTCTATTTACTAAAAATTGCAAAAATGTAAAATACACATCTATGAAATATCTAAAGACGACAATTAAATACTTGAGGTGTATTTTAAAATTATGCCAAAACTATTTTTACATAAAACCCCCTCAAGTTATACTAAATTACAATAAGAACCCTAGTAAACATAGGTTTAAGCGGGACCGGTCTCTTGAGCCTCAGGGAGCCGGAGATATGGGTGCTTGCCTATTTAAGGTATACAACTTAACAAAAGGTGTTATCAATACGGTAATTGTCTTGAAAAAAGACACAAATCCTGCCGTTCATGTGCAGCAGTTATCGATAACATCAAAATCTAATTCAGGACTTCAATTTCTTTTCTAATTGTCTGACTCAGATTGAGTCTAAATATAATCAATCTGACTTGAAGGCGATTCAAGTATAAAACCACAATTCAGTATGAATCCATATACTCAATTTATTCAATCTATACAACTTGACCGAACCGAACCATGGATATACTCCATTTACATGTTCATCTATTATATCCGTTCCATTACTGATATCATGGTTTCGGCAAGTCATCCATCTATAAAATTTATAATACAATAAATACAATACAATACAAACAATACAATCAAGACATCGCGGGGTTTATAAGGGGTAGATTGGTACGGAAGGTGTTAAAAGTGGCACGAGAATGTAACCATAATACACCTAACCTGAATCTCCATTGCTGTTGTACCGTGGCTGAACGGTTCCTTGTACTCCGTATACCTTAGTCTCCGGGATAGTGGGACTCTTCTCGTATACATTGGCACTTTCTGTACCAAGCTACAAACAACAGCGTTAGCAATATAATACAACTTTAAAAGTTATATTCTCTTTATGTCTATTCTGTCTCTTCTTACTTTTGGGACTTACCGAGCGATTGTTCGCCGACGACATTCCTTTTCTTCTTCTTTTTTGTCAGGTGGATCGGACCTTCTGAAGACAGAGCCCACCAATGAGGACTTGGATCAGCTAGCCTTTGACCCGGAGCTCTAGTTTACTTGTATATTTCATTTTCATTTCTGTTATGCCATTGTTTAGGCATTGCTTTCAGTACATGTATTTTCATTTCAGTTGTATTGTAAAAGAATGTTAATAAATAAAGTTGTTGTTCATTTACATCTTGTCTCTTGTGTACATTTTATTTTATATTACTTAGATATGCTTAGCGTGTTTACTTCTGAGTAAATACGTCGCGTGACCCGTCGCGTCCTCTGCCCGTACACTGGGAAGCGGGGCGTGACAGGTTTTGTTGGTGGCCCATGCAGGTCAGCTCTGCGTAGACAACTTAAGCAATATAACACAAGAACCAACTACTAAAAACATTCTTTACAATTCATATTCCTTGAATCTACCAATTTAATATATTTTGAATCTGTGCTAACCCAAAATTTTCGTTCAAGGTTATGGATTCCCCAAACAACACCAGCATCAACTTCAACAACACTCCACCATCCCTACCAATTACACCGGCCGTAGCTTCTCCGATCAATGAGCAGACGGTACTGCTTGAAGCGATCCGCAGCCTCCCAGAGGGACAGCAACAGCAGAATGCTATCTTGATGAACCGTCCCGAGGCAGAAGCACCTGGGGTGAAGTAATTCAGGGCCTTGCACCCCAAGCAATTTTCAGGAAAAGAGAGCCTTCTAGAAGCTGAGGAATGGGCTCAGAGTATTGAAGATGACCTAGCAGCAGCACAAGTGCCAGAGATAGCTTGGGTTCGAGTTACAAAGCTGCAGCTCACTGACAATGCACAGGTTTGGTGGAAGGCAGAAGAAACCTGTCTCACCCAGCCGATCGAATGGAGGACTTTCCGCGATATGTTCGACGCAAAGTACTTTCCCGAGACTGCCAGATTCGACATGGAACAACAGTTTATCCACCTACAACAAGGTTCAATGTGGATCAAATCAGTGGATGGGTACGATGATGAGTTTACCATGCTCAGTCGGTAAGATATGTCTCAATATTTCGATATCAAAATATCACATAATACACAGCTAACACAATACCTTAGAAGATTCGCGGCACACCTAATACCGAAGGATGAGATCAGAGCCCGACGATTCTAACAAGGGTTAGATCCGGAGATCCAGGCTGCATTAGCCACATGAGATTTCCCGACTCATGAATTGGCTCTGAAAGCAGCCCATCGATATGAGGCGGTGGTAAAGATGAGGGGCAGACCTCAGTCTGCCGGGATGAAGCGTCCTGCCAACCAGATGGCAGGAGGAGCCTCTTCAAGGCCACCTTTTGTGCCAAGAAGACAGGGAGTGCCAAACAACCGGCCCAGCCCAGCCTTTTGTACCTATTGCAGGAGGGATGGACATCTGATGAAAGATTGCTGGCGAGCAAATCGCTTTTGCTTAGTCTGCGGCTCAGCTACTCATGACATTGGGTCTTGTCCTCGTAGATACAACCTATATGCTGCACCCAGGCCAGCGATCACTTACCAGCAGCTCCCAGTCATCCAGGCACCTGCTCTGAGACTTGCGTTACTTGCTCCACCTCCTCGTCGACCGACTGCACCATGCTCCTCGTCAGTTCCATCAAGCTCAAAGGAACCCACCACAAGGACCAAGGAACGGACAAAGGAATGCTCCTCCAGCAAGGAGGAATGTGCCGAGGCGACAGGCTTTCACAATAACCGTGGAAGAAGCTGAAGCCACCGGCCAAGTTATCACCGGTAACACTTCCCTTTCAAATTCTCTTTCAGTCCGTAGACATACCTATATATCTTTTCATTATACTTAAAACATATCCCACATAAATTAGGTACAATCTTAGTAGCCTCACTCCCTGCACTAGCACTCTTTGATACTGGAGCATCTTATTGCTTTATGTCGCAACGGTTCCGAACTCATGCGATTCCAGTCACACCGCTTGTATCCAGCTGAAATGTCAGTTCAGGGAACGGCGTTCTTAAGGCAACAATGGGATACAACCTGTGTCCAGTGGTCGTCTGCAGCAGAGAATTCTATGCTGATTTCAAGGTGCTGGACATACCGAACTTCGATGTGGTTCTGGGTATGGATTGGCTCGGAACATTCTATGCTACCATTGACTGTCGTTAAAGGAGGGTAGTATTCGAGATTCCAGACCATCCGGTCTTTTACTTCAAAAGTGGAGACTGTACTCTGGAGCCAAGTACTTACAAAGTGAAACCAAAGAAGGCAGTGATTGCGGCAATTCAAGCGGAGGAAGGATCAAAGCCAGAAGTGGTTCGAGAGTTCGACGATGTGTTTCCTGACGATATATCAGGTTTGCCTCCCGATCGAGCTCTTGAATTCATCATTGATTTAATACTAGGAGCACAACCGGTGATTAAAGCACCGTATCGGTTAAGTCCGGAAGGTTTGAAGGAGGTCCGAACTCAGTTGGATGAATTATTGGCGAAAGGATGGATTCGTCCCAGCATTTCAAGTTGGAGATCTCCAGTTCTACTTGTGAAGAAGAAGGAAGGTTCATACAGAATGTGCCTCGATTATAGAGCCTTGAACGAAGTAACGATAAAGAACAAGTATCCACTCCCGTGCATTGACGATCTGTTCTATCAGCTAAGTGGATCTTGTATTTTCTCCAAGTTAGATCTTCGTTCGGGTTATCATCAGGTGAAGGTCAAGGAATCTGATATCCATAAAACAGCATTCAGAACTCGCTATGGTCATTACGAATTTCTTGTAATGCCATTTGGAGTGACCAACGCACCAGCCATATTCATGAACCTGATGAATCAAGTTTTCTGGGAGTACCTAGACAGATTTGTTGTCATCTTCATCGACGACATCCTAGTGTACTCAAATAGTCGGAAAGAACACGCCGAACACCTACGAATTGTCCTGGAAACTCTACGACAACATCAACTCTATGCCAAGTATAGCAAATGCGAATTTTGGCTAAATCAAGTTGGTTTTCTCGGACATATTGTATCGGGCGAATGAATCTCTGTAGATCCAGCGAAAGTTTCAGCAGTAAGCGAATGGCCGACACCGAAGTCAGTGAAGGACATTCGAAATTTCTTGGGTCTAGCAGGATATTATAGAAGATTCATTGAAGGATTTTCGAAGATTGCAACACCCCTGACCAAACTCACACGTAAAGATGAAGAATTCGTGTGATCAGAAACATGCGAACAAGCTTTCGTAGAACTCAAGACAAGATTGACATCAGCGCCTATTCTCGTTATATCGGACCAGTCTGAAGGTTTCGAAGTGCATTGCGATGCATCTGGTAAGGGATTAGGATGCGTTCTACATCAGCACGGTAAGGTTATGGCTTATGCTTCAAGACAGCTGAAAATTCATGAGCGCAATTACCCGATGCATGATTTGAAGTTGGCAGCCGTAATCTTTGCTCTTAAGATTTGGCGCCATTATCTTCTTGGTGAACGAGTGAACATATAAATAGACCATAAGAGTCTGAAATATGTGTTTACTCAGAAGGAGCTTAATATGCGGCAGAGAAGATTGTTAGAACTCTTGGCGGACTTCGACATCAACCTGCAATATCATCCAGGGAAGGTGAACGTAGTACCTGATGCCCTTAGTCGCTAACCATTAGCATTGAATCTCACCGCACAGTGGAAGCTTCAACAAGACTTGCATCAGATGGAGATTGAAGTGATCATGCCAGGTAACACTTCAAGTTTGATGAACTTACAAGTTCAATCTACCATTGTCAATCAGATCAAAGCAGCTCAGGCAAGTGACGCTAAGTTGCAAAAGATCAGAGAACAAGTAGAGAATGGACTTAGAACAGATTTCATCATCTATGAAGACGGATCTTTGAGGTACGACAGCAGATTATATGTACCAAAAGGTTCTGTTCGGGAAGAGTTAATGATAGAAGCTCACAGCTCTCCCTACTCAATACACCCTGGAGGTACAAAGATGTATAAGGATCTGCGTCAAAAGTACTGGTGGCATGGAATGAAGCGTGAAGTATCCAGAAACATCGCTAAATACTTGGTGTGTCAGCAAGTAAAGGCTAAACATCACAGGACTGCTGAATTACTTTAACTGTTACCTATTCCAGAATGGAAGTGGCAATACATCACGATGGATTTTGTGACTGCACTTCCTCACAGCACAAAGGGTAACAATACGGTATGGGTTATTGTGGATCGACTCACAAAGTCGGCTCACTCCATCCCATTTCGAGTTGGCCAATCTACTGAGACATTAGCAAAGAAGTACATGGAGGTAAGAATCTAAATAAGATTTAAACTCTTCAAAAAGGTACCATCTCTAATACCCATGAACTCATGTAGGAAATCATGAGAGTTCATGGAGTACCGATCTGCATTGTCTCCGATCGTGACACCAGGTTCCGTTCACAATTTTGGCAAAGTTTGCAAGCGAGCTTGAGAACAAGTCTGAACTTCAGCACACCTTATCATCCACAAACAGATGGTCAGTCTGAGCGAACTGTTTAGATCTTGGAAGATATGCTCAGAGCGTGTATGCTAGACTTTGGAGGATCGTGGGAAGATCACCTACATCTTGTGGAGTTTTCATACAACAACAGCTACCAAGCAAGCATTGGAATGACACCTTTTGCAGCACTTTATGGAAGGAAGTGTCGATCTCCATTAAGTTGGGACGACATCGGAGATAGAGAACTCTTAGGACCTGAGATGATAGTAGCAACTGTTGACGTAGTTCGTACTATCAGGGAAATAATGCGCATAGCCCAAGATCGACAGATCCACTGGGATACTGCAAAGCGCCGTCATTTGGAGTTCCAGCCGGGAGATCACGTATTTCTGAAGATATCTCTGAACTGTGGAGTGATTCGTTTTGGAAGACGGGGTAAGTTAAGTCCAAGGTACATTGAACTGTTCGACATACTCGAACGAGTCGGTGAAGTGGCTTATCGCTTGGCACTTCCACCTTCATTGGAAGGAGTGCACAATGTTTTCCATATATCCCAACTCAGAAGGTATGTGAGTGACCCTAGCCATGTACTTGATCACTCCGAACTCACTATACAGCCAGATTTATCTTGTGAGCAGCAACCTGTGGAGATCCTGGACAGAAAAGTGAAGTCACTTCGGAACAAGGAAGTCAACATGGTTCGAGTGATGTGGAGAAAGGACATGCCAGGAGAATCAATGTGGGAAAGGGAAGATGAGATGCGTGCAAGATATCCTCACTTATTTGTAAACTAGTCCTTAAAATAAATTGTAAATTTCGAGGACGAAATTTTTGTAAGGAGGGTAGACTGTAACAACTCCAATTTCAATGTACAGAATATTCATTTAAAGTTAATGTACATTTGGGGTATTTGCAATCCTGTAAATGCTATAAGTATTTGTTTTGATTTAGAACAACAAGAAAACACTTGTAGCTTATTGGTATGACCTTGCACTGCTGAGACATAGCACCCGAGTTCAAATCCCATCAGCCACATTATCTTTTTATTTAATTTTCTTTTAACCTTTTAGAAGCCCAAGAGTTTGCACGAGCACTACACGTAAACTGAAGAGTCACACTTAAAATAAACATGTGTAAATTAGTATTCAGATCGACCAAGACACGTGGCGAGAATCCGAGCCCCCAACCCAATGATCGGACCGGAGAGAATGGAGCTAGGGCCGACGCCGCTGGTTTTTGTATGGCCAAACCCAAATTTTTTTGCAAACCCTAGACCCTTGGACTCCCCTTTAACTCCAGTATTGCTTATTTACTCTACACATTTACAGAGAATAATAAAACCCTTCAAATTCCATTTTAATGCATTATTCATCACCCCCCTAAACCCTAAATTGCCCTATAAATACCCACTCTATTTTACACCTCTCTCACTCAGAATTCTCTTGCAAAAACTATATCAAATTCCCTAGTCTTTTAGTATACAAGTGGAGTTAGTGAAGGGCGAAGCTCCGACAAACTTCCGAGGAGATTCCGACGACAATACGAGGAGTTCCCGGCAACGAAATGAAGCACCGACGAATCCTAGACCTCCTCCTACCTCCCCCCTTTCATCAAAGCCAGTAAGTCCCATTTGCCCTCTCATCTTCATCTTTAAAAAAATTCTATTTCTAAAACCCGACGGAAGCGGAGTTAGTCCGACTTCCGATTCAGTTTTCTTTTTAAAACTACACTTTTCTTTAACAAGATAAAACCATATTCTCATATGTTGATTAATAAAAATTAACATACTCAATAAAACAAGTTTCATATCAAAATAATCATTTTGTGACATTTATCGCATTTTTATACAAAAATACCATAAACTATCCATTTCGATATTATAACCTTTATTCCTTGCTATACCTATAGATAGTTCATGAGGTAATGACCTACCTCATCACAACACACATCTCTATCATAGAACGATGAAATTTTAGGACAATAGAATACGGGAAATACGACTCTACAAATAAATACCCTAAACTTATAAAACCGTTTTCTTTAAAAAGATGTATTAATCATTTCCATGCAATTGCGCCTCTACAACCCATTTTGGGGACTCCGTTCGGGATGGTGCGGATTATCGTACATCCCCGGACTTAGTAGAGCGAGATGCAGACCTCCGCAAGGAGCATTCGATCTCGATGGAATTTTTATACATTTTTCTTTAGAAAATGAGATTTCTACAAGAAAATAAATAAATTCTTTTCATTAAAAATATATATATCAATTATCAAAATATCTATTTTCATTATATAAATATTCCAAGTTTTCTAAATCAAAGGAATCACTATTAAATGAAAATACCATCCAAATACAACACAAGTACAACATTTCAAGAAAATACCATATACTATGAAAACTAGGTTCTATTTATTAGAAATTGCACAAATGTAAAATACACATCTATGAAAATTCTAAAGACGATAATTAAATACTTGATGTGTATTTTGAAATTATGCCAAAACTATTTTTACATAAAACCCTCTCAAGTTATACTAAATTACAATAAGGACCCTAGTAAACATAGGTTTAAGCGGGACCGGTCTCTTGAGCCTCAGAGAGCCGGAGACATGGGTGCTTGCCTATTTAAGGTAGACAACCTAACAAAAGGTGTTATCAATACGGTAATTGTCTTAGAAAAGGACAAAAATCCTATCGTCTATGTGCAGCAGTTACCGATAACATCAAAATCTAATTCAGGACTTCAATTTCTTTTCTAATTGTCTGACTCAGATTGAGTCTAAATATAATCAATCTGACTTGAATGTGATTCAAGTATAAAACCACAATTCAATATGAATCCATATACTCAATCTATTCAATCTATACAACTTGACTGAACCGAACCATGGATATACTCCATTTACATGTTCATCCATTATATCCGTTCCATTACTGATATCATGGTTTCGGCAAGTCATTCATCTATACAATTTATAATACAATACAATACAATCAAGACATCGCGGGGTTTATAAGGGGTAGATTGGTACGGATGGTTTTAAAAGTGGCACGAGACTGTAACCATAATACACCTAACCTGAATCTCCATTGCCGTTGTACCGTGGCTGAACGGTTCCTTATACTCCGTATACCTTAATCTCCGGGATAGTGGGAATCCTCTCGTATACACTGGAACTTTCTGTACCAAGCTACAAACAAAAACGTTAATAATATAATATAACTTTAAAAGTTATATTCTTCTTCTGTCTATTCTGTCTCTTCTTACTTTTAGGACTTACCAAGCGATTGTTCGCTGACGACATTCATTTTCTTCTTCCTTTGGAATGTTGTCAGGTGGATCGGACCTTTTGGAGACAGAGCCCACCAGTAAGGAATTGGATCAGTTAGCCTTTGACCCGGAGCTCTAGTTTACTTGTACATTTCATTTTCATTTCTGTTATTCCATTGTTTAGGCATTGCTTTCAGTACATGTATTTTCATTTCAGTTGTATTGTAAAAAGAATGTTAATAAATAAAGTTGATATTCATTTACATCTTGTCTCTTGTGTACATTTTATTTTATATTGCTTAGATACGCTTAGCGTGTTTACTTCTGAGTAAATAGGTCATGTGACCCGTCGTGTCCTCTGCCCGTACACTGGGAAGCGGGGCGTGACAGGGACCGTGGGATTACTGGCCCGGACAGAATCCTTAAGGTCAAGAAGCATCCGCCTTTTCTCTTTGATGATGGCACCCGTGGCATGCTGGTACCAAGCAATAAAAGCATTCGAGGCTTCGGGATATGGCTCGGCTCACTAACTAGGAAATGAGGACCCATATTTAGTCGCATGAAGTGATGCGCTGCGTTGCGAACGCTCTCTTCTGTAGCAACCGGGTCAACGAGGAACGCTTCAAGAGGAACATCTTGGTTGTAACCGGATTGCTGGGCAAAACGGTGTGGGTTATATCTCATAAACAACACCGAGGCGTTCTGTCTGAATACGAGGAAACTCAGCCTGATGGAATATAAATGAACGATCTTTTGGGCCCTCAACGCAGAAGCTCCATCCTTGAAGACATCGTGGAGCGGCTGGATTACTTTGGAAGATTCCTTACCGATGGCCAGGACCCTGTCGACGAAGGTCATGCTATCCCTAACCATGCACGGGCGAAGAAGCAATCGCCGAGCCTCTCGCTGGGTTGGGTCTGGAGAAGAAGCATCGACCAATTGCATGATCCGAGGAAAGTTATATTCTTCATAAATCTGGGCCGTTTATGCACACCAAAAGCACCCAGCACGTGCATCTCGATCCACGAGGTGAAGTAGTGCAATGGGAGATTTATAGGCTTCAAACCCGTCTGAGTGGTGTCAGCCGCTATACTAAGACTATGATATATGTGAGCCAGTCCTGCGACCCCGATAGCCATGCGTGTCCCCGTGGCAATGCAATGAGCCAGAAAAAAGACAGATGGTCTCATATAGAGAAGGTGCATTGGAAGCACAAACCAACTCAGATACAAGCCGATAAACCCCATGAAGAACGTCTCCTCATCAATGTCCGGAGCGGCAATCTCTACGAAAGGGACGTCTGGAGTATCCGGAATAAAGAATTTCTTTAAATCTGCCTCCACATTCGGCAGTTTGTCCAAACCAAATCCGAACGAATCATCGAGTTTGGCAAACTTCGCAGCTTGCTTCGATAGCACCTCCGGACGAAGAAAACGAGCAACAAAGTCCGTAAAGCTAACTCCATGCCCCCCGGACTCTAAGAATAAGCTCTCATATATGTTCAACACTTTGATCAAGCTCAGAAACTTGTGTCGAATAGCATTTTCTGGGGTAAGACCCATAACAACTGATTCAATAGCAAAGATGTACTCGTCAGGAGGAAGTATCTTCTTATAATGCTCTCCTATGACGGGTAACCCGGATATTTTCGTGAATTCCTCCAGTGAGATTGACACCTCCCGATCCGATAAGAGAAATGTGTGGGTCGGGATATTCTATTGCTCCAGGAAGGATTTAACCTACCACACATGAGGAGTATGGTAATAAAAGAGGGACGCGTTGATCACTGGATATAACCCGGTCTTCAGCAGGAGTGACTTCTTGGCCGACAAAATGTAACGGGCCCACTGCAGATAACCAGCCGGATGATGAGGGGTCACTCCTATCGTATAGACCTGGCACTAAGGATGCACTTCTCCTTGGCATATGCGAAGCCCCGGAATTTCTAGGGCCATCGGCGGCTGCACTGGTATCGACGCCATGGAAGCTTGGAGATGACCTTCCGAGGTCCATCTGACCTCTTCCACCGCATAAGCGACCCACGGAAGGTCAGCGTAATGGATTGATGGGATCGGTTCTGACGGCACCTCACAAGTTAAGCTACGCCGGCTCCGGATAATATAATTGTCCCACGATCCCCACAGATGAAGAGACTTCTGCTCTGGGTCGTAGTCCCGAATTAGCGCAAAGACTTCCCGATCCGTAGGCGCGTCAGCAAAAGCGCTCTCCGAATGGACGTAAGGAAAGAACGAATCGGAAGCCATAGTACCTGAAAAGAAAAACCCGTAGAGAGTTAGTTATCATCACGGTATAACTAACTACAACTAAGGGCCTTAGCATCTGTACTCCATTGTGACATATTAAAGTCACTACAGTAAGAAAAAAGGGACAGTGGCCCACAAAATCATGGTGAGGCCTCATTAATGATCCAAAAGGATTCTCATTCAATGAGAAATCTCATTAAGCGGTGGAGTCCAAAACTCCCAATGTTCTTGAAGAACGTGTTCTACAACAGATCCAAATCTGTAAGAAAAATCTACAACAGAAACCTTAAAAAGAAAAGAGGAAAGAGGAATAAAATTCCTAAATTTTTTCAAAACTTCCCAGTGCTAAGCTCTGTCATATAAATTGGAATCAAATTCCTCCGATGATAGGATTAAATCCCAGAAATCCCAATAGGAAAGATACTGGAATTAAATTCCAGAAAACCCTCAAAGATCAGAGTTAATAATAGGGTAAAAGTCTAAGATCTCTAAGACCCACGGTATACCTAAATAAAGTTTTTTTAGATCTCTGAGAGATCATTTCAAGAAAAAGAGCCAAGCTCTGTTAATAGATTAAAAATCCAAAAAAAAAAAGAGTCTCTTTTAAAGAGGTAAAAAAATTGGTCATAATCCTTACCAATTTTCTTAAACAGAGTTAAACTCTAAGAGTTTCTTCGAGCAGAGATCTAAGCTCTGAGAAGAGAATTAAATTCTCAAGTAAGAAGAAGGAAGATGAAGAAACGGTAGTCATTTCAAGGGCCAAAGGCCCTATTTATAGGATGTGAATGGGCGGTTCAACTCCCTAGAAGATCCAACGGTGGAAAAAGGTGACACCGTTGCACCCACGTGTAAGCCACGTGAGAGCAACAGTGGGGGGGAATTTGTTCCCCCAATATTTAAATATATTAAAAGAGTAAAACTCTGTTGAAATTTAATGGGACATCTCCTCACGTGCTTTTCACGAGAGCGCCAGCGCTAATGTGCAAAGCACAGAAACGCTTCTGAGTAAGAATTAAATTCTTATACAGCACCGCATGTGCTACTCATGCCGGAGCCAATGTGCAAAGCACAGAAGCACTTCCGAGTAAGAATTAAATTCTTATATGGCGCTACACATGCTCATCACTCGGACGCCAATGTACAAAGCACAGGAGTACCCATCATAAGAATTAAATTCTTAAGCAGCGCCCACGTGTACAACACGTGAGCGCAAGCGCCCAAATCAAAATTGATAGAATTAAATTCTACATAAAAAGTTGGAATACTCTTTGTTAAATAGAGCCGTTGGATCAAAAATCCAATGGAGATGATAAATTATCAAAATATAGAATCAAATTCTATTAGGAGAAAATATCTCCCAAATCTTTCTAAATAAGAAAGATACTCTCGGTTGGATCACTGATCCAATAATAGAATAAAATTCTATTTTGGGGAATATATTCCCTCAATCTTTCTAAGCAAAAAATGATCGCTCTCTGTAAAACAGAGAACTCTTGGATTAAAAAATCTAATGGTGATTAAAAATTACTGCTTGACAGAATAAATTATGTATATGGGAAAATATTTTCTCAATCTTGTTAAAAACAAGAAAACATATTCTGTAAAACAGAAATATTTGGATCAAAGATCCAACGGTGGGTAAAATTTCCCAACTCAATTTTGAGACCAATTAAATCAATTGGAATCTCTAAATGAGAGATTTTCTCAAGGTCAATTAACAAACATGCCTCCACTATATAAAGGACCCGAGACTTCAAGTCTCAAAAAGAAGGAACCTCCTATAAGTTTATGCAAAAATACAGGGAGTTCTCAAAAAGAACAGAGAATTCAATTCTCAAAGAAGAAGATCTTCCTTCTCAAAACCCTAGGTAAAGAAAAAAAGAGATAAAAATATCTCCTTTACCTATCATATCACGTCTAAAGGTTTAACCATTTTAAAAGAACATAATTCTTTCTCTGGATCTGAGATCCACAAGACAAGTCTCCCATGAGTTAAGAATTTAATTCTCATCGGGAAGATGTTGTTCTTGAGAATCAAACATTCAGGAAAGAACAAGTTCAAAAAAGAAGAAGATGGAGTTCATAATACTTTAGAAACTTAGTTCTTTCAAATCAAGAACTTAGTTCTTTAAAAACTCAACCCAAAATTCTCAAAAATTGTAATTTTGGTGATCGTTAATGGTCAAAATACTATTGACATATGTTTAACCTCTCTGAGAATATCAACAGAGATTAAATCTCCATAATAAAAAAAACAACTCAGCGCCTCACATGAAAAACACGTGGGCGCCCAAGACAGAAGGCCAGCGCCTCACGTGCTTCCCACGTGGGCGCCCTCAAACAAAGGGCCTAGCGTCTTATGTGAAAAACACACGGACGCCCAAAACAGAAGAACAACGTCTCACGTAAAACACACATGGGCGCTGAATAAAAGTGCTCAGCGCTCCATATACAGCCGAAAATAGTTAAGTGCTTAGCATTGATTGGGCATCGCCCAGCGCCGCACGTGCCCCTCACGTGGGCGCCATATAAAAAGTGCTTAGCACTTCATATATAGCCAAAACGGCTTAGTGCTTAGCACTAATTGGGCAGTGCCCAGCGCCGCACGTGCACCTCACGCAGACGCCATAAGAAGTGCTTAGCACTTCACATTTAGTCAAAACAACTAATGTGTTCAACGGGCCGGGGATGAAGAGCATTATAGTCTTCCTTCTTCGCAGATTGCTGATTGAAGCGTTGCGTCCTGGCCTTTTCATAAATGGCCATATCATGGCTTTGATTGTCTCGACTCTTTTGACAAGCTTTTTTTATTAGCCTGTCTATTTTTTCTTCGAGTGACAGACTTAACGTTCTTAGAGTGGGATTTTGTTCTGTTTCAACGTCAAGGCCATTTAGAAGAGCATTTTCCCCTTCACTGAAACTATTTATGACGTGGCAACTGTAGAACCGCTCCCGTTTCTTGGACTGAACATATCCGAGCCCGGTTGTCTTCATCTTTCCATTGGGCATCTTTCGCTGAGTCTCGGGAATATCCTAAATCTTTTTGTCGAATTGGGCTTTTCAAATAGTTTGTTCAAGGGATACACTTCGGCATCTTAATAGCCTCTTTAATCTATCCACGTAATATCTTGGAAGACAGATTGGTTGAAGCCTGTCGCGTGCAAAATCGGTATTATGCCAAACTTCCTTTTCTACTATGGTTTCCGTAGATTGGTAGAAGAGGATCGTTTTTTCACCTCTTCGTCTGGGAGGCATGTAGAAAGTTTGCAGTTCTTGTACGCTGTATGTGTGGAGCGCATCATGTTCCTTGCAGTGTCGAGACGGAGCCATTGTGATTTGCAGACTCTGATCCGCTCCGGCAAAAGTTTGCGTTGACGGGCGGACGGAGAACACTGTGTTGGCCTCGTCCTCTGAGTCGCTGCCAAAGACCAAAATAGGAGTAGATGATCCGAGTTTGTTATTCTCTTTCTGCAGTTTTCCCGAGTAGACTATTTTTTCATCTTCCTCAGTATCACTCCGAAAGATCGGGATAGTGGTGACAGACTTCTGTTTATTCTCCGGCTTGTGGCACCTTTCTGTATCCTCGAAGTCTGGTAGGAAGTACTTTGCGTCTTAATATTTTCGGACCTCATTTACGGAGAAAGGATTTAGCTCCACTGTGACGGTGTACTCCGAACCATCCTCGAAATACTTCATGCACTGATGTCGTGTAGAAGGGATGACGTTGTACTCGTGTAACCAAGGCCTGTCGGGCAAAGCGTTATAGCAAGTCTTGGCATCATTGACATGAAATTTGATGTCAGTGATGAGCAGCCCGAAGTGCAGTGTCAGTATTACGAACCCAAGCGTCCGTGACGACTGTGAGTCAAACCCAAAGATGGTAATTTTATCTCGGGCAAGGTGCTGAACATTCATGCAGATTTCTTTCAGCACTCTCACGTTGAGAAGGTTAACGGAGGATCCGTTGTCGACAAGGATTTTCCTTATCTTGATGTCGTGGCAGTACCTGGTGACGTATAATGGGCGATTATGTTCACACGTACCGAGGAGGAGATCTTCATCGCTGAATGTAATGTCAGCCGTGTGGATCTCTGCCAGCTCATCTTTCATCTTCTCTTTCGCGAAGAAAGCTTGGAACTGATCGGGCTCTTGTAATGCCTTGATTAGAGAATCTCGTGCCTCTTTGGACATGAGGAGAGCATCCAATATACTCAGTTGTGAGGGTATTTTTCTCAGATGTGCTAGGACATTGTAATCCACCTTATTTTTCTTAGGTGGGTCCTTTGTGGTGGGCTCTTTGACAACTTCATCGTCGAGCGCAATTTCCTTAGAGATTTTTTTCTTTCCCTTTGTGTTTTTTGCTCGAACCTTTGTTTATAGGTCCGAGGTTCTTCTCAAGCAGTGTACGGTTATGCAGCCGAATATTCTCGCATTTCTTCTCCTCCTCTTCTTTTTCGGAGGGGGAGTCTTTGAAGAGAGGGCCGAGGGGTATTTCGTCCTCAGAATCGCTCCCGAAGGTAAGAACTTGGGGTTTTTCCCCTTCCAAACTGGTATCAACCATATGGCAGTTGCCATTCGTTTCTTTATGCGTGTCTATCGCACTATTTTGTCGTCAATGAGCTTCGCGCTTCATCCTATTGAAGTGTTTTTGAAGGTCAACGTATCCATGCCACCACTTCTTGAAGGCGCTGCATTCCTCGGTGGCGTGGGTAACCCCTCGATGATATAGGCAATAGTTTGGATGTAAATCCTCTCCGTCGAGGCATATGACCCCCGGAGTGTTTCTTAGGAGAGGTGGTAGCTTCATCCCCAATGACAGGGCTTTGGCGAACCGCTTCTCTGTTTTGTAGCAGGTATGCTTTGGTTTGGTTGGAGTACTTTACGACTCATTCTTGCCGCAGCTTTTTCATCCTGAAGCTTAGCCTTTTCGTATATGGCTGTTTCGCATTCTCGGTCAGCTTTGCATTTTTGAAAGGCTTCGTTTAACAGCGTATCGATCATATCTTCAGGGAGTTCCGGAGATTTTAGCGCCGATTCTGCCCCCAGTTCCTTTGCGTTGTTTTCTAACGCCGAAGGGGTTTCTTCATCATTTAACGACGAATGGGTGACCATGTGGAAACTTGCTACACGGTCTCCGGTATCTCCTGATGAGTCATTTTCCTCATCGTTGTCACTATCTTCGTTCTCAAGAATATGCTTAAGGAGCTCTTCGAGCGTGACCGGTGTCCACGCCTTCTGGTTGTACTCCTCCAGCACGTCAATGTACTTTTGTAAATCTGTGCTCTTGTCGTCATACTCTGCAGGTTGCACAGGCTTCTTGGTCTTCTTCTTTTTCTTCGAAGAGTTTGAAGGCTCGACTTGGGGGTTTTGCCCTTTGTCAACAATTTTCGGTGCGGGAAGTGGTTTCAGCATCCATTCGATGATTTCGGGTTCAAGTAGGATTTTCCACCTGACTGCTGGACACGCCTGTAGATCCCTCAGCATTCTTTTAGTTTTTGCTACAAGAACGACTTCCAATGGAGACTCTTCCATGAGTGAGCATGATGCCCCCGGCGCATCCACCTTTTTGGGAGTATGCTTCTAGGGTGGGCTTATCCTCCAGTTATCAGACAGCACGAATTTTTCTTGTTGATACTGGTCTTCGACCCAGTTCTTGAAGACATAACAATCATCAATTAGATGACTCACCATTTTGTGATAGGAGTAGTAGTTAGGGTTGTTGACGTCACCAGGTTGCTGTGGACGCCGCGGGTCTGGCAATGTGATGAGTTTGTTATGCACTGCCAATTCGAGCAGTCTCCTCATCTTGTCGCGGGAAAATGAGTAAGCGCGTTCTAGTCTTTCCTCCAAGGATGGGAGCGGACGCGCTTTGTTTTGGCGAGCAGCCGGTTTTGGGCCACTCGGCTGTTTTTGCGTATTGACAATGAAGGCCGCTTTCCCTTTACCCTTGTTATTTCGAGGGTCTTTATTTGAGGAGGAAGGCCCGAGGCCCATCTGGTCCATTTGGGCCAGTTTATCGATCAGAGCCTGGAAGGTTTTTGGTTTGAAGAATGTCATGAACTGGGACACAGTCGTTTGAGGATCAAGGGTCCCGATGAACATGCCCACGGCAGAGGATTCTTCAATGCGTTGTTCGCACTTAGACCATAGGTTCCGCCACTGGATCGCATATTGGACCCAGGTTTCTCCGGACTTTACCCTGGCATTGATTAATGCCATGATTGGAATGCACCCGCTCGCGCTGGCGAACCGCTGTGTGAACAACAGTTCCATCTCTATGAATGTCTTTACGGAGTCATTTGGGAGCTCCGAGTACCATTCAAAGGCCGTTTCTGACAGTCTGCCAACGAACTAGCGAAGCAACAGTTTGTCGCCGCCTCCAGTGTTGCCGCACAGAGCTTTGAACTGCACGACGTGCTGATGAGGGTTGCATGTCCCTTTTTATACATGGAACTTGGGAATCATATATCCCGGTGGGTATTTGATTTGATCATACCAGTATGGATACGGTCGTCCAGTTCTGACGATTTGGCCAGTAGCTTCACTAGCTTGATGGGCTCTTATTTGTTGAGTGATATAATCATTAAGAGTGGCCTTGGAGATTGTTTTCTCCTTGGCTTCCAACAAGGCTGGAGGAGAGTTTGATATTTCCCCTCTGTCATCCTCAATGATTATCGGCGGATCTTCGGCTGGGAGTTCTGGTTGGATCATCATTCCAACCATGTCCTGGAACAAGAGCGCCATCTGCCTCATGTTAGCAGCCTGTTCAGCGGCTTCTTTATTTTTTCTTTCAAGCACCCTTCACAGGAACTTTGAATTGGTCTCCTGCTCTTGGCGCTGTTCGGCTGCTGGATCCGGACTTTCTTTCTGCACGGTAATTGCTTCCATTTTGTCCAGCATTTCCTGGAGATTTTTTTGTTGCTCCTGAGCTTTTGTCAGCGATCAAGTTTGCGGTCGATGACCTACAGAAACACGGCTTTCCTCTTTTCCTGAATTCATATGGACTGTATAGACGATCATACCCCTAGACTTGGGGCGTTTGGGTCCATCACCTTTGGAATTTGCCGCAGGTGGTGGGATTTTCTCCAGCCTCGTCATTTTGTAGGAGGTTGAAGTTGAAGGAGCCATTGTAATATGCACCCGTGTAGAAGAAGCCCCCCGCTGTATGACGGAGGAGTGGTCTTTTCCTTGCCGAACCTTCGATTTATTTGGTCGACGGGAGTAGCTCTGGTCAATCACAGAATCTTGGACTTTTCGCCAGACCCCATGACTTTGCGAGGAGAGCCGCTGATGGGGCCGCTCCGGTTTTTCCTGAACAGCGACTTCTACTGGTAGAGGTGATTTCTTCAGCACTGCCGTTGGGGAGTTCTTACGTACCCTCCTAAGCGGATCAAAGCTGTTCCCGGTTGGAACAGCAGCGTCAACTTCTACCGTTGGAGCTGGCGGAGTAAGTCCAGAAGGGGAGTTGCCCCTAGCTTTTCTTACCCGGCGCTAGTGGCGACATCAAGCGAACTATGCAGAAGGGACCGTCTCAGTTTTGGAAGCGGCTTCGTCATGCCTCCGGCTTTATAGAGGGGCTGCTGTTGGCGTCAGCCTGTTGAAGACCGACGTCCTTGTTAATGTTTAGGAAGAGCCGGAAAATCTTTCAACGACCGACTTTTTGATGGGGGAAGCGCTTTTGACGGCTTCGCCTATAGGAGTTAGGAGGGCTATTCGTTTTGGAGCAGCCCCTTCAGGTATCACGAGCCTCTTTGCAGGCCCGCTTGGGTTCTTGCCCAGCCTGTTGAAGACTAAGACGTCAGATTTGGATGGCCTGTTGAGAGGGACCGTTGTGGTCGCCAGTCGATCAAAGATCGCCGTTTTGGGAGCTTCCTCTTGCGGTGTTGAGGCACCGAAACTCACTGGTGGGAGCATGGTCCCAAAGAACAATCCAGTAGTATCTTGTGTGACTTGCCCCACCGGAATTGAAAAGATAGAGGCCACGTTGGGCCCATAGGTCACTCCTCCTGTTGGGGTGGAGCAAGAGCTGCTGCTGCATACAGTGCATTGAGAAGCCATCGATTTTCTACATAGGAGAAAGACATCATGTTTTAGTACCCCGAATCCAGGGGCAACCATAGCAAACCACGATTTTGTTCGCGAAACACGACACACGAAGTGTGGAGTGGAAAGAGGAAAAGGTCCTACGGAGCGTGCTAGAATTTGTTCACCGCCGAAAGACCGGACCGAGACGTTGGGACATCTGGCCTGAATTTGGGGGCATATACTATTTGGACTTATCCGTCCACCTCTCCGAAAATACCAAGTTGATTTATGGCACTATATATCGGAGGTTTGGACAGACGCGACCATTGTAGCAGACTTCATCAGATTCCCCCTCATTTGTGAGGGGTTTTTGATTGTGGGGACGCTCTTCCCTGCAGGCGCAAGCCCCTGTAGTTAATTACGTTACCGTATTACGATAACCACTTTCTCCTTCTCCAGCAGTTCACTTCGTGTCGTGTGTATTGTTTATTTTGGTTGCCCGCGGATTGTATACGGAGACTAGTTTATGTCATCGCCCGTAGGACACGGATCAGTCTAAATCTGTATATTTTAGATTTAGGTTTGGTTTATTTAAGGACCGTTAATCTGGTTTGAGATTAAGATCGACTTAAACATATGAGCATTTGGGCCCAATTATTTTATTTTAAGGACATCACGGTCCATTATCGTCATGTTTGGGGCGACTATTAGTTTAAGGACATTTCGGTCCAACATTCCCGTTTTGGGGATGAATGTTAGTTTAAGGACATTTCGGTCCATTATCCATCTTGCGCATACGTGTATTTGTTACATGGCGGAGTGAACGATAGTGGCATGGAATGCACCCAATTTGGGGTGCGATCCAATTTGAGGTGTGCACGTCAATTTGGAAGTGCATCAATATGGGATGAAAGGAGTTGTTGGTTGTCAGGACCCCCACCTCTCTGAAGATGCTGAGGAATTACAATGACATATATCAAAGATGTGAAGAGATGTACCTTTGAACCAAATCCCGTATTTGAAGGAATGATCATGATGGATCATCTAAGAATCATTAGCTTTATTTGAGACTAAGATTAACTTATACGGTATGGGATGAAGATCGTTAGTCATGTATGGGACTAAGATCAGTTTGGATATCATGAATGAGAGATCGTTAGTCATGTTTGAGACTAAGATTAGTTTGGAAATTACGAGCATATGGGCTCGGTTGATCAAATCGGTTTAACCTCAGGAAACTTAGCCAATTTGGGCTAAGACTGGGTTTCTATACTAGCCAGCAGTGCTAAGCACTAATATATACAGTGCTTACATGTGTTTCACGTGAGACGCTGGAATAGTGCTAAGCACTATTTTTTTCTCGCGCTCACGTGTGTTTCACGTGAGGTGCTACTACATTGCTAAGCACTAATTTTCTCTGGCGCTCACGTGTGAAACATGTGAGGCGCTCAGATATGGGTGTTGCCCAATCAGTTCTAAGCACTTAGTCATTTTGACTGAATATAGAGTGCTATGCACTTTGTATGGCACTCATGTGGGTAGCACGTGAGGCGCTGAGCATTGGTTTCGGGTTCTGTTTGTTCACACCCTTTTTTTTAGACAGAAGTGCTAAGCACTTAACTACAGCTCTGGTGCTCACGTGTGAAGCACGTGAGGCGCCATGTTTCAGGTTTCCAAGAGTATTTCACGTGTATTTCACGTGACTGCTTTATTTTTGGGGTGCTGGGCTGCTTTATTTGGTGGTTGCCTAATCAACACAAATGAGTTTTTCTTTGTTTTTTGGATGCTCACGTGGGCAGCACGTGAGGCATTTTAGCCCTTCTTTTGCTTGTTTTAGGCACTCACGTTGGAAACACGTGAGGCACTATAATAGTGCTAAGCACTAATTTTGCTCACGAGTGTTACGTGAGACGCCAAGTTCTTGTTTATAGAGATGTTAATCTCTTTTAATGACATTTTAGTCATTGATGATCATCAAGATTTCTGTTTTGAAGACCTTGGATCATTTTTTTAATTGGAGAACTAAGTTCTTCTTTTATTTTTATAAGAACTAAGTTCTTTATGTAGGGTTAAACCCTAATTTCGGAGAAATTAAATTCCCAGACCATCTGTTCTTTTTCTTTTTCTTTCTTTTTAATCTAGTTCTTTTTTGAATCTTTGATTCTCAAGAACAAGATATTCCCGATGATAATTAAATTCTCAACTTGTGGAAGACTTGTCTTGTGGATCTCTGATTCATAGGAAGAACTAAGTTCTTTGAGAAGGGTTGAACCCTTAGATAGGTAAAAGAGATATTTTGATCTCTGTGTTTTCTTTACCTAGGGTTTTGAGGAGGAAAAGTCTTATTCTTTTCTTGAGAATTGAATTCTCTGTTGTTTTGGAAGCTTTTTGTATTTTTTAGAAGCTTATGGGTTTTTTTCTATTTTTTCTCTGTATCTCCAGTGTGTGAGACTTGAAGCCTCGGGGCCTTTATATAGTGGAGGCAAATTGTTAATTAGTTTTGAGAAAATCTCTCATTGAGAGATTCCAATTGATTTAATTAGTCTCAACATTTGTTTGGGGAATTTTACCCTCTGTCAGATCTTTGATCCAAGTGTTTCTATTTTTATAGAATATGTTTTCTTTTCTTTTTTTTAACAAGATCATAGAATTTTATTCTATTAAACGGTGATATTTTTATCACCATTGGATTTTTAATCCAAGGGTGCTCGGTTTAACAGAGCACAATCTTTCTCTGTTTAGAAAGATATAGGAAATATTTTCCATCTCATTAGATGCTTGATCCACCAACTTTCTGTTTAACAGAAAATATTCTTCTCATTTAGAAAGATCAGGGAGATATTTTCCCCTAATAGAATTTAATTCTATATTTAATCACCATTGGATCTTTGATCCAACGGTTCTCTGTTTAACAGAGAGGATCTTTCCCAAGAGTAGAATTTAATTCTACATAAGGAGGCGCCTTCACGTGTTTAACACGTAAGGCCTATTTAGCCTATAATTATTTGATTGCGCTCACGTGTTTAACACGTGAGGCTTGAGTCATGGGGAATTTTCTCCCCTTTTCTCTCTCTTTTTATAAGGGAACACTGCCCTTTTTGCAACGTGGACGGTCGGTGCTGCCAGTTTTGCGATTTGGGCGGTCGGTGCTGCTATTTTTGCCACTTGAACTGTCGGTGTTGCCCTTTTTGCGACGTGGATGGTCGAGGCTGCTATTTTAGCGACGTGGACGGTCGATGGTGCCATTTTTGTGACTTGGACGGTCGATGCTGCCCTTTTTGCAACGTGGACGGTCGGTGCTTCCATTTTTGTGACGTGGAAGGTCGAGGCTGCCCTTTTAGTGACGTGGACAGTCGGTGCTGCCATTTTTGCGACTTGAACGGTCGGTGCTGCCCTTTTAGCGACGTGGACGGTCGGTGCTGCCCTTTTTGCGACGTGGACGCTCGAGGCTGCCCCTTTAGCGACGTGGACGGTTAGTGCTGCCATTTTTGCGACTTGGACGGTCAGTGCTGCCCTTTTTGCGACTTGGACGGTCGGTGCTGCCATTTTTCCGACGTGGACGGTCGGTGCTGCCATTTTTATGACATGGATGGTCGATGTTGCCCTTTTTATGACTTGGACGGTCGGTGCTGCCCTTTTTGCGATTTGGAAGTTCGGTGCAACCATTTTTACGACTTGGGCGGTCGGTGCTGCCATTTTCGCGACGTGGACAGTCGAGGCTGCCCTTTTAGCGACGTGGACAGTCGGTGCTGCCATTTTTCCTAATTGAACGGTCGGTGCTGCCCTTTTAGCGACGTGGACGGTCGGTGCTACCATTTTTGCGACGTAGACGGTCGAGGCTGCCCTTTTAGCGACATGGACGATCGGTGCTGCCATTTTTGCGACTTGGATGGTCGGTGCTGCAATTTTTGCAACGTGGACAGTCGGTGCTGCCCTTTTTGCAACGTCGATGGTCGGTATGACCCTTTTTGCGACTTGGATGGTCGGCGCTGTCCTTTTTGCTACTTGGACGGTCGGTGCTGCCCTTTTTGCGACTTGCTCTGCTTCTTGCGGTGTCGGGGTTGAAGTTGACTTGCTCCGCTTCTTGTGGTGTCAGGGTTGAAGTTGACTTGCTCCGCTTCTTGCGGTGTCAGGGTTGAAGTTGACTTGCTCCGCTTCTTGCGGTGTCGGGATTTGATTTGACTTGCTCCGCTTTCTGCGGTGTCGGGATTTGATTTGATTTGGGAGTTCCCTATCTGTCCAGCGGGACTTTTGAGCTTGGAAGCGCTTCCGAGTGGGACGTTGATTTGATCTATTTAATTTCTGCCTTGTTTAGCGGGACTTTTGAATTTGAGGAATTGTAGCGTAGGATTTGGAATTTGGGATTTGGATTTTTTTATTTAGCATTAGCATCGCTACACTAGAATATGGTACCATGAGCGAATTATCATTTGCCGTGAGAGGGTTTGGGGATTTTGGTTTTGGTTTGACATCAGCACCGCTAACACTGAAGCATAGTGCCAGGAGCGACTTATCATTTTCCTTTGGGAAAACTTGGGGTTTGAGTTTTGGGTCGACATCAGCACCGCTAACACTGAAGCATAGTGCCAGGAGCGACTCAACATTTGCCGTTGGCCGTTGGGGAACGATGGTTTATGAGACAGGTTTAGATCCCTATCACATAAGGCTTTTCAATTTTACAAGCCGTAAGGGTCTCATAAAGGCATTTTCTCTCTCCGAGTCGAGAGGATCTTGCAGGTGTATGTTCTCTTTAGGAATCATGAGAATTCCTAAGTGTGTTGCTCCTTTATGATTCGTAAGGATCTCACGTGGGGATTTTCTCCTCACAAGGTCGAGAGGACTTTGCGAGTGTGTTTCACCTCTTTTCACAAGTTTGCGCCCTTTCGGGTTTTTACAAACTCGCCGGTAGTCCTGCTGTTTTTAATTACGGAGCCTTTTCGAGTTTTCATCCATGCACGTTTTGCTTGTGGACATACCTTTTTTTCTTCTTTTTTTTCCTCTTTTTTTTTGCTTCATCGGCGGTAGGACTTTAGATGTAGTCTTGCCGATAGGACTTGGGAGAGATATGGGTAATTTGCGCCTGTGAATTGTATATGGTTTTACAGGATATATGATCCAGACCATAGGGCCGGTGTGCTCAATTCTCCTGCGACTTGGAGCATTCACGCATAGTATTTCTTGAGATATCGGCCATTGATGAGTGGTATGGGCCTTTCTCTCTCAGTATTTATCAGCTGGTAGGATCCTCCATCAAACACTTTCTCAATGACGTATGGTCCTTTCCAGTTTGGCTCGAATTTTCCCTTGGCATGTCGATTAGGGATGATAGGTCTTTTGAGGACCAACACCAATTCGCCTTTCTTAAAAGCATGGAGACGGGTCATCTTATCATAGGCCTGTGACATTTGGGCTCGGTACAGCTCCAGATTTTGCTGTACTGTGAGCCTCTTTTCTTCGAGGGCGTCGAGCTCGTCAAGCCGAAGGAGGACGTTTTTCTCCTCCGTCAACTCGTGCTGGATGGCCATTCTTAGGCTTGAAACTTCGACTTCAAGGAGGAGGGTTGCCTCCACTCCGAAGAGTAATGAGTATGGAGTGGAATGAGTTGGAGTGCGGTGCGTAGTACGATTTGCCCACAACGTCTCGTAGAGCTTGAGATTCCAGTCTCTCTTGCTGGCTGAAACATTTTTCCTCAGGAGCTTGCATAGAGTTTTATTGAAGGTTTCGGCTAGCCCATTGGCTCTTGGATTATAGATGGAGGAATATTTCCAGTCTATCTTGTGCTGAGTAGCGAACCTTGAGATTTTGAAGATCTTCAAAGAAGGGCCGTTGTCAGATATGATTCTTCTCAGTGTACCGAAGCGGTATAGAATATTATGCCGGAAGAACGTCAGAATATCTTCTGTCTTGACTTCTTTTAGCGGGACAGCTTTAGCCCACCTGGAGAAGTAGTTGGTTGCGGCCAATATGAACTGGTGGCCTTTAGATGACGGAGGATCAATTGGACCAACTATGTCGGTGCCCCAAACTTCGAAGGGCCATGACGCCATCGTAGGATGCAGCGGATTAGGATGCTTGTGAATGAAGTCACCATGAATTTGGCAGAGGTGACATTTCTTTGCATGCTCTTCGCAATCTCTTATCATGGTAGGCCAGTAATATCCAAGCCGTTTGATTTGAAGCCGCATTTTAGGGCTGGACTGGTGAGCTCCATAGATGCCCGAGTGAACTTCTTTCATGACTTTTTGGGCTTCGGCCGATGATAGGCACCTGAGGCAGAGTTGGTCATATGATCTGCGGTATAGCGTATTATTTACAAACATGTATCGGAGAGCTCTCTTCTTCAGCTGAATCCTCGCAGATTTTTCTTTGGGCAGCTTGTCGTATCGGAGGTACTCTATGAAGGTTCTCTCTAATCGGGCTCGTCTTGAATGATCGAAGCTTCTTCGGCAGGATTGTTCTCTTGATCTACGCTTTCTTCTTCATGCAAAGAGACTGGAGGTAGAATTTGCCGGCTTCTGACTGTGATTAGAATTTCATCCATATCGGGATGAGATAGCTCCTTGGCTAAGCGAGCGAGTACGTCATCTTTTCCGTTCAACGCCCTAGGGACTCTCATTAGTTCAATACGGGTGAACTGTTTCATGAGCTCCACCACCCAGCTTCTGTATCGAGCTAACTCGGGCTTATATATCTTATAGTTGCCGTTTACTTGGTTGACGACAAACTGGGAATCACCGTAGACCCGTAGTCGAAGGATCTCCATTTCTATGGCGAGCTCCATACCAGCTATCAGATCTTCGTACTCAACCTCATTGTTTGTGCGAGGCTCAGTGAGAGCGAAAGAAGGTCGTAGGGTTCCTCCCGATGGTGTGATGAACACCAATCCTATCCCCGCTTTTATTTCCGGGACGCTTGATTTGCTGGAGGTCCTTATTGATGAGGCTCTATCGAAGTAGACCTCCCAACATAGCTCGTCATCCTCGAGGTACTGCACTTGTTCATTGGGTAACTCGCAATTGAGTGGTGACCCTTCTGGTATGGGATGAGCAGTAAGAAAGTCGGCGAGGGCTTGCTCTTTTACTGCTTTCTGAGGAGTATAGACTATGTCGAATTCAAGCAACACGACAGCCCATTTTGCCATTCTACCAGCTAGGCTTGCCTTGGTCATTAAGTGTTTGAGCAGGTCGACCTTAGAGATTAGCATAACCCAATGAGTGAGCAGATAGTGACTCAGCTTCTTCACAGCGAATATCAGAGCCATGCATTGCTTTTTGATCGGGGAATAGTTGTGTTCCGCCCCGACTAAAGTTCGACTGAGGTAGTAGAGGGCATTTTTTCCCTCCTCGTTGTTCTGGGAAAGGAGCGCACCGAGTGACTCATTTAGCGCGGCAGTATAGAGAATCAACGGTTTATTTGGAATAGGAGCAGCAAACACTGGAGGGTGCAACAGGTACTGTTTGATACTTTCGAACGCTTCTTGACATTCGACATCCCAGACAAAGGGAGCTCCCTTCTTCATGAGCTTTAATAAAGGCCGACATCTCCTCGATAGGTTCGAAATGAACCTTCATATGTAAGAGAGTTTGCCTTGAAAGAATCTTAGCTTTGTCGGATTCTTTGGTGGAGGCATCTCCATAATGGCCTTTATCTTTGATGGGTCAATTTTGATCCTCCGATGTCAAACTATAAAGCGCAAGAATTTTCCCGACGACACGCAAAAAGTGCACTTCAGAGGATTCATCTTCAAATCATGTTCCCTTAGTCGGGTGAAAACAGTCCTGAGATCTCGGATGTGATCGGCCTTGGCTTTAATCTTGATAACCAAATCATCAACATAACATTCGACGACTTTATTGATTAAGTCATCAAAGATTTTGGTCATTGCCCTTTGATATGTGGCGCCCACATTCTTCAGTCCGAACGACATCACCTTGTAGCAGTATTTTCCGATCGGGGTTCGAAATGCTGTGTGTTTCTCATCCTCGGGAAACATCTTGATCTGATTATATCCAGACGAGTCATCCATGAAGGTGAACAACTCATAATTTGAGGTGTCGTCGACAATCATTTCCATTGTTGGAGATAGTGCCCTCAGAGTCAATTATTGGATCACAGGCACGTGATTGCAATGATTGAGGGAGGACCTATCCCGGGACGACAGTCTTACTCGAGATGATAGTTTGCTATCTGGTTTACCTTTATCATCGTGTACTGCTTCAGGTGACCTTACATGTCACTATTACACGTTGATAGAGCCCATAGGATTCTTGCTTGACGGCCAGCAGTATGAGGGCGATCATATACGTGGGAGCTGGTAGTCTATAAGCATATCCTTAAAAGGTCCCTAGTCGTAGGAGTTTCGAGACAGGGCATCGATTCTCCAGAGTAGACTAGTGTATACAGTCGAGACCCCGACGAGGGGCGGTGGCCGGTCTCACAAGCCACTGGTGTCAGTTGGTTCACCTAAGATGTATACAGGTGCTCATTGGGTTATGAGTACACCGGACAGGACTCGCCGGGAACATGCTAGTTGGTCTTATACCTGACGTCAGATAGCAGTTCCCAGGTGACATGTGTACAGGTTAGTTCATCGACCTGGGGATCGTCATTTGTCTCGTGTGAGTTCCCACTGTACTTTGATTACTACCCTACCACGGCTCAAAGGAGTCGTGCAAACAGGTTTTAGTTGGGTACAGTCCCGAGCCATATGGAGGCAGTGAGCGGATCTTCGGGGGTTCGTCTCTCCCGGTATTGGGGGTGAGGTCGCGCTGTGTCTAGGAGAGCCATTACACGAAGTCCTTGGCCAAGGCAGGAGATTTACTGGTAGGTATTCCAGTAGTATCTCAGGGTGTTCTGGGCTACACTCCGACACGACTTGTACCGCTTTTGGGGGTCTGACTTTTACCAACCCCCTAGGCCCGACATGCGATGCTCATAGACGAACGGACCGGACTGTACGGATATTGTCACTGACAGGCTCAGTAGGGTGTCAGGATGAGTTCGCTCATCGACGTCCCTTTTGGTCAATAGCTGGTGGCCCGTTACGTATTGGCTTATACCTCTGACGTGCTAGTGGTTAAATCCACAACCATAGTATTGACGAGTCTTTAGAGTCCACCACACTTTCAGTTACTCAAGCTTTCGGGCGAAACGCTGTAGAGGCCGTATGGAGATATGGCAGGGTCCGATCAGATACGTGCGGTATTGCACGGATCAGGATCGGACGGTTTGTACTAGAGGCCATATGGAGATATGGCAGGGTTCGATCAGATACGTGCGGTATTGCATGGATCAGGATCGGACGGTTTGTACTAGTGGCCGTATGGTGATATGGCAGGGTTCGATCAGATACGTGCGGTATTGTACGGATCAGGATCGGACGGATATTACTAGCCGGCTTTGGTTTAAGCCGGATCCTAGTATAGTACAGTGTAGTTTTGTCTCATTGCATTTGTATCCGGACGGAATACAGATGCGGGTGTGTATGCACAGTATCGGGGTTTTCCTGTAATTTACTACGGGACCAGTTTTCTGGAGTTGCCAGTTTGCATTCCGTTCCGGCCGGTTTTCCTTTGTTCTTTCCCGGCCGGACTTTTCCGATGGAGGGTGTTATTTGCAAGTTTGCAAATAACACATTGTGGAGGGGTTTCTTGCAAATGTATTAATTATGAAAGCATCTTTTGATACCATTCTTTTCTATCATCATCACTTGCTTTTTGGTGATTTGAGGTGATTAGAGCTTGATGTGAATTTGTTATGATGATGTTTTGGATGTGTTCACCACTTGTGCTCCTACCATCACCTCCCTTCATGCTTCATATTCTTTCCTCCACCATTTTCTAAGATGATATAAGTTTTTTCATACTTGAGAGAAGAAGAAGAGAGGATCATTTTCAAGAGGGAAAATTTGTTCATCTCATTTCATGCTAGAAAAATGCAAGCACCATTTTTCTTATCTTGATTCCTCCATCATCTTCAAAGGCAACAAATCCCAAATGAGACATAAGCTCTACACTACACTTTCTACAACAAATCTTGGACGCGTCGACTCGCCAGCTTCGCGCCCGAGTTGCCTCGGTATTGAGGTGGGAGCCCGTAAAAGATGCAGGCGATGTGGTGCCCTTCCGGCGAAGAGGCGACAACGAGGAGATGACGGACGAAGCATCCGCGGGAGATCGGAGTGGAGACGAAGACCGAAAGACTCGGATCATTCGGTATATCTCTAACCCGTCTTGTAGTTAGCTAGGACAAATTTAATGGCCCGATCCGGGGTTTAGTGCGCGGTGGTGCCGGTTTGCTAAGTCCGCAAAAATTAAAGTTTATCACCGCTTCCGCATTTGGCCGTCGGATTGACGGCCGGGGCGCCGCCGTGCACTTACAGTGGTATCAGAGCCTCGCCATTAACTTCGTCTAGCTTCGTTTGATGTGTTTTACATTTCCGATCGACCAAAATTCCAAAACTTGCATTTTTGTTCACATCAGTTTTCTGTCGAATTTTTTCGGTCTCTAAAAATTTTTCAGGTTGTAGAAAATTGATGTACTGAAATTTCTAAGACTACTGGGAAAATTCGACACAGTCAGTCGACGACTGAAGCGCGGAACCGCGGCCAAACCCCACATTGGGCCGCGGTTCCGCCGCACATTGGTGTCCTCACTGTGTCCAATTTCTCCAGTGGGCTTCTGGGCTTATTTTAGGGGTTTTGGAATATTATAATTGGGCCCAGATTTTCTGTGTGTGCTGCAGTATTGCTTGGGGGCCCACTTGTTATTTTTTGATCGATCGGATATTTTAAACACATTATTTCACAGTATTTACATTATATCTGCGACCGTGAATGTCACTCGATCGGTAAATCCTGTCTAACTGCTATAGCCCGGTTAGACGGATTTGCGAACGTGACTTTCACGTTGATGTTCTGTGTTTTGCTGTGATGTTGCGGATCGGTCGTGGGGGATAGCCTGGATGCAATGCTAGTACTGTTTTGTTGTATTATGTACATTTGATATTGTGGGGCGAGCGTCCGACATGTGGACTGCCGTCACTGCCTGTTTGTATTATTCTTTTGGGGCACGACCTGGTTGCGGTCGATGTACCCATTGTATGTATATTTTATTTTCTGTACTAGGATTGCCCCGCGGAGGGGTGCACGGATAGCCGGTTTCTAGAGGGCAACAAGCCCGCATCTCATGGCATTGGGACGGAGGGGCTTCACTCCAGGATTGGCTGGCTATTCGCCGCACTCGTAGGGGGTATAGGATTTCATTGCACAGGCTATCCATACGACCAGGGGAACGTCGGGTTTCAGTAGTGGCTCTGTGAAACCCGGGGATCCCAGATATCTGTATTGTTCTGTGATGCTGTACATTTCTGTGATGTTGCATTTTATTCACGCCTTGAGCGAAATACTATATATTGGTATATATATTAGTAGATGTTGTATATGTTTTTCATCCGCGCTAGTCCAGTCCCCGCTCTGCCGTTAGTTAGCTAACCTAACGGGTGATGACGGGACCCAGTGGCGAATGCGGATGGCATATACGTACGTCAGTATATTTTCGTTCTTTGTGGTGTGATCAATTGATGGGACTGCATTGATTCGGATCAATGCAAGATAAACAAACCTATTCTGATGTTGTTGGAACACTTTTCAAAAAGCTGTTATTGCAAGGACGTTCACTTTTGTTTTGCATCGTGGTATTCATTTTGAATATCCTGCTCCTCAGTCGACGAGGCAAGGGCCGAGATCCCTTCACCGGGAGTGACCCCTTGGACAGAAGTTTGCGTCAGGGCATTAACTTCACTATAGCCGATTACTTTTGCTTTGCACCGTGGTATTCAGTTGGAATATCCTGCACCTCATTCTACGGGGAAAGAGCCGAGATCCCTTCACCGGGAGTGACCTCTTTAGTAAAGGTTTTCGTCACTATATTTTCTAAAAAGCTATCCGTTCCTTCAACGATATCAAGTTCATTACGTTAAAGGTTTTCGCCAGAAACCATTCGTAGCCCTCCGTCGTTTCATATGGATAGTCAATAGTATTCAAGCTGTGTTTGTTGGCCATAGTCAAGGCACAGTGTTTGGTAGCTGTTGGTTATTCATATGCAGCATAGATAGATGCGTTGGTTTGGGACAGTCGTACAGCCTTGTTGGCCCTAGTCAAGGGCTTGTACGGGTGGGTTCAAATCAACCTGGATAATGACGGGTAGAACTTGACATGTGACTTATGATTTGTTGGCCATAGTCAAGGTCATAAGAGCATGGGGTAAAAATCTACATCGGGAGTTTCAAAAGAACCGAAACTTGCCAGATATGCGCATACCTTCTGGAGTGTGACATCGTGAGCGGATTCCGTCACGTTATCATGCGATGAGAGTTGGATCCCGATTCCCACTGATGAGTTGGTTTACTCCTCGGGTGTTCCCGACTAATTCTTCTTTTAGGTTTGGAGGAGAATTTGAGGTACAGTGGGAGGTTTCCTGATTAGATAAATTGGTAACCATTCTGATCTAGGGTAGAGTGCACGCTGAGTGTTTCTTTTCTCTCTCTCTCTTGGCAGCGACCATTGACCCGACCCTAAGACTATGACTCAGAGACCAAGTTGACCGAACCTTCTTAACACTGGCTTTTGGATTGTCAGAGTTGCAGACCTCATTGCCACTCCTACTTTTACCCTTTTCTCCAGGACACCCCGTATTACTACGAACGTCCACTTCCATTGGACAAAACCATCGTATGGTTATATACGAACTCGAAGGAATTTATTCGAGGATGGTTTCAGGTTCTGGAGAAAACGGATAGGACTATTCAGTTGTCTTTTCCTTTTACCTTCTCTCAGGTTGCGAGTACTCCTTGGTTTAGGAGATAGTACACCTATTACGCAAATTGGATGGTCTTCTTCCAAACCTTAGGCTGGTGCCGACCGGTAGGGAATGAAGAAAACCAATTAGCATAACGATGGTGTGCAGAAGGTATTAAGATTAAGACAAAGCAAGGGATTAGTAAGAGGGCAAAGTAAATTGCGACTGATATTCACGACCAAACCAAGTTTTTCTTCGCCAATCCTAAATCACCTTTGTATTTCTCCAGGACACTCCGTATCACTACGAAGATCCACAGTTTATTGGATACTCCATCGTATGGTTATATACGAACTCGAAAGGAACTTGTTCCAGCTCGGGGATGGATTCTGGTCCAGGAGAAATAGGAATAAGGTTTATTCGGTTGTCTTTTATCTTCACCTTCTCTCGCATTGCGAGTGCTCCTAGGACTAGGACAGTACACCCATTATGCTTATTGGATAGTCTTCTTCCAAACCATAGGCTGGTGCTTAACGGTAGGGAAGGAAGAAAACCATTTGGCCTAAGGGGTGTGCAGAAGGTAACGACTAAAGACATATAAAGGGATTTGGAGAGGTGGCAAAGAATTATGCGGTTATAATTGTGAATCTGGATAATGGTAGAGGCATTGCTAGGAATACCAAGATACCCCATCGAAACATTTCAATGTTTCAGTTCACTGTGTACTGTTAAAAGAAAACTGATTTCCCGATTAGATACTTACTCCAGGGTATGTATTTACCAGGTATGATTCTCACATCTGTATGGTTTTACAGATGATGAGTGGGAGTAAGTTATTGGGAATTGGGTGATCATCCTCATTATATCGGGATTCGTTGTAATCGGTGATATTTGAGGAGATCACCTGGGCTGTTTGCCGGTCGGCAAATATTTGGTTTTGAATATCCGCTGTTGTGCACCAATTTCAAATTGATATGTCTGTACGTCTATTTTCATAGAGTGAGATATACCTTTTGATATTATGTCGATGACATTTACCTATATCAGTGGATGGTTAGGTAAGGAGTATTAAACAGCGGTGTAATTCTTCTTAACCATAAGTACAGTTTTCAACCTACGACACACAGTGAAAGAGTTGTTAGACTCGGCGGACTTATACAGAGTATTGTATGTTGTCCAGTGTCCATTAGGACAGAGGGGTTGGTCCTCATACTATATTCTGTTTACTTTTAACTTCTCTAGTTCTTAGACATGTGTTTCGTAGAAACACAGGGTCTAAGTTTTGAGGAGTTATAGGTATTTGAATAGAGTAGAGAACCAGGTGTAGCAAGTATCGGGATTCTTCAAAGTGATCGAAGATGTAGATACTTGTGTATGGTATTCAGTTGATAGTAATGATAAAGAGAAATTGCTTCTCTTTCAGGTTACTTATAATTGGAAGCATTCCTAAGTTGAGTAACGCTGATCGGCCTCTCTCCATTTAGTTGACATGCACTGGACACAGCTGCATGATTTGAATCTGGTTCAATTAAATCAGTGCCTCTGGTTCTATATTGGATATAGTACAGTTCATATCTTAACATTGTTAAGGTACGGGGAGTTGTCCGGCTTATGATTAAAACCAGACTCTGGATAACTCAAGGCACGTTTCTGTAATGGCTGTTTGTGGGTTGACCCAGGCTATGACGAGGGTTGATTTTCTACCATCTGGCAGATCAATAGAAATATTGTTCTGGACTCGCCACAGTTTTATTAAAAATGGATTTTTTCAAAAAAACAGTAGTGGGAGTATGGTAGAACTGGAAGTGATTCCAGAACCGCAAACGATTACTGAAGATTTGATAAGGAACCTAAAAATTCAATCTGTTTTGACATTCCATTGGCCACTCCGCAGATAAGGTGGGTAACTTCAGGCACCCGAGAGGCACTCCGGTAGCCTCAAGGACGGTGACAGGGAAGTTCTTGTTTACCCACACTTGCCATTGTTGTTGTTCCAGGCTGCGAGACCCGGCAGGAGGATGAGTATAGCGTCGTTCTAAACTAGCTTTAGAAGTGCACATCTATATGACTCTGCCAGAGGGTTTTCATAGTCAGTGGGAGCAGCGGAAGCATTGGTGGACATTAGGCTTATGTCTATTTATAGACTAAAGCAGATATAGCGGAGATAGATCATCTATTTCTGATGTGACAGTCATAGGTTTGACGTCATCAGAATAGGGGATGGATCTGTTGAGAAGGTAGTAGGGTGTGATATCCGGGTTTTGGATGACATACACAAAGTAGGAAGTGACATTCCTATACTACGATCGGTTATACTTTGGTCGTCACACAGTGGTTTCTCCACAAAGGACTTGAATATTATATCAGACATACTGGTTACTAGATCTATGGTTTTAGGTCTAGATTTGGGTGGTTTCCCAATCAGGGTACTTTGACAGCATTCTATGAGTATTTAGAATGGACGACTCCTGGCACGGTAGTGTACCTGCAGGTGATGGAGTCACCCTCTCTAAAGGTGTCTTCTAGACTAAAGTAGAGAAGGATATGCATGATTGGCAGATCACTTGCTTAGGCAATTGAGTCAATCATGAGATGTCAAGTACCACACCAGATGTTGTTCTTGCACTAGATGCAATAAGTTGACATTGATCCAATCCTGGAGAAACAGTCGGAAGCAGTTTTAGAACATAAATTGATGTTCTAGGGATATGATAACGACAGCCTCATCGGGGGACAGTTATCATTCCAGGCTTCCAAGGTGACCTGGACGACAAGGAGGTTGTCAGAGTTATAGTTTTCCTTCTGACGAGGGGCAGTATTCTGGACAGGTGGTCCAAGGCAATACTGAGGGAGGCATGGCGCAGGATACTGATTAAGTTCAGTTGACGATACAGTCTAAGAAGTTTGGATTTGGAGTTCATTTATGAGCTCGGTCCCATCAGACATCCAGACACTCTAAGACAGGTATTGCTCATTTCGGGAGATGGCTTTCTCCGCGAACTTGAGATATAGAGAGACATGGAAAGAAACATCTAGGCGGATCCACTCACTGAGGCTATTCCCCGAACGCAATAGTTTCGCAAACAGGCTTTGTGCGACTGACTAGTAGAGGAGTTGGGTGTTCGGTATCACACGGGTTGTGAGTATGCGACATCGCAATAATTAGCCTTGAGTGCAAGTGGGAGATTGTTGGAGATAGTGCCCTCAGAGTCAATTATTGGATCACAGGCACGTGATTGCAATGATTGAGGGAGGACCTATCCCGGGACGACAGTCTTACTCGAGATGATAGTTTGCTATCTGGTTTACCTTTATCATCGTGTACTGCTTCAGGTGACCTTACATGTCACTATTACACGTTGATAGAGCCCATAGGATTCTTGCTTGACGGCCAGCAGTATGAGGGCGATCATATACGTGGGAGCTGGTAGTCTATAAGCATATCCTTAAAAGGTCCCTAGTCGTAGGAGTTTCGAGACAGGGCATCGATTCTCCAGAGTAGACTAGTGTATACAGTCGAGACCCCGACGAGGGGCGGTGGCCGGTCTCACAAGCCACTGGTGTCAGTTGGTTCACCTAAGATGTATACAGGTGCTCATTGGGTTATGAGTACACCGGACAGGACTCGCCGGGAACATGCTAGTTGGTCTTATACCTGACGTCAGATAGCAGTTCCCAGGTGACATGTGTACAGGTTAGTTCATCGACCTGGAGATCGTCATTTGTCTCGTGTGAGTTCCCACTGTACTTTGATTACTACCCTACCACGGCTCAAAGGAGTCGTGCAAACAGGTTATAGTTGGGTACAGTCCCGAGCCACATGGAGGCAGTGAGCGGATCTTCGGGGGTTCGTCTCTCCCGGTATTGGGGGTGAGGTCGCGCTGTGTCTAGGATAGCCATTACACGAAGTCCTTGGCCAAGGCAGGAGATTTATTGGTAGGTATTCCAGTAGTATCTCAGGGTGTTCTGGGCTACACTCCGACACGACTTGTACCGCTTTTGGGGGTCTGACTTTTACCAACCCCCTAGGCCCGACATGCGATGCTCATAGACGAACGGACCGGACTGTACGGATATTGTCACTGACAGGCTCAGTAGGGTGTCAGGATGAGTTCGCTCATCGACGTCCCTTTTGGTCAATAGCTGATGGCCCGTTACGTATTGGCTTATACCTCTGACGTGCTAGTGGTTAAATCCACAACCATAGTATTGACGAGTCTTTAGAGTCCACCACACTTTCAGTTACTCAAGCTTTCGGGCGAAACGCCGTAGAGGCCGTATGGAGATATGGCAGGGTCCGATCAGATACGTGCGGTATTGCACGGATCAGGATCGGACGGTTTGTACTAGAGGCCGTATGGAGATATGGCAGGGTCCGATCAGATACGTGCGGTATTGCACGGATCAGGATCGGACGGTTTGTACTAGTGGCCGTATGGTGATATGGCAGGGTTCGATCAGATACGTGCGGTATTGTACGGATCAGGATCGGACGGATATTACTAGCCGGCTTTGGTTTAAGCCGGATCCTAGTATAGTACAGTGTAGTTTTGTCTCATTGCATTTGTATCCGGACGGAATACAGATGCGGGTGTGTATGCACAGTATCGGGGTTTTCCTGTAATTTACTACGGGACCAGTTTTCTGGAGTTGCCAGTTTGCATTCCGTTCCGGCCAGTTTTCCTTTGTTCTTTCCCGGCCGGACTTTTCCGATGGAGGGTGTTATTTGCAAGTTTGCAAATAACACATTGTGGAGGGGTTTCTTGCAAATGTATTAATTATGAAAGCATCTTTTGATACCATTCTTTTCTATCATCATCACTTGCTTTTTGGTGATTTGAGGTGATTAGAGCTTGATGTGAATTTGTTATGATGATGTTTTGGATGTGGTCACCACTTGTGCTCCTACCATCACCTCCCTTCATGCTTCATATTCTTTCCTCCACCATTTTCTAAGATGATATAAGTTTTTTCATACCTGAGAGAAGAAGAAGAGAGGATCATTTTCAAGAGGGAAAATTTGTTCATCTCATTTCATGCTAGAAAAATGCAAGCACCATTTTTCTTATCTTGATTCCTCCATCATCTTCAAAGGCAACAAATCCCAAATGAGACATAAGCTCTACACTACACTTTCTACAGCAAATCTTGGACACGTCGACTCGCCAGCTTCGCGCCCGAGTTGCCTCGGTATTGAGGTGGGAGCCCGTAAAAGATGCAGGCGATGTGGTGCCCTTCCGGCGAAGAGGCGACAACGAGGAGATGACGGACGAAGCATCCGCGGGAGATCGGAGTGGAGACGAAGACCGAAGGACTCGGATCATTCGGTATATCTCTAACCCGTCTTGTAGTTAGCTAGGACAAATTTAATGGCCCGATCCGGGGTTTAGTGCGCGGTGGTGCCGGTTTGCTAAGTCCGCAAAAATTAAAGTTTATCACCGCTTCCGCATTTAGCCATCGGATTGACGGCCGGGGCGCCGCCGTGCACTTACATCCATGACAGGTAGCGGGAAATCGTCTTTAAGGCAAGCCTTGTTGAGGTCCCTGAAATCGACGCAAACTCGGATTTGCCCATTTTTCTTCTTCACTGGGACGATGCATGCGATCCAGTCCGTATATTTCTCTTCTCTGATGAAGCCAGCATCGATAAGTTTCTTAGTTTCCTCGATGACCTTTTGTCACGCCCCGCTTCCTAATAGATGGAAACGGTGACGTGGCAATCCTGTGGTATATTTATCCAGAGAAGGTCATTCTGTAACAACCCATTGTTAGTGTACAAAAATTTGCTTTAAATTTAAAGTATACTTGGAGTATTTAATGTTGTTGTTACCACTTTAACTATTTATTTCACTCCATAATTACAAGAAGGAGCTTGTAGCTCATTGGTAATACCTTACACTGCTGAACCAAGCAACCAGAGTTCAAATCCCATGTCCTACATTATTTTTAATATTTATTTATTTTAAAATTTTATAGAAGCCCAACAGTCCATACGAGATAACTCCCAAACTTTCTACTTAACCTGAAAAAGTAAATATACCAGTGATCACCCCAGACGACTCCCCACCCCCTGGACCCCTGACTCGGCCCGACTCGGCCGACTCGGGCCGGCGCCGCCGGCCGGACTCTGCCGGACGACCGAGTCTCCAACTACAAAGTTGTCACTTTTCACTTACTCTACCCCCTGCACACTCCATTTAATTGGATCGGTTCCAGAAAGCCCATTAATCACCATTTACTCCATTTTTAATGATTTTCAATACATTTTTACATTTTTTTAAATTAAAAACTTTACACTTATCCTAACCCTAGCCTAACCCTATAAATACACCCCTACCCTCTACCCTCTCACTCTGAATCTCTGAGCCAACTCTCTAAAATTCTCAAGAAAACTTGTGTACATTGAAAACGAGCACGAAGCGAAGCTACGGCGAAATTCCCGGCGAACTTCCGGCGATCGTTCTAGGAACTCTCGACGACGAATCGACGCACCAGCGATTCCTCTTCTTCCATCTCACTCTTGTATTTTTCAAAAACCCGTAAGTCCCATTTTCTATCTCTCATTCCTATTCTAAAAATACGAATTTACAAAACCCGACGGAATCGGAACAAATCCGATTTCCGATTCGGTTTTTCTGATAAAACTTCACTTCTCGTTAATTCAATTATGCTTAAACTCTCTCATGTTGACTATTAAAGACTAAACAAACAAATTGATCAAGTTTCATTTCATAAAATGATGGCTATTGCACTTTATGGTATTTTTCACTTAAATACCATATTGTTTCAATTTTACATTACATCCATTAAACTTGCTATACCTTTAAGTAGATCACGAGGTAACGACCTACCTCCCCACACATTCATATGCAACATAACACGATACCCTCGAGAACTTAGAATACGGGAGAACAAATATTTTCATTTAAATACCCTTTACTTAATAAAACCATTTCTAAAAGATTTAGTATTGATACAACTTTACAAATACATCTTTACAATTAAGGACTGTCGCGCTCATTAGGACAGAGGAAGGTTGTGGGCATTCAATCGTTTATCTAAACCTGACTTTGTGGTGCCTAGGCTAGACAAGTGAGAAATGTAATTTTAAAAGGCCCGTCTCACGGTGATTCGTGAGCGGATCCCTCCTTTCTTCACTTGTACTTACCTAACCACAATTGGCGGTGAAGAGGAGATTTGAGGTATCTCACAACTTATCGCTTTGGACCAGTTAGGAGTAGTCTAGTTGACTTAGGAGATCTTAGAACATAGAATACAGGAAATTGACATCTTTACAAATAAATACCATTTACTTAATAAAACCGTTTTCTAAGGGATTTAGTATTTATACAATCTTTGCAAAGCGCCGCTACAACCCATTTGGGGAACCCGACTGGGATGGTGCAGATTATCGCACATCCTTGGGCTTAGTACTGCGAGATGCAGACCTCCGTAAGGAGCATTCAGTCTCGAAAGGTTTAAAATACGACATCTTAAGAAAATGAGATTTTTAGAATATAAAATATATATTAAAATTATTTTTGTATAAATATATGTATATTTATCATTAAAATACCTATTTTGTTATGATATAAATATTTCATTTTTTCTAAAAATCACAAGAATCAATTTACCTTAAAATACTATGAATTCCATACAAAATCAATATTACAAATAAATACATTTATTTATGAAATTAGGATATTTTCACTAGAAATATCACAATATAAAATCTACATTCATTACAACTTTAAGACGAATAATAAATACTTGGGGTGTATTTTGAAAAGTATATAAAAGTATTTTTATATAAAACCCCCTCAAGTTCTATAAATTACCCTAAGGACCCTAGTAAACATAGGTTTAAACGGGACCAGTTTCTTGAGCCTCAGGGAGCCGGAGATATGGGTGCTTGCCTATCTAAGATAGACAACTTAACAACGGTGTTATCAATACGGTAATCGTCTTTGAAAAAGACACAAATCCTGCCGTCCATGTGCAGCGGTTACCGATAATATCAAAACAATCAGGACTTCAATTTACTTTTCTAATTTCCTGACTCGGTTTGAGTCTCAGTATAATCTGATTTGAATATAATTCAAGTACAATCTACAATCTACAAATCTACAATATTCAAGATTACAATTTAACATGAATCCATGAATCCATTATTCCATATATACAACTTGACTGAACCGAACCATGGATATATTCCATTTACATGATTCTCTAGATATTCCAATTACATGACTATTCAGTCATATCCGTTTACTGATATCATGGTTTTGGCCAGTCATCTAACTATACAGTCTATACAATATAATACAACAATACAATCAACACACTTCGGGGTTTAAGGGGTAGATTGGTACGGAAGATGTTAAAAGTGGCACGAGATAGTAAGATTAAGACACCTAACCTATATTCCATTGCTGTTGTACCGTGGCTTAACGGTTCCTTGTACATTACGTTTGCCCTGGTCTCTAGCATATAGAGACCCCTCTCGTATATACTGGCATCCTTCTGTACCAAGCTGCAAACAACAGCGTTAACACAACATTATTATAATATAATACAACTGTAAAAGATAACTTCTTATTCTGTCTTTTCTATTTTCTCCCTTATTTTTGGGACTTACCGAGTGACCTGTTCGCTGACGATATTCTATTTCTTTCTTCTTTGAATGTAGTCAGGTGATCTGGACTTACCTAAAATAGAGCCAACTGCAGAAGACTTGGATCAGTAAAGCGAAGAACCTGAGCTCTAGAAATTGTACATTTTCTATTCAGTATTTTTAATTTCCTGTTATGCCATTGTTTAGGCATCGCTTTTATTTCAGTTGTATTTTCTTTTCATGCATTGTACAAAAGAATGTTAATAAATAAAGTTGTTTTTCAGTTTATATCTCTTGTCTCTTGTGCATTTTATTTATATTGCTTAGATACACTTAGCGTATTTACTTCACAATAAATACGTAGCGGACCAGTCCCGTCCCCTTCTCCGTATACCGAGAAGTGGGACGTGACAGGTTTTGTTGGTGGCCCATGCAGGTCAGAGTTGTATGGAACACTGCCATGCAGTTCTGTTCTGCGTGAACAACCTAAGCAATATAATACAAGAACCAGCAACTAAAACATTCTTTACAATCATATTCCTTGAATTCCATCATTCTTTATTCTTTAAATCATATACTTTGAATCCGTCCTAACCCAAATTTTTCTTCAAGGTTATGGATTCCCCGAACAACACCAGCACCAATGTCAACAACACACCTCCACCACTACCACTCACACTTGCCGTCCCTGCTCCGATCAACGAGCAGACGGTTCCACTTGAGGCAATCCGAAGCCTCCTAGAGGGACAGCAGCAGCAGACTGCGCTTTTAATGAACTGTCCTGAGGCAGACGCACTTGGGGTAAAGCAATTTAGGGCTTTACACCCCAAACAATTTTCCAGAAAGGGAAGCCCACTTGAAGCAGAGGAATGGGCATAAGGCATAGAGGATGATCTGGCGGCAGCACAAGTGCCAGACATTGCATGGGTTCGTGTGGCAAAACTGCAGCTCACGGACAATGCTCGAAACTGGTGGAAGGCGGAAGAAAGCCGTCTTGAACAACCCATCGAATGGAAGACTTTCCGCGACATGTTCGACGCTAAGTACTTCCCTGAGACTGCCAGGTTCGACATGGAACAACAGTTCATCCATCTGCAACAAGGTTCGATGTGGACCAAATCAGTAGATGAGTATGACACTGAGTTCACCATGCTCAGTCGGTAAGATATGTCTCAATAATTCGAATTTTTTTTATATTCACATATTACACAGCTAACACAATATTTTTAACAGATTTGCGGCACACCTGATACCGACGGATGAGATCAGAGCCCGTTGATTTTAACAAGATTTGGATTCAGAGATCCAGGATGCACTGGCCACAGGAGATTTTCCGACTCATGAATCGGCTCTGAAAGCTACCCGCTGTTATGAGGCAGTGGTAAAGGCGAGAGGAAGACCTCAATCTGCTGGATTTAAGCGCCCTGCCAACCAGATGGCAGGAGGAGCCTCGTCCAGGCCACCTTTTGTGCCAAGGTGACCCGGAGTACCGAACTATTGTCCCAGCCCAGCCTTTTGTACCTACGGCAAGAGAATTGGACATATGATGAAAGACTGTCGGCGAGCTAACCGTCTTTGCTTAGTCTGCGGCTCAGCTGCTCATGATTTTGGGTCTTGTCTCCAAAGACAAAACCCAGTTGCTACACCCAGGCCAGCAATTATCTATCCGTAGCGACCAACCTTTCAGGCACCCACTTCAAGACTTGCACTACCTGCACCACCCAGAAGACCACAAGCTGCACCACCTCCTCGTCAGTTCCATCAAGCTCAGAGGAACGTTCAGAGGAATGCTCCTCAGGCTAGGAGGAATGTACCAAGGTGCCAGGCTTTCACGATGACCGTGGAAGAAGCTGAGGCCACTGGCCAAGTTATCACTGGTAAACTTTTCTTCTCAAAACCTTTCTTTTCTATCTTGCTACTTAGCTACATACTTTTCCTATACCTAAAACAAATCCCACATACCTTAGGTACAATCTTAGTATCCTCAATACCTGCACTAGCACTGTTTGATACTGGAGCATCTCACTGCTTTATGTCACAACGGTTTGTCCGAACCCATGCGATTCCAGTCTCACCGCTTGTATCCAGCTGGAATGTCAGTTCAGGGAAGGTGTACTGAAGGCAACAATGGGGATACAGCTTGTGTCCGGTAGTCTTCTACAGCCGAGAATTTTATGCTGACTTCAAAGTGCTGGACATACCGAACTTCGATGTGGTTCTAGGTATGGATTGGCTTAGAACTTTTTATGCTACCATCGACTGTCGTCAAAGGAGGGTACTATTCGAGATTCCAGACCATCTGGTCTTTTATTTCAAAAGCGAAGACCGTACCCTGGAGCTAAGTACCTACAAAGCGAAGCCAAGGGAAGCAGTAGTTGCAGCAGCTTAAGCGGAGGAAAAATCAAGACCAGATATGGTTCGAGAGTTCGACGATGTGTTTCCTGACGATATATCAGGTTTGCCTCCCGATCGAGCTCTTGAATTCAGCATTGATTTAGTACCAGGAGCACAACCGGTGATCAAAGCACCTTATCGATTAAGTCCGGAAGGTTTGAAGGAAGTCCGAACATAGTTGGACGAATTACTGGCGAAAGGATGGATTCGTCCCAGCACTTCAAGTTGGGGATCACCTGTACTGCTTGTGAAGAAGAAGGAAGGTTCATATAGAATGTGTATCGATTACAGAGCCTTGAGCGAAGTTAACATAAAGAACAAATATCCACTCTCACGCATCGACGATTTATTCGATCATCTAAGTGGATCTTGTGTTTTCTCTAAATTGGATCTTCATTCAGGTTATCATCAAGTGAAGGTCAAGGAAGCTGATATTCATAAAACGGATTTCAAAACTCGCTATGGACATTACGAATTTCTAGTGATGCCATTTGGAGTGACTAACACACCAGCAATATTCATGAACCTAATGAATCAAGTTTTTCGGGAGTACTTAGACAGGTTTGTTGTCATCTTCATCGACGACATTATGGTGTATTCTAAGAATCGGAAAGAACATGCAGAGCACCTACGAATTATCCTGGAAACTCTTCGACAACATCAGCTCTATGCCAAGTATAGTAAGTGCGAGTTTTGGCTAAAGCAAGTTGGTTTTCTTGGACATATCGTATCAGGAGAAGGAATCTCTGTGGATCCAGCGAAAGTTTCAGCAGTTAGCGAATGGCCTACACCAAAGTCAGTGAAGGACATCCGGAGTTTCTTGGGTTTAGCTGGATATTACAGAAGGTTCATTGAAGGCTTTTCGAAGATAACAACACCCCTGACCAAGCTCACGCGTAAAGATGAAGATTTTGTGTGGTTAGAAGCATGCGAACAAGCTTTCGTAGAACTCAAGTCAAGGTTGACATCAGCGCCTATTCTCGTCATACCAGATCAATCTGGAGGATTTGAAGTGCATTGTGATGCATCCGGTAAGGGATTAGGATGTGTTCTACATCAGCACGGTAAAGTTGTGGCTTATGCTTCAAGACAGCTGAAGATTCATGAGCGCAATTATCCGACGCATGATCTGGAATTGGCAGCCGTCATCTTTGCTCTCAAGATTTGGCGCCACTATCTACTTGGAGAACGAGTGAACATCTACACAGATCATAAGAGTCTGAAGTACGTATTTATTCAGAAGGAGTTGAATATGCGGCAGAGAAGATGGTTAGAACTCATGGCGGACTTTGACATCCACTTGCAATATCACCCAGGGAGGGTGAATGTGGTTCCTGATGCTCTTAGTCGTCAACCATTATCAATGAATCTCACCGCTCAGTGGAAGCTTCAACAAGACTTGCATCAGATGGAGATTGGAGTAGTCATGCCAGGTAATGCTTCAAGTTTGATGAATTTACAAGTTCAATCAACCATTGTCAATCAGATCAAAGCAGCTCAAGCAAGTGATGCTAAGTTGCAAAAGATCAGAGAACAAGTGGAGAATGGACTCAGAACAGACTTCATCATCCATGAAGACGGATCTTTGAGATATGGCATCAGATTGTGTGTACCAAAAGGTCCTGTTCGGGAAGAGTTAATGAAAGAAGCTCACAGCTCTCCCTACTCAGTACACCCTGGAGGTACCAAAATGTACAAAGATCTACGTCAGAATTATTGGTGGCATGGAATGAAGCGTGAAATAGCCAGAAGCGTCGCAAAATGCTTGGTGTGTTAACAAGTAAAGGCTGAACATCATAGGACTGCTGGATTACTTCAACTGTTACCAATCCCAGAATGGAAGTGGCAACACATCACGATGGATTTTGTAACTGCTCTTCCTCGCAGCACAAAGGGTAACGATGCTGTATGGGTCATTGTGGATCAACTCACAAAGTTGGCTCACTTCATCCCATTTTGAGTTGGCCAATCAACCGAGACACTAGCAAAGAAGTACATGGAGGAAATTGTGAGACTTCATGGAGTACCGATCTGCATTATCTCCGATCGTGACACCAGGTTTCGATCGCAATTTTGGCAGAGTCTGTAAGCAAGCTTGGGAATAAGTCTGAACTTCAGCACGGCTTATCATCCACAAACCGATGGTTAGTCTGAGCGAACTATTCAGATCTTGGAGGATATGCTCAGAGCATGTATGTTAGACTTCAAAGGATCGTGGGAAGATCACCTACATCTTGTGGAGTTTTCGTACAACAACAGCTACCAAGCAAGCATAGGAATGGCACCTTTTGCAGCACTGTATGGAAGGAAGTGTCGATCGCCATTAAGTTGGGACGACATCGGAGATAGGGAATTTCTTGGATCAGAGATGATAGTAGCGACTGTTAATATGGTTCGTACTATCAGGAAAAAGATGCGCATAGCCCAAGATCGCAGAAGCACTGGGCTGATGCAAAGAGACGTCACTTGGAGTTCCAGCCAGGAGATCATGTTCTTGAAGATATCTCCGAACCGCGGAGTGATCTGATTTGGAAGACGGGGTAAGTTAAGTCCGAGATACATTGGACCGTTCGACATACTCGAACGAGTCGGTGAAGTGGCATACCGCTTATCACTTCCACCTTCATTGGAAAGAGTGCATAATGTGTTCCACATATCCCAACTCAAAAGGTATGTTAGTGACCCCAGCCATGTTCTCGATCATTCTGAGCTCACTATACAGCCCGACTTATCTTGTGAGCAACAACCTGTAGAAATCCTGGGCAGGAAAGTGAAGACACTTCGGAATAAGGAAGTTAACTTGGTTCGAGTGATGTGGAGGAAAGACACTCCACGAGAGTCCACTTGGGAAAGGGAAGATGAATTGCGTGCAAGATATCCTCACCTCTTTGTAAACTAGTCCTCAAATAAAAGTTGTAAATTTCGAGAACGAAATTTTTGTAAGAAGGGTAGACTGTAACAACCTATTGTTAGTATACAAAAATTTGCTTTAAATTTAAAGTATATTTGGAGTATTTAATATTCTTGTTACCACTTTAAGTATTTATTTCACTCCATAATTACAAGAAGGAGCTTGTAGAACATTGGTAATACCTTACACTGCTGAACCAAGCCACCAGAGTTCAAATCCCATGCCCCACATTATTTTTAATATTTATTTGTTTTAAAATTTTATAGAAGCCCAACAGTCCACACGAGATAACTCCCAAACTTTCTACTGAACCTGAAAAAGTAAATATACCAGTGATCACCCCAGACGACTCCCCACCCTCTGGACCCTTGACTTGGCCGAGTCAGACCGGCCGACTCGGGCCGGCGCCGCCGGCCGGACTCGGCTGGACGGCCGAGTCTCCAACTACAAAGTTGTGAATTTTCACCTACTCTACCCCCCTGCGCACTCCATTTAATTGGATCGGTTCCAGAAAGCCCATTAACCACCATTTACTCCATTTTTAATGATTTTCAATACATTTTTACATTTTTTTAAATTAAAAACTTTACACCTACCCTAACCCTAGCTTAACCCTATAAATACACCCCTACCCTCTACCTTCTCACCCCCAAACTCTGAGCCAACTCTCTAAAATTCTCAAGAAAACTCGTGTAATTTGAAAACGAGCACGAAGCGAAGCTACGGCGAAATTCCCGGCGAACTTCCGGCAATCGTTCTAGGAACTCTCGACGACGAATCGACGCACCGGAGATTCTTATTCTTCCATCTCACTCTTGTGTTTGTCCAAAACCCGTAAGTCCTATTTTCTATCTCTCATTCCTATTCTAAAATTACGAATTTACAAAATCCGACGGAATCGGAACAAATCCAATTTCCGATTCGGTTTTCCTGATAAAACTTCACTTCTCGTTAATTCAATTATGCGTAAACTCTCTCATGTTGACTATTAAACACTAAACATACAAATTGATCAAGTTTCATTTCATAAAATGATGGCTATTGCACTTTATCGTATTTTTCACTTAAATACCATATTGTTTCAACTTTACATTACATCCATTAAACTTGCTATACCTTTAAGTAGATCATGAGGTAACGACCTACCTCCCCACACACTCATATACAACATAACACAATACCCTCGAGAACTTAGAATACGGGAAACAAACATTTTCATTTAAATACCCTTTACTTAATAAAACCATTTCTAAAAGATTTAGTATTGATACAACTTTACAAATACATCTTTACAATTAAGGACTGTCGCGCTCATTAGGACAGAGGAAGGTTGTGGGCATTCAGTCATTTATCTAAACCTGATTTTGTGGTGCCTAGGTTAGATAAGTGAGAAAGGTAACTTTAAAAGGCCCGTCTCACGGTGATTCGTGAGCGGATCCCTCCTTTCTTCACTTGTACTTACCTGGCCACAATTGGCGGTGAAGAGACGATTTGAGGTATCTCACAACTTGTCGTTTTGGACCAGTTAGGAGTAGTCTAGTTGACTTAGAAGACCCTAGAACATAGAATATGGGAAATTGGCATTTTTACAAATAAATACCATTTACTTAATAAAACCGTTTTCTAAAGGATTTAGTATTTATACAATTTTTGCAAAGCGCCGCTACAACCCATTTGGGGAACTCGACTGGGATGGTGCGGATTATCGCACATCCCTGGGCTTAGTAGTGCGAGATGCAGACCTCTGCAAGGAGCATTCGGTCTCGAAAGGTTTAAAATACGACATCTTAAGAAAATGAGATTTTTAGAATATAAAATATATATTAAAATTATTTTTGTATAAATATATGTATATTTATCATTAAAATACCTATTTTGTTATGATATAAATATTTCATTTTTTCTAAAAATCACAAGAATCAATTTACCTTAAAATACCACGAATTCCATACAAAATCAATATTACAAATAAATACATTTATTTATGAAATTAGGATATTTTCACTAGAAATATCACAATATAAAATCTACATTCATTACAACTCTAAGACCAATAATAAATACTTGGGGTGTATTTTGAAAAGTATATAAAAGTATTTTTATATAAAACCCCCTCAAGTTCTATAAATTATCTTAAAGACCCTAGTAAACATAGGTTTAAACGGGACCAGACTCTTGAGCCTCAGGGAGCCGGAGATATAGATGCTTGCCTATCTAAGATAGACAACTTAACAACGGTGTTATCAATACGGTAATCGTCTTTGAAAAAGACACAAATCCTGCCGTCCATGTGCAGCGGTTACCGATAACATCAAAACAATCATTACTTCAATTTACTTTTCTAATTGCCTGACTCGGTTTGAGTCTTAGTATAATCTGACTTGAATATAATTCAAGTATAATCTACAATTTACAAATCTACAATATTCAAGATTACAATTAGCATGAATCCATGAATCCATTATTCCATATATACAACTTGACCGAACCGAACCATGGATATATTCCATTTACATGATTCTCCAGATATTCCAATTACATGATTATTCATTCACATCCGTTTACTGATATTATGGTTTTGGTCAGTCATCTAACTATACAATCTATACAATATAATACAACAATACAATCAACACACTTCGGGGTTTAAGGGGTAGATTGGTACGGAAAGTGTTAAAAGTGGCACGAAACAGTAAGATTAAGACACCTAACCTATATTTCGTTGCTGTTGTACCATGGCTTAACGGTTCCTTATACATTCCGTTTGCCCTGGTCTCTAGCATATAGAGACCCCTCTCGTATACACTGGCATCCTTCTGTACCAAGCTGCAAACAACAGCGTTAACACAACATTATTATAATATAATACAACTGTAAAAGATATATTCTTATTCTGTCTTTTCTATTTTCTCCCTTATCTTTGGGACTTACTGAGCGACCTGTTCGCTGACGACATTCTATTTCTTTCTTCTTTGAATGCCGTCAGGTGATCTGGACTTACCTGAGATAGAGCCAACTGCAGAAGACTTGGATCAGTACAGCGAAGACCCTGAGCTCTAGACATTGTACATTTTCTATTCAGTATTTTTAATTTCCTGTTATGCCATTGTTTAGGCATCGCTTTTATTTCAGTCGTATTTCCTTTTCATGCATTGTACAAAAGAATGTTAATAAATAAAGTTACTGTTCAGCTTATATCTCTTGTCTCTTGTGCATTTTATTTATATTGCTTAGATACGCTTAGCGTATTTACTTCACAGTAAATACGTAGCGGACCAGTCGCGTCCCCTTCTCCGTATACCGAGAAGCGGGGTGTGACACATTCCCTAAATAAATATACTAAGTGTTTTGAAATAATAATACACAATGCAAGAATAAATTGAGACTTGTAAAAAATTTTCAACACACATCTTTATTTACATTCAACTTCCAACAAATACAAGAGTTATACTGGAAAGTAAATACAATAATGAAAATGCCTAAACAAGTGGCATACAAAAACTAAAGGAAAAGAAGCTGAGCTATCCCTGAGTAGCTATCTGGTCGTAATCCTCCTCTGTGGTTTCAACTTCCTCCGTCTCGACAGTATCCGACGAACATTCCAAGAGAAGAAAAAATGGGTGGAATGCCCGTCAGCAAACTAGCGCTCGGTAAGTCTTATGAATAGGTAAGAGTAAAGAAAATGATAAGAGTAGAATATATATAACGAGTAAGAGTATATGATCATGGGTAATATATACTATAGGTCTCTAAATGGTCATTATATTAACATTAAGTTCCAAGTGTGAATATCAATGCAGCCGTAAAAGTATTCACGAGCTCAAGAGTGGGGCCTCAGGAGCAAGGAAACACGGGCCCATTTCATGTGTTAGCATCGGGGCTCTAGGCTGTGGATGAGTCAACCCGACTGATATTCGAGTAAAATAAAAAAGAGGTTAATACGGGACTCCTGAAACTCCGTTGGATTCACACAAGAAACTATCCCAAGCATCCCGTGTATAATATATTATAATTGGTTAATATGATTATCTGATTTGATTGATTGATATTTCTTGATCAAAACCCTAGATTGCAAAAGGTGTAAATTGTATTCAAGTGAGTCGAGTAATGTACGAGTCATGAAAATTGCAATCTGGGTTCGAGTCAAGTTGGTTCGGGTAGATTGGATTCGAGTTCATATTCGGGTTTAAATTTGAGTTCGAGTTTGTATTCGAGTTCAAGTTTAGATTTGAATTCATGTCTTTTCATATGAATTGATATAAATTGTTAAACTCTTATGTTCGGGTGAAATCGGCAACTGCTGCACATGGACGGCAAGATTTGTGTCTTTTTCCAAGGTAATTGCCATTAATAGCTCCGATAGATTGTCAAACCTGAATAGGTAATCACTCACTTTCTCCGGTTCCCTGGTGCTTAAGAGAATTGATCCCGCTTAAACCTATATTTATCTAAGGTCCTTAAAATATTGTTTGCATGTCTCGAGGGGGTTTTATGAAATTTTTTTTAATATGGTTTCAAAATAAACCTCGAGGGTGACATATAATATTTAGGGTTTTTCATGAGCATGTATTTTTAATTATTGGGGTATTTTAATGATACAACCTAGCTTTTTGAAAGTCTATGGTATTTTTATGAAAACTATTACTTTTGGAAACTTGGTGGCATTTTATTAACATTTTTTAATCTTTAATTTTAAAAATATAGTTTCTTAATATGCTTTTATTGAAAATACGAGTTTATATTTTTATATAACTTTTCAAAAAACTAGTTTTTATTAGAAAAAGTCGCGTTTCATAAAAACCGTATTTTTATTCCTTTCGAGACCGAATACTCCGTGCGAAGTTCTGCATCTCTCTATTGTTCCACAGATGTACGATAATTTGCACCATCCATTAGCGGGTCTCCTGACGAGATTTGTAGAGGCGTAATCGCCAAGGATTCGAAATACCGATTTAAAAAAACCTGTTTTGAAACGGTGTGGAATTTTAATGAAAAGCTTATTTTGTTAACTTAGCCATAGATCTAGAATATCGTGCTATAGAACCATGGTGTGCGTGTGGGGTAGGTCATTACCCTGTGAAGTTTTTCTAAAGGTATTTAAACTAATTATCGATGAGAGGGTAATACTAAAGTTCATGATATTTTACTGAAAAAGTTTGTTATATGTTCGTTACATATGAAAATTTTGTTAAAACTAAAAACTAAAAGATGTGAAATAAGGTTAGGATTACTGTAGCATGCTAATTTGATCTTGTTTGCTTATCACATGGCTTGCAAAAGTAAAAAAAAGAAAGCGGTATCAGAGATAACTCCTCATTTGTCGGTTTGTTTTAAAAAGTGGTTTGAGATAAAAAGAGAAATGGATGAAGGGACTTAATGTTTTTATTTGACTAAGGAGAGGTTGAAGAAACTCTCGGGGGTCATGGTTTCGTCGGAGGTGCTCCGGTCGTCGAGTTTGGATTGCTACTCCACTTGAGGGGCTTAACTCCACTTAGCACTTAGAAGTTTTTAGAGAATTTTTGCTAGAATTTCAGAAAGAGGGAGAGCTATGGCATGGAATGGTATTTATAGTGGAGAGTTAGGGTTCAGGAATTAAAATTGTGGATTAAAATGTATTAAAAAGATGTTAAATGGTGAATTGAAGGTCTCTGTTTGATTGCAGGGAAATTCAAACAGTGCAGAGGAGTTAAGGGGAGCTGAAGAGACGAGTATGCAAAGCACGGAGCCCATTGGAGCTCATCCGACCGTCGGCGCCGGCCCTAGAGGCATTTTGGCCGGTCGGATCTCGAGCTCTGGCCTTGAGATTCGTGCCATGTGGGTTTTTCTGTGTTTACTCCATTTTGTGCATGTTTGATTTTTCTGTTCATTTCCCCGTGTATTGCACATGCAACTCTTGGGCTTCCAAAAGAAAAAAAATAAAAAAAATAAATTGTGTCTGATGGGAATCGAACACACAGGCTACGTCATAGTAGTGCAGAGGCTTTACCAATGAGTTACATGTTGATTCTTGCTTTTATTAAACAAATCTAACATATATCTCTTACACAGGCTATAATACCATTTTCTGTACAATAACAAGAAAATTTTCTGTACAGTATTTTCAGAGTCGTTACTCCTTTTCTTCTAGCTCCCTTCTCATTCTTCGTGGAGCTTGTTTGACTGGCTTGGCATTAGGAGATATAGTCAGCTTATGCATAGCCACTTCAGGAGACTGGCTAGGCATTTCTTTGTACATCAACGTGAAGCAGTCAACGAACTCATGTAGCGGGCCAATTATTTGTTCTTTCATTTCCTCCGACAAGAGTGAGCTAATATAGGTCGGCCTTGGATTATCGGGCATTCCCAAATCAATCTCGGTTAGCTCATCGAAGGTTGTTTGTCCTCCATCTTCGAGCTCTCAAGGGGCTTCTTCTGGCTCAGCTAGCTCTTCTTCATCATTTGACTCTTCGCTAGCTTTACCAACATGGATTATGTAGCATACTTTGACATCAGGTTGAATGAAACCTATGCCCCGTCTATCTGGGATTCGTCCATCGATGAGTGCTCGGACCTGAGGCGGATGCCACAACCCCTCATAAAACTTCGCTTCGGAGTCCTTTTAATATAACCGACATCCGCACTTCTTAAAATATTCCCGCATCTCGGGCGCATAATATCTGGGGTTTAGGACGGCTCTTATGCCTCTTTCATATGGAAGGCACGTGATAGACATTGTCCTGGTGCACGATAGGATTTGACCCATAAAACAGGATGCCTTTCTGTCCACTTTTTCTCCCGGGAATGTAGAAGGTTTTCAGCTGGTCCTCGGTTGAGACTGACAACGCATCAAGCTCTTTGCACATCTGCTTTGGCACCCTTGTGACAGCTAGGGACCCTTCCATAACTTCAAATGTCTCTCTTAGCTTCGCTTTTTGCATGAGAGTCCAATTTGCACAGTTGTTGCAAGACGGGTCTTCTTCCTCTGATTCTTCGGTATCGCTGCCGAAATGAGGGTGAATTTTGCTACCGGATGAGCCTTCAGTATCAGATTCGTCCGTATCACTACCGAAACAAGGGCGAGTTTTACGGAAGGATGGACTTCCAGCGTCGGATTCATCAGTGTCACTGCCGAAGCGCGGACGAACTTTGGGGATTTTGCTTTTAAAAGTGACAGCCGACTCAGATTTGCTTTTGAGTTTCAAAGCAGTTCTGTCTTTGGTCAGTCGTGGCTCATTATTTTGGGGGTTCACGAAGTACTGAGAATCTTCGTATCATACTTCATGCACACCAAACGGCTGGATGTCTCCGTCAATACGTCTTTCTTCATCATTTTTGGTATACTTCATGCATTGATGGAGAGTTGACGAAACGATTCCATAATCGTGGAGCCATGGCCGTCCCAGGAGAATTTTATAAGATGTGTCGGTGTCGATCACGTATATCTTGGTTTCGGTTTGTAGGTCCCCGAACCTGATCGACAAAGCTATGGATCCCAGAACTTGCAGGCAGTTTTGATTGAAATCTTGAATGACAATCCTTTCCCTTGACAGGTATCGGACGTCCATTGACAAACTCTTCAGAGTCCGTAAGTTCATGATGTTCACTGAGGATCCCGGATCAATCAATATGCGATTAATCCGATCTCCGTCGCTGTACCTGGTTACGTAAAGCGGCCGGTTGTGCTCAGCTGTTCTTAATGGAAGGTCTTCATCTTTAAATGTGACTACAGCCGTGTGCAGAGTGTACTGGGTTTCTTTCATGTTAATTTCCGCAAAGCAAGCCTGGTACCGCTCGGGCTTTTGTAGAGCGTGAATGAGAACATCTATAAGCTCTTTAGATTGGACCAAGGCATCGTAGATGCTAAGGAGAGACAGAAGCTTCCGGAGATGGGCCAAGACATTATAGTACACTGAGGAAGGACTTGAGTTTTCATGAGCCGGCTCTCCGCCCTCTTCTTCATTAGCGACTTGTTTTTCCTTTCCTTTTGGGGCGTTGTCCTGATTTGGCGATAGAGCCCTGCCGCTTTTGAGCTGGATTTGGTTGGCCTTCGTGGTGAGCTCCTCGTTCTCTTCAGGAAAACAAAGATCTTCCTCAAAGTCACTACCAAGGTGGATGATGTAGCAGGTCACAACATGGACCTCATCATTTGAGTTTTCTTCAAACTCTTCCAGAATTTCAGCCGCTTCTACGGGAAAGAACTCCTTTAATTGAATCATAGTTCTTTCCTTTTGTTCATAGTCTTCGATGGAATCGATGTACTTTTGAACGGTTGATCTCCACGCAGACTCTTTTTTGCGTCGAGCCGCACTTTTCTTCTTCTTGAGCTTTTTGGACTTTGGGCCTGATTGAGCAGAATTGGCAGCTAGAATGGTGTGCTTCTTTTGCCCTTCCCATTCAGTTCTGGGCTCTTTCTGTAGCAATTTTAACATCTTCTTCGTTTTTTTTGGACATGTGCATGCTTCATGGAGGCCGCGGCGAGTCAGTTTCATTTCTCAAGGCAGCAGGTTCAGCTGTCTGCTTCCAGAAGGTTTCAGCTTGTGTCTGTATAAAGTTGGTGGTTGCAGCTTGATTGTTCACCAACACACTCTTGGACAACTCGATCTCCCCAGTCTTGTACTGCTTCTCGACCCAGTCTTTGAAAATATAGCAATTCTCGATCGCATGCTCACTACCCTGTGGTATTGGCAATACAGGGGATTGTCGGTCATTTTTGCTTCGTGAGGTCTCTTTGACTCCGGCAAATGTAGACCGTTGTTCAGGGCATCCTTGAATATCATGCGGACCTTGTCCCTCCTGAAAGAGTAGACTTTGTTCTTTTTCTCCTCTGGTAAAGGCCCTTCTCCTCCTAGCACTGGCTTTCGAGCCCGGTTTGTTTTTGACCCATCCGCCTTTCTCTTATCTTCACTGTCAGACGCATTGAAGGTGTTGCTCTTGTTGGAGCTCCCACTTTTACGGTTGTCGTCTTTTCTACTCTTCCAAGACTTGTCACCCTGAGAGTCCGGGGTAGACTCTTTTTTCGAGCGTTCCAACATTTGTAGTCTCTTGGTAAGCTATTGAAACGTCTTGAGGCCTGCTATACATAAGAATGGGACCATCCAATTGCTAAGCTTCCCAATGAGAAGGCTGACGGACTGGTCCTGCTCTAGCGGCGGTTCGCACTTGACAGTGAAATTACGCCATCGGGCAATAAAGTCCATGTTGCTTTCGTTCTTCCCCGGCTTGGTCCTCACAAGGTCAACAATGAAGATCTTATCACTGACATTCATGAACCTTTGCTGAAATAGAGACTCCATTTAGGCAAAAATGGTGACGGACCCGTCTGGTATGCTTGCGTACCAGTCGAAAGTGACACCGGTCAGGCTGTTGACAAACTGACGAAGAAGGAGCGCATCATTGCCCCCTGTATTTCCACATGACGCTTTAAAGTGGGCGACACACTGATTTGCGTTTCCCGTCCCGTCAAATCTTCCGAACTTAGGAATGACGTAGCTGCTGGGGAACTCGATCAGATCGTACTGTGTAGGATATGGTTGCCCACTACTGCCAATATCTTTCTGAGTTTCGGCCTCGGCCACCAATATTTTAACCTTGCTGGTGACCAAATCCATTATCCGATCTTGTGTTAGCGGGATAGTGCCATCCGGGGCCAAGGCGTCCCCAGAAGTAGAATGTGGTCAGTTTTCGTGCGGCTCGCCCATACTTGAACCTAAAGGGACAGGCATCGATCGCTTCGGGTCGTTATCGCCCGACTCATGAGTAGAGAGATGTGCTTGATTGGAAAGCGCCCGAGCAATTTGAGCCGTGAGCTGCATCACAACATTCGTCAGGTTATCAATTTTTGAGTAGAGCTTGGCCATCTCTTTATCTTTACTCCTGAGCTGTTTTCGAAGCTCTTGAAGCAGCTCTTGCTCTGTGGTCCTGGGGCGGAAAGTCGGCTCTTTTTCGTTGTCCGAGCTTGATTCCACATGGACTGAGGGGTCCTTTTTCCTATCGGTCTCATCGAAGGAGTTTTCATCGTCCAGCAGAGGTGGCTGATCTTGGGAAACGACAACCACATTTAAGCCAAATTGGGCTTGGGATGTGGTGGCCCCATCCTTACTTTTGCTGCATAAGTTTCTGCTGGGACGCGCGCCCGCCATATAAACCGTATGGATAACATATCTGGCCTTATTTTCATCCTTGACACCTGATCTTTCGGACTGATGTCATGGCCGTTCTTTTTCGGTAACGGGCAATCGATTGAAGGCGGCTGGTCTGACCGGGTTCTTGAATGGTGCTGGCGCTTCCTTTTTGGCTTTGCCCTGCTATTTTCGCACGGCACAAAGCGCCCAATAGACTCTTGAAGAGACGGTGTCATGCTTTCTCTCTTGAGGCTGGGACACGTCTCTTTGTAGCATCGTTTGGACTGCTGTCTTCTTGATTCTGGCGGTCATGGCGTTTTTCTGAACCAACTTCAGAGGTTTGAAGGAATTGCTGACTTTTACGGCTAACTCAGCCATCGTCGTGAAGTGACCCTGCTCTTGGAACCTCATAAGATTCCACTTGGCCGGAGTCCTGGCCCTCTTGTTTGCTCGATACCTGAACCGCTTCTGTATCGATCTTTCTGTTCTGAGCACTTGGCAGGCTACGACTCTTCGAGAAGCCTCCGTAGACTGAGCGATAGAGAGCTTTGGAGATACGCCTGATTGTGCACTTGTTGGAGTCGTCGCCTGAGCTCGTCCGTGACGTTTGATGATGCCCTTTGTACCGGCAGTCTTGTGTTAGTTATATGTATGCCCTAGAGGCCATTACTGTACATTGGATGTATATTGTAGTGGATGCTGGGATATATATAGGGAGGACTTTCTTGCTCGACATGATAGTATGCTATCTGGTTGCTCTTTACCTTAACGTGTACACAGATTGTCTCTCTATTACATGTTGGTAAAGCCCTTAGGATGTGTACTTGACTACCTGGACTATGATGCAGATCATACTAGTGGGGACATGGTAGTCCATAAGTACATCCTTCAAGGTCCCTAGTCGTGGGTGTATCGAAACGGGGCATCGATATACTAGAGTCGACTAGCGTATACCTTCTCGACCCATACAGATGGGCGATGGATGATCCCATATCCATTGGTGTTTGACATCAGAGATGATATACGGGTGCTCAGTAGAGACTGGATACACTGGACGGACTCGCCGAGAACTCCCAGATGGTATTATACCTTACGTCAGATGGCAGTTCTCTGGTGACACTGGTACAGAGTAGTCTGTTGACCCGAGATCGTCATAGAGTCTTGTGTGGTTCTGATTAGTCGAAAATATTGCATATTTTAGCCGGCAATTTCCTCATCATTTACATTCATATAGATGTGTTCGGTATCCGTATTTCACATATTAGCAAATCTATCGTAAATTATCAGATTACATGTATTAGACCTTAAAACCGGCATTTCTAGGGAAATTGACTGCATTTCATTACATGGCATATTTTCTATATATCGCAACCCGTATTTCGAAGTCTGTGCAGGAAAAGGAAAAGCTCGCTCGAACATTACACCGCTCAAAAGATACGTCAACTCACTAATTTCAGATCTGGTATCAATCCAAAGGAGCAATCACAATTCAGCATATCAGACAAAGCCCTAAATAGCAGTCCAAGACAACACCTGAAAGACCAAGGCCCACGCCACTCAAGGAGCCGCGGATCCGCGGCCAGGGCCTGCTTTTGCTGTGGATCCGCGGCTACTTGATGACATCATCACTTCAATTTTGGACCAAAATGCTTCTTACAGGGCCCACTGCTCAGAAATGTATCTCAGTTTCCAGAAGACTCCAGGGGTTTCTGCCAGATCAGCAAACAAGGGTTTTCAAGCCTAATTAAACCTAGCTTAAACCCTAAGCTAGCTCCTAACAAACTACCTTCTAGAAGACTCAACAAACTTTTGGAGGGAACTACCATTTCAAACCTAAACCTAGGGTTTGGGAAGTCTATAAATAGAAGCCTAGACCTAGGGTGAAACATAATGTGGAGATAGATAGAATCAAACCATTTTGTAGTTCATTTTTAGCCATTCTCCTTCTTCATCTCCCTCCTCCACAAGTCTAGTGAGAGGGCTTGTGGGAAACCCTAACCCTAATTCCAATTAAAAATCAAGATCCCGAGTACCCATTAAGCAAGAAGCCCTACAACCTTTATGAGCGAAGCCGATCTTCAACGGAGCAAGCGATCCGAGCCGATCCACGACTCACGAAGCCGAGCGACGCCCTATCAACAATCTAGATTCTTCCTCTTGTAGTTCTTGAGGCGAATGTAATCAAAATTGTTGAGATAAATAAAGGTGATATTCTTTTATCTTGTTTTCTTTAAATTCTGCATCATGATATCTTTACAATTCGTAAATATTTTCTGTGTGGTGATGCGTGAATAAAACTCCGCTCGTCGAGGAGTCGAGACGGTCAATAGAATGATGATGTAACATAGCTTTAATCGATTCTTGAGTCCTACGAGTTTTGTAAACCCTAGCAAGTTCAAGAAACGATGACCCATTTTGTTTCGATGCTTTCTTGATTGACATCATTCGAAATTGGGGAGTTACGATCGTTTCTTGAATTTGGTAGAGGCTAGAAAAGGAATGATATCGACGAAAGAACAAGGGTTACAAGATGAAACCCTAGTTTCACGAGAAAGCCCCAACTCTCGTCGATTATCATCAATCTAGTATCAATCCTTCGAAGAACAAGAACACGAAATCTTGAGATTACATCACATCTATAGATCCGATCGATTCCTACGAGCCTCTTTTAGATTCTTGACTTTGATTGGAAATATTATCGAAACCCAATTCTTGATTGTTTATCAGTTTCTTGATTCTTGATTAAACATCGTGACACCTGAATCAATTGATAAATTCTTGAATCATGTTTTCTTTTCTTGTCAATTAAGTTTTCAATTCAAGCATATCATAAAAACGAATCGTGCAATCCCTGTGGACGATCCGCACTTGCTAACGAAATCTGCATGACACCGTTATTGATTGCGGTCAAATATTTTTGGTTGTGATTTCTTTACAAATTTCAAATACTACACAACAAGAATTTCATTCAATCAAATGGCGCCGTTGCCGGGGATTACGCGCTAATTCGTTTACATTTTATAGTTTGAATTGAAAGAATTATTCCATTGTTATTTTGAGATCAAAATTCATGCAAACCCTAAACAATTTGTCGTGTTTCATTGCAAGGAGATCTGGAGCTTGCTGGGAATTGAGAAAAAATTTTGGAGAGTACCAGAGAACAGAGGGAAGCAACAGAAAGCAGCTGTTGAAATCTTGTGAAGTGAACCCATCAAGAAGCCGCGGAAGCGCGGCATATAGGTGGTAATTGCGGCGGAACCGCGGTCCCACAGAGGGTTCTCTGTACCAACTTTCTGCAGGTGACTTCTTGCTCTCTCCTCTCTCCTCTTTTTAGCTCCAACTAATACTTTGCTGCAGGATTCTTTGCAAATAATCGCAGCACTGCAAAAGCAAAATTAAATTTGTGCGTGATTTTGATTTCTTGGTTGTTTGCATTCTAATACGGAAATTAAGGGGCACGGCCAAATCCAAATTAGGTGGGGATTTCATTACCCTTCCTAGGCCCCGAAAACCACCAAACTTGCATCCGCATTGACCCACATTAACTAAAAAAATATCTAGAGATGACTCTAAGGACTGTCGCACTCAATTAGGACAGAAGAGGGCCGTGGGTAATTCATTGCTTATCCGCGTTTTCTTATGGTGCCTAAGGCGAGTGTGTCTAAGGCTAGTGGTTTTTAATTAGGCCCACTACTTACGTAGTGGAGTACCTTCCCACTTACCTGGCACTTATCCGGCCACAGGGGGACAAAGAGGCAGTGGAGGATTCTATCCTGCGACTTGTCTTTTGGCAGTTAGGAGCGGTCTAGAGCCGGACCTAGGTGACCACTAGATTCTAGGGTTTGTGTGCTGCATTTGTTTTGTCGCATCATTTTTTCAAAAATCCGTCCCTTTTTCAAAAGCAAACACCGCATTCATTTACCCCTAATTATAAGCCAACGCTGCCACTTGTACTAACCCTTTTTAGTACAAGATAGGCTGGACACAGGATTCTAGTGCCCGTTTAGTCCGCGTACCCCTTATCGACTCCGAAGTCGATATTTCTCCATTTACCTTTTCTTTACCTACTACCACACCCACACCGATGGACCCGAATCCATCAAACTTCTTTAACCCTAATCTGCCGCCGTCCGTTGGTGCGCAGAATCCACCCCGCATTTCTATCCAGGAGAGATGCTATCCACATAGAGGTCCTCTTTCGACCTGCTTATCCACACCACCAGCCAATGGGGATAACTTTGAGATTAAGCCCCAGTATATCAATCTTTTACCCAAATACCACGGACTCGAGACTGAGGACGCATACGTTTTCGTTACCAAATTTGAAAACGTATGCGCAATGATGGGTACGTCACAACTTTCAGTGGATGCGATGCGTCTACGACTTCTTCCATTTACATTGTGCGATATAGCCGAGAAGTGGCTATATAACACTACCGCACATTCTATTACGAATTGGGAAGAATTCGTCGCTGCATTCCTTAAGAAATTTTACCCAATCCAAAAGACAGCTCGAATCCGTAGCGAACTGAATCAATTTGCCCAGCTCCCTGCTGAACCATTCTCTAAATACTTTGAACGTTTCAAGGATCTATTGGTTCAATGTCCTCATCACGGCATCCCGAGATGGGAGCTTTGCCGAATCATATATGAGGGCAGTAACCCTAACACTAAACAGAGCCTTGAAAATATGTGTCAAGGTACATTTATGACTAAGGATGATGGGGAAGCTTGGAAGTACTTAGAAGAGTTCGCTGAAAAATCACTACAGTGGGAGAGTGGAACCCAACCATTGAATAGGGGTGGCGTTCACCAAATAGATGTGTCCATAGGTGTTCGAGCTGAAATGGCAGCAATGCAAAAGAAGCTCGACGCTATGGAACACAAATTTGCAGCAGCCTCCCTAAACCCAGTGTCACTCCCCAAAACTGTTTGTGGGTGCTGTTCTGATCCGTCACATTTAACGGAAGAATGTCCATTAAACTCTGCGTTTCAAGGTCACGAGCATTCTAATGCCGCATTTCAAAGACCTCGAAACGATCCATATTCTTCCACGTACAATCAGGGTTGGAGGAATCACCCGAATTTTGCTTGGAACCAAAATCAATCTCAAAACACGGTTCCAAACACGAATAATTTTCAAAGGGCTCTTCCTCCACCACAACAGCAACCCCTTCAACTCACTCAGCACCCCTACCAGTCACAAAATTTCCAAAACCAGGGCAACAATCCTGCACAGTCTAATCCTATGCAGTTGTCCTGTTCTGACGATTTCTCTCAATTCACTCAAACCATGAAATCACTTTTATCAAATTTCATAGAGGTTTCGACTGAGGTTAGATCTTCCGTCAGTGAGATAAAGAAAAACTCAGCGTCACAAGCTGAGAGTATCAGATCGATGGAAGCTGAAATCGCACGCCTCAAAGCCGAAATGAGTGCGAGAGAAAAAGGGAAACTTCCCTTTCAACCCCTACAGAATCCTGGGCATTACAATGTAAATGCCATCACAACGTTGAGATCGGGAAGAGTGCTGAATAATAATGTCGGGGAAGATATTGATAATACTGAAAATCATATCAACACCCCGGCTGAGACCTTTCCACACACACACACTTCTCCTTCTGATCCTTCTTCTTCTACCATACCACCTTCTCACGAGCCTATTCTCCAGTTCCCTTTAGGCTCGACACCTTCTCCCAACCCTTATAGTTCTCCACAGACGGTCCCCACACCTCTTTTGGGACCTCGTCTACCCCCTTTTCCTTCTCCTATGATGGACCATGCGCTTATTGCGAAAGCTCCTTACCCGAACCGGTTAAGGGGTAATAGAACGAGTCCTCATATGGAGAAAATTATAGAAATGTTCAAACAGGTTAACATCAATATCCCTCTCCTAGATGCGATTCAATAAGTCCCCGCTTATACGAAAATTCTTAAGGACTTGTGCACTAGGAAGAGGAAGACTCAAGTGCCGAAGAAGGTCTTTATGTCTAATAATATCAGCACTGCTTTTATCCCCCAGCTACCAAATAAACGAAAGGACCCAGGATGTCCTACAATATCGATTTCTATTGGGGGTAAAAACATAAATCGTGCTCTTTTAGACCTTGGCGCGAGTGTTAACCTGCTCCCTTATTCTGTATATGAGCAACTAGGGATTGGAAAGCTGAAACCTGCTCACTGCACTCTCCAGATGGCAGACCGATCTATCACCAAACCAAGGGGTGAATTAGAGGATGTGTTGATAAAGGTCGGGGAATTTGTTTTCCCTGTAGACTTCATTGTGCTCGACACACATCCTGTAGCAAACCCCCGGGGCCAAATTCCGGTGATTCTGGGTCGTCCTTTCCTTGCCACTTCCAATGCTGTTATAAACTGTAGAAACGGTTCAATGAACTTATCATTTGGAAATATGACCATTGAACTAAATATCTACAAAGTTGGAAGTCAGCCATCAGAACCCTCTGCTCATATTTTAGATGTGTGCTCTGTCCATGAGATCGCTCCCGATAGTTGTGGAGCTGAGGAACTTTGCTTTACTGATCTCGATGACATTACCACATCTCTGTTTGACTTTGCACAAGATCTTAGTGAGGACACTTTACCTACACTTGAGTCCTGCACTTCTGACTTCTCTCCACCCGAGTCTGTATCTTTCACAGGCTCTGAGCTTCTTTGTAAATCCAAAAATCAATCTATGATACCTCCTTCTATCATTTCTCCGCCCGAGTTAGATCTAAAAATTTTACCTTCTCACCATAAATATGCATATCTAGGTGAGAATGAGACTTTACCGGTTATAATATCCGCTTCTCTTGCATCAGAGCAAGAAAATGCACTTTTATCGGTATTGAGATCTAACAAAGAGGCGTTTGGTTGGAGTATGGCGGACATCAAAGGGATTAGTCCCTTGATAGTTGAACATCATATACATGTGATGGATGATGCCAGACCGACCCGAGAACCACAGAGACGGTTGAATCCCGTCATGAAGGAAGCTGTCATGAAAGAGATCGTCAAATGCTTAGATAATGGTATTATATACCCCATCTCCGATAGCCAGTGGGTGAGTCCTATACATGTCGTTCCTAAGAAATCCGGCATCACTGTTATAACAAATGAGGCGAATGAGTTGATTCAGACACGCGCCCAAACTGGGTGGCGTGTATGCATCGATTATAGAAAACTCAACGCTGCCACGAGAAAAGACCATTTTCCTCTACCATTCATTGATCAAATGCTGGAACGCTTAGCGGGACGAGAGTACTATTGTTTTATGGACGGATACTCAGGCTATAATCAGGTCCCCATTGCCAAAAAGGATCAAGATAAAACCACTTTTACTTGTCCTTTTGGTACCTTTGCTTACAGTCGCATGCCCTTCGGGCTATGCAATGCTCCCGCTACCTTTCAGCGGTGTATGATGGGGATATTCTCTGATATGGTAGAGAATTTTTTGGAGATCTTTATGGACGACTTCTCGATTTTTGGAGACTCTTTTTCCGATTGCCTAGCGAATCTTGACGCTGTTCTTACTCGTTGCAAAGAGAAGAACTTGACTTTAATATGGGAAAAATGCCATTTTATGGTCCAAGAAGGAATTGTTCTTGGACATGTCATTTCACAGAAAGGCATTGAGGTTGACAGAGCTAAAGTAGATATCATTCAAAACCTCCCTCATCCCAAAAGCGTCAAAGATATTCGCTCTTTCCTTGGCCATGCGGGCCTTTATAGGAGATTCATTAAGGACTTTAGCAAAATTGCTAGACCTTTAACTCTTCTCCTGGCCAAGGATACGACCTTCCATTTTGACTCGAATTGCGAGACAGCTTTCGACTCACTTAAACACTCACTCACTTCAGCCCCCGTTTTATCATCACCAAACTGGGACTACCCCTTTGAGCTGATGTGTGACGCATCTGATTTTGCAGTAGGTGCAGTCTTAGGACAGCACATCGAAAAGATGCCACACGTGATTTACTATGCAAGTAAGACCCTGAATGATGCGCAAATCAATTATACAACCACAGAGAAAGAACTATTAGCGGTTGTATTTGCATTAGAAAAATTCAGGCCTTACTTAATTGGCTCACCTATAGTTGTGTATACTGACCATTCTGCTTTAAAACATCTTCTGGCGAAGAAAGATGTAAAAGGTCGACTAATTCGTTGGATCCTTCTGTTACAAGAATTCGATCTTGTTATCAAAGATAAAAAAGGATGTGAAAACGTAGTAGCTGACCACCTTTCACGCATCATTTCTTCTCCTGTGACCCTGCCGATCAATGACTCGTTCCCTGACGAACAACTCTTGAGCGTATCCACTGAACCATGGTTCAGGGATATTGTGAACTATCATGCCACGGGACTTATACCCAGCGATTGGTCAAAACAGGACAAATACCGTTTTCTATCCCAAGTAAAACACTTTTACTGGGACGAGCCCTATTTGTTTAAATATTGTCCTGATCCGATCATTCGCCGGTGCATCCCGAATGAAGAGTTCAAGAGTGTTCTTTCTTTTTGTCATGATCATGCCTGTGGGGGTCACTTTGGTCCTAGAAAGACAGCGGAGAAGGTTTTGCAATGTGGATTTTATTGGCCGACCTTATTCAAGGACGCATTTGAACATTGCAAAACCTGTACACAATGTCAGTATACGGGTAGAATATCCCAGAGGAATGAAATGCCTCAGCAACCCATCTTGGTTGTTGAAATATTTGATGTTTGGGGCATTGATTTTATGGGTCCCTTTCCCAACTCCTTTGGGAATTTATACATATTGCTGGCGGTTGATTATGTCTCAAAGTGGGTAGAAGCCATTCTATGTCGCACTAATGATAAGAAAGTTGTCATTAAGTTCTTAAAAGAGAATATCTTCTCGCGATTTGGACACCCACGCGCTATCATTAGCGATAAGGGGACATACTTCTGCAACAGGTCTTTCAAGACTCTGATGCGGAAATACTCAATCAACCACCGACTTTCTACACCCTATCATCCCCAAATAAGCGGGCAGGCTGAAATCTCAAACAGACAAATCAAACTTATCCTGGAGAAAACTGTTGCTAAAAATAGAAAAGACTGGTCGACCAAATTGACGGATGCTCTTTGGGCATTCAGGACTGCATATAAGACCGACCTAGGAATGTCTCCATATAGGATAGTGTTTGGAAAAGCATGTCATTTACCCGTCGAGATAGAGTATAAAGCATTGTGGGCTATTAAAGAAATAAATTTTGATTTAAACCTTGCTTGCAACTTTCGGAAGCTGCAACTAAACGAGCTAAGCGAACTCCGCGATGAAGCTTATGATAACGCTGTAATCACAAAGAATAGGACTAAGGTTTTTCACGATAAAAACATTTTGAGGAAAACATTTTTACCTGGTCAACAAGTCCTTCTTTATGATTCACGATTACACCTTCATGCGGGTAAGCTCCGATCTCAATGGAAGGGACCTTTTGTTGTGCGGTCTGTATACCCGCACGGGACGGTAGAAGTTGAAAATGTTAAAAATGGCACTGTTTTCAAAGTAAATGGACATAGACTAAAGCCGTATTTTTCCATTGACCCCACGGAGGAGCTCTTGTTCTTACAAGAGCCAGTTTATTTGGATTAAAATTCCTCCGTCTCACCTTCATGTCCAGTATATCATTGCATCATCTTTTGAATGAAGATGAGTGAAAAGAATAAGTTTGGGGGAAGTTCTTCACTTATATATTTTGCCCCCACTAATAATCCCTCCCAGACTTACAGGTTTTTCAGATATAGCTATTGGCAACAGTGAGGACATTGTTGAAAACAAGTTTGGGGGAGGTTTGTGCTTATTTTCGCATCATTTGCATATCATCTGCATAAGCACAAAACATTTCTTTTAAAAATCTATAAAAATTTAAAAATTTTCAAAACCCATAAAAATTTAAAAATTTTCAAGTATAAAAATAATTTTAATATTTACATCTTCTTTGTATATAAATAAGATAATGAAAGATTATATAGTGAACAATTACATCCATGAGATTAGAAAAATTTAAGAAAACTAAGAAAATTAGAAGTTTTCTTATACGAACTAGTAATAAGTAGTTATGAGCCGTTGTCCCAAGGGTTAGTAAGATGAAGGACGTCACTAATCTGAGGATAAAAATAAGTCTGAAAAATAGTTTCTATTCTGGAAGCCAAACATTTTGAACGTTGATACCCTGCTATTCGCACTTACACACGTCTTGAAGCCTGGGATAGTAGAGGATACCTTGAAATGCTCTTGTCTTAAAAGCCGATGTATGAAGGAAATAAAAAGAAAAAAAAATGAATAAAAAAATATAAAGTGGTGAGAAAAATGGACACTGGTTTTGTTATCACCGAGGGCAATAAAAATGTATAGCGAGGGTGCTTCTTCACCTAGTGCCCTAAGGCCAACTGGTCTGGGAGTCACTGCTATGCCTAAGGTGGTGCAAGACGAGGAAAATACACCAAGTAAGCAAGCACAGGAGTAATCGGTCGGTTAGTACCTCAAGAAGTATTAACGGTCGCATGAAAGTGTGTGAGCAATCTCATCTAAATATTCATTAATTAAAAAGTACTGAGGCTGATGGGCAAGAGTATGATAGCTTGAATTGAATTCTCCGGGTGTAGGGATGTCCTTTATACACACGCAGGATGATATGATCGATGTTTTGGAAGAAAGATAGGAATGAAGAATAAGACGATGTTTTATTGAGGGAGGACGTGATTTCTGACATCTTTTCATGACCATTAAGATAGGGCTCATGACAACCGAAAAGCTAGCTTAGTTGGAAACCCTAATTTTCGAAGCTTTTCTTTTACAATTCTTTTCTTTAAATGTAATATTCATGATCTTGCTTTTATTATTGGATTTTGTGGGTGCAATCCGCTGAAAACCCTCAGGAGACAACACTCCTCCTACTAGGGACACCTAGAGGTTTAAAGGCTTGTTGCACGTGCTCAGTGCAATCGTGTTGCCTACGAAAGTGTGCTAGTTAGTTTTTCTCTTTCTTTATTTTCTCCTTCTCTTTTTAATAAAACATTCGCTCGAGACGATCGAAATTAAGTTTGGGGGAATTTGATTAGTCGAAAATATTGCATATTTTAGCCGGCAATTTCCTCATCATTTGCATTCATATAGAAGTGTTCGGTATCCGTATTTCACATATTAGCAAATCTATCGTAAATTATCAGATTACATGTATTAGACCTTAAAACCGGCATTTCTAGGGAAATTGACTGCATTTCATTACATGGCATATTTTCTATATATCGCAACCCGTATTTCGAAGTCTGTGCAGGAAAAGGAAAAGCTCGCTCGAACATTACACCGCTCAAAAGATACGTCAACTCACTAATTTCAGATCTGGTATCAATCCAAAGGAGCAATCACAATTCAGCATATCAGACAAAGCCCTAAATAGCAGTCCAAGACAACACCTGAAAGACCAAGGCCCACGCCACTCAAGGAGCCGCGGATCCGCGGCCAGAGCCTGCTTGTGCCGCGGATCCGCGGCTACTTGATGACATCATCACTTCAATTTTGGACCAAAATGCTTCTTACAGGGCCCACTGCTCAGAAATGTATCTCAGTTTCCAGAAGACTCCAGGGGTTTCTGCCAGATCAGCAAACAAGGGTTTTCAAGCCTAATTAAACCTAGCTTAAACCCTAAGCTAGCTCCTAACAAACTACCTTCTAGAAGACTCAACAAACTTTTGGAGGGAACTACCATTTCAAACCTAAACCTAGGGTTTGGGAAGTCTATAAATAGAAGCCTAGACCTAGGGTGAAACATAATGTGGAGATAGATAGAATCAAACCATTTTGTAGTTCATTTTTAGCCATTCTCCTTCTTCATCTCCCTCCTCCACAAGTCTAGTGAGAGGGCTTGTGGGAAACCCTAACCCTAATTCCAATTAAAAATTAAGATCCCGAGTACCCATTAAGCAAGAAGCCCTACAACCTTTATGAGCGAAGCCGATCTTCAACGGAGCAAGCGATCCGAGCCGATCCACGACACACGAAGCCGAGCGACGCCCTATCAACAATCTAGATTCTTCCTCTTGTAGTTCTTGAAGCGAATGTAATCAAAATTGTTGAGATAAATAAAGGTGATATTCTTTTATCTTGTTTTCTTTAAATTCTGCATCATGATATCTTTACAATTCGTAAATATTTTCTGTGTGGTGATGTGTGAATAAAACTCCGCTCGTCGAGGAGTCGAGACGGTCAATAGAATGATGATGTAACATAGCTTTAATCGATTCTTGAGTCCTACGAGTTTTGTAAACCCTAGCAAGTTCAAGAAACGACGACCCATTTTGTTTCAATGCTTTCTTGATTGACATCGTTCGAAATTGGGGAGTTACAATCGTTTCTTGAATTTGGTAGAGGCTAGAAAAGGAATGATATCGACGAAAGAACAAGGGTTACAAGATGAAACCCTAGTTTCACGAGAAAGCCCCAACTCTCGTCGATTATCATCAATCTAGTATCAATCCTTCGAAGGACAAGAACACGAAATCTTGAGATTACATCACATCTATAGATCCGATCGATTCCTACGAGCCTCTTTTAGATTCTTGACTTTGATTGGAAATATTATCGAAACCCAATTCTTGATTGTTTATCAGTTTCTTGATTCTTGATTAAACATCGTGACACCTGAATCAATTGATAAATTCTTGAATCATGTTTTCTTTTCTTGTCAATTAAGTTTTCAATTCAAGCATATCATAAAAACGAATCGTGCAATCTCTGTGGACGATCCGCACTTGCTAACGAAATCTACACGACACCGTTATTGATTGCGGTCAAATATTTTTGGTTGTGATTTCTTTACAAATTTCAAATACTACACAACAAGAATTTCATTCAATCAGGTTCCCACTGTGCTTTGATTTCCACCTTACCACGTCCAAGAGGGCGTGCAAAACGGTGGTTTTTGGGTACAGTCCTGAGTCACATGGAGGCAATGAGCGATAGGAGGGGATTCGTCTCTCCCGGTATAGGGGGTTGATGTTGCGCTGTGTTCGATTGGCTATAACAGGAAATCTGTGGCCAGGGTTGCTGAGATTTACTGGTAAGTGTTACCAGTAGTTTCTCGAATTGTTATAGACCTCATATCGAACGACTTATCGAGCTATTGGGGTCTGACGTTTACCACCCCTAGGCGAGATATGCGACATATCAGACGATCAGACCGGACTGTACGGTAGTGTTACTGGTTGGATTCACTGAAGTATGAGCGGGCTTGCTCGTCGATCTTCTGATCGCTCAATATCCGGGTGGCCGTTACGTTTAGCAGACCGCTTGCGGCTTGTGGGTGCTTGATATGATCATCATCTGCTGCCGGCGTATTGACGAGTCTTTAGAGTCCTACACAGAGGTTTCCTGGCTCAAGCAAAACGAAATAGGAGCACATATGAGATATGTGCGGGACCGAGAATAATACCAGTATGTGATACTGTTCATCACAGAATACTGCATTTTATACCGCCCATTCTTACGCTCGGTTGTTTATAGGTAGGTGCTTTTAATCCGTGTTTGTTATATATTTGCAGGATACAGGTTCTCGGTTCTAAAACGGTAAATTCATGGAAAACACGACAAAATCCGGGTTCCTGCCAACCACTGAGAAAACACGGTCTCCGCTCGTCATCCGTATGTTGCCAGATACCAGTTTAGGAAGACAAAATGTCAAATCAATGTCACCTTCATGCACAAGGCTCAATGGCAACAACAAGTTCCAAGAAATCTACGCGGAGCTCGAGGCAATCATGACAAAAACATCCACAAAAAGTCCACCTTTCCTCAACAGAAATTCTGGAAGAATTGTGAAAGTATTTTCAGAAAATAGGTGTACCAGATAACAGGGGACTGCAGATCAGGGCCGTACCAGAAAACACAGCCCCTAATCCCACTATAGGGCCGCGGATCCGCGGCCAATAGGGGGTATTGGACGCGGATCCGCGGCCATGTGGAGTCCTCACCTTGTCGTCTTTTGGGGGTATTTTGGGTACTTTTCATGTGCTCTGGTGGTTGCCCTAGATCTTCAACTCCCTGCCTATAAATACAGCAGATCTGAGCCAAACCAAGGGAGCTTTTCTTTAGCCTCTTTTTTGTGTAGTTTTGTTCTTCTTCTTCTTCTTCTTCATTCTTTCTCCATTAAAATTGTAGTGAGAGCTTTTTGAGTGGAAGATTAATGAAGATGAGGGATTTTTATCTTTCTTGTTAGTTTTGCTCCCCCTTGAGATTCTTGCTTTCTCTTGATCATTCAACCTCTTCATTGAGCTTGAATGGTTAAGGGTTAGTTATTGATCTCAAGGGTCGTATTTTCTCACGGGACTAGCACTTCATTTCACATGCGTTCTCTACCCTTCCCTTGATCTTGCAATCTCTTCATTGAGCTTGCAAGTTTAAGGGTTGGCTATTGATCACATGCTTGTCTTGAGTCCTAGTTTCGTATTCTTTTTATCGCTTTTTATTACTTGCTTTTTATTACCTTGTCTTTAATTATTTGCAATTTTATTCATGCACTTTCCTTCTTGTAATCTTTTCTTTTCTTTGTTCTTTTCTTTTTGTTCTCTTTTGTTCATTTTGTGAATGTTGTAATTATCGTCGTTGTTAAGAATTAATACGGTATTGTAAGTTAACACTTCTTTCCACGTTTCCTTTTCCCGTTATTTTCCATTTGAACTCCGCCCAAACGTTACGCAAGCGCTCCGTTAGGCACCCTACCCTGACAAGGTAACGGTGATTCCTAACCGCGACCGGTTGCGTTCGGTTTGGCCGGAGGCGAAAGCAAGAGACAAGAACGGAAGGACAAGGGTAAATAAGCCGGATTCCACGAATACCGCGCTTAAATCCCCTAATCCACGTTGTTGCCGATTGCTCTAGCTTCAATTGGTCAAGACTCGGCTCAAAGGTTTTGAGTACGGATTTCTTTAGCTTATAATTTTGTATCCTTTCTTAACAACTTTATACTTGCAGATATACACATAGGTTAGAACAAACTCATACAGATTCTTTATTGACTCGTCTAAGACAAGAAGGTAAAATACACCATCTCCCTGTGGACCGACCCGTGCTCAACCGGCTAGCTGCATAGCGACACCGTCTTGATTGCGGTTAACTTTAATTCTTCCAATCAAATGGCGCCGTTGCCGGGGAGACGGTAGCGTATTTTCTTTCTTGTTATTCGGGTTAATATTCTTTTTGTATATATATATATATAAAAAATTCTTTTTTTTTTTTTGATCATTTTTTTTTGTGGGCAAGAGTGCAGAGTTTTGCAAGTTTGCAAACTGCGATTGTGGGGAGCAAAGTGTGCATTCAAGGCAAGGGTGATTTACGAAGTACAGTGCCAAAGATCCGGGTAGTTTGACCCGCGCAAGCGAACTTTTCAAGCTTACCGGATTTGATTCAACGGGGGTTTCCTAACCCAAAAACTTAACGGTACGTACTTTCCTAACACCTTCTTCTCAAATCCGACGCTTCCAATATACTATTCTTTGCAGGATTCTTTGCAAGTTCGCTAGCAAACGCTAAAAAAATTGACTAACCCGTATTTGTTGCAGTGCCGCGCTTAAACTAAAAAACGATTTTTTGATTCTTTATAGAATTTTTATTGAATTGTGCATTGCATACATTAATACGGACTTAAGGGCAAGCGAACCCCACAAGATACGGTAAAAGATTTCATCACCTTTTCCGTGGCCCACAAATCACGAACTTGCGCATAACGTTTACCCGCACAAAATTTAAAAGAAACTAGACTTTAAGCCTTAAGGACTTCGCGCTCACTAGGAGAAGTTAACTGTGTTTAGAACCTTGCTTAACGGTATATTGTTTACGGGGTGTCTAGGAAAGTGTTAACGGCGAAACCGCCAAAAGAGAAAGGGTTATTTAATTAAGGAACTTCGCGAAAGCGTTGGAAAACCTCCCCTTATCTCTGCACTTACCTGGCCTCGTGATCAGTGTATCTTGAGCCTGTTTCTCGACACAGTTTTACTTCGACAATTAAGTTCTGGAGCAGGTCTAGTTGACCTAGGTGAACCCTAGAACGATTAGGTGTGTGGTATTTTTGTGTCGTGATTGTTTTTTGTCCATATTTTTTTTGTGTATATTTCATTCTTTTGTTAATATTCAAAAAAAAAAAAATCACATTCTTTTTCCCCTCCTTTTCTCTACCTTTCTTTCTCTCTCTTCATATCATGGGTACCCCACCTCGAAAAACTCTTGCCGAACTTTGGTACCCACAACCAGACATTACTTCTTACGGTTCTTGCTTTGGCCGAACATCGAACGACCCCTCCATGCCCAAAGTTTCACTGAAAGATCGCATAGCAGCGTCTAGGACAAACACTTGCACTCCTCATTCCACTTCGTATCAACCTTTTCAACCTCCCGCACCCGCTTATGTTGATACCCCTTTTGCAAGTCGTCCTTTGTCCATCGCTGAACGTATTGAACAATCCCGTAGCCGATCTTTCACTCCTTTCACCACTTCAAATTCTTGGGATCAACAATTCCATTCACCTTCCTATCCAAATGTTGATCCTGCTCCTGTCCAACCATTCAATTCCTACCAATCCTACCCTACTTTTGCACCTTCCCTAGACATTGCATCAGAACCGCCAGTTGGGATTTTTCAGTATCCAAACAACTTTGAATCTTTTAATGAAACCCCTTCACAACCCATGTCTAGTCTGGAACAGTCGTTGGAAGACTTTAGGGTAGCGTCAAGCCAACAGATGATGGATTTGAATGCGTCCATAGCCGCTCTCATATAACCTACTGACCCGGTAGCTAGTTTCCTGCTAGCTTCAAATTTTCCAATGTATGATGAGGCGGTAGGACAGGCTGAGAATTTGAGTGGAGAAAGTGAGCTATATACCCTTCCAAATCAAACCTACCCGTCTCAAATTGAATCCCACAACTCCTGTGTTGAAAGTCTATCAAGTGTCCCAAATGAATTATCAGTTGAAGATAGAATGTTTAATGAGTTGTGCGACTTTGTAGTATTTGATTTGCCGGATTGTGAAGGGACCCTTTTGAGTGAAACCATACCCAATCCTTTTGACCTCTACACCTCTACTCTAGAACCTGAATTGATTAAAATCCATGCTTTTGATGAGGTGTCAGAGAATTTTGATTTTCACTTAATTGAGGATATTGACGCTGGGAATATTTTGGATGATGAACCTGTAGATTTGACTGAGTTTCTCTCTCCAATTCATCATCCCGAGTCATTAAATGTTTTTCCCGAACCCCATATGCGTCTGGACTTTGATGAAATATGCATGGATGAGCTTAACTTTGAGGAAAATTTTGAGGATATTTTTGAGGATGAAACAGTTCTAGATGATGAGTCGGATTTTCCAATTCTTCCTGTTCCTTTCACTGACTGTGTACACCCTCCAGAACCCTTAACCGATACTCTTCCTCAACCACTTTCCTCCATCCTTTCCATCGTTCCGACCTTGCAAGAACCCGTCTCACTTTCATTTACTATGTCTGGTTTACCAAGTTCGGCATACCCATGGTTTCTTACGAATCTTGAGGGATTTGACCCAATCTCTCGCCGGGTTAATAGATTAGCACAATCGCTGTTTACACATCGCTCATCACAAATTGTGCTAATCTATTCACTCCATTTGCACCCTCAAGTTCGTACTCCACTTCTTTTTCCCTTCCGCCATTCTTCTTCCTCTCATATACCGAGACCGTATACCACTTCTATCTCCATACGGTCTCGCGTATTCTCCATCTCTTTTCTCTACGCCTTCTTTCACCAGCCACTGCTTTATCGAGATAAAATCTTTGAATGGTTGGTACTAACTTTTGGCCTGTGTAAGGCCTTGTATAGCTTGATACTGTTCTTTCCCCCCTAAATCCTGAATTTCAACGCTTAACAGTGGAAACACTGTTTTACTTAAGTTTGGGGGGGACACTTTTTTGTATATATTTTTGTTTTCCTTTTTGTTTTGTATATAATTTGTTTCTAGGAAGCGCCGGCAATTTTAACCCTCTTGGTATAGCCTGACAGTGAGGGCACTGTCAAGTTTAAGTTTGGGGGTGTGCTCGGTAAGCTTTCTTCCTTCGCATTCATATGTATATTTTGCATCTGCATATTAAATCCATAAAATCCATAAAAATCTGAAAATTTTCTAAAAATATAAAAACTTTTTTGTCAAGTTAGATTGTGGAAGAACTCTGATTCAACATTCGACGGTTTTTGTTTGAAAAAATAGGAATAACTAAATCTTATGTTTAGATTTTGAAAACCTGAAAGATAACTCTCCTTTGAAGTTAACTATAGCTGATATACGTCTTTACATCACACTACACGTGTCGTGAATTTTGGGAATTAGATGAAAAGTCTTTCATGTTTAAACTTTTAAACAGATAAATGATTTTCTGAGGATCAAATAGGTTTGTTCGGAAATAAGTAATGTCAAGAATAGTTTATGAAGTAAAGCGAATATGAAGGAATGTTATTGATGCCGTAATTGGAGCTAAGTCTGAAAAATAACCCATCGGAAACTTGATTGGAATGATTACACACCAAACCCACTAAACACGTCTTTTATCCAAAAAAATATATAATTGAACTGCCGGTTATATCTCCGTTCGTATTAAATCATCTGATTTTCACGTCAAACTGTCTTTTGTTTTTGGACCTAGGTAACTTGAGTAATTAAGTCCGCTGGGGTGTTTCTACACCTAATGCCCTAAAACCAACTGGTTTGGGTGCATTGGCCCAAAGCTCGTTAAGAAGCCTAGAAAGTCCAGTTTTAAAACAAAGTCAAGCAAGTGTTCTCTCCGAGTTAAAATTCCTAACGGTTCTTTGTGTGAGAATAATCTTGATAAAAGACAGACTTTTATAAAAAAAAATTTAGCGGAGATATGAAGGTTTTATTCTATGATAAAGACTATTGCACGTTCACAGAAGTGTGTATGAAATGAAAACAAGAAAAAGGTGGAGTGAAAAATACGACTTAGTTTCCTGTTATGGAAGATAGAAATTCTGAAGTTGAAACCTTACTGGAAAACGAAACTTGAAAAATGCTTAACTCTTTATAAAACTTATGTGATTCTTTTAAAATTGTTATCTGGGCTTTATTGTGCGACATGATGACTTTAATCGATCCTTCTGGAACTTAACGACACTAATTGCACTGCACGTAAAGACATATAAAATCTGTAGTTAAATAAGAAGCGAGGTGTGAAAAATAAAGGTTCGATAGTCTAGACTTAGGATTATAGAATTGTTATTTTCTAAAACAAAAACTTTAGGGTTTGAATCTTAGTTATTGTACAAAACCAACTTGACGGGATTTTGTGGGTGTAATCCGCTGAAAACCCTCAGGAGACAACACTCCTCCTACTAGGGACACCTAGAGGTTTAACGGCTTGTTGCACGCGCTCAGTGTAATCGCGTTCCCTGCGAAAGTGCGGTTATCATTTTATTTTTGTGAATAATTGGTTTTGCTCGGGACGAGCAAAAGTTAAGTTTGGGGGTATTTGTTCATCACAGAATACTGCATTTTATACCGCCCATTCTTACGCTCGGTTGTTTATAGGTAGGTGCTTTTAATCCGTGTTTGTTATATATTTGCAGGATACAGGTTCTCGGTTCTAAAACGGTAAATTCATGGAAAACACGACAAAATCCGGGTTCCTGCCAACCACTGAGAAAACACGGTCTCCGCTCGTCATCCGTATGTTGCCAGATACCAGTTTAGGAAGACAAAATGTCAAATCAATGTCACCTTCATGCACAAGGCTCAATGGCAACAACAAGTTCCAAGAAATCTACGCGGAGCTCGAGGCAATCATGACAAAAACATCCACAAAAAGTCCACCTTTCCTCAACAGAAATTCTGGAAGAATTGTGAAAGTATTTTCAGAAAATAGGTGTACCAGACAACAGGGGACTGCAGATCAGGGCCGTACCAGAAAACACAGCCCCTAATCCCACTATAGGGCCGCGGATCCGCGGCCAATAGGGGGTATTAGACGCGGATCCGCGGCCATGTGGAGTCCTCACCTTGTCGTCTTTTGGGGGTATTTTGGGTACTTTCCATGTGCTCTGGTGGTTGCCCTAGATCTTCAACTCCCTGCCTATAAATACAGCAGATCTGAGCCAAACCAAGGGAGCTTTTCTTTAGCCTCTTTTTTGTGTAGTTTTGTTCTTCTTCATCTTCTTCATTCTTTCTCCATTAAAATTGTAGTGAGAGCTTTTTGAGTGGAAGATTAATGAAGATGAGGGATTTTTATCTTTCTTGTTAGTTTTGCTCCCCCTTGAGATTCTTGCTTTCTCTTGATCATTCAACCTCTTCATTGAGCTTGAATGGTTAAGGGTTAGTTATTGATCTCAAGGGTCGTATTTTCTCACGGGACTAGCACTTCATTTCACATGCGTTCTCTACCCTTCCCTTGATCTTGCAATCTCTTCATTGAGCTTGCAAGTTTAAGGGTTGGCTATTGATCACATGCTTGTCTTGAGTCCTAGTTTCGTATTCTTTTTATCGCTTTTTATTACTTGCTTTTTATTACCTTGTCTTTAATTATTTGCAATTTTATTCATGCACTTTCCTTCTTGTAATCTTTTCTTTTCTTTGTTCTTTTCTTTTTGTTCTCTTTTGTTCATTTTGTGAATGTTGTAATTATCGTCGTTGTTAAGAATTAATACGGTATTGTAAGTTAACACTTCTTTCCTCGTTTCCTTTTCCCGTTATTTTCCATTTGAACTCCGCCCAAACGTTACGCAAGCGCTCCGTTAGGCACCCTACCCTGACAAGGTAACGGTGATTCCTAACCGCGACCGGTTGCGTTCGGTTTGGCCGGAGGCGAAAGCAAGAGACAAGAACGGAAGGACAAGGGTAAATAAGCCGGATTCCATGAATACCGCGCTTAAATCCTCTAATCCACGTTGTTGCCGATTGCTCTAGCTTCAATTGGTCAAGACTCGGCTCAAAGGTTTTGAGTACGGATTTCTTTAGCTTATAATTTTGTATCCTTTCTTAACAACTTTATACTTGCAGATATACACATAGGTTAGAACAAACTCATACAGATTCTTTATTGACTCGTCTAAGACAAGAAGGTAAAATACACCATCTCCCTGTGGACCGACCCGTGCTCAACCGGCTAGCTGCATAGCGACACCGTCTTGATTGCGGTTAACTTTAATTCTTCCAATCAGATACTGTATTCGATTCTCGCGAAATATGACATTGATCGGTTATATGCGATATAGCCGGGTTATCGGATCAAGTGTTGATTCGATAAGTTGTTACTGTTAAATATTAGTCGGTTATATGCGATATGACCGGATCATTAAATCAAGTGTTGATTTAATGATTTAATGCATAATTATATTTGATATATTGCTCTGCATTAACTAGTATTGGTTCACTTTAAATGGTATTTCTCACTTGAATTGTGCAAGTTGTATATGTGATATACTTATGTGCACATGTTTGTATCATGTTTGATGATACATGCCTCTTGGTTAAGTGTATAGAATTAAACCATGGTTACCTAGATGATTAGGGTTTTGCTTTTTCATTTTATTATTTGTTTATTCATTTTGGATATTAATAAAAGCATAAAAAGAAAAGCAAAATGGTTTCTTTATTTTATTTTCTTTCATGAAGCTTTTTGAAGCTTCATGAAGCTTCGACCAAGTGACCATTTTGTCTTGTTCTTTTAACCCTAACCATTCTTATAAGCTTAGTTAGTTCTCTACACTTGACCATGGTCTATTATATGATAAGGATTATTTCTTTTAACTTATCATATCATTCTCTTCATCTTTTTCTTCTTCTTCAAAATGAAGAAAGCTTGCCTCATCAATGGCAAGTGAAGAAATCAAGTGAGAAATCCAATTCTAAAGTCTACCCATTTCCTATTTCTTCATCCTCTACCTCTTGCCAAGTGGTAGAGTGTGTTTTCTTCACAAGTTTCTTGACTTGGTGAAGTTGGAGCTTGATCTAGCGATGCCTCGACGTAGATCATCTTCGGCACGAAGCCGACGACCTTGCCCGTCCATTTCTCCGATGAAGCCGACGCTTGAGCCAGGGATTTTATTTGGACAGCGGAGAGGACTTCATTGCGGAGCTATGGAGGTGGAGAAACGGATCTACAAAGGTTTTATATTCGTTTACTTTTAGTTAAGATGTTAACTAGCTCGTTTTGTCGCCTAAAATTCTAGCCATCGATCTTGTTAGGGTTTCTCGGCACCGTTAAATTTTGAAATTGGCATGGTTGATGCCTTGTGAGACCTCATTAGTGTGCCTAGGAACCTTTCACCTTGCCCCCAGCTGGAGTACCAGAGAGTCGTTCGGACACCTTCTTAAGTTTGGGTTGTGGTACCTTAGCGATCACAACGTTCGGCCTCTTTCCCCTTGAGGTCGATTTGGCTGCTTGGTTTGCCGGGACCTCCGCTAGATGAGCGCTTCCAGCAGGGTAGATGATGACGGAACCAAATTGACGGGGTGCCTTCTCCCATTGCCGGATGAGACTTGTAGGGAGAACCACACGGGCATTAATCTTGACCATGTAGGGGATCGGAGTCGCGTCAGAAACGAAGCCCATCTTGGGAGACATGATTGCTAAGTTCGAGATTGTGACTGAAAACTGTTAACCTGTACGCACACAAAAAATATGACTTCAAAAAAGGCAATCGATATATATGTTGAATGAGTTAGCATGAACGTTTAACCCGAAATATGGGAGGAGAGAAACGTCTTACCGGGCGTGCCAGAATCTGTAGAGTGTTTTTCATCACCCTAATGAGATGGGAATGCGCATCGCTTTTCAGGCGTATACAAATTCCCCCTGCCTAGGGTAGGCCGGGGTTTATTAATTGCGGGGATCCGAATCTTCGGCAGCCGTGGACTAAGCTGCCATTAATTACCCCTCGCCTTTGAAATGAAGGAACCTCCGATTGACAAGTCAACTAGTCATGCGAACTCAATATGCAATGTGCGTATGTGTGTCTTCAGGGGTTTTGGGTACATCGGGGGCCTCGCAGAGTTTACGGGGGATGTGTTTTGAGTGTGGAGTGTATGGGAAACGAGAGGTGAGTAGCATCCTAAGGACGCGTGGACGCTGGGCGCCAGCGCCTCATGCGCCCGGCACATGGGCGCTGGACGCCTGCAGAAAGAAAGGGCTTAGCCCCGGAATTTTGGAGTTAAACTCCCGAGGGACTATGGAAACTCTCAGAAAAAGGAAGGATTTTTATCTTTATGAAGTTAAACTCCCAAAAGGATTTTATTTATGGAGTTAAACTCAAAAAAATTTTGAGTGGAGTAAAAATCCTAAAAGAATTTTATTTATAGAGTTAAACTCCAAAAGATTTTGACAAATAGAGTCTCCTTCTTCTCCTCTTTAGCCCTGGATCTTCTTTTGAGCCTTGGATCTTCCCAAAGTGGGATTTTTGTAGATGAGTCTCCTTCTTCCTCCTCTCTGTTGGCATGATCTTGGAGAAAAAGGGATGAGACTTAAAAATCTCCCATTTGGGAGATTTGATGGAAGATCCGAGCTCCCCTTCAAGGGTTTTATGGTGAAAACTGTTTCTTTTTGAAAAAAGAAGAGTTAAACTTTTGATTTAATTCAAAAAAAAGGAAGAAGGTTTAGAACCTTGAGAAAGAAGGAGGCGGCACAGAACCTAAAATTTTGAGAGAATGAAAAAACTTTTTGTTGATTTTTTCAACATGTTTGCCTTTATAAGCTACACACTTTACATATAGCCCCTTGGGCTTTGCCAAATGGCACTTGTGCCCCCCCATGATTTATGTGCTTATTTCTTTTTGCACATAAGCCATGAGGTTTACAAAATTTTGGCTTTCTGCCTATTTTTCATACATTTATTTCTAAAAAATTGCATTATACTAATTTATTGCTTCATTCTTGGCATGAAGCCAGCCCCTTCCATGCTTGGTCCTGACTTGGGCTTGGGCCTACTTGGCTTGGGGGTTGATTGACTTTAACTTGGTCAATCGGGGTGTAACTTTTGACCCCAACAATGACGAGGGTGAAGTCGGTGAAGGAGGAGGGCGCAGGTGAGGTCGGAGGCTGTGGTGAGATGGGGCGCCGGAGGTGGTGATCGGGGAGGTGAGTACGAGCGTGGTGAGAGGATCTCGATTGAGGCGATGTGGTGGAGGCGAGTTGGCTAGGGTTAGGGTCGGCGTATTTTTTAGAAGGATAGGTGTCACGCCCCGCTTCCCGGTTTACGATGAAGGGGACGGGACGAGGCCGCTACGTATTTACAGTGAAGTAAATACGCTAAGCGTATCTAAGCAATATAAAAGTAAATGCATAAGAGACAAGATATAACAAAACAGAAACTTTATTTATTCACATTTTTTCTGTACAATGCATGGAAAAGTAAATACAACTGAAAAAAAGCAATGCCTAAACAATGGCATAACAGAAAAGGAAAAATACTGGAATAAAAAGTGTACAATGAATTAAAGCTCTGGGTCTTCAATGAAGTGGTCCAAGTCTTCACTAGTGGGCTCGATCTCCGCAGTGTTCAGATCACCTGACGACATTCAAAGAAGAAAGAAAGAGAATGTCGTCAGCGAACAAATCGCTCGGTAAGTCCCAAAGATAAGGGAGAAATAGAATAGACAAAATAAGACGGTAGTTTTTAAAGTTGTAGTAGATTGTTATAATGTTGTGTTAACGCTGTTGTTTGTAGCTTGGTACAGAAGGATGCCAGTGTGTACGAGAGGAGTCTCTATATGCCAGAGACTAGAGGCAAGTTTAGTATAAGGAACCGTTTATGACACGATACAACAGCAACTGGATTCAGGTTAGGTGTATTCAATTTTACTGTCTCGTGCCACTTCTAACACCTTCCGTACCAATCTACCCCTTAAACCCCGAGATGTCTTGTTGTATAGTTGTATTGTATTGTCTTGTATTGTAAACTGTATAGATTGTATAATTGGATGACTTACCGAAACTATGATATCAGTAAATGGATTTAATTGTAGAATCATGTAAATGGATGTAACTAAAGAATCATGTAAATGGAAGTATATTCATGGTTCGGTTCGGTCAATATAGATTGAATGGATTCATGTTGAATTGTAATAATGTAGATTGTAGATTGTACTTGAATCATATTCAAGTCAGTTTATTAATGAGACTCAGTCTGAGTCAGACAATTAGAAAAGTAAATTGAAGTCCTGATGGTTTTGATGTTATCGGTAACCGCTGCACATGGGCGGTAGGATTTGTGTCTTTTTCAAAGATGATTACCGTGTTGATAACACCGTTGTTAAGTTGTCTACCTTAGATAGGGAAACACCCACTTCTCCGGCTCCCTGAGGCTCAAGAGACTGGTCCCGTTTAAACCTATGTTACTAGGGTCCTTAGGGTAATTTATAGAACTTGAGGGGGTTTTATGTAAAAGTACTTTTGCATAATTTTCAAAATACACCCCAAGTGTTTAGTTATCGTCTTTAGAGTTGTAATAAATGTTGATTTTATAAATATGATATTTCTAGTGAGAATAGCCTAATTTTCATAATATAGGGTATTAAATTGTAATATTGATCTTGTATGGAATTCATGGTATTTTAATGTAAAGTGATTGTTGTGATTTTTGAAAAGAGTTGGAATATTTATATTATTACAAAATAGATATTTTAATGTTACTTATATATATATAGATATTTATATAAAAATAATTTTAATATATATTATATTTCTAGAAATCTCATTTTCTTTAGATGTTCGTATTTTAAATCTCTCGAGACCGAATGCTCCTTGCGGAGGTCTGCATCTCGCACTACTAAACCTGAGGATGTGTGATAATCCGCACCATCCCGAACGGGTTCCCCAAAATGGGTTGTAGCGGCGCTTTGCAAAGATTTGTGTAAAATACTAATCTTTTAGAAAACGGTTTTAATAGTAATGGTATTTATTTGAAATGTTTCGTTTTCCTGTATTCTATATTCCCGAAAGGTATTGTGCTATGTTGTATATGAGTGTTGTGAGGAATTAGGTCATTATCTCATGATCTACATAAAGGTATAGCAAGTTTATGATGGTTTTAATGTCGAAATGAAACTATATGGTATTTTAATGAAAAAGTACGGTAAAATGGAAATAGCAATTTCTTTTGATATGGAACTTATTCAATATGATTAGTTAGTGTTTAATAGTCAACATGTAATGGTTTAACAAGATTGTATTAAAGGAAAAGTGAGATTTTAGGAAGAACCGAATCGGAAATCGGATTTGCTCCGATTCCGTCGGATTTTAGAGTTTCGTATTTTCAGAAAGAGTAGAGAAGGGGGAAGGTGGAACTTACGGGTTTAGCTTAAAGAGGAGAGGGAGAGGGAGTGGACATAGTTTCCGGTGTGCCGTTTCGTCGCCGGGAACTCCTAGGGTTGTCGTCGGAATTTCACCGGAGCTTCACCCTTCGCTACTTCAATTGCACACTAAACTTCTAGGGATTTCTTGAGAGTTTTGATCAGAATTTTGGGGTGAGGGCGAACGGTTTTGGGGTTGTATTTATAGGGTTAGGCTAAGGTTAGGGTAGATGAAAGGTTAAAATGAAAAAATATGATAAATATAATAAAATGTAATAAAAGTGGAGTAATTGGTGTTTTAAAAGTGCTCTGTTGCTGGTCTAGGTTTTTAAAGTGTGCAGGTGAACAGGGGAGGCCAAGAGACACATCTTTGGTGTTGGGGACTCGGCCGAATCGGAAACTCCGGCCGGCGGCGGCGGCCCGAGTCGGCTGGTCCGCCGGCCGAGTTGGCGGATTCCGGCCGAGTCAGGCTGCCGGAATCGCCCCCGTCGGTCCATCTACCCTCTGGCATGGTTACTTTTTCTAGTGTAGTGGGGTTTTTATGAGACATGCACGTATAAACTGTTGGTATTCTAAAAATTCAAAATAAAACAATATTAAAAATAATGTGGGGTATGAGATTTGAACTCTAGTGGCTTGGTTCAGCAGTGCAAGGTATTACCAGTGAGCTACAAGCTCCTTATTGCTATTAAAAAGCAAATCAAACTTATATCTTGTGCTCAGGAAAAAGTACCCATTTCTGTATTTTTTGAAAAATTGTACAGAAAGTTGTACAGAAAGTTTAGGAATGTTACATTCTACCCTCCTTATAAAAATTTCGTCCTCGAAATTTGTAAAAGGAAAGTATAACAGATTCAAGGAAAATTTGGTGATAGAATATTGGCAGTGTATGAAAAATATGTGAAAGAACGAAAGAATGCGAAGGTTTTGGTAAGATTGTAAAAGAGGTGAGGGAATTTTGGTTTAGGACAGATGAAATTGGAAGATTCAAGGAATATAAATTGTAAAGAATGTTTTCAGTTGCTGTTTCTTGTGTTATATTGCTTAGATTGTTCACACAGAACAGAACTGCATAGTAGTGTTCTATACAGCTGTGACCTGCATGGGCCGCCAACAAAACCTGTCATGCCCCGCTTCCCGGTATACGACGAAGGGGACGGGACGAGGCCGCTGTACAATGCACAAGAGATAAGATATGACAAAACATCAACTTTATTTATTAACATTCTTTCTGTACAATGCATGGAAAAGTAAATACAACTGAAATAAAGCAATGCCTAAACAATGGCATAACAGAAAAGGATAAGTACTGGAATAAAAAGTGTACAATGAACTAAAGCTCTAGGGCTTCAATGAAGTGGTCCAAGTCTTCACTAGTGGGCTCGATCTCCGCAGTGTCCAGATCACCTGACGACATTCAAAGAAGAAAGAAAGATAATGTCGTCAGCGAACAAATCGCTCGGTAAGTCCCAAAGATAAGGAAGAAATAGAATAAACAGAATAAGAAGGTATCTTTTAAAGTTGTAGTAGATTGTTATAATATTGTGTTAACGCTGTTGTTTGTAGCTTGGTACAGAAGGATACCAGTGTACACGAGAGGAGTCTCTATATGCCAGAAACTAGATGTAAGTTTAGTACAAGGAACCGTTTATGCCACGATACAACAGCAACTGGATTCAGGTTAGGTGTATTAAATCTTACTGTCTCATGCCACTTCTAACACCTTCCGTACCAATCTACCCCTTCAACCCTGAGATGTCTTGTTGTATAGTCGTATTGTATTGTAAACTGTATAGATTGTATAATTGGATGACTTACTGAAACCATGATATCAGTAAATGGATTTAACTGTAGAATCATGTAAATGGATGTAACTGGAGAATCATGTAAATGGAAGTATATCCATAGTTCGGTTCGGTCAGTATAGATTGAATGGATTCATGTTGAATTGTAATATTGTAGATTGTAGATTGTAGACTGTACTTGAATCATATTCAAGTCAGTTTATTAATGAGACTCAGTCTGAGTCAGACAATTAGAAAAGTAAATTGAAGTCCTGATGGTTTTGATGTTATCGGTAACCGCTGCACATGGGCGGCAGGATTTGTGTCTTTTTCAAAGACGATTATCGTGTTGATAACACCGTTGTTAAGTAGTCTACCTTAGATAGGCAAGCACCCACTTATCCGGCTCTCTGAGGCTCAAGAGACTGGTCCCGCTTAAACCTATGTTTACTAGGGTCCTTAGGGTAATTTATAGAACTTGAAGGGGTTTTATGTAAAAGTACTTTTGTCTAATTTTCAAAATACACCCCAAGTGTTTAGTTATCGTCTTTAGAATTGTAATAAATGTAGATTTTATAAATGTGATATTTCTAGTGAGAATAGCCTAATTTTCATAATATAGGGTATTAAATTGTAATATTGATCTTGTATGGAATTCATGGTATTTTAATGCAAAATGATTCTTGTGATTTCTGAAAAGAGTTGGAATATTTATATTATTACAAAATAGATATTTTAATGTCACTTATATATATATATATTTATATAAAAATAATTTTAATATAGATTATATTTCTAGAAATCTCATTTTCTTTAGATGTTCGTATTTTAAATCTCTCGAGACCGAATGCTCCTTGCGGAGGTCTGCATCTCCCACTAATAAGCCCGAGGATGTGCGATAATCCGCACCATCCCGAACGGGTTCGGCAAAATGGGTTGTAGCGGCGCTTTGCAAAGATTTGTGTAAAATACTAATCTTTTAGAAAACGGTTTTAAGAGTAATGGTATTTATTTGAAATGTTTCGTTTTCCAGTATTCTATATTCCCGAAAGGTATTGTGCTATGTTGCATATGAGTGTTGTGAGGAGGTAGGTCATTACCTCGTGATCTACTTAAAGGTATAGCAAGTTTATGATGGTTTTAATGTCGAAATGAAACTATATGGTATTTTAATGAAAAGTACGGTAAAATGGAAATAGCAATTTCTTTTAATATGGAACTTGTTCAATATGATTAGTTAGTATTTAATAGTCAACATGTAATGGTTTAACAAGATTGTATTAAAGGAAAAGTGAGATTTTAGGAAGAACCGAATCGGAAATCAGATTTGCTCCGATTCCGTCGGGTTTTAGAATTTCGTATTTTCAGAAAGAGTAGAGAAGGGGGAAGGTGGGACTTACGAGTTTAGCTTAAAGAGGAGAGGGAGAGGGAGTGGACATAGTTTCCGGTGCGCCGTTTCGTCGCTGTGAACTCCTAGGGTTGTCGTCGGAATTTCGCCGGAGCTTCACCCTTCGCTACTTCAATTGCACACTAAACTTCTAGGGATTTCTTGAGAGTTTTGATCAGAATTTTGGGGTGAGGGGTTAGGGTTTATGGGTTGTATTTATAGGGTTAGGTTAGGGTTACGGTAGATGAAAGGTTAAAATGAAAAAATGTGATAAATATAATAAAATGTAATAAAAGTGGAGTAATTGGTGTTTTAAAAGTGCTCTGTTGCTGGTCTAGGTTTTTAAAGTGTGCAGGTGAACAGGGGAGGCCAAGAGACACATCTTTGGTGTTGGGGACTCGGCCGAATCGGCTACTCCGACCGGCTGCAGCGGCCCGAGTCGGCCGGTCTGCCGGCCGAGTTAGCCGATTCCGGCCGAGTCAGGCGGCCGGAATCGCCCCCGTCGGTCCATCAACCCTCTGGCATGGTTAATTTTTCTAGTGCAGTGGTTTTTTTTTCCAGATATGCACGTGTAAACTGTTGGTATTCTAAAAATTCAAAATAAAACAATATTAAAAATAATGTGGGGTATGGGATTTGAACTCTAGTGGCTTGGTTCAGCAGTGCAAGGTATTACCAGTGAGCTACAAGCTCTTTCTTACTATTAAAAAGCAAATCAAACTGATATCTTGTGCTCAGGCAAAAGTACCCATTTCTGTATTTTTTGAAAAATTGTACAGAAGTTGTACAGAAAATTTAGGGATGTTACATTCTACCCTCCTTATAAAAATTTCGTCCTCGAAATTTTTAAAAGGAAAGTGTAACAGATTCAAGGAAAATTTGGTGATAGAATATTGGTAGTGTATGAAAAATATGTGAAAGAACGAAAGAATGCGAAGGTTTTGGTAAGATTGTAAAAGAGGTGAGGAAATTTTGGTTTAGGACAGATGAAACTGGAAGATTCAAGAAATATGAATTGTAAAGAATGTTTTCAGTTGCTGTTTCTTGTGTTATATTACTTAGGTTGTTCACGCAGAACAGAACTGTATGGTAGTGTTCCATACAGCTGTGACCTGCATGGGCCGTCAACAAAACCTGTCACGCCCCGCTTCCCGGTATACGGCGAAGGGGACGGGATGATGCCGCTACGTATTTACTGTGAAGTAAATACGCTAAGCGTATCTAAGCAATATAAAAGTAAATGCACAAGAGACAAGATATAACAAAACAACAACTTTATTTATTCATATTCTTTCTGTACAATGCATGGAAAAGTAAATACAACTGAAATAAAGTAATGCCTAAATAATGGCATAACAGAAAAGGAAAAGTACTGAAATAAAAAGTGTACAATGAACTAAAACTATGGGTCTTCAATGAAGTGGTCCAAGTCTTCACTAGTGGGCTCCATCTCCGCACTGTCCAGATCACCTGACGACATTCAAAGAAGAAAGAAAGAGAATGTCGTTAGCGAACAAATCGCTCGGTAAGTCCCAAAGATAAGGGAGAAATAGAATAGACAGAATAAGAAGGTAGCTTTTAAAGTTGTAGTAAATTGTTATAATGTTGTGTTAACGCTGTTGTTTGTAGCTTGGTACAGAAAGATGCCAGTGTATACGAGAGGAGTCTCTATATGCCAGAGACTAGAGGCAAGTTTAGCACAAGGAACCGTTTATGCCACGGTACAACAGCAACTGGATTCAGGTTAGGTGTATTAAATCTTACCGTCTCGTGCCACTTCTAATACCTTCCGTACCAATCTACCCCTTAAACCCCGAGATGTCTTGTTGTATAGTTGTATTGTATTGTCTTGTATTGTAAACTGTATAGATTGTATAATTGGATGACTTACTGAAACCATGATATCAGTAAATGGATGTAACTGCAGAATCATGTAAATGGATGTAACTGGAGAATCATGTAAATGGAAGTATATCCATGGTTCGGTTCGGTCAATATAGATTGAATGGATTCATGTTGAATTGTAATATTGTAGATTGTAGATTGTAAATTGTAGATTGTACTTGAATCATATTCAAGTCAGTTTATTAATGAAACTCAATCTGAGTCAGACAATTAGAAAAGTAAATTGAAGTCCTGATGGTTTTGATGTTATCGGTAACCGCTGCACATGGGCGGCAGGATTTATGTTTTTTTCAAAGACGATTATCGTGTTGATAACACCGTTGTTAAGTAGTCTACCTTAGATAGTCAAGCACCCACTTATCTGGCTCCGTGAGGCTCAAGAGACTGGTCCCGCTTAAACCTATGTTTATTAGGGTCCTTAGGGTAATTTATAGAACTTGAAGGGGTTTTATGTAAAAGTACTTTTGTCTAATTTTCAAAATACACCCCAAGTGTTTAGTTATCGTCTCTAGAGTTGTAATAAATGTAGATTTTATAAATGTGATATTTCTAGTGAGAATAGCCTAATTTTCATAATATAGGGTATTAAATTGTAATATTGATCTTGTATGGAATTCTTGGTATTTTAATGTAAAGTGATTCTTGTGATTTTTGAAAAGAGTTGGAATATTTATATTATTAAAAAATAGATAATTTAATGTTACTTATATATATATTTATATAAAAATAATTTTAATATATATTATATTTCTAGAAATCTCATTTTCTTTAGATGTTTGTATTTTAAATCTCTTGAGACCGAATGCTCCTTGCGGAGGTCTGCATCTCGCACTACTAAGCCCGAGAATGTGCGATAATCCATACCATCCCGAACGAGTTCCCCAAAATGGGTTGTAGCGGCGCTTTGCAAAGATTTGCGTAAAATACTAATTTTTTAGAAAACGGATTTAATAGTAATGATATTTATTTGAAATGTTTCGTTTTCCCGTATTCTATGTTCCCGAAATGTATTGTACTATGTTGTATATGAGTGTTGTGAGGAGGTAGGTCATTACCTCGTGATCTGTTAGTTATATGTATTCCTTAGAGGCCATTACTGTACATACGATGTATATTGTAGTAGATGCTAGGACATATGTCGGGAGGACTGTTCATATCATAATATTGCATTACTATATTCCCCATTCTTATTCGTTTTATAAATAAACATGTGCTTTTGACGCATGTCTGCTGCATATTACAGGATACAGGTTCTTGGAGCGAAAAAAGTGAAAAAGACAGAAGACGACACAAAAAGGGACTTTTGACCAACAAATGGAAGGATCCTAGTCAAGCCTAGACGAAGAACAATTCACAATTGTACAAGGCAATGCAAGGTCCAAAATTTCAAAGTGAACGGTTAAAAGATCATTACAAGTTTTTACTGAAGATCTGGAGAAAACCCATAAGTCAAATGGAGAAAAGAACTAGAAAAATAGGAAGCCCAAAGCATCAAGAAGAAGCCCAATAAATTTCAGTCAACGATCCTACCAATGGGCCGCGGAACCGCGGCCCAAACCCCACTAATGCCGCGGTTCCGCGGCCATTTAGTGCACGTGTCGGCGCAGAATTTTTGTGTCGGTGCGTCGGTGCGAAGGTTGGGATTTTTCGGGGGTATTTTTGTAATCGCACATGTGCGTATCCTGTAACCCTAAATTTTCCTATTTCCTTATAAATATGTAATCAAAATACTGTAATAGGGATGCCTCTTTTCAATGAAATAAAATTCAGATTCAATTCAGTGGGAAGAGCATCGTTTCTGTAAGTTCTTAATTTAATTTCTGCCTTAGTTGATAATTAAATTCTTGCCCTATATTAATTAAACTTTTGCCTTAGTTAAATCTAGTGTAGCATTCTCTTAAACTGCAGCAGGTAATTAAATCCAATAGATCTAAAAATGAATCTCAAAATGATGTTTTTAATAAATCCCATAATGAGCGAGTAATTTCCTCGCTTGTTAGGGTTAGGAATAAGGGAGGGAATGAGAGATGAAGATCTCTCATCTCTTTCGTGCCCGATTATTTTCAATAACTAGAACTTCATGCATGCATGCATGATCCGCTCCCTACGGCACCCTACCCATGAGGTAACGGTGAAACCTTAGTATAAAGGACCGGACATGCTTGTCTTCCATGAAGGTTAGAGCAAATATTAGGGAAGGACGGACAAGGATCTAGAGGAAGAAACTTCGTTTCTTCCCAATCATCCTAATCCCTTTTTCTAATAGTTGCTATAACTTCTAAAAGATCTCATTTAGGGCATTGAAAGAGGTGTGACATTAAATCTTATCAAACTACACCTTAGACCTAACCCTAGCAAGTTTCTTAACCATCGCACAACTTAGTTCCTTTTTTAGATTAAATTAAAAGACCAAACACCCATTTGAATCAGCTCGTAAGAACACTTAGGAAAATTACACATCCCTGTAGACCGACCCGTACTCACCGGCTAGCTTCATGCGACGCCGTTCTTGATTGCGGTTTAGAAATATTTTTGATCGTTAAAATCCTACACTAATCAAATGGCGCCGTTGCCGGGGATGGCGTAAAATTTCTTTTGTGTAATTTCGGGTTGATATAAATTTTTTAAAAAAAATTATAAAAATCTGAAAATAGAAAAAGTAAAAAATTTTATCAATTTTTATCTGTTTGAAAGGTTTATCTTTTGAATTTTGCCGGAATAGCGAAGATTCTCGGATCTGGAAATTACAGAAGGCAAATCAGAAAAGTGAACATCAGAACAGAGGTAGATTGACACAACAGAGCCGTACCAAAATTCTGGAGATCTGATCCCTCAGAAGAATCGCGAAAATGCGTCCTAAACCTACCTTAGACCACGGAAGGGCGGTGACTTAGTGACGTCATCGCGTACAAATTTTTCTCGGGAACCGTGCCTTCAATACAACCGCGAAAACGCGGCAGGAACGCACTTGGGCCGCGGATCCGCGCTCTGGTGACATCATCTGTTGACCAAATTTGCACTGTAAGATCTTTTCTCTCTCCTCTGCAACCTCCATATATCCTTTTGCGAAATTTTCTGCAGGATTTCTTTGCGCAAAAAAAAAAACTTCTTCCCCCTTCTCAATAACAGATTTTCTGCAGGTTTCTTTGCGCCGCGCTAAAAATAATTGATTGCAAGTGAATTTAATGTTTGGATAATTTAATCGGACTTTAAGGGGCTATTGACCAAACTCAGATTGGGTGGGGATTTCATCACCCTTCCCAGGACCCCAGAAATCACTTAAAGGCATTTTGCATTGACCACTTTTTATTAAAAAAATACTAGACTCAGCCCTTAGGACTTCGAGCTCAATAGGACAAAGGACTAGACATAGGTATCGACCGTTTATCCTAACTGACTTTGCGGTGTCTAGGCAAGTGTGTCAAGGCAAGTGGTTACTTAATTAGGTCCGCTACTTGTAGCGGGGAGCCTCCCACTTACCTGGCACTTACCTGGCCGCAATTGGCGGTGAAGATGCGGTTTGAGGTCCTATTTTTAGCCCTAGTTAGGAGCTGTCTAGCTGACCTAGGTAACTCTAGATCTAGGCCTGATTGCGCATGTGTGGTTGATCGCGTTTGCGTCTCAAGTCTCTTTTCAAAAATCTCTTTGCAAAACTCTCACATACATAAATAAAAAAAAAGAAAAATCTTTTCAAAACTTGCAACTTGTCTCTAAAGAAAACTTGCACTTCACTTACACCACTTCCTTTCATTGACGTTCTCTTACCTCCACATTTTGTCTTTCATTTTTTTTCTGACTACACTACCCCTTTAGTGTATGTCACTTTGGACTAGGGACACTAACGCCCGATTAGTCCGTGTTTCATTGGTGCCGACCGACGAACCTTTCGACACCGAAGTCGAAATTCCGTCCACTTTCTTACCTCCACCTTCAAATTCTTCCTCCGAAGGCATGTCGGGATTCAACCCCAACAATACCTTACCGACGGGAATGATTCCACCTCCGTTAGGTGCGAATAACCCGAATCAACCGCATGTTGAAGCGCCCGCACGAGTTGCGCTCCAGAATCTCTTCTACCCTGTCCGCACTTCTTTACCTACCTGTCTTTCACCCCCACCGGCAAATGGGGACAATTTTGAAATAAAACCATATTTCATCAATATGCTGCCAAAATTTCATGGTTTGGAATCAGGAGATGCATATATTTTTATTAATAAATTCCAAAACGTGTGCGCTATGATGAAAACTATCCAATTAAGTGATGACGCTATAAGGGTAAGGGTCATTCCTTTCACCTTATATGACTTAGCCGAGAAGTGGCTATACAGCACCGCATCACATTCAATTAGAAATTGGGACGAGTTTGTGAAAGCTTTTCTTAAAAAGTTCTATCCTCACCACAAAACTGCTAGAATCCGTAATGAGATTATACAATTCTCACAGCTTCCTTCCGAACCATTTTGGAAGTGTTTTGAAAGATTTAAAGACCTACTCGTTCAATGCCCTCATCATGGGATCGAAAGTTGGCAACTTTGCCAAACATTATACGAGGGATTGAACTCGGCAATGAAGCAGTTGCTAAAAACCAGTCAAGGTCACTTTCTCTCCAAATCTAGTGAGGAAGCGTGGCAGTTTCTTGACGATCTTAGTGAACAAACAATTCAGTGGGAGAGCACCAAGACCACATCATCTTCTTCTAGTGGTCAATCTAGGGCAGGCATACATCAAGTAGAGATGTCGATTGCCATGAAGCCCGAGATGGCCGCTCTTACGAAAAGCTGGAAGCGATTGAGACCAAAATCTCATCGTCTTCTCCTGCCCCTGTTGTGCCTCTACGAACTGTTTGTGCTTGTTGTTCGGCTCCATCACATCTCACCGAAGAGTGTCCTTACAATGCATCTACTCAAGGACAGGATCAAGTCAATGCTGCCTTTCAGCAACGACAGAGAAACGATCCATACTCTTCGACATACAATCCGGGGTAGAGGAGTCACCCAAATTTCGCTTGGAACCAAAATCAACAATTCCAAGGAAATAACAATTATCAAGGGCCTCCTCCACAACAACAACAAGCACCCCCACAAACTCAATTTCAACAACCTTTCCAACAGCAACCTTACCCTAATCAAGTGAACAATTTTGTGCCTAATAATTCTTACGCGCCAAATAATTTTGTTCAACCTAACAATGACAAGGTTAGCTCGCTCGAAAGAAGTCTAGATGCGTTCCTAAAGCAATCTACACAGTCTACAGCAAGACTAGAGACTTCTATTCAATCTTTGGTGCAAAACAGTGCCTCACACGATCAAAGCATCAAATCTATTGAGGCACAAATTGCACAACTCAATGCAGCATTAAGCGAGCGAGAGAAAGGAAAGCTCCTATCTCAACCACTGCCCAATCCCGGTCACGCACATGCTGCATATCAACAGCAAATTCATAACGTAAACGCTATGACCACGTTGAGATCGGGGAAAATGTTGCAAAACAATGTGGGTATTCACAATGACACCCCTGCCGGTGGTTCTTCTTCACCTTCTTCTTCTTCGTTAGAGCCTGTTCTCCATCATTCACAAGGCTCTACTCCTTCTAGCTTGAACGGACCCACTTCTCACAATACGAACACATCTACACGGGGTTCCATTCCAACTCAACAATCTGATCCGCAAAAATTGGACTCAACAACATTTCAAAATGCTCCTTTTCCAAACCGGTTGAGATCCAATAAACCAACTCCACAAATGGAGAAGATTGTCGAGCTGTTCAAACAGGTGAGCATAAATATCCCTCTTTTGGATGTAATCCAACAAGTTCCTTCATATGCAAAAATCTTAAAGGACTTATGCACTAAAAAGAGGAAGTCACAAGTACCAAAGAAAGTTTTCGTGGCCAGTGCTGTTAGCGATGCTCTTGTCCAATCTTTACCCCAAAAGCACAAGGACCCCGGTTGTCCTACTATTTCGATAACAATTGGGGACAAGAACATCAATAGAGAACTACTAGATCTTGGTGCTAGTGTCAATTTGCTACCTTATTCTATGTACGAGCAATTAGGCATTGGAGAGCTTAAGCCCACTCACTGTACTCTCCAAATGGCTGATCAATCAATCGCCCATCCAAGGGGTGAGCTAGAGGATGTGTTGATCAAAGTTAGGGAGTTTATATTCCCAGTTGATTTTATTTTTATGGACACACAACCTGTTGCTAACTCACGGAACCAAAATCCGGTGATTCTCGGTCGACCATTTTTGGCCACTTCCAATGCTGTAATAAACTGTCGCAATGGCTCCATGACTCTATCCTTCGGGAAGACGTCTAGTGAGTTCAATATTTACAAGTTAGGAAGTTTGCCCCCCGAGCCTAATACTAGTACATGAGAAGTTTGCTCTATTCACGAAATCACGCAGGAGGACTGCGAGTTTGAAAGTTTCTTGTTTGATGAGAACAGTTTTGACGCCACAAGTGCGTCCCTCCTTAAGCCTACCACAGTTAGCACAACCGATATTGATTATGAATGTTTCACTTTTTCGGATGATGAAGACTCACAGCCCGAATATGAGTCTTTTGAATTTTTGGATGAGTTGGTTGAACCATCCGAATCGGTTGTTTGCAGTGATTTCGAACCTGTGCTAGAGTCCTTCGAGTTCGAGGTAGATTCCCCAATTTTACCTATGATTCCTTCGCCTCCGAAACTCGAGCTCATGCCCTTGCCGTCTCACCTTAAATATGCTTACATAGGTGAGAAAGAGACCTTTCCCATTATAATATCAGCCTCTCTAACCTTCGAGCAAGAGAATGCTATTT